>CM059561.1:66134131-67418990 GCA_030386875.1 Morinoia aosen | reverse complement strand
AATTAATATCGTACTCCGAGAATAATAATAAACACAGAAATGCAAGTAATACACACAAAAATTAATGAATTGCACCCATAAAATAATAGCATCAATAACATCAATACTTTATCACCAATAATCTAATTGAAAAACAAGAAGTGGCGTCTCTTATCCTGAAATTTTAAATTTATTAGCACCTCAATAATACTTGTGACTGGTCAACAATATCACACAGTGCCCACGGGACTGCTTTAGCTCATTAAAACTGTCGTCAAGGCGTTAGAAAAAAATATACGTCTGCTTCACCGCAAAAACGTGAATTTCTATCAATTTAAGGCTTCAAAACTTAACATCTTAGTGTTCCAGACACTTCCACTGACACTCTTATGCTATTATAAAAAAATTCTGAAACTTACGACGACAATTGAAGGTAACAGCTGTCAACCAGCTAATTCCAGATACGTAGGACACGAATGTGGCTCTCACAATGCACAGACCGAGACTGAGGCTACAGATGAGATTGCGGAGCTACACGGGAAATGAACACGGCAACAAAAAAACCGCGGCATGAAGTGCGACAAAAAAAAACCAGCTGCCCGGGAACAGAGCGAGGTAGCACTAAACAAAGAAAAACAATTTTCCACAAAAGACTTAACTGTGTAAAAAAACTGAAGACCGCTGAACACGTCTCTTGCAGGCAATGATGGGACGCTGTGATGCTGTGCTTGTAGACAATGTTGTCGGCTGGTACAGCAAGATTATACTGCGTTTATACTGTGCACCACGTTGAAGAAATTACACTTTTAAAAGGAAAGTACGTGTCACTTCACTGCTACAGTCACTGCTACTGTTTTTGGTGCAATCGTAGTAATTTATCTCACACAAATTAAATTGTTCTTAGTACTTGTAGTTGTGAATTCTCTTCTTGTAGATGTAAAATTCACTCAATGGTTGACGCTGGGAACGCTGCAATTCTGACTTGAAAAACTAATTCGATAGTGTCGTTTTCACACTCGTAGACCAAAATTTTTGTACGCAGGGGTGAGTATAAATTAAGAAATACTGTAAATCTACAGTAAGCTTCCGTCAACAATTCTTTAGAGACGACGATTCCAAACACAATAACTGTTTGTTGAGGCTGCCAGAGCTGGTTGTTTTCGCTGGAACACATTTGGATTTTATACTGTTCAAAGCTGCACGAGCCTTTGATCTTCAGTTAACCTTATGCGAATGTGAGTTTGAATCGCAACATATGGCCACCACTTAATGTGCGGTCAGAGAAACACTTGTGAAGCTTGGCGCGGAGTTTATTTAGCTAGATGTTGACAGAAGACGAGATGTTGATGGATTGAGCACCCGGCCTCGATAAGAGCGGCCCTTTATAAGTGCCCTCCAGATACAGAAAGTCTACTACAGATAAACATGTGCGGAGATGCCGCATACATACGCAGCTGATGATAAATCTTCCGTATGGTGAAAGGAACACCTGAACACTTGTACGCATCGCCCATCCATATTAAAAAGATGAAAACAACCAGATTGTTCCAGTGCATTGGTGGAATAGCAATTATTTCGAAAATAACTTGAGAGCTAAAAATTGTTTCCCGCAGCGGAAAATATATTTGGATATGACAAAATCTCACTTTGAATCGCGGGTACAAGCCTGGCTAGCATTTATCATCCATAACGAATGCTGATCTTATTTTACTCTACCATTTTTGTAACTATTTGTAGGAAAATAAACTTGAAATATTCAACTTTCTCGCTGCGCTTTTCCTCTAAACAGTAGAACAATTCTTAAAGCTCATGTAACTTGTATATTATATTCATTGAAGGTACTCAAAACAACTTCCATGATTCCGGAAAGCAAATTAATTCAGCTGCTCTGTAAATTGAATGTTTTTAATTGAAGTTGAAAGAAAACTTGTTGAAGAGAGGACGAGAACTCTTTATAGAAGATTAAAATATCACTATTTAGGTTTTAATTTTTACGAATAATTTTTGTGCTTGTGTGAGGAGTTGATTTAGTTTCCCCTACCATGCAACGGCCGAAATTTCTCACTCTGATACTTTTACCATCAGCTTTAGCTTTAGAAAATAGAATATGTTCAGAAAGCAGCACTTTAATGTTTGCCGGAATTTCAATAGGAAAGCAACTATCTACACATTTCGAATAATTTTATCGCGCTACTTTGAAAAAACAGACAATTTATTTGACGCACTAGGAAGCTATAAAAAATGAACTCAACTTAGGTCACCACGGTAACTCAATAGCTTTCTTATTTTCCATTGGTGCTCAGTCTTCCAGGAAACAGTACTTTAACAGTTCGAAATTTTGACGATGTTCCTAAAAATAATCTACATCCCCACTGTAGGCTCTCTTTCGGCCTACGATGTTATAGGGGAATACACTTCCCTTTACCTCACGGTTCAATAAATTGATACTAGCCCGTTGGGTGCTCTCATGATTTATTTCAGGGAACATGAACAAACATTAGTCCTTTTAACGGTAGCACAGTAATAGCAAACAATGATAATAGCAATGACGTTGGCAAGTTTCAAAATATTGAGGAATTGCGAGGTGTCTGGAAAGATAAAGAATAAAGCTGAATAAGACGGTAACAAAAATAAATGAATATGCATATGTTATCAATATATGTCTCAGTATAATTAAATCCAATGTACTTAGAAATAAACAAAGACAATTCAATAGCGAACTACACGCTGGCCGATTGTCACGCATCTATCGCCTAGAAAATCTACCTAGCATTAGCACGCTGGGATAATTCTTTCAACCATTTTTTTTAAGAAGCATGGACGGCGCCAACACCCACTCTGTGTTACATTTGATGAAAAACAATTCGTACATCTTTGGACGCATTTAAGTCTCTAAATATAAACATTGTCGCGATGTTCGTTGACCTGCCTTGGCTATAGTTAGTTGTCGTGATGTATACATTATATATTTACATATATGCTAAATACGTGTTATTATACATCTACGCTCAACTATGAAAACCATACTGGGTAGAAATCTATATACTATATACGTGTTATTATACATCTACGCTAAACTATGAAAATCATACTGGGTAGAAATCTATGTACTGTATACGTGTTATTATAGATTTACGCTAAACTATGAAAATCATACCGGGTAGAAATCTATATACTGTATACTTGTAATTATACATCTACGCTCAGCTATGAAAATCGTACGGGTAGAAGATTGCAAGTAGAGCCACTGGAGTGCGGGGTCAGCACGTCAGATAGCTACCCGGTCATTCGCGCCACCCGATTGAAACCAAACAGCGATACAGGATATCGCACGAGCCGAGCGCCTTGTACAAAGCGAATTTCACGCGTATGATACAAAGAAGAACCGACGTAAAAATGAACAGTTTTATTATTTTTCTTCGCAAACGTCTCGGAATATTATAATTCCATCTTCAGTGCTGAAACATAAAAGAAGGTCAAGCTTAGAAAAATACAAAAAAGCGACCAATAGGAAATATAAAACGAATTTCTAATATGCAGTCACTGCTCTACGGGAAGAGCTCGACATGCCAGCTGGATCAATGCTAGGAGAGATCCGAGGGCATACTTGGAACGAACTATCGTCAGAAGTAAAGCATTTCGTAGGCTGGAGCCCTATATGTGTGAATAGTTTACAGAAATCTCGTAAAGTGAATTCTTTACAGCAAACTAAAGATTCTAACCAAGTCTTTTCCAGCGAGCAAACCATTAATTTTAAACACGAGTTTTATCCGTATTTTTTTGCATGAGAATTACGTGTGGAGCTAAACTGGACTGCTCACATTTTTCTTTCAATAGCTTAGATACACTGTAATTCAGATTGGTGGTGATAGTGCAGGTAATTTACGTAATTATATTCATCATACAATTTGAAGTTGTCAACGAGTATCATTGAAGCTTTAGCTATATAACCTCATCGCACTTGTTTTTCTTAATTTTTCCCGAATAAAAGGTAAATTAATAATGTATATGTGAATTGACAGGTACTTATAATTTAAGTTTTCGTCCATATTTATTTCAATTTTATCGTTTTCGTAAAAGGCTTCGGTGGAATTTCTGGGTGTATGATTTTTCAATTAAGTAAGGATTGCGAGTCAAAAATGGGTAAATAATATTAATTAGGCAATGTGGTAATGTGCGCAAAAAAATTAATCCCTACCAAGAAAATAAAAATTTCCTTTTTTGGATAACACATGTTTAACAGTCACTTTTGATTCAATTTTAAATTTATCATAGGCTTCGTCGAGCCTAATTTTCGTGGTGTTAAGATCACGACAGTTATGTACAAAATTGTGTCATGAATTACGTAGAGTAGATATGACAATTAGACGTTGTGCAAAATGTTTTTGCAACAAACTCTAACCCACTGTCGCTTGTAGGTGGGCTTGCGGTTCTGCCGACATTAAAGCATTCAACAAGGAGGAGTGGACGATGTCAGACGTAAAGACGGCAAAGGAGCGTGAGGGCAGCCGTGATGGCTATCAGGAGCGCACCACACGGGGGCGGAGCCAACTCGCTCTTTCGGGTCTGCTGCACTGAGAGCGAGGGAGCGGCATCTCACGCAAACCACGGGCATTGACACTCTGCTTGTCACGGTACGAAAAGAAAGTAAATATGAAAACAGTTTATTTCCAATAAAGATGATGCAAAATGCACATCATAGGTTTTAAAAATTAGTAAGCCAGTGATTTTTCATAAGCATTACATCAGTAGAAAGCCGGCACAAGACCGAGCATCAGTTAGTCGCCGCGGCTACTTCACTTACAGTTTATCTCCACTGAGGGCCTACACAAAAAAATTTATGTACTGGCTACTGCTCTACCCTTTGTTAATTTACACGACAGCTTCTATGGACAGCTATAATGAAAACGCTATAGTCAGCAACTACCGAAGTACCCTCTGCTGTTGCAATAGCTCTAGTAGACAGAGATAACAGCCCGTATTGAAAACAGCGATTTGCTCAATTGGTAAATTAAACAATACTTATCGAGAGTTGCCCTAACTCGTTTCCGGAACTACAGTCTCTTGATTGATAAAAAATGACATTAAGTGACACCTGTTAAAAGACTTTTCAACAGCTGCCACAGCATTCAAAGGGAGTTACGACAGTTTATACTGACAGCAGCAATAAAAACGGTTCATTTTAACGGCAACAATTGCACCAATCGGAGGCTACATCAGCACTTACGACCGCACCGTTATCTTTACATTACCTACGACAGCACCATTATCTCTACAACATCACTTACGAAAGGACCATTATCTCTACAACATCATATACGACAGCACCATTATCTCTATAACATCACCTACGACAGCACCATTATCTCTACGACATCATATACGACAGGACCATTATCTCTACAACATCACTTACGACACAGCACCATTATCTCTACAACATCATATACGACAGCACCATTATCTCTACAATATCACTTACGACAGGACCATTATCTCTACAACATCATATACGACAGCACCATTTTCTCTACTACATCATATACGACAGGACCATTATCGCTACAACATCACTTACGACAGCACCATTATCTCTACAACATCATATACGACAGCACCATTATCTCTACAACATCACTTACGACAGCACCATTATCTCTACAACATCACTTACGACAGCACCATTATCTCTACAACATTATATACGACAGCACCATTATCTCTACAACATCATATACGACAGCACCATTATCTCTTGATCTCCAGGAGCCGTTATTGGCTACTATAACAATTATCATACAGGCAACAAGAACAAGGATATATATTTTAACAACAGCTGAAATTAATAGCAACAACAAGGTTGATTGATAGCCATTTGTTATGTTCTATATGAGCAATGATTGAAAGATTTATTAATAGTAGCACTAGTATCGGTGTCGGCATCAAAGTTCATTAATGAAGCACAATAGTTGAAATTAAGTGATGGCTGATGATTACGTCAAGTGCATTAATGACACGCAATAGTTGAAATTGAGTGATGGCTGATAATTACATCAAGTGCATTAATGACACGCAATAGTTGAAATTGAGTGATGGCTGATAATTACGTCAAGTGCATTAATGACGCGCAATAGTTGAAATTGAGTGATGGCTGATAATTACGTCAAGTGCATTAATGACACGCAATAGTTGAAATTGAGTGATGGCTGATAATTACGTCAAGTGCATTAATGACGCGCAATAGTTGAATTTGAGTGATGGCTGATAATTACGTCAAGTGCATTAATGACGCGCAATAGTTGAATTTGAGTGATGGCTGATAATTACGTCAGCTAGCATCGAATTACAAACGGATTTGTTGATGACGGAAAAAACAACTAATAATGGTACCAACGATTAGCAGCATGAGTGATAACATTTGCGTATTTTGACGGCTTCAACAGCGTTTAGGTGAACGAAAGATTAGGGGAAAAAAATAAAATACTTTCTTTTCGTTATTATATGCGATTGAATGAAATTAATTTGGGAGAAGACAAAAAATATTTTATTTTGGTTATGATATCCGATAAAATGAAACTACATTGGGAAAATACATGAAAATATTTTCTTTTGGGTACATGCGATAAAATGAAATTACATTGGGAGGAAACATACAAATATTTTATTTTGGTTATGATATCCGATAAAATGAAATTACAATGGGAGAGAACATAAAAATATTTTCTGTTGCATGTTACATCCAATAAAACGAAGTTGAATAAAAAAGCAAGCCACGGAAATCAGAACAGTCACACAGTCATGTTACAACGAGAGCGAGGGAATATGTACACAAATATTCCGCGTGCGCCATAATTAGGGTCCTTTCTCTTGATTTAATTTAAAATTTAATTACAAATTCTTCGAGCTCGGAAAGACAAAGAAAGAAAAAATTTAAATCACAAAGAATTTGAAACACAAATGTGTGAAAAAAGTTTATTTACAAAGAAACCACACACAAAATATGTTAAATCAGTTTTTAAAATATTACCTTACTTGGATGGTCAACATGCACAGCTATTATAAAAGCCCTGTTAATGTCTGAAAAAAATTGGAAGAAAATATACAAATGTTTCACTTTGGTTACGTTGTTCTAAGTGTCAGAAAGCTTATAAGTAATGTAATTCTTGTTGGAAAACTCTTAGGATGACAGTCACCTCACATTGGTACTTAGGCTTCTGCTGTAAAAAAATCATAGCATACAAGTTAGTATAGTTTTTGTATAGGGCCTAAGTTTGTGTTCATTCTCGAATGTAGTTTTTTCCTGCTTTATTGCTCTAAAGTGCTGCAGTGTTGCATCAGAGATATAGCAATTCATGCAATAATAACCAAAAAATTACGATAGACCCATTGTAAATTATCAGAACAGTGTTTAACGAGAAATATTGTAATATTTCGAAAAATAAAGTAGCCTGGACACTCTTAGAGAAAAATACATTTTTGAAAAGTGTTCATTTTTAACAACACACTTGAACCGGAAGCAAATTTTTTCGACATACCTGCAGAGCCAATGGATCTTCTTCGAGGCTTCATACCAAAACGAAATAATTATATTTTCTGCTTGTAGTGCGCAGGAGTTAATGAAAACATGCTCCGTCTCACACATGTGATACTGATCATGTTCTTGGAGTCCGTTCTGTAGAGTTTTGGCTTTGAGTGAGACAAAACTGTTCAATCTGCCCAAAATTATTTGTTTGACCTTGGAGCTCAAAGTATTACGCTAACTCCTTCTCAGAAATAATTTTGAACAATCGTCTCTAAGAAATAACTCGGCTCAAGTTTACATTCCATTCGACAGGACGCTGCAGGACAGTGCTCCCGGTGACACGCCACAGGAGCCGGCACACCCTCACCTTACAACTGCGCGTAGCACACTGAAACAAACTCAACAGCAATCGAGGGTGAATCCCCTCGCTCTTGAAATATCTGTTTAACTTCATCTCTTCGTAATATCTTTCAGTGCAGTAATGAAACAAAGGCCCCACGCCCGTTGCATGCTGGCAAATATTCCTATCGGTTCACTAGAGCAGTTGTTCGCGAGAATTATAAATTGACTGATTGACGTGAAAATTTTCACTAACGCGATGTGCTTTCTACATAAAGACGTTCGAAATGTAGCCGTAGGATTGAGCTAAGTTCTGATGTACAACTGAATTATTTCGTTTTAAATGATAACGAAACTTTATTTGATGATGAAATGTTATTTTTAAGATTTTATTTAAAGTTGTGTTCCTCTTACTGAACGACTGTGAGCTGATATCAGCTTGCCGCGTTGAATGCTAGGCGTAAATAATAAGTTAAACGAACAGTTCAGCTCAATGGTGAATTTCCTACGATGATTGCAAAGAGATGCTGCTTCAGATGCTGAAAATGATGAATTGAAGGGTTTTGCTTAATTTTCTGCGAGTAAATATTGAAAAAACTTCCGATGTAAAGCACCACCAACTCTTTCAATTTCTATCTTACGAATTATGAATTTTTGAACACAAAAAACATGATTTTTAAAATTATAAGGTAGCTTGCACTTCTTGAAGATTTTTCGAATGAAGTTTGTAAAACTTGAGATTAAAGCATAATGCTTCTGTTATACTATAAGTTGTTCTAAGACTTTAAAGTCATGCGTGGATGACTCATTGGAACGACTTTTTCGCTTCAAGTGAGTCCCTAACATAAATGAATGTTGAAATTACTTATTTTTATAGAGCACTCCACTCGCTATTTTTTTTTTTTTGAGAACAGGTATCTGTTAGTAAATGTACACAGAACTTCAATTAATGAAGTTTAAGACAACTCGATTTTAAATATTGTTATCACTGTGGTAGGAATTGAATTCCGCAGCGCTGTGATACAGAAGTGTGGAATAGCATCATGTACTGAATTGCTGCAAAGAGTGTCCGGCTTATTTTATCATCTCCACTCTAATAATTATTAGAGTGGATATTTGAGTGGAATAATTATTAGAGTGGATTAAATTAAGAAAATTATAATTTGCTTAATTTATTTATCAACACTAATTAATAAAACGCTAAGCGTCAATAAATTTTTAAATATATCTTTTTGTGCGTAATTTCTCCTATGTTATTACAATGGGGATCTGTTTGCTTAGTTGGTATCATAGATACCATTCAAATGATATAAAAAACCTGTCTTCTGCTCATTTTTGTTTATGAGTCAATGAATTTTACTTGACAGTTGTATCTACTGTTGAGAAAATGCAGCTTATCGGGATGAAAAGGAAATTGTAATTTTTTTAAATAACTTGTTGGTTAATAATAATTCACAATTAAATAATAATACACAGTTGTTCCTTGCTAGGTTGGTGCGTGTGTCTGTGACGTTCTTAAAATGACCGTATCTGTGGTACGAGTTTCACCATGTAATCGCTGGAACTGTTATGATAAACCTATTTTATTTGTCAGCCATATCTTAAGACTTACTTAAAGGAAAATATTGAATTCCGTAATTTTTGACGGGTAGTGTGGGTTAGTGTGCATATATTTTAAGCCTGCATCAATCCCAATAATTCATTTCTGTATGAATGAAATGATTTTATGAAAACCTGGCATCCGCTGACTTTGTTTACATGCCCCAAAATATTGCGGTAGTGAAAATTAAATCGATTGTTAAAGAAAATGCAACTTATTGCGAGGAAAAAGATACAGCAATTTGTTTCACAAACTTCTTGGCAAATAATACTGTAAGTAAAAATATACAGTGGCCGCCTGCTTGGATGATTAGTCCGCCTCTCTGTCACGCTTTTAAGGATGCTTAATGACCGTATCTGTGATACGAGTTTCAACAATGCGCAAGTACAAAAGTATTTTAACCGCAGGGATTATCTGTCATCCACATCTAGCAGAAATTGATAAAGAATTCGCTATTTTTTGATGGGCTGTGCACACAAGTGGTTTGATAAAATGCAAAAACAATAGCAAAATTGAAGTTCTGCGATACACAATATTCGCAACTAGCCTTTAAATCAGACGACATTAATATAGAAAGGGATTGCATATTTCAAATTGAATAATCCAAATGACTCGCAGTAAATTGCTAGCATAATTTAAGATAAATCATTGCTAAATTCTCGAGCAAAATACGAGTACTCAAGGGAGAAAAACAAGTAATTATTGCTCGAGCGAAATTGGAGTACTTGTGCAAAAGAGAGAAAAACATATCACTAAAACTTACTAGTAACGGCTGCCGGGAAAAATTTGAGTCATTTTTTCAGGAAGAGGGAACCAAATTTTCCCTCTTGGAGCTGTGGCGCTTTCAATCCCTGTAAGCACTTCCTGAGCACGTAATGAGGTTGCATGTGCTTTTAAAGGCCCCGTAGTCTGAGGCCGGGTGCCGTAATGTGGTGGTACATTTCCTGTACTTATTTGTTCTACTTATTTAACTGCGTCGATCATAACCTAGATGCAGCATTTTGTATATTTTGTCTACACTTATTTGTTCTACCTATTTGATGGCGTCGATCATAGATCTTGATACGGTATTTTGCATACTTTGTCTACACTTATTTGTTCTACATATTTGATGGCGTCGATCACCAATCTTGATGCGGTATTTTGCATTCTCTGTCAATTTTTACATGATGCATAGACTTTTATTTGATCTTCGACTCCGTGTCTTCATTCGTTGTGAAAATATTTTGTTTATCTCACGCGGTTATTCGAAATGCAGATTATTACCAGTTTTAATTTTTATTCTAAGTTTATGCTGTTTACATTACATTCAATTATATGTCTGTTCTGAGTTCAATTTCGCTCATTGTTCTAAGAATAATGTTTGTCTTTGATTACTTGAGCCATGAACTTATATTAGAGTTAGTAGGTCACAGTTTTGAGCAATGCAAATTTCAATGCAGATTTCAGTGCTATTTCAAATTTCAATGCAAATTTCAGTGCTGTTTTACCTTCTCTGTTGGCTCTCAATGACTGAAGTTGGGCCTCCAGTTGTTGCCAAGCTGCTCTAAGAATTTTTCACAATTCCTTTCACTTTTCAATAGCATGAGACATTATTTAGTTCGGAACACTCTTTCATTAATTCTTTCTGAAAGTAGTTTATTCAATGAAGTTCCTAACAATTGAACTAGAGTAAACTCGCAGTCAAGTCAAACTTCAAAGAAATATTCCAGCATTTATAGAGAACTTTACCCTCTTTTAAAACTTTGTTCATGGTTGACTGAGTTTATACTAACAGATTTGGCCTTGATGTACCAAGGTAATGTTTATTTGATGATTTCTTAGGGCAGAAAGCTGGCTCACATTACTGGCAAAACTTCGTTTGTGTGTCATTTCTGTTTTCTGCAATCAGTACCAGAATCGTCTTTGATGCATTTACGCAGAAATACGCAATTTATGTCTTCCCCGTTCAAAGACAAATACTTCTTTTTCCGCGTGCAAACTGAACCCACAATCCTACTTTCTTAGCAATTAAATTGCTCTTTTTACTCGCTCTTCCGCTCAAAAAGGATGCTCGTTCTGCCGCCTTCTTCTTCATGTGCAGCACTCCGGCCCTCGCGCTTTGTGCAGCAACTGCAGCGCTTCTCCCCTCACTTCCCTCTCCACTTACTGCACTCTCCACTCACTGCACTCTCCCCTCACTGCACTCTCCACTCACTGCACTCTCCCCTCACTGCACTCTACCCTTACTGCACTCTCCACTTACTGCACTCGCCACTCACTGCACTCTCCACTTACTGCACTCTCCCCTCACATCACATTCCCCACTCACCGCAACGCTCATCACACTCACACTTCCTCACCGTAACGCTCATCACACCCACACATTCTCACCGCAACGCTCATCACACTCACACCTCACCGTAACGCTCATCACACCCATACATTCTCACCGCAACGCTCATCACACCCACACTTCCTCACCGTAACGCTCATCATACCCACACCTCACCGCAACGCTCATCATACCCACACATTCTCACCGCAACGCTCATCACACCCACATTTCCTCACCGTAACGCTCATCATACCCACACCTCACCGTAACGATCACCACACCCACACCTCACCGTAACGATCACCACACCCACACCTCACCGTAACGATCACCACACCCACACCTCACCGTAACGATCACCACACCCACACCTCACCGTAACGATCACCACACCCACACCTCCTCACCGTAACGATCACCACACCCACACCTCACCGTAACGATCACCACACCCACACCTCCTCACCGTAACGATCACCACACCCACACCTCACCGTAACGATCACCACACCCACACCTCCTCACCGTAACGATCACCACACCCACACCTCACCGTAACGATCACCACACCCACACCTCACCGTAACGATCACCACACCCACACCTCCTCACCGTAACGATCACCACACCCACACCTCACCGTAACGATCACCACACCCACACCTCCTCACCGTAACGATCACCACACCCACACCTCACCGTAACGATCACCACACCCACACCTCACCGTAACGATCACCACACCCACACCTCACCGTAACGACCACCACACCCACACCTCATCGAAACGCTCATCACACCCACACCTCACCGTAACGATCACCACACTCACACCTCCTCGCATTTCACCGCACTACCATCACGCTCGCCTTATCCGACCTCACAGCTTCAGCTCGACGTTAATTATTCAGAACCTCTTGGCCCACGTTCGCGGAATGAAGGAAATACTTTGCCAGGCGTAAGGAGTGTCCCTGAAATACTGAGCACGAGTGAAGTCTTTCAGAACACGCGCAGACAAGCGCGAGTCTCCGACATTAAAGAGACGGCCGAGAGCCCCGTGTATTGTTCCTGCCGACACTGATGACACTTTCACGATCAAATGAAAGCTCGCTTCATCCCTCAACTCAAAGAAAATCCTCCTTTGATTGAACTCCTGCAGAGGTGTGAAAAAGACCCTCGAAAACCAGGAAAACGCCAGAATTCCGCGCGCTCGTCCACTCCACACCGCGATGCACAGAAGCCTGACCTCTCGTCCCGAAATGAGCTCTTCAGAAATGTTCACGCGTTCCTCTCTAAAGGATATCACATCCTGGGAGGATTTCCCATCAGAAATTGTCTGAAAATTTGCCCGTATAAAGCATGCAGCACTTAACGCTTAAGGTTGATATCTGTGCGAACTGTGATAATTTTGTCCCTCTGATGACGTAATCTTACAGTTTTCGCTAATTGCGTTTTTGACAAGGAAATGAAAGACAACATCATGAGAGCAGCTAAGGCAATATCTCATTTAGATAATGAAACTAGTTACGCACACATGAAAGTTTGTTCACCAGCGGGCGGTAATGTTTTATTATTTTATTTCTCAGAACTTCTTGTTCTTGCTGCGAGCAATTCCTATTTTGAGCCTTGAAGAAGTACCAGCAATCACAATGCTATGATTTTAAAAGTACCAATCGAAATGTAGATCAGCTTTTTAACAGCGTATTAGAATTGTCAAATCATATTTTGAGGCTATATCAAAACCGATTTTGAAATTATTTAATCAAACCTTGAGCCTGTTGCAAAATTCATTTTGCAATTCATAGATTAAACCTTGAGGCTCGAATAAAACTTATTTTTCAGTTATTTAATTAAACCTTGAGCTTGTTTCAAAATTCACTTGGCATTCATTAAGTGAAAATTTGAGACTATTACAAAACCCATTTTGCAATTAATAGGTTAAACCTTGGTTCTATAACAAAACTCATTTTTTAGATGTGAAATCCAATCCATAGGTTTTAAAAAAACACAATCTGCAAAGATTAGAACATCAGAAACATGATGTAATGCTGTGCCTGCACGTTTGCCTGATATGGACCCCGATAGCGGCATGGTGCAGAGAAGAGAGTGCCGGAGTTCCCAGCTCAGGTGTAAGACTTATTGCCACTGAGGGTAGGGCGGGTGATCAGAAATGAATAATTTTTGACGCCTGTGCGTCATTTCCTGTTGCTTACAAGTTTGCAGACCCACAACTGCAATCAGCGCAGAATGGGAAATTGAAAGTTAAAATGACTGCGCGTAAGAGAAAGAGACATTCGACCGAATAAAACAGAAAATAAATGGAATTCAATCTGAAGACATAGTTGCGTTTTAGGCTACCACTTATAATAAAGGTTTTGATCCGCACTTAGGTACAATGAGAAATTCATTACGCAAATTGTAATGTATCTCTCAGAATAAAATACAATCACTGTTTTTAATTGGAGTATTTATTTATTTAATGGACCTCAAAAAAGCGGATATAAACTCCAATGGTATAGAATCATGTTGTAGATCGCACACCGAAGAATATTTCACCACATTGTTGGACTCCACCGCTTTAATTTTTGTCGACAATGAAATTTTACATTGAAAACAAAGTCACGTAACAATTTCCAAAGAGACTGAGATAAGCTACAGCAACGAACGTCAACGTTAAAAATGCTTACGAAAACACACACAGTATCCCAGAAACCGGACGCAGTAGGACACTATTATGCTTGCTCAAAGCGTGTCACACAAAAATGGTGCATGAAGAAAAGTGTCGCGTTCGACCAGATGAGAGCGAAAGAAGCCTATAGAATGGGCGGCCGGACGCCTGAAGGCATCATTAGCTAAAGCTTGAGACGCTTGTTTACCGCTGCTCTGCATCATAGAGAGCTTGGATCACCTACATTGCCCCGTTCTTGCTGAAATACGGAGCTGGAAAAGCGGGCCCGTCACAGGCTGTCGTACATCGGAGGCTGAGTCGTGAGTTTCAAAAGATGCTTTCAGCTGCCGTCATGAAAGAGAACCGTGGATATCTGACCTGCAGTTGGTTTACGGAGCGAAAACGATGAACTAAGATGCCTTAGTAATACATATGTTGGTAAACATAAATACTTTACTTGGGGGTCTGACTAGGAGAGGATCTTAAGAGAAAACGATACGAGTTTGGATTATTTGTTAAAGCTTAATCGAAAATGGAGAAAAATAATGTCAATATAAATTGAAGTTCAGAGTTTATTATGACACAGGAGCGTTACCAAACTTTAGACAATAGACATGTTTCAAATGATCAGGAGCTTCACGAAAAATGATTCTCTATCAGTTGACATCGGTCAAGGGCGTCAAGGAACGTGGGTAGAGCTGACGTATGTTTTGTCGTGAGCGATTCAGTTCATGAAACTCTAGCAACACTCAATTGTGGTTTAGTAAAAGATTAAATAAAATTTTACGACACGAGAACATGATTTATACTTTAGAATTCGCAACAAATTAAGAGAAAAGAACAATGTGTAAATTTGAATGATCAACTTTAGGGTGTAGAATTGTTTTCCTTTTGCTCAAGTCATGCTGTAATTTGTGTATTGTTGTCAACATGAATTCAACGTGATAAGACCCTCCAATTGGCCACAGGTTGCTCCTCATTGACTTTGTCTATCCCAATAACATCTTTTTTCGTGGGACTCTTTTCATTAAATTTTAAGCGAGTCTCCTGCCCGGCCATCACGTCGTGATGAAGATGCAGGCCGAGCTCCAATTATTCTTCCTCATTTGCCTGACTGACGTCGACTTGCGGCGAGGTGTTGCTAGCTGGCAATGTCGCCCTGTATAACCTCAAAGAAGTGCGGAAAGGTCAATTCAACTTAAGGAAGGGTCAAAGCATGGAAGGGTCAATTTAACATACAGAAGTATCATAGTGTGTCAGCCAATTCGGCACAAACAAGGGTTAAAGCATAGAAGGGTCAATTCAACTTACAGAAGTGTCAAAGTGTGTCTGTCAATTCGACATAAACAAGGGTCAAAGCCTAGAAGGGCGAATTCAACATACACAAGGGTCTAAGTTTGGAAGGGCCAATTCGACGTACGGAAGGGTCAATGTATGGAAGGGTGAATTCAACTTGAGATAAGTCAAAACATTTAATTCAATAAATAGTAGGGTCAAAGTGTGTCCGTCAAGTTGACATACAGACAGGCCAGAGTATGGGAGAGTCAATTCCCGTTTTTGAGAAGATCCAATCTTCATTTAGGAGCGCATTGTTCAGAAAAGTCCGCGATGTGGTATATGAATGTTTCAAATTGAGCACTAGGACAATGTTTTTGACTTAAAGTACGGGAATTTAATTATTTGTCAAGAATTTTTTTGAGCTTCTTAAGATCGTTCATTTTTTCTATCATCAAATTAATTTGACGTAGTTCACACGAAGAAATTGTGTGACTCTTATGCTTACGCTTAAATGAACAAGTTGATAGAGATCTGTATAAGTAAAGCTCCTTATTGTCTGCGGCCATTATATCAAAGAACCAAAACCATCTAAATATCCGGGTTAAAAATTCATTAATATCGAAGGAAATATCTGATATTCAATTCAGTTCGTTTCTTTGCGTTTTGTAAGACAAAAGATCCTACTTTTTGAAATTATTGTAAGTGTTGAACTTTAAGTGTTGAACTTTCGCGTTAAGTTTACGAAAGGATGAATTCCAACCAATATGAAAAAAAATTGTTTTTAAACGGAACAGATTTGAAATTGATGTGTAGTTTTCATGTATCCAGTATACAGGGTGAAAGTACATAGGGACAGACAGGCTAGGCAAGCTACAAGCTCTCTAATATTTTGTAGAAGGATTTAAAAAAAACAAATTTAGGTTAAAATCACGAGTCAATAATTAATGAGTAGTGCATCAGGAAAACTCTTATTGGGAACTATAAATAATTCGAAGAAATTATTGGTTTGCTCTGTAAAATGTAGCTTAATCAACTGATGTACGAAAATAAAAGGTGACGCTTAATGAAATGAATACAAAACATGAAACTGAAATTTTCGAAATTTAAGGCGAAGCCAGGTGGATATGACTTAAAATAGGGTAAAAACCAGCATAAGCATAAAAAAAAGCGTAACAAGCCCATAGCGCGCATAATTTATAACATGAACGAATATGGTTCATTTTCAAGGGATTGAGCTATTGAATCTACGGGGATAGACGCTTTCAGGAGGAAGATGTGAGGTCCCGAACAGAACGCTGTATCGTCAAAAACGAATAAGTTTTTTGAGTTGTCACTGGCTTTTTTTTCAGTTCACTAGTTTTCTTTATTCCAGTTCCTATTACTATCTTCTTCAACTTTTATCTACTTTCGTAAATTTTTTTCAATCTTGCTGTTTCTATGAGCAGGGAGTTGGGACACCTTTATGCATAGATTCCCTAAATCCCATACTAAATGGGGCCTTATTTCTTATTGCTTGGGAATACCTTTGTGTGGTTAGGGAGGTTTAAACTTAAAACTAACTTGTAATTTAAAATCTGAAACAGAACTCCTTCACACGGCCGAAAATTGACTCTCAAAGCCTCTTTGCCAAGTTGTGGGAATATCAGAAGTGAAAACTCGAAAATATCGTCAAGAGAACTGTTGACAATTGCATAAAATGAGCCTTTTAAAGTGTGCATATTCCTAGCGATGAAATAGGTCACTCAATGAAAATTAAATTAACAAAGAAAATAGAAAACTAAATTTCATGCATGCCTACGAAAAATTACATACGTGGTAGACCGAAGATCATAACGGTAGGAATTTCACTTTTGTAATGACATAAAAGTAATAAAATATTATTGTCCTCCAAAGTTTGAAGGAAAAATCAGCATTCGAGAAACGTCATCTAGGCAGCAGAACATGAATGATATCGATGCAACTTCATCTAGAATGAGAACGTATTTTGATTTTAAAAATTCTTTTCACCAAAAATTTTCAAGAATTTTTTACTGCGTTGTTATCAAAACTTTCAACCTTATCCGAGGTTATATTTTTTACTGAGTTGTTATCTAAGCTGTTGAACTTAGTAAATTTATACCCTTGATTCTTTTTGCAGCGCCTGCTATCTCAGAACGCTGGAGAGATCAGGGCTGCATTCCATTTACCATGAACACTTTCCCATTTTAGCTTGTGTCCGTTCCGACACTAACGAAGAACGCGCAGTAGACTAAAGAAGCGTCTCATTACCCTTTAATGAGGCACGATAAATGCTGACCACATTTATTACGGAGACATAATTCAGAGCAAGGTTTTCGAAAAACAAGATGTTATGCTCACTGAAGTTGCCTCGAGCAGGGCCGAATGTTTTGAAGTAACGACCGAGGCTCTCACGGCGCCTCCAAAACAAGGAAATTCAAAGCCTTTCTGGCTGCTGACCTCCTCTAAGCCAGTAATTTTGTTCCTTGCCACGTTCTTTCCATTACCTCGGAATTTTTTGCGCAAATTTAAAGCACGAAACAAAAAAATGAATGGGGAGCAGGGATTTCTAGGAGCACAACGATTCCCTATCTGTCGAACGAGACGATAGTTGGGTGGAGTGTAGCTTGCAATTCAATTGTTTGGTGCTCACACTCGCAGTACAGGAACGACCAAAGATTTCGCAAAACCAGCTTTGCTGGTTGAACGGCAAAAGATTTTGTCGCGAGAGTTTTTTCTGAATATAAATGTCATGTCCCTAGTACGAATCGTTTAATTCTATCACACAAAGGAGTAAGGACGGTTGAGTGTGAGAGCGACATCTGGCCTGCTATCAGAAGAAAATCGCGGGTTCAGCATAACACGGCACGCCAGAGAGTGGCGCATACACCATACGAGGCGACGATTACGCAGTAACAGCTCAGCGGTTATGAAAAAAGAGGGATCTTAGGCGAGGAAAGCGACGCCTACGCTCTCAACTGCGGCCACTGGCAACGGGCGAATGGCAACTAGCTGCGGCAACCGGCGAATGGCAACGGGCAATGGCAACGGACAGCGCGATCTCAACAACAGCGCGGTCTCAAGCTTACAGCAGGAGCAGGGTATTGGCAGTGGCGACAGCAACAGGGAACAGCGACAACAACAATGATCAGCAGCTGTGCACATGGGCAGCCGCGGCGATGGCACGGCACAGGTCCTAACGGCTTTCTGGAGCTGCGGCTATTCCCAGCAGCTCGAGAGCTATTTAAGAGTACGACGATAGTTTGAGGCATTCATTCCCGCCTGAGAAATCGACACCGAAAGGTCTCTTCGTGCCACTTCTTTAACTTGTTAGAATTTGCATACGGTTGGCACCCCGTATTAGACCCTGACTCTGTGTTAACTTCACGTAATAACTTAACGTAAAATACGAGACTCTGCCATTGTACTTCGTCATCGCTGCATACTTCAGTTACGTGAGATTATGATGATTGTTATCCCTATATTTGCTAGTTCCATCTATCTTTTGTCATGTGTACATCCTTCATTAAAACAAGAAAAATGTGTGGCCATACACAATATGTGTTTCAATGCCTGCTATAGTTGCGCCTTATTAGATTGCCGATCATGTAATTTCACGGAAATTAAGAAAAGAGATTTTTTACGTTTGAACGATTTACCTGAAAGAAAATTTTAATCACTTCGTTCGATCCTGAAAAGGAGGATCGTAACATTGGTTGGCAGCGGCGCAGGATTGAATATTGAATTTGATATGATTTAATTTGATCTTGCCGGTTCCACGCCCCTGTGAGAGACCGCTTCTCGCCACGCTACCTATTTCAAATAAAAACTTAACGTATAACGTAAAAGGCCATTGTTCATTAGGAAATTTATTTCACTCATCATTGAACCCATTCTATTTTGTAATTTATGTCATTCTATTGATTTATTTTGTGTATTTTCTGTGTGAATTAATGTCATTATTCGCATTTTGCGTTAGCGTATTGATTTATTTCTAAAATTTTGGGTGAACTCATGCTATGTTTACCATTTTGATGCTTGCCCATTTGTTGTCTCATTTGCATTACCCAATTTAACCCATTTTACCTTTCTAATAAGATTATTATGCCTATTCAAACCCTATTTTGTGCCTATTTTGACCCTATTTTTGCATTGCTGTAATTGATGTTATTATCGATTCATTTATTTCTGTGTATTTGGAAACTATATTGTGCGAAATACTCAATTATGTCTGTGTATTTGGAAACATATTGTACGAAATATTGCATTTAAACTTCTAATTTGAAACTCTAAATTGCTATCAGTGTTCATTGTGAATCTATTTTTGGCTTCGCCAATTTTGCCCTAATTATCTGTCGAAATCATGGCAGGGAACGATAATGAAAATGACCAAAATAACGGTGAGAATAGTCAAAATAACTTTGTCACTTTAAATCATGCAATTGATCTGCCTAAATTTAACGGCGAAGGCTGTGTAACTTCATTTTTAAAGCACTTCCAGACTCGAGTTGATATTTACACTAATGATGTAGACTTGCAATGTCGTTATTTGAAGAATGCACTTACTGGTAAGGCTTGGGATTCATATGTTCTTAAGTCTGACCAACTAATATCACTGGACGATGTCAAAACTTGGCTTATTTCTGTATACAAGAGGGCTGTGAATTATAGAAAAACCGTTCATAAAATCCTATTTAATCTGCGTCAAGAGAATGATGAGACTGTCAATGCATTTGCAACTCGCGTCTTAGCTAGCTGGAAGGACGCATTCGGACAAGAATGGCACTATGAGGATAGCAAAGCACAAAAAATTCTCATACCTACTATCATTAAAAATATGAATCCCAAGATCAGTGAAAAATTATCACATGATTTTGACCCTGAGAGTGTGACCAAACTCCTAGACAAAGCGAGGTCAATTGAGGAGTCCTTGATCGAAGAAAGAACTATGTTGAGCCGGAAGAGATGAATTCACGAAAATGATGTGGTGGTTGAGAAGTACCAATACAATTCACCACAAAAGCGAGCGTACCAGCCTAAAAACCCATTTAAGTGGCAAAGTGCATCACACAAAAACGCTCGCCCCTTTAATAATTACCAACGTAAATTCAATGGCCATCCAAGCCAGAATGGTGACATCGCCGCTGTAAAGTCAAAAAACTTCCACAGCAACCGAAAAGCGTTTCCCCCGTGATTTTATTAAACATTGAACAGAGAAAATGCTCCACTTTCGTTGATTCAGGCTCTTCCGTGACTCTTGTGAAATCTTGTGTAATTAACAAATTATTCAAAGACCCTCCCCGAATTAAACGATGCACTAAAGTTCTTTGTTCTGTAAATGGAGATAATCTCCACACTCGAGGTACGATTGACCTGAAATTTAAACTAGGTGATGTTGAGTATTGCCATTCCGCCATCATTGTGGAAGATTCTTACTTCCCTGGAGCTGTCTTGATAGGCCGAGATTTCCTTAAGAGATTCGGTGTTGAAATAAAATACAGCCAGCACGAGAAAGGTCATGTGAGAATTAATGATAGAATTTACCCTTTTCAATCAGTTGCTGCTTCTAATTCAGTAAATTTTGTAAAACAATCAGAGAATGCATCATTCAGTGTCGCAAGAATGTCACATGATCTGACTGTTGAGGGCGGAACTTTGTGTCACTCATATCTTAGAGTACCAAAACACATGAACGATAAAGAGGTTGTAGTTCAACAAAGTTCTGCTTGCAAAGGAGTAGCTATTCCGCGTACTCTTGCTACTGTCCGTAATGGTGCCGTGCCCATAGTATTTGTTAATTATAACGATGAGAATGTTCTTGTACCTAGAACTAAAATTTGTGCTACGTTAGATGTTGCTGTTGAGGACCCGCCAGAGTCAGACCCAAATGAAAGTGAGAGTGCCGCCCGTGTTATGAACGCAATGAACCTGAATTCAACCAAATGATTAACGATGTCGACTTATCCCATTTGGAGCATGATCAGAAAGCGACCCATGTAAATTTGATTAACAAACATAGGAATGCGTTCGCAGTTGGAGACGAGATTGGTCATGCGCGAAATGCTGTACATAGGTTAGATATTCAGGGTCATGAGCCAATAAATTCGCCCCAGTATCGTGTTCCTCATGCAACTAAGCGATTGGTTGAAGAACACGTCCAAGAGATGCTGAAACAGGGAGTTATAGAGCCAGCTTACTCCCCGTGGTCATCACCTATTTTGACAGTCAGAAAAAAACGATGGAACTCATAGGATAGTTGTTCATTTTCGTCTCATCAATAAAATATGTAAGAAGGATACTTTCCCAATCCCGAATATGACTGATACTCTCGAAAGTCTAAAGGACTCAAACTTGTTCACCACTCTAGACATGAGAAGTTCATACCATCAGATTGAACTGTCTCCCGAGAGCAGAGACATCACCGCTTTCAGAACGTCGACAGGTAGTTATAGGTACTTACGTTCACCTCAAGGCCTCATCACTTCTGCGGCTGCACTTCAAAGAGCAGTTAATATGGCTTTCTCTCCATTCATTTCAAAGTTTCTGTTCTGTTACGTTGACGACATCATCATCTATTCTAAAAATTTCGAGACTCATGTCGAACATTTGGATAAGGCGTTGCTTCAAACAGCTGCTTCAGGCTTCAAACTTAGTCTAAAAAAATGTCAATTTGCAGCAAGCAGCGTGACTTTCCTTGGTATCAAAGTCAGTTCAGAGGGACTAACCCCCCGACCTGATAAAGTGCGAGCTTTGGCAGATGCTCTGAGACCCCGAAGTGTTAAAGAAGTCAAGCGTTTCCTTGGCTCTACCGGGTTCTTTAGAAAATTCATAAAAGATTATGCACATATTGCTGCACCTCTAACCGAGTTGACCAAGAAGACGAACGCATTCAAATGGACTGACGTTCATCAGCGAGCTTTCGATGACTTGAAAGATAAACTTGTGTCCGCGCCTATACTTAAATTTCCTGACTTTCAGAGAGAGTTTGTGTTGCACACTGATGCCTCGGGCATTGCAATCGGTGGAGCATTGTTTCAGATGCATGACGGTGTTGAGTTGCCAGTGGCATACTGTAGTCGAAAATTAAAAGGAAACGAACTTAAATACTCTGCAACAGAACTCGAAGCTCTTGCCATTCATGATTCAATCAAACATCATGATGCGTACCTGTACTTAAATGAGTTCGTCGTGGTGACGGATCACCGCCCCTTAACGTTTATCTTTGCTAATAAAACAGGTAACCACCGCATTTCGAGATGGGCTTTGCTTCTGCAAGAATACAACTTCTCTGTCAGATATAAGCCTGGAGCGCAACACCACTTGCCCGACTATTTGTCTAGGTCTGAGAGAACCGTCAATGCTGTTGTTGGCACTGCTGAATCAAACTGTAGTAATAAGAGTGATCCTAAAAATAATACTAATGTTCCTTCTAGAATTAAGCCTTGTTCTAATAATAATGCGACAGATGTTCCTGTCGACGACGTGTGCCCTCCACCTGTGTCCAGTGAACGTGATAAAAGTGTTGCCGTCGAGGCAAAACAATTGAGCTTAGATGATATTGTTTCAGAGCAAGAAAAGGACTCACTTTGGTCTAGTGTAAGAAACTTGTTAACTGGAAACGATTTGGGTGATGCTAAGATTTCAAACATTGACGAATACTTTATTGATGATAACAATGTCCTATGTAGGTTGTCGAGAAAGAAACGCAGAAACGGTAGAAGTAATGTACAGATTGTTATTCCTAAGTCTCTAATTAAGGTCGCTTTAAAACTTAGCCATGACAATGATTTGTCAGCTCATATGGGCTTCCTGAGAACTCTTGAACGTGCCAGAGATAAATTCTTCTGGATTAATCAAATTCGTGATGTCAAAGACCATGTGAAGAAATGTTTGCAGTGCCAACGAAAGAAATGGCAGGGCCAATTTAAAGTCCCCTTAGGCAAATTCCCCGAGACTTCTTACCCCCTTGAAAGAGTTGCTGTTGACCTTGCTGAATTGCCTGTTAGTTACGAAGGTAACAAATATCTCCTAACCATAGTAGATCACTTCACGAGATATGTTGATGCTTACCCTCTTACAGATAAGTCTGCCGATACTGTCACAAGAGCTTTCGTCCAATACGTCGGAGAGTTCTCAGCCCCAAATACGATTGTCAGCGACAGAGGCAGTGAATTCACTAATAAGTTATTTCAGGATGTCTGCAAAAATCTCAAGGCGAGATCACAGACTACGACTGCTTATCACGCTATGGCGAACGGTTGTTGCGAGAGAATGAACGGTACCCTGAAAACCGCGATCTCTCACTTGGCTGCTGAAGATAGATTCACTTGGGACGAGAGCGTGGCCTTCGTGACTCTAGCTGCAAACACCTCCTACCAGACTGCGATTAAAGACACGCCGTTCTTCTTGTTCTACGGCAGAGATGCAAACCTCCCCTACCATGACATATTCAAAGAACAGCCAATTAATTACGCCTGTGACCAACAGTATTCAGTCGAGGTTTCACTCCGGCTGTCTAAAGCATTTGCTGCAGTTCGGAAGAATTCGGAAGCTGCGAGGCAAGCTGCCGCAAACATTTACAATCGAACGGCCAAAGGATGTGATGTCCAAGCAGGGGACCTTATCATGCTGGGGAATGAGGCTTTACATGTCGAGGACAGGGCCTTCCCAACGCGCTTCAGGGGGCCTTGCCGGATACTATCTCGATGTGGGAATAACATTGTTATTAAAGGTCTTCACTCAGACCGAAAGGAGCAGAACGTTCACTTGAACCGTGTGAAGCGTGTTTATCTTGACGACGCCATGGCCTTCCCTTTCAACAACGGTGACGAAGAAGACGAACTTCAAGTGGCAGAGACGAGCGACATTCCTACAATGCCGAGCACGAGCCAGAGAAATGAAGAAATGATCCCTAGGTATTCTCTGAGGAATCGCACCAGGCGTCCAAAATATGTATAATTGCTTGTGTCTTGCAAGGACGTCCCAAAACTTCGATAAAGATTACCTCATTTCATTCTCAAATGTACTATGTTTAATATTAAGAATGTTTCCTAATCATTTCCCTCGTGTTTAACATTTCTTTCATTTTACAAATTTAGGATAAATGCTTCCACTTAGAATTAACTGATTTCTCCAGCGGAATGCGAGTAGGATGCTTTTACCCTTTTGTATTACGTGTTTAATGTCGATTTCATAAATCAATTTATGTATTTGCCTTGATGATGCTCATTAATTAGATAGAAATTTTATTTGATGTCAAATTCGTAACCCGTTCGTAGGTCTTTCATAACTCCTCTACAGGAATGCGTGCTAATACATAAAAGAATTTTCCTTTGCAGCACACTAGCTATATGAAACATTGTAGGATGTATTGTGTGTTTCTAATCCGTTTTCTTTGCTTTGCATTTATTTCATTTCGTGTTAGTTATAATGTTCTCTAAAGGATTTCTTTGAGCTTATTGCGCGTTAGGTTACTTTGATCTAGTTATGTACCGATTGAAGGATGATACACCGGGTTGTAAATGACAAGAGAGAGATGGGATGAGTAGATGGATAGCGGTACATTGCAATTCTCAAAGAAATCCGAAGGGAACTATTGTGTCAAGTCCTGAAATTAACATCGAATGGTTGTTCCAGCAATACCGCGCCTGCGGTGGCACGCAAGACTGAGGCGAAGCGCGGCGCAGTGGCCTTGGACAGGGGCAGCACACACACGATGCTCAGCACAGCCTCCGCGTCGCACCAGAGCAGCAGCAGCAGCTGGGAGGCAGTGCTCATGCTGAATGCCCCATCGATGCGATGGCAACACCGCTCTCCATACCAGCTGTCTCTACTACGCGCCGTCCACAACGACCTTGCAGTTAAAGGGCCTACTAGAACTGTCTTGGCAGGCAGCGACCGCAGCAGCGCGTGGCGCAATCGGCAGGCCCAGCTTCCATCTGCAGCAACAGTACACGCACTCGTACGAGGAATGGACTTTTCTCCTGAACATCTATATTTTCGCCGGACATGGATTCAACAACGGCGAAGAAAAAAAAAGAAGGTACCGATGGACATCAATACGTCCATAATAGCTACACGCAGGTAGTTGAGTATGGACTGATCGAGTAAATACTCGACATTTATATTAATAGGGTGTTTTTACCCCTAGACGTCTTCAGAAGGCCTCTGGTAGAACGTCGATAGCCACGAGAGAAGGTCTTCGGTGGTAAACTGGAAAAGGGCGTCCCGACGACGACAGTAAGCTACTGTGAATTTAAGATCTTCGTTTCAGAAGTGCGTCAGAAGCACAAATCTCAAGGCTTGTCTAATTTCACCCCTGCAATGAAGTACGGATTTCAGATGCGTAACTTCAGTAGACGGAAGCTTACAGTTCGCATCCAGGAGGATGCTGAGAAAATATAGGACGGAGGAATTTTGTCATGTCCCTAGTACGAACCGTTAAATTCTATCACACAAAGGAGTAAGGACGGTTGAGTGTGAGAGCGACATCTGGCCTGCTATCAGAAGAAAATCGCGGGTTCAGCATAACACGGAACGCCAGAGGGTGGCGCATACACCATACGCGGGGACGATTACGCAGTAACAGCTCAGCGGTTATGAAAAAAGAGGGATCTTAGACGAGGAAAGCGACGCCTACGCTCTCAACTGCGGCCACTGGCAACGGGCGAATGGCAACTAGCTGCGGCAACCGGCGAATGGCAACGGGCAATGGCAACGGACAGCGCGATCTCAACAACAGCGCGGTCTCAAGCTTACAGCAGGAGCAGGGTATTGGCAGTGGCGACAGCAACAGGGAACAGCGACAACAACAATGATCAGCAGCTGTGCACATGGGCAGCCGCGGCGATGGCACGGCACAGGTCCTAACGGCTTTCTGGAGCTGCGGCTATTCCCAGCAGCTCGAGAGCTATTTAAGAGTACGACGATAGTTTGAGGCATTCATTCCCGCCTGAGAAATCGACACCGAAAGGTCTCTTCGTGCCACTTCTTTAACTTGTTAGAATTTGCATACGGTTGGCACCCCGTATTAGACCCTGACTCTGTGTTAACTTCACGTAATAACTTAACGTAAAATACGAGACTCTGCCATTGTACTTCGTCATCGCTGCATACTTCAGTTACGTGAGATTGTGATGATTGTTATCCCTATATTTGCTAGTTCCATCTATCTTTTGTCATGTGTACATCCTTCATTAAAACAAGAAAAATGTGTGGCCATACACAACATGTGTTTCAATGCCTGCTATAGTTGCGCCTTATTAGATTGCCGATCATGTAATTTCACGGAAATTAAGAACAGAGATTTTTTACGTTTGAACGATTTACCTGAAAGAAAATTTTAATCACTTCGTTCGATCCTGAAAAGGAGGATCGTAACATAAATACAGCAGAGCGTTAACTCCTTAGACCTTTTATTGCAAGTGTGAACTTCAAAATCTCTTCGTATTTACGCTTTTTATAAATTTTGTTTCCTGTTGTTATTGAGCCCTAATGTGGTTGGTCTTTGAAACTCACTGCCGAATGTCGGTGACGACTTCGAGCTAGTGCCAGTCGAATTACGGTGGTTGTAAAAAGGAAGAATGAGCTAAAAACTCACATATTTAAGCATGAAATATCTGACTCCTGTCAGTATGCTATGTGCTTTTTTACTTGCATGCAGCAACTAATAATTCTACGGTGGTTGTGTTGTGGAGTTGTGCGACCAGCGGTCGTGCAGTGATAAAAAAACCGGTCGTCGCGAGAAGGTGATCTCTGATACACAGGAGAAAAACACTCTTCTTAGCACACATTCGATCAAACAGTTTTCAGAAATACTGAACCATAAAAGAAATTGCTTCTTATCATTTAAAATAAATTCCAATTGGTGAGGTGTTTAAAAAAATTCAAGCAATTGTAGGAGCGCAATGAATGCGTTTTGCACTTCCGTTACCGAGAATTTGAAAAAATAAGAAGACGCCTACGACAGCGAAGTAATGCAGTTTGTGCGCGTAGTCCGCAATTGAAACCTGGAATGTAGGAAAGCTAAACAACATTAATGTGACGTACAAACTGTGTTAGTTGTGTGTGTGAATGACGGCAGTTATCCTCAAATTAGGACTTCTCAGAACTATTCCAGTTTACCTTGGGTAGAGCGTCGCTTTCCACATAACATGCAGCATCTTACAATTTCTAATTATAAATCTACAACTTGAAATGTTAAGCCTATCATGAAAGCAATTGCTCACAAAATGGAATAAAAAATTTGGGATGCATACTTCGTGAGCCTTTTAAGCGCAAAGTAATGTTCCTAACGTAGCATTATCCTCCAAGATATTTGAGCTAGTCAATTTTCAATTAAATAATGAATAAAGAAACGCTTTATTAATGCCAAATTTATATCTGTTCCATAAAATCGATAGCAATATTACCTCACGTGCCTGCAGTCAGATTTGATGTCTGATCACCACAATTTCAAGTCCATCGAAAATCATTCATTCAGACTTGATTATTTGCGTGCATCAAATCTTGTGAATCTGAAAATTCCAAATTTGCGTTCTTTGTCGCATTTTATTCATACTGCTCTTTTTCTACAGTACATTCTCTATTGACAAAATAATGCAAAAACACTAACTAAAATTTTCAAAAGCAATTCGTTATATATTGGAAAAAATAGGGCTGCGTCTTTTTTTATAAAACTTTAAGTAATAATATTACTAAAATGAGTGTGCAGTAATGTTGTAATGTCGGGTGCTAGCGTTAAGTTCGTCCGTGTTGAATGTACTGTAAATGGTTGGACATAAATAAGGCCGTGTTTACTTTTACAATACTTCCCGTAGCAATATTACTAAGATGAGTGCGTAGGGATGCAGCAGTGTAGGAGCTTGATTTTACTTCATCTGTGTTATGCGCACTGTATACGGTTAAATTAGGCTGTGTTTATTTTACTGCACTTCCAGTAATACCCAATATTACTAAGATGAGTGTGCAGTAATATAGTAGTGTAGGGAGCGAGCGTAAAGTTCGTCCGTGTTGTGTTTACCGTGAATGGTTGGACATGACAGGGCGGAGGTTGCAAACGATCGTCTGGAATGTTAAGGCGATCATTAGCAAGGGAGCAGAAACGGCGCTTTGCCTCTCCACTGTAAGGAATTATGGTCTTTGAACTGCAAATGTAAGGGGGACCGACGAGATATTTGCCTGGAAATAATTTCCCTTCACATGTGAAAATTCTTGACAAAAAGAGTAGGGTTTTTTGAAATTCCTCGACCGTTTCGCGCTATTTAATATGTTCGGATGAGAAAACTTTCTTTACTTAGTTAAGTTTTTGTTAACATATCTTCAGATGCGAGGTTTCTGAGCTGGTAGTTTTAATTTATGATGCTAGAAGATAATAAATACGCACCTCGGCTGTAAGAAATTGCTGGCATAGCAGCGGCAAAATTTCTGTTACATGAAGCTGAAAAATATAATGAAACTGAATCAAAAAATATTCACGATTTTTCAAATTATAGCGTTGTGCCCCCAAAACAGTCAATATAGTCGTTTTTAAAGACTTATTGTGGTAAAAGCGGCCTTGAGAGTTTTACTTGCATCACTCAAGTGTTTTCTACCTGTACGCATGGCTACTAAAATTCACTAACCCTATCAATTGAACTTATTGAAAAATTACAAACCTAACCACAGTTTCCGAAAAATAAAAACGTATCTCAGAAACCAAACGGAATCGCAGTGATTAAATGCGTCCTTGTTGGCACAATGACACTCGAGAGCGAGGCGTGAAGGCGAGGAGTTCTAGCCCAAAAGATGTGGGGACAAAATGACAAATGGTATAGACCATGATCTCCACGCATTCAAAATGCAACTGTGTTTCAATAAGATGAAGCTTATTTTTGCAGAGGAATATGGATTATGATCGAAAAAAAGAGCCATAGTATCGATTACATGTCATCGTATATAATATTACATTCAGCAGCAATTAGTGCTGAACATGCATTTTTATATTTCTAAGGAGATATGATTTCAGCAGCATGATGGCAGCGTAAATTTTGCTGCATAGTAGAATATAATATAATATAATATAATATAATATAATATAATATAATATAATATAATATAATATAATATAATATAATATAATATAATATAATATAATAAAATATTATATAATATAATATAATATAATATAATATAATATAATATAATATAATATCATATAATATAATAAAATAGAATAGAATAGAATAGAATAGAATAGAATAGAATAGAAAAGAATAGAATAGAATAGAATAGAATAGAATAGAATAGAATAGAATAGAATAGAATAGAATAGAATAGAATAGAATAGAATAGAATAAAATAGAATAGAATAGAATAGAATAGAATAGAATAGAATAGAATAGAATAGAATAGAATAGAATAGAATAGAATAGAATAGAATAGAATAGAATAGAATAGAATAGAATAGAATAGAATAGAATAGAATAGAATAGAATAGAATAGAATAGAATAGAATAGAATAGAATAGAATAGAATAGAATAGAATAGAATAGAATAGAATAGAATAGAATAGAATAGAATAGAATAGAATAGAATAGAATAGAATAGAATAGAATAGAATAGAATAGAATAGAATAGAATAGAATAGAATAGAATAGAATAGAATAGAATAGAATAGAATAGGATAGAATAGAATAGAATAGAATAGAATAGAATAGAATAGAATAGAATAGAATAGAATAGAATAGAATAGAATAGAATAGAATAGAATAGAATAGAATAGAATAGAATAGAATAGAATAGAATAGAATAGAATAGAATAAAATAAAATAGAATAGAATAGAATAGAATAGAATAGAATAGAATAGAATAGAATAAAATAGAATAGAATAGAATAGAATAGAATAGAATAGAATAGAATAGAATGAGCTTCCTGATTTCATATCTTATAACTACATTTTAATGAGAGAATATCAGTCAGCGTACAGAGGGTTGCAGGAGTAAAAACGCAAATTGATTAAAGATTTCAGCGACCAATAATTACAACCGGACAATATTTGGAAAGTTATTAACAATGTATTATTCGTTATAAAATGTATTTCTGTAAATACAAAATTAATTCACGTATAATACGCAGAAAATTTTCTGTCCAACAATGAAATATTTGCAGTTCATTAGAAAAACAATTATAATTCCCATTGTGTTGCACACATCTTAATTCTTTCTGAAATTAAATGTTAAATGTTTCTTTCATGTCATGTGGGAATTTTATTTATATTGCACATTCCGTATCTTAACAGATAATGCAGCAGCAAACGAGTTTAGGAATTAAAATTGATGCTGTATCAACACAATCAACGTTTTTGCGAGTAATAAACTCCTCGGTCTGTTAATTGGCGGGTTACAAAAGTGTTCTTTAATTATGAACGCTTACGATTCATTGTATGGGAATTGGTGTCAAGACCAAGCTTCGATTTTCCGTAAGACTTCATCTCTGAAAAATTTCTCACTATAAATTCATATGTATTTTGTCTAAAGCTAAATTATAAGCCTCATCGCGAACGAGTGCCTAATGTTCGGAAATTAGACAGCGGCTCTGAAGTTAGAGCAACGAACCACTCTATCAATGCAATACGAGTCGATATTTCAACTCGGGTCAATGTTCGAATAAAAATAAAGGCTGCAATTCGAAGTTCCCAATCATTTATTATTACGAGCTTGCAAAAGTTCACAAACAAAAAATTTACTTAAACTACATCAGTTGCTACAGCAATTCGTAACGGTAAATTGGAACCGGCAGACAAACCTGGCGGAGAAGAGATAAATTTTTGCTGCAGGAAAAGATTGGGAGCCGCGATGGCTGGCATTTTGCATCCGCTTACACACATAAATGAAAAACCAAAATATTTCTTTACTTCTCCAGAGGTGCAACTTTTACAACGATTTCGATGATATTTGAAGACTTTTAAAGGCAAGGAGGGCTATTTTTCATGGTTATTGTCTCGAATTTTTATAGCCAAAAGCTGTAGTGGAAGACAATTTTTTGATAGAGTAATTTTACAGGATAAATATTTACTGTAAAAAATGTATCAAATTATCTTCCATTTATGATGATGCTCTTTCACCCGGTAAGTTTCTTTAGCCTTTTATGTTCTGGGACAGCTTCAAGCTCTAAAAACACCACAGAAACTTGTTTTCAATCGAAAGATTTTAATCTTATATTAGCATCATAAAACTTTAATTCCAGTCATCGAAGCTAATTTCCCTCAAAGCCTGCGTAAAGTCGAACATAATGCACACAACTTCACCTGATTTCCAGAACAATTAATTTTAATTCACAATGATGACAAACACATCAACAACTTCCCATGAATTCCAATGACTTGCGGCAACTTCAAAAACTGGGAACTCAAACCCAAAATTCATTTGAGTCTCTGGCCCTTCCGCCGAGACTCAGAAGCCCCGCAATGAAGTGCACGTTTTATTTTGGGCAGAAAACATGGCCAGTTAATCCAGCATTGGATTTCCGTTGGCTTGGGGGGAGAATTTTCACCTGCTGAGCCAATCGGCATCCAGCGGGGGGCAAATGGCCCGGTAAACTCATTGCAGGCGCCCGGCCAATTACGGGGGCGAGGGGAGCGGGATGCCGAGAACTGGGGAGATGTCGCTATAGAATTTTATTTGTTTTTGTTGTGAGGTGCAATTCTTCCAGATTTGTTAAGTGGCTTCTGTGACTCTTGCGTCGCTTGTTGCGCTCTACGAGAGGCATTTCTACGTTGTTCTAGAACGGGAAGAACACTGATGAACTATCATATCTTATTTTGAAGTTAATCTTTCGTAATAGACGAACGTGTTTGATCAAGCCATCGGCTATGGAAAGATAGAGAAATAAAACTCCTTGAAGAAAAATAAATTTTCAACGCGTAAATGACCAATTGGGAATAAGAAAACATAAGGACACTTATTTATTCAGAGTCTATTTCATTTGATTTGTTAAAATATCCTTTCATTGCGTTCAATTCTCTGTGAACGCAATACTTTGCCTAAACATCTTTATTGCAAATATAATCAAACTAGCCTCAGGACATCATGCTCAGCGACCTTCTTTTTTCGACAATTTCACAGGCTGTAGCTTCTCGTCCATGAGAAGCTTACAGAAAACTCGCACAGAACTGAAACAAAACCATTTATTGTCTATTAGAAATATCAAATAGGAAATAAAACCACATAAAACGGAATAAATGAAGCATTCATTGATAAAGAAGTTTCGAAATGAGCGCTAGTATGAATTCTCCCTTTTTAGAAAATGAATTTTATTTCGTTGCATGTGTTTGTTCTTGATGAAACTTAGATTTCCAAGACACGTACCCACTTCTGTAAATAGGAAAAGCTACGCATGAAATACCCACCAGCGTAGCCAAGCTACCGAGCGTGTCTCAGTGAAGGAGGACAACTCCCGCGAATGCTGCTCGGAGATTTCACGCAGCAGCTGAGGGAACTACGCCGTCGTGTCAACACTTGAAGCGCTCTATTTACATTCCTAAATAAGGTGACTGGGAACGCCTTGTTTTCCTTTGCTCATAGCTACTGGAAACCTTCCTGCCCTTTGTGTGTTAAATTAACTGTTATATCATCAAGTGAGGTGCAGAGACCACTCGTAAATTAGATAAGCTATGGGGAAAGATTTTGTGTAATAGATAGAGTTGATCCAATAAAGAAACGCCGATTATTCTGTGAGGGAGGATTTTTTCGTTGTTAGTTATAGCTATGGAATTAAGAGCAATGATGAGTTAAATGTATTCGGCTAGATTAATCTCCAACTATATACGTTAGCATTAAAAATGAATTACAATCAACGCCATCTACACTTGTTCAACCGATATGTGAGAAATTTTATTACTCAATTTTCCTTTTCCTTTAACGTATTCATTTCGTGCCTTGTGAACAGATTTTCTAAAGAGATTTCATGCTTTTGTATTGGAACATCGATCAACGTCATCTGAAAACCAAAAACTGCGGCAGATTCTATCCCACCTCAGACCCACCAATTGTTCTAGCAACAACTGCAAGACTCCGGCTCGAATGTAGTGTACGTCACGGTTGCGATATAAAGGGCAGCGAAAGTTGTTCTGTCAATTTGACTATACTACAGATGATATTTTTAGAGAATGAAATCATATTTCATACAAAAAACACCGAAACTTAAAGATTCGAGCTAACAAAATGTATACGGTGTAGCCAAGGCTGTTACATCTGCATCATGGGAACGAGCGCATTTAAGGCCGAGTTATTACTTTGGGTAGCACATCATCTCAGGAGTTTATAGGCCTTTAATTCATTGCGCATGGCAGTCTCATATAACCTTAGTCCCTTAATTCATATAGCACACCAGTCTCAGGTGTATCCAAGCCCTTAATTGTTCATGCCCGACAGTCTCAGGCGTCCACAGGATGTGCTCTTGACGCTTTTTCAAGTTTTGGTGTCTAAGGCTTGAATAACACCTCCCTAAAATGATACCTTTCCTTTGAAAGTCAACAGATTCTTTGACCTTCCCTTCCTCTTCTTTCCCCCCTGAAAGTGAATATATTTTTTGATACGCTACTCCGCATACCAAAGTTGTTTCAAACGCACCTAAAATTGTTAGTGATATCATTTCGTGGGAATAGTTTCAGCGGTTTCATGCATCAAACATTTCAGCAAGAATGGAAGTCACCCGTAGTGTAGTTCTCTCAAGTTTTGTTCGAAGAACTTAAGAATTTAGAACGAGTTTTTGATGACGTTGTAAGAAAAAGTAGGTTTGCTATTGGTCTATAAGTTTTGCAAATATCATGGGTTTTATTTGTATGACGTGACGTACTTTTCAGTCTGAACAAGGCTTCGTAAATTTTTACAGCTAGTGCCTTTTGTTGTCAAATGGAGAATAATACATTTTGCTTATTGTTTTAGCTGTTGAATTAAGGCATAAAAATTTTTAGCACTATTTCTATCAAATGTTAATTTCATGTTGTCTAAGCGCTCATCTTAATGGAATGAGCGATACAAAGTACACTGTTAAAAAATGTTTTGAATTGATTGCTAATTTCCACGGGTTTTACCAACATACTTTATTTATACAAAAAGTTCTGTGAGTATTGCCAATGACTTAAAAGATTTACCACAGTTCAAATTTTCAGGGGCTAATACAAGCTCACTTGTTCGGACTGAACTAAAAGCTGTCGCAGATCCCTACGATTCTGACCGAATTCCAACGAACAGCACAATTACTCTCGTTTTCGAATAAATAAATTTGCTATTCAGTTCAAACTTTCGCTTAATATTTATTGAACTCAGTGCGAGCATTTGTTTCTTGTCGTGCAGCGGAATGATTCTTCGTGAGCAGTTGGATGGAATTCAGTGGAGTGGAATAATTCTTCGTGAGCAGTTGGATGGAATTCAGTGGAGTGGGCTGAAATTCACATCTAACGAGAGTACCCCCACAACTATACTCACGTCGCACGGACCTGGCCTAGCAACTCCTCCCCTGACTTGGGGATGGAAATTCTCCGTGAGTCCGCACTCCCCGTCACCTGGGCTGGTGGGGAAGCCTGAGGAAATGGTGGGAATGCAAAGAGGAAGTTTTGGTTTCCTGCCTCAGGGCAAAGAGGAAGCTGAGGAGAGTTGGGGATGGAGGGTTCCGTGTTTGCATCAGGCTCCTCACCACGATGGCGCCTGCTCCCAGTAATAAACTCCCTCCGAGAATTATCATAGAAGTTCAACTTTGAAAATTTGCACACAAAAAATTCATAGCAGAATGTGGCGCACTAGTTTTGAAAAATGTCGCAAGGAAATTAGAGTTTCAATCGTAGAATTGATAGAATGACGATGTAAGTATGTACTTAGAGTAGACGCAAAAATTGCTCTGTATTAACTATTCGAAAATTGATCTTCACAGAAACAAAAATTTAAATTAAATTATGCTGAATTATTAGCAATATGTATGAGCTGTGAAGTAATAAGTTCTTGTTTTCTGCCTTTTTTTGTGTCAGAATACAGGACCTTCGATAAAACCAAGCACCGCTCGAAAGCCTGCAGGGACAGAGTGGAATAATTTTAGAGAACTTAGACTGTATCTCAAAATTTCAAACAGTGAGGATACAGATAATTTTTGCAGTACATCAACGCAAATAGATATTTAACGGGTTAATGAACCTTGATTTGAACCTAAGACCGAGATTCTCTGCTTGTTCATGCACTAAAATAGGCATAATTTTACCTCGAATTTAATTTCTTAACTCATACTCGTACTGGTACCTCTGAATTTGTAACTGAAGGCTCACAGTTAATTTTACCATTGCAATTAGTAGCTGAAGACTTAAAATTACCGTAATTTTACCATTACAGTTAGCAATAACACTTGCAATGCTCGCCAAATTAAGTACACGAACGAATCCATGTTACCGATGTTTTCTGATCAAATTTATAGAATTATAATAAACGCCTCAGTTTGTTAAGGTTGAACAAATGCTTCTGCGAAGTTGGACGAGAAAAATTTCAATCAACATTGAATGAAAAAATGAACGTAAAAGTTTATTAGTGTTTATTTCATATCTGATATTAGCGTTCATCTAAAACAGCAGAGATTTTGCTACTCTAGAATGATTACACCGAAATTATTCCATGAATAATTCCATCATGTATTGGTAACAAATATTTAAATTTTAGAAACATTCAAAAATCATGGGTAGGGAACATTCAGGCTATTTGTCCAAGTCTGTTTGAACTTTCCTCTGAGACAGTTGTAGTTGCCTGCGCTTCAGTAATTCGAACTATATCGCACCGAAGGTCACATAATTTAAACAGTATCTGGCTTGTCCAATTTAACACGTAAGTATCGATAAGTTTATTCAAGACAACAATCTAACTTTAGTCTTGCTACATTAAATTAACTCAACTTAACAGTACCTAGTTAACATACATCGCCTGATTCAGCATGATGAGATACGTAGCGAGAATAAAGTAACCCTGCAATCCATTTTCAAAATTGAAGATTTAGATTACATTGATTACCATTATTTTTTCCCGTGAGCTGACCCAAATTAAAAAGCATTGCTTTATTTCTCAACTCTCACACTTCCACTTATCAAGGCGACCAGGAAACCAACTCGAGATTTATTGGCATTGATTTTCAATACCGTGGCGCTTTATCCCAAGTAATCTGTTCTTCTTCCTTCATTTCGAGTAATTTACGATTTGTCCTTCAAAGCGCAACTTTCAATCACTCCAGATGTTCGGCCGCTGCAACGTGTCTTGCTTCCTCCTCTGACGACCGACAAAGGCCTCGTGCACTCCGTGTAGTGTTTGCTTTTAATCCCAGGTCCCTGATCACAGACGGGCAATTCATTGGTTGGCTCCTTCTTTTCGGATACAAAAAGAACACGAATCTTCGTTTCGTTGGAAGTTGCGCGTAAAATAGAAATTAGAGTTTGCGGTTTTAATCAATTTTTCACTTAGTGAGAAGCTTTACTATGCAATGATATGATTATTTACCGAAATATATCGAGGAGTGAGTTTGCCATCATTCAAATCTGGATAATCATGAGGCTAACCAAATTCATTCTGAGGAGATTATTTTGCATTAGGGGAACAGCGAATAAGAAAATAAATCAAATTTCCTTGATTATTATATAACACACGAATTAAAAATATATCGAATATATTGACACACTTACTTCTAACTAGGGTAATTTTCGAATGGCCGGTCGGTTCAAATCGTCGGTTATTCCAAGTTAATTTTCAATTATGACGATCGGGAGCAATTTTTAACTCGGGAGCAAAGGCGCGTAGCAGATTACACCACTACAGGCCTTGCGGGTTGAGTTTTTAGATAGCTACCGAGCCAAAAATTTAAATTTAACTATGAATGACCGACGATTTGAACCGACCGGCCATTCAAAAATTACCCTACCTTGAATTCATTCTTTCGGCAGAATTTAGAATTTTATCCCACACTGGAGAATATTTTTATGAATCGTCTTTATTTTCTGTGTCTTTATTCTCACGATTTCCGACCAGCACATACGAATTCTTTTTCCCAATATTGCGCACCATTTACGGGGTCCGACAACTTCGCTTTTTCTTTCCAATGCGGCCTGACTTCTTTCTCGCTTTTTTTACTGCTCGAAAGTGGTATTCGTATTCACTTACCCAGCGCAATGTATCGAAGTTATTCCGTAAAACCATTTTCATCAAAAAGCTCGCAGCGTTCGAATGCAAATAAATAAGGGACGAAAAAGTGCGACTTCCATGCATCTAAACTAGAATTTATGCAGACACGAATGCCTTCAGCTTGGAAAAACGTTTCTCAATTTGTTCAGTTTCTCACCATAGCTTACAGAAAATTCTATTCTGACTTGTCTGCAAGTTGCACGTGTATTTTTAGCGCGGTGCACCAAAAACAAACGTGTATAAAAATAAACAAAGACATGCTTCACATATGCTTATTGATGTGTTTAATAATACACGGTATAATAAAAAAATACACAAAGACATGCTCTACATATGCTCACTTATATATTTACAAATGCACGTTATAATTTAATTGTATGAGTAAAATTAGGTATTCTAGAATTGGGGAAAATCCTAAGTTGAATCTATCGTGACATTCTAGGACGTGACGATTCGAGGGGTAGTTGCGGGAATGAAGGAGTTGGCCGAAGACAGCCCAGAGCTTGAAGTTTTGAACTATTCTTTATCCGTGCACTAGCCTCCATGTATTACTTTCGGCTTTAATTTATCATCCCTGATATTCTCTGACGTAATAACCTACGACTTATTACTTGTTTGGTCTCTCTCGATACTTTCTAATATAATAATCTGCGGTTTATTACTTGCTTGGTCTCTCTCGATACTTTCTAACATAATAATCTGCGGTTTATTACTTGTTTGGTCTCTCTCGATACTTTCTAATATAATAATCTGAAGTTTATTACTTGTTTGGTCTCTCTCGATACTTTCTAATATAATAATCTGCGGTTTATTACTTATTTGGTCTGTCTCTATACTTTCTAATATAATAATCTGAAGTTTATTACTTGTTTGGTCTCTCTCGATACTTTCTAATATAATAATCTGAAGTTTATTACTTGTTTGGTCTCTCTCGATACTTTCTAATATAATAATCTGAAGTTTATTACTTGTTTGGTCTCTCTCGATACTTTCTAATATAATAATCTGAAGTTTATTACTTGTTTGGTCTCTCTCGATACTTTCTAATATAATAATCTGAAGTTTATTACTTGTTTGGTCTCTCTCGATACTTTCTAATATAATAATCTGCGGTTTATTACTTATTTGGTCTGTCTCTATACTTTCTAATATAATAATCTGAAGTTTATTACTTGTTTGGTCTCTCTCGATACTTTCTAATATAATAATCTGCGGCTTATTACTTGTTTGGTCTCTCTCGATACTTTCTAATATAATAATCTGAAGTTTATTACTTGTTTGGTCTCTCTCGATACTTTCTAATATAATAATCTGAAGATTATTACTTATTTGGTCTCTCTCGATACTTTCTAATATAATAATCTGCGGCTTATTACTTGTTTGGTCTCTCTCGATACTTTCTAATATAATAATCTGAAGTTTATTACTTGTTTGGTCTGTCTCGATACTTTCTATATAATAATCTGCGGTTTATTACTTGTTTGGTCTCTCTCGATACTTTCTAATATAATAATCTGCGGTTTATTACTTGTTTGGTCTCTCTCGATACTTTCTAATATAATAATCTGAAGTTTATTACTTGTTTGGTCTGTCTCGATACTTTCTATATAATAATCTGCGGTTTATTACTTGTTTGGTCTCTCTCGATACTTTCTAATATAATAATCTGCGGCATATTACTTATTTGGTCTGTCTCGATACTTTCTAATATAATAATCTGAAGTTTATTACTTGTTTGGTCTCTCTCGATACTTTCTAATATAATAATCTGAAGTTTATTACTTGTTTGGTCTGTCTCGATACTTTCTATATAATAATCTGCGGTTTATTACTTGTTTGGTCTCTCTCGATACTTTCTAATATAATAATCTGCGGTTTATTACTTGTTTGGTCTCTCTCGATACTTTCTAATATACTAATCTGCGGTTTATTACTTGTTTGGTCTCTCTCGATACTTTCTAATATAATAATCTGCGGCATATTACTTATTTGGTCTGTCTCGATACTTTCTAATATAATAATCTGAAGTTTATTACTTGTTTGGTCTCTCTCGATACTTTCTAATATACTAATCTGCGGTTTATTACTTGTTTGGTCTCTCTCGATACTTTCTAATATACTAATCTGCGGCATATTACTTATTTGGTCTCTCTCGATACTTTCTAATATACTAATCTGCGGTTTATTACTTGTTTGGTCTCTCTCGATACTTTCTAATATAATAATCTGCGGCATATTACTTATTTGGTCTGTCTCGGTACTTTCTAATATAATAATCTGCGGTTTATATTATTTTATAGTGTGCATTGCCTATTTAATCAGTATGTCTGCAGTTGCACTTCAAGTGAATCAACCAGTCACGCAGAGCTCTTTATATTTACTGCAATTTCCCAGTTTTCAATTGTAGTTTACGTATGCTGAATTACTTTAAAATCCGCATCAGAAAGATTTATGTATTGAAAATTGGGAAGACAGTGCGGCCTGTATACTAAAAACGCCTTTCACGCACTATATGATGTTCAAACGAATAAATAAAGAGAAATTGATGCTAATTTTCAAACATTTGCTAACTTAAGACATTCAAGTGAGATTCGAATAGATAGAGTATTAGCATTCAATTTTGACTCGCGAGTAAACAAATCATTTACAATAGCTTAAATTGCATGAGAAAATTATACAAAAAAAATAACCTACTGAATTTCCTAAGTTAGAATATGAGGTAGAAAAACAAGAGAGGAGCACTACTATGACACAGGTTTACTGGCTCTATTGACATGCGACCTGGGCATTCACAGGCTTTGACAAAAAAATGTCGATACGGATCGACAGTTGGGTACTCCGGTCACTCCTCGCGCATCGGAGAATAATTCTCCTTTCTCGCCGACTTTGAACTTGTGGCACATTCTTGGTCTGATGGTCCCAAATGTGTGAGATGATGTGAGTTTTTTTCTGCACCAGAGTTGAGGGGAATTTGAGGACGATTGTTTTGTGTAAACATTTCCATTTCTTAAGCAATCAGCTACAATGAGGTCCAACCTTGACTCGTTCTTGATCGTCTTGGAGAAATCACATACACACATTACAGACACACGCAAATCCCTACACACATATATACGCACACACGTGTACACTCACATACAACACTCCCTCAGCACACACATCCGTACACTCACATACCACACCGTCTCTGCACAAACATACGCACACTCACATACAACACGGCCTCAGCACACACATACGCACACTCACATACAACACGGCCTCAGCACACACATACGCACACTCACATACAACACGGCCTCAGCACACACACACGTACACTCACTGCAACACAAAGCAACCAATTTGTCCGTCCTTTGCCTGAAAGGAACCTCATGCAGACGCTCCGTAGGATGCGCAAGAAACAGTGACTGGGCCAGAATGGACGCTGACTCGTTTTTAGAGGAAAATTCTTGAATAAGATTCTAATTTGAAGATTCTCCTGGCAATAGTATGTTCGAAACTCAGGATGTCGTCGATGAACCTCCGTAAAAGCGTCCCCGGGACAGAAAAGATGACTGGAAGAAAATTCTAAAACTTAAATGAACATTTAGGGGATTTAATTCAGAATCGACCAGCGTTCAAAACAATAAATTCTATAATAAATTAACTAGTTTATTTGAATGAAAGTAATAAACAATAGAAGTAAGTGAAGAACACATGATGCACGCACAGTCCACAGTGTAGCACAGAACACTTGGACTGGCTTGATGAGGTTCCAAATGATATTGTCATTGGTATCCTAAGTAACAGCTCAACTCATTGTATCTTCAAATGATATTGTCATTGGTATCCTAAGTAACAGCTCAACTCATTGTATCTCCAAATGATATTGTCATTGGTATCCTAAGTAACAGCTCAACTCATTGTATCTTCAAAAAAAAAATCTAGTGGCGCATATTTCCTTGTATGCTCTTTCGTATACAACGTATACAAAATATTTACTACGTATACAAAATATTTACTAAGTATATATAATATTTACTAAGTATACAAAATATTTACTTCGTATACAAAATATTTACTACGTATACAAAATATTTACTTCGTATACAAAATATTTACTACGTATACAAAATATTTATTATGTATACAAAATATTTACAACGTATACAAAATATTTATTACGTATACAAAATATTTACAACGTATACAAAAAATTTTCTACGTATACAAAATATTTACTACGTATTAAAGGTATCTTTTATTTAATCTCTATTTTGTGTACAACGATTGACGTTCTTCCTGCGATCACTGTGGCAGACTGAGCCGATCTCCCGAAGCAGTGAGCCAAGAACCCGTGAAGAAAAGATGAATGTTGTCATTAATTCTTCGGAACCACTCCCAATTCTAAGTCACTAACATAATGGAAAACATATTCAGGTTTTTCCCATACATTGAAAAATTTCCTCAACTCTAAATTCCTATGGAAATTTTCTCTCAATTGGCCATAAATGTTGAAATTTTCTTCTTCTCGTTTTAATGAAACATGATCAAAATCTACGTTCTTGCTAAAAAGTTGAAGAAACAACCCTCAATACTTTTTTTTTAAATGATTTAGTCTCAGTAACTCGGCTATAGGCAATTTATATTGACGTTCCTTACCAAAATAAAGCATAACTTGCATAATTTTAGGCTAATAAGATCACTTTATATCACAGTTCCAAGCGGCAAAACGGATACCAGTTTTGATGCTCTCAGAACTTCAAAGTAATCGAATCTATGAGATGTAGCCAGATGATAGTCACCCTGTTAATATATTTTTAGTACAATCAAAGTTTATTCACCTAAATTACTTCGTATACAAAATTACTTCGTCAGTGTCCTCTGAGACTCCATATGGTGAGGATGTGCGTTGCGCTCGCTCCGCTCGCTCCGAAACAAAGTGCCTATTGTTAGAAAGAATGTACTTCTAGCCTGAATGGGTACCCTCTCTCGCCATGAGGATTTAAATGTGATATCAACATATTAATCATCAAACTAAGAATATAATATTCCCTCATATAGTGTGAAGGTGTTCAACCCTCGTTTATACAAGAAAGCCAACTCTCTAAACCTACAAGATGGGAGCGAGGAAGCAACGCAACAACATCAGCAGCTGCAATAACAGCTGTGAATATCAACCAAAGTTTGGTCAATATCCTGATGTGTCTAGCCTAACGCAAGACTGCAAAGAAGTGGTATCTGTTCTAATAAAATATTTCGACTCAGTGATGACAAAATTTAATAGTGATATTGACGAAATGAAAAGTGAAATAAGCGACCTTAAAACACTATCTGAAACAATAGCAGGAAAAGAAGCAGAACACAAAGAAATTATTGAAGAGCAGAATGAAAAAATACAAAGCTTGGAGTCACGTCTCGATCGCTTGGAAAAAAATGATCAGCGCCGAGACCTGGAAGATAGAAAATGTACTCTCGTCATTTCCGGGGGGGAACTACCTCATTCACACAACAACGAAAATTGCAAAGAAACAGTCTGCAAAATTCTGAAGGACATCAACATCGACCTCAGTATGCTGACATCACGTCAGCTAACAGAATGGGAAGAAAACCACTAAGTGGAAACGAGGATCGAAGAAACATCGCTTTCGAACTGAAACATTACAACAAAAAACGTGAAATTCTCTCTGCCTGCCGAGTAAATAAACCAACGTTCTATATAAATGAATATCTAATACCTTCACGAGCCAAGATCATGTACACCTTGAGAGTAGCCAAGAGAAATTTCCCGGAAAAAATCGGAACCCCGAGGACCCAAGATGGAAACATCTTCGCATTCATCCCTGGACAACCGGACTCGAGACGTCAGATTAACACGCCAGAAGAGCTCGACCAATACCTGATGCGGCAACTGGATAAATCATCGAATCAGGTCTTGGGTGTTCACCTCAATTAGGTATCAAAACATGTACCTGTGTCAAATTATATACTCGTATGCCAATAACGCCTAGAATTCTATAACTTTACACTAGATCTTCAAACTGCATAACTTCATGTCATGAATCAGTTCCAACCTCTAAAGATATATACGGCAGTTCTACCTCAATTTTGACAATCTTATGACAGATATATATGAACATTTATGACAACTGTATTGGAAATTGCAACAACACCACCAGCAATTTGTACCTACCAATATTATGATGGAATATTGATATCCACCTTGTTCACCTTTCCTCGTAAATTGTATGTAATTTTTAACCAACAAACTATTATTATGTGTAAAACATATTAGCTGATTAGATTATCATCGTCGCTAAATTTTTTTCTATTTATTTTTATTTTTTTTTAAACTTATTACCTGTTGTATGTGAACTTTGTAACAACGCCTTCAGCAATTTGTACGCATCAATTTTGTATATTGAACTCCAATATTAATCGCTCTTGGCTGAGTATTGAGTGTACCCACGAAATCACGCTAGATTTCTTACTCTTTTCTATACTTTCTAAGCTAGTTTTTAGATAGATATATCCTTTTAATCTTGACTCTGTATTTCGTTTTAAGTTGTACAATAGTACTTACTGCCTACTGTTTACTAATTTTGAATGACTGATCACGCTGATATATTAGATGAAATCGACCCGGATCTCAATCATTTGAACAGAATATTTCCAAACCTAAACGACTCTGAAAACTGCAGATATACTAATATATCAAAATTCAACGAATCTATACGAATAACCCGGCAGGATTTTTCGCTACTGTGTTGGAACTGTAGGTCACTCTATCCAAAATTGGAAGAGATACAATGCACTATTACTGAACTTAAGTATACCTTAGATGTGATTAGCTTCACCGAAAGCTGGCTAGATGACTCGACCAAAGACATGATTAAATTTGAAAATTATCATAGTTACCATTCGCTACGAAAAAACAAGAGAGGCGGGGGCATCAGTACATACATTTCTAAGCTCATGGATTCGAGAATCATAGCAAGTGCAACACTGAATCAGGATCATATAGAATCATTATTCGTAGAACTGTCTATAGATGGCAAACGAATTGTGCTTGGAACGGTGTATAGGCCGCCTACAGCCTGTCCTATATCCTTCCTTAATGAGCTTAATCGAATAATTTCTCAGTTCAACAGGTCCTTCTACAATGACATAATAATATGCGGTGACTTCAACTATGATTTGCTGAAACATGAAAGCTATGAACCAATCTCTAATTTCTTAAATGCATTTCATTCTAAATCTTTCCTTCCGATCATCACAAAGCCAACACGAATAACCTCAGAATGTGCCACGCTGCTTGACAATATCTTTATGACAGACCCAAGTGATTTTCTTGCTGGAATAATTACTTCTGACTTATCAGATCATTTTCCAGTTTTTCTTATTAAGAAAAATGTCTATCTTGCGTGCACCAAAGCACGGGCTGAAACTTATTCATATCGTAAAATAAACGAATCAAATTTAGAAGAAATGCGCACCGTTCTAGAAGATTTAATGCCTACATTGCACATCACCCAACAAAACAATAATGCAAGGAGCATTGATGAATCAGTAGTAAAGTTGACTGAAACTATAATGACCGCATACAATCAGTGTTGCCCAATTGTAACTCGTACAGTTACCCCGAAAAATAAACAAAAGCCCTGGATTACTAGAGACATCGTGATAAATATAAAGAAACGCCAAGCGTACCTAGCCCTCCTTTGCGAAGGGCGAATATCTAGAGAAACATATAACCGATTCAGAAACTATGTGACAAACCAGATAAGAACATCAAAAAAGAGCTACTTTACCCTCAAGTTTACTCAATTCAAAGCTGACGTTAAAAAGACTTGGCGCCTCCTTAACTCTTGTTATAAACCGAATAACGCCGAAAAAAAGAAAATTGGTTATATCACTCAAGATAATGTAAAATACCATGAGAAGAATGAAATTGCTAATCTCTTCAACAACTTCTTTGTAAACGTAGGGAAAACTATAGCCAATGGTATTCCAAGTGAACCTACTGATCACCTGGAATTTATGGATCATATTCGAGAACACAACTCCTTTTTCTTTACGCCTACAAACTCCTCCGATGTAATTGCGTGCATAAACAACATGAAAAATAAATCGAGTGGGTTACAAACGTTTCCAACTAAAATACTTAAAATAATTGCTGATATTGTGGCCCCGCTGATATCCAATATTATTAACCAGTCTCTCTTTCTAGGCACTTTCCCGAACTCCCTCAAAGTTGCTAGAGTAACCCCTATCTTTAAAAATGGTGAAAAAACCTGCGTAAACAATTATCGACCTATCTCCATGTTACCAATTATTAGCAAGGTATTCGAGAAAATTGTGTATAAAAAAGTGTACTCTTATTTTGAACAAAAATCATTTCTCTATGATAAACAATACGGCTTTCGCTGTAAAAAATCAACAACACAGGCAATATTAAATCATTTACAATTCCTTTATTCTAATATAGATAACGGAAAGACTGTCTTCTCTGTATTTCTTGACTTTCGAAAGGCATTCGATTGTGTGGACCATAACATATTACTCTCGAAACTTCATTGTTATGGCATTCGTGGGGTTGCCCATGATTGGTTCAGATCATACCTAACAAATCGGAAGCAATACGTTGTCATTGACGACGCAAAATCGGACCCACAAAAAATTAGCCATGGAGTTCCACAAGGATCTGTTCTTGGGCCTCTCCTTTTTCTGATTTTTATCAATGATATTATTAAATCTACATCATTTTTCAAATTCATACTTTTTGCCGATGACAGTACGCTTTCTGCGGTCCTTCCGAACGAAAATCCCACTACGATTGCGGAGAGTATAAATAATGAACTCCATAAGGTTTCACTGTGGCTTAAAGCTAATAAAATAAGCCTCAATACCGATAAAACAAATTATATTACGTTCTCATACAAGAAAAATATATCTCTACCATCCATTAAAATTGGCGAAGGTGAAATCAAAGAAACCAACTCATGTAAATTTCTGGGCATCATAATAGATAAACATCTGACCTTCAAAGAGCACATCACTCATATTAGTTCTAAATTATCAAAATCCATCGGAATCCTGAATAAAGTTAAAAATTTCCTGCCTGAAACAGCCTTACTAATGCTTTATCGAACGCTCATTTCACCATACCTGCAATACGGAATAGAAGCATGGCATGGAACTGATAAAAATAAAACCAATATAATTTTTACTCTGCAAAAAAGAGCCATCAGAGCGGTAAAGAACCTAGAATATAATGCTCACACAAATGATTCATTCAAAAATTTACAAATACTTAAACTCTCGGATCTCTACAAAATCTCCATCTGCAATTTCATCTACAAAACATTAGCTAATGATGGCGACAATAGCCTTCAACAGTTATTAACTGCGCAAACTGGTCATCACGACCATTTAACACGAAATAAAAGTAAATTCATGCTTCCTTATTATTCAAAGGCCCGCTCGCAACATAGTATACTATTCGTTGGAACTAAAACCTGGAACTCAATACCTGCGGAGATCCGTGAAAGTAATTCTTACAAGGTATTTAAAAGAAATCTTGAGTCCCACTTCTTATCAGAATACTAGTCGTGTAAGATCACCAAGTCAAATCCTGCCTCCTACATGTCTGGTCCTAATGATGCAATTTGCCATGAGTAATATCGCCGATTTTCAGTCTGCTCCCAAATCGTTATCGAATATACTGTTAAATATTGTCCATATGACCTATATTGTAAAATTAAACATCAATATCGAGTTCATTATCCTGTTGATCAGTCTAATGCGAAACTAGGCTAAGTGAATTAGGTTAAACATTATTGTACGCCCTAGAATAATGTAATGGTAGGATGCCCTAGATGTCGCTGAACTTATTCGGGCCCACAGGTAGCTATACTCAACTCTGACCATTGTATTAGACTTAAGAAACATTCTACCTCTGTATCTCCTGTGGTAAATAAATTGTTTAAATTGTTTAAATGATGCAATCTGATATTTCTTCTTCAAATTTATAATTCCTCCATTTAATTTTTTCACAACATATTTCCCAGCCATACTCGCTTGCAATGTTCAGGTTATGGCATCGATCTTCCGTCACAATTCGTAACGAGGCAAAATGTCGTCAGACACTCCACAGCCATCAACGTGTGCAAACTTTGGTTAACATGAGACCAATCCTGCTGATTTTTCGCCCTCCCAAAAGCCTTTGATTAGAATAAATCTTTTCAAAACTGTACCGCAATTTTTTCTAAGGTGGAGTAAGAATGCCAATATTTCACGCTGAAATTAAATTTAATCACTTTATAGAAAGCATAGTCTGATAAATGCGACGCAAGATGCGAAACTTTCCTGCGCTAGATGAGCATCTTTCAAGATATCAGACATCAAACACAAATACAATGCAGGAATGCTATGAGCGTGCTTGGCTTCCACTTTGTTGGTCAGTTTTCATTCCCTACAGTTCATAGGTAAAGTGCAATGTTTTATTTCTGAGCAAACATTTTTTATTGTTTTCATGCAATCTTGAAAATGTTCCCTTGCTGCGGCACACGGTGATGGTGAGTAGTAACTTGCATCCTGTTCTATTCCCCCTAAAAAAAGTCATTGCTTTCACCAGCTCGCATTTCCTGCGTTGTAATTGTACGAGACCAGCGATCCTGGGAACTTGATATTTTATGGATAAATAAAAATATCTTAGCGGCTCCGACGTTGCAGACAATGGAGACGTCTATGTGGACAATCATTTTTCGTCATTCCATTTTTAGGTTCTAAGCTAGTCTCGTTGTTGCTTTCTATATTTCCATCACGCGCTTCCCATCTGATGTGAAACACCGAAGCAAAATACCGGCATAAACGTTATCGAAAGAATGAATCGTCTGACACTTCTTTTGAGAAGGAAGAAGCAGTGTCGTAGCTGTGGGACGCGTATATTCAATTCTGAGTTAGTGGTCACAATTCTTACCCCGTGTTCTGTAGGCGCACATTTCAGAGACAGACGCCGTAAATAAAGGCGTGCTTCAGACCGCAAGAATATGTCCGTACGTGATGTGCATGGTGATCCGCCTTGTTGCAGAAACCTGGTGCATCCTTTTTAAACCGCGCTTGTTGCTTCTTCCATGAACCGAGAGGAGCAAATAGCAATGAAAGGAAGGTTTTTCTCAGCTCTGTTCCCAAATAATGTTTTTTTTTCGCGGCTGCTGTAATGTCCAATTTTAAAGTTTGAAGTATGCGTGAAAATGGGGATTAAATAAATTTGAAAAAAGTTATGGGTTCTTATGAGCATTTATGCTTAAAAGATAATTCATGTATTCATATCCACACTTACTATACTATTTAGAATAGAAAAATTGTAAGCTCCACATTGAAATGTAAAAAGAGAAGAGAATTCAATTTTTCATCAGAAATAACCTTGAGTCGCCCATTCTTCAGCAGCTCCTCGAGTCATTTGCTGTCAGACACCAGTCATGCAGAGGCATCAGAGAGTCACATTTACAGCCATCAATTTTCGCGCCCTAGTAGATTCCCTTAAACACGAGGCTTAAAAATGGCCCATAATTTGAATTTTTTAACATTGTCTATTTTATTGAGGCTGTTTTTTTAGAGCAGAACTGACGCAGGGTCGGCAGTCCGCCATGCGACAGCAATTAAGATTCGTAAAATGTAAAAATTCGTTTGGACATTGGCTGAGATACTCGTGAAAAGTCGCACTTTTTCTTCACGCATGCCAAGCTACAATAATGGAATCGTTCTATTCTGACAAAGGCTTGTCAAATTTTTTATCGACTGTGGAATAGTAATGATACGATAGCTACAGCTGTCTTGATGAATCTTCTCGTACGATTTTTTCAGTAATTACTTCGTCGCTTCCCTGAACTAAATGTACTTAAAAACACTTTAAGCTCACATGGGTATCTTGATGTTTCTTTTAAGCGAAAAAATTTCGAAAGTAAACTACCATCATCACTGCGCAGTGTATTACCCCAGAATTATTTGAACAAAAAGTCTTCTTTTATTGTGGTTTTGTCGCTAGAATTCTGATCACTTTACTTTTCCCATTCGAGTGTGTGTAAACAGGCTTCGACGTGCATGCTCACTATATTTTGTTAGCTTATTAGCTTTTGAAATTAATCTTTCACTCACTTATTTAGTAAAAAACTAAAAGGTAAAGTTGGATGAATTTCTAATAAACATGTTTATCAATCGAACAACGATACTAAGATCTGACGCATATTTCTTACGGATATCATCAAGCATAATCAATGTTACTTACGTAAATTGTGTCTATTTTTTGCCGAAATTTGACAGCGGTGCGGCTGTGGATTTTTACCAATCACGAGGGAAAATTTCAACTTTCGGTCTGCAATCCAGTATGAAATTTTTAGTCTATTCGTCACGAAATGATAATATAAATAAAGTGGGCTTCTTAATTCAGTTGTGCCTTTCAAATAACATTGGCAATATTATCGATAGGTCCACAATAGTTGATGATGTAATTGATGAATACTAGTATATGATAGACCCAGTATACGACGAAACCATTACGTGAAGGACAATATATTTGACTGACATAATTATATAACAAACACCAGTATATATGACAGAAGCCAATATATATGACGGACACCAATGTTTGACGAACACAATTAGATGCGAAGCACCATCCCAGTCTAACTTATCCGCCGGAGCATGCATGTTTGTCGCCGCGTATGCGATTTAATTACTTGTGCGGCGAAAAAAAATGCATGCAGGCGGCGAAAAATTTAGACTGGGATTACATGACTCACAACACTACATGCCAACACTGAAATGAGGACGATGGAGGCAGATGACAGGTCACCATGACACCTAGTCAATGCGACTGAATCTCAATTTGTCCTCCAAATATAAATCTCATTCCCAAATAGGGAAATGAATATCGTATCTATGGGAATTAGCGTTCCCTGGAAAAAAAATGTGAGGTCCTGAGGTTATCTAATTTATCCGAGTTAAATCCGATGGCTCTTTAACACGTTGACTGCGGTTTGGGTCAGATACGTACCATTTGGGGAAGTGTCTATTACTGTTCCAGTATAAATAACTAACGTTTCATCCATTTCGAGACATTTATAAAAAATTAATATTATCAAAATAGGTTAAATGATATTTTACGATTAGAGTTCTTTTTTTTATGTAAAGGATAAAAATATATTCCAGCAGTGAAGTCGGTTCCCCAATTCTGCTACTCACAACCTTACAAAACCAACGGTAACAACCTCGATAACTCAGTCAACGTCTTTAATATTTAAATACTTTAGTTTATTAGCTACTTTTGTGAAAATTAATTTCTGGTCAATCCAGCCATTTTGTAAGTTCCGTGGCTCAGAAAAATTAATTTAAATGTAAAGTAATCATAAAAACATTCCAGCCATCAAGCAACTGACATCTGCCATGACAAAAACTATCGATATTAATATGTCACCAGTTTACCTCTCAATTCACCCACAACTCTGAGCTTGAAAATGGGTCGTAGGCTTTGCCGGATCGAAGGAATGGATGATAAAAACAACAGGCATTGATATTCCGAGGGAACATTTGATGGAACGTGATCCCCTGAAGAGCAGCTGTGAACGTTCGAGCTTGATCATAACAGTGGTTACGATGCCTGAAATTATTCATTGACCACCATTGGGAGCAGTTCTCAATGCCAGAGCATCGAACATTCACGACAAGAATGAGGGTGTCAATAGACGACATCACATTAGAAAAGCCATAGAGGAAATGACCTACACCATCGTAGCGGGACGGGCGCATTCTAGAGGATGACTTGGGCTCCCGACGCATGCAGATGTTGCCATTTGTTGCGGCCGCCCGCAGCTGCTACATCCCCCTGCTGAGACGGACTTGCTTCTGTTACCTCTCTGCTGAGACGGACTTGCTTCTGTTACCTCTCTGCTGCGGAGGACTTGCTTCTGTTACCTCTCTGCTGAGACGAAATTGCTTCTGTTACATCTCTGCTGCGGAGAACTTGCTTCAGTTACCTCTCTGCTGAGACGGACTTGCTTCTGTTACCTCTGTGCTGAGACGGACTTGCTTCTGTTACCTCTCTGCTGAGACGGACTTGTTTCTGCTACCTCTCTGCTGAGACGGAGCTGTATCTCCTAACTCTCTGCCAAGATTAACTGCCGAAATCTGTCACCTCTCTACCAAGACAGACCTATATCGATTACCTCTTTGCGAATATTAACCAAAATCTGTTACCTCTCTGCTAGGACGAACTTAAATCTGTTACCCCTCGACCAAGATAGACCTAAGTATATCGCCACCTCTCTGCCGAGATTAACGAAAATCTGTTACCTCTCTACCAAACCGGCAGTAACTCTGCGATGCTGGTGGGAAGAAATGTTTCGTGTCAGAAATTCCACTTATGGGACTCTCTCTATGAAAAGTAGGGTTTCACTGAACATGAGTATTACTCAATTGAAGTATAACTCCTTTGAAATGTTTTTTCACCCAAGTGTTAATTGAAGTGCATGCTGCACAGAAGTTCAATGTTTCACAGAAGTGCAATACTTCACAGTAGTGTAATACATGAAGGAAGCGTAATACTTCACTGAAGGTAAATTTGAGCACTCAAGTCCTGGTAACACTGCGGAGTTGCAAAATGGTGAGGGCTCACATTTCATATAACAATCTTAGGTTATGAACGTTTTGACTTGCAAAACAGCACAGAGGGTAGCCAGGGAGACTTGAACGGAATACACCTGCCAGTTGTACATGTTAACGTTAATGGTTGGAATGAAAAGCCCATGACAAACAAACAAACAAACAAACAACGGAATCTACGGATGCTTTATTTCCAATTTCAAGCCTGAGACATATCACCTTGTACTTTGGATTTTCAAATGCCTTATAACTAACACCAGGACGCCATGACGCTTTTCCCCGGTCAAGACCGGCACCCATTTCAGACACCTGGGTAGAGTGGGGCATTGTGCTTGGAATTTTTCCCCTATACCCAACAGAGAAAATCGCCATCCAGCGCCGGGATTCGAACCCTCGTTGCCCGCATGGAGGCAGGTCCTGAAACAACACGGCAATGACGAAAAAACAGGTTGACGATTTTCTACCACATTGCCGATTTCGATCTTGGAAGTTATAGTAATTCGCAAGTACTATTGAACATCAACAACGTTGGTATCTTTACTTATTGATTATGGATGTTGGGAATAATTTATTCGTGCTAAGGAAAATTGCAATAGCCAACACAGAAACGATAAATAATGCAGTCGAAAGCCTCTTAACCAAATTAGCTCTAACTTTCAGTTTCCTATGTTTCAAGTTTCATACTCATTATTTATCATAAAAGTATTGAAAATATATACTTTTGTGACTACATATTTTCCAATTTTACTCATTTAATTCATACTCATTCTAACATAAAGACCAAAGAAGACATGGACAGCAAAATCACAATTAATGAATTCGTAATGAAAATTAAACAGTTCATCTAAATTGAATTTGTGACAGTTCATTTAGAGTTAACTTTCTCCTCTAGACTTTTACACTCTGAGTACACAAAATCTAACCCAGGCTGTAGGGTAATATAGAGCCTACTCCAGTAGGCCTTTGAGTAATATTCAAAAATAAAATAACTCTATTTGAAACTTGAGCGTAATGCTACGCAACAAATGTAACCCAATTGGAAGAAGTGTACACTCACATAAGAAAACTCTTAATCGCTGATCCAGTTCTCAGATCTCAAACTCGTAACCACGGATAAAGATTTCTGATCTCAAACTCTTAATAGCAGAATAAGATCTCAGACCTCAAACTCTTAATCGCAGACTAAGATAGATCTCAAACTCTTAATCGCACACTAAGGTAGATCCCAAACTCTTAATCACAGACTAAGATAGATCTCAAACTCTTAATCGCAGATTAAGATAGATCTCAAACTCTTAATCGCAAACTAAGATAGATCTCAAACTCTTAATCGCAGATTAAGATAGATCTCAAACTCTTAATCACAGATTAAGATCTCAGATCTCAAACTCTTAATCGCAGATTAAGATAGATCTCAAACTCTTAATCACAGATTAAGATCTCAGATCTCAAACTCTGAATCACAGATTAAGATAGATCTCAAACTCTTAATCACAGATTAAGATCTCAGATCTCAAACTCTGAATCACAGATTAAGATAGATCTCAAACTCTTAATCACAGATTAAGATCTCAGATTTAAAACTCTTAATCATAGATTAAGATCTCAGACCTCAAACTCTTAATCACAGATTAAGATAGATCTCAAACTCTTAATCGCAGATTAAGATAGATCTCAAACTTTTAATCACAGATTAAGATCTCAGACCTCAAACTCCTAATCACAGATTAAGATAGATCTCAAACTCTTAATCGCAGATTAAGATAGATCTCAAACTTTTAATCACAGATTAAGTTCTCAGACCTCAAACTCTTAATCACAGACTAAAATTTCAGACCTCAACCTCTTAATCGCGGATTCGTGTGTGCCGTCAGTGATCACAGAACTGCCCAAAATGAGCCTCAACTTCTTTTCAATTGAAGAGTTTCTCGCCTCAACACAACCAAGGGCGCAAATTGCGCTCCTGCTCTAACAGCCCCACATAATCGGCTGTCTAAGACTGCGCCCTGTCTCCTGTTCGTCTGTTGTTCATCTCCTGTTCGTCTGTTGTTGAAAGTTTTGTAGGACACTGCAACAGGCCTCGCTAAACTTGGTGCCACTTCATTCAAATTTGGGTCAGGACTAAAGCCGTCGTTGACTAAAAGCCTGCAACGAAAATTGATATCGACATCTAGTAACGAAGGACCAGATGCCGCTATCGCTATTCGATCTGAGAAGTTTGGCTCTGAAAGCAAGTTTGATGTAATGTCAAACTTCGGTGCAACCAAACTTAGCATGTCGCAGTTTTTGGCGCACCGCCGAGCACAAAGACGGCTTCCCATGAAATAATTCAGCCTCTCCCTGAACTTTTGCCATCATTCCTTGGTTAAGAATAATTTAGTGAGTTCGGCTTCCCCTTATCTGGAATTTAAAATCTTTAAGGTGATTTTCAGCATCGAATTTTTTGCTTCGTGAAAGACATTACTGGAGTTGAAGTGCTGCAATGCATTCCTAATGCTTTTAAAATGTACAGTGATACGATATGAGACTTTCATAATAGAGATTATCAAAAAACTTGGAATAATATAGGGATAAAAGCATAAAATTATACAGGAATCGTTTTCGATACAGCTGTAGAAGTTTCATTTTGCAGTTTGTTGAACCGGCTTGCAGTTATCTGCGGAGTTTAAGCAATGTCAATGAGATGAATTGGAACAAAGATGTTGTAAATTCCGAGCTCTGTTCGTTTGTACGCAAAATTATGGGTAGTGACGTGTCGTATAGTTGACATAGTTGACATATCAATATGAGTATAATAATAGCCTGAGGAAAAGCAAACACTTCGGGAGCGCGGCTCAGCCAAGGCCGTTCGGCTCAATTTTTTTTCCGCCACTCAACACATGCGGTCAGTTTCTGAAAATTGCTTAATGTTGGCTAAGCCAGAACATGATCTGAAGCAGGAATTTTTTTTATCAAAATCCACATATTTTCTGTAGACTTGACGCATGTGAGGATAAAAGACGCTGAGACTAGACGCTGAGTCAAATGAAACTATGGTGCCCTTGAAATAAGAAAGTTAGGAAAAAGTCTATGGAACATATCATGAAATTTGCGCGAAAAGTTCCGCGAAAACTTCACTCACCTGTAACTACTCAAAGGATTATTTTTTGTTAAAATGAAATACATTTGAAACATCAGTAAAAGTTTCATAAAAAATAAAACAATCTCAAAGGACTTCGTGAGAATACTTCGAATGATCGAAGTTCATAATTAAGAGGAGGATATTCTTAAATAATGGATATAAATTAGTGTACAGAAGAGAACCTAAATTCTTGAAACAGTTCTTAAAATCTTGTAAGTTCGTCACAAAATTATGTTTAGCTAGCTCAATGATTTCGAAAAAGTTCTCAGAAGAAATATTAAATTGAAAAAATACCATTTTCCAGCATTTGTAATGTGATATCTACATTTAAAATTGGCCTCTCCACCGTCATCACTGTTCGAATTAGAACCTGTACAACAATGTCGTATTTAACTAATTGGTTGGATTAGTATGTAGCTCAAGTATCTATGTAGTTCAATGGTCTGACCAGTATAATGATCAAGTACTCTTTACTGGCTAAACCTGTGTTATGGTATACTGTTTTTCACTGGTTGAACCTGTGTAATGATATACTGTTTATCACTAGTTGAACCTGTGTAATGGTATACTGTTTTTCACTGGTTGAACCTGTGTAGTGGTACACTGTTTTTCACTGGTTGAATCTGTGTAATGGTATACTGTTTTTCACTAGATGAACCTGTGTAATGGTACATTGTTTTTCACTGGTTGAACCTGTGTAATGGTACACTGTTTTTCACTGGTTGAATCTGTGTAATGGTATACTGTTTTTCACTAGATGAACCTGTGTAATGGTACACTGTTTTTCACTGGTTGAATCTGTGTAATGATATACTGTTTATCACTAGTTGAACCTGTGTAATGGTATACTGTTTTTCACTGGTTGAACCTGTGTAATGGTACACTGTTTTTCACTGGTTGAATCTGTGTAATGGTATACTGTTTTTCACTGGTTGAACCTGTGTAATGATATTCTGTTTATCACTAGTTGAACCTGTGTAATGGTATACTGTTTTTCACTGGTTGAACCTGTGTAATGGTACACTGTTTTTCACTGGTTGAATCTGTGTAATGGTATACTTTTTTCACTGGTTGAACCTGTGTAATGATATACTGTTTATCACTAGTTGAACCTGTGTAATGGTATACTGTTTTTCACTGGTTGAACCTGTGTAATGGTACACTGTTTTTCACTGGTTGAATCTGTGTAATGGTATACTGTTTTTCACTAGATGAACCTGTGTAATGGTACACTGTTTTTCACTGGTTGAACCTGTGTAATGATATACTGTTTATCACTAGTTGAACCTGTGTAATGGTATACTGTTTTTCACTGGTTGAACCTGTGTAATGGTACACTGTTTTTCACTGGTTGAATCTGTGTAATGGTATACTGTTTTTCACTAGATGAACCTGTGTAATGGTACACTGTTTTTCACTGGTTGAATCTGTGTAATGGTATACTTTTTTCACTGGTTGAACCTGTGTAATGATATACTGTTTATCACTAGTTGAACCTGTGTAATGGTATACTGTTTTTCACTGGTTGAACCTGTGTAATGGTACACTGTTTTTCACTGGTTGAATCTGTGTAATGGTATACTGTTTTTCACTAGATGAACCTGTGTAATGGTACACTGTTTTTCACTGGTTGAATCTGTGTAATGGTATACTGCTTTTCACTAGATGAACATGTGTAATGGTATACTGTTTTTTACTCATTGAATCAGTTTGATGAAATTTTTAATTCACTGGTTTGACCGTTATATTGATTTAGTAACAAATTCACTAGCTGAACCTGCGTATTGATTATGTTTTTTATTCACTGGTTGGACCTGCATAATGATTAGGTCACTAATTCTCTAGTTGGACCTGCATAATGATTTAGTAACTAATGCATTGGTTGGACTTGCATAATGGTGCCATGCATGAAATATCGGTGTGATATTCATTTTATATGATTTTTTCCAGCGTTAGCTCATGCTGCATGAGGAGAGCTGAAAGCAACACAGTTAACACGCAACTTTCACCGGGCTTTCGAATTGATTCTTCATACATGAAATGAATAAAGCAATAAAAACTAACGAATGATTTTAAAAACTATGAAAAAAATGGGGAAAAATGTTTTCAGACGATGAAGATTTTATTTCAAATGTAAATTTTCGACTTTGAAGTGCGAATCGATCACACCAAACCTTTTTCGGGTTAAAAAAATTAATGAGAACACTGAAAGCCACACTTTTCTTTGATTTATCAATACACAAAAAATGGATTTCAACTACTACATATTTTTTACGCCGTTTTTATTTATTCTTCCTGAGTACAGAGCTAACTTTTTTCGAACTCGCTCTCGCATTCCTGCACGCTGCAAACAAGCACACAGGAGAGGGTATTCATATCGCTGTCCCTGCGTTGACATCGCATTCCTCATAGTATTTATTAAATTGGCCTCGTACCTCATCTCTCAACCCATCAACAGGGTGTCCCTAAAATATGTGCCCATTCTTATGTCCGCCCAGTGCTCATGTATTTTGCTTTCACACTGATACAAATCTAACGAGCTTAAAGCAAATAATGGAATATTAAATTTAAAAAATAAATGGTAAAAAAAACTTTGAGGCCCCTTAAATAAAAATTCATTAGCAATCGTCAGCCGAAGGATGAGTACATTTTTTGGTACACTGCGCAACTCATTGAATGAGGAACATGTTCAGCAACGATCTAGCGTAACAGTTGAATGCACATATGGTACCTGAAAGTGGATGAAAATAAGATGCCTGGGACGCACTGATAGATGATCTAACATTCTCAATGTGCAACAGTGAAATAAAACGTCAGGTTGTGTAATCATATTGTTTGGACGTCTACTTTACAGTTGCTCGTTTTCACTAAAATATTCGGCGCGCATCTCCTGTCAGGTAAAAAGTTTCTTCTCCAGCTTTGCGCGACAGAGCAGCTGTAACTTCCACAGACTTCGCTCTTGAATGTGAGAGTTCGCTTGCTTTATCTTAATCTAATGTCAAATGCATGCTTATGATCTAGCATTAATTGATTCAAGGGATGATTACCTTGCGCTCTTGTATCCCTTAATGAGTTCTTGTTTAAAATTGTAATCGATCCCGTGCTAAAATCCACTCTGCAGGATGAGAGTAATTTCTTTGTACTTGTAGCAAGTTTTTCAACGGAGTATATGCAACACTATTTTTATAATAGAGGCGTACAATTTAATAGTCAATCCAAAAATTGGAGAGAGGAGATTCATGAAAAACTCTCGTGAGCTTCATTTGCTGAAGAACAAAATTGTTAATTGATTGATTTAAATCCATATATACGTAGCTCACTTCGAAACTCGTCTTTGGCAGTAAATGATTGAATTTATATTCAAATTTCAGAATATTGCTATCTTCATTTTACGTGAGCACGCTAATACGGTAGAAAATTAATAAGTTCCTGCATGTATAATGCATTTTTAGTCTATAACACAGTTCTTCGTCTTGCACTGAAGAAACCTCGAGGGACCTAATGTGAATATACAAAACCCACAACATTAATTTTAAATGAAACGCAAAATTACTCTGAGGCAGCCAATGTATGATGGGCCTAGAGGGAAAGTTTCAAAAGTGAGTAATATCAGTATGCAAAGAGGTGCTAAAGAAAATTCAATCCACTGAGCATCTATTTACTGAACAAATAGCGTCCCTCACACACTGCGCAGCTTACTTTGTGAGCCGGAAGCTCCAGACGGAGCAGGAAGCAGCCGCATTACCATCATTGTTGAGCAAGTCTTTGCCTAAACCAAAGTCACACTCCTTGTCGCTTAGCCATCTCGCACTGTCTCGAAATTTACGAGCGTTGAAACATGTGCAGGAAAATGTGACTCAATTCAGTAATGAACCTGCATGCTTAATGATGCCATTTGAAGAAAGAAGCTGTGAATTTTGATCTTCTCGCTATTGAAAACTGAATGTTCACTGCAATATTTGCAGTTTGACGATTTTGACATAAACTGAACAAGATATTTGACAGTCGAAGCTTATTTTAGCAAGCTGATAGCAGTACAACAAGATTCGACTATCACAGTAAGTTTAGTCTAGTTCATAGCTGTACTCCTCGGAGAAATTATATTGCATGATTCTCCATGGTGATAATTTGTAAAAATTATATCCTGTGATCCATTAAATAAAACATTCTCCACATATATGTACAAACACTAAAAACTTTGTCATCGTTTATTGGAACGAGTTGGTGCTACAAAAGATCTCTGCCGCAGAACATCCAGCCAATAAATTAAAAGTGCTCATAATTTATGATCAAGAAAGGTCAACATTTAGACGTTATTGACATCGTTGTGTGTTCTATGTAATTTGCATTTATAGTTTGAATACGTTCATATATAATTTCATAAGCTGTTTATCGGAACTGTTAACAATGGATTTCATTAATCTGAACCAAATGGAAATCAATTATTTAGTCTAGAATAAATTTTTCCCCTATGTATGTTATTTATTCAGGGGCTTCCGCATCAGCGGAAAATCCAACGCCGACTTCAGAAGAAACCCAAGGTTTACACTGGCGAAAAATTAGGTTTGTGTTACGATAAGTTTTTAATATTGACGGAGAGCGCGAATTTAATGGCTATAGAGCAGCCAAGGAGCTCTTGGGTCGTTTTTACTTATTTTTCATATCGCCCTCGCCTTTCATACGGCCTCGAGTGTTGACGGGAGCGGGCGGAAGTTTGCTCCTCAAACACGGCGCGTTTCTGCCGTGGATTTCTGCCGCAGGGCATCTCGGCAACATGGCACCGCGGGAGCGCCGAATGTATTGATAATGCATCGCCTTGCCCCGGCGCATAAATGTTAATGCAGAAGCATCTTACTGTGGTGTATTTTTAGACTTCAACGCATGCCAACGTTAAATTTTTTTAAAGTAACATTGCTCACGTTGGCTGCTCCACTCCAAATACCATGACGTGACTTCGTCATGGTCGCTGTGTGTACTGTATTGCTGTGTATAATGTAAGAAAATTTAGTGAAGCAAGATTCTGCTACATGCAGGTGAAGTCACCAAATACCCATGATGAAGTCACTCTATGTGTACTGTATTGCTGTGTTCAACGTAAGCAAACTTGGTGGAGCAAGATTCTGCAACATGCAGGTGTTGTGATATTCTCTCCGGAGATTTGCATCTGCAGCGCCTGCTACGCTCCCCACGCAGGCGCCCAGCAATCAATTGCTCTAGACAGAATAATTAAGAATTTTATGTGGACACGCCCATTCTTCAGCGTGGTGAATTCCCGACGGAATCTCTAGCTTGAAGACAAGCAGGGAGCCAGCTGCTGCGAATTGCCTCTCCACCCTCAGGAAGCGCCAGAAGAGTAGCGCAACAACCCTGATTCGCTGTAAAATATATTAAACTGTTAACAAATAAAATGTTCGTTATCTTTGTAATTGTGGTCGCGTACAACTTTCTCGACTAACACTTTCTGTAATTATGTATTCTTGAATTTTGAAGCAGGTTGTTGAAAACATTTGCCGCCATGCAAGAAGAGTTCCAGACTTCACGATGTCGCTCAGGATGCTAAGAAATCTTGTTGTGCGGAACCACATCTGAATGAACGCATCGACAACTCAACTTGAAGATTTGGAGTTAAGTTTTGAGTTATAGGAAATCCAATTAAGAAAATTCTCACCTTATTCATGCATTATCATCAAGAATTCAATCGCTAAAAAAATTGTTCAATTTCTAAACAGCAATTTGAGTCATTTAGAGTTACTGTAAAAACCTCAAAAAATTTTCAAGAGCTTAGTTTAAAAGTTTTCTTCTCCTAGATTTCTACTGAACTTAGTCAGAACCTGATATTCAGAAAGGAAGATATTCCAACCGAAAATAATATTGTCTTTCTCCATCATCAGTTCTGGGAGATCTGCACCTAAAAGTGTATTTTTTCCGAGTATTGATTTCAACGTAGGAAGGATTAACTGTTTGTCTAGCAAAATTCCAGAATCCGTGTTCATTAAAGAAGCATGCCTCAGACCTGTGCAATTAAAATTTCGATATTTTACAATTTCGTTTCATAATTTACATCATGAATATACATGCACGGTTTAGTACCGACCAACTCTTCATAAAACTAAAGAAATAAGAACCAACCAGATTCCAAGAATTTCATTAATTAGTATTTTAACACAAGCATCGTGCCAATTAAAACTGTATTCGTGTCGTACATTGACGGGTCATTAACCATTTTAAGCATTCGTGTCGTACATTGAGGAGTCGTTAACCATTTCAACCATTCGTGCTGTAGATTGAGGACTCATTGATCACGTCAACCATTCGTGTAGTACATTGATATACCCGCCCTGGCAAATATGTATAATTCAGTTTTGGATTTGGATTTAGTGTATGTACGTCAGTTGAATTTTATCAGTTCATAAACGACTGTCTATGGTTCTAACATCGTTCCTGAATACGATTTTTTTGAAGCTCCGTTGCTAACAGACTATCATTATGCAAGCGATCAAACTATGCCTACTTCATACCAATACCGGTACAGGTTGTTGGATGGGTACCGGTTTTATCAAACTTTATTTCGAATAAATCTCATTCAAATATTCATGTAGTAAAATCCATCGTATTTCCCTCCATTGTGCTGTCTGCCATGGTACATCAGACTCTTCATATTCGTGTAAAACATTGCTGATAGTAAGAATACGCAAGCATCCAATGAAATTTGAAATTACGTATTACGAGTTATCAAGTTAAAATGCCCCATTTCTGCAGCTAATATTACTCCTTTATTGAGATGTAACTGGCATTCAACTGAGCGTGTAGTCAGCCAAGTCCATTTATTGTATATCTGAAATAGCTACTCATTTTCTACTGTGAAAAAATTGTTCGAGTAAAAGAGTAGCCGTAAAGAAAACGGGATAAATAAAAAAATACGCTAACTCACATATAGAGTGTGCTGATAATTTGCACATTTTCTCTCCCGATCGAACAGAGAATGAATTATTTCCCGTTTGAACAGATTAAAAAATAGCTTATAATTATGATTGGATTCCGTTAGTGTTTTATTTCAAAATACTTGTGCAGCGAGAGATATTTATCTAAAGTCGTTAAGTCGTAAGGCATCTTATCTAGCACAGTCTGATCAGGGTACAAAGGTACATACATGTAGGTACATGTGTATATATATGAATAAATTCATTAATATAAATACATAAATATACCTAGAGTATATGCATTTATCATGGGTTCAAAGTTTCATCAGCCTTATTTCTCTCGCTTGAAAACTCTATACAATATGCAAATTAGAAAATGCTCTGTCTCTCTCAGGGAAGTAGTTTCTTTGAAGGATTGTCGAGATTGAGAGATACAGTTAATTACTTGGGGCGCAGTAGCGAGCGCAGAATATTTAAATCCTTGCTCTCATATGAGGGCTCCACATCTAACATTAAGACCATGTGTCGTCTTATAAGACCTCGCAGCAAGCTTCAAGATCTCGTATGAAATATTGAAACTCCTAAAGGAAATCTCGTAGATGTAGTCTGAATCCTTTCGTATTCCGCTCTAAAGCGCATTGGAGGGAACGCAAAGGCTTGGCTTAGTGTGAGAGGGCGACTTTTCTTCCATGAAGCTACGATGCTTATTAATTAGAACATACGAAGAGCTTATTCAATAGTGGAGATAGTTTGAAGACGTTCCTGCTCGCACAGAAGCACTATTCTGTTAAACAAAGTTAACATGCGGGACCGTCTAAAAGAACAAGACAAGACAAAAGCCCTCTTGATGAATCCGTCCATGTCAAATGAAATTCTATTGAGCGTTAGATCTGCTCTCCTTTCGGTCCGCTGTGCGCTGAATACTTCTGAACGAAGTCCCAATATTTTTGAGCTCGGAGCAGCAGCATCGACTGGACAGTTACCTATTGGTGTGGTGCAAGGCTGCTAGTATGGCTGCTTTGATCTGGCGCTTTTGAGCTAAAAATTAGAATAAAAGCCTCGTCCTGTTAACGAGAGAGGCCTCGTACGGGCCTTGTCAGTGGCTGCTGCAGCTGCCGCTTATGTGTAGTCTTTTTTGGTGCTGCTGTGGCTACATGGAGTCTCTAATGCTGCTGGTGTGGCTACATGGAGTCTCTACTGCTGCTGCTGTGGCTACATGGAGTCTCTAATGCTGCTGGTGGGGCTACATGGAGTCTCTACTGCTGCTGCTGTGGCTACATGGAGTCTCTACTGCTGCTGCTGTAGCTACATGGAGTCTCTACTGCTGCTCCTGCTGTGGCTACATGGAGTCTCTAATGCTGCTGGTGGGGCTACATGGAGTCTCTACTGCTGCTGCTGTGGCTAAATGGAGTCTCTACTGCTGCTGCTGTAGCTACATGGAGTCTCTACTGCTGCTGCTGTGGCTACATGGAGTCTCTAATGCTGCTGGTGTGGCTACATGGAGTCTCTACTGCTGCTGCTGTGGCGACATGGAGTCTCTAATGCTGCTGGTGGGGCTACATGGAGTCTCTACTGCTGCTGCTGGGGCTACATGGAGTCTCTACTGCTGCTGCTGTAGCTACATGGAGTCTCTACTGCTGCTGCTGTGGCTACATGGAGTCTCTAATGCTGCTGATGGGGCTACATGGAGTCTCTACTGCTGCTGCTGTGGCTACACGGAGTCTCTACTGCTGCTGCTGTGGCTACATGGAGTCTCTACTGCTGCTCCTGCTGTGGCTACATGGAGTCTCTACTGCTGCTGCTGTAGCTACATGGAGTCTCTACTGCTGCTGCTGTAGCTACATAGAGTCTTTACTGCTACTGCTGTAGCTACATGGAGTCTCTACTGCTGCTGCTGTAGCTACATGGAGTCTCTACTGCTGCTGCTGTAGCTACATGGAGTCTCTACTGCTGCTGCTGTGGCTACATGGAGTCACTACTGCTGCTGCTGTAGCTACATGGAGTCTCTACTGCTGCTGCTGTAACTACATGGAGTCTCTAATGCTGCTGGTGGGGCTACATGGAGTCTCTACTGCTGCTGCTGTGGCTACATGGAGTCTCTACTGCTGCTGCTGTAGCTACATGGAGTCTCTACTGCTGCTGCTGTGGCTACATGGAGTCTCTACTGCTGCTGCTGTAGCTACATGGAGTCTCTACTGCTGCTGCTGTAGCTACATGGAGTCTCTACTGCTGCTGCTGTGGCTACATGGAGTCTCTACTGCTGCTGCTGTAGCTACATGGAGTCTCTACTGCTGCTGCTGTAGCTACATAGAGTCTTTACTGCTACTGCTGTTGCTGCTGTTGCTGCCTCTATTAAATCTAGTGCCCGCAGCTGCTATAGAGTATTGTTTCTGCTGCTATTGCTGTAAATATATCAAGTGTCCGCGGCTGCGATTACATTTTGATTCTGTCGTATTAAATTCTGTGCTGAACTTTGCTATTCCATTTGTGAGGTTGTCAAAGGAGCTGTTGACTTTTAGTTGCTTCGTTTTTCTGGACAATTTTTTGTTGAACATTTTCTGTTTCTGCGTATGTTTCGCCTCGCATGAGAGCTCTTCAAAGTTACACGAGTATTTTATCTTTCTTTGAAGTGGACTCCAAGTTTCTAATAAACGCTTTATCGCTTCTTGGAGTCTGTTCAGCGTGAACTTGTTCACGATAATTATTTGATAATTTCAATCTACGTTCAACATTTCAACATTTACGATAACGAGTCAGTGAGCTTTTATTTTGGAGTCAACTTTGCATTTTAGGGTCAGTCGCAGGGTCCTTGTGTAATTAGCGATAATTCTTGAGTAATTATTTATAGTAATAATTTCTTTGTAATTATTTATTAATAGACTCTGTAAGTAATTATAATACGGTTCATAATTATTTATTAATAGGATCCATAAATAATTAAGAGTTGTTTGTAGATTTTCTTTATACTTCCAGAGGTAAGTGAAAACTTCATCACGCTCTCAATCACGGGTACAATTCCTCGAGCTCTTTTGCAGAGCTACAGTATTGAAAACGAATCAGTTCAGGCCGAAGTGAAACAGTCAAATATATGAAGCCGAAAACTTGCGATTATATATCGATATTCACGAATTTTTTCCCCTCTAAATTTTTAGGTATAGTTTAACAATTTTCAAAATTCGAGATAATTGTGACCGTATGGTGGCTTTGAGTTCTCATTGAAGTGTTTTGCGCGCCCTAGTGAACAAGCGACCCCCTCATGTTTCTTAGAGTTCGTAGTTTAACTAAATCGTGGTCTCTTCCCAGTCTAACATACATGCAGGCGCCAAAAAAGCTAAACTGGGTTAAGACGTCGACGGCTGCTGCTTTCCACGACGAGCTTCGATATTTTTTAAGGTGCCAAATTTATAATGCGTAGGGCTGGATATTCCAGGCTAGTCAATATATTTTTGAACATCCGAATTTTACAATTAGCGGTTACTCCACTGTTTAGTGAACTCAGAATTATTGACCTACTTCAGTTGGTTGCGGATGAAATTACTTAAGAATCACAGGTAACAATTACCGTACAGGACGGTGGGATTTGACGCACCGCATAAAATGAAAGCAGTACAAATTGCGTGATTGTGCAAGATTTGAACTATTTTCGAGAAAGATTAAAAAATCGTAAACGCCCGCTGCTATGTACAAGGATGAGCTCACCTGGTCAATAAGTTGACAAAGTTTACCTGCATATTTTTCTCTAACCATAACCTTGAAATCAAGCGAAATCTTACACGCTAAAAATCAAATTGGAGAACTTTCATCACGAAAAAAACCATAGGGGGTATTCCATGCGCTTAACTCTAGGAAATGAAGCTGTATTGCATTGTCTTCGTTAGCCTCTTGAGTCATGTTGTGTTCTCCGCTGAAAACAGGTGACGGAACTGGGCGTAAATTCTTTTCTCATCGGAAAACACGTCGAGTTTGTGCGCTGCTCTCAATCTTTAAATCGCATTAATCATCTTGATCAATATCTTGATGTTATCGTTCTTAAGAGACTGGAGGGATGTTGATGAAGTAATTAACGTAATTAGGTTTCAATAAATAATTGCAGTAATGTTCGCACCCCCTGAGAAAATTACTAGTGTCAGGAAGAAATGAAAACTCTTCAGCAGCGAATATAGTCAAGCATGAATCAATCAACTGAATTGAAATAACGAAATGAATGTTCATTTTTTTCATGCAATACATGAAAAAATGAACACTCAGCTCGTTATTTCAGTTCAGTTGATTAATTCACTTTTCGTCATGGTAGTTTTTCTTTTCATGGCATTCATTCTTTATGGAAAAATCTTCAATTTTACTGGTGCTAATTTCAGAAAGCAGACGACCGTGTCTGGAACTACTGACTCCAAATTGACGTTCACAGATCCCCATCTGGCAAAAAAAGAAACATCCCTGTGCTCGCTTATAGAGCTGAAACAATTGTATCCATTGTAATTACCGCTCCGAAGGCGAATTACCGTAATTGTAATGATTGTAATTACCGCTCTGAAGGCGAATTACCGTAATTGTAATGATTGTAATTACCGCTCTGAAGGCGAATTACCGTAATTGTAATGATTGTAATTACCGCTCCGAAGGCGAATTACCGTAATTGTAATGATTGTAATTACCGCTCCGAAGGCGAATTACCGTAATTGTAATGATTGTAATTACCGCTCCGAAGGCGAATTACCGTAATTGTATTGATTGTAATTACCGCTACGAAGGCGAATTACCGTAATTGTATTGATTGTAATTACCGCTCCCGAGCTCAAAGTTAGCCAGGATTTCCCTTTGTTGAAATAGAAAAGTTTTTCATTCATTTTTTCCCGGTTTCCAACTGTCTAATTTTTTAGCACTTGTTGCTTTCTTTTTCAACTTTCACCCTTTTACGTAAGCATCTGTCAATGTTGGTTTCAAAAGCATGAAATACTGTATAGGAACACACTTGTGCGTAGGTTTCAGGTCCTTTAATTTCACGCTGAATGGTGCATGCCTTCCGTTTCTTTTCTCTCGGGACCTCATTTTTTATGGCTTAAACTAACTTCCGCTCAAATCTACTCACATTGAGCTGTCAATAAATGTGTTTGAAGACCCACCCATTTTTGTGCATGTATGCGAACCCTCAGAACCAGCACAAAACTGAAATATTTTCATTTCTGCAGAATAAGTCGCACTGAGATTTAATTAAGCCAAGGTGCTGTTTTTCAACACATATTGAGCTAGGCGTGATCACGCCGCGTCAGTGGCTCAGTTCTTTGCAGCATTCAATGAGAAATGAAAGTAAAAAATGCTAAAAAGTGAATTTTTAACAGCGTTCATTAAATAGCGTATTGCATTTTGCGCGTGAGTTCCGTCTCTGAATTTCCTGTTTCTCTCTGCATCAGGAAGGATTCATTCGCTCGCAAAGAGGGGCTCTGAAAAGTCATTTTAATCACATCACTTTGTGGAAATTTGGAGCAGAAATAAATTTCAATTGAATTTGTGCGTTTTTCCCAGGTTTCCTTACTGAAGTCATCATCATCGTGCTGAGTATATCAAAGTAACACCTTCAAAAGTCAACTTGGACGTATTTTTGTTATATAAGGAACTACTCACTATGCTAAATTGAGTTTGGTTAATGAATGAGAATAATCAAGTATAATTTTAAGGTAGGACTATGCGCAATGTATCGTTGGTACACCTGAACACTAGGCAAACCTCCTGGTTCTCATTTTACACTTGTGTGCCCAGTATCTCTTCGGTATGATTAACTATTTATTGATCTTAGCATTAATATTAGTTTTTATTCCACTTGAAAAATGCAAAAATGCAGAACCATTTCTACTTGGAATGATTCTGCATTTGTGTTCGCTGGAAGCATTTCCTATGATCTACTGTGACATGCACGTGAACCGTAACTTTTTTCCTTTCTTTTTATTCAACAAAAATTGAATTCCAAGTTCTCATGATTACGAACACTTATATTTTGTCATACATTTGTCAATGCTCTTCAAAGAGCATACAAGTGAAAATAGATAGCCATCGTTTGAGTATTTTAATTTAATTTCATTTTAGTTAAAGATTTCTGCTGATACTGAGACCCTAAAGGTTCAAATTCAGATAACATTAAGACCTCACTCGCGAATAACTCTAATTATGATTAATACACTTGGAAACATTTTTTAATGATCACTTCTAGTGTTTTCAAGTGCAGCGGTTTTTCCAGAGAAATGATTTACGCACAAACGAGAGGCTTTTCAGAGTCGCTTTATTGATTATACAAAACCCATCTCTAAGCCATGACAGCATTTTTCACCGGTAATTTTCCTGTGGATGAAATGTGAAGTTTCAACCAGCACAAAGTTTCGCCAGTCAGTATGAGTCATTTACAACAAGGCTAAAGGCCTGTTTCCTGTTTACACGATCATTGAGTGCGCGCGTGAGCAGTGAAGAGAAGCGCAAGTCCCGCCCTCTTACTTTCGCTTCAGGCTGCTTTACTTGCTAGATGACAGTGCGTCTGTAATGACAGTGACAAGACCTGGCCAGCGCCATAAAAACGAGCATAGTCCGCACTGTTATTGAGCAATTAAATGCGCCTGAAGAGAGAGCAAGTGGGCGAAGCTTGCGCCTCTTTTCACTGCTCACGCGCGCACTCAATGATCGTGTAAACAGGCCTTGAGGGACAAGTGGACTACTGAATTACGCAGATGTGGCATTCCTCCCTGACGCTGCATTGCCCAGGATACTACAATGCGAGTCTGTATATAGAGAACCGTATGTGATTCCATCTTCTTAATAAGAGCTTTGGTATAACTTTCGGCAAGATGTGGCCAAACAGGTAATGATTATACTTCCAATTGGACGATTCGTAGAGAATCTTACTCGTAGAATAAAAAGAAGACCCAGAGTAAAAACGAACATTACGTTTATTGCATACGTTTCGGAATTTTTAAAATTCCATCATCAGTGCTGAAACAGGAGAAAAAAGAAAATTTTTTCTTAAGATCCTAGTAAAAACAAATAAATATCTTCCACAAAAATTTTTCTTATGTAAGAACCCTAATTTGTATTCATTCATACACAAACAGTTGCACACTCATGATTCACATAAGTACACATATACACGCTAATCCAGATACACACAGTGAACACATACTATACTTACACACGCACAACACACATACACACATACAAACACACACAGAATTACGTCAGTAGGTGGGGGCAATTGATAACTTAACGGCACTAATGTCTTTTTTGAGGTTAGGTTTATGAGTGAATATGAAAAGGGACTCTAAAATTCTGAGGTCATGCTCACTGTAAGCTCGGCATAAAGTTGAAAAATTTGTGTTTTTAAATGAATGGTTTAAATTATCGCAGTGATCTCTAATTGCTGATTGGGGTGGAACAGTTAGTGCACGGCCGGTTATATGAGATATTCCTGCGTGTTGGCTATGTCTGATGAATTGTTGGAGTTTGGTACTACCAACGTAAGACTGCATGCAGCAGTCACACTTATAAAAATAGACACAGCCACTCCACAGGCACTCATCCAATCGTTCTATTCTGCTAAAAAAGGATGCAATCTTAAAACTATTTTTATAAAACACTTTGACGTCGACCGTTGTAAAAAACCTTCTAACCAAAGACACTACCTCCCTCTTCAGCTCTGCGTCCAAATAACCCATGAATGGTACCTCGACGTACAAGGTCTGCTATGGTACGCTCAAAGTTGCAGGAAAGGAGCAAATTTTGCGGTCTAAAAATTTTCTAACACAATTCTGAATAAGTGATTTCGGATATTTGTTGTTAATCAGTAATTTTACAATCTATTCTATTTCAAGATGTGACTGCTGCATGCAGTCTTACGTTGGTAGTACCAAACTCCAACAATTCATCAGACATAGCCAACACGCAGGAATATCTCTTAGAACCGGCCGTGCACTAACCGTTCCACCTCAATCAGCAATTAGAGATCACTGCGATAATTTAAACCATTCATTTAAAAACACAATTTTTTCAACTTTATGCCGAGCATACAGTGAGCATGACCTCAGAATTTTAGAGTCCCTTATCATATTTACTTATAAACCTAACCTCAACAAAGACATTAGTGCCGTTAAGTTATCAACTGCCCCCACCTACTGACGTAATTCTGTGTGTGTTTGTATGTGTGTATGTGTGTTGTGCGTGTGTAAGTATAGTATGTGTTCACTGTGTGTATCTGGATTAGCGTGTATATGTGTGCTTATGTGAATCATGAGTGTGCAACTGTTTGTGTATGAATGAATACAAATTAGGGTTCTTACATTAGGAAAAATTTTTGTGGAAGATATTTACTTGTTTTTACTAGGATCTTAAGAAAATTTTTTCTTTTTTCTCCTGTTTCAGCACTGATGATGGAATTTTAAAAATTCTGAAACGTATGCAATAAACGTAATGTTCGTTTTTACGCTAGGTCTTCTTTTTATTCAACAGGTAATGATAATTGGAAGCTGTGTAAGTGGTGCAATGACTTTTTCCCATTGCATTTCACAGAACCACACAAATATTTAGTATTTTTCTGGTGCTAAGATACTAAAACTTCTCTCACCGGCTTCAAACTCTCGTCTAGACATAGCCGCACAGGTAATGATAATTGAAAGACGTGTGAGTGCAGTGACTTTTTTTCTCATTGCATTTCACAGAACCAAAAAATCTTAACTACTTTTTCGTATGCTCTCATTACCTTCATCAATTTTAAAAATTTTTTCACCGACTTCAATGCCTTCGCATAATCCATCGCAAGAACACCACTTAGCATTGACGTGGTAATGGCATAGAATAGACTGTGACACCTTGATTGGTAGTCATTTTCTTGACAGCTTTCAGAAAGAAACCAAAGTCAAGTTTTGTAACATCTCGGAATTCATTCATGACTATTTAATTTTGGCATTCACAACCTTTCGAGAAACTAAGATTATTTTTCATACCATCATTTTTCCCGTTTCAACCAAAGCTTGGTTTAAATATGCCTCAACATTTTAGTGCATTTTAATGTACATTCCTCAAGTGTTTGACAGTTTTACTGGTTCTCAGAAAGTTCTTTACGATAATGAACATTCTTTACCGCCATTATATGAACTTCACAGAATTCATGCTAGAAAATGTCATGATCACATCACGTTCTTAAAGTAAGATTTGATCTACCTTAGAGACATGAGAAAATAAATATTCAAGTAATAGAAATTCCGCAAGTTTTTATTCTTCAAGCTTTCAAACGCCCTCGAGTTTTTCAGTTGAATTATTAAAAAGAATCTCATTTGAGAAGTGGCCTCACGTTTGCATCTTACGTTTCAATGGCAGAGATTGCCATAGCGGTTCAGTCCTGCTTTATGAACTCGCGGAGGTCACACAGGAATAGAATTCCGTGTATTTGCATTCTGTGATAACCACGCAGATCTCGACCGGGACACACGCTAGTGGCCTATCAAATATTCAGGCGTTCCTTAATGTTTGCCAGGCGTAGCACAAGGCTTTTGGTAAGGGATTTCTGTGTAACATGTCTCTTGGCGGCACAGGTCATTGAGGCATACGCGAACAGTTTATGCTACCAGAAAGGGGAATATAACGGGGATCTGTGAAGTATAAGCTAAATAGCGGAAAAGTATGGGAGTGAAACTCATAGCATGGTGATGGTAATTTAGCATGCATTCCATGAAAATTTTGCCGTGTGAGAAAAATGAATCAACACGGGATTAGCTTTGCTCTGATGTGCGTGGAGGAAATCGCTAGTCGAAATGTTATGAGTTGCGATGCACTCATGAAGCTGCCGTTAGAGTTGTTTCAAAATTAAATTATAAGCTCAGTTAAGCATTTCTGTGTCTGTAACTCTAGCTGCTAACGAAGAGACGAACACCCAAGTTCACGACTTTTGAACCAAAAGTGTCAAATCGAATAAGCGACATCTTCACTTCAAAAATCTTCAATTGGAGTTTTGTACTGAAATGAACAGAAGAAAGGTATCGAGAAAACATTGAATATCAATCAGTTTTGATTTTCACCTTTTGTAGACATAAATTAATATTCTCCATCGTAAGTTCCTCTTTTGACAACAATATTAAGGGAACAGTTCCTGACGAAAGATGCTCCTGATTATATAAAAATAAACCTAGGTGTCTATATTTTATCCTGCTTAATAATATGTCTACTCATTGCTGCTTTGAGCACTTTATAAACTATTTATATTTTTCACGGCATGGCTTATTTCATAGTCAACGGTCATATTCCTAATCCCAGGGTGTATATAGCTATTTATATTCTGCTGTAAATCACATTCCATCAGCTCCATGCAGTGCTGCGCTCGGAACAGTTGTACAAGTCAAAGGATTTTAGATGTTATTTTTGTTTTCAAGCAGCCTCCAAATCACCAGGTGTGCTCCGTCAAATCACTCAGCTTGACGAGTGGGTAGCTGAAAAATAAGTTTAACCTCCAATTTCCGCTCAAGCTTGGTTTTACGTGAATAAAAGTGAGCTGGGCATGAGTCACTGTTAATTTAATAAAGGATTAAACATGTAGTTTATGAAATGTAGCTAATAAGGCTTCAGGACTCTCAAATACTTTGCCGCAAATGAAATTTGTATTTTTTTGTCAGCTGGGAGATTTTAGTTTAGAATAACCCCTGTTTCACATATCTGCGTTGAAAGCTGTTTTTAAATTTCTTTCAAATTTCTGCTGATGAGTGGTAGTAACCTGTTTAAGAAATTTTAGTTGGAGGAATTTTTAAAATTTTGTAGCGTTTACCTGTTGTGTATGAAAATATTTGGGCGCTCTAACGATCAAAAAGACGATAATATATTTGTCAATTAAGATTTGTGAATTTTTATAAATTCCATATGCTGTTGCTCTCAGGATTTATTGACCGGAGAAATTTCATTTTGTTAATTAGGTTGAGCACAAGAGATACAGATCTCTTATCATTACAAAGACATAAATATTTTCCTAGAAGAACTCATGCAGACGTCTTCAGTGAATAAAAGTGTTGAACTGATACCACCATGTAAAGAGCGCTTGCCGCAATTTACTGTATTTTAATTACCTCATACCACAATATTTTGCCAGATTGAAGAGAGAAAGAGGAATATTATTCCAGTAAGAAACGTAGCTATTTTTTTACCCGAAGATTTACAATCAGTTTTACTTCAGAGACAAACGTTTCAGTGGAGCAGGAAGATTTCCTTTGAACAAAGAACGCAGGGGAAGCTATTGTGCATTTGCGTTTGAACATTAACCAAGAATGTTCAGCAACATTCATGGCATTTCGTTCACATGTGGGAAGAGAGTACCTTTGGGTACCTTATATATATATGAACGCACTTATATAAGTTTATATGAACGCACTTATATAAATTTATATGAACTTACGAGACAGGTTTCCTTGCAGTCCGGAGGCGCGGATCTGAGAAGAATAAAGCGTGGGCGGGAAGGCCGATGGACGCAGTATTTGCATACGAGCAATCAAGGCAAGCGAGGGCCAAGGCGCTCGCTGGGATATCGCGGACTAACTCAAATCCTGGTATCATAATTCGGATCAGCAAACCATTGTCAAATATGGGGACAAAGGCGGATAGAAACCTTTAGCATGGTCAAACTTCGTTAAATTTATGATGTTCAGATTTACGATATTGTGACAACTTTTGGGTTATGTGCGACATGATGATGTTCGAATTATTTTTTGAAAATTTCTTTCATCACCCTGATGAAGTAAGTCATTTGTCGCTCACAGCCATTGCGCTAAGTGTACTCAGCTTCGTCCTCTTTATTTAATGATTAAAATTCTGGCCATTGGTCATGGTAAAAACCTCCGTAAGCTTATCTGAAACATATTTGACAAACAGTTACTTTCTTTCTGCCTTATCTAGAGCAGAGTTTCGAAAGTCGTGAAGAAAATTAACACTAAGTAAGTTGACTGCGGACGTTTACCTTGCAAACAAGAGGAAAGGTGTTTTTTTGTACTTACGCATGGGCTTTACCCAACCAGTCGGAGTGAACTCGTGTGCAACACTGAGTGAACCGAGAGAGACTTAAGTCATTTTTATCCGATTGTTGAAGATACTTTCGGATTCATTTATTCGTAAAAATAAAATGGAAGTATGAGCAAATGAAGTTTGGAACTCATTTAGCGTACGAAAATTCACTCCCTCGTATTTTATTGATACATGCATTCTTATGAGCCTTATTCACTCTATTGAATGAATGCAGGTGATGGATATTATTCTTTTATACGAGTTATACAAGGAGTAAGCGCTGAAAAATGTAAAAAATCACTCAACTCAACTGAAGCATGTCATTCGTTTTGAAGAATGAGATATTGTCACGACACATTTCCCCTCTCATTTCTGTCATTCCGCATCGTGTGTGAGTTGACATTTCGTCCATCATGCGAAAAGAAAAAAAAACATTTAAATAAAAAAATTAAATCTCTAACACTTATTGCTCCTGCCTGTTCATGGAACAAATTTTACTCGAGATAACTTTCACTCTTTTCAGCACGTCGAAAAATAGCATCCAGGAGATGATTTTCACGCACTTCCTTGACCTGCAGCGAGTGTATATAGGTCATCATGGTAGGGTAGTGAACGCTGTACCAATTTGTGGTCCAGCTACGTTCAATGCCATGAGACTCGACATTGTTCTTCTTCGCCACAACCCTAAAACAATGATATTTGTCGACTCATATATTTACGAACCCACAACCCTAAAACAATAATATTTGTCGACTCAAATATTTACGAACCCACAACCCTAAAACAATAATATTTGTCGACTCAAATATTTACGAACCCACAACCCTAAGACAATAATATTTGTCGACTCAAATATTTTCGAACCCATAACCCTAAAACAATAATATTTGTCGACTCAAATATTTACGAACCCACAACCCTAAAACAACAATATTTGTCGACTCAAATATTTTCGAACCCACAATCCTAAAACAATGATATTTGGCGACTCAAATATTTACGGGCCTGAAATCCTAAAACAATTATATTTGTTCACTCAAATATTTACGTACCCACAACCCTAAAACAATATTTGTCGACTCAAATTTTCACGTACCCACAACCCTAAAACAATGATGTCTGTCGACTCATATATTTACCTACGTATCAATTCTATTTGCTGTCGTTTTCAGGATGTACCAGTTAATCTGACGACTTGTAACCTGAGAAGCAAGGTGGAAAAATGATGAGGACGAAGTTTCCGGATTTTTAATACCAACTTTAATCTCTACCCTAATTTGGGGGAAACATGGGACCTAGTTGTGATATGGTGCAGCTTTCTTCTGGTCACCGAAGGTGTTCTGGAATGTGTGCGGTATGGAATGAGTTATGCTTTCTGGACGTATCACAATTATATGCTCAGGTGAAGGTGATAATTATGTTCATCGTAGAATTTGTGAGTAATACTTTATGTAGAGCTTGTTTTTCAGTCGATTGTGCGTAATACTGAGTAATACTGTGAGACTGAAACAAAGTATTACCTCGTTAAATTTTTATTCATGACTTTATCAATAATTTCTCCCTCCGATGGTTTTGATTTATTGAGCTAATACCGAATTAAAAATGCAGTAAAGCCAAACTCTCTCGAAACGTAAGTAATCTAGTTTCATCCTTAGCATCTGCCTGCTTCGCTTAAATTAGATTTGCAGTATTTTTCAAATAGTGATCTAGTAGATGACACGTTGTACAGCTGCGTAAATTCACATCGTTCAGGAGTCAAGGAAAATCCTGTTTTGAAGTAATGAATAGGCTATCACGTTGCAAAGTCCTGCACACGTGGATATCACTTGAGGAAAATTCATTAAAATATTCCTTTTTTGGATAAGGATACCACACTATAAAGTTCTTCACATGGGTATCACTCAGGGGAAAACACGTGTAACATCCCATTTGTGAAGTAATCAAGGGTATATCAAATCACAGAGTTCTGCACCTGGATATCACTCAGTGTAAATTCCTGAAAATTTTCCTTTTAGGATTAATCAGGGACACGTCACATTGCAGAGCTCTGCATGTGAGCGAACGTGATGCGATGATATTATGCTATCTTTTATTCATGTATCTCCGTCCATCAAAGAAGTGTTTCCTGAGACAAGTAAAACTGCAAATAGACTTTGCTTCTTATTAACCCGATAACGCTCGCTACAAAGCAACCTTCGAGTCTCTCTTCTCCTCCTAAAAATTAACAAATTCTTACGGCGGAAGAATTGGCTACTTCACCAATAAAAAGTTGATTAGAAGCCGTCAGAAGTCAAATTTGCGTTTTATATCGCGCATAACTAGCCGAGCGCTCAGCGTCACATTCCAAGCTGACGAGGGACATGTTAGTTAGAATAGAAAATGAAAAGCAATGGAAATATTTGATTCTAAGCTCTGTATCTGTTCGTATTCTTCTAATTCCTTTCAACGGCAGCGATAAACTCCTTAGCTTTACTTGTGAACGCGTAACTGATGAACTAATTCTCTAGAGCTATGAATAATGATGTATGGAACTCTTATTACTGATACGAATTTTGTCGTTACCGTCATACCTGCCGTCAACGCTATTAAAAGGGTTTTCTGTTCTAACAGTGCTCAAAGAAATGTAACACTGAGCCCTTTTTTTAGACGTAATATAGCGCTCAATTACCATGGATTACTCTTTACGCACAATATCGCACCGCTCATCTACATTTTTAGAACAAACTTTCTTCAAAAAAAATTTTTTTTGCTATTGCTTTTTGCTTTTTTCGCTGCGATGCGTAAATTTGAGTAATTACATCACACATCGGCGCTATTGTTTATTTTACCCATGAAGTCTTTATTTTCTTAATATAAAGCTGCAGCGAATTTTATATTGAATTTAGGATTTTGTGGTAAGAAATAAAACTAAATCAAGAGGCAAAATCGAAGACAAAGTAGACCGCGTGGAATATTTAATACAAATCAAATGAAATTAACTTCATTGTAAAATGAAAATAACATCATTATCACATAATTATATGCATGTGATAGGTTATTATATATACAATGTTATTGTACATATATAATGAGGTAATTCTGAATGATAAAAAAGATTTCCAGCTTAAATAATAAAGCAAACCCAAAAGTAACCACGTTAGGTTATTTATTTGCGTTTGGAACACATAAACTATTAGGGAAGCTAATTTGCATGAATATTACACGCTATTTATTACACATATTAACGTTGGAAAGAATTCAAAGTTTCTCGTATCTTTGGGAAGCTCCTACAATTTAATACTTGGAGTTGTTTGGAAGCCCTCGTGAATTTTAATCAGCTATTTGATGACATGGCCTATCGCTTACCAAATGGAAATTAAGTATGCAAGGGAAAATTAGGTAAACGTAAATTAATTATAGAATCATTAGTCACGAGAATTCAAGTCGGAAAGTGTTATCCGCAAAAATTTCAAGGAGGCTTTCATGCTTCTAATTGTTCATTCAATATGTCATGCATCAATTCAATTTATGTACATCTATTGCTTTTGTTATCATAAGATAGCAAAAAACGAACTCAAACTCCTTTGTTCTACAATTATCATTTTAATACGCCTTCTTCATCATTCTAAGGTTTTCACCATGCGCCTAAAAAGTTTTCTCATTCCCATGATTGTTAATTTTTTCACGACAGTAAGAGCACCCATGAAAATTATTTTCAACTCTTTTATCCATTCTTTAACTCGTACAATCGTGAAAAATATTTCCAACTCTTTTAACCATACATTAACTTATAAGATGACACCACTAAAGCGAAGAGAAATGACAAAATACGGTACTGCAATTTACAACTTTCCTAGTATCGGTGATCCGTAAGGAAGGACACTGGCGCTCCGGATCTCCATCAAGAATTTCTTCCGTGCCCGGAGAGCGGCTGTGTTTCTCGGAGATGTTTACGTTAGCTGCCACACTTACTGGAGCAGGTCACCTCAAGCACAACTCGCCTGAGGGCTTACGGCCAGTTGACGAAGAACGGAGTTTGCTGTTATTCTTTCGTCGACAAAAGACCTGCCTCTTCCACCTCACAAACAAAAGGCCTATTCAGGCTGGACCAACTGAGTTTAGGCCCTTCAACAGAAATGAAAATAGCGAAACTGTTGCTACGATGGCAATGCTTTGTTTTGCCAAAGCTACTCTAGAATGAAATCATAACAGACTTTTCACGATACAGACGAGAGGGTTTCCAGCAATACCGGATCTGCGTGGATAATTGCTGCCTAGAAATTTTGTGACTGCAAATTTGGCGAAGCATTAACCCGACAGAAAATGAGACAAAATGTTTGAGTTCTCATGCAAAAAACCGAAACTAGATGGGAAAGTTTCATAAATAGTGGACTGCTGCTTTCTAGCTTCAGAATTTCATTACTCTCTCCATTTTATTCAGGGTCTTGTGCTCCTTATAATTCTATTTTTGCATCTTTCTAAAACAACATCAAATAACGATCAATACGCGGTAAATAAATTTTTTAAATTATTTAAAATGCCACTCCCCAAAACCCCTTCCCTCCCCCTGCCCCATTCGCCCATCCCCTCCCCCCCCCCCCCCCCGGTTTGCACCGCTCTAATCTAACTTCAAGCTATAGTTTTGACCAAGGAAATTTTATGTAAAAAAAAACTTACAATTTGACGTTCCTCATTCAATGTTCCTTCAAGAATTGTTTCCGCAAAGTGACTGGCATTTCAAATACGTGAAGGAAAAAGAGTATCATGTAGGGAAGCTAATTTGCATGAGTATTACACGCTATTTATTACACATATTAACGTTGGAAAGAATTCAAAGTTTCTCGTATCTTTGGGAAGCTCCTACAATTTAATACTTGGAGTTGTTTGGAAGCCCTCGTGAATTTTAATCTGCTATTTGATGACATGGCCTATCGCTTACCAAATGGAAATTAAGTATGCAAGGGAAAATTAGGTAAACGTAAATTAATTATAGAATCATTAGTCACGAGAATTCAAGTCGGAAAGTGTTATCCGCAAAAATTTCAAGGAGGCTTTCATGCCTCTAATTGTTCATTCACAATTTTAGATTAAACTAGATTCACTTCAGATCCTCGAATTTCAGAATCGTTGTTTTTTACACTGACCTTTTTTGAACGATCACCGATGTCCTCACTCACTGACGATTGATAATAGAAAACAGAATATGTCATAATATTGTATGTGGAAACATACAATATTTGCATTTTCTTTAACCTTACATCGGACGATGACTAAAATTGATAGCAGGAAGCTAGAGGAAATTAATATTTATTTGAAAGCTTGAATAATTTTTATTCACGATTAGCGCTGAAAAAACTTAATGATGATGTTTTCGGTGGTTAATGAATTTCGGATTTTTAAACAAAATAATCTTTTAAAATTGTATTTTTATATTCCTTCCCCTCCCTAAAGTGAATTCGATTGGGTTGGGAAATTTAAAATTAAATTCTGTTCTCAGAAGGCAATATTAAAATTCTGTTCTCAGAAGGCAATATTAAAATTCTGTTCTCAGAAGGCAATATTAAAATTCTGTTCTCAGAAGGCAATATTTAAATTCTGTTCTCAGAAGGCAATATTTAAATTCTGTTCTCAGGGGGCAATATTTAAATTCTGTTCTCAGGGGGCAATATTTAAATTCTGTTCTCAGGGGGCAATATTTAAATTCTGTTCTCAGGGGGCAATATTTAAATTCTGTTCTCAGGGGGCAATATTTAAAAAATTGAAAAGACATCACAATCGATCAGTGAGTGGCCTTCTTTCGAGAATTTACCAACACTTTCTCTTACTTATTGTCACTACTAGTCCACCCCCTTCATTTGAAATAAGAAAGAAAGCGAAATGAAAGAATAATATCGTGAAGTTTGTATCATGAAGTTTGATGAAGTTTGTATCACAAATACGCTCATCACACACTGCAGGCTGGCTTCGGACAGACGGACACCCCTTTTATTATAGTATAGATTTTTGTTTGAGGCGCAATGAATTTAGAGCACCCATCGCATGCCGGTGCAATGAATTGAGCTCACCATCTTCTGCATATTGCTGCAGAATGAGTCAGGCTGTGTTGTAGTATACACACAATTAACCAGATTTAATAATTTTCCACAAGCTGAACACGTGACAAAATTCGCAGTTTTCAACTTAAAAATTCTCATATGTACACTTATTATTATTTGGATGTATGCTAACGTATCCTAGCATAACCAAGAATTTTCTATTTACCTAACAACCGGTGACCTAGCACCAATGTTACATACCTAATGAGAGCCTACAGTAACTGTGATACCGCTTTAGGTTTTAATAATCCGCTAATTATTAACAATAAACAAGTAGTTAATGAAGAGGTTATGTTTCACAGAAGAAAATAGTCAATCTAATAGATGTATTTTGCAGGTCATAGCAGATTTCATTCGAATACCGCTGCACACTTTCAGAAAATGCCTACTTTTATTTTTGCAGGGTAGAAATCTAATTAAAACTTAATTTTACTTGCGTTCAAGTTACTTTTGAGGCTGCAAGAGTTACAGCGTTTGTTGCATCTCTCGTTCATGAATTTTATGTGAATTTTACCCTGAATAGAAAACAATTTCCCTAATGTTTTGCCATAAAAATTTCTATATGCGTAGGTAAATTTCATGTTGACTGAGAATAGAAAAGCTTAACAAAGCCTGATGAAAGCTTTCCTAGTTTGCGCATCCGGAACATATTACTTCAATTGCTTCAATAATCTTCCCCCTTTCATACAAACGAAACCTCATAATTACACTTGCATTTTTATTGTTGCGGCTGATGTGCGCAGAAAAGCCTGCAGTTCGCAAATTCCTTTCACAAGCCTGACCACTATTTAAAGCTTTATTTTGTGCAGACTTTGCGCTTTTCCGGCGTTAGTTTTCCGTGGAGTAGAAAAGATTGAGTTACTCTGCAATATTCTTTTTGTCCGAGCGTTGCTCAGTTTTACAGTAGCGCGGCACGCTGCATGCAGTAGACTGCGCACAGTTCGTTTTACTCCCAGGGAGATTCAGTAGAAATGAATAGGTTATTTACATTGCGCTAAATATGTTTTATGTAATGAAGGAACGTATCCGTATACCAATACATCGAAAGAGATTAACGTCACTCTTAAACGTAACTTACGTTATCTTTGAGACCACAGAATCGAAAACGTCATGTTCTTAACAAAAAGCAATTTGAATGTGATCGGAAATTGAAATGCTCGATGCTCTCAAACAGCCAGTTCGAGTATTTAAAAACTTGTTCGACGGTCTTTCGGAATTGAAAAAAGAGCTAGTTGCTTTTTTAATAAGTATTCATATTTTATACCTAGTTCATACGGTTCGTCATTATGTCAAATTATTTTATAACCATGCTCAACTTTATTCATGAGAACAGTTAACTGTTGAAATGTAGGCCCATCCTCCAATTATTCAATTTTCCTTTTCATCAGGATCAATTTCCGTTGCATCACATTGAGCCTGTAGAAACTGTAAATCGGAAAGAGAAATTTGCTGCCAATGTCCTCTTTACAGGTGGTGGCAGGGAATAGACAGACCAAGCAAAGAAACGACAAAGCTGCAAAGTGAACGGACAGACCAAGCAAAGAAACGACAAAGCTGCAAAGTGAACGGACAGACCAAGCAAAGAAACGACAAAGCTGCAAAGTGAACGGACAGACCAAGCAAAGAAACGACAAAGCTGCAAAGTGAACGGACAGACCACGCAAAGAAACGACAAAGCTGCAAAGTGAACGGACAGACCAAGCAAAGAAACGACAAAGCTGCAAAGTGAACGGACAGACCACGCAAAGAAACGACAAAGCTGCAAAGTGAACGGACAGACCAAGCAAAGAAACGACAAAGCTGCAAAGTGAACGGACAGACCAAGCAAAGAAACGACAAAGCTGCAAAGTGAACGGACAGACCAAGCAAAGAAACGACAAAGCTGCAAAGTGAACGGACAGACCAAGCAAAGAAACGACAAAGCTGCAAAGTGAACGGACAGACCAAGCAAAGAAACGACAAAGCTGCAAAGTGAACGGACAGACCAAGCAAAGAAACGACAAAGCTGCAAAGTGAACGGACAGACCAAGCAAAGAAACGACAAAGCTGCAAAGTGAACGGACAGACCAAGCAAAGAAACGACAAAGCTGCAAAGTGAACGGATAGACCAAGCAAAGATACGACAAAGCTGCAAAGTGAACGGACAGACCAAGCAAGGAAACAAGCAAGCTGCAAACTGTGCATCATTAATTAGGAGGATTCGTTCATGGTTTTTTTCTGTGTAATTACGTTTGAATCACACAGCTCTAATACTTTTCAACTATAAAAAGTAAAGGTTAAACAGTCTTAATAAATCATGGAACACTTTCACATTTTACTGTTAAACCTTACGGTAATGAAAAAAAACCGTAAAAATTCACACAATGGTACCAGATTTCCCGAAGAGACTGGGGAGGAAAGTCGTACATCATTTAGGGCTGCCTGGTTTATAGAATTAATGAGAGGTTTGAATGTTTACTTTTTAACTAGGGTTCCTTAGAGCGAATTTTTGGTTTTATTTCACAGGTTTTCAAATTAAATTTCCTTGAAACGCTTGTTATTAAGGCATATAACGTAATACGAACAAATTTCGATTAAAATTTGTATATTAACATGAACGTAATTCCTACAAACTTTTACATGAGAAGTTAACCTATCTAAAATGAATTTCCAGAGCTAAAGGAACGGTACTGTTTTTTTAGGAATCACAATATTGGAAAATTTATATAAAAAAATTTTCTTTCTTTGAAAAAACATTCTACGCAAAATGATTCTCCTGTGGAAACAACCCGCTCGGTTATTCGTCTCTCCGTATTTTAGCCCTAAGATGGAGGATATGAAGAAAAATATAATTGCAATACTCGTTAAAAATGGTTCAGGGGTTATCTATGGATTAATACTGGTAAGCAAGTGCAACATAACATCTATTTTTCAGTTTAGGGATAAGCCCTGCCACCTTGCACACCTGTTCATCAGTTTAGTTGTACACAATGTGCATCAGAGTACGTGGGAATGACATGCCGTACTCTAGGAACCAGGGTAGCTGAGCATCGTGGAAGGAGTACCCGCGCTAATATTTTGTTAACCAGGGCTCCTCACTCAGCGATTAGGGACCACACGGAGACCTGCAACTTCGATAGCTTCACAATTTTAGATTAAACTAGATTCACTTCAGATCCTCGAATTTCAGAATCGTTGTTTTTTACACTGACCTTTTTTGAACGATCACCGATGTCCTCACTCACTGACGATTGATAATAGAAAACAAGCAATCATTTTCTTCCCAGTCTAGCTGTTTCGCCGGAGCATGCATGTTTTTCGCCGCCTAAGCGATTCAATTATTTGGGCGGTGAAAAACATGCATGCAGGTGTCGAAAAAGTTAGACTGGGTTGGTTTCGCGCGTTTTTTCTTTGCTGACTTTAATTTTTAGTTCAGATTCAAATGTTTTTTTGCTTCACGGTCTCACTACGTTACTTCTGCTGCATTTTTCTGATAACTTCACTGCTTTTTGCTGATGATTGATGTACGAGGGCATGAGGCGTCCATTTACATGCTTGATTTCCATAGCATTTCTTAATAGTATAATATTTTAATAAGGTCTATCTGGTTTTCTTCTTCTTATTGGAATCAAAAAGTTTCCCACCAACGTTTTTGAACATGTAGAATTTACTAGAAAAACCAAACGGAATGAGATACCCTTACGTATCGCAAAAACTGAACGTAATAGTTATTTTTTACTGAGAACTATTTTGGAAAAAAAATTTGCTTCTTATGTGATGACAACCTTTCCTAGGAAATTAAACAGAGTGTAATTTCGATCCCATTTTCTTAATTTTTCAGTGAGAAATATTGTGAATGGACTCCGAGCTCTCCCACATTACACTTTTAGAGACAGAGTTTGCGTAACGTTGGTTACAAGTCGATATATTTTTAGTTTCACGTAAGTCGTTTCGCATTAATTCTGACTTTAACTCATAAGGCAACGGGCAAAAAAAATACAATCCAGAGTTAATTCAGCAGTTAATAAAAACAATATGTGAGCTATTGACGAGCTATTTCCTATGATGTTGCAGAGAGCGTTCCACAGCAAAGTAAACAACTTGTTGCACAGTCAGAGAGATAAAAATCGGCAACTCCTGCTTCGTTATTTCTGAGTCTAGAATAACATAGCTGGATAAACATTGTCATGTTATTAATCGACGATGCAGATTAGAATTTTATTCATAGGTTATTATAATAGCGTAAGCTTCGAGATCGCTGCTTGTTGTGAAAGAAAAGGGGACAAGAGAGCCCGTGTACACTTCTGCCGTCGATTGAAACAACGAGCTGAGCTAGAAAACGTGTGAACAGCGGAGCATGATCCCGACGGTGCAAGACTTCAACAAAAATAACTCGGTGGGCGAGCAGTCAGTATTCCTTTTTAATCTTTCACATTTTAACAGAAGTCATTTCAATTTAAGTTTAATTTCGTTACTTTTGTTCTGCTTATTCATTTGTCGTGAAAGGTCCATTACGCAGAGGGTCCGGAGGCGATACTCTTTAGGGCATTTTTTTATTGGCGATGAATGGTCATTCGATGCTGGCTAGTTCTGCTCCTTGCGCTATTTTCTAGTTGCGAATGGGAATGTGTTCTCTCATACATCAATCAACCAGAGACTTTTTTTAGTAGGTTTTTTCTTGTACAGACTGCGCAACATTTATTTTGAAGCCATCATCCATCGACCCTCTCTAATGCGGTTCACAGACACCCACAAGTACTTTCCATCGAAAAATGCAATTACACCGTAATGTTAAAAAAAATCTACTAATAGCATGTCCGTTGAAAATGATCACTTTTGATGACGTGTTTCAATCTCATTTTAAACTTATGTTAATAGGGAGAGCGACGTGAGAGGGGACATCAAAGACCAATCTTGCGAATTTTAGCTCCAGATTACGGCATCACAAGGCGACGAGCTGCGCAAGTGCCGCTGGCAAGTGCTGACGTCCTATGTTCCAAAGCAGAAAATGAAACGGAAAGAAGAAAAGGAAAAAACAGTATATTTATAATCGATAGACAGCACAAAATTAGATCTTTTGTTAGAAAACCAACCAAAATTCCGGTTGCAAGTGCTGATATCCAAAGTTCCAAAGCAGACCATGAAACGGAGAGAAGAAAAGGAAAAACAGACAACATAGAGTGAAACAACACAATCGATAGACAATATAGAGTGTAAAACAGAATGTAATTTTAATTGGCTCAGCTTAAAGATCTTTTGTTAGAAAACACACTGAAAAACCGATGGGAAGTGCTGACATCCAATATTCCAAAGTAGACAGTGAAACCAAAAGAAGAAAACGAAAAACAGTATATTTCTAATCTAATAACAACGTAAAATGTGAACAGAATGTTTGTTTTTAAATTTTTCAGCGCAAAGATTCTTTGTTGAAAAAAGCAACGGAAAACACACTGAGACATCAAAGAATTAATTAATTGGACTCTAAAAGTTTCCCTGCAGCTCGATCATTTTTAACGTCACAGTTGAGCAACACAATACGAAGTGTGTTCACTCGAGCCACGCACTTATACTCCACCCTTCTCGATCACATGTGTATTCATTCTGATTAACAAGACTTAGTTCATTGCATGGAATACCCAGTCAAACTTTTTCGCTGCCTGCATGCATGTTTTTCGCCGCCTAAGCGACTTCAGCGATTAGATCGCTTAGTCTGCGAAAAACATCCATACAGGCGGCGAAAAAGGTAGACTGGGTAAGTGAGTGACGCGGTTGTTTGAGGGTGGTGTCTATATGATTACATCGACAGGAAAAGCACGCATCTCAGGCTAACATCATTACATGGTATTGGTTGCAGCACTCATCTCAGGCTAACATCATTACGTGGTATTGGTTGCAGCACGCATCTCAGGCTAGCATCATTACGTGGTATTGGTTGCAGCACGCATCTCAGGCTAACATCATTACATGGTATTGGTTGCAGCACGCATCTCAGGCTAGCATCATTACGTGGTATTGGTTGCAGCACGCATCTCAGGCTAGCATCATTACGTGGTATTGGTTGCAGCACGCATCTCAGGCTAACATCATTGCATGGTATTGGTTGCAGCACGCATCTCAGGCTAACATCATTACATGGTATTGGTTGCAGCACGCATCTCAGGCTAGCATCATTACGTGGTATTGGTTGCAGCACGCATCTCAGGCTAGCATCATTGCATGGTATTGGTTGCAGCACGCATCTCAGGCTAGCATCATTACATGGTATTGGTTGCAGCACGCATCTCAGGCTAGCATCATTGCATGGTATTGGTTGCAGCACGCATCTCAGGCTAGCATCATTACGTGGTATTGGTTGCAGCACGCATCTCAGGCTAGCATTATTACATGGTATTGGTTGCAGCACGCATCTCAGGCTAGCATCATTGCATGGTATTGGTTGCAGCACGCATCTCAGGCTAGCATCATTACATGGTATTGGTTGCAGCACGCATCTCTGGCTAGCATCATTGCATGGTTTTGGTTGCAGCACACATCTCAGGCTAGCATCATTACATGGTATTGGTTGCAGCACGCATCTCAGGCTAGCATCATTGCATGGTATTGGTTGCAGCACGCATCTCAGGCTAGCATCATTACATGGTATTGGTTGCAGCACGCATCTCTGGCTAGCATCATTACATGGTATTGGTTGCAGCACGCATCTCAGGCTAGCATCATTGCATGGTATTGGTTGCAGCACGCATCTCTGGCTAGCATCATTGCATGGTATTGGTTGCAGCACGCATCTCAGGCTAGCATCATTACATGGTATTGGTTGCAGCACGCATCTCAGGCTAGCATCATTGCATGGTATTGGTTGCAGCACGCATCTCAGGCTAACATCATTACATGGTATTGGTTGTGTAGCGCTTTGAAAACGGGATAATAAATGCGCGTATGTTATTAAATATTCTAAGAACTTGAATCAACCTTCAAAATGGTATTGTGAACATTTTGGTCAGCATATTGATTTTCGCAAGGGGGACACATCAGAAAAATTATAACTTGAGACTGATACATACGTGAGTTTTAAGAATAGCTGCGTGTGGGCTCCAAGAAATTTTAACGACCGTGAAGGTCTCAAAATTTATTTTTAAGGTACATAATTTTGTTATAGATAACAAAAATCATTTAGAATTTCTGAATTATTTACGATATCCTCTATTTTATTGATAATGCACGTTGAAATTGATCCGAGTGGAAAAATAATACCGGTTGAAATTAAATGATCCAATTCTATTGATAATAGCTGTTGAAATCGATCTGAGTCTATTACTAATGCCTGTTAAAATTGATTTGAATTTATGAATAATTTCTCAGCACTTTTTCGACGCAACGACTTGGTCAAGCTATAAACGCGCTCTAGTTTTTGCATCAATCCAAAGTTCTGTTGTTACTCCTTTAAAACTCAAATACTCCTTTGATACTTCTGCTCGTGTCAACAATATTTCCCTTAATTACTTCAAGTCTCACGTTCTCATTTAATCTTCACTTCCGGTAAAACACAGCACGAAGTTTTAAATTCCGTAATTTATTTCTTCACAATCCAATCATCATTCCGCAGCGTTCTTGTTCCTAGAATACCACATCACTTGAGTCTCACATCATGCATATTACCGTATTGAATGGCACATGCAATATTGCGCAGGAAGCAAGATCAAAATGTCATGCTTGACCGTAATGGCGCAATGAATATTCCTGCTGCTGAGAGGAGAAAATATGAACGTTTCCTCCTCAAAAACAGTTATTATTCAGGAACTCTGACGCATGTAGAAGATGCAAGAGTCTTGATTTCTGTCACCGCGCCATCAGGAAATAATTGCCACTGAGATAATGACGCCATGACTTATAAAACAATCCCTCATTCGAATAGTTTCATTACCATCGGGTGCAAATAAACAAACAACTATTTCTCTTGAATCCTGCATAGATTAGCTGAGAAGCATAGCTCAACGCATGAATATTCAAGGGTGTCGCTCCCGGAATAATTTACCAGCAGATAGCCGTTGTGGGAGCACCTCGCGCACGTCACAAAGATCATTAGTCGTGAGCAGGCCCGGGAGCACAGCTGTGAGGGCGCCAGACAGCTCAGTCAGCCTCGGCTCGTGATATTGGCTGACGTCAGTCAAGTCTCCCCATTGCCTGATCCGGGAGAGATTTAAGGAACAATCTGCAGCACTCGCAGTAATTGTTTGGGCTGCGATAGGGAGGCGAGACGGAACGCCTTTGCGAGTCTTGATCTCTTCGATACGCAGGGCTTTGAGCGCTGGGAATTTCGGGGTTAGGATGTGAGCAATGTGATCATGTGAGTTACGAGTGGGAGTCGCTTTGAGCGGTGGGAATTTCGGGGTTAGGATGTGAGCAATGTGATCATGTGAGTTACGAGTGGGAGTCGCTTTGAGCGGTGGGAATTTCGGGGTTACGATGTGAGAAATGTAATTATGTGAGTTACGAGTGGGAGTCACTTTGAGCGGTGGGAATTTTGGGGTCAGGATGTGAGCAATATGATCACAGGAGCCACGAGTAGGGAACAAGGAGAGTGAATTCATAGGGCGAGTGAATTTCGAGGTTAAGGATGGATATAGACACTATGATCATACGAATTACGAGTAGAAGGCACATAATTTGGATTTACAGAAGTAGAAAGAATAAATATAAGAATGATGTCCGATGGTAAAAACTTCCAGGAGCTCGATGAGCTTGAATTTCGGAGTTTGAAAATGTATGACTTACTGATTTCATTTAAGAGTGTGTGCTGTCTGATTTAGATTTGAGGGCGTTGATAAATTGGATTAAAGAACCCAGGAATCTAGAATATATGCGCAAAAGTCAAGAGATGACCAACTGGGATTTGATGCTCACGGATTTTGAGGTATATGACACGAAGGCGAGCTATGGATGGCTGAAATAATATAAACATTTAACGACAGGAATATGATATACATGAATGAGCGAGTAGCTGAGAAGCGAAAAAAAGATGATTTATTCCAACCAAGCCCGATACATGTCAACTTGTCCATTGGTTCTTCAAATGCCTTATAACTATCACCAGTGACGGTTACCCCCGATCAGGCCGGTACCCATTTCCGACACCTGGGTGGAGTGGAGAATTACGGCTTAGTTCTCCCTTTACCCAACGGGGTGAATCACCGAGCTGCAGAGAAGTGAGTGAGAGTCTTGGAGTTTTGTGTTAAGTGGTATTAGGCGTTGAGCATGGGTAATGATATTATGTATTTCGAGTACAGTTAGCCATTCAGTCGCCTGCAATAGCACAAGTAACAAACTATACTTCCGTTTGATGTAAGTGAAAAGATCAAAAAAAGAGAAGAAGGCGTACCATAGGGAACAACGAAGGTGCTCATGAAAAACGTTTAAATTTATTTCGAAAAGTTCATTCGTTAGGTAAAGAGAAGTCAGTTTAATAAATACAACTCTTTGAGCTTTGGGCCATCCAATGTAGAGGACAACATCGCTATTTCTTTAATGGTTTGTACAAGACCGTGTTTGTGAGTACCCAATTCATTTCCCATCCAACAGCTAGGTAGCTCTTTATCACAAACTAATCGTATATTTCAAACCTCGAGTGTGATATTCTGCCCATCTGGCCGGTAGTCGCAGCGCTGAAGTTTGGGCGCACCACAGTAAGAAACGCCATCGTCAGGTCGAAAGATGGAGTCGGGAAAAATACAAGCAGACGCATAAAACTTTTCCATTGCGTGGAGCACCTTGGAAAAGGTTGAAGCACGAGCAATGGGTCTTAAAGCATGTTACAATTCACTGTGAATCTTGAAATTATCCTTAATAATGGCAGAAGCTCAAACACAAGGAACGCATTTTGAGGCATTTCTCAAAAAACATACATTGATACAACATAAAACTACAAAAATAAATTAACAGAATTTTTTTGCATACAACCATCAGTTTCTCGTACAAAGTTCAGAGATCCCACAATGCTCGTTCCTGCTATGTGAAGCGCTTTCTCTTATATATATATAGTAACTGGTGCTGGAGGCCGTCTTTATTTTACTGCAGTCAGACTTATACTTTCCGCGTGTCAGAGATGGATAATGACACAGACACACCTTAAGTTATTAATTTTGTAGTCATGAACGGGTTATGCTCGTGTATAACCTGCAGAGTCATCATGTGCGCATACATAACCTGGCGCAGTCATCAAGTACACGCACATAACCTGGCGCAGTCATCAAGTATACGCACATAACCTGGCGCAGTCATCAAGTACACGCACATGCGCAGGCATCAAGTACTCGTGCATAACCTGGCGCAGACAATAATTTCCCGTACCATTAGATGACACACGGGTCTATTATTTCCAATGCTATTGTAATGCGTAAAAGACTTATAACTAGGGAGGTCATGTTCAGTTTTCTAATGGTTTCAATTGCATACCTATATTTGTGTTGTAAATTAGAAGAATTTAATTAGTGAATACCCTAGGTACGTTCATCGCTAATGAAGCGACGCTTGCATCTGGACAGCAGCTGGTTAACGAAAACTTCCTCCCACACCCACGCTGCTGAAGTAAATTGTTCGTTTTTTCCCAGAGTTCAACACAGATGTTTGCTCTTTTCTGGAAGTACATCAGTATCGTAAAGAAACAGGTGTTGAAAATTTTCACTTTCATGGTTGTTCAAGTACTATAAAATAATTTATTCATCACCAGTCAATTCATTGAAAAAAGCAAATGAACGTCTCGAGTTGAGTGACATCCTTAATTATGAAAAAGAACATGGGTTGTATCACTGAGGTGAGCATCTGCTTAAAAAATTTACTCCTAAATAACACCGATACGCTCAAATAAGTCATTCACGAAAAGAACTGTGTATTGACAGCCAGCGAAACAGCCTTTTCTCGTGAGCTGGTGCACGATTTTCCATGCGACACAATTTTAACGTTGGGTATTGCAGTTCTTTATTTCTACAGCCTCTGCCAAAGACAAGGGTTGAACTGTTCAGTGCCCAGACCAAATAAGCCAGCAAGTAGCATGTGACGATAACGAGCGCCGTCGCGCCAACTTGCGCTCTTCTTGTCACAGTCCAGAACTTACGCAGTGCGAGGAAGAACAGACCGAGCAATGACTCAGGTGGTCTGCAATCAGAGAAATCCCTGCGAGGATCGCAGGGTCTCGACTTTTCTGCCTCTGTTCGAGCAAAAGAAATGGTTTGAATTTGTTATAAATTTTAAACCGTGCTTGAAAGCTACTCATCCTCAATTTTTTTTTAACGATACTCTGCGATTGATTCAACGAGTTGATGGATTATGCGATGAAGAATGAGAGCTCTGCATTTAGCGTGAGGTAGTTTAGCCCTGACGCGGTGGGTAGTGGTAAAATCAATGCAGAGCTGCTGGCCAGAAGTTGCAGCGCCAAACTTGGCTGAAGAAGCAACATGGAAGCAAACAACGAAGAGATCCTGATGCCCTGCACGGCGGGTAAATTGTGCAACTTGTTCGGTGTCGTCGACTTGTTTGCCCCGCTTCCAACTTGTTAAATTTTCTGTTTAACTTCGCCCTAATAATCTGATGGCGAAAGTTTACCATCAATGTTTCGGAAGAGATAATTTTCCCCGCTTTAGACAGACCACAAGAAATCTTTTGACGGTCAAAAAAGAAACCGCAATTTTGCTCCCTGCGCTTAGAGACATGAACGTAACTTTAAAGTGGAAGTGAAGTTTAAAGAAACGTAATTTGGTGTGTGTCTAATGAAGTCTTGACACGCTGTGGTCACTATTGCGTAGCGAGTATTGCGCTGCGAGCCTGTGGCTGTAATAGGAACTGAAACTCAGATGCGCACGCGAAGCAGGAGATGGATATTTACTTATAAATTAAATATTGCTCTTCTACGACGGAAATTTTTCGTACAAGAACGACATTTTTTATCGAACATTTCTCGTGTGTCATGATTATGATTGAGTGATTCATTAAGTTGCGAGGTATATTTTTGCGAGGTATATTGTTGCAAGGTATATTAATTAAGTTGCAAGGTATGTTGGTGCGCTCTGTGTTCCATACCTCGGTCGTCAACTTCTGAGAGTAAGAGAAGTATCTTTCACTGAACCTGGGCATATTGTCTCTCATGCTGGAGTTTACATCGTTGCATATGCAGATTATTTTGGGCTTCTTAATATGGCAGAAGTAAACCGGACGATCAATTCTCGCGGTATTTTTGTTGCAGAAAACATTAACATCATAATTGATTTTCAGAAACTACGTTTAAACCGCGTTCTTTACTTACACAGCCACTAAAAATTAATATCGCAGAAAGCGCATGGATGGGAAGCTTAAGACGGAACCCAGACTGTTAAATAACAATTGATTTACTTTGAAATAACATGGAATCGACCCTTCGCAGAATTCAGCCTTGCAAGAGCAAGAAGTTCGCAGAGCTTGAGTTTCATTTGCCGGTAAGATCCCGATGATAATAATTACGTTCTTGGCTGCAAGAACTCGTTTCTGGAGCTCTGTCATCTGCGACGCTGCGGCCTGGCAGGAAATGAGTGGCTTGCGCTTCCGTGCCTCGGGCTGGCGCTCCGGTCTGCTGGTCGTGTAGGTCTTGATGCGAGGCAAGGACTAGTGCGTCTCGTGGGTCTTACGGTATGGAAAGGACTAGATGGCGTGTAGGTCATAGGTGAAGCAGAGCCTAGTGCGTCTCGTGGGTTTTATGGTATGAAAAGGACTAGATGTCGTGTAGGTCTTGAGGCAAGGCAGGGACTAGTGCGTCTCGTGGGTCTTATTGTATGGAAAGGACTAGATGTCGAATAGGTCTTAGGTGAAACAGGAACTAGCCTGTCATATGGGTCTTAACGTATCGAAAGGACTAGATGTTTTCTAGGCAAGACAATGCAAAGGCTAACTTGTCTCGTGGATCTTAGCGTATGGAATGGAGCAGATGTTTTCAATGTATGGCGAGTACTAGCGTATCTTACGTGTCGTACACCATGACAGAGTCTAGATGTCTTGTAGGTCTAAAGGCGAGGCAGGGACTGGCTATCTTCTAAGTCTCAAGGCAAAGACTAACTTACCTAACGGATCTCAAAGCCTGACAGGAACTAGAAGTTTCATCAGAGCTTTTTTGCGAGGTATAGACTAGCTTGCCTTACAGAGATTAAAGAAAAGGTTGGAATTAGCAATTTTTGCAATTCCACATAGAAACCCCTACTTCAATTTTTTTACAGGGACGAAATATTTGTGTTAATTTTGCGGTAGGCGCATACAGATTTAGGAAATTCTGGGGGCTGCTCATGATGTATACCTGTGGGGATTTAAAGGAGAAAACTGGGGGAGGCACATACAAGCAATCTATCTGCAGGGATGAGCTACTCATGCAGAGTTTCCTGCGAAGTATTATCTGGTTCAAATGAAGTGGCTGACACGCATGACCAGTCTGCAGAGATATGACGACATGCACAAGCAATGTCAGTGTTTCACGGAGAAGCGACTCGTATCTCTCACCGTGGTAAATTAAAGACACCTTGTTGGGTCTAGGCGATAGCAGTAACTTGCTTTTTGTGATGGTGAAACCTTTCTTTGACGGCACCCGTGAGTTATTCTTACGAGGTCCTCGAGCGGAAGTTTAAAATCTCTTTATAAATGTTGCATCATGCTTCTAAGAACGAATAATTTAATCCTTAACTTGAACTTTGCTGGATTTTGAAGCATTGAAACTTATAAATTATAACAATAAGCTGCTCACTGTTCGTAACAAATACAAATGAAATTAAAATGTAAGCACTTATATATGAAACCTATGACGTTGCTATTTTTGACTGAGCTGTGCACAATTCTACTTAATACCATTAAAGAAGCATATTAATGCATTACTTTATATAATTGAGAAAGCTCTAAAGTGTTGTCATCTTTTTATCTCATTTTCCTTATCACTTCCTAGACACTAAATTGATGTGTTGCTCACTAGTCATGTGAAGATATTTGGCAAACGAGAAGCATTCTCTTCACAAAATCCTATAGCCCAGAAAATTTACAGAGCATATGATCCAGCGATCACAGCTGCCTGCACTGTCTGTTGTACTTACGGGTTTTTTGAGGTTTGTTAATGTTAGATACGCATGGAAAGTGAAGCAAGTGAATGCATCCCTCAAAGTTAGAATGATTTGTTAGTGGAATAAGGTATTAATATGTAAGGTCTCTATAATTAATAAGGTATCAATAGGTAGGCTATTAATGAATAAAGTAACAATAAATATGATGTCAAAGAATAAGCTATCCATAAATTAGGAATTAATAAAATGAGGTATCTATAAATAAGGAATCCATAAATAAGGTATAAATAAATAAAGTATCAGTGAATAAGGTGCAAATAAATAATATATCAGTAAATGAGGAATGAATGAATAAGGTATCAATAAATAAGGAATCAATAAATAAGGTATCAACAAATAAATTATCAGCAAATAAGGTATGCATAAATAAGGTATCAATATATATGAAATCAATAAATAAGGTATCAATATAACTGAGTTTGTGTTTCAGTTGCCTCCAAAAATGTTTCAGTTGGATACGTCGGGCGCGACGCCAGCCGACGGTGTAAACGGAGGAAATTTTCATGATATTATTGATCGACCTGTAGTCATAAACTCAATTTTCTTAAATACTTAATCAAAGCTGAATGAAAGAACGATCCAGTTCATCTTGGTCATTTTCAAAGTTGCCCACTACAATTGACTTTAAACTTGAGTTGAAATTTGAACTTCAGTTTATTCTACTGCAGTCAGCGTGTCAAGATACAAAAATTAACCATCTCTTGTTTGTCACTTCACAAAACGAATTTAAAGAAGCACTTGTTTTGAAATTGAATACACACTTGGACGCTAAGCATAAGCAGGCAACAGAGTTATCATTTAAATGAGGTTGAAGTTGAAACCGATTATAAATAAGTGGCCGATTTTCATCAGGAAAAAAATAATTTTAATACAGGTGAGTAGCTCAAATCATTTCGGTTACAACTTAAATTCAATTTACAATCACGTGAACTTGAATTATTTCTACTTTTTAATATAATCGAAGAGTAAGCTTCAAATTCCTACATAATTACAGTACCAAGTCTAATGCAGCATGTAGCCTTTACTACTTCAAAGTACCAAGTCTGATGCAACACGTAACCTTTACTACTTCAAAGTACCAAGTTTGATGCAGCATGTAACCTTTACTACTTCAAGGTACCAAATTTGATACAGCATGTAACCTTTACTACTTCAAGGTACCAAATTTGATGCAGCATGTAACCTTTACTACTTCAAAGTACCAAGTTTGATGCAACACGTAACCTTTACTACTTCAAGGTACCAAATTTGATGCAGCATGTAACCTTTACTACTTCAAAGTACCAAGTTTGATACAGCACGTAACCTTTACTACTTCAGAGTACCAAGTCTGATGCAACACGTAACCTTTACTACTTCAAAGTACCAAGTCTGGAGCTTGGTGTACTACCAAGCAACTCACACATAACAACTTTACAGAACCATGCCACTGCATAGTAGTAAAGCAAGTCCACAATAGCATATGAAGCAGCATAAAGTATCGAGTAGCATCTGGTGCTACACACGAATGCAACATCAAGACGCCTTGATACTGCAACATCAAGCCTTAACGATGCTGCAACATCAAGTCTTAACGATGCTGCAGCACCAAGATGCCACGATGCTGCAACATCAAGCCTTAACGATGCTGCAACATCAAGCCTTAACGATGCTGCAACATCAAGTCTTAACAATGCTGCAGCATCAAGACGCCACGATGCTGCAACATCAAGCCTTAACGATTCTGCAACATCAAGTCTTAACGCTGCTGCAACATCAAGCCTTAACGATGCTGCAACATCAAGTTTTAACGATGCTGCAACATCACAGCAGCAGCTGCAGCTAAAGACTACAATGTTAAAGGCAAGTTAGCATTACCACATCGGCAGTTTTTCTAATTCAACTCCTTAAATTTGGCCCTTTTCACTTTAAATTTGACGATAAAACCAGTTATCATCTGGCAGCCCTGCAGAGAAGTCATAAGCTGAATGAACGTTATAGTCAAATTTTGTTTAAAGATTGGGTAAATTTGATAAGTTTCGCCATGGAATCGCCACTCGCGCAACTTAGGGGAGCAGGTGCGACGCGACCTCTCCAGCATGCCTGTCCCACTGCGGAGTCCCCGCCGCCGTCTTTGTGACTCGGGATATTTATCCGGCGATCAATCTAGGAGATGAGCTCATTTCTTGCCTCTGAAAGAGCAGCTGACTCCTGGTCCGCTGCTCGCGATGCTAAGCGGTGTACCCAGGCATATGTTCCAATATTTTAACGTGTGCACTGGTTGAAGTTACGGTTTTGTGCAATACAGCATCATTTTGAAAGATGAGGTAATCTTCAAAATAAGTCTTCGTACGCTGCGTTATTACCATAGTTTTAGAAACAGTCTAGAAAAAGTAGTAGCCGGTGAGAAAAGAAGTTTCTTGATTAAACTTTACGTTCTGGTTGTATGATACGCGGCGCTTCTTGACTGCGTCACATGAATGCAGCGTAGATTGACGGATTGAGTTTTTAATACGGTACTAAACGCACGTAACGCGTTTGGTCAGGTTACTTATACAGGGCCACTCGAAAAGAAGCACGAGGTTTAAAGCTTTATAAAAAAGAAGCTAATAACGTTTCAAGAAAATATGTACGCCGCTCTCAAATACATTGAATATAATTTCGATGCAGGCAAGGGAAAATGGGTAATTGGAATTTTAAAACATGCACTCCCCTGTGTCGATACCGAAATTCAACATTCCCCGAATAACTCTTTTTATCTATTATCATGAAGTGCACTTTTACTTATTGGGAAAGTTTAGCAAACCAAACTTTCAGTACTGGTTGCAAGTAATCTTCGTAACGACCGCTGCAATCTGCTGAGTTTCTGTTTGGCGTGGCAGAAGATTTCGATGAGTGGGACCCTTCCGTATATTCGATGACGGACATAACTGTGACTTATTTCGGACCGTTAATTTGAAAAGCTGGAGAGTTTTCTCGGATCTTTTCCAGATAAGCCCTGCCACTAACGCAACACATATGTTCATCTACTCATAACTTTTAAAACAATGCACCTAAAAATTACTCTCAAACGAAAGATAGAAACATTCTATTGTTTGAGAATAATTTGAAGTCGATTGGTGCATTATTTCAAAAGTTACAAGGGGTGGAAATTATGTGTTGTATTAGTGGCGTGGCTTATCTGAAAAAGATCCGTTTTCTCCGACGACGCGTCGTCAAATCAATCATGAACCTGTCAATCGAGGATTCCTACGAAACGGTGTAACACTGCATAAATTTTGACGCTTACTTCTTACATGTGTGAAGTGTTTTCAGGTCTGGTGTCGCAAATATAAAGGAATCAGTAACCACCTAAGTAAGTCAAGGTTCCCCGATGTGTGGTTCCAATAACTACATGGCAAACTTATGAAAGAGACTTCAAAGCTTCGTCGACGTCGGCGGTCGCAACCAAGCGTTAAGATTTTCGAAACTTATTAATGTGAAATTGCATCCAAATGCACTGCAGAGTTGTTTGAAATTTTTGTGTCATTATCCGTTTCTCAAGTTATTAAATACATTGTAAGGTTGTTTCCTGTTTTTCGTAGCGAAATTGAGGGAAATATTCTACAGGAATTCTGCGCCCGCATCAAATCATATTCACGATATAACTTGAAAAAGAAAAAAATTGTTTTTTATTCAATACTAAAGTCAGAATAGGGGATTGTATCCTACGCTATTATTGAAGTAGGATACTGAATGTTATTCCTCAAAGAAATGCTTGGGCAGCGACAACCAGCAAAGCAAACGATCGAGCAGACAAAGCCAAAGAGTTTTATGAGCATGTGGATAGATGTATTTATTAATCAATATGCTGGAACATGCACACATATGGCGTCCGTGTGCCGCACTTTTTTTTCTAGCTGAATTATAGAAAATTTGGTGACAATAGTAAAGCATGTTGAAACTGAATTTATTGGTGGTTTGAAGTATATTTCTGAATATTTTTGAAGAAAAATATTCTACCTAGACAATTTCTTAGGTCTGAGAGCTTCTTTTTACATAATTATTTACTAGTTTTTATTCAGACCTTTCGTGTTTTTTAACGTTTATTTTCATCACCAGAGGAGAAAAACAGGTGATGTTTCCCCTCAGGGGGATACAACTTTTGTATCTATGGGAATTAGCGCTCCCAGGGGAACGATGTGAGGGCTTAAGGTTAGGTAGGCTTCCTTTTTGTTGTAATAAAATAGGTTTTTATTTTGTTACGGACCATCTTTTTTCGGTTCACTGCTGTCCTGTTTTTCAGCACCTACTAATTTCTTCTTCAACTTTTTCCTGTTTCATGAACTTCTTTAATGGCTTACTGTTTCTGTGTACCTTGTGCATAGATTCCGCGTTCTCTCAACTCCAGACTCCTCTTCCTTCCTCTTTCCTTCCTCCTCTTTCCTGCCTTCCTCTTTCCTCTCTTAGAACATCTTTGTCGTGGTTAAGGAAGGCTAAAACTTCCTTATGTAATAATAACAGGTGATGTTTCGAGTATCTATCTCCATGTTTTGCAAATCGCCAGGCGAGAATGAGCTCAACTCTCAAGCGGCCATGTGGTCAACTGTCGAAAGGTAAGTAAAAAATAGGCGGTTGTGTTAGATCACGTAAGGACAGCAAGATAGGTTACGATAGGCTGCGATGACAATTAGGATACGTTATTTTAGGCTATAGGTAAGCTTGGAGATGTGTCACGATTAAAATACATTGACAAAAATTTCGTCGCAACACCGACGCACTTTTATGTGCCAACTTGTCACAAAGCCGTCGCACTAAAATGCGTTATTAATGTACAACTTCAATCTAGGTATTTTAACTCCCTTTTGTGAGTCATGAGCTGATATGACACACATAAGTGTGCCAACCACGACCCACTTAGCGTAACTCATCAGAATTCCACATAAATGTTTCACTTTCTCAGACTAGCCGCAGAATACACGTGTTGATTTACAATGTCTAAGAACTGAAAGAAAAACTAACAAACGCGTAGAGAATTACATTCCATCCACAAATTTCTAAAACAGCCAATTTTCAAACAAGAAATTCTCCCTCGTATGAAAGGTAACTGTATAATTTACCTATCCTGATCGCTTAAACACGTGGTCAAAGGTGATCTACACAGATGTTCTAAAATTTATCTGAAGAACCGTTTGACACGCATAAGCGTCGTTCGCTTCAATGTACGTCAAATGAAAGGTAAATGCTATTTTTTTCATGCACGAAGCAAGTGAAGCCTTTTTTCGCAACTGGACGACCTTTCCCTGGAAGATAGTTTCATCATGGAAAAAAAATTCATGAGTCTTGAAGGACGTAACCGTGGAAGAATAAATTTTGTAGAAGCTTGTGCTGCAGGGAAATTTTAACTTTTGTGTTAACCACCTCTTCTGATGTTTGTAGGGAGGATGCTAGTACTAATTGTAGACTACTGGTCGTATTTTACTTATCTACGTCAACATTTTAGATTTGCATGCAAAAATGCATGAGTAGAATCAAAGTCCAAATTTAGATAAAGCATAAAATTTTTTTGACATAATTTTGCTGCGCCTTTGCCATGAATAGAAAGACGTTGTACCATTTTATACTGTGTGAAATTAATGGGGTTTTTGAAAATCAATTTAGAAGTCACGATAGAAAAGTGTTCTACTGTATAGAGAGGGAACAAAATGTTTGAAGAAGTCCGCTGCTTCCTTGGCAAATTGAGTGACCGATAGCGTAACTTCTCGACTTTTTCCCCCTAAATCATTCTCGTCGAGTCATGTAAATGTCACCTACCAGTGACAAAACTTCACACTGTCACAGTGAGGTTATAGCTGTACAAGTAACCACGCTTTACCGCACGCTCGTTTCGTTACGTTAATTCTGATATGTTCGCGTTGATTGACCAATAAATGAATTCATTGGACTTAGATTCTGAAACTGAACGCCAGTTCGCGATGAAATATATTTTCAATGTAATACTCCTATTCCCTCAAGTGAATAGAAGCAATCTTGTGAGGTTCTTTCCCTCACACGATTCATTGCATTTATTTTGGAAACTGTGAGATATCTGAAAAGCGTGAGCTTCAGCAACCATTATTCAATATATCTTGGGAGCTCAGTCTCTGTAAGACGCTAGAATCTAACAAGTCAATTCGAATGCACAAGTTCTTATAATATTCCTTAAAAAGAACAAGACAATCTTGGGCTTTGAAAGTCACAGCTTCGCATCCCATGAATTCGCTGCTTGATGCTAAATATTGGACGTTGTGGTTACCCTCCCCCGAGCGGTGAATGCTCGAGAATTCATCCGGAAAAGGAAATTGTATAAGTGATATTCATCGAAAAGCAACCCATTGCTTCTTGACCCAGCCTTCGTGCACAGGGCGATCTTAAGCTTCTTCTAGGGTAAGTCGAGCGGAGGCGCACGAATAAAATATCAGTCGCGTTCTCGCCGAATCGAGCGCATGAAGCGTGGAAACAGAAACGCTAACAATAGTTCATATTTGATAATAACATGCGTCTGTAGCCAGCTAAAGCCCCTTTAGATATTCATGACTCTTTCTAAGGTAAACTTTGTAATAGAATTAGCGTCCTGATTTTCCCTCACTGTTCCGACATAATAATTTATTGATAAGGCTAACCTAATTTATATGAATGTTAAAATCCGTGATATGCTAGCAAATTCCAGTGGGCATTCAGTTCAAGTGGAAACGACGCTGTGAGGCGAGCGATGTCAGTTTTGTGCGTCTTAGTTAGCTACCAATAATGTAATTCGCTTAAGCAGAGTACATATTTTTTCTCGAATCAATTTAAACATATAACACGCACCTAATGTTAACGCTAGGAAAATACATAAATGTTTGATTTTTATTCTTGAATTGAACATTGTTTTGAATCAGCACCTGATTTATTAGCCACGCTCCTTCAATAATAGCCCAGAGAACATGAAGTATTTTTCTCTGCATGAATCGTCTCCTATGACGTCAATTTTGTTCAAACCCATTCATGAATTTCGATTCAATGAACTTCAATCAAATCTACCCTTTTCGATGCCATTTAGCCTCCAGAGCATCAATGACTCGTAGAGTTTGAAATACGAAACACTTTTCACACCACCAGTTCTTTTCTCGTCGTCTACAAACCCTTAACATTTAGTTGTCAATCAAAGTCTTTGAGTAAAATGATGTCTGAGTAATATGGAATGAAGCTGACAAATGCCGCCGTCTTTGAATGATGATCGTCCACCAGACGATCATGGCCTTTCAGTGGCCAGAACCCATCCAATGAGAGCCAGTTTCTTTACAGAGCGGCCGTCCGTTAGACTAAGCGAGCAAAATTGTCCGGAAACCTTAAAGAAACCTGCAGAAAGACAGCTGCTTGTGCGGCCTTTGAAGACATTCCTTGAATTTTGATGAGTCTTTGGCTTTGAGCGTCTCCATCTTAGGAAATCCATCGTGCATAGTAATTGGAGTTTGAAGGTGTTCGAGCACTCGTTCTTGAACCACTCCTGAGTATTCCAGCAAATGTTCTCAACTTGCACGGTGAATTAGCAATGAAATGATATGGTGAACTACCTCGTAATCTTTCCATCGTTGCTGAAATAATTTATGGATCCTGAAGGTTGAAAGAAAATTTTTCCCTAAATAGTCTCAAGTGCTTTGATTTCATTAAAGAAAGGGAATTTACGTCCACCATTTTTGGATGACAATTAAATCTGTGCTCTGGCAGATGGGATATTTAAAAAGTTTAAGCATTGCCATAGCTCTCATATACAAAGGGTTAGTAAAACTTTGCACAAAAAATATCAAGATTGAGGTAAAAATTATAGTTGTTACACGTTCCATAACTTGTTTAATGCTGCGAAAAATTGGTACCTAGGTTCAGCGCAGGGAGGGGAATGTACGGCCGGTTCATCACCGTATAGCGCATCACTAGTTTTTGCTGCAGCAAATTGATCGTGGTGACGAGCAGTTTAGTACAGTAAAAACTATAAGAACATTTTTATCATACATGCTGTTTTGAGTTAATTCGTCGTAGGCGAATGATGGTCACCAATAGTTCAGAACCGCTTGGGGACGCTTAGTAGAGTTCAATATCAGAATCGCTACAATAATGAGCGGAGCTACGATTCAGGAGCACCATAGTAAATGCTGACGAGACGTCAGTGTCGCTGCGTAACCATTGTCGAATCCCGATATTGAATGCACAAATATCGAACTACGACTTCGCAAGATGATGGAACCAGAAGTCGCCGCTGGAAGACTGCACTCCGACGGTCTGTATACACGCAGCGGCCTGACGACCAATGAGCTGCGACCCTGCCTAGTTCGGGCCGGCATGAGGCGGGCACGGTAGTGCACGTTGAGGCGAACAGTGGTTTTTGAAGACGGATCATGAGAGATGAAGGTAATGTACAAGTGCAATTAACGGAGTTTTATGCAGATAGAGGTGAACAGTGGTTTTTGAAGACGGATCATGAGAGATGAAGGTAATGTACAAGTGTAATTAATGGGTCGTCTTATGCAAACCTCAACTCAAGTGGGTAAAAATTAGCTCAAGGAGTGTATTAGATGGATGGAACAAATTGGACAACAATTTGGACTTATTTAAGTTTAATAAAGTTCAGTTCAGGTTCACAAAGAATGATGATATCACATGCTTCAAGGAACGAAGGTGATCTTAAGTGCATCAAACCGAGTACCTTCTGAATTTAACATGTACCTTTCGAAAAGCTCCTTGCCGAATTCCAACAGCCCATTCTTTCATGGTCTATTTATTATTTACGTACCTTTACCATCATCAAGGATCACGCAGAACTCATTGAGTCTGCTTTGTCATTTTAATTCGGAGAAATACCGGGTACACTGACTTTCACCATAGTTTTCACGCAACTCAGTTATAATTGCACAAGATTTTCAAGGAGATGTTTTGATCACCAGAATTCAACGGACTCAATGGATGAGCATCCACTGATTAGCGTTGCTCAGTCACACACGCAGCATGCCATTCAAATAAAAAGTCAGTTTTACCGCCTCTGATTCGCTCAGCAAATCTACGCACGTCACGCAAGCCATCCTGTTGACTGGTCAGGCCTCTGACCGAGGCTTGAAGACGAGAAAAAAGAGCGGGGGCGAACTTCTCGTAGCAAATTTCAGAGTATTTTTATCAGACCTCTACCAGATCGGCAGCAATGAGCTGTTTTTGCCATGTCGCTCAATGCTTGGTGAGATAACCTGGACTGCAGAGGATCTCATGCACGTAGGCGAGCGTGCATGAGAATATCTTGACTAAAGATAAAGGAATATCATTTGGAAGACGGTTTCCAATCTTGGTTGCATGGACATTGCTGAGGCGTAGAAAATTTTGGTTAAAGTGAGATAAATTTGTCAAACTGTGAAATGCTTGATCTATTTCAATAACCCTTGTCGCCTCGTATACACTAAATCATTGCCATTCTAAGGTGAATAGACAAAATGATTAATTGGTCTGACTTGAATTTTACTTCAAAAGCTCTTCGCTCGGTTACGCTCTCGGACGATGAATTCACCACTCCTTTGTTTAACATCAATTGGATCCACACTGATTTCTAAATTTATGTTTATTGTTACCTGCGTTTTTTTACGTTGTGCAGCCCGACCAAGTATTTCTTCTCAATTTTTTTTACACTTCCGACGTTCGATGTCTTCTTCAATGTTCAGCGACGCAAAGACGAAGGTTGCATTCAAGGGACGACGTTTCTACAGTCTACGCTGTCCAGCGACACAGCTCGCAACCGCAGTTTTTCTGTCCTAGTAACGGTGAAACGTGTTATTTTATATGAATTTTCTAACGCAAAAATATGAGTTTTTAATCCTTACGGAAAATATGCCTAACTTTACGGTATTTTTTATGGAGCATATGTATCTTTCAACAGCCTCAGAAAAACTGCGAAGAAATCTTACAAAACTCGTTAGTGGACTCGATGCTGAAAAAATCGTGGTGCTGAATCTATGAGAAAGCAGCAGCCGAGTTGCTTCGAATTAGCGTACAGATTTTATGCCTGCAAAAATTTGCTTTCCATCTCACTATCATTCAATTCGCGCCAAAAACTCTTGAGTTATGCGTTAGAGTCAACAGGGAATTGGAACCATTTTTGGACGCGGGCATCTGATCAGCTGAAAATAATATTTCTCATCAGTTCTTGGAAAAATCGTTAATTTTTTGGTCTTTTCAATTTTATATATCGCAACTGAAGTCGCAAAAGGCTAAATTGCAATTTGAGTGTTTTGCTGAGTACTCTCTTGATTTTTTTTTTTTGCCCCGACGCTTTCGACTAAACGATCTGCGCAGAATGCATTTGCCTTCAATTTTACGAATCAAATGTATTATATTTAGATGAGCAGTAAATATAGCGATTTTAGTGATTTGTACGTGTATTCTTACAAGCTTTCATAAATTTAAACAAAACAAATTGGCTTACATTATCCATAAATTTTCATCCCCTTACGATGTACCTCCAAGGCTCAAAAATATTCTAAATTCGCCGTGAGTTGCATTTCGCCCCAATTCTGTCCATACACAATTCGCAGACCCCTCCTCCCATTTAGTGGCCTCTTATAGCACGCGGGGGATACAGACTTTCCTTGAAGCACGTAAGGTCTGGAGATTTATTCCTCTGTTCCAGGGAGTGTGAAGCAATATTTTACTGCCCAAGAATGAGCGATTATTTTCACATTAGCATTCAGAGACAGCGAGCGGGTGCCTCTGTGTGAGTCGGAAGGGCCGTCACGTGGTGCTTGCTCTCTCACTTCGGTCGCAAGACTTTTGTTGTTGCGTGTTGCATTGCAGGCTTTTGTTGTTGTGTGTTGCATTGCAGGCTTTTGCTGTTGTGTGTTGCAATGCAGGCTTTTGTTGTTGCGTGTTGCATTGCAGGCTTTTGTTGTTGTGTGTTGCAGTGCAGGCTTTTGTTGTTGTGTGTTGCAGTGCAGGCTTTTGTTGTTGCGCGTTGCATTGCAAGCTTTTGTTGTTGCGTGTTGCATTGCAGGCTTTTGTTGTTGCGTGTTGCAGTGAAGGCTTTTATTGTTGCATGTTGCAGTACAGGCTTTTGTTGTTGCGTGTTGCAGAGTAGGCTTTTGTTGTTGTGTGTTGCAGTACAGGCTTTTGTTGTTGCGTGTTGCAGAGTGGGCTTTTGTTGTGTGTTGCATTGCAGGCTTTTGTTGTTGCGTGTTGCAGTACAGGCTTTTGTTGTTGCGTATTGCAGAGTAGGCTTTTGTTGTTGTGTGTTGCATTGCAAGCTTTTGTTCTTGCATGTTGCATTGCAGGCTTTTGTTGTTGCGTGTTGCATTGCAGGCTTTTGTTGTTGCGTGTTGCAGAGTAGGCTTTTGTTGTTGTGTGTTGCATTGCAAGCTTTTGTTGTTGCGTGTTGCATTGCAGGCTTTTGCTGTTGCGCGTTGCATTGCAGGCTTTTGTTGTTGCGTGTTGCATTGCAGGCTTTTGCTGTTGCGTGTTGCAGTGCAGGCTTTTGTTGCTGCGTGTTGCAGTATAGGTTTTTGTTGCAGTGTCGGATTTTGATACTGCGTGTGTTGCAGAGTAGGCTTTGTTATACTGCGTGTGCCGCAGTGCGGACTTTCGTTGTTGTATGTGTTGCAGTACAGGCTTTTGTTGTGGTACCGCCGTAGTTGGAGTTGCTCTTGGTGTTATAAATGATAATGCTGCTTCTTCTGTGCTGTCGCTGCTGTATTGTGTTGATCAACTAGCAGCTATAGCTTTTGCTGGTGTTTTTGTGTAGCGGATGTCGCTGCCTGTATTGCTATTGCTTTTGTCGATCTTTTTACAAGAATTGCCTTCATTTTTTCTGGCTAATGAAGTCACTTAACCATAGACTATGCAAGAATCATAGCACGTTCTCGATTCTAGCCAGTGACCCACAGCTCGTTCCTGCTAGGTCAGACCAAAGCATCACTCAGTCATGTGGGTTACCTGCCTGACACGAGTGCGATACCTGCTGTCGCTGCTGCTGGTTTTATTTTCGCACAAATTACAATAGCTGTTGTCTGCGTTTTTTTTTTTTGCTTGGGAGACTTCTGAGATTTCTACTGACAAAACTTCTGTTTGTCTTGTTCAAAGCGGCTTCTCATTCTCAAGTCGGCAAGACTGCTTCTGTAGCTGTTGAGGTATTTGTATAATTGCAGCGTGTCATGCCGCCCAGTTTATCAACATCTGCGCCTGAAAAAAGCATTAGTGTGACACTGCCGATGATGTGAGGAGTACATACATACAGTGAATGCTATTTCAAATTTTCGATGACTTGCACAAATTGGGTTCATAAATGCGAATTAAAACTTTGTAGTTCCCATAGGAAATAAAATTCAAGCTCGTTTGGCTTTCATGCTTCTACTAACTGCAATACAGAGCGCGTGGTCTGAAGCTCAGAACGTGTCGGTTCATGCAATCGTTGGAGCCGTGGCTGCTCTTCACTTGCCCATCAAAGTGCTTCTGTCTGCCAAATTTTGGTTCGTTTTCTCAATGAAATGCCGCTTTATTGTTACATGAAACCATAACTAAACCCCATCATTCTCGGTTCAAATAAGGATCAGAATTTTTTAGCCCATTGACGCACTGCAAGCAAACTAATGCCGTTGGATACGGTTTATGGCATCATTCTAATCCATGATTGTTTGTTCAGTACCTACCCAGGGAAATTATGCCAAAGAAGCAAAACGAGAAGCAAAAACACGTTTTTCAATAACCCATGCGTGCTCGAACCACTGTTATTATTTTTATTACGTCAGGTGTTGCTCCCTGTTATGTCCCGAGTACGAACCGTTAAGTTTTCACCACAAAAAAGAGTAAAGACGGTTGGACGTGAGAGCCTACTCCGGGCTCTGCTATCAGAAGATCACCAAGCTCAGCATAATACAACTCGCCAGATGTCGATGCTTGCACAGCAGCGGCTCGACAGTTACAAAAAAGAGGCAACACCTACGCTCCCAGCGGCAGCGTGGCAACGACGTGGCACCAGCGTGGCACCAGCGTGGCGACGGCAACACAGATGGCAACGGCTGGTGCTGCCCGAGAGCGCAGCAGGGCCTAAGCGACGACAACGGCGTTCAGCTGCGGCACTTGCTGCACGCTCCAGAAGTAACGGTCACAGCGCGAGAGTACTTAAAGGGTACGACGAGGGCTAGGGCATCATCACTATAGAGCGAAACTCCGTCGCTTAAAGGTCTCTTGGTGCCGCTTTCTGTAATTTGTAAAACTTGCATACGGTAGGCACACCGTATTAGACCCTGACTCTGTGTTAATTTCACGTAATAATTTAACGTACAATTCGAGACCTTAATATCGCACTCCGTCATCGCTGCATACCCAAGTTGCGTAAGACTATTGTAGCAATTGTTCCTAAATTTGCTAGTCTCATCTACCCCATTGTCATATTTTGTGTGCATCTTTCATTATAACAAGTAAACCGATGTGGCCACATTGAAAGAAACGTGTTTTCTTTCGGAAAAAAACTCCTTTGATTTGAAGATTAGACTTGAAAAGACAGAATCTTGAAAACCCTTAAATTTGGATTCTAAAGAAAAGAAGTATACAACAAATGGTGGGCAGCAAGTTTGGGATCATAACCCATTAAAACTTGACGTTTCCGCAAGAGACCGCTGTTGCCACGCTACCTATTCAAAAAAAAAAATTTTAGATGTTTAACGTAACATGAATGGCCACATGATTAGGAAGTTTATTTCACTCATCATTGTACCCATTCTATTCACATAATTTATGTCATTGTATTGATTTACTTGTGTATTTCCCATGTGATTTATTGTCATTATTTGCACTTTGTGTCAGTGTATTGATTCATTTTTAAAAATTTCGTGTGAATTTGTACCATATTTACTATTTTGATGCTTTGCCCATTTATTGTCTCATTTCCATTGCGTAATTTAACCCATTTACCTTTCTAATATGATTATTATGCCTATTCCAACCCTATTTTGTGCCCATTATGACCCTATTTTCTATTACTGTTGTTGATGTTATTGACGATTCATTTATTTCTGTGCATTTGGAAACTTATTGTGCGAAAAAACTCAATTATGTCTGTGTATTTGGAAACATATTGTACGAAATATTGCATTTAAACTTCTAATTTGAAACTCTAAAATTGCTATCAGTGTTCATTGTGAATCTATTTTGCTTCGCCAATTTTGCCCCAATTATCTGTTGAAACCATGGCTGGGGACGATAATGAAAGTAATCAAAGTAACAATGGTGAGAATAGCCAAAGTAGCTTCGTCACTTTAAATCATGCAATTGAACTGCCTAAATTTAATGGTGATGGCTGTGTAACTTCATTTTTAAAACACTTCCAGACTAGAGTTGACATCTACACGAATGACGTCGATTTGCAATGTCGTTATTTGAAGAATGCCTTAACTGGCAAAGCTTAGGATTCGTATGTTCTTAAGTCGGATCAACTTGTCACGCTGGACGATCTTAAAACTTGGCTTATTTCTGTGTACAAGGGGGCCGTAAATTATAGAAAAACCGTTCATAAAATCCTATTTAATCTGCGTCAAGAGAATGATGAGACAGTCAATGCATTTGCAACCCGAGTTTTGGCTAGCTGGAAGGACGTTTTCGGTCCAGAATGGCACTACGAGGATAGCAAAGCACAAAAGATACTCATTCCTACTATCATTAAGAATATGAATCCCAAGATCAGTGAAAAATTATCACATGATTTCGACCCTGAGAGTGTGACCAAACTTCTAGACAAAGCGAGGTCAATTGAAGAGTCTTTGATCGAAGAGGGAAATGTGTTGAGCCGGAAGAGACGAATTCACGAGAGTGATGCAGTGGTTGAGAAGTATCAATACAATTCACCACAAAAGCGAGCGTACCAGCCTAAAAATCCATTCAAATGGCAAAGTGCTTCACACAAAAATGCTCGCCCATTTAATAATTATGAACGCAAATTCAATGGCCGTCCGAACCAGAATGGTGACATCGCCGCAGTAAAGTCAAAAAACTTTCACAGCGACCGAAAAGCTTTTCCCCCGTGATTTTATTAAATGTTGAACAGAAAAAGTGCTCCACTTTCGTTGATTCAGGCTCTTCCGTGACTCTTGTGAAATCTTGTGTAATTAGCAAATTATTCAAAACTCCACCCCGAATTAAACGATGCACTAAAGTTCTTTGTTCTGTTAATGGAGATAATCTCCACACTCGAGGTACGATTGACTTGAAATTTAAACTAGGTGATGTTGAGTATTGCCATTCCGCTATCATTGTGGAAGATTCTTACTTCCCCGGAGCTGTCTTGATAGGCCGAGATTTCCTTAAGAGATTCGGTGTTGAAATAAAATACAGTCAGCATGAGAAAGGTCACGTGAGAATTAATGATAGAATTTACCCATTTCAATCAGTTGCTGCTTCTAATTCAGTAAATTTTGTGAAACAATCTGAGGATGCATCATTCAGTGTCGCAAGAATGTCACATGATCTGACTGTTGATGGAGGCACGTTATGTCACTCCTATTTGAGAGTTCCCAAGCACATGAATGGAAAAACAGTCGTTCTAAAACAGAGCGTTACGTGCAAAGGAATAGCAGTGCCTCGTACGTTAGCCACAGTCCGTGATGGAACCGTGCCAATAGTCTTTGTAAATTATAATGATAAGAATGTTCTTGTACCTAGAAATAAAATTTGTGTTAGCTTAGATGTCGCCGTCGAGGAGCCGGAGCCTGGCTCAGACGAAAGCGAGAGTGATGCTCGAGCGCAGACGCAGCGCAAGGGCTATGAGGCGGTGGCTGTAGTGCACAGAGATCATGGCTGTAGACAAGCGAGCGAGTCGGCTCAGTGCAACCCTGACCAGAACCGACAGGCAGAGGCTGGGAACAGCAGACTCATACGTGACGCAGAGAGACGTCGGGAGCCCGATTTTAATGAAATGATAGACGATGTTGACTTATCTCATTTGAACTTAGATCAGAGAACGACCCTTGTAAATTTAATTAACAAACACAGGAATGCGTTTGCGGTTGGAGACGAGATTGGTCATGCGCGAAATGCTGTGCATAAGTTAGACGTTCAGGGAAACAATCCTATCAATACACCGCAGTATCGAGTCCCCCACGCTACAAAGCAATTGGTTGAAGAGCATGTCCAGGAGATGCTCAGGCAAAAAGTTATTGAACCAAGTTTTTCGCCTTGGTCTTCCCCAATCTTAGCTGTACGTAAAAGTGATGGTTCACATCGAATCGTAGTTGACTTTCGTCTTATCAATAGGATTTGTAAGAAGGACACTTTCCCAATCCCGAATATGACTGATACCCTCGAAAGTCTAAAGGACTCAAACTTGTTCACCACTCTAGACATGCGAAGTTCCTATCATCAGATCGAATTGGCCCCAGAGAGTCGTGATATTACCGCTTTCAGAACGCCGACAGGTAGTTATAGATATTGCCGTTCACCCCAGGGCCTCATCACTTCTGCGGCTGCACTTCAAAGAGCAGTTAATATGGCTTTTTCCCCATTCATTTCAAAGTTTCTGTTTTGTTACGTTGATGACATCATCGTCTATTCTAAAAATTTCGAGACTCATGTTGAACATTTAAAGAAAGCACTTTCACAAACCGAAGCCTCGGGTTTCAAACTAAGTCTCAAGAAATGCCAATTTGCTGCGAGTAGCGTGACCTTTCTTGGAGTCAAAGTCAGTTCGGAGGGACTCACCCCCCGACCTGCGAAAGTCCAGGCCTTGGCAGATGCTTTGAGACCTAGGAATGTTAAAGAGGTAAAGAGATTCCTTGGTTCAACCGGATTCTTTAGAAAATTCATTCAAAATTACGCACACATCGCGGCACCTCTTACTGAGCTAACAAAAAAGACGAACTAATTTAAATGGACGGACGTTCATCAGCGAGCTTTCGATAACTTGAAAGATAAACTTGTGTCCGCGCCAATACTTAAATTTCCTGACTTTCAGAGAGAGTTTGTGTTACACACTGATGCTTCGGGCATTGCAATTGGTGGAGCATTACTTCAGATGCATGACGGCATTGAGTTACCTGTGGCATACTATAGCCGGAAATTAAAGGGAAACGAACTTAAATATTCTGCAACAGAACTCGAAGCTCTTGCCATTCACGATTCAATTAAACATTATGATGCGTACCTGTACTTAAACGAGTTCGTCGTGGTAACGGATCACCGCCCCTTAACGTTCATTTTTGCTAATAAAACAGGTAACCACCGCATTTCGAGATGGGCTTTGCTTCTTCAGGAGTATAACTTCTCTGTTCGGTACAAGCCGGGAGCACAACACCACTTGCCCGACTATTTGTCTAGGTCCGAAAGAATCGTCAATGCTGTCGTTGACACTGCTGAGTCCAACTATAGTAATAAGAATGATCCTAAAATTAATGCTGATGTTCCTTCTAGAATTAAGCCTTGTTCTGATAATAACGTAGCAGGTGCTCCAGTCAACGACGTGTGCTCTCGACCCACGTCTAGCGAGCAGACAGGTGTCGCTGCCGAGACCGCCCAGCCACTGAGCTTGGATGATGTTGCCTCGGAACAGAGCTTGGACCCATATTGGTCTTCCGTTAGGGATGTAATAAATAATAATGATAGAGGTAACTGTAAGATCTCTAATATTGACGAATACTTTATTGATGATAACAATGTCCTATGTAGGTTGTCGAGAAAGAAACGCAGAAACGGTAGAAGTAATGTACAGATAGTCATTCCTAAGTCTTTAGTTAAGGTAGCTTTAAAGCTGAGCCATGACAACGATTTGTCCGCTCATATGGGTTTCCTGAGAACTCTTGAACGTGCCAGAGATAAATTCTTCTGGATTAATCAAATTCGTGACGTCAAAGACCATGTGAAGAAATGTTTGCAATGCCAACGAAGGAAATGGCAGGGCCAGTTTAAAATCCCCTTAGGTAAATTCCCCGAGACCTCTTTTCCCCTTGAAAGAGTTGCTGTTGACCTTGTTGAATTACCCGTTAGTTACGAAGGCAACAAATACCTCCTAACCATAGTAGACCATTTTACGAGATATGTTGATGCCTATCCTCTCCCAGATAAGTCTGCCGATACTGTCACCAGAGCCTTCGTCCAGTACGTCGGAAAATTTTCTGCTCCAAATGCTATTGTCAGCGACCGAGGTAGTGAGTTCACTAATAAGCTATTTCAGGATGTCTGCAAAAATCTCAAGGCGAGGTCGCAGACTACTACGGCTTACCACCCAATGGCAAATGGATGCTGTGAGAGACTCAATGGCATCCTGAAAACTGCAATTTCTCACCTGGCCGCGGAAGATAAATTCAGCTGGGACGAGAGCGTGTCCTTTGCGACTCTCGCGGTAAATACTTCCTACCAGACTGCGATTAAAGACACGCCGTTCTTTTTGTTCTACGGCCGAGACGCAAACCTTCCCTTTCACGACATCTTCAAGGAGCAGCCTATAAACTACGCATGTGACCAAGATTATTCAACAGAAGTTTCGCTCCGACTGTCCAAAGCATTTGCTGCTGTTAGAAAAAATTCTGAGGCGGCCAGGCAAGCTGCGGCGAAGATCTATAATCGAACGACCAAAGAGTGTGACGTCCAAACGGGGGACCTTGTCATGTTGAGGAATGAAGCAGGGCGTGTCGAGGATAGAGCCTTCCCATCGAGATTCAGAGGCCCATATAGGATTACTTCCAGACACGGAAATAACATCACTATCAAAGGTCTATACTCAGACCGAAAAGAGCAGACCGTGCACCTGAACCGTGTGAAACGTGCTTATCTTGACGACGCCATGGCCTTCCCTTTCAATAACGGTGACGAGGAAGACGAACTACAAGGGGCAGAGACGAACGACGTTCCTACAGTGCCGAGCACGAGCCAGAGAAATGAAGGAATGATTCCTAGGTATTCTCTGAGGAATCGGACTAGACGTCCGAACTATGTGTAATTGCTTGCGTCTTGCAAGAATGTCCCAAAACTTCGATAATGATTGCCTCATTTCATTCTAAAGATGTACTATGTTTAATATTAAGGATGTTTCTAATCATTTCCCTTGTGTTTAACATTTCTTTCGTATTACAAATTTAGGATATGTGCTTTGACTTAGAATTAACTGATTTTCCACGTCCCAAAACTTCAATAATGATTACCTCATTTCATTCCCAAATGTATCATGTTTAATGTTAAGAATGTTTTCTAACCATTTCCCCTGTGTTTAACATTTCTTGGGATGAATGATTCGACTTAGGGTTAAATGATTTCTCCTTTCAGCCCGCTAACTATCCGAGATATTGAATGTCATATTGTGTATTTCTCATCAATTTCATTTATCGTGCATTTATTTCATTTTGTGTTAGCTATAATGTTCTCTAACGGGTTTCTTTGAGCTTATTGCGTTAGATTACTTTGATCTCTCATCAATTTAATTTACCTTTCATTTATTTTATTTTGCGTTAGTTATAATATTCTCTAAATGGATTTCTTTGAACTTATTGCGTTAGATTACTTTGATCTAGTTAAAATGCTGTCGAAGGATGATACACCGGAATGTAAATGGCATGGGGGAGATGGGATGAGTAGATGGACACAATTGATTACGATAAGTCAAAGAAATCCGAGAGAAAAAATTTGTCAAAGCCTGAGATTAACGTGGAACGATTGATTACAGCGATGCTGCGCCGACTGAGGCCTGAGCTGCAGCACTCACACACCGCTCGCCAGCGCAGCAGTGCAGCGACCCAGGGGCAGTGTGCGAGCGCGCAGTACACCACCAACGCTATGGCAACACCACTCTCCATACCAGCTGTTTCTGCTACGCGCCGTCCGCGACGACCTTGCTATTAAAGGGCCCGCCTCAGCTGTCCTGGCATGCCGCGGCCCCAGCTGTGCAGACGTAATCGGCGGACCCAGCTTACACCTGCAGCAACAGTACACTCACTCGTACAAAGGACTAGATTTTCTCCTGAACATCTATATTTTCCCCGGACACGGATTCAACAACGGCGAAGAAAAAAATAAAGAAGATACCGTTGGACAGCAATATGTCCGTAGTAACTACACGCAGGAGGTTGAATATGGACTGATCGAATAAATATTCGATATTTTATTAGGATGGTTTTTACCCCCTTGAACGTCTTCAGAAGGCCTCTGATAGAACGTCATTAGCCAAGAGAGAAGGTCTTCGATAGTGAACTGGAATAGGACGTCCCGACGACTACAGTAAGCTATCGCTTGTTTAGGATCTTCGAATCAGAAGTGCGTCAGAAGCACAAATCTCAAGGCTTGTCTAAATTTCACCCCTGCAATGAAGTACGAATCTCAGATGCGTGACTTCAGTAGACGGGAACTTCCATTTACATCCAGGAGGATGCTGATTAATATAGGACGGGGGGATTCTGTTATGTCCCGAGTACGAACCGTTAAGTTTTCACCACAAAAAAGAGTAAAGACGGTTGGACGTGAGAGCCTACTCCGGGCTCTGCTATCAGAAGATCACCAAGCTCAGCATAATACAACTCGCCAGATGTCGATGCTTGCACAGCAGCGGCTCGACAGTTACAAAAAAGAGGCAACACCTACGCTCCCAGCGGCAGCGTGGCAACGACGTGGCACCAGCGTGGCACCAGCGTGGCGACGGCAACACAGATGGCAACGGCTGGTGCTGCCCGAGAGCGCAGCAGGGCCTAAGCGACGACAACGGCGTTCAGCTGCGGCACTTGCTGCACGCTCCAGAAGTAACGGTCACAGCGCGAGAGTACTTAAAGGGTACGACGAGGGCTAGGGCATCATCACTATAGAGCGAAACTCCGTCGCTTAAAGGTCTCTTGGTGCCGCTTTCTGTAATTTGTAAAACTTGCATACGGTAGGCACACCGTATTAGACCCTGACTCTGTGTTAATTTCACGTAATAATTTAACGTACAATTCGAGACCTTAATATCGCACTTCGTCATCGCTGCATACCCAAGTTGCGTAAGACTATTGTAGCAATTGTTCCTAAATTTGCTAGTCTCATCTACCCCATTGTCATATTTTGTGTGCATCTTTCATTATAACAAGTAAACCGATGTGGCCACATTGAAAGAAACGTGTTTTCTTTCGGAAAAAAAACTCCTTTGATTTGAAGATTAGACTTGAAAAGACAGAATCTTGAAAACCCTTAAATTTGGATTCTAAAGAAAAGAAGTATACAACACTCCCTAATGTCGAAGTTTTTAATTATCTTCAATGGATTGTTTTGTTTTGATGGTACCTAAGGCTATTAACTAATTATCATGATATCAATTAAGCATACAGAAGGATATTGGCAAAAAAAGTACCACTTTCTTGTGCATTACGCGTGACTGTCGCTGTCAAATGTTCCATACTTTAATTTTAACGAACGATTTTTAAGGAGCTTAGTACTTAGGATACTGAACGTATGTGAAGTTAACTTTTCGTAGCTGCTTGGATTGGAGATACGAATCTTAAAATTAACAAAACTGCATAATAATTTCAAATGTTAATTTGCATTTATGTAGTATTAAAAACATTACAGACTCCCACTTCTTCTTACCTTAAAACAAATTCTGGTTTCTCTACAAGATGCAGTAGATGAAACCCATAGATGAAGTGGCAGAAGGGACGTTTGCAGAACATTGATGTGACTTTCTCGAAATGTAGCTTGTCTGTTGTGCGTTCCTCATGTATTTATTGTAGTTTTAACTTGCATCACTTGTTTATGATCTCAATGACAGATCATTTTAAATCAAAATGTTTAAGTTTATTCGCATCAAGGAAATTCGCATCCTGGGTTACTCACAATCGAAACGCACATGTGCGAGTTACCTGAATATTTAGTTCAAGAATCATGTTCTGACCTGCATGTTGGCCCCAAGCGCAAAATAACGCTTCTTAATGTACCAGTACTTGATGTATGATACTTTCAAGTTATTTTTCTGTCAGTACGCACTCTTATACCAAAATCTGAATAAACTTCAGACACATTTGTCTCAGAAATCGTTCTTGTTCACAGGCTGCCATCTCCAACCAAACGAATTTTTTTCCCAACTTTCCATGGGCAACAAATATCTTAATTTTCGTGTTCCACTGCGAACGTAGCTTCAAATATCACCTCCAGTAGCATAGGTACTCTAACACCTGACGCGTGATTCTGAGTCAAGGACTCATATTGATTGCAAAAGCTACGCTTTCTTGTGGACAATGTAAGCTGCAGTCAGAGCGGCCCCTTTTACATTCTAGGTCATGTTGGCACGTTGGAGGCGCTGGAAGTTTAAACGATTGGCAGGCTCTGTAAATTATGTGAGCTTCAACTGTCATTAAAGTCTTTGCCATCCATCAAGGTTCCATCTCAAAACATTCAACCAACTTTACACAACTAAGCCAAAAACTGAGGGTCATCGTTCGTCAAAATAACGAGTAAATAATTACTACATCCGCATATAGTGAAATAATTTTGCTTATAAGGCCTAAGCCTGCAATGGGAGCTTTACATTTCATCATGTCAGAAAACAAGTAGGAGCTTAATATTATTCAAGTCATCAGTGCGTGCACGAATAAAAGCCTAATATTCTATAAACTGTCTACGCACAATTTTTCATTATTATAAACAAAGTCTAATCAAACTGTGACTTATCAATTAGTTTTAGAATTTCAAGTTGACAGCTGCATGTTTCTGACAGACTTATTGATTAGTCTTGCAACTTCGGTTGACAAATTGTTCTTTTGGCATTCCATTCATTTGCTTACTCCCGTGCCGTGGGTTTTTAACAAAAAAATAACATCAAATTATTGAGCTATAAGCTGAATAACAGACCTCAAAATATCTTCTTTGGTCATACCTTCTGTGCATCCATCATCGTTGCTGATATGAATGCCTACTTAAGACATATATTTTACCAAGCGGTAGAGATCAAAGTAAGAAACGAAATAACTTACGAGTGATGTGCAGTGCAATTATTAGGAAGCTAATTATGATATTTTAACCTTGGTTCAAATGTTGTTGTAGCGTCTTCCTAGTTTTCTATAGAGTTTAACAGTCCTCGAAAAGTTCTAACAAACTTTCCAAAAAATGTACTGCTAAAAAGTAGCTTCCGAGTGTCATGCATGTGAAAGCTTGGTCGCACAAATGTGCCTTTATTGTAACTTATATGCAATAGTTTTCCATGCGATTACTCGCTTTGTGCGTTATTCTACACCATTCAACTGACCCATTAGTGTATCCAACCATGACCACTTCGTAAGAGAATCTGGAGTAGAAAATATTTTTGTGACCTTTAGTTACATTCTATGGTTGCATTAACTACAGAGGGTGTTGCGAAACTCATTGCAAAGAATGTTAAATATCATGAATGTACTGCCCTAATTTGTGTAGCGCTGAAATATTCTTGCTGTAAACAGTGACGTGGAAAAATAGGCAGTGCTTTGGCCGTTTACTTTTTCCATGTAATTAAAAATTGAATTTTATTCACTGAATATCATTTCTCAAGCAAGTTTTGCTAGCATATTTCAATGTCCTCCAACTGAAAAATCCGACACCAAATGAACATCGTCGAGCTTGGATCTCTCAACTGCGGAACGTCGGGTTTAAGTGAGGATTTTCTTCCCTTGACTGACGAGGAGACTCGCATTGAAGGCGTTATTGAGTCCGTCATCCGTCAGATTAAGGAGGGCGGAGGTAGCAGATGCTCGCGACCGTCTGCTCCACCTGATGCATCTCGCATCCAATGCAACGGATTCATCAAAAAGCGTCCCTGATGTATTTGACACGAGTCACATCAAGCAGCAAGTATCGAGGATCGGGATCCGTTGTAGTCAGTTTTCATGCAATAGTACAGCATCGAACGTTTGCTCCTGGGAAATGATCCGCTGAGTTCCAAGATGAATGGTAAAATCAAGAATATGATTCGATTTTAAGCTCGAATTCATGTGCTGAATGGCATTGCGTATTGAAAACTCGAGTCTCGGATGCTTTTGCTCTCTTCTGCAGGAGTCAGGCTTGGAATCAGCTACCGACGCTGAACAAGTGATCTGCGCAAAGACGTAGGCATCAACTGCTGGAATATTTTGTTGCAGCACAGACGCCGGACAATTTTTTTTAAGAATGCTTTGGGTCTGCTGGTTCACTTACTAAAATGGAATGAAATCGGAAGCGCACAAACGATGAAAAAATTTCTTTTCGATATTCTCAGACGAAAGTAATACTCTTAAAACGCGTCAAGATTTACAGAGAACGAGAGCCATTTGGCTGTTCAAAATGAATATCTTGCCTGTTTTAGTGAGCTTTAGAATGCGTTGAGGAGATCAGAACTACACAGCCAAAAACTGCAGAATCTAGCACCCGATGCTGAATATTCATTTAACATTTTGAAATTCGTGATGCAAAGGGATGAGCTTTCATGAACTTAGGATGAACTGCCTGCAACTCATGAAAATCTACACGTATGAATCGCAAACACATTCAACAGATGAATAAATTTCTCACTTTACGATTTTTCAGTACCAATAAAGTGCATTGAAATGCAGTTTTTCTGTATATCACTTACGTTGATTTAACAACGTTATTAAATAGTAGCTAAATGTGTCTTTAACTGCGCCTCCCGCCGTGGAAATGTCGACGTTATTTCAGGGCCACATCTCGTGCGTGGTTGGGGCTTCAAAATGAACAGGTGATGCTGTCTCATTCCACGTATTACCGCAGCAAATTTAATAAAAATCATTCATTCGATTTTTATCAATTTTTTGTATAGTTGTATTATTGAGACACTTTCTATCAATACTCCTTGATCTTGTTTTGTTTTTCTTTACTGTTAATTTCGAAAATTTGTGTGCTTCGACTTGATCACAGCCTGCTTGACGTTTATATGGTTCATAATCAGTCGCTTCCAATCTATTCAAAACTCTGCAGAGGGATCTAAATGCTTACCATTTGGAGGCAACATGCAGTTTGACATAATCTTATTCTCTCGCTTGCATTCATCAGGACTTTTCACTCTTGCACCACATCTTAGCGTGGCAAATCCCTCTCATCCATCAAGTTCTGCACCAGCTTTTTGTGAGTGTCTTAGCTTCACAACAGCAGTCTGATCTCACGTACACGTTGTCCACTGTTCTATACTGCATATTGAGAATTTTTTACTAAGTTTCAGTGGAAGACGTATATCATATCTAGTGAGGACAATGAAATTGAATTCCCATTTACCATATTTTTGAAAGGCATTTTTATGCAACCCATAGTTATATAAATTGAATTTTCATTTATCTTATCACTGAAAGTCATTTTTTCTTACCCATAGCTATTTAAATTTTATATCCATGCATTGTATCACTTAAAGCCATTTTGAGTTTACCCATTGTTACTGCTTAAAGTTGAGTGCACTCAACTTATGCAAAAACAATGGAAATAATAAAGCTGGCTTTGAGGGAAGCAATTAATGGGAATTCAATTTAAATAATGAATCAAAACAAATTTCAAATTTAAACCGTAGACTAGACTTGACACTTGACGTTTTTGGGCAAAGTGGGTTTTATAATCAGAGGAAAATATTCTTCATAAAATTAATTTTTATTACAGACCATATAAACTATACGACATTGCAGGATTGCCAAAAGATTTACCAAAAATACATTGCATAACATTGATATATTTTGACGCACTTAGCGTTCAAGGAAGCCAAAGGATTTTAAAGAATGAAAATTTCCTTTGAATTAGCAGGCAAGATTTTTCCCGTTGAAAAATGATTCTCAACCTGAAAGTTTACATTTGATTATGTACTCGTACATGGATCACAAAAAAAAATCTAAATTCGTTCTCAACGATCCAACTCAGGAAGCTCAATTTAGATTAATATTAAGTTATTTAGCTTCATTTTAGGAGTGCTACGGTCAAACTGCATTTCAAAAGCTTTTAATACTCACATTAGCTACGTATGAAGGCTCTCACAAAAGAACTCGTGGGTTACATTGAGCGTGTTTGCCTAAGAGTACGAGTATACGTCGTCTTTATATTTGCACTATAACTCATATTCCTGCAAGTGGAATTTATATTTAGAAGAAAATTTAAAGAAAGTGATCCTTTCCAGAATACAACTGATACGTCTAAATATCCTGAAATTTGGGTTAGTCGAAAGTCGGAAGCATTCTGCCGTAGACTTTTTTCACTTCATATGTGCAACAGAAATGAGAATTTGAGAACGCTATGAGCCTGGTGTCAATATCGGGTGAGGTGCTCGACCACCCAGAGTCTGGCGTCAAAAGAAGTGGCCAATATTGCGACCGGTCGCAGGTGTTGTAAAGGCCGCCATATCGACCCGAGAAAATGGTCTTATTAACGACACAGGGAGTCTTAGAGAGTACGGAGCTCAAATAAGCTGTGTTGACCAAAGCTTGGTTAGCAGTAAATTTTAATAAGACAGCGTTAAGGAACCGTGTGTATAAACTTAGCATTGCTTCAAACGTACAACAGACGCATTGGGTTTTGATGTTCTTCCGGATTGTTCAAGGGTCGACGTGCCTCGGAAAACTGTTTAAACCCAAGATTTGGAGGGACTTGAATAATTGGTTGTTAGGGCTAACTCTGTGACTTATGGTGCCGAAACAATTTTTTTATGCTCTGCGCAGTAGCGGGAAATCGATTAGAATAGATGAACAAATTATTCACTGCGAGGTCGGAACGCGTGAGACGTGAAATCTTTAGTGCTCGATAGAGGGAACATTTCCGCTTCTGCTCCCGTGCGGTCAACTGAAAATAAATTAACATCAACAAATATTCATGAGTACACAATAGTGATGTATTATCTCAGACGGGGGCATTGTTAACGTAGCTGGAGCCCATGCATCTTTTCAAACTTCTTTGATGTAAATATACCTAAAACCAACCAACGACCAGTTCGATCATGCTAAACACTTCCAGCTGCCATTGAGTGAAGTAAAAATTGTACTAGTTTTTGCACATTTATGAGCGTAACCATACCCAGTATTTAGGCTCATTATTTTTTCGTTCAGATCGTTGGATAACCGTGACAATAAGCCATTAAATAAATAAACTTTTTTGTAAGTGTGGCATACTAGTTCAATTGGTTATACGAATTTGCTGCGTGGGGACGCGGCCCGCACGCCAGCCGCATGTTTGGGCAAATTTCATAAGCGAGTGAGTGAGAGAACAAACCTGCTTTATTCTTCAACACTGACAATCAAGTAGAAACAAATTCAGACGCGTATATTCATAACAATTAAATTAAAATTCATTCACGGAGTTCATTTTTTTTTTAATGCAGTTGGCCTCGAGCGAGATAATAAGGCATTGAACTTTATAATATATTGGGGGCTTGTGTAGCAACACGACGTTTGTTTGCAAAACAGCATCATTACAATGATGAATGGAAGAACATTATTCATGTTTAAAGAGTAAACTTATTTCAATGATACGAAAATGTGAATTCCACAATCGATGGCATATCAATTTCGGCACTTGAATAACTTGATCACTCATTCACACTGATTCTGAGGCGAGATTAAGAGCTATACTCCTATTAAATGTTTCAATTACTTCCTCTAAAGCTTTTCTGCAGTGACTGATGTCTAATAACAATGAGGCTGAAGGGTTGAAACTGTACTCGTACTGCAGTTCTTTAAAATAAGAAGCAATTGCGAAGTAAGCTTATATTTTCACTTTCTTTGGTAAACTACTTTTTTGTTACTGAAAGTTATTTATATTGTTCCAGCTTTTTCAGTGCTTTAATTTGTAAACTGGCTCTTTATTTTCTCCCTTTCTGACAAATTTTCTTTCTCCTCGTAAATTTGATCAACATGAATGAATTTAACCCCCTAAGCTCCCAAGAAAATCTTACATTGAACATTACCACTCACCAACAAAGCGATATACTGCACCCTTGCATTATTTGTAGCTAAAGTGATCAACATTTTGACAAGCCGCAATCAGGGAACCAAGTTATTCCAATCGAATAACTTCCTATGACCCTCAATACATGTTTGTGTTCTTAGCCTTAATATTTTAACGAGTCTGTCTCCGTCATGATTTTGTCACAAACTGTTCAAATTTGATTTCCTGGTGCCATGAAGAAATCCACTTCGCGGAATTAAATATGCCCTTGACTAGGTTTGGTTTGGTGACAGTGAGCAAATACCCAGACCAGGCAACCCAGGATTGTTGACGGTGAGCAAATCCCCAGACCAGGCAACCCAGGATTGTTGACGGTGAGCAAATCCCCAGACCAGGCAACCTATAGGTTTGGTGACGGCGAGCAAATCCCCAGACCAGGCAACCTAGGTTTGGTGACGGTGACCAAATCCCTGATCAGGCAACCTGAGTTTGGTGACGGTGACCAAATCCCCAGACCAGGCAATCTAGGTTTGGTGACGGTGAGCAAATCCCCAGACCAAGCAACCTAGGCTTGGTGACGGTGAGCAAATCCCCAGACCAGGCAACCTAGGTTTGGTGACGGTGAGTAAATCCCCAGACAAGGCAACTTAGGTTCGGTGACGGTGAGTAAATCCCCAGACCAGGCAACCTAGGTTTGGTGACGTTGAGCAAATCCCCAGACCAGGCAACCTAGGTTTGGTGACGTTGAGCAAATCCCCAGACCAGGCAACCTAGGTTTGGTGACGGTGAGCAAATCCCCAGACAAGGCAACTTAGGTTTGGTAACGGTGAGCTAATCTCTCCGGACCGAGCAACCCAGGTTTGGTAACGGTGGGCATATCCCCCAAACCAGGTAACCCAAATCACCTCAGATCATGCAGGCACCCCAGGTTTGGTGACGGTGGGTTGCCAGTACCTGCTTTGGGCCAAAAACTGTAGTCGTGGCGAGCTGCCCCGAGTAAGTCCTGAAGTCCCGCACCGAACAATTGCAGGCCCGCATTGATCCTCCGTCATTGTCGTCGTTAGTCATCCGAATAGATTTATTGACAAGATGAGGTGAACCTAATAAGTCACGTCGGCTTATTGTTCAGCCTATAATAGGGCAATTTGTTATCATTTTAACCTGCTTTATCGGCACCCGATAATTGAGCGATAATTATCCTGTAAATTGATTCTTGTAAAAAGATCGCCTCCGTAACTACTCGTGTCAAGAGAGTATGTTTTCGTGTTGACTGTGTTCATAAAAAACTGACGCTTGTTTTTTTCTTATCCTATTTGCTCGAGTTGGATGGTAGATGGTTCGGATATTAACCCTTTAACGTCCGAATTTTTGTACTCATATTACTGTTAACACAACCACCGTCACTAAACTGGCGCTGGCATCAGGCAGTCACCGATATCAGGATGGGATAGGAGCTGCCACCCGGCAGAGAACTTCAAAGAACACATAAGGGAACTAATTGAACAAGAAATACAATATATTGAGGGTATTTTTGAAACAGGACACTGGTGTCCTCTGGGGCGTTAAAGGGTTAATAAGCCGATAATGTGAGGTGGTGTTAAGTAACCCTAATCAAGCATCATGCTCTCTTCGCTGTTGTCGCAGATCATGTGTTTTGCTATCCAATAGAAGTTGACATAGAAAAACACTCCAAAGTGGAAATTTCTACAGATTGTATTAGAAATGCACAAAAGCCTAAGTGCGCTCATATTGTTCACAAATGATGAGAAGTCGACTTTGCTTCAGGCATGAACAGGAAAAAAATGACCCTCACTTGTACTAAAATAGTCATGAGGTTCGTTGGCAATAGTTTTTAGAATGAAATCTGCGACTGCGTGTTTTTTTCAAAGATACCAGAATGTCACTAACCATTTAATATTATTTGGTTAATCCATTAAAGAAGATTAAACTTTGTTATTGATAGTCTCAAAAATTTTAGAATTGTGATTAAATTGGGTCTTAGTAGTCATTTAAATTGGAAAATTTGGCTAATAACCGTCGATGTCCAGGTTATAACAACTCTATTATATTATTTGCTGTTGGTGTTTCGTGATTTCATTTGTCAATGATATTTGTCGCATAACACATTATACTACGTAGTATATTGTATTTCTCATATTATTTTTTCATATAAACAGCAGAAATTATTCTTTTTTTTGAGTTGGGCGCCTTAAGTTTTTCATAAACTGATGCTTAACTCGCTACAATAAGGAATGCTCATCAAGGAAGTGGTACGTCTGGTAATGAAACAGAGCAGTAAAATATTTCTTAGGATATAAATGTTCGAAAAACGAAGGTGACTTTTATACATGAGAAAATCTCAGAAAATACCCATGAGAAAATCTCAGAAAATACCCAAGGGAAAATTTTAAAAAATACCCAATGCTATTTTTCCTTAATGCTGTGTTATGATATAAGAGGTCATCAGTCACGCGTAATTTTTTTTTGGTCAGCGCAAAGAAAAAATGTGCTGTGATTGTGAACTGTTGTGTGACTGTTTTCCTGCATACAAATTTAAAAAATAAACTCTTATATTGTCTTGAATCAAACGTGAGGATTTTTCAGTAATCCCGAAGTAGACTGAAAAATTCTGACTTCTGAATGTTAGGGTTCCATTTCCTGAATGATACAGCCATGTTTTGAGCTGTAGAAAGTGACACATAATGCGCACTTATTTGAAGTCAAAAAAGCAGATGACGGGAAATAACTCTTCTCTGTGAGTTCTATCAAAGCGTTTCAAAAAACACCCCTGCAAAAATAACTAGAACAAAAAACAGATACCAAAAAAATTCTAAATAATCATTCTTTGACTCTACGAAAAATTGTCAGTTAACAGTAAACTCTAAGCAAGTCAGTTCTGAGCCCTTCACTCTTATTTATTCAAATGATCTCCAACAACAAATCATGAATAAGCCGGCCTTGTATTTTCTTCTTCGTAAAGCTACGCAAACTGTCTCAAAAGTACATACAAAAGATTCTTCCTTGAAAATGCTTCCGATGTGTAACTTGCTCTTGCAAGGCGTGCAAGCAGCGGCCACATACAAGAGAACGTGAAATTCATCTCTTATTATCAATTTATTTGAACTCAATCAGCACTCGAGGGTATTTTCATGCGTATATTGCTGCAAGAAGCGCCCGTCAAAATTTTTTTAACCGAAATCCTCAGTTGCATTGACCGATTGTTGTAAAAACTAACTTCTCTTGCATGCCTCGATTTAGAGTGTATTTTAGAAAAAATTGTTTCTCGATCCTGCATTAATTTCAGGAAATAAACCATTTGGAGAGGAAAGTCACAAGTGATTAAAGCAAAACATGTATATCAGGTTGACTTTTCCTTGGCCCAAATCTCCTTAAGTTTGGGTTTTCTCAAGTCAAACTTGACCAAAAGTTCATTTGACTTTAGGGTTGTTGGACGCGGAATGGTCATTAAAGCCAAATTTTACTGAGAAAACTCAAATTTGAGTATTTTGGCCTGGAAAAAATGAGAATCCGGCAACCGTGGCCCTACTGTGAGAGGATCGCCCAATTAGCACTAAAGGATGCAATAAAAGGCCTGCACTGCCACTAATTAGGTGTTGTCAACCCAAAGGATTCCCGAGGGGCGGACGAGGGTCATTTAGAGGGTTTCCTTCCGCCCGTCACATGGTTTCTCAGAGGGCGCTCTCTTTTGACAGGTCGCCTAAAAAAATGTACAGAAACAGATACCTGATTCTATGAGGACGTGTAGGTATTAATTTGTAACATCAGAGAAGTTAGGTTTCAGGACAGGAAATGCTCAGTTGTCGTTCCTAACTCGAGGTGTGTGTGAATATAGCTTGAATATCTTCAACAGTACTTCAGGATATCTGACACTTTAGAACAATACTGAAATCTAAGATCATTTATGGGTTTTTGTACCCATCGCGGTGAGGAAAAACGTTAGATCCTCCTGAATGATAGCAAGCAAGGACATCGTTGTTACTCACTATTCATAAATTTTTGAAACTCAATTAATACAAGAAAATTTATTTTCTTCAATGGCAGTGCTTCCTTCATTTCATAAACACAATCTTCATTCTTGTCAAGCTACAGAGTAGCGCATTTTCTGAGAAGTTTTTAGGAGTCTGTTTTGTAAGGTGCATGTTTACGGCGCTTGCTTATGCACAAGCTTATTTGCGAATGCATTGCTAGTGTTATCTGTTGGTGTTGAGCGTTATTCATTTTTTTAGGGAAAGGATCTAAATAATTCCATGCTTCCGCAATGGCTGATCTAAAAACTACACTCTTGTATACTGTGGCTTCGAATACTAGATTTGAAATTCAAGAAGTATGGTTAATTTTTATACCGCATTCGTTCACGTGACGCCCTAATGTCAACTTGTATACGCTTTCTGTAGCTTCATTTGGGTGGCTGCAGGGCGTGAAGGACAGTCTAAAAAGTGCCTGAGAGGCCAAAATATACACATAGATATTACGCAGTTATTTTAGATTTAACGAATCCTTGAAAAACTGGGTCTCGCGTCTACCTTTGGTAGTCTCTGTATCTCCACTTTCGGTTATGTTCTGCACCCAGACCTGCTAGCTGACAACAGTCATTAGAGCAATTGAATTAAGATTGTAACTTGAAACACAGCAACTAGCACCAGTACAACAACACGCATCCCAGATTCAGGTCAGTCCCTCATTTCCTCCTGTCACCACGAGACCGCCTCCGACACATGCACAATAATTCTGTCCGGTGTCACTCGGGTGTGCTGTTTCCTGTACGCGTTGTCACTCCACGCACCTTGCATTGTATAGTTCTTGCGTCGTTTTTGAAGACGCATATGTTCATTATTCATATTTTTCTTACAGTAGAAGAAATATTAACATAGGTTTCTACTAATAATATACTCTGGTTAATTAAACCATAAATAACGAGTGTATACGTCTTCAGAAACGATGAAATAAGAGAATATTGCGAATGGCGAGAAGTAATGTTTACTGAGCAGATAAAGAAATGGTGTGTGTTTGTTTCCTGCCCGGGATGTTATTTTGAATTATAATTCATGATTTTGATTTGGCCTCAATTTGTGAGAACTGCAAGCAATTTTGATTGAGCGGAAAGATTTACCAAGTACAGCCCTTTTTTGAACCTTGACTTGAAGTGTTTGAGGATTGTTCATAAAATTTTTCTCCGAAATTTGTAACAGAGACTTCACTATCCATCAAAAAATGTAAGAATGTATTCTAACTGCGGCTACTTTCCATGACCACCAAGCAAATTTGTCATAGGCTTAGATTATACACGTACACAACTCGTGCATTGACATGCTCACACGATAAACTAATCATTCTTTCGTGCTTTGGCTTTTGCGGACAAGAAAACTTTGAAATTTCAATTAATTATCGAGTCATACGAACACACACAACTTAGTTAATATAGACACACATCCGACCGCTCCAGTTGATGACCTGGTCTACAACGACCCTTCGCTGCCACTAACGCTCGTAATAACGACCTATCTGTTGTCGTAATTTATCACAATACGGGTGGTCTTTACGACCTCTGGCATTGTCTTTTACGACATTATTGAAGCCTGCCGTTGGCGCGAGCGTCCTGTGCAGAGGACGCGGAGGGACGCACGCTGTCCAGAGCAGCGGCGTTGCGATGACCGAGCTCGTCGTGAAGTGTTCGTACAGCGCTGACGATATACTCGTCTAAATCATATAGTTGAAATAAGCCATCAATCTAAATAATTTCGTTATTGATGAAAGTATTGAAGGATATTTGAATAAAATTAATTATAAGAGCGCTTTTAAAATAGACCTTTCGAGAAATTTGCGGTGGTGTACGAAAATTGTAATGAGAAACTTGCGCGTTCTGAACACGTGTTGGTTACGCGTATTATGTGCGTCTGCCAATAAACCATACATAAAAGCAGCATTTTACAAAAGGATTAGAAGATCTTCTTCAAAATACCTCTATGGTACGTCAAATCTATTGCAAGAAATATATTTAAGTTATGATACTAAAGGATTAAAATTTCCAAAGCGTACCTGGAAACCATCACCAGTGATTTCCAGTCGTACAAAACGCATTGATGAGGAGGAATCGAGTAAATGAGACAACTGTAGTCGTATTTGAAAATCGGGACTTGTAAATATATTTGCGTTAAAAGAACGAAAAATGTTGCATTATAACTGATAAAAGTCATGTCACTCCTGTGACTCAGAGTAAAATGGAGAACATACGATCCGTAACTTAATCAAACAGAAGAAAAAAACTGGTAGCAGGTACTTATTTAGGACATGAACATTTATAAAAAAAACTTACCTCATCACAGGAGCAGTAGTTAAAATACAAAGACATAGCACAGAAAAAATTGACTAAACTCCTTGAAGTTGGACCTGTCTTTACGCGAGACGATGGCTCTGGCGATCCCAGCTCTGGCTATACTTAACGAATTCAATATAAAAACAGAATTTCATGAGAAATTTTGGAAATTCAAAAAAAAATTTGCTGCGATAAATCTTATGTACTTGAATTGAGTAAAAAAATGTTGGCACTATTACAAGGAATGTAAAAACTGGGGTTAGATGAAACCTTCATTGGCTTTGGGCAATTTCATAACACAGACTCAATGCTCAATTTATGTCAGACAAACCTGGTCAACATGTTTCGAGAGTTGGTCAGTTTATTTGCGAGTAGTTTATTTATTTCAGATTTCAGAGTAGTACATTTAATATGAATCTTTCATTGATTCTTGTCCTATTTCAGTGAGATTTAATTTGAAAGTGATTCGTCTAATATGAGTCTTGCACTGAATCTTGTCCTATCATAGGATATTGAGTCTTGTCCGCAAAGCGTCTCTCAGACAAAAGAGAGTTACAACTGAATCGAAAGAAAATCACTGTTCATTCATTGGAGGACATTGCAATTGCAGTACACAGTGGGGTCTAACGTGCTCTAAGATAATAGCTCATTTGTTTAAGAATTGTTTTTGTCACTTTGAGTGTATCAATATTTTGCTACTATGTATAAAAGCGAGACTTAAATTGTTCTAAGTAGCAGGCGCAGGACGAGAACAGAGAAATATTTCTCCCGTAAGGCCTTGGATGTTGTCCAATGCACTTGTGCAGCATTCTCTGGGTGTTCTTGAGAAATCAAGGGAAGAAAGAAAAAATGCTTATTCGCAAGAAAGATGTTGCTTGAAATTTATTTTATTACGTTGGATTTTAAAAATTTCTTAATACAGATGCCCTTAATTTCTCAGCACACCAAAAGAGGTGGGAAAAAGCCATACGATGAGTTAACAAGGTTCTATATAGCGCTTTCTGAACGCTGTTGTTTGGTTTATTCACATGTGAGTCATCAAAAAGGATAAAACATTATTTGTTTCCATATCAACAAATAGTGAAAAAAGTATTTGCCTAATATTTCAAAATGAGGAAACCGAGGTACGAAAGTTTTTCCGGAGCGAAAATTGGCAGAGAAAATAATTTCTTGAGAACTAGAAAACAGTGCAGTCTGAAACCATTATCTTTTCTCAGATACATCAGAACGCAACTATGAGATATAAATCTTTTACGTATTCAGAGGCAATGCGCAATTGTTATTATTACTTTGAACCAAATAAGAAGATACATCGCAGTGAAAAATTACATCTTTTCTGCAGAGAACAATGTTAAATTTTTTTGCTGGCTTTCACAGTGAATAGAAAAAGTTCAAGCGAAGCCCAGCGACAAACTTTGTCCCCCGGAGATCCCTGAACAATCACAGCAAAAAATACCGCGACTCTCCCCACTAGAGAGGGTCAAGAGGCTCTCCGACGACCACGTGCGAAAGGGGTGGAAAAATCAGCCAAGATGCTATATATAACGGGAATAAATCCTCGATAAATTCGTTTTAACGTTCACTCGGATTGCAGTAGCTTTCAGTGATTCTCGAGAATTCCCCGACAAGATGGTATATGACGCCAATAAATCCTCGATAAATTCGTTTTAACGTTCACCCGGATTGCAGTAGCTTTCAGTGATTCTCGAGAATTCCCCGACAAGATGGTATTTGACGCGAATAAATCCTAGGCGAATTCGTTTTAACATTTATCCGGATTGCTGCAGCTGCTAGTGATGCTCGATAATCCATTTCGAAGTTGGTGCTGTCAAAAATATGACCGATGCAATGCGTAGCACGTTTGTTCAGAGCTACGTCTTCTCGCAAATAATGTTGACGTACTCATAGGAAATAATATTTAGAGATACATAAATTTAGTTACCATGATCTCGCTCAAACGAAAATTTGAGAAAATTTTGTTCGTTGGACGAGTTACAGTTTAATGAAGAATATTAAAGCTGAAAATGTCATCATATTTGTTCTCTTTTTGCAGAAAGGATCGCATGAAGATTTATCGCAGTCTCTCGAACAATAATATAATAGATTTGTGCATCTCCCCTCTAACTTTTCAGCGAGGGCATCTATAGTTTTAGCCATCCAATAATAGCTTCAGTACAGATGCCACATTTGTACAGAAAAAATTATAGATGCCACGGAGAAAACGTTAGACTGGCTCGTCTGATAGGCTCTGCTAACCTTCGCAGTGGGGCTGAGATCCAAGACAGCAGCTAAATTTTGAAGATGATTTTCAGAAAGCAATGAGACATATACAGTAGAGTTCATTGATGTGCTGAAGAAGTCTTAAAAAAAGCTCAGGATCCGACGATCCCGACCTAATTAGGAGCGTAACAAGCGAGTCGAGAAATGAAAGAAAAGAAAAAACTACGCTGTGAAATTTTTTTCTGTCTCATCAGAGCTCTCTTTGATATCAGTTGCAGCAGTGAGTTCAAAAGGCAATAAATCCGTGTCAAGACGAGGAGAATAATTCCTCGCACTTCCTGCAGGAAGTATGCCGGCACTGAACGCTCGATCTTACACCCTGCATCGACGGAACGCAAACTTCCGCAGGTTATCTCAGGGTCCTTCATGAAATGATACGCATTTGGTGATGAGGCGACATCTTCTAAAACCGAAAATAAAACACCATGGGGATGTGGTGATGTCTTCTAAAACTGATAATGAAATGCATACCTAATGATGAGGCCTCTTCTGTAAAACTGATAATGATCGATATACAAGACATGATATTTTCTAAAGCCGAAAATGATGGACATCTAGTGATGAGGAACATCTTCTAAAGCTCATAATGAGCATGTCTGGTGATGAGGCGACATCTTCTTAAACCGAAAGTGCTGATAGCCCCTCATCCGTACAACATGCGCTTCATTCTTATTAAGAAGCATTGCAGGTTGCTTAATTTTGCCTCGAGTTTGGAGTGTAGTTAGAGCACCTTGTTGCGTGATATTCAGTGAAGAAGTTAGAACAAATTATGCACTCCAGAATACAGCTTGCGTTTAGTTTGCTGATTCTACGCTACTTGGTTCAACTTTACAACATTTCGGTTCGGAATTATCTTCCCGCGATGTAAATTCTACAAATTACAACGACCATGAAATTTAACTTTAGATGAACAAGCTGCAAAACAATTCAGCTTAAATAAACGATAAGAGCGTGAGTAAAATATCTGGTTCAATTTTGTACCTTTCAATTTGAGACTGATCGAAATTATACCCTACAATGTGCTAAGAAAATTAATCATCCGTAGCGTGCAAAAGCACTGCACAACTCCACTACTCCTAATGAACCGCACTCCACTACGAAAGCACCGCACTCCACAGCATTTAGTGCTAACAATCAGAAGCACTGCACTCCTCCATCAATACTAGAGCACCGCACTCCACTACATTCTGTGCTAACAATCAGAAGCACTGCACTCCTCCATCAATACTAGAGCACCGCACTCCACAGCATTCTGTGCCAACAATCAGAAGCACCACACTCCTCCATCAATACGAGAGCACCGCACTCCACGACATTCTGTGCTAACAATCAGAAGCACCACACTCCTCCACCAATACGAGAGCACCGCACTCCACAGCATTCTGTGCCAACAATCAGAAGCACCACACTCCTCCATCAATACGAGAGCACCGCACTCCACAGCATTCTGTGCCAACAATCAGAAGCACCACACTCCTCCATCAATACGAGAGCACCGCACTCCACTACATTCTGTGCTAACAATCAGAAGCACCACACTCCTCCATCAATACGAGAGCACCGCACTCCACAGCATTCTGTGCTAACAATCAGAAGCACCACACTCCTCCATCAATACGAGAGCACCGCACTCCACAGCATTCTGTGCTAACAATCAGAAGCACCACACTCCTCCATCAGTACGATAGCACCGCACTCCACTACATTCTGTGCTAACAATCAGAAGCACCACACTCCTCCATCAATACGAGAGCACCGCACTCCACAGCATTCTGTGCCAACAATCAGAAGCACCACACTCCTCCATCAATACGAGAGCACCGCACTCCACAGCATTCTGTGCTAACAATCAGAAGCACCACACTCCTCCATCAATACGATAGCACCGCACTCCACAGCATTCTGTGCTAACAATCAGAAGCACCACACTCCTCCATCAATACGATAGCACCGCACTCCACAGCATTCTGTGCTAACAATCAGAAGCACCACACTCCTCCATCAATACGAGAGCACCGCATTCCACTACATTCTGTGCTAACAATCAGAAGCACCACACTCCTCCATCAATACGATAGCACCGCACTCCACAGCATTCTGTGCTAACAATCAGAAGCACCACACTCCTCCATCAATACGAGAGCACCGCACTCCACTACATTCTGTGCTAACAATCAGAAGCACCACACTCCTCAATCAATACGAGAGCACCGCACTCCACAGCAATCTGTGCTAACAATCAGAAGCACCACACTCCTCCATCAATACGAGAGCACCGCACTCCACTACATTCTGTGCTAACAATCAGAAGCACCACACTCCTCCATCAATACGATAGCACCGCACTCCACAGCATTCTGTGCTAACAATCAGAAGCACCACACTCCTCTATCAATACGAGAGCACCGCACTCCACAGCATTCTGTGCTAACAATCAGAAGCACCACACTCCTCCATCAATACGAGAGCACCGCACTCCACTACATTCTGTGCTAACAATCAGAAGCACCACACTCCTCCATCAATACGAGAGCACCGCACTCCACAGCATTCTGTGCTAACAATCAGAAGCACCACACTCCTCCATCAATACGAGAGCACCGCACTCCACTACATTCTGTGCTAACAATCAGAAGCACCACACTCCTCCATCAATACGAGAGCACCGCACTCCACAGCATTCTGTGCCAACAATCAGAAGCACCACACTCCTCCATCAATACGATAGCACCGCACTCCACAGCATTCTGTGCTAACAATCAGAAGCACCACACTCCTCCATCAATACGAGAGCACCGCACTCCACAGCATTCTGTGCTAACAATCAGAAGCACCACACTCCTCCATCAATACGAGAGCACCGCACTCCACATCATTCTGTGCCAACAATCAGAAGCACCACACTCCTCCATCAATACGAGAGCACCGCACTCCACAGCATTCTGTGCTAACAATCAGAAGCACCACACTCCTCCATCAATACGATAGCACCGCACTCCACTACATTCTGTGCTAACAATCAGAAGCACCACACTCCTCCATCAATACGAGAGCACCGCACTCCACAGCATTCTGTGCCAACAATCAGAAGCACCACACTCCTCCATCAATGCGAGAGCACCGCACTCCACAGCATTCTGTGCTAACAATCAGAAGCACCACACTCCTCCATCAATACGATAGCACCGCACTCCACAGCATTCTGTGCTAACAATCAGAAGCACCACACTCCTCCATCAATACGATAGCACCGCACTCCACAGCATTCTGTGCTAACAATCAGAAGCATCACACTCCTCCATCAATACGATAGCACCGCACTCCACAGCATTCTGTGCTAACAATCAGAAGCACCACACTCCTCCATCAATACGAGAGCACCGCACTCCACTACATTCTGTGCTAACAATCAGAAGCACCACACTCCTCCATCAATACGATAGCACCGCACTCCACAGCATTCTGTGCTAACAATCAGAAGCACCACACTCCTCCATCAATACGAGAGCACCGCACTCCACTACATTCTGTGCTAACAATCAGAAACACCACACTCGTCGTTATCCTTGTCCTTGAGCTAATTTTTACAAAAGATAACAAAAGATATAACAAAAGAGAATAGATAAAAGAGCTGCTAGTGATGCTCGATAATCCATTTCGAAGTTGGTGCTGTCAAAAATATGACCGATGCAATGCGTAGCACGTTTGTTCAGAGCTACGTCTTCTCGCAAATAATGTTGACGTACTCATAGGAAATAATATTTAGAGATACATAAATTTAGTTACCATGATCTCGCTCAAACGAAAATTTGAGAAAATTTTGTTCGTTGGACGAGTTACAGTTTAATGAAGAATATCAAAGCTGAAAATATCATCATATTTGTTCTCTTTTTGCAGAAAGGATCGCATGAAGATTTTTCGCGGCCTCTCGAACAATAATATAATAGATATGTGCATCCCCACTCTAACTTTTCAGCGAGGGCATCTATAGTTTTAGCCATCCAATAATAGCTTCAGTACAGATGCCACATTTGTACAGAAAAAATTATAGATGCCACGGAGAAAACGTTAGACTGGGTCGTCTGATGGGCTCTGCTAACCTTCGCAGTGGGGCTGAGATCCAAGACAGCAGCTAAATTTTGAAGATGATGTCCAGAAAGCAATGAGACATATACAGTAGAGTTCATTGATGTGCTGAAGAAGTCTTAAAAAAAGCTCAGGATCCGACGATCCCGACCTAATTAGGAGCGTAACAAGCGAGTCGAGAAATGAAAGAAAAGAAAAAGCTGGGCTGGGAAATTTTTTTCTGTCTCATCAGAGCTCTCTTTGATATCAGTTGCAGCAGTGAGTTCAAAAGGCAATAAATCCGTGTCAAGACGAGGAGAATTCCTCGCACTTCCTGCAGGAAGTGTGCCGGCACTGAACGCTCGATCTTACACCGTGCAGGCATCGACGGAACGCAAACTTCAGCAGGTTATCTCAGGGTCCTTCATGAAATGACACGCATTTGGTGATGAGGCGACATCTTCTAAAACCGAAAATAAAACACCATGGGGATGTGGTGATGTCTTCTAAAACTGATAATGAAATGCATACCTAATGATGAGGCCTCTTCTGTAAAACTGATAATGATCGATATACAAGACATGATATTTTCTAAAGCCGAAAATGATGGACATCTAGTGATGAGGAACATCTTCTAAAGCTCATAATGAGCATGTCTGGTGATGAGGCGACATCTTCTTAAACCGAAAGTGCTGATAGCCCCTCATCCGTACAACATGCGCTTTATTCTTATTAAGAAGCATTGCAGGTTGCTTAATTTTGCCTCGAGTTTGGAGTGTAGTTAGAGCACCTTGTTGCGTGATATTCAGTGAAGAAGTTAGAACAAATTATGCACTCCAGAATACAGCTTGCGTTTAGTTTGCTGATTCTACGCTACTTGGTTCAACTTTACAACATTTCGGTTCGGAATAATCTTCCCGCGATGTAAATTCTACAAATTACAACGACCATGAAATTTAACTTTAGATGAACAAGCTGCAAAACAATTCAGCTTAAATAAACGATAAGAGCGTGAGTAAAATATCTGGTTCAATTTTGTACCTTTCAATTTGAGACTGATCGAAATTATACCCTACAATGTGCTAAGAAAATTAATCATCTGTAGCGTGCAAAAGCACTGCACAACTCCACTACTCCTAATGAACCGCACTCCACTACGAAAGCACCGCACTCCACAGCATTTAGTGCTAACAATCAGAAGCACTGCACTCCTCCATCAATACTAGAGCACCGCACTCCACTACATTCTGTGCTAACAATCAGAAGCACTGCACTCCTCCATCAATACTAGAGCACCGCACTCCACTACATTCTGTGCTAACAATCAGAAGCACTGCACTCCTCCATCAATACTAGAGCACCGCACTCCACTACATTCTGTGCTAACAATCAGAAGCACCACACTCCTCCACCAATACTAGAGCACCGCACTCCACAGCATTCTGTGCTAACAATCAGAAGCACCACACTCCTCCATCAATACGAAAGCACCGCACTCCACTACATTCTGCTCCAACAATCAGAAGCACCACACTCCTCCATCAATACGAGAGCACCGCACTCCACAGCATTCTGTGCTAACAATCAGAAGCACCACACTCCTCCATCAATACGATAGCACCGCACTCCACAGCATTCTGTGCTAACAATCGGAAGCACCACACTCCTCCATCAATACGAGAGCACCGCACTCCACTACATTCTGTGCCAACAATCAGAAGCACCACACTCCTCCATCAATACGAGAGCACCGCACTCCACAGCATTCTGTGCTAACAATCAGAAGCACCACACTCCTCCATCAATACGATAGCACCGCACTCCACTACATTCTGTGCCAACAATCAGAAGCACCACACTCCTCCATCAATACGAGAGCACCGCACTCCACTACATTCTGTGCCAACAATCAGAAGCACCACACTCCTCCATCAATACGAGAGCACCGCACTCCACAGCATTCTGTGCTAACAATCAGAAGCACCACACTCCTCCATCAATACGAGAGCACCGCACTCCACAGCATTCTGTGCTAACAATCAGAAGCACCACACTCCTCCATCAATACGAGAGCACCGCACTCCACTACATTCTGTGCTAACAATCAGAAGCACCACACTCCTCCATCAATACGATAGCACCGCACTCCACAGCATTCTGTGCTAACAATCAGAAGCACCACACTCCTCCATCAATACGAGAGCACCGCACTCCACTACATTCTGTGCTAACAATCAGAAACACCACACTCCTCCATCAATACGAGAGCACCGCACTCCACAGCATTCTGTGCTAACAATCAGAAGCACCACACTCCTCCATCAATACGAGAGCACCGCACTCCACTACATTCTGTGCTAACAATCAGAAGCACCACACTCCTCCATCAATACGAGAGCACCGCACTCCACAGCATTCTGTGCTAACAATCAGAAGCACCACACTCCTCCATCAATACGAGAGCACCGCACTCCACAGCAGCCCGGAGCCCTCACGGCGAGCTCTCCTCCCGCTGCCAAAGCACGACTTCTCGCCGATTTATTTGTTCGAGGACGCCCTCGAGCGGGAATTTTCCAAGTCTGTCTCGAGGATTTGCTTTTTAACTGCTTTTTTTTACACGGGAAGAGTTTAAGAAATATGTCATTTTTAAAGAAGCGGGTTCACAAGGAAAGTTTTAGGTAGGCGTTCTTTTTTGGGTCTACTCGGGAATGGTAAGGCAGAAAATCTTCCTTAATTGGCTAGTTTTATTTATGAATGGTTCTAAATGCAGCACTAAATTGATCTTTGCATATTGGAAAACTCCGTGAAAAGTGGTCATATTTTCAGAACTCAAATATAACTAAATTCATCTTCAGATCTCACTGTAGGAATCGAGAATGTTGAATGAAAGAAAAACTAAGTAAGAACACTAGTTGTCCAATTAATTGTCTTTCCAGTACATGATATTATTCACTTTTTAAACGTCTTCTTTTGCAAAAATCATGAAGAAAACTCAATTTCTGCAAATAACATTAGCGAAAAATTAATTCTGACTTCAAGTATATACTAAAAATATTAATGTTTTTACATAGGACCAGGCAGATTCTTTGCTGTTCCAACAATTAGACAGTTGCTTTACCGCTCTAGCACTAGGGGTTTCGCTGTGTGAAGCACCACAGCAAAAATGTTTGCCGTTTGAAATGACACTACATACATTCTCTAACTAGATACAAACATACCCTTCACGACATACGTTTGGTGTCGCGTTTGATTACGTACTTGCTGTCATCATGACAAAAAAAAAATAGACAAGCTAAAGGGTATAAATTTAAACTGTTCATTCACAAACTACCTCTGGACGAATTAATTATACTCCAAAATTGCTGGAAAGTAAGAACACGTCGTCATTTACCGAACTCTATAATACATTTTACATTTATAATTTTATTTATGTTTATTTATGTACTTCATTTGTATAAGAACTCTACATTTTATTTTGCAACTCTATAGTTCTTCAAGACAAATTTACACACTGGTCTAGAGTGTAGTGTGTAACTTGTCTGTTGTTCTCAGGAACAGGTAACACATGCCCTCTCTACAATGACTGGATCAAAATAAATGTACAAAGATTCTCCTTAATAGCTTTGAGGTCGTGATGCGGGCCTCTGCTTAGAGTGAGACTTCTTCTCGAGATGATCATCTGAACAGGTATTGTCTCCGAACATCGAGGTCATTTTGAACTTTAGAGTTTGCGAATACCTTAAACCAAAAATGCATTTATCGATTCTCTCAAATTTCTTATTTTGGTTATATCTTTGATTAAAATCTTCATTAAAATCATTGATTTTGATTGAAATGTTCATGCTTGAGATCAGATTCAGCGGCCTTGGAAAGAATTTCTACCAATGTTTTGATAGCGAAAGTTGAATTTTAATATAAACAATTTACTCGGAGGAATTATTTAATAATAACTTTTTGCTCAGCCCAAATGAAGGGCATGTAAAATTGGGCTTTCTTTAGTTTTGTTACCAGCACTGAGCGAATCCCGAAATGTTTCAAAATATCGAACTTTTTGTTGTAATTTCACCAAATGCATAAATAAGAGATAATATGTGATTGAAAAGTATAACATACCGAAAAACTACCACTGTTTCCACACACACACTGATTGGAAACATAAGGCAATTTCATCCATTCTATTTAGCCCCACCACTCAAACGAGCGCGGTAACGGCGAGCAACACGTTGTGACCAGTACGCATAGAGTGATGACTGCCTCGTGAAACTGTGGTTGATGAGAGCAGTCGAGTATAGTAGCCGCAAACTGTAGTAAATGATAGCAGCTGAATATAGCAGTGAAAACGGTTGTAAATATGAGCAGTCGAATATAGCAGTCGAAAACTGTAGTAAATGATAGCAGCTGAATATAGCAGTGAAAACGGTAGTAAATATGAGCAGTCGAATATAGCAGTCGAAAACTGTAGTAAATGATAGCAGTCGAATATAGCAGTCAAACCGGTCGTAAATATGAGCAGTCGAATATAGCAGTCTCAAATTCTAGCAAATTATAGCAGTAAAATACTTTAATGTCCTGAAGCTACCACAAGACTACCTAACCCTTTCATCGCATGCCAGCTGGATCACGGCACAAACACCCACCAGCTGGATCACGACACAAACACCTACCAGCTGGAACACGACACAAACACCCACCAGCTGGATCACGGCACAAACACCCACCAGCTGGATCACGACACAAACACCTACCAGCTGGAACACGACACAAACACCCACCAGCTGGATCACGGCACAAACACCCACCAGCTGGATCACGACACAAACACCCACCAGCTGGAACACGACACAAACACCCACCAGCTGGATCACGGCACAAACACCCACCAGCTGGATCACGACACAAACACCCACCAGCTGGATCACGACACAAACACCCACCAGCTGGAACACGACACAAACACCCACCAGCTGGATCACGACACAAACACCCACCAGCTGGATCACGACACAAACACCCACCAGCTGGATCACGACACAAACACCCACCAGCTGGATCACGACACAAACACCCACCAGCTGTATCACGACACAAACACCCACCAGCTGGATCACGACACAAACACCCACCAGCTGGAACACGACACAAACACCCACCAGCTGGATCACGACACAAACACCCACCAGCTGGATCACGACACAAACACCCACCAGCTGGATCACGACACAAACACCCACCAGCTGGATCACGACACAAACACCCACCAGCTGGATCACGACACAAACACCCACCAGCTGGATCACGACACAAACACCCACCAGCTGGATCACGAAACAAACACCCACCAGCTGGATCACGACACACACACCCACCAGCTAGATCACGGCACAAACACCCACCAGCTGGATCACGACACAAACACCCACCAGCTGGATCACGATACAAACACCCACCAGCTGGATCACGACACAAACACCCACCAGCTGGATCACGACACAAACACCCACCAGCTGGATCACGACACAAACACCCACCAGCTGGATCACGACACAAACACACACCAGCTGGATCACGACACAAACACCCACCAGCTGGATCACGACACAAACACCCACCAGCTGGAACACGACACAAACACCCACTAGCTGGATCACGACACAAACATCCACCAGCTGGATCACGACACAAACACCCACCAGCTGGAACACGACACAAACACCCACCAGCTGGATCACGACACAAACACCCACCAGCTGGATCACGACACAAACACCACCAGCTGGATCACGACACAAACACCCACCAGCTGGAGCACGACACAAACACCCACCAGCTGGAGCACGACACAAACACCCACCAGCTGGAGCACGACACAAACACCCACCAGCTGGATCACGACACAAACACCACCAGCTGGATCACGACACAAACACCCACCGGCTGGAGCACGACACAAACACCCACCAGCTGGATCACGACACAAACACCACCAGCTGGAGCACGACACAAACACCACCAGCTGGATCACAACTCAGGTCCAACAACACATCACCGGAGTTCCCAAGTTGCGTAGCTAAAATTTATTCACTTCAGCAGTGAGGCGAGCAGAAATGTTGTGCAGGCTTAGCTTTTTTGAGAACGTCCAACTCGTGAAAAGCTAAAGTAAAATCATTAGGAATAGCCGCAAAGACAATGAAGACGCCTTGGTTTATGATACTCCAAAACTGCAAACGAACCAGTTTAACTGAAATAAAAGCAAGAGCGGCAGGAGCAGCAAGATACGTACACCACAGCAGCAAGACACAGTAAGCAGCAAGACACAGTAAGCAGCAAGACGTAGCAAGCAGCAAGACGCAGCAAGCAGCAAGACACCGTAAGCACCAAGACGCAGTAAGCAGCAAGACGCAGCAAGCAGCAAGACACCGTAAGCAGCAAGACGCAGCAAGCAGCAAGACGCAGCAAGCAGCAAGACGCAGCAAGCAGCAAGACACACTAAGCAGCAAGAAACAGTAAGCAGCAAGACACAGTAAGCAGCAAGACGCAGCAAGCAGCAAGACGCAGCAAGCAGCAAGACACAGTAAGCAGCAAGACACAGTAAGCAGCAAGACACAGTAAGCAGCAAGACACAGTAAGCAGCAAGACACAGTAAGCAGCAAGACACAGTAAGCAGCAAGACACAGTAAGCAGCAAGACGCAGCAAGCAGCAAGACGCAGCAAGCAGCAAGACACAGTAAGCAGCAAGACACAGTAAGCAGCAAGACACAGTAAGCAGCAAGACACAGTAAGCAGCAAGGCACACTAAGCAGCAAGACGCAGCAAGCAGCAAGACACAGTAAGCAGCAAGACACAGTAAGCAGCAAGACGCAGCAAGCAGCAAGACACAGTAAGCAGCAAGACACAGTAAGCAGCAAGACACAGTAAGCAGCAAGACACGGTAAGCAGCAAGACACAGTAAGCAGCAAGACACAGTAAACAGCAAGACACAGTAAGCAGCAAGACGCAGCAAGCAGCAAGACGCAGCAAGCAGCAAGACACAGTAAGCAGCAAGACACAGTAAGCAGCAAGACGCAGCAAGCAGCGAGACACAGTAAGCAGCAAGACACAGTAAGCAGCAAGACACAGTAAGCAGCAAGACACAGTAAGCAGCAACCCACAGTAAGCAGCAAGAACAGCAAGATACGTACACCACAGCAGCAAGACACAGTAAGCAGCAAGACACAGTAAGCAGCAAGAACAGCAAGATACGTGTACCACAGCAGCAAGACACAGTAAGCAGCAAGAACAGCAATATACGTACACCACAGCAGCTAGACACAGTAAGCAGCAAGACACAGTAAGCAGCAAGAACAGCAAGATACGTGTACCACAGCAGCAAGACACAGTAAGAAGCAAGAACAGCAATATACGTACACCACAGCAGCAAGACACAGTAAGCAGCAAGAGCAGCAAGACACAGTAAGCAGCAAGAGCAGCACAGTAAGCAGCAAGAGCAGCAAGATACGTGTACCACAGCAGCAAGACACAGTAAGCAGCAAGAGCAGCAAGATACGTGTACCACAGCAGCAAGACACAGTAAGCAGCAAGAGCAGCAAGATACGTGTACCACAGCAGCAAGACACAGTAAGCAGCAAGAGCAGCACAGTAAGCAGCAAGAGCAGCACAGTAGCAGCAAGAGCAGCACAGTAGCAGCAAGAGCAGCACAGTAGCAGCAAGAGCAGCACAGTAGCAGCAAGAGCAGCACAGTAGCAGCAAGAGCAGCACAGTAGCAGCAAGAGCAGCACAGTAGCAGCAAGAGCAGCACAGTAGCAGTCCCTGCCCCTCGCAACGAAGACAAATGAGCGAAGTGTTGCCACCTGCGACTGCCGCACTAGCGGCATTCCCGCCGTCTATCCCATGCGCTTAACCTCGCCCCTCATTTACGACGGCAACACCTACGCAATGCGCTCCCAATGTGACGTTATTCTAGCTTTAATACATGTTCTCCTACATCAGTGAATGTGGTGTGAACAAATACACATTTGTACTTGTTTGAAACTGTGACTTATTTCTTAAGATGTTTCACAAAGCGATTGAAAATTGGTTGGTGTGACTAAGTAACGCGTTCTAGTGAAACTGAACGTCCGAGTCTATTTTACTTTTGTAAGGTTGTCTCTAAAACGATCAACTGAGCAATCGGAGATGTTTCATCTTTTGGAATGAAAAGTCTAACTCATTTTATCGAACGTGATCGGTAGCGAAAACACTCGCTTATGATGTAAAACTGAGGTAGGTCGTTGACTGCACTCAGAATTTGCCTAATGAAGTATATTTCTAACTTATAAAGTAGAAAAATATTTCCTGAGACTCTAAACGCCGTTGATGGACGAGAAGCAAAGAACGTTCTCTCAGATCTTCACTGCTTACTATTATCTCTCATCAGCTGTGCATGATTATGTCACTTGGATCATTCTGTCACTTGTCTCATTCTGTCACTTGTCTCATTCTGTCACTTGTATCATTCTGTCACTTGTCTCATTCTGTCACTTGTATCATTCTGTCACTTGTATCATTCTGTCACTTGTATCATTCCGTCACTAACGTGTCCAATAATGTCACCTGTAACTTTTGGCTTCAGTTTTGAGATGCAGCCTGTATACTTCCATCGACTTCCAAATAATTCAAGTAAACATAGATGAATCATCAACAACTCTGTTATCTATAAAAATGTCTCCCCAATATCGTAGACTCGGTTACATGGAAGAACATTAAAGGAGTTACTTTCCATCATTAAAATCGATAAAAAATATGAGGCTACGCAAGTGGCACATGACTTCCTTCCCAGAAGCCTTCAATGCAAGTGAAAGAGACTACTCTTCATTCATGGACGGATAAAATATTGATTTTAACACCGCTTTGCTCGCCCTTATGGCTAACCTTGAGATTTTGCGTAGTGCTCTCAATTTATAATTAATTCAAAGTACTTGCAACACTGTGGACGAATTGAAATTCTACACTTATATTATTTTCGTATTATTACCTTTTGCTTTATTAATTCAGAATAAGTTTCCCTGGATTACCGTGTCGTGATGCAAAATAAATGTCTATAGTAAATACCTTATCATAAATTGATAGCAGTGGTTGCAGAAGTCTAAACACTAAAATTTGTTTAGCGATTAAAACTAATTGAACTCACCACCCATCTATTGACTTGATTTCTAACTGAAAATAAAGTACGAGTATAGTCCAGCTCTGCTTCTGTTATATCAGGGCATTTGTTCACAACAGTTGAGGTAGTTTCAGTTTCAAATACACTAGCTCAGTTTCTTCAAAATCGAGTAGAAACGAATTTTACATCAAATTTTTTCTTTCAACCTAAAGTCACGGTAACCTAAATACAACAAACAACTGATTCAAGCAGAACAAAATGCTTATGCAGTCAAACAGTTCATACACATTAGCGAATCACTAAGCGAGGCAGAGGTGGAACATTATGGTGAAGGACTAATATTTGGGAGCAGTAATCAAAAGATAATGGTGTGCCTCATCCATTCCCTTGTGACCATTGGGCTCAATTTCTTCGACGTGCGTGAAAAGTTTTGAAGATAGACGCTGTAAGATAAAATATAATTACAGTTGAAAAGTTGTTTACTCAACAAACGATACTTAAACAGCAACTACAAGTACGTGTTCATTACTCACGGGGAACTATTCCACAGGGAATCCAAAGTCTCTCACCGCGCTCAGCCTACAGCGACATTTTCATTCTGCCGTAAATGTTCAGCAACAAATTGAGGCGGCTGCAAAACTCAGTTTTCTGCGCGGTCGTTATAAAGATGTTACTCAGACAAGGTGCTTTCGGCCGCCGCCTGCGCTCCAACGTATGATCATTGGATTTGAAAGCATGCACGCAATGATGCCATAAAGATGGCGCCACAACAGAGTTCGACACATCGAGTCTCTTCGAGGGCGCATTGTGCACTCCCAGCCCTGAAATGTGGCCGGGTCATAGCGAACGGATATTTCTATTGAAATTTCTTATCTTCCATACAAACAAATAATCGCGAGATTTAGTTTTGCAATGATAAAATTTTACGTTGATGATGGTCTTTCGCGGGCGATGTTCCACTCTCAGACAAACGGTATGAGTGATCGCGACGTGGTAGTTAAAAAGATGAGGCAAAGTTTCGAATAACATGGATAAGCCTTGTGCTCTCGGAAGAAAAAGTTCAAAACGAGACCAATTTGAGAAAATCATTGGAAAGGACGAAATTTGAAGTTATGTTGAAATATTCGAGTGGAGACAATTATTTTGAAAGTATTTCTGCTGCAAAAATTATTCGGTATTCCACCTGAGATAACAAGGATCTGCTAACTCGACATCAAAAAAGGCTTCGGAAACTGAACATATTATTCCAGCTACTTGATTGTTTCTTCATGTATAAATAAGTAAACAGAAGCGTCGTGAGGTCCGCTGATCCTCAGGTGAAAGTACAAACTGTGTCCTTGACTGATATTTTACCGATAAATAATTATTTTCAATTATGTAGTCAGAATTGGTGAATCAATTAATATTATTGTACCTAGAAACAGTTGTATTCTTGGTCACACAACTTAAGTTCATTCCCCACCAGGTGGTTACTTGCAAAATTTGTGATTCTAGGGTAAGTCTCGAGTAACTATAGTAAATGATTAAATTATCAAATTGCAGTGGGTACTACATAGCATTAGTAGCTTAGATTGGCTAGTAATCCGTGGCTTTGATTGACCCGTAGCCTAGTAAATGTTAAATTTATCAAATTGCAGTCGGTACTACATACGTACAATCGTACATAGCATTCGTTGCTCAGATTGGTCAGAAACTCACCGAATTATTTTCAATTGTCAGCCAATTATCTAGCGAACTGAAAACTCGACTTTGCAGCTTGGAAAACTGTTTCTGACATGGAACGGCCGACCGGCTGCCAACTCCTCTCAGCGCAACACAGTTGAGGAAAATTTATCAGCATGACTTGTAGCCTTCTCATGTCTCGTCATTTCTGTCACATATGTTCTAGTCGCTAATTATTGCCAATCCTTCTTCCGCTTTTGGCTTTTGCTCAATCTCATTTAGAAAATAAACTTGCGGCTTGTTTTCAATCTTCATTCAATTAAAAAGTTTGGTCGTTGAGTGGAATAGGAAGCCAATGTCGGATCTGCAGTGGATTGGTCGCTTGTCAGACGCGCATCTCTGAGGGGAGTGAGGAACGTCCCTCTGCTCTCACGCATCTTTGTAGTGTTCGCAAGGTGTACAATAATCATCGGTGTGTAAAAAACATTAACTTTGTTCTCACTAGTCATTGTATTGTTCACAGTAGTGTTCAAGGCGTACAATACAATATTCAAGGAGTACAGTACGTAACGTACACAAGGTGTTCAATAATCCGCGATATGTACACAATATTGTATCGAGATTTGTCGATGCCTGAACTAGATCTCTAACCTTTTCAAGAAGGAAAATAATGACAAATACAAGTTTAAATATTCAATTAACTCATTTCATAATAGTTTTAAGGTGAACATCAGAAATGCCCGCTAAACGGGACGCACACCGCCAGATGCGGCCTACGGCCGGCGAATACGAATAGGCAGATGCCCAACAAAGCTAGTTTTATTAATATTCAATAGCAAAAATTCACACGCTCTAAGAGTTAAATTTGGAAATTGTGAAGATTTTATTTCGATAGGCCAGCCACAGCCTGAGTTAAGTTCAAAGTTCGAGACTTTATTTCGATGGGCAACAGCCTGAGTTAAGTTCATAGTTCGAAACTTTATTTCGATAGGCAACAGCCTGAGTTGAGCTTAGATACAAATTTAAATTTTAAGGTTTCCTCCATCAAGTGTTACCGTCTTTCTCCACAAACAAAAGTGCTAGGTTCCTTGAACAAAAGAGAAGGTTACATTTAAAACAGACCTAAGTCTGCAAGGAACCCAGAAAATAGTGTACGTGACAACAGTGTTTAACGAAAATTAAGGTGAGGTTGACGAGAGATCTTCCGTTCCCGCTCCCGAGTTATTCCAGGGTGCACCAGGGGTACACCCGAGTTATTCCAGGGTCAGTGAGACCAACGAAAGCAGCGCACGCTTCGAAGTGTCCTGTTCCAGAACCAACGTCTCGGCAACAACCCAACGAGGTAGAAGGGGTCACAATACAGGCCCACAGTCGGCTACCAATGCTGCAGAACAAAATAAACCGGTTAAACTTGGAAATAAGCACAGATAAGAAACTAAAATTGTTACCACACAAGTTCAGGATATTTCAACTATTAACCCACTGACGGGTACCGGGTGACTTTCCAAGGCAGAGGCCTCAAAACGAAGCGAGATAGAATCGGAACAGAACCCGTTGCGACGTTAAGACTGCACGAGTAAAGGCACAGTTAAATAACAGGAAGAAAAGAAACGAGAAAGTACGAACAAACTATGGCAATAGTTCAATAAACATTACAACGAACCCACCTACAAGAAGCTGAGGGCTTTTCGAGAAGTAGCTGACCCGAAGCGAGAGAACTGAACAGTAGTCGCAGGACGTTGATACTGCCCGTGATCAGGACAGTTTAGAGCGCGGAAAGGGGGGCGCGAGAATTCAATATGTGATATACGATTCTCTATAGATTAGCACTTCTATTTTTAGAACTAGACGACTAACTCATCTAAAGAATGGTAGTCTTCAGTGGAATACGTTCAGGCATAAGAAAAGGTATTTTGAGGGAAATATAGCGAGAGGAAGCGCACTCCATCTTAGAAAAGAAAAGGAAAGACTAGTTCGAGATACATTCCATTGAAATTAGAGAAGACTTCGATCATTGCTGCGCTCTGATGAGAAGGTCACGGTCAACCTCCACTTATAGTAGAGCTAGGCACTTATAAATTTAATTGAGTGAATTCGCATTCATTTGATTTAATTTGATTTGATTTATTTCGATTTGATTTGAACTCATTCGAGTTCATTTGAACTCATTCGAGTTCATTTGAACTCATTCGAGTTCATTTGAACTCATTCGAGTTCATTTGAACTCATTCGAGTTCATTTGAACTCATTCGAGTTCATTTGAACTCATTCGAGTTCATTTGAACTCATTCGAGTTCATTTGAACTCATTCGAGTTCATTTGAACTCATTCGAGTTCATTTGAACTCATTCGAGTTCATTTGAACTCATTCGAGTTCATTTGAACTCATTCGAGTTCATTTGATTTACTTCGAGTTCATTTAATTTACTTCGAGTTCATTTGATTTACTTCGAGTTCATTTGATTTACTTCGAGTTCATTTGATTTACTTCGAGTTCATTTGATTTACTTCGAGTTCATTTAATTTACTTCGAGTTCATTTGATTTACTTCGAGTTCATTTGATTTACTTCGAGTTCATTTGATTTACTTCGAGTTCATTTGATTTACTTCGAGTCCATTTGATTTACTTCGAGTTCATTTGATTTACTTCGAGTTCATTTGATTTACTTCGAGTTCATTTGATTTACTTCGAGTTCATTTGATTTACTTCGAGTTCATTTGATTTACTTCGAGTTCATTTGATTTACTTCGAGTTCATTTGATTTACTTCGAGTTCATTTGATTTACTTCGAGTTCATTTGATTTACTTCGAGTTCATTTGATTTACTTCGATCGATGGATTACGCCAAGATAAAAATTGGTGCGTAGAGCACAACACAACAAAAGTAGAAAAAAACGCTAATTATTGTAACTCAAAAGATAGAAAGTACGAAACAAGGGAAGTTAAGAATTGCCAGAAGAAACTGCTCCACGTAACACGGAAACTTCGCCCAAGACGTAGTAGACACCAGTCAACTGAACAATTGAAGACTAGAAGTGACACAATGGTTAGACCACACTATGGTGAAGTTACGTCACCCGACGTCGGTTCGGAGCACAATTAACCACGAAGAAGGAGCGCCAGCTCATGCGGAACAAGCATTACGGGGAATGGAAAGAATCTGCAGGTCGAGCCGCAGCGTAACTCGAGGTCACCTCACTTGGGGAATAAAGGTTCAAATTAAATTAGAGACGAGAGAAAATAAAGGTAATACTTTCAACTTTAATTTTTAGGATTTTTCTGTTTAAATTCAAGCTCATTTTATTCATTTTAATTTAAATTTGTATGTTTATTAATTCAATTCTTTACTTAATTATTCGAAATGTCAAACAATTTTCGACAATTGTTAATTATTTATATGACGAAAATAGCAAAGAGCACTCCCAGTTATCTTCGGCTACTTATGCATAAAGAAAAATATCGTTGAGGTATCGGGCATGAGCAAAGTACTATGATATGCTAGTACGTGACCGTCTAAATATGAGTATTTCAAAGAGTGCTAATAATTGCTACAAGTAGCTTCAAAATCGAACAATTGGCTGACTTTTCTCAAACATCAGCTACAAATTCAACGTTTACTTCCCTGGGAAAAGAGTGCATGTATTCTGAGGGAAATGTTCTGAGTTAAGTTCATAGTTCGAAACTTTATTTCGATAGGCAACAGCCTGAGTTAAGCTTAGATACAAATTTAAATTTTAAGGTTTCCTCCATCAAGTGTTACCGTCTCTCGTTGTATCGTTGTATCATTCGCATAAGGATGTTATAAATGAAATTTGTATGTCACCCCTTCAATTATCGATGTTTTCTATTTGCCTTTACCTAGCTTGAATCTTAAATTACGTTTTTAAGATTAGGACCATTCCGGCTCATGCCGCAGCGATCTCATGACCATGTCGGAACGGTCTCATACCGTGTCAAAATGGTCTCATACCATGTCGAAACGGTCTCATACGATGTTGAAACGGTCTCATACCATGTTGAAACGGTCTCATACCATGTTGAAACGGTCTCATACCATGTCGGAACGGTGTCATACCATGTCGGAACGGTCTCATACCATGTTGGAACGGTGTCATACCATGTTGGAACGGTGTCATACCATGTCGGAACGGTCTCATACCATGTTGGAACGGTTTTATACCATGTCGGAATAGCCCGAAAGTGAATTGTTTGGACTCCGGAACGTGGTTGCGCAAATTGTGTTTTACTGGTGTGGTGTCCTCAATGGTGTGGTGTCCTCAGTGGTGTGGTGTCCTCAGTGGTGTGGTGTCCTCAGTGGTATGGTGTCCTCAGTGGTGTGGTGTCCTCAGTGGTGTGGTGTCCTCAGTGGTGTGGTGTCCTCAGTGGTTTAGTGTCCTCAGTGGTGTGGTGTCCTCAGTGGTGTGGTGTCCTCAGTGGTGTGGTGTCCTCAGTGGCGTGGTGTCCTCAGTGGTGTGGTGTCCTCAGTGGTGTGGTGTCCTCAGTGGTGTGGTGTCCTCAGTGGTGTGGTGTCCTCAGTGGTGTGGTGTCCTCAGTGGTGTAGTGTCCTCAGTGGTGTGGTGTCCTCAGTGGTGTGGTGTCCTCAGTGGTGTGGTGTCCTCAGTGGTGTGGTGTCCTCAGTGGTGTGGTGTCCTCAGTAGCGTGGTATCCTCAGTGGTGAGGTGTCCTCAGTGGCGTGGTATCCTCAGTGGTGTGGTGTCCTCAGTGGTGTGGTGTCCTCAGTGGCGTGGTATCCTCAGGGTGTGGTGTCCCCAGTGGTGCGGTGTCCTCAGTGGCGTGGTATCCTCAGTGATGTGGTGTCCTCAGTGGTGTGGTGTCCTCAGTGATGTGGTGTCCCCAGTGGTGCGGTGTCCTCAGTGGCGTGGTATCCTCAGTGGTGTGGTGTCCCCAGTGGTGCGGTGTCCTCAGTGGCGTGGTATCCTTAGTGGTGTGGTGTCCTCAGTGGCGTGGTATCCTTAGTGGTGTGGTGTCCTCAGTGGTGTGGTGTGTGCTAGTGCTGGGAGACCGTAGCCCCAGGCTTTGACGAAGATTGGATGGACATACTATGGTTTAGTTGTACATTATCCATTCATCTATGTTGTAAATTTAACCTAGAATTAGCTTCCTCTCACAAAAATTCGAGGAATGAATTAAGGTAATAAATGTAGGCTCCCTGCATTAGTCCATTATTTTACATCGGTTAAGCTAATGATATAGAATCAACACGTGGACTCTTTAGTGACACACAAGTGGTCATTGACGACATTTCCAAAATGCAGGTAATCCAGAAGCTGAAATGTTACGTGTGCTCGATAAAAATTACATGTAGGTACTTTTTAATACATCATTGTTCATTTTAATGGTGAGCATTGATGTTGAGTTTAAAGTTAGATGGGTGTTAAACTTTATTTTAACCTACTGCAGTTAACTTGTTATATTGTCCTTGCGCTAAGGATATTTACAAAGCTGAGGGAGGCAAACTCTTCTTCTTGCCCTGAGGTATATTTATTCCGTTTCGAGCAGGTATGATTGCGTGAGTCCGTTTAACTTTTTTTGTGTGTTTTTGTTGCTCGTCTAGATACAGTGTCTGTAGGAATACTGCAGACGAACTGAAAATTTACATTTAATGGAAATATCTAAAATGGGTATGTGCAGGAGAAAAGTAACCTTTTGGAACAAAATTAACCTTGTGGTGCGTTAATTAACCTATAAACTTGTCTAGGTTATCGATGCTCATTTAATTTGGTTCGCTGAACACGCCAGTAACAAATTTTTGATAAAAAATCGTTTAGAAAAAATTTGCCTATGGTTTTTGTTCGTCAGAGATGAAATTTCTACGAGATTTATGGCAAATAATAGATAACTGTTTTACATAAATATTTCATCAATAAAGGGTTTTTCATGACCGACATCTACAGAAGAAGTATGAGCTTGGAAGTCACTCATTCTTTTATCTACTTATTGAATTACATATTTCCAGATGGTCGCATCGATACCTTAAATTTTTGCATTCTGATATGCAAATAAAATTTTGTGTAATCTAACGCTTTACTGTGCGCATGTTTAGAGTCCCTCAGTACGCGAACTATGTATAACACGAATATTTGCCCATTTATATTAAAAGTGTCGTTACTGAACATTTCATCTACATTACCAGATAAGCGAACAGTACGGTGAGAATTATTGTTGAAAAAATACCAAATGCATCTGCCGCAAATGCGTGAGCAGAAAACCTCAAAACAAAAATCCCAGTAAAACAAAATGCCGTATGTGCATCAGCTGGACAAATAGCCACAAAAGAAAGAGTGTCTCAATTTTTAAAGCAGAAGAACAACACGTGCAGTTCATCACGACGATTACACGTCAGCACGAGCATCACAGGAGCTCCAACACCATGAGCTCAGCACGCATTAGCGCTCGCAGTGCACGCTCAGTTCTTTAGTTTAATCCCATCAAGTGGTGGAAAACTGGAAACAATAGATGGAGCATAAGAGGGAGTCTGCAGGGTCTGCGCTAGCTCGAACCAGCTTTCCATTGCTTCAGCCAGACCCAGAAAAGGCTCATGTTCTTTGTGTTTCAGATGATTTCTTTTCGAATCATAAACAGATGGTACGAAGCATGCAAGAAAATGTTCTTTGAAAGTACATTTTTCTGTTTTCTTTATTTTATAATAGAATGAGCACTTGGCTGACGATAATAAAAGTTCAGCGTACATAACTACAATGTTTCGAAGGAGCATTCATAACTCGTAATTAATGAAATCAACAACCCAGTAACGGCCACCCAAACGAAATCTTGATTATGAACTTAGCTTTAATTTTTTGTCGAGAGAACAACACATCGCATCCCCTATTGAAAGAACCAAATGCAGCACAGACAAGATTCTCTAACATTCGCGAGAGGGATTATTATCGTCATTTCAAGGTTAGTTTCATTACGACAAAGAGAAAGTAAAATTTGCCAGGCTCGCACTGCCTAAGATCTGCTCAACTCAAAAGTACGTTGTTGTATTGGAAATAATCCTCTCAAAGGTACTCAGCTTTTCTGGCTTTGTGAAATTTTCAAGTAGCATTTACAATTCGGGCTCTATACGCTTTGTTGTCCTGTGCTATTGTCCAGCAGGTTTGGTAGGTAATGTTTCCTAGCAAGTCTCTTTTATCTTACTTCCTAGCAGGTCTGTTTTATGCTGACTCTCAGCAAGTGTGATTGTACCGACTGCCTGCTAGTAAGTTTTATAGTGCTTCCTAGCAGATGGATTTGCTCCGACTTTCAGCAAATCGGTTTCATACTGACTCCCAGGAGGTTTTGATTATACAAACTCGAAACAGGCTTCATGTGCTTTCCAGTCCAATTCCTTTAACGTCTCATGAATTTTTTGCTTGTTTTTCGATAACGCAAAATAAATACGTTACACATTACAAGAAGAACTTTATTTATCCACTCCATTGGAAACAAATTCTTAAATTTTCCTTCCGCTCTCACGATAAAATTATTATTTCTTTAGAACTTTCATCAGAAGATCATTTTCAAATAAGTTGCAGAAATAGTTCTAGGAGGTAATTTTTCACGAGTATTTACGCTTGATTTTGATTCATTATTTCGAAGTTTGTCTTCATTTTACCGTCGTGCTGTAACAAGTTTGAGTTCAGCCCTCGAATGAAAAATTTTGAGGCAAATTCATCCTTTTATGGATCCCTTTTCCACCTTTTCTACCCTAAGAAATTCTTCAAGTTCTTCATGTTCCAAAATGCGAAAAAATTGTTCTATCATTTATGTGGAAACATTGTTAATTGACGAGTCACTTTTTATAGATTGACAGAGATGTTGAACTTTACGAGTATGAGAGATATGTACACACTACAAACTTTGCAGTAATATAGGTGTGTGTGAAATTACAGTTTTCGCCTAAAATCTCAACGCTCTATTTAATGCTAAACCTAAACAAACGAGCAGCGATTTTGGTTGTGATAACTTAAATTTACAGTGACATTTTCATTTCTTGAAACAAACGATATCGATTGCCTGAAATTATTCCTAAGCGACCAGTGATTGAAAAAGGAGATTTTGAACGATTTTGGAACAAACACAAGCTTTTGAACAGTTCTAGAACAAATACATGCTATTGAAAGGTTTTTCTTTATAAACATGCTTTGGAACGGTTTTGCTTCAAAAACATGCTTTAGGACGGTTTTGCTTCAAAAACATGCTTTGGAACGGTTTTGCTTCAAAAACATGCTTTAGGACGGTTTTGCTTCAAAAACATGCTTTGGAACGGTTTTGCTTCAAAAACATGCTTTGGAACGGTTTTGCTTCAAAAACATGCTTTGGAACGGTTTTACTTCAAAAACATGCTTTAGAACGGTTTTGCTTCAAAAACATGCTTTGGAACGGTTTTACTTCAAAAACATGCTTTGGAACGGTTTTGCTTCAAAAACATGCTTTGGAACGGTTTTGCCTCAAAAACATGCTTTGGAACGGTTTTGCTTCAAAAACATGCTTTGGAACGGTTTTACTTCAAAAACATACTTTGGAACGGTTTTGATTCAAAAACATGCTTTGGAACGGTTTTGCTTCAAAAACATGCTTTGGAACCAAGTCTTAGAGAAGATTTTATGAAGCCCACACGCCGTGCCCTGCTACGGCTGCAGCAATGCTCTCTCTCGGACCACGCTGCGACCTCCGCCGCTCCTCATCGTCAGCTTCCAACTTCCAAAAGTTCTGCCCAAAGAACTGCAATCACAAAATCCAAGGCGAACTTTTTTGTATCTTGAATGAGATGACCAAGGGAGGAAAAATAGGGCTGAATCTTCTGAGATCAGAGAGCAAGAAGCCACGCAGCGACTGATTGCCGTGCTGGTGGTCGTTGAGAGCCGTTCCACTCACTCTCCCGTGACCCAAAACAAGATGTTGCTAGCGTTCATTGTTGTGTTGGCTGGTCAAACTTTACAGGCACACAAAACTATTCTGAAAATGGCAGATGTTTTACTAGCGTCAGTTTTTTAACCATATTTGTAAAATTGTGATGTAAAAACTATTGTAAACTGCGTTTGTTTCCTTATCTTTTCCGTCACTGTTATTCAGTGCGACGAAATATCTCTTGTCATTTTGGCCATTTTACATCTCTGGATGAAGTAAATTATTAGAGTTCCCAGGCTTAAAATGAGGCATCGAAGTCGAGGTATTTAACATTTTATTTGTTATCTGATCAATGTACTCCTGTCGTCTTGGAGATGACAACAGCAATATTTTTTATTGGTTTGAAAAGCGTCATATGAAGTCCTGAGCTGGAACACCATCAACAGATTTTAACATGATGGAACAAAATAACCACTATAACAGAATGACTTTATAGCAGAGAGGAATATGCTTTGAAACTATTTAATGATTCTGTAAATTCTTATTTTGATTCCCCCTCACGAGTTTTTCTTAAATTAAACGTTTCTTCGCAGGTAAGATTATTAAATTTCCTACAGCCCACCGTAATGCGAGCATTATCTCGATGTCTGTTGGGATAAAGCCAAAAATCAGTCAGCTTGAGTTCGAAACTAACGTGCTAATGCATCGGAATTACATTTTGAGCAGCGCAGCTGGACTTTGCGTCTGCGGCCTGGTTAAATGAGGGGCTAGTAAGAGGAGAGAAAAAAAAAAGAGTTCAACAAGGTCATTGGAGGCGATATCCTGCAAAAACTTGTAGCTCGTTACATATGCACTACATTCAGTTTTCATTCTTTTTCACAATATCGAATTTAAACTCCAATAGTGAAAGAACATCAAATTTTAACTGGTATCACATCTTCAATACATGCACGTAATTACGAAGTGACGAAAGTCAGACGTTTACGAGCGACTCGGATTAACTTTAATACCTGTTACCAAATAAAAGCTTTCTAGCTTCACCTTCGGTTTAGCGATTTATTCAATTTATTCTTAAATTCAGTCATGAAATTCTCTGCCCCATGTTACACGGGGCAACTTCACGCTCATGTTCAGCATTGAATATTCAGTGCTCGCTCAAAAGCTACAAAATTGAAGTTTCTGGAATCAAAGTGGTGTCAATCGATGCGAGTTGCAAGCCCGGCTGTTCAATGGTGCGAAAAGAGAGCTTCGCAAATGCAAAAAAAAACCTGTGCTGAGATGGTTGCACAAACCACAAGCCAAAAGGTTTCACATGAGAAAAGCATTTGAAGTTTCAATGTTATGCAAACGCGAAATGAATGAACGCATCAAGCTCCTGCAACTCCAGGATACAAGCCAAGAATATTTGCGCATTTCAGTGAACTCAGCTCACCACTTCTTCAAGATCATAGCTTGTTTTCACCAAGAGCAAAGCTCGTATTTAGTTACCGTCACGAGAAAGTCTTCATCAACAAGATTTACAGCCAGCCAGTAGGTAAAATTTTGATTAGAATCAATGTTGAAGTTTTTAGTGGCACCATTGATAGTGGTTGAAATTTTGATTTCGAATCAAAGAAAACTTTTACGATTGGCATTACAGGTTATGTATGTCTTAAGCGACAATCACGTTACAGATCGAGGGGTTAACCTTGAGCAATAAGCAAGCACTAAAGAATAAAAGTTTAATTTGGATTTAGAAGAAATGCAGTTAAATTTCATCTGTGTTTCCACGTAACAATTATTTATCACAACAAAAAAATTAAATAGTTTACATACGTTCTCTTCTAGTCAAAACATTTGACTAACATCGCAGGATTTCCCTCTGGTTTTCCCTTGAATGAAGCACACACCTCAGCGCATTAAGTAAGATGCGGGATTCTCAAAGCAAGTTTCTTGCACCGCGTAAATGCGGGGCAAAATCAACCCCGAGACATCGGGCAGCTCAGGGAAGGGGGCCTTCCTCAGGTAAAGCGTTGAAGAAATTGCTTTTGCGCTTGGCTGCGCCTCAATGGATTTTCTGATGAAATTACGCAGCTTATGCTCAACAGAGTGTAATACGATTATTTCATTTATTGGCCGAGGGTGTTACATTAGAAATAAAAACGCTGGTTTGCCATTGTGCCTTGGTTTCGATTGTTCACTTCAGATGAAATAAAATGCGGAAGATTTTTTGTTGCTCTACTTGAATTGTTCACTTCAACTGAATTTCGGCTACTGTAGACACAATAGTGTCTCTGTTTCTATTGTTCCCTTGATGTAACTAGGGTAATTCAGTTCATAATGTGACCGCTGCTAATATCGCAATTAAAACTTTTGTTGGGTGTTCGACAAATGTAAGTACTCCTCTCGAAAAATGACCAGCCGTTCAGGTCTGCTTTAGTTAGCGATAGGAGACTCCTTTGAATTCAGTGATTGCATGTGATATGCAAAGAATATTTACATGTGCTCCTAAATTAATTTTACTTTAAAAAAATGTGAAATGTATCAATATTATAAGCTTGCGTCTTGTAATCAAAGAATCAATGATTTTCACGTGCTTTACCTTTTCTAATTGTATATCAAAACACATAAAGCATTGTTCGCACTTCAAGGATAACGCCGAATTAGAACAAGATGCATCGAACTGTAACTTAACAAAAAAGGAGAATGAACCGGAATTTGAGAACGTCTTTGTCCAGTAGGTAATGGAAGAACAGTATAGACTATCTGGTTTGCAAATAGGCAAATTTCTAAACTACACTTTGTTACTAGAATGTTATGAAGTCCTTTCAACGCTACATTTTGAATCTTTTCTTCAATTTTTACAATTTTCTTATGCTTATAGTGGAATGTCTTCATAAATTCGTCAAATACATTTCGCCCTATGACAAAGACAAACATTTTAATGCCACTACCGGCATGCTGCACAGTTCCTTTTTACTCACTGGTATCTTCTCACCTCACTCGCAAAGTATAAAATTCGCTCCGGAGATCTGCTGATGGTCATAAAAATAATGTTCCTGTAAGTGAGTTCCCTTGAAGATTATCATCACACGATTTTTTACAATTCCGGTTCTCGCGGGGAAATTCACAAGTCATTTTTTCATCTGGCCGCACCACTTGCGACCATCAGCACTACAGTTCTCATTACAGATGAGTAGCACAGTTCTTCTAATTAATTGTGCCTGGAACTGGCAACAATAAAGGGATATATGACACACATTGTTGTATTCCCGCCGCGTTTCCAGATGTCACCTCGCAAATGAAACTCTGGTGTTAATTAATCTATCCCCGTAAGAATATTTTGTCAAAGAATATAAAAGGCTTGTCCTTTTTTCTTCAGTCGTACACACCTCAGACAATGTCAGCGACACAGGACAACGAATGTTCCACATTAACACAACTCTTACTTATAGAAAACTTGAGAAATACAAATTATTATCAGTTTCACCTGACACTAACGATCAGCAAAACAACGTCAATGACTGTCAGAGAATTGTTTCGGCCTTTCAATTAAAAAATATTGAAGAATGCTAGTCGTTTGAAAAAATCTCCAGTAATCGAGTCAGGTGACGTTATGGCATTCTACATGAACATTTCTATGCTGTATGCTTAATAAAAGTGTTTTTCTTACCCTATTTCCTTTGAAATTTAGACCGTTTTTTCTGTTTTCATATTGTTTACTTCATTCCCCATCTATTTCCATTGAAAGGATCAAAGTTTCAACGAGCAAGCAGAACAATATTTAAGCAAGGGGAGTAAATAATGGTTCAAAAGCCCCTCCTCTTTATTAAATTAACTACCTCATTTAAGGGGCCGGAGACCGAGATAAAGCCCTCTTACTAACTCAACATCAGGCTAACAAAGTCATTTGTGGAGCTTTCACCCTCAGTTGACATAAAAATACAATTAAGGCGATGTGAGGGTAAAGAGGGAGCCGAGGGCCGCTTTGTGCTGTGTGTGGATTAGCTGATCTCACGGTAGAGGAAACAAGGTAGAGTCATTTCTATGGGGGAAATACATTTCATGTTCGGCTAGCCAATAGCACGGCTTCATTTCGAAAAAACTTTATGACGTCACCATTGCGACATGTCGTTAGGCCAATAGTGGCGCCGGATTTGAGGCTAGCTGTGTTGTCGGATGCAATGTGAGCGCGGTTATTGGTTCGTTGACGTGATGTCAGCACTGCCACATGGTCGACGAAAAGAAGTCTGGTTTGACTACCTTCTTTCTTCTACCGTGGCTGATCCCTCTCATGCCTACCTTGTTACTGACAACACAGTCCATGTTGCGATGTTGCCTCACGAGGGTCCCGCTATTCAAAAGTGGGGCCGCTCTTTGCTTTCTCGAGGCTCCAGTTGTCCAAAATGGCATCAGAGAAATTCAGGCGTTGTTAACTTCCATTGTTTTGAAAATCTGGAAATGAACGCCCAGTCATTTTTGCTGTTTTTTTTAATATTCTCTACTGTATGCGTTTTGTGTGTCGCTTTCCACCAACAAAAACTAGTTTTTGACTAAATTTTAATGATGATTTATAGGAAGAACGTTCACTAAAAGGTTCAAGGTATTTTAACGTCATTTTTTTGAGAAATGCATCGCTGGTTTTCAGGCTTATATGTTAGGTACGAATGTTGATAAAAAACAATAATATTTTTTAGAACTCTTGAAATCCAGCGTTTGTAAAATGCCTCTGGAACTCACATTGTAAATTTAGCCTAAATAAAATTTCATTAGGTTGTGAATAGTATTAATTAAATTTCTAAGAACATCCTTACCTAATTTCTGTCATCGTACGTTATCTTACATACTGTATTTCGCATCTGCACTTTAAGATATACTCCACGATAGAGGAAACAAGGTAGGTTCAAACCAGTCTTTTTTTCGTTGATGGTGTGGTTTTGCTGACGTCACGGCAATGAACCAATAGCAGCGCTCATATTACATCTGGTAGCAATGCTAACACCAAATCTGGTTCCTAACGACATGGCATTTTAGTGACGTCATAAAGTTTGTTTTAAATGAAGCCGTTCTATTGGCTAGCCGAATAAGAGGAGGTGTATTTTCTCCCATAGAAATGACCGTATATCTTGTTTCCTCTACCGTGGGGTATGTCGGAGGATCCTAAATTACTTTATTTATTTAAACGTTATTTAAAGTAATGATTTGTTGCTCTTTTAAGTTTTTGTTCGCTCGGTTATTTGGAAAGTAAAAAATAAGGAAGGATATCATTATTGTTTTAAAAACTTTTCCTTTGAACGATTAGTTTTTCAACTCCTTTCAGTAAATCGATCATTGTAAAATGGTTATCAAACGGATTTTCAAAAACGTAAATTATTCGAAAAAGAAACAAAATTTGCTACATTGTGAAAAAAATACAATTCAAATATGTTAGTTTAAAGCGGAGATATAATCAATTAAAAAGGCGGGGACATTTTTGTGGGACACCCGGTGTATACACAGCTTCGAAATTTCATGGTATCGGTTATATCTCCAATATTTGAGAAGATCAAACTCATTTCCGTTATTTCATATCAAGATCTTAAGGCTCAACCCTTATATTAAAAATGCTTCTTGTACAAGAAAGATATCTTCCACAGCATGAAAGAGACGAACCTCTCGTTAGTGAGCAGAATGTATTGCCGCAGCGTCTTGATAAGAGAACTGCTTTTCTTTTTGCGGCTTTCATTTACTGACTCCTGTTTATTAGAGACGCTTGACTAGTAAGATCTTAATTAAGCGACTACGGCTCATAAAAAGGATTGGATGAGAAGATATTTTCTATCTATGATAGATATTTTTTTGAGCATATCTGCGTTACGTGATAGCAACGTTCATCTCAGAGATCCACGCTTTTATTAGGCTTGCATGAAGCAGAATTCACTAGTGGTTCTTAATGAATGTTCTTTTCTCCCGAAACGTAATGAATGAAAAAATAAAAGCAGTAAAACTTTTTATCAAATGAAAAGAGCTAAAACTATAGTGAAAATTTCATGTCTCCGCGTCACCCAAGAATCTAGCGAAAGTGAATCAGATAACTCAGGTTATGTCGATCATCATACGTAAACAAAATGAACTTCGCTGCAGCATCTGCGAATTCGAACTCCCATTAATGGAGATGAATGAGCGGGCCGGAAACTATTCCTTAAACTTTACGTTTCCAGTCTGTATAATTTATGAAATGCCGTGACAGTGTCAGTCAAGAATATAAATCAAGTTTTAATGTCAAGGTTTTATTAAAAACATTACACAAGCTTTGTCGTTAATTTTTTCTGTTTATGTCGGTCATTGGTCGAATGAACTCGCGATATTAAAAAGTCCATGAAGCAAGAATTATAATATGGGTTGCAGGGAATAAGTTTTGCATTTCGCAATTCAGAGGAGATGATAAAAATAATAAATATTTTACTTAAGTGTCGGCATACGATAAAAATCGGAGAACATACGCCGAAGTAGAAGCACCAATTGGGTTTAATTTTCCGTCTATCTAAAATTACCAACCACGAAATGATACAATACTCACGCTCTTAATCTATTTTAAATAATTTAACAAATAATAAGGTCTGCCTTACATTTCTCCGTGCCTCAAAAAATCACACTTCAATAAATCTGGCTTTTCATGATTTTGATGATGCATTACAAAACATGTCTCGCAATCCAAGCCTTTGGTGGCATGAGCCATTCTCCACCGTCTAATGCCGACTTCTGGGTTGCCATTCCTATTTTGTGCTGTCCAGTCTCACGTCCCGGGGATTACACCTCTTTCTCGCGCCTCATACTATTGCTTTTCTCTTGTGTCTCATACTGTTGCTTTTGTCTTGTGCCTCGTACTGTTGCTTTTGTCTTGTGCCTCGTACTGTTGCTTTTGTTTGTCTCGTGCCTCATACTATTGCTTTTGTCTTGTGTCTCATACTGTTGCTTCTGTCTTGTGTCTCATACTATTGTTTTTGTCTTGTGTCTCATACTATTTCTTTTGTCTTGTGCCTCATACTATTGCTTTTGTCATTGTGCCTCACACTATTGCTTTTGTCTTGTGCCTCGTACTGTTGCTTTTGTTTGTCATTGTGCCTCACACTATTGATTTTGACTTGTGCCTCATACTATTGCTTTTGTCATTGTGCCTCACACTATTGCTTTTGTCTTTTCCCTCACACTATTGCTTTTGTCTTGTGCCTCATACTATTGCCTGTCTCCTGCAGCCATATGCCTCACACCACTGCCTGCGTCAATTGCGTCACACTAGTCTCTCAGCCTCGTGCCTCACACTAGTCCCTCAGTCTCGTGCCTCACACTAGTCCCTCAGTCTCGTGCCTCACACTATTGCGTTTGTGTCCTGCCTCACACTATTGCCCGTCTCCTTCCTCACACTATTGCCTCTATCTTCTGCCTCATACCATAACCTCTATTTCTTGCCTCACAACACTGCCTCTGTCTCCTGCTTCACAACACGGCCTCTGTGTCCTGCCTTACACCGTTGCCTGTCTCCTGCCTCACACTACCGCCTCACTCCAAACAGGACCACCCTGCTCACAGAGCCATACAGGGACTCTATCATAAGGGCCAAGTAAACAAGCGCAGATTAGAACTGCTAAATCTCCTGTTTGGCGAGCTTTAATTAATTTGTCAGGCAGGCAAGACCCATGGGAGAACGCATCATAAAAATGTCTGTATCAATTCATCATCCAAAAAATTTGAACGCTCCGTATCATAGTCAATAAATATTAAGTACGACAATACTCTGAGCAGACTTGAGAGCAGTACTGTGCGTTATCCGGTTACTTTTTTTAAGCATCGTTTTTTTTATGAGGGTGATATCATACGAGAGAAATTACCGACATTACCCAGCTGCTTCTCGACCTTTACTGTTTTTACCCTTTTTTAAAATACTTGGAAGGCGATATCCAGCGAGAGAAATTAGCAGAACTACCCGGTCACTTCTCAGCCATTGGTGTTTTTATAGTATCTTTCCTCACCCGTTGTTTAATATCGCTGATATGCCAAGATTTGTTGTCGTGTTTGAATTACCACTCGTTCTCTTTGCAATCCCGTTCCAAAATTTCTCTACATTTAAAAACTGCACGCTTGAAGGATAGAGCAAACTACGACGTTTAATGGGTTATTTAAGGTTAAAAAAAGTAGATTGGTTTAGATTAGGTTAATTTAAATTAGAATTGAATGGTTTAGGTTAGATCAATTAGGATCTGGTTAGTATACAGTACGTCAAAATATAATGAAAATGAGCTGGTAATCTATGAGCAACAATGAGGATTATTATTAATATTATTATACGTATGCTCTAGTTAATATGTATAGACCGTTATAGTGGTCTCATTTTCTATCAGGATTCAAGTAAATTTTCACCTAAAATATGATAAAATTTCTTAGAATACTTATATTTCTAACTCAAAACTAGTTAAGCATTTCAGATAATAGGCTTATTTCAAGTGAACGTATATTTTTATTTTCTGGTCAACGTATTTCGCCGTCATTTGTTATTTTCTTTGATGTTTCCTCTATAGATGGTGGCTTCTTCTTCTCATTATTAGTTATTGAGCAATAACATTTAGAACCAAAATTTTGTTTAAATTGTAATATACATCTGCGAATAACTTTACATATATTTATATTCCCTTTTTTTAAGGAATTGGAGAGCACATTAGTTTTAATTCGGGCTCACTTTATATTAGTAAAGAAAGCTGTCTCAAAATCTGACTTCTTTATAAAAGGAACTGTGAACTAATTTCTATTTCTCGTCAAGTAGTCATGGCATTCGGTTATAGTGCTAATTTGGCGTCGAAGGTCAAGTTTCAGCAGGTTTTAGCACTTTAACTGCTACGTGAGCCACCGGTGAGGTCAAGTTTCAGCAGGTTTTAGCACTTTAACTGCTACGTGAGCCATCGGTGAGGTCAAATTTCAGCAGGTTTTGGCACTTTAACTGCTACGTGAGCCACCGGTGAGGTCAAATTTCAGCAGGTTTTAGCACTTTAACTGCTACGTGAGCCACCGGTGGTCACGGAGGGGATTTTCATAAGGCTGTTTACCGACCAGTAGTAACGAATTTAATTTTCAAAAATGCTTATTTACCACTAAATGCACGCGCGATCCATTTACTGTTGGTCATTTTTTGAATTGATAAGTCGATTTGCCATTAATTCGAGTTGAATAATGAACTTCTATTCCACACGTCACAGTGAAAGTGTTCAGTATTTTCTACATAAAACTACCACGATAAAATCGGCAAAAATCAGGCTGCTTTAGAATTTTTTATTTCTTGTATACATGAACAACAGCGTATCTAATCAATGTTTATCGGTAGAAAAAAATTTACAACGCGTAACGCAGGAAATTCAGTGAACTACAACATCGTGGAAAAATCTGTCATAAAAGCTTGATACTCAAATGAATAATTCTGCTTTGGTGTGTACAGCATGAAGTAAGTTTTTATAGACTAACATTTTAGAAAATGTTGGTACGTGAAAGGACTGAGAATTAAGGCCTTATCTAAAATATTCAAGTAGTGGATGAAATGATAAAAGCCGACGGAATCGTGGGGAGTAATTCTTGTAATTAATGACTCACACCTTTCCATTTCAGCTTTGATCAGATACCGCGTAGGTAAGCCCCAGCCTAATGTTAATTGCTGCAATCTATTTTCAAGATTTCGCCAAAGCTCGCAACAACTCGCACCTTACAAATGACGTCAAGCTATATTGCGATGTAGTTTTTACTAATTTGTCAGCTCATGAAATTTTAGTACTGGGAAAACATTACTTAAAATTGTTAAGCACATTATACGGAAATTTTCATTACGGTAATCATTTATCTGCTGCCCTATCTCTTCAAATTGCTGCTCTCGATTTGCCACCACGAGATTGGAAATGTGTTCTGCAAAATTAAAATATAGGAAATATGATCCAGTAGCCACGGCGCAGCTAACAATACATCAACTGTAGTTCTGAAGGTGCATCACGGACAAAAATTCGGTCAAGTCACAAACCCAATGCATCCCCCGACACACCAACCACTCAAAAGTTCCCTGTACTTTGAAAAGCGCAACTTTTACAAAAAAATAATTCTATCCAATCATTTCGGCGATGTGGAAAGAATCATTGTTCTGCTGAACAACAGCAGCACCTTTTCCGAAGTTAAATGTAAACCTCTTTGCGCTATCGCCTTCGCTTGGGATTAAGAAAACTTTGTGATTTTGTTCCATTTCGTGGACAAATTGAGGGCAGATGTTGAGAGGCTGCGCATAAATTAGGCCGTGATCCAGCGGGGCCTCCAGCTACGCAAAAATGTTACCACGGCTTTCTCCGGCAGGGGACGCAGAGCAAAAAGCACCGTTGAGGTAATTAGTTTTGTGTCCTCAATTGAAAAATGAAGGTCGTTTGTTTCGAGGGCCAACAGCTGCGAAATGAGACTCTGCTCCAGCCGGGCCTCCCATGTCGAGCCCAACTTGCCGGCCGGTGCTCGTGGTGCTATCCCAGTCCACTATACTGGCAGTTATCCTAGGTGTTGTGCGTGTTATCTTTCTTCTGATTCGTTCTCTAAGCCGTCCTAGTTTGTGTTAATTTGAGCCTACTATCGGGATTCTTTTTTTAGCTTACCTTGCACACCAAGCCTTCCACCTCACACGCAGTTTTCCCAGGTGTTGTTCGTGATGTCTTTCTCCTGGCCCGTTTTCGTAGCCGTAATAGTTTGTGTTTGTTTGATCTTGCAAATAAGATTCTGCTTATCACACCATGCTGTCTAAAATCCACTATTATTTAGCTCACCTTTCAGACCACGCTGTCTAAAACCAATTATTTTTTAGTTCAACTTTCACACCATGCTGTCATCTAGACTTACGTGCTTTATTGACTGCTCTTTCCTCGGCCAAGCTTCTTGATTCAGCTGTCTATAACACACCATCTTAGCTGACATACTTAATTGCCAAGATTTCTGCCGCCCACGTTCCTGATTCAGCTTTCTGTTGCCCACTATGCTAACTGATATATTTTCTTAGCTGAGTTTCTTGCATCATCACTTCACGATTCAATTGTCTGTAACCCTCTGTCTAAGCTGACGTACTTCATTTGCCGATGTTACCTCGGCCTACTCTCGTGTTTCAGCAGTCCATTGCCGGTAATCTAAGCCGATGTACTTCGTTGAGCTATTATTGCTCATTCCACCTTCCTGCCTACAGTATTCATAACTTACAATCTAAGTCGACCATCTTTTGGGACAATCTTCCCTAGACCTGCCTGATTGGAAGCCCTTCTATAATTCCCCTGCTTGAAGTATCATTGATGAGGGATTTGACAATTCCTTCTTTGGTTTTGATCAGCTCACTTCTGTTCACTTCAATTTTGCTACTACATTCCAAAGAGCTCTCCAAATTTAGTTAATGCCTTCTTATTCTAATATACTATTATTGATGGTATTCATTTCTAGGATATTTTACATTGTTACATCACATCCCAGTTTTCTTTTATACATACCCTAAGTTTTTTATCTAAACCAAAGTACACTTAATTACACGCTGATGTTATGTTCTGATAATTTATCCTTTACGAAGTTCACCATGGCCATCCAGTAAAGTTTTCGTTTCAATATCTGTTTTTCGTCTACCTAATTTTTCCGGTTATTTTTTCCCCCTAGTCTGGTTTTTGCATCACTCTCACATTTTTTATTTTAATTCATTATTACCTTACTTATTTTCTCTTTTTCATTTTAACGTCAATACAACAATTTGTTAGCAAAAACTTTGATTCCACTTGTGTCTGTGTGTATATTTGGCAATTTATTTTCTATTTCACGGGCGGTTTGCATCTCATTTTTAGAGAATCGAAAATACGATCACAATAAGTTCCTGCAGCATTACGAATGAGTGCTGTTCTTCCACGTAGCTGATTTTTATTTCGTTTCTAATCAGGTTAAATAATATGTACGACCAAATTTTCATTTCACCCTATTTTGAACTTATCAAAACATTTGAAAAGTGCCTTCCAAAAAAACTATCACATTACGTACAAACTGATTTCATCCGTGGTACCTCGAAATGCTGATCTACATTAAAGAATAGACGACGGAAAACAATGGAACTCAAGCGAAGCAAAAGCTGGCGGCAGATACTTTCTCCCGCCCTCTCTTCTCGTTGAGTTTTTGCGTCTGGAAGTCCACATTCCAGGATGCGATTAAGGAAGTCGTCTGTTTAACTGGGACCAGTGGGACGGACTGATTTGTAGATTGTGTCCCAGGCCTGGAGGCAAGGCGCTTTCTGGCAAACTGCATAAGTTTAATGTGTATTAATGCTCCACGCAATCACGCTGAAACTTACAAGTAAACAAAGAAAATTTTAGAGAGACGCGGTAGATAGAATGAACGTCATGTATGCAGAAAAAGCAGCTTGACAGACTGTTAATTTAATTTTTGATACTATTACTCGTTTTTAAATATGCCAAAATCGAATAAGTAAACTGAGTAATTTTAAGGATTAACAGGGGTAAAATGAATTAGTTTAATAAATTTTCAGATTACCTTCTTTTAAGGCGAACAACATTTCCTTCCAATTCAACGGAAGCAAATGAAGAGATTCTTGAAAAAAGCTAAACCATGCACTGTGCAAGTCTACTGCGACTCGAAGAAACTCATTTTAAAAGACTAGCGAAGATTGAAGTCACCGAGCCATGACAAAATCGCTGTTTATAAACAGCATTTTAAAAGCTTCAGTTTTAATCGATTTTATCGAGGTCACGTCGCTGGCGTAAAGCGGTCTGTAGAAAAAGCCGGTTACGTCTGAGCGGCATTCCCTGTTGTGCTGACGTTAAGGGAGACGAATGAGGTATTAACGCTCTGCAAATCCCCTTCCCAGCTCAAAACTTGGAGGCCATCCAACCGCGAGTGCTTGTTAGCAGGGCTGCCAGGTTGGCCTTCTCCTGGCCAAAATGTTCAAATATGGCAATTTTTCAAGCATGATTTGGCAAAAATTTGATGATTTAGGCCAGAAGCATGCCCATCTAGCAACCCTACTTGTCAGGTCGTAGGTTACAGTTTTGGTGGACAGGTTAACTTCTTCTACCAGCTGACTTTATAGATTGGACTTCCAAGATGTTGGAAGCCAACAAAAAATCAAAACATAGCTCCCCAGTCAAACTTTTTCGCCGGAGCATGTATTTTTTTCGCCGCCTAAGCGATTTAATTACTTGAGAGGTGAAAACATGCATGAAGGCGGCGAAAAAGTTAGACTGAGTCTACATACTTCCTGCCTCCAAAATCCTACATTTCCTTTGAACAATGTCATCTTTTCACTGTCTCTAACAACGAGGAAAGGTATGTGCACTGTCACTCCGGTTTTAATGTAGCACTTGAGTTATTCAGATGTCACTCGCTTAAATGCGGCTGCTGGACGCAGGTCAGAACACTTAAACAAACGTCTCTGAGCCGACTGCCGCGCCTCTGTCTCGTTCAACTTCGTCCTCGTAATACTTTTATCAGTGAGTTTTACTAGAATTTCTTCTGGCATTTGAATATGCGAAGTGCTTGATTAGTAAAATTGTCTCCTTTACCGGGATACCCTTTGGGATTGTTTTGAGAGATATGCGAGTCGTTTTAGAAACAATAGGCAGAAGTATAACTTTAGCAAAAGTTTAACTTTGGCAGAAGTATAACTTTGGCAAAAGTATAACTTCAGAAGGAGTATAACTTTCCTAGTAAAAGAATGTGAGAACTCGGTGGACTCCTGCATGCGATCAACCAGCAAAGGCCTGTGAGACAGACACAATGATTGCTTAGTGGCAGCCAGGTCCAGTGTTCCTGACATTTTAGCTCAATGAAAACACTTTCAAAGCGAAAAAACAGAGCGTTTTTGGCAAATGGTAGAGTTTTTTACAGTAGTACTACCAGAAAAATAAATTTAAATTCGTACACAGCAGCTTGTTTTAAATTTCTTTTTAAGACCAACTCTGAGTAAATATTAAGAGGGCATCTAATCAACAAGGAAGCAGCATCTGGAACATGGGTTCGCTCGCAAATGACAGAGGCTTCAACTCCTCTAAAACTTTGAAGTCAATATTCAGATCGATTTTTCTGTGCTTTCGTGTCACCTAGTGTATTAAGTAATTGGCTCTGAGAAAATATTTTTCCCCATCACAAATTAATGATAATTCGTTTAAATTGAAAACCTAAACGCTCCACAAACTCCAAAGATTGAATTTACTTTGAAATTAGAAAAACACGAGACTCTGAATGAAGAATATAAATAAACATGATGTTTTAGAAGAATATTTGTAAAAAATAAGCAAATCTAATCCCTTGAACGGATTAGGGGAACAACCAAAAGTATTTCATTATCATCAGTAGTACTTTTTCTATTGAAATCGAGAGGGAGCTTGAAGTTAGTAATTTCTCTGAACATCTCGGTTAATTTACCAAGCATTGATCTATTGAGATTTCCAAAGAATTTATCGCTGGAATAAAGGAAGATAAGGAAACGAGCCCTCGTGTCCTTAATAAAGCTCAGTAAAAGTACCGCGCCGAAGGGAATCAATTATGCAAGGCGATTATGGAAATAATGGCAGCGAAATTACATGAAGTTTTAGCGAGCGAAATGATTGCGTAATAAACTTGCAAAAGCTTCTGCCAACCACCCATTCCCTCGCGGAGCTTTTCGAACGATCATAAAAGCGATGTTCAGCGCATGTTTTATTATTTTAATGGATCTAATAGTACAGCGTTCATTCCAGGCATTACGAAAAGAACAAGGCGCACATCTACACTACGTGTGCATGTATTTCTTTTACCTATAGTGTGGACGCGTCATCAAATTGCAGTCTACGGAATACAATACCGTGTTTCAGTTTGGGTTTTGATCTTCGATACCTATGTGTAGAAAGATTTAATGTACTAGTGGAGTGTATAACTCGGTAGAAGTGGAAATATTCGAATTAGCGTACCTGTGTTTCAGTTTGTATTTTGATCTTCGATACCTAAGTGTAGTAAGATTTAACGTTCTAGTGGAGTGTATCACTCGGTAGGACTGAAAATATTCGAATTAGGCAGAGTTGTTTGATTCAACTCTTTCATCCAATATCCGTTAATACCAACTGGATAATTTCTCGATTTTTATTCGGTTTGAGGAAAGATTACCGAATACTGCCATCTACAAATTACTTTTAAGATTGATTTAATTATCATCGTTGATGATGAACAGCTATTTAATTTCCACTGAGCTTAGAGTAAGGCCCACTTTTAATAGTTATTCAATAATCCTATCAGGATATAAATTACTATGTGGCCCTTTGAAGTTCTTTCCTTAGTAACTATTTTGATTCAGTCTTCAGTTAACCTGAACGCTAGAAAAAGCTCATAATTTTAAAATGAAACATCAGTTACAATCGGATCAGATAGCAATGATATCAGCTCTTAGTAGATCCGTAAGCAAGATATGAGACTCGTGATTTTTTGCTACCTTCGCTTTAGAATTTATTGTAGTACGTGACTCTGATAACTATATCTGATAACTTTTTAGATGAAGTATATCTCTCTTGAACATCACCTCGAAGTTCTCGGAAATATATTATATGGAATGACGTTTTGCTTGCTCTCAGGCTCTCATTGATATCATGCCCCGTTCCTAACTTAGGTGAGTCGTTGGTTTACCCGAACTCGGCGCCAAGAACATTCTGGGTCCGCCACTTTGATGATCCGTAGTTTGTGTTTGTTTGCGGGCGAGTGAAGGGTTATCCGCTGTGGCAAAGACCAGCAAAGGAAACTTCCTCTGGAACTTCTATTCTACGCCGGGAACTTTCTCGGGAAGGGAGCCATGCAAAAGTTGTTTCTGAATCCCTAATTTCAGGCCAGGTAATTGCAGAAACGACTTGTATTCACCCTATCTACCTGCATTTGAATGCTGCTTATTATGTACGTGGACTAGAAAAACAATCAATATCAACTGAAAATAATTACAAAAATGCAATTGTTTAATCTCTCTTTGATTCAAACAATGCATCTGAATTAAAGTTTAAGGCCTTTAAAGTTACAAAGCAAAGCGTTTAAAGTTACACTGCAAAATGTAGCTAAACTTGTTTCTCGGAAATATTTTTCCTTTCCCCTTATTTTGAGCCCCCTCACGCAAGCAGGTCCTGGCCACGGAATAACGGGAAGGTGAGCCAAAGCACCGAGGTGTTTCGAAACAATCTCCCTCGCGCTCCCCCTCTCCCTCGAGCGTAGTATTGAAGCGACGTGCGAGCAATAAGTATTTCTACAGCTTCCTCCTTGAGGCTGTTTGCAGACTTTTACGACAGGGGGGATACGGTGATGCTCTTTTCATTATATTCTACAGTCTATAACATTTCATGCTGTGGAAAAAGGTGTACCTTTAAACATTCACTTTAAATTATGAATATGAAAACCGGCTATTCTCTTCCACTCAAAAGATGAACAGGATAAATATTTCACCAATAATATCATTTGACAATTTTACTGCACTTCGAAATCGAAGTAACTGTTCTAGGCATCATGTGAACAAAACAACTACTGCATGTTTAAACAATCATATACTCACTTTGAACTTACGTCTCAGCATTTCATATTGTTGCTACAGTTTCTGCAAAACCATACACGTTTGTCACTCGGTGCAAAGTTGTTTGATAGATCAATAGATATCATACTATTGCGTATCCTCACAGAAAGATTAGGAAAACCCTTTCCAACGTCCATTTTTTCACAAGTCTCATACAACAACAACAGCAAAGCACAAGTTCATGCTCTGGGAACAGGACACCCGAAGCTGTGCTCAAGCTGTAGCGGTAATGACGTTATTCGACTGCCTTGCTGCTTCTGTTCCAATTTACTCCAGCTGTTGGTGCTCGTGTTCGTGATACAGCTTTTAGCACTGTTGCTGTTTGTGCAGTAAGGGCTCAGCTTATACTGTCGGCGGTGATGGTGTTCTCGAACTGTTCTTGCTGATGATACTCGAGCTGGTGCCGTAGTTCTCTGTACTCACGCCTTTAGCAGTGCTGTTTTTCGGCTGCTCTTAGTGTTGCTCTTTTTGCTATCGCTGCTGTGCTGTTGTTCGGCTGCTCTTAGTGTTGCTCTTTTTGCTGTCGCTGCTGTGCTGTTGTTCGGGTGCTCTTAGTGTTGCTCGTTGTGTTGCTGCTTCAGTGCTACTGTTCGGCTGCTCTTATATAGTATTGGTCTTTGTGCTGTCGCTGCTGTGCTGCTGCTTCAGTGCTGTTGTTCGGCAACTCTTAGCGTCGCTTTCTATGCTACTATTACTACTGTTGTAGATGATGGTATAGCTGTTCATTCTGCTGCTGTTGCTGTTATTACTTTTATTATCGATTCTACTCTTGTAGCTGGAAGAGCCTCCAATTGTGCTTCTACTGTTTTTGGTGCTGCTCCTATTTTTGGGGTGGTTGGGGCAGGTGAAGATTCTGATTTTTGATCAACTGCTGCTGTTGGTGTGGCTGTTATTGCTGATGCTGTTGGTTTTGCAGCTGTTGTTGATAAAAGTGCAGTTGATACTGTTTTTACTGATACTGTTGCAGCTGCTGCTTTTTTTTGATAAAATTACTATTGATGCTGTCACTGATGCTGCTGTTGTTGATAAAATTGCTATTGATGCTGATGTTGCTGTTGTCGATGAAATTTCTATTGATGCTGATGCTGCTGTTGTTGATAAAATTGCTATTGATGCTGATGCTGCTGTTGTTGATAAAATTGCTATTGATGCTGATGCTGCTGTTGTTGAAAAATTGCTATTGATGCTGATGCTGCTGTTGTTGATAAAATTGCTATTGATGCTGATGTTGCTGTTGTTGATGAAATTTCTATTGATGCTGATGCTGCTGTTGTTGATAAAATTGCTATTGATGCTGATGCTGCTGTTGTTGAAAAATTGCTATTGATGCTGATGCTGCTGTTGTTGAAAAATTGCAATTGATGCTTGTGCCGCTGGAGCTTCGTGCGCTCGTACAACTTCGTAAGTTCACGTGCAACATTCTTCGCAAGTTTTGGACGGATCCTTTAAGAGGAGAGCAGAGCCCGTGGACTAATTAAGCTTCTTAATTAGCGAGAGAAGCAGAGGGGGCACCTGCCAAGAAACAGCTCCGTGCGAGTTTTTCCGAAGCTATTTTTTCAAAGTTAGGTCAGCAGCAATGAATGACCTGATATATTGCTGTCTCAAGCAAATCATTGCCTGGAACAAGACTCCAAAATTATTCATGGAAATTGACGTCGGAAGCATAAGATCCCGTTATCGTTTAATCATTTGAGAAGGTAAAATATGTTGTTACTTCACTTGATGGAAATAGATTTTGGCGATAGTAAACTTTAGGAGCCGTGCGTTGCGGGACTCATGCCTTGCTGAATTTTGAAACTTGTGAACGCGCTTTGTTCGGATCATTTCTGTATAAAAATTACCATGATCCTTCGAATCATATTCTACAACGCATAATTTTCATCATATTGATAATATGTGAAGAATTTCGTTGCAAATTTTTGCGATTGGATTCTATGGCTATTTTTGCGAATTGTTAGACATTTTGCTCATGATTTTTCACCCAAAATATCCGGCGTGGGCCGATTTTGTATTGCCTTGCACTGCCATATTTTGTGCATTGTGATGCAGGTGGTGAGGGTAACTCGAGGTGGTGGTAATGATGCAGGTGGTGAGGGTAACTCGTGGTGGTGGTAATGGTGCAGGTGGTGAGGGTAACTCGTGGTGGTGGTAATGGTGCTGGTTGCGAGGGTAACTCAAGGTGGTGTTAATGAACTGGTGGTAGGGGTACCTCGTGGTGGTGGTAATGGTGCTGGTGGTGAGGGTACCTCGTGGTGGTGCTAATGGTGCAGGTAGTGAGTGTAGCGTGTGATTGTGGTATGTTGTTTGCCAAACAAACTTCTGATTTTCTTTCCTCTTACCTCTCTCAATCCCTCTCAGATATTAAACTGTCCATGAACAGGTGCAATAGTTGTCTGTGATGTGAGAATATTACTGCTCGTCTAGGCAGGGCGAAGATTGATCAGTTCATCGTTTTATTGGCTCCTGAACTTACGATTTCGTTTAGGCTTAGCGTTTCGTGCTCAGTTTTTCTAGTGTGTCGTTTTTCCTATGAATTATGTCTGGTTAACTGCCTCTTTCAAGTCTTACTGGTATGGGTATAAGATTTAACATATGCTGTTTTTTGGGGGGATTTTTTTTCTTTGATTTACACCTCGTCTCAAGGTTATTTTACTGTTAGTAGTACTCATCAAATTCAACAAACAATCATGAAATTCTGCAAAAATCGCCCTGAACGCTCATACGATGATCTGCCAGTATAAAATTCAGGACAATCTGGTCTTGTATGTACACTGAAGCTATTTCACACGAATGACGGCCAAAATGCATGATATTTTGTTGAATTTCCTCCTCCAAGTAATTGTCGCCTGATCACCCAGGTTATTCTGAGCCCAAAATGCACTCGCCCACTATGCCTCGAAGACTCACTCAAGAGGCATCATGGCGGAAGAAAAGCACCACTCGCTCAGCGTACACACTCACCCTGATCATTCATGGTTACAGACAACAGGCTTTTGAACTTTGACTTTAAAAAACGGGACTTTCGGAACGTGACTGTCTCCTTTATGTTGGTTTTCGGAATCCGGTATGTTGATGTTGGTGTAGTAAGGTGCACTTCTGTTGGTGTGGTAAGAAATTAAATGGGTCATTCTTGGGCTAGGACATTTTCAAAATACGGGGTTGGCTAGATGTGGGATTTCATACCGCCCCACTTCTTGCTTCCCCCGTTAAAGAAGCAGCTTTATGCGTTTATTTGGCAATTATTTGGCAGGTATCACCGATCAGTTTCATGTAAAGATGCTGGAAAAGTTCTTGTTTAAACATCTATCTGAAAATTTTAATGAAAGCTAGTTTAAACATGAATTCTTTTGTTTCTATTGCAGTGTAATTTATCAGATTCTAATGAATATGATGATAAGGCTCAGCTAAGACAAAAACAAACCTAAAGTTCACGCATGTGGTACTCTCAATTTCAATCACAATTGTATGCAGGTACAAAGAGCTCAATACTCATACTAAAACCAGATAGAAACGAACAGTATTAGTTGAACACCACATGAGTACGTAAATTGAATTTAAAAAGCGTTAGTTACAAATAACAAAATAATAACAGACTAATAGAAAGAGTTGGTAATCTGATAGCTGTATAAAAACGAAATCGTTCACTGTAGGCTGCTCAAACGGAAGCCGCTCCTAAGTTGGGGAGACAACAGCACAAAAAAATAACAAGCTAACGGCATTTAAGCATTTATTATTTTACAGTTTCACGTAGGACATGATATGTTCACAATGTAGTAACGGTTGCGTATGTGTGCAATACGCTCGAAGAAAAGTTCAGAGTCGCGCAGGTCTTGCGTTTCGACCGAAGACTCCAACAACGTAGCCCGCCCTTGATCAATACTACGAACAGCTCCATCAGAAGGGGAGTTGTAAGGGGTAGAGTGCGTTATCATCATTAAGGTTGACGAAAAGTAACCCGTCTTTACACGACACCAAATGGAAGGTTACACACACACTAACCACAACCTCAAACAAGGGCAAAACCGAAGCAGCTATTGGTAAATTGGCTACCGGCCGAAAATAATCATTGACGCATGTCGTGACTCAATTTCGCTGGGAACCAAGTTGATGCCTTGTTATCTAGAAATTATTCAGCAAGTTAACTTTGTTAGTGACTCGCATTCATGTCTTTGGAGATTAGTTTCAGGTTCGATAACTTGAGAATATAGCTGGCGTATGAGAGAAAAGCTCGTTTTACAGCTCAAAGTATTTTACAGACCCACAGCCAACCGTGCTTTGGGTGTCGAAATTGCGGTTCTGAACGAAAAAAATTGAGCTCTCCAAGGAATTTGAAGAAAATTCTGAACAAAACGCAACAGATTTTCGTCCATTAAGGATTAATAGCCTTTGATAAGGCGTACCTATGGAAATAGCTGAAGGTTGATGGTTGGTCGATCTTTTCGAATAGGAAGCCTTTTTATGTAACGTTTTTCTATCAAAATATGATAGTTTTATTATTTTTCGGCACACGCTGTTCACGTGTCACATACCTGCTCTATACGGGATGTACTCCAGGGAAATTTTTATTTTTGTGAACACTGACACTCACGCGTTAACACGATTATTAAACACAGTTTTATAATATTGCGTGATAGATGAACATAAAATTGAGGCTTATTTTCATCTACGTGTGATTAATTTTTCTTCCTAGACCAACATGTGATAAAAAATCTGTTTTTTTTTGTAGGGCACATGACGCGAGGCCTGACAGGAAATGACAGTTCTATTTCTAATATACGGTATTGGTTTTCTTAGAATCGTCCGATAAGAATTGTGTGCAGTGACAACAGCAGAACAAATGAAAAGGGCCTTCGTCTCCGTAATACACTGCACTCATATTTTGAAAAAATGTTTCCGTCATCGCACAGTGAGCAACAAATATGAGCTATAAAATAACATTTCAACTCGAAACATCACCTTGCAGAACTCGTATATGTGTTCGGTTTAATGCAAAAGCTAACACCCTGGCAGATTTGATTTCTTTCTAAATCTACTGCACTCTCGAGCTTCGATACAGACCACGGTAGAGGAAACAAGGTAAGTTCAAACCAGTTTTGTTTTCGTCGACGGTGTAGTTTTGCTGACGTCACGGCAACGATCCAATAGCAGCGCTCATATTGTATCTGGTAGCACTGCTACCCCTAAATCCGTCCCCACTATTGGCCTAATGACATTGTGTTTTGGTGACGTCATAAAGTTTGTTTGAAATAAAGCCTTTCTATTGGCTAGCCGGACAAGAGGAGGTGTATTTTCACCCATAGAAATGACCGTACCTTGTTTCCTCTACCGTGATACAGACTAGTATAGTGACACACAAATTAACACTCTTTCCAAGAACTCCAAACATCATGAACCTGATGCTCGTCATTCATTCAAGAATTTCAGAAAGTGTGGCTTCTGGTCTGTGTCACGCTTGCCATCAGCTAAACACACGCTTTAACAGGTGCACAATTTTTGGTATGATTAACAAATATACTCACAAAACATTTGCGAGCGTCTGTACGGCAGAACCACAAAAAACTGCGCTGTAAATTCACAGGATGAAACAACAAAGACTCAGACTCATAAGCTCAAACGCACACATTTCAGAAGAGTATATAAAAAAGGTAAGAAGCACATGCACACTCAGAAGCGTCCCACACAAACAGAAACGCCCAAAAAACACACCCGTCAATAGCACACGGAGCCACTAAAAGTCGAACAGACGAACAGGAGGCAGTTATTGGCTTTCTCATGGCCGCGCCTAATTGGAATCTGCTGCTCCGATCTCAATGACCCTTGTCGATCGTAGGAATACCGTCCCGTCTTTGTCATGACGATTGTAGTCTTAAATATCAAGCACAGGCCTTCCCTAGAAGGCTTGAAGGCCTTCCCCAAGAAGGCCTTTCCAAGAAAAATTATAGTCTTTGATGAGAATTTTTTTCGTCTAAGCCTTCGACAGATGAAACGCATTCGAGTCTAGCGTACCTGCGTTGTTTTCCGTTTCCAATCCGATCTTTTTTGTTCATCGCGAACTAAGGCGAGATCGCCTTCTATGATTCAGAAACGTCTTGCCAAAGCTTCGGTGAAAAGGCGGAAATTCTGCACGTGGGTGAAAATTCCATAGCTACTCAATTGGGATATCGGTGCTGAGAAAGATCTGCTTTCCTCGTTGGCATGAATGTCATTCTCACTGCAAAGTCGACTGTGCAAAAACAAAAATTCAAAGCGAAATTTAAATCCAGCTCAACTACGGATTGCTTCCATTGCAACAAGGCGATTGGTTTCACTGAACAACTTGAACGCGTGAACATGCAGGTTAAGCTGAGTATTCGTTTTTGCTTGACGTGCATTTTAGTCTTTAATCAAATTTGGTTTAACTGATTTGCATAAGACAAATTAAAAACGTAGTTCTGCTACCTCATGAATCTAGTTCTACATATTGTCCAGTTCCTTCACTGCTTACTTTCAGAAAATGCATGAATCTGAAACCAAGATTTCCTTGTATTTGTTATCACAAGCAAGAGCTTCAGGTCGTTTATGATTTCAGTTACAGGGATCCAAAACTTCGGCTGAAGTGATCCAAAACTTCGGCTGACGTGATCCAAAACTTTCACTTCTGTAAGTCTGAATTAATAGTTTATTTTCATGAGCACGTGCATACAAGCAAAAGCCTGAGGTCATTTCTAATTTTGTTACTGAAATGATCCAATTCTAATTCTTTTTACTGAAATGAGCCAATATTTTGGCTCAGGGAAAATATCGCTGTTCTTTTGAGCCATTCTGTTCATATCTCAGTCGCAAGAGCTCAGAAGAGCTAATTCCTTGTAACCTGAGTAGAAGACCTCACTACAATATGAATATCAATATACTGTACTGTTGATGCTATAGTTTTCAAAATTTTGTATGTGTTGCTTTCTCGCCCTTTCTGCTGAAGTCCGTTCTCACACGTTCTTTGTTAAATTATTTAAATTGTGCTAAACAAATTTTCATGGTCAATGACGAGAAAAAAACAGGGCCATCTAAAAAAGCTCAACAAAGTCTTACAGCAAAGTCATATAAGTCAGTGATTTTACTCCAGTTCTTTTACTTAGTAATGCCCGTGGCTCATGCCATGAGGATTTTATTTCGTATGTTAATCATGCATGGACTAGCATTATAAATATAGGTGTTTAAGTTATTTAACCTTAAACTTGTTTCGTCGCTTGACTTAATTTTGTAAATATGAATTTGCAAATCAATTAATATTACGTAGTGAAATCATTCCATTAGCGTAATAGATCCATAACTTAACTGGAAGCTCGCGATGCGCGTCGCAAACCTTGCCTAGCTCGAATGCGGGTCTCGTAGCTACTCTAGCTCCTAGAATGCGGGTCTCGTAGCTACTCTAGCTCCTAGAATGCGGGTCTCGTAGCTGCACTAGCTCCTTGAATGCGGGTCTCGTAGCTACTCTAGCTCCTAGAATGCGGGTCTCGTAGCTGCACTAGCTCCTTGAATGCGGGTCTCGTAGCTGCACTAGCTCCTTGAATGCGGGTCTCGTAGCTACTCTAGCTCCTAGAATGCGGGTCTCGTAGCTGCACTAGCTCCTTGAATGCGGGTCTCGTAGCTGCACTAGCTCCTTGAATGCGGGTCTCGTAGCTGCAATAGCTCCTAGAATGCGGGTCTCGTAGCTGCACTAGCTCCTAGAACGCGGGTCTCGTAGCTGCAATAGCTCCTAGAATGCGGGTCTCGTAGCTGCACTAGCTCCTCGAATGCGGGTCTCGTAGCTGCACTAGCTCCTTGAATGCGGGTCTCGTAGCTGCAATAGCTCCTTGAATGCGGGTCTCGTAGCTGCAATAGCTCCTTGAATGCGGGTCTCGTAGCTGCACTAGCTCCTCGAATGCGGGTCTCGTAGCTGCACTAGCTCCTCGAATGCGGGTCTCGTAGCTGCACTAGCTCCTTGAATGCGGGTCTCGTAGCTACTCTAGCTCCTAGAACGCGGGTCTCTTAGCTGCACTAGCTCCTAGAACGCGGGTCTCTTAGCTGCACTAGCTCCTAGAATGCGGGTCTCGTAGCTGCACTAGCTCCTAGAACGCGGGTCTCTTAGCTGCACTAGCTCCTAGAATGCGGGTCTCGTAGCTGCACTAGCTCCTAGAATGCGGGTCTCGTAGCTACTCTAGCTCCTAGAACGCGGGTCTCTTAGCTGCACTAGCTCCTAGAACGCGGGTCTCTTAGCTGCACTAGCTCCTAGAATGCGGGTCTCGTAGCTGCACTAGCTCCTTGAATGCGGGTCTCGTAGCTGCACTAGCTCCTTGAATGCGGGTCTCGGAGCTACTCTAGCTCCTAGAATGCCGGTCTCGTAGCTACTCTAGCTCCTAGAATGCCGGTCTCGTAGCTACTCTAGCTCCTAAAATGAGGGTCTCGTAGCTACTCTAGCTCCTAGAATGCGAGTCTCGTAGCTACTCTAGCTCCTAGAATGCAGGTCTCGTAGCTACCGCAGCTTTTAGAACGCTTATCTTTTAGCTAAAATGCAGTCTTTCGAATAGACAGCTTCATGAACAATCACAACTCAATAAATGCACTCACAACGTAAAGGGCAAAGATTGTTTGAACTTATGCGGCCCAAATTCATCATGCATGTGTTCAATTAGGTAGCGCCTGACCAATCATGCTATTTCAAATGCGGAACTACACCGAGCATGTTGAGGCATCTATAGAAAATTAGCGGAATCCCTCTTGTGGTTTCGAGAACCTAGCGAGTCGTAATGGAAAACCTGGCCGGAAGAGAAAGTACAGAGCAGCTATGCAGGCTTCGACAAATAAGGATATGTACGTTATAAGAGCCGTGATTCTGTTAATTGCATCCTCATTCTTTGTCAGAAAATGTTTGTATTAATTACATTGGGCTAATATTGGGAAATTACATTGGGCTAATCACAGAGTTGGTTTTAGAGGTTTAATACGAATGCCGTTTCTCATATCTTTTTTTTTTTTTGAATGAAGATTAAATGAGATGAATGAAGGACACTGAATTCATTCCAATGAATTTATGTGAATAGTGCACTCATATTAATCACGTGGATATTTTGCTTCGATATTTGCATTTGATAACTTTATTGTTCTGGATATACGACACAGGCGAGAAATCTTTTCGAATGGAAAAATTAGTAACTATTTTCAACATTCAACGGCTCGAATCGTGCCTTTTGCCGTCTAAACAGTAGTAAAACATCGTAGAGGTATTTCCTTTGTCTGAAATTTTGAAAATAATGCTGAATAATTTTGCACAAACAAAAAAAGAACTCGAAATTAAAGTTTGAAACATTTGTTGCGCACAACAAATGACTCCCAGAAGCGAGACACGGAGTGGGATCGATCTTAATAAGATTCACGAGAATCCAAGACAAGGGGGACGCAAAACGCAATGACTCTTTTTTTTTCTTTAATATCGAAGAACGAGGGTTCTCGGTCCTTCCTCCTTAAGCCTGAACCAAAAATTCCCCCTAATAAAGTCCCATTTTTCATCGATATTAAAGAAAGGGACGTAATGATGGAAAAATGTTCCACTTGCGTTACTGCCTGCCGTATTTTATTGAGCATATAATTTTGTGTTGGTTGTTTTTGTGATCAGCTGAGCGAGGTAACCTAAATTATCCACATCCAGGCGACTCTGGCGCACAGAGAACGATCATCAAACCACCCAGCGAAAAGGAAACGATCGTGGAAAATTCTCGTTATAACTAGCTTTCTGTGTTAGACCTCGTATGATATGGAACAAAATATGATAAACACGTCGTGTGTCACTTGTAATAGAATAGGATGCATTTGAAAAAAGTGTAAACATCACATTTTTCTTTCATTTCACGTTGTCTCATTTAATTTTATTTTTTATTGAATTTAATTTGCTAGACTCGGAAAACGTTTTCCCGGCCATGCAATGAAATATAAAGAAAAAAACATCATATTCTTCACATTTTTCCGTCATTAAAAATGTTTTTCTCTTGGAGTTCGTACAAGTAACTGCTGTCTGATACTTAGAACGTGTTCATCTAACGAGATTTTCACTGAAATTTATTCAGAACTTCAGAACTCCTTATCACTATTTTCAAACGCAGATGCCATTACCCCAAGTACAGCCTAATTTTTCGTGAAATGGAAAATTTGCTGTTTACATCAGATTTTATTCATTTGAACATAAGCGCATATGAGCGAATTCAGTCAAACGTCACTCACCAGTTTTCATCGATAAATCGCAGGAAATTTCTCCTAAGTCATTTAGAACAAGCACCAGGCCTTCAACAACTGCTGTCTAACCCTGACCGAAGCGTCCATTGCATCATACATACGATGCATGTCATTGGAGCTCGTCTGGTGCACCGAAGACTGAATGAACACCATCGTTAACGCAAGCGAGGTGTTCATCTGTCACTTGCGATTCCAGCATAAACTCTAGCATACTCATACTCTCAAATGTCTCGGTACTCTCAATTGTTGCCCAGCTGCACCCTGGTGCGCGTAATGGTATTACCTTTAAACGTTTAAACGGTATACCTCTAGATGTTGCAACGGTGATACCTGCAGACGTTGTAACGGTGATACCTTCAGACGTTGCAACGGTGATACCTGCAGACGTTGCAACGGTGATACCTGCAGGCGTTGCAATGGTGATACCTGCAGACGTTGCAACGGTGATACCTGCAGACGTTGTAACGGTGATACCTGCAGACGTTGCAACGGTGATACCTGCAGACGTTTTACTGGTGATACCTGCAGACGTTGTAACGGTGATACCTGCAGACGTTGCAACGGTGATACCTGCAGACGTTTTCAGGGAGGCTTTGTGAGGCAGTACTTTCACCACAATTGGTATGCTGCGTTTTACATGCAAAAAAAGGGACTGCCGGTATTAAAAAAATATAAGCAGCCGTAGAAAAGTAACTACATCGTATTTATTATACTTTTGCTATCAAAAGTCTATTATTAGGCCAAGCAGCATTAAAATTAAGCTAGCTGTTTTATTCTTAATTATGATATTATTTGAGAAATACAGCTGAGATTGAAAAACTTTCTCGACACCTAACCGGTTGCACTGCATCAACCCCGCCTCAATTCCGCGCTAAAATACCTACTTTCTCCTTGATCGGGCTTCATGAAATTATAGGTCAGTCTTGGTTCTTCGTTGTGTCGGTAGTATAACAACCTCCACAACCATCTTTTCACTACGTCTTCTTCATTACCTTTAGCTTTGATGACTTAACCATCCTTCCACTTCGTTCATTCGTTTCCTCGTCGCTTTTCCACCTCCTCATCGTAATTCATTTTTGCTGACATGGTTTTCGGTTGCCGTCATCATACTCTTTTTTTTTTCATCGATGTACGTATTATTCGTTGGCCAATTTTCAGGAGGCAATTCTTTCTCTGCATTATTTTTCGTCATTTTCTCATAACTTTCATTTTCTTTCAGTTGATGGTCGAGACGGAAGGCCTCAATTATTATATTTTGTTATTTCAATAAAGATCTAATTAAGATTCTGACCTTTCAATGTCATTAGTTGTAAATAATCATGATATTATGACAAGTTAAGTGGGACATCATAAAGGTAAATGATTAGATGGTTGCAACGTAATTTAATATTATAATGATGACGTCTTTCAATTAGCTAATGGATGACACATTCGGAAATAAGAAGCGGCTCACAATGTACATTGCGTATTGAAGGATTTACCGTTAATTAAATGACAATAACACTAACAGATCTCGGTGATTACGTTAATTCTGATCTATCAAGTGACACAATTATTGGAATTCGCATTGTTACATCAAATAAGCAGGTGAAGCCTTTAACGTGACTAACAGACGCAACCTAGATTATGAATATATTGATAAGTCTGACAAGAACATCTTATATGAGGTGGAGCCTCGGAGCTGAGTTATACAGTTGAAAAGTAAAGATCGTCAAACACTTCCAACGATGCTATCCTACACCTAGACATGAAGCTACTAAGAAATGAGTGAGAATATGGATAGACACATTGAGGGATATACTTAGCTCGGTCTTGAGAAGCACTTAGATAGCCTATGCACGACTTTAACAGCCATTGGAACTCTAGGGCAAAGAGCCCTCTCCCACCTATCCGCGTGGACAGGCGGGAGAATCACACGTCTTACTCTCTTAATGGCGCAGGCCTTAATGCCGCTCCCTGTCGCTTGTGCACACTGCCCAGAAGGGGCTGTGAGACGCCGTTTCGAGTGAGAACAGACACGTTCTCTCGTAACGAAGCTTTACATTAATGTATCGCAGAAAATAGCAAGCGTTGGGAGATGATTCAAATTGATTAAGCTTTATAATCAAATAGCAAATAATTTACGTAGAATGGATAACATTTTAGGTCTCGCAAGAAGAAGTTTAAATATACAAAGGAATATGGAAGTATCTTGAAATGATCTTCGGTACAGGCGTTGGCTACGTGGCAGTGTGTCCGAAGTCCAATGGTGGGTCTCGTAGAGGGTGTGAGGACCGCTGGCTTTCGCTGGCTGGTATTTGAATGATGCTTGTCGGTTGGTGAAGCTCGTCTCGAAGCGTAGTTTGTAGAGTTCAGAAATGCTGCGTTCATTGTCGAGAACATATTATCCAACGTCGGGTCTTTTAGAAGATGGTTGCTTGGCCAAAACAACCCTTTCTTAACGTTATTTGAACACGACGAGAGTCTCCCATAGTAGAACTATGACAATCCTCGCCGACGTCATTTTTGAATCGAGCTCCCGCTCGATGTTATCCTTCTTCATAATCGGTGCGCGTGCGACTACTGATCAGAAGAAAAGTAGTTCCGAGAAAACAAATACGGAGCGTGACGGAATGGTTTGCATTCACATGGAAGCGCTGAATCGAGACACCTTGTGATGACACCTTTGCAGTTGTCCTTGGGCAGAACCTTTTCCTAACAATCGATGTCGGTGATCTCCCACGCCGTCATGACTACCACATGCAGCAGTCGTGAAGTTAAAAAACTTCATGGAATAAATCCTTTTTTTCGCCCTACAGTCGCGTAGAGACCGAGGGGGCTCCTGTTCTTCATCTCTCTTGCAGGAAGAAACTCCGAGTTATAGAACTCCACGGGATTTTAGATAGAAGTGGACGTCTTCCTTTAAGGCTGGAATCGTCATCTTTTTTTTTCACCATCGATGATGATGTAAACGTTGCCGTATCATTGGTCGTCTCTCCATTAATCGCAGCACATCGTCGCTCTGTTTTCTTCATCGTCGTATCCTCCATCGTTGATGCTCGCCGGGATTGCATCACGTCATGCGCCAACCAGCTGTCCGTCGCGCGCAAAGTGTGTGTGTGAGAGCAGACGCAAGCGTGCTTGGTTACCTCGCGTTGCTATGGAGACAGGGCAAGCTTCTGAGTGACGGTATTGTTGTACGCGAGAGTTCCAGCTGCGGTGCTCACTCTCGTACCTCTGCATCGCGTCTGCACTGTGCTCCGCACATGTACGTCGCAGAGTGCATCCATGTCGCAGCCGACCGTCATCACGCCAAGATGCACGAAGTGCACGTACATAGACGCGTATGTGAAGCGAGTGTGTGCAGGCGCTGGCGTGTAATCCCTAGCGGTTGTCCCAGCTGTTACGCTCGCTGCTGCTGCGCTGCTGCTGCTGGTCTGTGATGTAGTTCTAGTCGCTCACGCACACAGGTGTACGTATGCGCCGCTGCCTCAGCGAGACGCTCGCTGCCGCTGGTCGGGCCGTGATGTACGTCCAGTCACGCACACAGACGTGAATGCGAAGCGTGCGTTCGTGTGATCGCTCTGCACAGGCAGAGGCCCTCTTGTGCAGCGGTGATCTTGTGAAGACCGTTGTTGATTCACACGTCCACAGCAGCAAGTGACTGAAAGTTCCATAATGGTTATTTGTTGGCTTTATAAATCCCAAATTTTCACTCCTTCTCCCTCCGCAGGCGTTCACAACATGCGTCCACACTCATCTCACTCATTAGTAACTTCATGTTTACAGAAAGGACATACTTCTAGCCTATTTTAATTTTTATTCCATTCTTATTCGATATGCTATGATGCAATGATAATGATGATTCTCGGAAGGAGAGGACACAATATTTTCTGATAATACATTACCATTGAATTTTAAAATTGAATGGGCTGTACGCCATCCGGGTTAGAATCGAATTCATTTATATTTATAGTTATTATTACATTCTTCGTTACGAATTATCAATTTGCTCGCACTGAAAGATTAAGAACTAATTCATAATTTTTGTGACATTTACTTTACAAAGAAACAATAATCCAGACAGGAATGAATTACACCTCGGCATCTATTTCGTGGTCGTAATTAGTAATTTGTTGACAATGAAGTATAAGTAAGTAGGAGTAACAAATAATTTCATCATCACGCTATCTCGCAAAATACATTCAAACATCACACCAAAATATCCTAAACACCGAGCATCATATTTGAATTTCAAATGCTGCCATGTCGTTACATGTTCTATGAGGCTGGGGAGTGAGTCAGCCATGTGGTTACGTGGCGGAGCTGTGGTGTGTCTTTGCTTGGGAGGCAAGAATGTCAAGAGGCCAGACTGGATTTGTAAACAACGCGCAGCCAGGCAGCTCCTACACCACACCTCGCAGCTAGAGTGCTAGACCTCAGCTTTCATACCCATCACATCTCATAAGGTACATTCACGCACAATAATCTTCTTAAAATGATTAATTCACACGATGAAATGTAATTTTAAAATTTTGAAATGGACACGAGAGTAAATTATCCGTAGATTAGGATTTCTCCATCCGTAAATTTTATAGGTAAACTCGATTTTTGAGCGTACATAATGCATGTGATGTTGTTATTTCGTAGAAAATATTTTAATTGAATGGAATTTTCCTATTAAATGAGCCTCCGTCGACGTATGAGAGTACAAAGAAATTTTTCATGAGCACTTCAATTGAAAGTTTTTAATAAAATTTTTTTCTTAAATGTCTAGGAGATTCTTAAATTAAATTTCGTTGATGTTAATTTTAGAAGTTTAGTTCTTGAACTTTAAGATTCCAAATGAGAAGCTAAGATGATAGAGTCTGAATGCTCTACGTAAGTTTCAGAATATGACTCTGGCTGCCGCTATCAAGAGTGCAGAGCTGTGCGGTCGCCAACGCTTTCCTTTGTTAAAACAAAATGGCGCCGAAAGGTTCACGGTGGATAGATGAATTTCCATAGCGTCCAACTCAAATTAATTATTCTCATAGAAAAACTGTGTAATAATCAATCGAATTACGCTTGATTTTTAAATTTTAAATCATTTGGAATCAACTGCTTCATATATTGGGTATTTCAATACACGAACAATCAACACAAAACGACGTAATGAAATAAGAAATTCAGAATAGATTCATTAATTGGGATAAAACATGATTAGAAATGGTTAACCTAAAGCATGATTATTGAGAGAAATTCATAAATCAAACAGAGATTAATACATGATTAGACATATGAATAATTTTATAGTAAATAAACACACTAAATGAAATGCAAATAGGTTCACAATAGAAATAAAATCGGACAGAAAGCATGATTAGACACATGAATAATTTTATAGTAAACAAACATAATAAAATGAAATGTAAATAGGTTTAAGCAATTGAAATAAAATGGCAGGACATTGATAAATGGGTAGATGGGCACATAAAATAGAAACGATTTAAATGTAAGCGGGATACAATGACCTAGATTACTAAACACCCTGATACAATACTGAGTGTTATGAACAGTCATCCATTACTAGTTGAGTTTGCGTCTGGCCGATCAAATGCAATTTTTATGAAGTATTTGAGGCGGATTTGATATAATTTGAAATGTTTTTGTTAATTTTGGTAACGTGGCAATTATTTCGAGTGGTCTCTTGCGGAAACGGGATCCATCACCGCTGCCTCCATTTGTTATATACTCTTTTTTTTTCCAGCGATGTACGTATTATTCGTTGGCCAATTTTCAGGAGGCAATTCTTTCTCTGCATTATTTTTCGTCATTTTCTCATAACTTTCATTTTCTTTCAGTTGATGGTCGAGACGGAAGGCCTCAATTATTATATTTTGTTATTTCAATAAAGATCTAATTAAGATTCTGACCTTTCAATGTCATTAGTTGTAAATAATCATGATATTATGACAAGTTAAGTGGGACATCATAAAGGTAAATGATTAGATGGTTGCAACGTAATTTAATATTATAATGATGACGTCTTTCAAGTTTGCTAATGGATGACACATTCGGAAATAAGAAGCGGCTCACAATGTACATTGCGTATTGAAGGATTTACCGTTAATTAAATGACAATAACACTAACAGATCTCGGTGATTACGTTAATTCTGATCTATCAAGTGACACAATTATTGGAATTCGCATTGTTACATCAAATAAGCAGGTGAAGCCTTTAACGTGACTAACAGACGCAACCTAGATTATGAATATATTGATAAGTCTGACAAGAACATCTTATATGAGGTGGAGCCTCGGAGCTGAGTTATACAGTTGAAAAGTAAAGATCGTCAAACACTTCCAACGATGCTATCCTACACCTAGACATGAAGCTACTAAGAAATGAGTGAGAATATGGATAGACACATTGAGGGATATACTTAGCTCGGTCTTGAGAAGCACTTAGATAGCCTATGCACGACTTTAACAGCCATTGGAACTCTAGGGCAAAGAGCCCTCTCCCACCTATCCGCGTGGACAGGCGGGAGAATCACACGTCTTACTCTCTTAATGGCGCAGGCCTTAATGCCGCTCCCTGTCGCTTGTGCACACTGCCCAGAAGGGGCTGTGAGACGCCGTTTCGAGTGAGAACAGACACGTTCTCTCGTAACGAAGCTTTACATTAATGTATCGCAGAAAATAGCAAGCGTTGGGAGATGATTCAAATTGATTAAGCTTTATAATCAAATAGCAAATAATTTACGTAGAATGGATAACATTTTAGGTCTCGCAAGAAGAAGTTTAAATATACAAAGGAATATGGAAGTATCTTGAAATGATCTTCGGTACAGGCGTTTGCTACGTGGCAGTGTGTCCGAAGTCCAATGGTGGGTCTCGTAGAGGGTGTGAGGACCGCTAGCTTTCGCTGGCTGGTATTTGAATGATGCTTGTCGTTTGGTGAAGCTCGTCTCGAAGCGTAGTTTGTAGAGTTCAGAAATGCTGCGTTCATTGTCGAGAACATATTATCCAACGTCGGGTCTTTTAGAAGATGGTTGCTTGGCCAAAACAACCCTTTCTTAACGTTATTTGAACACGACGAGAGTCTCCCATAGTAGAACTATGACAGATCGTGGTTTGCTCTTATCGTTGTACTGGCTACTTAACGATGCTTTGACTCCTGAAGTGACCTCCACCCAATCATTTCTCTCATCCATGATCTCTTCCACCCATATTTAGGCACTTACTTTCCCCAGATTCATATGAATGATTTCTATCATGACTCACCGTTGTCTAACCTCTCATTTCAAGCGTCCTCCTAAAGGTATTATCTTCTCTGACTCTTTAGCTCTTTCCTCGTCCCATAACCTTTTTTATCCATCTATCTTTAACTCTAATTCTATCTGTTTTTTCGTTTTTCAAAGATTTTTCTTTACCCGTAATCAAACCCTACTTTCTTTTCCTAAGCATATTATTTTCTCTCACCTCTATTTGAAATCAATTTTTAATCCCTGCACTACACACGTTTTTTGTCAGCTTACATCTTACTCCTCTCTTTACTGCTCATACGTATATCTTACCCCTATTTACTGCTCTATATCCTTCAACACTATTCATTGCTCATATATCTAACAATTATATTGACAGGTTCAATGAATATTATACTTCTGTGTTTACTGCTCATACAACCAACTAACGAATTTACTATCCTCTTTTTACTGCTCATGTATCTTATCCCTCTATTCAGCACTCTTAAATCCTACACCTCAGTTCATTGCTCATCTATATCACAATTATATTTACAGTTTCTATAAACCTTACACTTCTTTGTTCACTGCTCATACAATTAACTATCGAATTTACCGCTCACGTAAAAATCATGCAATCATCAATCTTCGTATATCTCACTTCCCTATTTTCCTCTCTAAACGATTCTTCGTCCTTTTCTTTCTTTCTTCTATGTTTCGTTCTCTGTCTGGCTGCCGCAAGTCAGCTCTCAACACCTCCTTCTGCTCCTCTTTCTTCCTTTTTTCTTTCTTCTATGTCCCTCTCTCTCTCTCTCTGTCTGGCTGCCGCAAGTCAGCTCTCAACACCTCCATCTGCTCCTCTTTCTTTCTTTTTTCTTTCTTCTATGTCCCTCTCTCTCTGCCTGGCTGCCGCAAGTCAGCTCTCAACACCTCCTTCTGCTCCTCTTTCTTTCTTTTTTCTTTCTTCTATGTCCCTCTCTCTCTGTCTGTCTGCCGCAAGTCAGCTCTCAACACCTCCATCTGCTCCTCTTTCTTTCTTTTTTCTTTCTTCTATGTCCCTCTCTCTCTCTGTCTGGCTGCCGCAAGTCAGCTCTCAACACCTCCATCTGCTCCTCTTTCTTTCTCTTTTTCTTTCTTCTATGTCCCTCTCTCTCTCTCTGTCTGGCTGCCGCAAGTCAGCTCTCAACACCTCCATCTGCTCCTCTTTCTTTCTCTTTTTCTTTCTTCTATGTCCCTCTCTCTCTGTCTGGCTGCCGCAAGTCAGCTCTCAACACCTCCATCTGCTCCTCTTTCTTTCTTTCTTTTTTATTTTCTTCTGTGTCCCTCTCTCTCTGTCTGGCTGCCGCAAGTCAGCTCTCAACACCTCCATCTGCTCCTCTTTCTTTCTCTTTTTCTTTCTTCTATGTCCCTCTCTCTCTGTCTCGCTGCCGCAAGTCAGCTCTCAAGACCTCCATCTGCTCCATGCAAACCCCCCCTCTCCCCCCCCCCCCAGCACCCAACTCCCCTCTCCCTCATGATACACGCACCCATCATACTCGCTGCAAAGTCCATTTGTCGTCTGTCGCCTGCATGGCAAATGCGCCTGGAAGCATCCACCTGCATTTCCTCCCCCGGATCCTCCTCCTCCTTCCCCTACTTTTCCTCCTACTCTAATGCCTGCTTTTTTCATGCTACTTTTCTTTTCCGTGTGGTGCAAATTATCGTATCATTTCTTACGTTTTTGAGTTAATTATGACAACCCTATCTAGGTGGTTCATTGCACGTATTACTCCGATTGTGTTGTACGTGTCTTGGTAGCCGTTGTAGGACGATCGTTTTCATGTTTCTGACTCAGGTAGAGTGTTTTGTCACTGTTATTCGCATGGAAATATCATGAATTTGTGGCGGGGTAAAAAATATTTTCTCCGAGTCTATTGATTGGAATACTAGTTGATACGTAGGAGTGATAATACAGTATAGTTTCTGAGTGCCAACCTCGCTGCCTTAGATGCCCAATTATTTTAATCCACCGGTTTTAGCTTCAAGAAATTCCTTATACCGGAAGTCCATGAGCTCGTATTTCAGTGTAAGTGTGCACTAAAAAGAGTGTTTTCAACAATGTATCGTCAGCGAAAGTGTGTCTTTTTTTCTAATTGTAGTTATATACATTATCAAATCAAGATTAAACAACATTAGGAATACATTGTCCTCAATCGTTTGTTTTGACTAGTGACATGGGTATTACGATACTCATGTGTGTGCCTGTATCATACAATGATCCTCACTTTAAGATGTTATAAAAAACAGTATTGAGCTTTTTCTATCATCTTTTTAGGAAATAGTTTACGATGTGTAGGCGCGATGTCAATGTTTACAACCATGCTAAATATAAGTGCTCAAGTTGTGAAAAAACGGTAACTCGAATTGTGCAAAAATGTATATGATCATAAGGGTGATCAATTTTGTAAGTGAGGGGTGATTGAGAGCACGGTGAAGGGTGATTCTGCTTGAAGCTGGGGAGACTGAGTAAGCAATATGGAGGCGATCATGTACGTAATATTGGAGTGATTACACACGTGGAGATCATGCACGTAAGGCTGGAGCGATGAAACACGCGGAGATCATGCACGTAAGGCTGGAGTGATGAAACACGTGGAAATCATGCACGTAGGGATGATTAAGCACACGGAGATCCCGCATGATGACGAGCACTTCCCGCAATAACCACAATACGCGCCGCAATCAAACGAACGAGTCGCGGCCACACAGCCGGTCATAAGGCCAGCACTTGGAGAAACAACTGGTGCTCGAATGGCACGAAAACTATTTTCATAATGAAAATTATGTATTATGTTGTTGCGTACCATCAGATTCTAGGAGTTATGACACCCAGATACGGGGGAAAGGTCTCGCGACAATCAAAACAGCGACTGAAACTAATTAAGAGATGTATTAAACCTAATGGTCGACTATTACTATGAAATACAGCGGTGTCTAAACGGAGTCTTCCAAGAAACTCCGACGACTACCGACTTGTTGTTTTTTTCTGAGAGCATTCATGCATTCTTGCTAGTCTGTGAAAACGTAGGAACCTTCATTGCCACTACAACTTACATGTCCATTTTACCGCTCTACAACGATCAAACTGCGAGTTTTACCGCTTTATCGCAACTCAGTTACCCAGCATGTTTCTTGTTTTATACCAACTCGCCAGTTTTTTCTATTTCATACTATGTAACATACCAGTTTACCGTTCTCTGCTAATTTGTGTCAGTTTCACTGCTCTGCATCAACTAGCCCGCCAGTTTCACCGCTCTATGTTTACCAACTTGGCTGCGCAACAATGATGGAGCTTGACTGATTGATCTTTCATTGAACTCCAGGGCCTTGAGTGTTAGTAGCTGGGTGCAGATGCTTGAGTGAATCACCGTGATCAACACACTCACAGTCACACTCGTGCGGAACCAAACGAAATTTACTAGAATGTACCAGACACTTCGAAAAGTTTTGAGCTATTTCTGGAGAAACCGGAGCTGTTAGGTAGACACTCGCTGTGTTAATCTAATTTCGTAATTTTCAGATATCAGACAGCCACGATCATGGAGACGTGGAGAGCAAAGCTGAATTTATAATTACTGTGTAGATTACTGTAATGATTACGAAGTAAAAATTTCACTACGAACTTACAAACTAAATTTACTAGTACACTTTTATCTTCACTCCATGTTTGTTAAGGAGAGGAAACAGTTTAGGTCCCTTGAAGGATGTTTCATCCTGTATATTGAGGAAAATTAACAGTATAGGTAGCTTGCAGGATATTTCACCCTGTACGTTAAGGAGAGTGAACTGTTTTGGTCATTTCAAGGATATTTCACCCTGTACGTTAAGGAGAGTGAACCGTTTGGGTCACTTCAAGGATATTTCCCCCTGTACGTTAAGGAGAGTGAACCGTTTGGGTCACTTCAAGGATATTTCACCCTGTACGTTAAGGAGAGTGAACCGTTTGGGTCACTTCAAGGATATTTCACCCTATACGTTAAGGAAAGTGAACCGTTTGGGTCACTTCAAGGATATTTCACCCCATACGTTAAGGAAAGTGAACCGTTCGGGGCTCATCAAAGATGCTTCATGCGGTCATTTTTATAACACGAGGGGCACAAGTGGAGAGTATCTAATTTCAACTCTCACACTCCCCCGTGCGCCCGTCCGGCGGGGCTGAGGGCGCGGGGAGCCTCTCGAGGCCGAAGTTAAAGGCTCCCGTGGGAGGCCTGCAGTTCAGGCGCCTAAAAGCGTTGGCATTGCGAAGCCTACTCCTTATAAATGGAGAAGTATGTCTGCCTACGGTCTAGCTGCCTCGTGATAGCCGTGTTTCGTTGCTGGGGAGGTTTGCTTTGTGTTTGTTGAAGTTGTGGTCGTAATTGTTAATTTTTTTATTAGCGCTCATTAGTAAATCAGGTTTGGTACACCCAAAATTTTTATGTTTTTGGTCAGTAAGGGCGCGGATTTTACGACAAGTGAGGTTGGACATAGATAGGTTTCCCATTTTCTTATTCCTAACTCTCTCTATCTAAAATTTTTGTTTTCTTGGCAGTAGGGTAGATTAAATAACAAGTGGGGTTGAATTGAAAATGGTATTTTCCATTTTCTTATTTCTAACTCCCTTAACCTAAAATTTTCCTTTCCTTAAGAGTAGGGTAGATTCTATAAGAGGAGAGGTCAGGTGAAGTAATGTGTTTCAATTGATATCTTTCTACTTCAAACTCCTGTAACTAATTTTTTTTTTCTGGTTAATAAGGCTGGTTTAACAAGTGCAATTGGGAGGAAATAGGTATTTATTTTCTCACTTAAAACTTCCACAGCCCCAACTTTCATCTGGAAAACTTTCATAGTTCTCTAGGAGCTACGTTCATGGGCGTAGATTCTAAGTTCTCAAGTGCTGGTATTCACCAATGAGTCGCTGGAGTCCTTAGTGAGTAGATTCTAAGTAGATTCTAAGTAGATTCTAAGTAGATTCTGGAGTAGATTCTAAGTTCTCAAGTGCTGGTATTCACCAATGAGTCGCTGGAGTCCTTAGTGAGTAGATTCTAAGTAGATTCTAAGTAGATTCTGGAGTAGATTCTAAGTTCTCAAGTGCTGGTATTCACCAATGAGTCGCTGGAGTCCTTAGTGAGTAGATTCTAAGTAGATTCTAAGTAGATTCTAAGTAGATTCTGGAGTAGATTCTAAGTTTTCAAGTGCTGGTATTCACCGATGAGTCGCTGGAGTCCTTGGTGAGTAGATTCTAAGTAGATTCTAAGTAGATTCTAAGTAGATTCTGGAGTAGATTCTAAGTTCTCGAATGCTGGTATTCACAAATGAGTCGCTGGAGTCCTTGATGTAAACCTTTGGTTTCATGTCGTTTGCAGATAACCGTTCGCATTTGCTGTGTGTTTACAAAGCTAAACTCGGGCATTTGATGTGTGGGTGCCTCATGGGATTTTTTTTGTGATTTCCATTTTTTTCTGTTCGAGAAGATCCCATTCGTTTGATTTTTTTCAGTTTCTAGAAACCTCAGCCTGTGCGACAATGGCATTCGCGTGACTTTGCCATTCGAGGCAAAACCTGAGATTTATCGAGTGGTATTTGACGCGCATACGAGGCCTGTCTAAAAAGTATCCGACCTTTGGCCAGAAAAAATATTTCGAATACCTGTCGGAGTTGGGACCCTAATCCCCTTCAAAGTATGCCCCTTGTGCTTGCACACACTTAGCCCACCGATCCTTCCACTGCTGGAAACACCTCTGGTAGTCTTTTTTTAGAATGGTGTTCAGCTCCATCGTCGCATTGCCTGTTTGACTCCGTCGATGCTGACTGTTTTCTTTGATGTCCGTGGAATTGTGCATCACGAATACGCACCGGAAGGACAAACAGTGACAAAGGAGTACTATCAGGATGTTCTCCGGCGACTTCGTGATGCAGTTCGGCGCAAAAGACCAGACATGTGGACTGCGAACAACTGGCACTTGCATCACGACAACGCGCCCGCACATTCATCCCATTTGATCCGCAATTTCTTGGCCAAACATGGAATTACGACCGTTCGCCAACCTCCCTACTCTCCAGACCTGGCTCCTTGCGACTTCTGGTTGTTTTCAAAATTGAAGACACCACTGAAAGGATCCCGTTTTGAGAGTAGAGAAGAGATAATGCGGAACGCGACGACAGAGCTGAACACCATTCCAAAAGAAGACTTCCAGAGGTGTTTCCGGCAGTGGAAGGATCGGTGGGCTAAGTGTGTGGAAGCACAAGGAGCCTACTTTGAAGGGGATTAGGGTCCCAACCCCGTCAGGTTGTTGAAGTATTTTTTCTGGCCAAAGGTCGGATACTTTTTCGACAGGCCTCGTATAATTTACAACCATACAGTCTCCGACATTTGATCATTCGAATTGCCTCTTATGAGACATTATGCATTTGAAATAATGTTCTTAAACATTCCATCATGTTCGTTAGATTAATCTAGGGTCTTCTTGGTGAGCAACTCCATTGGTAATCGGCTTTCATTTTCAGAAAACAGTGAAAGAGAAAAAAAATATTATGGAAATATCCCGGGCGTAACTGTGATGTGGGGTAAAAATAAAAAATAGATTAAGACTTTACCGTTCGTAGTTAGAGCGTGCCATTTTTTGTCACTTTGTGCTGTCAAGATTTTCTACGGCAAACCCATAGGAAGAATACGATAACAGTTCGCTAGTGTAGACACAAATTTATTGAGCTCGTAGTCTTCTTGGAAACAATGGAAAATTAACTAACGTTTCGAGTTAAAAGTGACCGTGACGACTAACCTCGAACATGACAATGATAGTCAACAAAATAATACATAACATGCGGCATACCAAGATGAGCAATAGTGTGACCACTATATTAGGGTCGCTGCAAGGACATTGCACCCTGTCATTTTCTCAACATCAGGGACACAAGCCGAGCGTATCTAATTTTAGTACTGTGTTGTGAATAATTTTTAGTGAACATAGAGGAAGAAGTGACTATGGCACAACAATGCTCGAACAAGTAAAGAATCACGCAATAATAAGCACCCTCACGATGAATGATGCCATTCGAGCGACGTGTGGTGGAACGAGCCACGTAACAATGACTGATGGATCAGTCCATGTGCGCCCGCCGAGTATATAAATAGAATCGGCAAGAGACATCGCCGTTCACTAGCGGTGGCCTGCCGTAGAGGTAGCATTAAAAACAGTCGTCGCTGTTCAGTAGCGGAAGCGTGACCGTCGAGGAAGCACCTGTACCAATTACAGATGTGTTATAGAAGTAACACCACTTCGTATTAGCCGCTACCGTCCGATCTAACAGACTCTTTGCCACTACCGAAGCCTGTACCAATTTCTGAAGTACCAATAAAGGATAACCACGTTACTGCACTTGGGTCACCCCCGAACCTCATTCGCGTTAGTTTCGACCTGTACATGGAAAGGGACGGAACATTTATGGTGGCTAGTATATCGGGATGCCACATTAAAGATATCCACATTGCCACATTGCCACATTGCCCATTGAAGAAGAAAGATATCAAGAATTGATCTTCGGTTCTGCTGATCCGTGATTTTAATTAAGTGTGAGGAGTGTCACCCTGTTTGGAGTAACGTCGCATAGTTATCACATTACTTCAGAGCATCGAGAAAGGGAAGAAAGACGTTAGCGCAGAAAATCGAAATTCTTGGAAAGAACTTCGAGGGAGAAAAAATCGAAAATTTACACGCTACGCAGTCTTCACCAGTCTGGATCATCGCTACTCAAAGGAGAAGATGAAGTGAAAGGGTCCAGACCAACAACCTGGTCTGTCGACGAGATCTACGCATTTACGCACCGTCATCTGCAACGAGAAGATCTACGAGATCTACGCATCGCCAAAATATTGTTCAACGTCACCAACTAGCTTCGCATAGCAAGCTGAGTATACGCCGATAATGTTTGCTTGCAAATTAAAAATAAGCATGCGCTCAAATTAATGATTATACATCATTATTATAAAATTAATGAATAAGAAGTTGAGCAGTGAGCAGCATAGGCATTGCAAGTGCAGTAAGCACGCAGATTCCTGGGAGTGGGAGAGCGTGTACGCGGAAGCATTTGTGTGAGGCGGTAGTCCATTGTTCTCTAGAACAATTGAAGGAAGTTGTAGCCATTGTTCTCTAGCCCATTGTTCTCTAGCACATAAGAGTAAGCTGAAGCAGCCTGTCTCTGTCCAGTTTGTTGCCAGCCTTCACGAGCTTTGACTTTGTGGTGCTGAAATAGCCTGTTTTAAGTCCACTGAAAATGTGAGTTATCATTTTATTGTATGTAGAATATTTTCATTAAATGTGTGTAGAACATTTTTCTCTTAAAGGTAATTGGAGGTCTAAGAATATAAGAGTATTGTGTATTTATGTCGGACAGTGACTCTGACGGATACGAGTACATAAGAACCATACCGTACGTGACTAGATTAGGAAGAGTATCAATTCCTATTTTTTCCGCGAAGTCGATTTCTGTACCTATCACGATGGCGACCACCACCACAGTCACCCCTGTTACCAGTGCAGTCACTACCACAGTTAGCCCTGTCACTAGTACAGTTACCACTGTGACGACTTCTATTGTCGGTCCGATACCTAGTGTTGTAATTGCTGGGCAGGATCTGCCGCAATTCAGAGGTAGAAAACGAAGGAATGACCCTGACTTCATAGAAAATAAGTCACTAGAAACGCATATAAAGAATGTGCGAGCATATTTCAATATGCTGTCAGATTATTCGGAGGAAGCAAAATTAAATCTATTATTGCGATACTGTCCAAAATCCGTAAGCTAACCCACAGAATAATGACCAGCCCGGAGTGTTCAAACAGAGCCCACCCCTATGTAGTAAATTGTCCCGATCCTGTTGCTCTCGATAAGTATGTCGAGAATACTTTAATTGTTGCGTTAGCTATGGCCATCATCAACCCCCTAGTAACAGAAGATTTTTCCAAAAAACTATTTAACAAACCCTTTAACTCGTCGGAAGAGCTCCTTCAAAGAATTGTGGCTGTCATTCGCAATTTTCCCGACGATAAGCAAATATTAGCGACTCGATCTGAGAGATCTATGGAAATCTATTTTGCAGAGGATGACCATTCTCCCGAATCAAACTTTGATGCAGCCTATGATGAGACCGAATTGCATACAATAACAAGAGGCGGATTTCAAAGTAGAGGTAGGACGCGTAGGCCCTACTCGAGACCAAATTTCCCAAGACCAACTTTCCGTGCTAGACCTCACGTAAAATCTTTTGTTGGAGATCGGGAATTAGGAACTCTAGAAGTCCAGGCATTAGAGACAGCTGAAGCAAAGCGTTGCTCGAATTGTTACAATCATGTGTGTGTCTGTCAAGGACAAGGTGTGTCGGTAACCACTGTGGCTAGGAAACCGACTGATTGGTACAAACCAGGTTCATATCAGACAGCCACCGAGCATTCACTGCGTGACGTAGTTTGTTTTCGTTGTAATAAGTTAGGACACTACGCAAGAGACTGTAGGTCCAGACGAGACTATTTCAACAGACCAGGTAGACCTGATCGTGTCCGTGCGCGAGGACAGCATAAAACTCGTGTACCAGAAAAAGGCCAGGTAGAAACTTACCAAACTAACAGTGGCGATAATTTTTTAGCGTAAGCTGCGGAGACGATTTCATTTCCGATAGAAATAACGTCAATGATAAAAATGAAATTGAAATAACTAAGTGTGACTCTACGTCAGTAGCTCCCTGTGAACCCGAGGAGAATTCTGGTGCTGAAGATTCCCTCGTTAAAAATGTCGAGAGAGTTGATGTGTTAAACATGTCTGGAGGTTCCCTCGTTAAAAATGTTGAGATAATCGATCCATTAATTAAGTGTCAAAATAGATATGAATCGCTGGGAGAGGCGGATTTAAGCGATTTAAATTATTTAAGGGAAGAGTACCCCTTTAAACAAAAATTTTTTATAATTGAACCTATAGTAATGAAATTTGGTTTACAGATTGGAAATGCAATTTAGAACCGTTTTCCATTTGTGAAAAAATGCGATTTTCCCCATAGAAAATGAGATATTCATAGAAAACGAGATTTTTTTTGGGGGGGGGGGGGGTTTCAAAATGTATCTCCTCCTACAGTTTTTGGGCTACAGTAATGATTTTAGTGTCATTGTATGCGGAAATACATGTAAATATCAAAAACTAACTTGGCATTCTCCATACTTCAGTTTGAAGTTGAAAAAAATTGAAAAATTAAAAATAAATATTTTTTCTCAAAATTTCATACTTTATGACGTCACAAATTTCGATCGAAAATGAATTTCCGAATGGCTTTTTAGTTTTTGAAATGCCCCCGACTTTCCGCATCCATTGACACCAAAATCATCACTTTAGCTCAAAAACTGTAGGAGGAGATACATTTTGAAGCCCCAAAAACCATTGTTTACATTATAATCATAACAAAGAATATAAACAATTGAAATCAAAAATTTTGTAAAATTTTTGGTTCAAGTTAAACCCCTGAAATCATTATAGAGTAATCCAGAGCCATAGGAGATGACATAGCAACTTTGCGCCGTGAAGAAAGAGCCAAGGGGGAGGTGTAACATGATAAAATATCACTTCCCCCTCCCCTCCCCCCATAATTCAAACCCCCGTAGCGGGCGAACCAATGAACGTACGAACTTCATTTTTTCACATGATGTACCTGACATCCCACCCTTCCTATTGCATCTAAAACCCAATATCTCCAGAGAATTCGACATTTTGGGGGTACTCTTCCCTTAAATGCTCATGGCACTGAATGTGAAAGCCATTTGACGGCGAACGTTTATAAATACGAAGAAGATGAAGAAGTTGAAGTTACAGGACAAAATGAATTATTTGTAATACGAAAAAGTCATAAGCCCATGATTGTGCTTAGAAAAGATGCAGACCTGTGGAATGCATTGATTGATTCAGGATCAGAGAAATGTCTAATCAGCTACCACTGAATTAGTGAGATAAGTAATGACGTGAAGCCAAGTTCTCTGACTATAAAAGGCGTTAACGCTAAGAGTAATGTTGAAGGCGAGGTGGAGCTTGTCCTAAAGTTAAAAAACGGTGTAAGTTTAAAGACAAATGCTTTAATAATTAAGGATGGTATTTACAATTATGACGTCATTATTGGGCGTGATTTATTGGACAAAAACGCCGTTGTAGACTTAAAACAAAGATGTTTAATTATCAAGGACGAGAAAATTCCCTTTGCAGAGGTAAAACGACGAAAAAAGAGAAAGACAGAGTGTCTCGAGTATTTAATAGAGAATACTGAGTGTCTCATGGCGGACACGATTACGTCCAGAGCTAAGAAAAAAGTCCTAAATAAGCTAAGAGAGAAGAGAGAAATTCTCAGGACGTGTAATGCTGCAAGAGTCGGCGAGGAAGTAAAAAGGGATGGCAAGAGAGAAAATCAGCCTGTTTGAGGCGTAGTTGCAGTTACCAATTCCCACACAGGGCCAAGGCCGTTAAGAGTTCATACTCAACGAGTGGAGATTGCTCCCAATGTAATTTTGAAACATGTTGGACATGTTGGAAAGTGTAAAAATGGAGAATACATAATAAAGAAAGCAACTTTAAAGGAAGGCATTTGTGTCGCAGAAGCAATTGTGAGAGTTAACAATAGGAGAAAGATTCCGTTGTTGTTAATTAATAGCTCCGACAGAGCGATTTTTTTTACCAGAAAACGCAATTATAAGTACTTTAGAAAAAGTGGAGAAGGATCACATTGAATCCGAAGTTTACTTGTCAGATGTACAAGGAGAATTAAAAGGAGGATTGAGTACCTTTGTGCAGGCAGCGAGTGTTGTTCAGGACAGTCATTTAGATGTCGAGAAGAAAGACACTAATAGTAAATCTGTCGGGATCACAGGAGTTGTCGACAAAGGGTACGTTTCTGATTCCAAAGAAATAGCCCGTGGTCGGCGGAAATTAAATAATGATGATATCAAGTGTAACGATGACGAAATGAAGCCTGAATTGCTGAGTTTGTTGAATGAATTCAGAGACGTTATTACTATAGACAATGAATCGATCTCCGCTGCTGCGATTAAACCATACAAAATACGTTTGAAACCTAACGTGGATGTCGTAAATGTCCCTCCCTATCGTATTGCCCACCGTTACATGGAAGACTTGAAAGTCGTTAACGAAAAAATGTTAGATGACGGAATTATTAGACCATCGATTTCAGCTTATAATTCACCGATAATTGTAGTTCATAAGAAAGATGGAACCAAACGTCCGGTAGTTGACTTTCGCAAAGTAAATGAGGTAATTTATGAAGAATCATTCCCTCTACCGAGAATGGACGAGATTCTCTATAGTTTAAATGGTCAAAAATACTTTTCGAAATTAGATCTTAGGTCAGGATATCATAATATTACACTGACCGATGAGAGTAAGGAAATAACAGCGTTTACAGTTGGTAGCAGAAAATACGAGTTCAATCGTTTACCCTTTGGTTTAAAAACCTCACCTGCATATTTTAGTCAGTAATGACGCAAACGCTATCTCCTGTTCTAGGAAAACTATCTTTCGTCTTTATGGACGACGTGCTCATATTTTCTAAGGAAAAGGCACAGCATCTTGCCGATATAAAAGTTGTACTTGAACTATTAAGAAACGCTAGATTGTCAATAAAAACGGAAAAATGCCAATTTTTCAGTGACGAGATTGAATATCTCGGACATTCCATTAGCGGAATGGGAACCAGAAGCACCGGTACTGACAAAGTGAAGAATTTAGAAATTCCTAAGAATGTGAAACAGTTACAGTCATTTCTAGGACTAGTAAATTTCTTTCGTAGGTACATAAAAAATTTTGCGAGTATCGCAAGCCCGCTCTATAATCTTCTGAAGAAAAATGTTGAATTCAATTGGTCTAGAGATTGTCAAAACGCTTTTGAAAAATTAAAGGGTGAACTGTGTGAAAATACAATCTTGAGTCACCCAAACTTCGATCAAAATTTTCATCTGTTTTGTGATGCATCAAACGTCGGCATAGGAGCTGTTCTACTCCAGTCATCTACTGATAAAGTTCGAAACATGAGACCTGTCGCATTTTTTTCTAAAACGTTGAATTCCACCCAACGACGATACTCAACAACAAAAAAGGAAATGTTTGCTATAGTTGAAGCGTTGAAGTACTTTAAATATCTTGTTTTAGGCTATGATCTGGTCATTTACACCGATCATAAGCCTTTAGTTCCTTTGTTTTCAAGAAAATTGCCTGAAGACAACACGCTCGCTAGATGGAGTATTTATGTGCAAGCTTTTGATGCCAAATTAAAGTATTTTTCTGGGAAAGCGAATAGTGCTGCCGATGCATTAAGTAGATTAAATCATGACAAAAATCCTTTAACAGAAAGAGAACTATTAGAGTGTTCTGAATTAACCCCGGATGTAGAGACTTTTCCCGTTGTAACCAGGCTGCAAGCCGCTGCTGCGGGTAACAAATGTAACAAGCCGGTGACTGAGGGAGAGTTCGAGGAGACAATGCCAGGAAGTAAGGATGGAAGAAACAACAACAGTACTGCTGAACAGCAGACAGCCCCCAGACGTGAACCCAGTGACTTTAATAGCAGACAGAAAACGTGCTTATGCAGACTGGATAACGTTAACAAGACTACAGACCATTCAAGTATTAACGACAACTGGTCGTTAGACGAATTTAAACGTGAACAAGATAGTGATCCTTTTTGTTCTGAAATAAAGGACGCCCTAGAGAATGCAACAAAAGTTACTAATACTGACATGAATGAATTTCTGATTATGAATGACATTTTGTATAAAAGACGAAGAATTGACAACAGACCCAGCACCATTCTGACTATTGTGGTGCCATATACTCTGCTACACAAGACAATTCTATTCATCCACAATTTGTCCCATACAGATTTGAATCATACCTTGTTTGAGTTTAAATTAAAATATTCTCATCCGTACGAACGGACAATTACACGCAAAATTGTTGAATCTTGTGACATCTGTAAGATTCTAAAATCACGAATACCGACGCCGATTAAAATTCTAAATGCTCCAATTGGAACACGATGCTTTCAAACGGTCAGCATGGACTTCTACGGTCCATTAACAATGACAGACAATGGGAACAAATATATTCTTGTCATTATCGACCTATTTTCCCGTTTTGTTAAATTATATTCGACTAGTGACCGATGTACAGAGACTGTTACAGATTGTCTATGGAACTTTTGCTGTTTGTTCGGTACCCCGGACGTATTGTTGTCCGACAACGCTTTAGAATTTAAATCATCTAATGTGAGAAATTTCACAAAAGGACTTTCTATCTTAAAAAGGGAAGTTCTGGCTTATTCCCCTTTTTCTAATGGCATTGTTTAGCGATGTAATGGAAAAATCCGACACCTGCTCAAGTTATATCTAAATTTTCTTACTCATAATGAGTGGGATAGATTACTGGATATTGTGGAGAATTCGATTAATAATAGCTTTAATGAAACTTTAGGCGATACCCCCGCATACACGGTTTTCGGTAGAGATACGTGTGTGTATATTAGTTCTACTAATTTAGAAGACTTCAATGTTGCGACTACATATGAAGATGTTCAAAAACAAAAATTTAAAGAGTCATCTATTGTAGTGAACAATATTAGAAATGCAATCATTAACGCCACAATCGAAATAACTACATATAGGAACGTGAAACGTCGCGATAAAAACTTAAAAGTGACGGACCGTGTACTAGTGAAAAATCATGCCAAAAAACACAAACTACAGCTAAATTTCTTAGGACCAGGTATCATTGAAAGGCTAGGTAAAAATTACGCAGATATTAAGATCGGTAACAAGATTATCCGATCGAACTTAAACCATGTACTGCCTTTAGATAAGTTAAAAAGGTAAAATTGTCAACCTAGTTTGGAACTGTTCATTCCATATATTCCGAAATTGCCATTCCATATATGTATTTAAATGGTATTTAGCTTGTAAGTGCGTTCTATGAGTTTTTAGCTTGTAAGTGCGTTCTATGAGTTTCTTTCTTAAGACTTTATGTATGTCTTGCGTTAGGAAATATTGTGTTGCGCAAACACCTTGTGACGAGATGTTGAGCTTAGGATGTTGTCATACTGTTATTGCGACATCAAAAGCTGTGTTCGTCAAGCCGTAAGCTAGAGTTGATAAACTTAGGTGCAATCTTGGAAATGTCAACACGAGAGTGCGAGTGCGAAACCCGCGAGAACTGCATCGCATCTGCCACAGTTTGTTTGAAAACAATGTCAGGCATTGTAGTTGGAATGAATGTGTCTAAATGAGAAGGAAGCGTTGCCTTAGTATAAAACGAGAATTGTTTACTTTAAACTTGTGGCCATGCTAATCTCCTGTCTCGTCTCCTTTCAGATTCGGGCGACTCCTGAACAATTCCAGAACATTAGACATTCCGATTTACGATATACACATACACTTTACACCTTCACTTACTACTTGGTTTGCGCACATATCTAATTTCAATAATAAGTAATCATCAATAATAACTACTTACTTAATTTCAATAAGCACCTCAAAGACTTGAATCATTTTACTTCCTACTCTAATAGTCGCTTTGTGGCCCGCTAAGATGGGTAACAAAGTATCAAATGTTAATGTGGACGCCATTTTAACTGCAATAAAGGCCAATAATGGTCAGATATCGGATGAACTCATCCGCCACACAGAGGAGACGAGAGTCGACCTCATTCCTGATCAATTGAGTGACATACTGTTGCTCCTTTACACGATAATCACAATTATAATTACTGTAATGGTTATTTACATTAAACGAGATCTCAACAAAGTTATTGGACGACTAAGTGGTGAGGACGTAGCTTTGCGTCGAACTGCTTGGAAAGAAATCAGTAATAGTCCTAGGCAAATAGTTGCACTTCCACCTCAAGTTAGCGCATAACACTCCAACGCTAACTTCTACATTCATATTAACATGACAAAACACACGTACCTCAACGCTGAGCTTTCATCTCCGAGGGTGTCCCTCGAAACTTCGAAAAATGGGAACACGCTCACGCACAGAGACCACGTGCGCGTACATACAAGATGGATCTGAATATTTTCAGAATATTTCTTTTAGAATATATTGTCTTAGAATATTTCTTTTTATACGGAAAATTACGTGTTCTTGGTGTCGTTAATTATATCCTTTGATGTTGTTTTACTCGCCCTATGGAAATGTTTTGTTTCAAGATAAGGAGACGAATTATTTGTATTGCGAATAAAAACCAAATTGCACGCTTGTAGATTGGTTGAATTGAATTAGTTCATTTATTGATTATTCTATTTAATTTACTTTCAATATTTAATTTAGTTGAATTGAAATAAGTTAATTTGAATCGTAGGACGATTTGAATCGTACGGAAAAGCTAATCGACGTTTAACTTGCCAATTGTAGTAATGTAATGTATTATTCTCGATTTGACGGTATGTGTCCAGTTTGTTCAAAAAAGGTGTACCTTATAGAGGTGATTTATTACGTACGTGATTTGATTTTTGATTTCGATAAGTTAATAAAATTGTGTGGTGTATCCAATAGTGAACATCGGAAGCATTTTGTGTCATACGTTCTGATCTGTTCGAATTAATTTGACGGATTGTAAGATTAATTGATAGTCAAAGGAAAATCAAAGTTAATTGAATAACGTTTTAAAAATTTTTATTGTAATAAAGAATTTTTAAAGGTGGGGGGAGCATTATGTGCGCCCGCCGAGTATATAAATAGAATCGGCAAGAGACATCGCCGTTCACTAGCGGTGGCCTGCCGTAGAGGTAGCATTAAAAACAGTCGTCGCTGTTCAGTAGCGGAAGCGTGACCGTCGAGGAAGCCACTACCGAAGCCTGTACCAATTTCTGAAGTACCAATAAAGGATAACCACGTTACTGCATTTGGGTCACCCCCGAACCTCATTCGCGTTAGTTTCGACCTGTACATGGAAAGGGACGGAACATCCAATTCAGGATAAGAAGCTGCTTGTGTTGTGTCCCATGCCTGCTGCTGAAGCTTGTGTGGATGATGCGCTAAGTGCTTCTCGCAAACTTTAGAAGTCCATTACCATAAAAAGTACTGAGTGAAGTACTTGATCGTATCTGTGATACAATACGACACGGATTTAGAAATATTTAGTTCATTGACTTCATTAGAGAAGATGCAGGGTGATTTTTATCATGGATCCTAAAAGAATTTTTAATAACTACCACAATTTCGGATGAATTTTGGGAAAAAAGAGCAGTTAGGCAAATTCTAGGTATCCTAGTTTTTTGTTTTGAATACTTTCAAAATTCAGTATTTCCTTAGAATATTGAATTATGGGTATTATACGCGAGCATTTTAAAGGAAAATTGATGTTAAGATATGCCATGGCGATATGTTAAATAACCAGGGCGGTTCCCTGACCAATAACCATGGATTTATTTTCAATTAAGATACCAAAAAGGAAGAGTATGCCATGAGAAGCCTATAAAATTTATATGGTAAATGATTTGGTGTAAATCTAAAAGCATAGATTTACATCAACTCAAGATATTCATCTAGGTAGAAATCCAACACTTTGGGACAGATCTCACCAGTGCTATAGCGTTATCGCGCTGATCCTTATCTACACTCATGTAGGCTGCAAATGAAGATTATTGTACTCAAAATGTAATAAAAATTAAGCTTGTATCATTCAAAATTGCACAGATGTTTTAGTTTTCCGAATTCCCTCGATATTGTGTGAGGTCTTAAAGATTCTTTTAGGACCTATGGATGTATAAAAAGTTACTCTGTATATTTGTACGGTGTACGTAAGTGAAGAATTAAAATTATGAAAACTCAAGAAATAGTGGTGCTGTTTCCTTGACCAGCTCATCGCACTCTTCCTGTAGATGAGGAAGTCAGTGTGGCTCTATGTCACTGCAAACATAATTAAATTATTTACGTGCTCTACTGAACAATTTAGTTCCCATCATTTTCTATTGAACTTGCACGACAGTTAATTGTGAAATTCCGAAATACAAAATATTTTACGCAAGTTGGGTTATTCATGAGGACCCAATTTCGAAATACTTCCCTGAGGTTTGTCAATGGGCTTATTTGTTTCTCGTTTTGAATGAGCCTCGTTAGCTGAGTGCATGTGAGAGTGGAATAAACGTCACCATATGCGGCACATTCTGACTCAGGACAGAATTCTGTCCCCTACTCCTCATGTTTCAAGCTAATGGGAAGGCATGCAGGATGGGCCATTGAAAGGCAAACCCTAATATTATTGTATCATCTGATGTTAATGGAATATGAAAGCAAATTAATGTATCACTTATTCTCCTTTCTACAATATATCACTATATAACACTGACAATGCTCAGTAATAACAACAAGGGCATATCACTGATACGCTTTCTTTGCAATGGAGGAAACCCCACAAAAGAAATGTAATCAATTGTTGAAGAGTTATTGTAATCTATACTATAATAAAAGGGGTGTCTGTCTCTCTGTCTGTCTGTCCGCCAGCCTGCTGTATGGGATGAGGGTATCTGAGACACCAGCTTCATCAACTCCACAATTTTTGGTGTATTTATCCATTAGATGCGAGTAGGAATGAATATCACGTGAATTCTTAGGAAATAGGAACGTGTGTCATGGGATTTGTCGAGCATTATTCTACATTTTTGACGGGCCGTGTGCACTCGGCCTCATCAACTCTCGAGAGATTGAATTTTTTCATTTCTTACAGTCTTTACTTCATTTCGCCTTCTTTCTTATTTCAAATAAAGGGGATTGACAAGTTGATATGAAAATACAGAGCTATGGATCAATCCTACATAAGAGCCGCCAGTATATCATCAGCGATGAACATCGCCACAGAAATAAAGCGTCTATCGCAGACGTAACGTAGACATGCTAACCTGTCAGACGTATGTACGTGACACGCGTCGTGATGATTGCCACTCATGTCTAGGCATGGTATCGTGTCCTCTTCTGTAGCAAGACTATTTTCGCCTTCTATTGGAGAATTTCATTTTGCGGCCGAATGCCATGAATTGAGTAACTTGATAATCGCGTAATTGTGATACGCTGGACAAAGTGTTACACTTTGGAGACTATCTTAATTAGATCAGAAACAGAGCACTGTGCCGTAAGCCGCGAGGTCTTGGCCTGCGGTGCCGTCTTCTATCGATCTCACTAAGTGCGGTCAGTCTTTCATTAAGTTGCACAGATAAAACCCACAAAAGAATTGGAGTGATGGAACGCATGTTTCGACAGAGTGCTCACTTATCATAAAAATTGCATAGGAGACCTTCGCATACATCAAAATGTCAACCAGTATAAGTCTTGGGAATCTGAACCAAGAAATACAGAATGATTTCTAGAAATTTTCTTCTTCAAATGATGGATAACTTCAACGCGGCCACATCGATTTAACTGCAAGTGGCCAAACCAAGTTGAAAATGTCATTTAAATTGATGAGGAATTTTAAAATGATATTTTTTTGGAATTGCTAAGCAGAAAAGGACTTCCGAAGCAATCCCTGTATAAAACTTTTCCATTAAATGAGATGAACTTATGAAATAATTTTCAGTCTTCACTGCTTTTTGCAAGCCCTTGAACGTCGATATGCACAAGACAAATTATACGTTCGCGTGAAAATGTAATTGCATCACTTCACAAATTGATTCCTTCCTCGAAAAAAAAAATGCTGTAGCACATGCATGAAAGAGAGCGCGTCAAGTATCGACACGTTTTTATGAAGTATTGATGTTCCAATTATTTATTGCATTAAAAAGGATGCTCCGTTTTATTACGAGCTCAGTCCCTTCACATTGTTCAGTGTTGACCCACAGCTCAGTATCGTTACAGGGTCAGTATATAAGTTCATGACATCCACTGCATGCAAATCATAGCCGCAAGACAGCAGACGATCTGTTTCGGATGGAAAGGGGAGAAAAAAAAACAGTTTATTTCCAATTAAGATGGTACAAAAACCATCATTGGTTTTTAAGAAATGGTAATCCTGTACACTCTGAACACGCGACAATATATGAATGTATATAATATATATTGGTCGCATATGAACAGTAGTGGGCATTTCGAGCCGAGAAGAACAGCATTACGAGGGCCGCTCACAATTGGTGACTATTTTTTTAAACCCCATTTACTTTATTTAATAAGTGTACAAAAAGTATTCGACCGATTTCAGTCAATTATGTCAGTAAAATTTTTCAAAAGGGATTTGAATACCGTGTGAATTCCAAAAAAATTGTCTGAAGAGAAAAGTTTCTGCTGCTTCAAAAAGTCAGGAAAAGTTTTTCAGATGCTGCGATACATACACTTGACTAACGTTTCAGTACATATTCAGTATATCGTCGCCATTAAAAATTACAGAGGCTACTTCAATTAATGTCTTCATGAAAGGCCTTTTTGAATAATTTTCCAAGGAGAAACACTCGTGAATGAATGCAAAGTTTTTGTTAGTGAATAAATTTTAAATAATTTTTTTTTAAATAATAAATAATTTTCAAAGGGTTAGGCAACTAACTCATGGCCGAAATGAGATTGCATCTAACATGGGACTGACGCATGAGTTTCGTGTATGCGCTGGAAAAGAATTCGAGGCCATTTTTCCTACTGAATGGTATCAAGTACAGTGTCCGTAGAGGAAGGTACAGAGCACTGGCTTAGTTCTCGAAAACATTCTATAAGCTCAACAGTCTTGGAATCCGACAATTGAAAACACCACGTGAGAAGTTCCACTTCAGAAAAACAGTGTTTTTCCAGTGAAGTAAATACCAAAATAAATATAATCAGCACTAGTTTTATAAAGTTCCGTAGTTGGAAAAAATACATGGGGAATATAATAGTCATGTCAAGGGTGGAACTGCGGATTGAGGGAAAAATACGGAAATGTATTTTCAAGCTAAGGTTATTCTCTAATGAAGGACATTTTTCAGAAAGTACCCTTTTAAGTATAGGGGCAAAATCTACGGGAACAATGCGATAATGCTGTCAGTGATCTTCCTCCTTAGGACCACCGGGGCTCCGAAGCTATGCCAAGATAAAGGACCCCACCATCACACAGCCTCCTCAGTGCATTACATATCAACCAGACAGTCAACAAAAACTGAATCTGCCTGAGTACGCTAGACAAAAACATGCGGTAGAGAGAAATACTATACACGTTGATAGATCAGATCATACCAAATTTCCTTTTCCTGTCGTTGTTAGAGTCCAGTTTGGATAAGGTTGGCCCATGTATCGTCGCCTCATAGCGCTCTGTAGCAACGCTAGAGCAGTGGTTCCTAACCTGGGGTCGATTTAACCCCAGGGCTCACCATGGCACAGTTTGTGCACTAATACGGTCTATAGTTACATACATATGTTCTAAACTTAAAGAGAAAACACATTTTCCTCTCCCAACTACGAAGGGTTCGATGAATGTATGCATGGAACTTGTGGGGTTCAGTACCTAACCAAGGTTAAGAACCACTGCCCTAGGGGCATCGGGATAACCCAATGCCATGAATGGTCGCCACATGCAGCTCGGCTTGAATAGTGGATACGGTCTTCTGGAGATAAGTGCTTATTTAGGAGACTATCTGCGGCAGTGTACTGGCTCGTGTTCAGGCGACAACCCTTTCATCACTCTTCTATGATGGACAGTCAATATCAGCGTAAGTCCGCCATTCCATTTCTCTGATCATTTCATAGGCAAGAAACTTGACACTACGGTCCATGAAGCACTAATAAAATAAATATTTCAATGCATTGAGGTAAGATTTAATTTTCATGAGTTTTTACACGTCGTGTACATACCCGACCTGCGGCTACCAGTCTGGTGGCAAAATTTTCTCACACAGGGGCTCAACTAAGACTCTTAATTCACCGATAATATTCATTCCAGCAAACTCATACGACACGTGGTGGAGCTGTTTTGCGTTGCCGAACTATGGTGCACACGTCTCGAAATGGATTTTACTATATATTGTCCTGTAATTAAAACTGAAGTGTACAACATCAAGCTGCTTACGTCTAAATTTAAAAGAATTTATAACTCGTGCAATTAATTTGTCCCATCGTGATCAGTCTACAGTGGAAAATTCGTGAGCCTTTTATTCACTCCCCGTCTTGCAGCATATCAGCCAAAGTTGAGCTTTTATGCCCTGAATGGAAATTCTAGCCATTTATGCCCTAAAGAAAATAACCGAAGTCGTCCTAAAGAGGCTGGAGCTAAGTTCTGAGGACATTGCCCCACAGAGCAGAAGGCAGCGGGCTGGCCACTGTTGACAGCGCAGGGCTGAGCGAATCTGGCCCTCAGTGTCTAATGCTGTTAATTAGATAGGCTCGTCTGTATAAGGAGGGCCAGGAGAGCCCTGCCGAGTTTTGGCCAAGATTACATCCATGTAATCATCTCTAATGACACCACTTCCTAAAATGCCCCGGCGCTCCCGTCCTCTTCTGCCTGATTATGAGCCTAGCGAACCTCAGGCGGCACAGCAGCAGCTGCATTCCGCAATGCGCACGCTCTCCTCCACACCTGCTCGATCGCTCTCACTTAATTAACACGTTCACTGCGATGACGTAAACTTCAATATTCGACTCAAATTTGAAGTCAAACGTTGTTAGCGATTCCATAAATGCCAAACATTAACTGGATCAATTAAAAAAGATTAATTTTAAAAGGCTGTTAAAACTTTTCAAACGATCCATCGATGGGTCGTTTCGCAGCAGGAAGGACTTGAGCACGACCCATCGATGGGTCGCATGGCGAGCAACGTGCTAACGCACCGTAACTTAATCTCGATTCACTTGAATGCAGTAAATTTGAGGGGCTGCCACTCGTACGGTTCTTTGTTTTCAGCTTCCCATGAAGAGGTACGGAGAGATATTCCGGCGAGTATTGGATAAAAATGGGCTCTTTGGCTTCTCTGATTCTCAGGATAAATTACATATTGTAATTGTTTAATTCGGTGCAACGAGAGTACAATCGAGATGTACATGTCCGAGTGAGGGAGCGTGCTCCGTGTGACACAAATAAAAGGTACGCGCACGCGTGAGGATCTGTACTCCTGGGGATAATTAAATGACGCTTTATTAAGTGCAGGCTTCGGGTTGCTGAAGGATCCAGATAATTAAATGATTCGTTATTAAATGAAGGCTTCAGGTTGCTGAAGGATTCAGGTTTATTAAATGACGCGTTATTAAGTGAACGCTTCAGGTTACTGAAGGATTTAGGTGTATTAAATGACGCGTTATTAAGTGAAAGCTTTGTGCTTGCTGCTGGATCCAGAATGACAATAATGAGAGCAATTCTAACTACATTCACATTCTTACGGTCTAGGGGCGAAGTCCCGCGCTGGGCTGAGGTAAGCTTGCATATCACAGGCAAAAATATAATAGAAGAAACGCTTAGTTTTCCCTATTTGGGACACAGGCAGAAAAAGAAAAAAAAGACAAAGGACGTTCTTGTTCACATGTCCGGTCGGAGATTCATTTTTCATTAGAAAAAAAATGAATCACCTTTCGCATCAGCAAAAAATTTTTGAACGCCTAAATGACCTAAGCATAATTTTTACCATCTTGGGTATAGATTTCATTGTATTCATTTCTCGCTAGCCCTATTTCAATATCCCAGCTTTACTTTTGAGTTTTGCCACTCACACTTCGTGAGTGCACAATTGAAATTTCTTGAACATTATTAATGCCTCTAACCGCATCGTATGAAAGTTCCAACGAGAGCAAGACACTATATCACAACGCATCAGGGAGCAGCTTCATACATTGCGTCTAAAACTCGCAAGCGAAGGTCAGAAGAGGAAGCTTCGCTAAGCTATTGCATATTAATTAAGGCTGACAAGCTCAACATCGCTGCAAAATGTCCACCAGCAGCACACAGATCCCATTCTAATAAATAAAATATGATACAGAAGTCATGGACAGTCGTCAGAGTCATCGTTGTTTGCAAGGAATAAAGGTGTTGAGAGCTAAACAAATATATATATATATGTATGTACATTTCTGTCGAGACGTAGTGAAGCATTTTGTACTGATATAAAATAACTCTTGTGCTCATGTATCTCATTTATATTTACTGAATCCACACAAACCACAACTGCATTGTGAAAATATTTTATAAGTTTCTACAGAAGCAATTGATGAAGTGACTGAACAATTTGTGCATACGAGTATATACATGTGAACATTTTGTACGATGTTCTAAAGCGCATGAGAGTTGTGTAAGCGACAGGGACGGTCATTCTCATTCCTTTGCATAAGGAAAATTAAAATAAAACACACTTAAATATACTGAAAGCTCTACTTTAAGCGTGTTATAAATTCAAAGAATGATACATAATTATAAAAGCGTAGCCGTTGTAGTCGCAGTTCCTGAACAAAATTGATGCGAAATGAAAGAAGATAATATATATATATTGTTTCATTAACACCATAATATGCAGACAACGGTGAGGCCGAACAGAAAGTTTTATTTCGAGTCAGAGTTGCCTTTATCTTAGAGCGACGGATCCAGGGCTGTGTTCTCAGGCTGGTGCTGAAAGTTCTCCTCGCTGTTCAAGCTCTTCATTTGTATGGACTAGGCTACAGGGTATACAACTTTGATCAGGTAATAAAATTTATTATGTTCCTTTGATGCACGATGCGGTGCATAATTCAGCTCTTCAGCTACTTGTTCAAGATAAGCCCTTAACATACCCGTGTCTCGCATGTAACATACACGTTATGCTTCAACAACACACGCTTCACGCAACTAAAATGTGTCCAACACGAGTCAGAAACGCGTTGATGACGCGTCACCACCAAGTCTGTGTCATCCAGAGCTACAGTAACGTAGGACTGCACGTATGATCTGTAGTACATAAAAGAGAAATCAGTTCTGACTAAGTTCAGAAGCACAAGAGCAGAAAACACGACGAAGAAACAGGTTTTGAAATGAAATGTTTGATATACTTCTGTCTGCAAGAGGTCATCAAAAAGACCGAACGTACTTTAGAGCATGTTATGCTGCCAGTCGGAGACGTGTCAAGTATTTCTTCGCTAGCATGGGATAAGGTGACCACAGTCCGGGGCTGCTGAAATGTGATAGCACTTCACTTACAATTTTAACGTAAACGCTAACTGCTTGCCATTAAAAAGATGATTTAGAGGCTAGTGGTCGCTGAGATGAACAGAAATGCTGCGTTTTGACTATAGTAACTAGAACTAATTGCACATTATCATGTCTTTCCGATGAAATGTCATCTTACATCTCCCCCATGCACGACCATTAAGCTTTGGTGAAAAACGCTCGCAATTTGGCTCAGAAAATTTGCCATTGAAGACAAATATAGAAAAGACTTCTAAAAGCTGCATGGTTTAAAGGGTTGAAAACTAAGTAAAATTTCGTAGCAAAAGTAACCAGCAGCATTCTTATACCGTAGAAAAATATACAAACATGCTCTAAATTTATGAATTTGCTACCATTGATCTCAGACATAGTGTCTAGGTGAAATAAATTAGTGAGGGAATAGAGTGAGAAGGAAGATTAAAGTCATTTTTTCATTAAAGTTATCTTGAATGCATTACAGAAATGACGACCATACATCTCACTCACAACTGAGTGTGTCCGGAGCAAAGAAAAAAAACATAAAGATCGTATCCCAGAGGCAGGTTCTGCGGGCGATTAAAGCAAAGCTTCAGTTCCAGAGCCCCGATGATGAGACGAGGGAAGTAAAAGCGCTCCTCCCTTATTTTCTTCAAAGCTAAAGAAGAAGCGTTACACTCTTTTTACTTAAAAATGGAAGGGATATCAAAAGGTGTGCCAGGTTTGCACCTCCCTAACCAGGGCTGAAAGACCCGTGTCTACTCGAGGAACAATCGTCCATTGAACGATGAAACGGACTGCGCTCTTTTGAAATGAGCAGCGCAGGGCAACTCAGCGATGTCCTGCTAGAGTGCGTGTTCCTCAGAAGAACAAAAGAAAATTACCAGTTGTCACTGAAGCTCTTCAAGTCTTTATAAAACTGGAATGCATAATGTTTTCATCTTCACAAGTCAACAGTGAGTGACTGTCGCTGAAATGTCAAGGTAAGTGTTCAATGGCACATGGTGGAAAAAGCAGAATTGAACCGTTCTGGAGCGGATGTTTGATTACTAGCCAAACAATACTCACCTAGTGCTAAGCTACTGTGGAGTTTGACAGCTGGTGAAAAAATGCAAAATTGTGTTTTAAGCTACTTTGCAGAAGGCGCTTGGCAAGTGAAACGCTGTAAGTACTTTTTTTTATCTTTTCTCGAACAAATACTTGACAACTCAAGTAAAGATGGTCAAAAACTTTAAAGCAGTTTTGGAACACATGATTGACAGTTGGCGAAACGATACACAGATAGGAAATAGCTATTCTAAAACAGATGCTTGACTGCTGAAGAAAAAATGTATAATCAGCGCCGAGCAGTTCCGGAATCTGTACCAGTTAGCTGTGCAGTATGCATGCGTGCAATTATGGTGTCCCTGTAAAACGATCATTACTAAGATAAATTTTCTAAATCTTAGTTAAAGCAAAGTAAAAACTGGAGCTTCATGTCCCTGGCTTTTAAGTGTGAAGGTCTAAGCTTGAGCCCAAAACTTTTCAGATTTCAGTAGGAGTGAACTTTGTTGGGGTTTTGTCGCTTGTTCAAGCCAACGGCTAACCTAATTTTAGAGTTAAGTTCCAGCCACCCCTTAGACTTCCAAACGATGTGGGATTTCACACGAGTTCAATGTTAGACTTTAATTTTACAGACAGAAGTTATCACATTTACACAAATATCAGTACGTTGAAATGGTAGCACAGAAGTCACATCCATTAAATTTAGATCCCGTCCCCAGAATAAATAATATTAAATGATTATACACTCCATTGGGTAGCACGACCGAAGCCCGAAGATGAAGTAAGTAGGACAAACAGCGGTCAGGCATCAGCTACGGAACAGGCGCCTTGAGGTTTCGACCACAGTGCCGCCTACAAAGAACGGACTAATTAAGACGCTAAACAGTAACTAAGTTAAATATGCGACAACGGGAATTAAACCTTATTTCACAATATTCAAAAGAAATTACCAAGGCAGTGCTAACTTTCTATTTACCTGGGTCGGAAGACACCTAGGCTACGAGAGAGTGAAGGTAATACGAAACCGATACCAAGAGGTCACGTCGCACGAACGGAAGGAAGTAGGATTCTATTGTCAGTAATCCGGACTGTTTATTTGTGAATCACTGACAAACTTAAGCTGGGATTGCAAGGGTCTTTAAGGGCTGAATACGGAAGGGGCTGCGCGTAGTTCACTCACTTCCAGGGTGCTCCTGCGCAGTCTGCTCAGGCACAGTCTATTGCTATAGAGTCTGCTCAGGCACAGTTTATTGCTACACAGCCTGCTCATTCAAAGTTTTCCTCGTTCGTAGTCTGTTCCTGTATAGTCTGCTCATTCAACGTTTACTCGTTCGCAGTCTGTTCCTGCACAGTCCTCTGAGGCACAGCCTGCTCATGCGTAGTTTGCTCATGCAAAATCTGTACATTCGCAGTCAGCTTCTACAGAGTCTGCTCAAACACAGTCATCTTTTACATGCGAGAACAGTCATATTTTCCATAATACACTAGAGAGCCAATATCGGCTAGCTAACCAATACGTGTGCCATGCGTAGTTGTCTTCAAAGGAATCTCAGGTGCTGTTATCTCAAGCGCAGTTAATTTACACCATTCATTTTGCACAGTTCATCTACTTTTATTTTAATTCAGTCACGTCAAAAACGTGCGACCGTATGGAGGTTGCAGTGGAAAAATGTGCGACTACCATTACAGCTACACAGCAAATCTATTTTGACATTTACAAAATAGCAAATTTAGAAAGCTATTAGCTACTAATTCATATCTCCTTCTGCCTCCTAAACAAAGACGAAGCTTCAACAAACCAAATCTACGAAACACAGTGAAAGCGTAACTCACAACAGGCGGGAAAGGCTGCCCAATTGAAAATTATAAATACCATGGGACAGGATTTTCCAACCATTCGCTAACAACTTCATGCAATGCTCTGTGTTCAAGTATTGTTTAAAAAAACTCAAATTTGAGGTTTTTGGAGTTGAATAAACGGCTCGCATTACAGGCTAGAGTTTATGTTGCAGGCTGCAATGCTAAAATTAAATTAAATTTTTGAAAAGCTAACACCTTCACGACAAGTTTAACATGAATGACTTTCCCTGACGTCAAACGACTTAACCAAGCGTCAGACGACTTCACCAAGCGTCAGACGACTTCACCAAGCGCCGGACAACTTCACCAAGCATCAGAAGACTTCACCAAGCGTGATTTCGCTGCCCGCTGTGGATGCTAAGGGGCTGCAAGCTGCTGGGGTTTTTACCCCCACCAGTAAAGGAAAACAACGAGGAAACCCAAGCAACCGCGATTTTATGGGTGTGTTAAGTATTTACTTTAGAACAGGGAACGACAGGGCGTGGCACTCTCAGACTGACCACGTCACAGAGACGCTCTCGCGTTGACTGCCAACTGTCGGCTCGGTCACTCCCTGTTTGACAGACTTTTATTCACGCGTAAAATTTACAGTAGTTTTGATTTTGAGTTGCGTATTATAAATTTACGTACGTTGTCATTTTCATTTTTCGTCAGAGCTAAAAATTGTTTTTTGTTTTTGGCCAGAAGTATCAAATTTACCATTTAATCACGATATTCAAGGGGTTAGAATTTTGTACCATTGAAGACAGCCTCAATTCATCTCAAGATATGTTTGCTTGCTAAAATTGATCTCGTAAGCTTACGAAGCGTCATGACACAGAAGTCAAATGGTACCACTAGATGAAATGAACCGGTTAGGTCTTGAGATTATTAATTCCCCAAATTTAAAATTTTTATTAATTCCAATCACGAGTGAGAACATCTAAAAAAGGGAGAACATTAGTTTTAAATTGGATTTAAGAGACAATAGAAAGTATGTTTCACAGAGGACTTTTTTTCGATCCCACTGTAAATTTTTCTTTAAGTTCTGCAAATAACTAAACAATGTCGCTCCCATTGTCTGACGTTACGTGTAAATTGTTTTTTTCGTGCACCAGTCAAACAAGAGTAATTAAACAAATAAGCTTGCCACTTATATGTCAAAAACATTGCTAATATACTCACTTTCCCTTCAACCGGAAATGTATAATTACGACAAAAAATTTTCGTGTAAAATGAAATGAACTCTCACCATTTGCCCACAAATTTACTGAACACGAGTTGCACTCGTCTGAAGGACGATCAACTATTTTTGCAGAAGGCGTAAAATCAAAATCGATACTGACTTGATTATTTCGTTAATAATTTAAACTATATTACTGAATGTTTACTGAAAGCACCAGATATTCTCTAAATTCCCTCGTCAGATAATGTGAAAATTCATTTTTAGTAATTTATACTACACTTTTAAAATTGAACTTCGACATCTAAATTCAATAACGTTCCTTTAAGCGCAGATCAACAATAAAGTCTCTTGTAGTCCTTCACATTTAATTTTTCCAACAAGCAAACCATTTAAAGCCTTCCAATTACTGAAACATTTAAATTGTGATAAAATTTATGCATCCCTTTTCCTGCATCGAAATTGAATACAATGGAGCACAATTTTCTCAACTCAAATTGTAATAATATTAGCCCATCTGTTCTACGGTGCCGAAATTGGCCACTAAAGAGCACAATTCTGTGTCAACAGAATTATTTTGATCATTTCGACACCAGCAGCGCAGCAAACATTCCTGTTTATCTTTTATCAGCTTAGAGCTCGCCGTCATACTGGGTTCTAAATAGACATAATCGCTTCAGTAAAACCATGGAGAATAAGTAAAAATAAATATTTATGGAGAATAATTGAAAAGTTATCCGTATTCCCCCTAACACTTTACCTGCGACGTGAGCTAAATTGGGTCACTGAGGGAGTTTTCATTGTGCTGCTGGCCAACCAGTACTCACAAACTCAATTTGTAAATATACTTAATCAAAGTTAAATGAAAGCATGATCCAGTTAATGTTTGGTATTTTCAACATTGTTCACTACAATTGACTTTAAGTTTGTATTTAATATTAAACTTTAGGTTAACCTGCCGCAAACAACGTGTTGAATATCCAACAAATCCATCTTAAGCGGATGAATAACAATCGTTCATGAACGTAACTGTTACAACGAGCCCTAAAACACACAATACATTTTTTACACGGCGAGTCTGTAGAATTCACTTTATTTCTTTACACGACAGGCTTAACTCACACTAGGCTTTGATACTTAACGATTATGGCCAACAAACATAGGTCTGGATTTAAAATTCACCAAGAGTTTAGCAAAAGATGTGAGAATGTAATTGTAGTCAAATCGGAGATAGGCCAGAGCAAGTCCGCAAACCGAGTAAACAGGATTCTCGGGTTTTACCTTTTCAACGAAATCATCTTCATAAAATGGATCTTATTCCTGAGTTAAATCCCGATGTTGCGAGCGAGACCAGAATACGAGCGCTGGTCGCCAACACGGCGAAAACGTGTTCATTAACGAACTTTTCTGCTTGCGACAGCTGCCCTGCAACGTTTTTTAAACTCCCATATTAGGGCGAGTGAGAACCGACGAACATTTTGGTTCTGCTTTAGACCGTCGTTACCTGGCTGGTTTCTAATGATGTCCTTACACAAATGTATTGAAAAATTGGGAAAATTACGTTCAAAGGATTGAAATTTCCCTCACACCAGTTTGATAAGTGTTGATCCGCTACATCAAGCCGCACTTCACGCTTGATGCGTAGCAATTGGGAAAGTTATTTATTATTAGGGAAGCAATTATGGTATTGCAACAGTCATTTATTTAATTTCATCTCTATTTTATTCATGTACTTTCATCTGGTTTCACTAATCAATGAGAAAAATCTACACTATAATCCAGCGCTAAATACATCACACAAAATACTACACACTAAATACATCAAGCTAAATTAATTGGAATAACTTCATCCATGCAGTCGAAATGGAAATACTTTCTCCATCTGCTCGAAAAAAAAACTTGGGATAAGTTTTTTTAAGTGAGGTATAGTTATTCCACAGAATAAAGTTGGTTAGTCAGCCAGCAAAAAACTGAGCACTTTTCACACAATGAAAGCACTTTGAACAGCATCATTGTAGTTTCGATCTATTGAAATTTTTTCCACGTTTCGAGTTTTGTATGTTAGCTTTTTGTACATATAGTCCATATAATAATACGTAGCTCCTGCATACCGCAGCAGGTTCCCCTCCTACAGCGGAGCTGTTCCGCTATTCCAACAATAAAAAATTATCTTTTTAGATCTCTGGCTTAAGATAAAAAAAAACTATGATTGAAAGTAACCATATCGAGAGGGATAAAAAAATGTTTCTCTCTCCATTTATGAATTATTGAGCGTGGCAATTCCATATTTTATCAGCGGGAGTAAAAATAAAGCTGAAATACAAATATTTCCTGAAGGAAAAGAATCATTTTTTCTAATCACGTCAGACCTGCAAAGCATAAAGGCTAAATTGCGTAATTTTTCTGTAAACAATACGTGCATTTATTTAGAATGCATCACTGAAGTGTCCTTGAGAGATCAACCATCGAGCAAAAAGTTAATCGTCAGGAAGATAGTAAATGCATGGAATTTCTAACACAATGTTGACGTAAAATTTGCGCTAAAAAAACTCACATTTTCTAAGTTCTCCAGGATGTTTCTAATGAACTTAAATGAACGCTTTCCAACTCAATTGGGAAGTAAAGCAGATGTTGGAACTAACTTTTGTTAAGAAAACCATCCCATTGTTAGCATATGGAATCAAACAACTGTTTTCAAGGGAATGTAATAAATAATTTTTATATTCGATTAAGTTTATGAATGGTGTAATTTAGTTATAAATTTGACACATATTTATATTTTACAGGCTGTTTTTGTGTCATGAGTTCAATGACATAGTTTGACAGTTTCGTTTACCTACATTTGTATGAAACACAAACGAAACAATGTTAGAAACGAGTAATCCATGTCATTAAAATTCGTATGAAACACAAACGAAACCAATATCAGAGACGAGTAATCCATGTCATTAAAATTCGTATGAAACACAAACGAAACCAATATCAGAGAAGAGTAATCCATGTCATTAAAATTCGTATGAAACACAAACGAAACCAATATCAGAGACGAGTAATCCATGTCATTAAAATTCGTATGAAACACAAACGAAACCAATATCAGAGACGAGTAATCCATGTCATTAATATTCACATGAAACACAAACGAAACCAATATTAGAGACGAGTAATCCATGTCATTAAAATTCACATGAAACACAAACGAAACCAATATTAGAGACGACTAATTCATGTCATCAAAATTCATAAGAAACACAAACTAAACAAGTATTAGAGACGAGTAATCCATGTCATTAAAATTCACATGAAACACAAGCGAAATCAGTATTAGAGACGAGTAATCCATGTCACTGAGCTAAACATGATCAATAAGTAGGTAACAAGCCACTATCGCTCTTGTGCTAGTTGTTACAGTGGAGGGTAAGATCCGATCGTAGAATTGAAAATCATAACAAATATTACTTTGGATCCACTTAAGGTTCCCTAACGAATTCCTACAAGTAAGATACTCATTGCTTGTTTGACCAACGCTTGGGAGACTCGTACACTCACAATATCCGTACACTCACGTGCGGTTTTAAACTACCGTGTTCAACGCACGTGTTCAAACCACCACGTTCAACGCAGGTGTTCAGACTTTTGTGTTCGTGTTCGGCGACTTTTAGGTTACAGTTGATTTAGCTCCTACCTTTAAGGAAATCAAAGTTTTACTCTGACATTTTGGTTCAATTTGATTGCCCTACTACGTATATAACGTTGGAAATGAAAAATCCCATTCACAAATTAATGAAAATGTCGGCATCTCATATAAATTAGAAGTTTGAATTACGCATAGATATTTTTTATCTGTATTTTGGACAAATAGAATTCGATACAAGGTTTTTATTCGATGATAGGCCTTAAAAAGTTAATAAGCAAAAAAAACACAAGCAGCTAACTTGAACATATCTCCGTGGTGTAGCATTGTACTGAGAGTGTGTGAACGAGTTGGAAAATAACATTTAACGAGTTATTTAAAGTATCAGAGAATTGTTCGAAAAACTGAATAAATGATGAAAACTACATAAATATTGCAAGTTCATTTGCAAGTTCATTCATCTATTGTTGTTAGATATTTAATACGGAGTTAATATATGTCAAAACGCTGCTAACTTTTTCATCACTATCCCATGCAGCAGGCGTCAATTTCGTTCACTGTTATGTCAACGATGATATGTACACACTTACTTTAATTTGATACTTCTTTTTTTTAAATGTGTGCGAATCTATTTTAATATATCATCTATGCTATTTCATCATCTCTCTTTTTTACGCTCTATATCAAGAGCTTAAAAAAGCTTATTGGTTGTATAATATGCAGCAGAAACCTAACAGCCACTCCACTATTGAAGATGAATGCAAAATCCCAAAGAATTTCTTCTTCATTCGTAGCAATTTTTCTTACTTGCACTAATTCCTCCCTTTCTCTAACCCCGCAGCTCTCACTAGCCTCCAACACATCCCGTATTCCACGAGTCCGCCTTCATGCCCTGCCTTCTTCCATTTCAGCGTGAAGACTCTCTTGTGCAATGAAGTCCATCCTTCCATTTATCTCTGGCAGCCGGCAATTAATATCGCAGTTCATTTAATTATGAGCAATCTGCCCCGTCCTCCTCTTGTATCTTCTCTCGCAGCAGCGTCCTGACCCGTGTGTGTGTGTGTGGTTGTGTGTGGGTGGTTGTGTGTGGCCTGTGTTTGTTAGGCCCTGTGTTTGTTGGGTCCTGTGTTTGTTGGCTCCTGTGTTTGTTGGGTCCTGTGTTTGTTGGGTCCTGTGTTTGTTGGCTCCTGTGTTTGTTGGGTCCTGTGTTTGTTGGGTCCTGTGTTTGTTGGCTCCTGTGTTTGTTGGGTCCTGTGTTTGTTGGGTCCTGTGTTTGTTGGGTCCTGTGTTTGTTGGGTCCTGTGTTTGTTGGCTCCTGTGTTTGTTGGGTCCTGTGTTTGTTGGGTCCTGTGTTTGTTGGCTCCTGTGTTTGTTGGGTCCTGTGTTTGTTGGGTCCTGTGTTTGTTGGCTCCTGTGTTTGTTGGGTCCTGTGTTTGTTGGGTCCTGTGTTTGTTGGGTCCTGTGTTTGTTGGGTCCTGTGTTTGTTGGCTCCTGTGTTTGTTGGGTCCTGTGTTTGTTGGGTCCTGTGTTTGTTGGCTCCTGTGTTTGTTGGGTCCTGTGTTTGTTGGCTCCTGTGTTTGTTGGGTCCTGTGTTTGTTGGGTCCTGTGTTTGTTGGGTCCTGTGTTTGTTGGGTCCTGTGTTTGTTGGCTCCTGTGTTTGTTGGGTCCTGTGTTTGTTGGGTCCTGTGTTTGTTGGGTCCTGTGTTTGTTGGGTCCGGGTCCTGTGTTTGTTGGCTCCTGTGTTTGTTGGGTCCTGTGTTTGTTGGGTCCTGTGTTTGTTGGCTCCTGTGTTTGTTGGGTCCTGTGTTTGTTGGGTCCTGTGTTTGTTGGCTCCTGTGTTTGTTGGGTCCTGTGTTTGTTGGGTCCTGTGTTTGTTGGGTCCTGTGTTTGTTGGGTCCTGTGTTTGTTGGGTCCTGTGTTTGTTGGCTCCTGTGTTTGTTGGGTCCTGTATTTGTTGGGTCCTGTGTTTGTTGGCTCCTGTGTTTGTTGGGTCCTGTGTTTGTTGGGTCCTGTGTTTGTTGGCTCCTGTGTTTGTTGGGTCCTGTGTTTGTTGGGTCCTGTGTTTGTTGGGTCCTGTGTTTGTTGGGTCCTGTGTTTGTTGGCTCCTGTGTTTGTTGGCTCCTGTGTTTGTTGGGTCCTGTGTTTGTTGGGTCCTGTGTTTGTTGGCTCCTGTGTTTGTTGGGTCCTGTGTTTGCCGCGTTTAAATTTACTAGTTTCAGGATTGGATTCATCCGGCTTGATGCAACTAGTATTTGATACACCCATTGTTTGATTTGTACTATTTTATACGTTCAGTGTTTCATGCTCACAGAGTTTGATGTTTGCAGTGTTTGTTGAGGCGGATGTTTGATGCGTTTTTAGCGAGTGTTTGAAGAGAAGTCTTTCAGTATATGAAGCACCCTGTGTTGTAAAAAGCTCATCCAAAGCACACACGTAAGTTTAATTTTTCACTTGAAATGAAACAGTGAAAATTTTTCTGTAAATGCTTATGAGAGAGCTCGCTTTAGTGCAATTTGTTCCCAGAAGAATTTTTCAATTGCGAAAAGAAGCCTTGTACACTTTTTGACCTTTTTTTACTTCTTCAAAGCCTGCATTTGAAGCTTTTGTAGATATGACACAATTAATGTGAAACCTATTCTTCCACTAACAAGCGATCTAAATTTTTTTTATTTCTCGTTTGTGCCGAAGAATGCTTAGTGAATCGGAAAAATTTCTGACGTTACTGAAAAATGGTGCATTGCTATTAAGGAAATTTGTTCTAGGGATCCACCAGTAAAGAAAACAATGTTTTCAGAGACGACAGGTACTACATATTGCACTTAATTGGTTTGAAATTTCTGGATAAAATTTTTTGTTGAAGCTGAACTTCCTTTACGCAGTGGAGAGCTTGAGCTTGTAGCAAAGAAAAGAAACACCGCTCGTTTGAAAAACTCTATAAATGGAACACATTACAGCCTTTGAAAATTTACATACAATTGCATATCAACACTTATACTACGGCATTAGCCGCCGGTTTCCAGTGGGGCAATCTTCATTATGCTGCTAACCGACCAGTAGTCATAAACTCAATTTTTGTAAATACTTAATCAAAGCTGAATGATGGCACGATCCGGATAATATTTGCTATTTTCAACAATGCTTTCTGCATTTGACTCTAAATTTGAGTTGAATGTTAAACTTCAGTTTTGCCTGCCGCCGTCAAAGTGCTAAACAAAATATACACAGACCATGTGCACAATCGACAACCACCTCTCGAATTCAACCAATACATGGAAACTTTTTGCTAGTTTTCTCCGCTTCAGAAAAATTTCCGACACCTGATTGTGAGCTGAACTCACTCCAGTAGATATTTGGTTGTGCACCATGAGTCTGTGGCAGGAAATGCAAAGTAGTTAATAAATAGATGTCTTGTTCAAAAACGAACTCCGAAGAGTCGATGTTAAATCAAGTTAACAAAAGCCAGGACGTATTTACTTTCAGAAGCTATTCTAAGCTTTTCATTGACACGTTTCAATCGATTATGGACGATGTTGTAGTCATATAAACGCATAATACTAACCATATTTCAAAGTAATTCTGCCATAGGATTTTCTAAAGAGAGCTTCGTTGTTACATTACTCATTCGCTCCCATTTATTTTAGTTATTCATGGTCTCTCTGTCGCATTGTCCATCATTACCATCTAATAATAGCTTTTGTGTGTTTTTTATTTGCTTCGTTGTGTCATTATGTTTATTGCTGCACGTTTTCATTTTAATATTTTATCAGATATTTTATCAGTATCATATTTTATCAGTATCTTGGATACAGTTTTTGCCATAATGTCTGCAATTTTGAAAAAATTCCTCTCAGTCATCAACCAGTTTGTTTTTTCTTTCATCAAGAATTAGAAAAAATGGTGATTACTGAACACATTGAAATCAATTCATCCAGTGTATTTTTTAAAATCCTAAATACAGGTTTTACACAAAAACTGCATTAATCTGAGCCATCAGAATTTTTACCCTGATTCCTTTACCCAATCTGATCAAATGATTCACTTGCTTTTCTAACATTTTTTAATTCCATAGTTTTTGATGAGCTGTGAACGCTAGCTATATACATGAGACGGTTGTTGACTATTGAACATCGGTAATGCCAAAGCCATAGTTGACTAACACTTGACTAACCCCGACAAAGCGCACATCATCCAAGTTTCACGGTGTGTCACGTCCTAAAAGTGACAGGAAACGCTAGTCTGAGCAATAAAAAAGAAAAATTATTCTCTGGTCATTCGTAAGTTGATCGCCATAGCTCCTATTATTTGAATGAAATTTTCAAAAAGTTTACTATTATTTGGCTCTACTGATTAAGAACTTCATAAATTTTGATCCAGCCCTCGTTAATAGCATTGAAAGAAAGAGAAGATAATTTATATGATTTAAAATATTTCCTATCAAAGAGATTAAAATTAACTAAAAAATTGTTAACTAATTTATGCGGGTTGAAGCAAGCAAATCCTTGAAACCCGAATTTACGAAGAAAACTCGTTGTTTATCGATTTTTTCGAAGAAGCTAAAAATTGACTTCATTGCACAGACCTCAGACAAGCATCTGCATTGAAAGCTGAAATTCAGGAGCTAAACCCACAATTCTGACTGAGACAATCGAAGTGTCCGCACAAACCAGGTTGGGAACAGAACATTCCGCATTCCGCTGATATCACCCAAACTTAACTTCCTGACATGGTAACTAACTTTGCGTTTTGGCGTGATCTATAGAGTGGCCGGTGCAACTGATATCATAGCTGGCGTTCTATCAATAAGATCTTCTCAAACAACAAGAACACGTATCACTATTATTTTTGTTTTCACTTACCGCTAAATAACCGTCGCTAACCTTCTCATTCATGTCAAACCAGTGGGTTCTGAATGCATTGCCGAGAATAATCCTGTGCGCGTCTATTTAGTTTTCAAACATCGAGTGAATCATTGATTCCATATCAGGGAGCACAATTCAATGATCGTGTTCGATTGACACCTGAAGCGTCCAATATTAATTTGCCGTACCCTACTCCTACATTCCATTAATAAAAAACTTCACTACGCTTTTCATTTGTATAAAATGAGCTAGGGCATCTGAAATGTGCGCAGATGCAAAAACTTGCAGAAAATTGGTTGCCTTGATCTTTATGGGCAGATCATGTTTTCAGGAGAAAAAGTTAGCAGGGAGAAAAGCCATGCTAGTCACCGAGAAAATATGCAGATTATTGGTACCAGAGCCCCAAGGATGCGTATCATGGCTACGGCCGTAGGCAGTGGCTATAAAGCGACTTGATCGCATTACACGACCATTAGTCTCTCCCTCTCCCTCGCTCAGGAAACGTCGCCCGTAAGTCGCCGCGGATATTTTCATTGGAGATCCGGCAGCCCAGACCACAAGTCGCTTCGTCCGTACAAAGATCTTCGTCTGGCAGCGGAGACGGCGAGACAAACAAAACCAAGACGCTTAATTCTTGTAGCCGTGTTCAGGAAGTTCAGTACAGCGCAAAGCCTTTAGGGTAACGATTAAAGTTTCTAACAGCAGATAAAAGGGTTTGAGTTGTTTCGTAGATATCAGTGGTTTACTTTAATGTGTTCGAATAAATTAGGAGTGCATGCATAGCGTGGTATTTTAATCTTGAGCGGGTGAACGCTAGTACTTTGGAAATACCATTAATTGTTTTTTGCAATGAATGATGAAGTTTTTGTACCTATTAGAAAACAAGCGCTTGAGAGAACATTACGTTAAGTGTTAGAAGTCCCACCTTGAGAGTTTTTTAGAGCATATGAACACCATATTAATTTGTGTTGTCATGTTTAAAGCAAAAAAATATATTTTTTACGAATAATGTTCCTCATTTTTTTAGCTTATTCACCGCATTGCAGAAAAGATTGCTCGCTTTGAAATATTTCTTAAATGTCACCAGAGCATGATTTCAGAATGCAGCTGATCAAATGAAATCTTATGCCGAGCCTGAGAGTTTTCAGTTTTTCGTTTCAGTTAAATTCCATTTTATCTTCAGTCAGATTCTTGGAAGTTTTTAGCCTTTCATATTCCTGGGACTGACGGCAAAAATTTTATGCTCAGTTGTTAATGCACTTTGAACTTCTCAAAAATGTAGCAAATTCTTCCGATAAGCATAAATCAAAACGAAATCCGAACCTAGACGCGAGAGCATATAATTTCAGCAAAAATAACAGAGATATCCGGCGTGTGCGGGCGAGATTTAGGCTTGCACCTACGCAAAATTCAGGCTCATCTCGACCGGGAACTCGGAGCCCAACCCTTCGCAGCAGATCGTGCTGGTATTTCTGCAGACGATTTGCATCACAAAAAGTGACCCATTATGCGTGTCGTCTGTGTGTCGGAAGATGATCTTAGTCCCAGACGAAGAGAACCGAAGAAGATTCTAGCCCGCGAAGTTAGCTCAAAATGGGTGGGAGGCATTGCCTCAAGATATTTCCCGCACTTATCCAAACCCTAGGAAAACATTGTTAATTTCCAAAATTTTCATTGTACTGCGAAAACATCTGAATACTTCATTTTGAATAAGGTTTCTTTGAAGTTTTCGCGCAACCGATTTTCTTCTGGTAGACATGAGAGCCTACGTGTGATAGTAAACATATTTGGTTGCAAATCCTTCGGATCATAAAAATTCGATTCTCAGTTAAATGACTTTTGGGAGCAGTGAATTTTTACAGTTCCCGTTACCATGTTTTGCTGGGCTGAGGATGGAATTTTCACGTTCGTAATGGTTGCTATTAAATATTATTAAGACCACTATGACTCACATTTTCATCCTAAGAGAGATTTCCTCAAAATCAACCAATGAGTACTATGAGACTGATCTTTTGTTACCTGAATAGCTATTAATGAGCAGCCGTTGCGTTCTTAATTGGGCTATTAATTGCTGTGTTATTAAAAGTCATAAAAATGAAAAACTTTTCAAGAACAACGTGAGACGATGTGGCAGTCAAAAGTGCCCCGCCATTTGCAGAAAATCGCTCAAAAAAGTTAAAATTTGTTTTTATTTTTGTGATAAGGTTTGATTGTTGCTTATAACGTTAATTCTGTTCAAAGATGAAATAAGATCAGACATAATGTCAGACTTCTTTTTTTAAATCAAACTAAATTTTCCAAAGAATTGAGTGCTGTACACGCAATGACTATACAATTCTGTTACGTTTTTTTGCGTATTTCTTGGAGAGCACATTTGCGCTTCAAAAGCATCTATTTCAAAAAACGGAATTCTCATAGAATATTGAATATATCGAGCTAGTTTCAGCGTAGATATGCACCATGAAAGGACTTTTAGGTAACCTACACTAATTTTTTGTCCCATTTGGTTTGACCAAATTTAATTTTAAACCGTATTACAAAACATGAATTTTTCTCTCGTATATCTATAACACTCAATGTTTGAAGCCCTGCCTGGCTTTGAAATATACTTACAATCGTCTAATCTTCCTGCATTGATAGTCAACCTTACTTCAAAACATGCGATGCTCAAAAAATCCACTTGCATGGTCGTTCATTGCTCTTCCACATGCAACTCTAGAAATAAAAATACGAGTGCACTCGATATAAGTGTTTTCCACAGCGCTCTGTTAGCGGGAATAAAACACTCGATCACTGAGCAGAAATTTCATTCGCTTCTACCAGGAATAAAATGATCTGTAGACCTTCAATTAAAAGCTTTTTTACAGGAACGGGAGACGACGGGTTCAAGTGATGGTGTTGTATGCGAATGATTCAAAATGTCCAGCAGAAACCATTTCATTTATTTTCTCGTAAAAGATGCATCATCACGGCTCCTACTTTCCCACGCTTTCGCTCGCAAATCCTATTTTCCTGCCATCAGAAACTCATAATACGAAGCTGATACACAAACACAAATACTTCCAATCTAATGGCTAAGCAAACAAATTTTACTCCGGCTCTTTCATTATTCTGTTTGCCTCTCCATCGTCTAGTAAAGCTAGAACATGGTTTCTCTTTAGCAGCCGCTTAGTTCAGACGTCTGAGATCGACGCCATAGTAAGAAAAGCTGTGGTGTTTGTATTCGTTCACTTTCTTTTTGCCTGTATTCATCGTAATTTTCGACCGGTAAAGATGGAAATATTTGATGACGCGCTGGTATCTGAGATAAGAGTTAAATAACGTCTCGGGAACATATATAATATATCATAAGAATAGTTAAGATAGACGTTTTTTCACGGTCATTCGTGAAAGGTTAACGTAGGGCGAACCAACATACAACGATAACGTCATCGGACACTTACACTTGTTCAAGGAATCAGGGAAATCAATTTTATAATTACCCACATACATAATCGCATGGATCGCGTGTTTTATCGAACATTTTGAAATCCTGTCTTTTTTGGCGGGAAATGTACGCTAGTGAATTGTAAAATGGAATAATGAAGGTACTTGGGGGATAATTGCTGCTCCAAATGTATTTCATGTCTCATCAAAAAGGATATCTCGGTTCAAGTGCATGTGTCAACCCCCAATTGCATTCCAATTCGGTGCCGCTCAATCATCTTCTATCATCATTCTATTCGCTTTTGTTTGCATTTTTTGCAGATACTGCTTAATGTCAAATTTTTTACTTTTATTTACTTCCACAGATTCTGCAAACACCACCAGCCGAGGAAGAAGAGCCTTTAAATCCCAAAGAGCTCAATAGCGTTGATAAACGACAACACCAATACTACATCGCATTGGCATGTGATGTGCTTGATGCCCAAAGCCATTAACCTTAAACTTCCAAAGAAGTCTCTAAAGTGCGGAATAAATAGCAAATCAGTGTTGCATCAAAATCTTCAAACCGGAATAAAATTTCAGACTTAATGTTTTCAAAGTATAGGCACTTAATGCTTTTTGGATTTCCTCCAGAATTTCTTTCTCTTGTTTCCAGGGGAAATAGGGGGCACCATTTTTATGGAGTTATCGCTGACGTAGATGTAGTCAGGATACTGCTCGGCCATGAGTGTGTAGCCTTTAGAGCTCATGAAGCTGTGGAGGCCGCTTGAGTTCTTCTCGGTGTGTTCGATGGCGAGCATCTGGTTGAGAAAAAGGAAAACTTAGAGAACAGAACAGATTGTTGCAACAAAGACGAGTTTAATGGACCATTTTCGAATTGCTACTCAAGTCAAGTGCAGTCAGCCGCCAATCATGTATGAGGAAAAGTAGAATAGAAATAAGATCAATCCCTCATGCATTGAGACATAAATGTTCACGTACAATCGCGGGTGTATTCGTTTCAAGACAATCGCGATACTCGGCAGTTCCACAGGTGAGTAGTTTCCATGTAAACGCCTGGAAATACTTGTGGTATGAAAATCGATAATAGTTTATTAACGAACTATTGTAAACGGCCCGTCATAAATGACGGGATCCGATGTTTGCCTTACATAAATCTTCTATATGTGGATGACAAACAAATATATCCATCGTAAAGATAAGTATATAAATTCTATTTAATTGTAAATATAATTGTCAATGATGAATATTGACAATTTAATTGGTCGTCTGTGAGCTTCATTGATGACCGTCAACTATTGACTCAACGTATTGACGCAATCAAATCGGTTTAATTTTTTATTGATGGTTCGTCAATATTTCATTATTAGCTCTGAAAGTCGTAGTTTATAAGCCTATGAATACTGGGAATTTCATTTTTGTGTACACGCAGCTCTGGTACTTCTTGTATGCTGGAGGACGCTTCAACAAATATTTGATACCTGTGGTGTATTATTATTTTTTTATTATATTATTTGAATATCGTTAAATTATTTTATTCATAATTGTTAACCTACTTATCAAAATTATCTTGAAAAATAAGAATTTGCCACGTTCTTGTAGTAACCAGGTGCTATAGTTCATCAAATGATATTGTGTCCATTTGAAGATAGTTCTTACTGTGAAATCTTCTGGCTCATTTGCACGTAATTCCTTTAGCATTGAGTCGGTTTTGAATATTCTGCGACGTGTCTAAGCTAGTTTTTGGCCCATGTCTTGCGTTCACGTGTGAATTTTCTGGGAGATGAAAAGGCCAAGGCCAGCGCTACCATGGTAATTTCTTCGTTGACCGTCACGTAAGGCGTCCGCAGAGCAAATGACCGGTTTTCATCAATTATATTGATGAAAAGATTGACGCCGTGTGAGGAGAGCAAAAAATCTCATCAATATATTAAGTCAATGATATTGACAATTGAATTGATCGTCTATGGGCCGGTTTATACTACCAGCGATTAAAATATTCTTGTACCTGCGCTCTGCAGGGAAACTCGTACCACAGATACGGTCATTAAGCATTCTTAAGAGCGTCACAAGGAGATGGATCAACTAAACAAGCAAGCAACACCTGTGCATTATTATTTACAGTATTATTAGCCAAAAATTTTTTGAAAAAATTTGTTATACCTTCTTCCTCGTGAAAAGTTGGATTTTCTCGAACAATAGTTTTAATTTTGATTTAAAATCTATACATTGAATTAAAAAATTTAACAAGGTCTGAATATAAAATGGCTACAAAATATCAGTTCTATTTAAAGTTCTCAATCCAACGACTTTAGTTGCTTAGTAGTCGAACCTTTTGATGTAAACACTAAATTTCGTGAAAGTCAATAAATCCCATACACAAATTACCTAAATATATACTCTCACATATCAACACTAAAAACGTCATCCAAGCTACTCTGAAGTATTCACATGCTAGCGAATTAAAAGGAGTTGTGCTGCTAATACCAACATCATTGCTCATGACGTGCAAAGCTCATGCTGTATAGGCCGATACTTTTTTGTAAACAGTTATTACAGTCCGATATACAAAGAGCTTTACCATAAAAAGAAGTGAATGTGTGAAATGCACGTCTAATATTCCTGCATTGATATTCCTCTCCTCATCCACGTGGATGAGGAGAAGAATTTCCTCAAATGATCACTTCTATCGTCTTCTCTATTATCTTTCATCAACAGGGGAAATGCTTGAACTTTGGTAAAAATCGGTACGGAAACTGGGATCGAACAACGGTCTTTCGATCTCGATGTGAGTTGCGGTCGCCTCGCGTCCATGCGAAAACCCATACCTTGACGAGGTTTTAACCTCACCGTAAATTTGATGGCGTTCCAAGGAATTGTTTGGAGAATGTCCATCTCTGCACCCTCGACATCGAGGGAGAAGAAGTGGATATGGTTGATGTTCAATGCGCGTACAATGGAGTACAGCGGCAGACACTGCACCACATCATGACCTGACACTCGTAGTGCCTGTAAAAAGTAATGATCGCGGTTATTTTAGTAAATCTTATCATATGACAAGCAGACCGCCTCATGCCCTGACACTCGTATTGCCTGTGAGAAGTAATGATCGCGGTAATATTAATAAATTTTATCATATGACAAACATCTGACCGCCTCATGCCCTGACACTCGGATTGTCCATGGGAGAGGAGACATGCGTTCATAATTACCCTTTATTAACAGCAACGTTTCGATACTTCATACATTCTCCTCAGACTGAAATAACGTACCCGGATCAATGTTTTGTTTTCATGGATAAATTGATGAAAAATTGAATATCCAAAACTCAACCTGTATCAGACTGAAAAAAATGAAAAAAACCATAGTGCAAGATAGGTTGAAGCTGCAAAATTTCGTCATAAAAGAATATGGAATCACCAGATGACTAGTTAATACTGCACAGCAGTTATGTACTTATAAGCTCACGGTACCAGAGAAAGAGGCAAAATGGACGGTCGAGTAAAGGTTATTAACTTTTCTAAGCTACAGATTTACTGAATATCTTCCGAGCAAAAAAAAAAAGACATTTTGCGTTGTCGTTGAAGGTATGCTAATATTTATGGATATGGATTGCTTTTGTTATATTGATACGCTCTTTTTCAATCACATTGAGTAAATTTTTCGTTTGAATATAGGTCTTCATTCGAAGTCTTGCAATGATAATCGGCACGGAAATGATTGAAAATAGAGCCGTGATTTTTGTGCGCAGGTAATCTTTGTTTCAGGGTCATCCTAGTCACACCGATGTAACGTCAGTGAAGAGACATTCTCTTCGGTCACACTTGAACTAATATATCAATCCTGGGTCATTGATCCTGTGCCTGGAATAAGTATTATTTCTTACTAAATTTAAAGATCACTGATTCCGCGGTTTTTGTAACACACACAAACTTCAATTGACGTACCCGGATCTATCGGTTTAACAAAAGTTTTGATGTTCTGGAAGACCCGTATATAAATTTGAATTTTTACGAATTTGATTTTCATAAAGTATATTCATGTGACGCGTATCAAGTCCATAATTCTGGCCACTGCCCAAAATTTCCTTCGTAAAGTTCTCAATAGTTTAATCAATCAGAGTATTTTAGAAATTGTCAATAACTTGCAAACGTTTCACTAACACAGTTGCACCACAGTTTAAAAGCTCTATTTAAAAAATAACATCCTCTTTATACAGTTGCGGAGCATCACGATCAAAATTTATGGTTTCACTAGCATGACAAGGCTTAAGATACTCGTATATAGATCTCTAAATAGTACCCAGTGAAGCTTCAAGTAAAACATCCAGAAATGGTAGCTTCCAATGTACACCCAACACATGCGTGAAAGTGACCACCGAATCGTCAGTCATCCAATTCCTCAACATCTCCACCTGCTCTACTCTCTATTTCTACGAAAATATTTTCCTGAGATCTACAGCACAATATCGGCATGGTCGGCATGGTGTTCAAAATTAGGTTTTCCGCGCACGAAATGTAAAAGATAGCAAACGTGGGCCCTGTTGGGGAGCCCACTGGCACACCATCATACAGCTAGTGCGTGCTAAGAATGCTAAGAATGACTACTATCAATATACCGGGGAAGATCTGCAGTAAAACAAGTTATGGAGAGTTGTTTCAAAATTGACGAGTACACAGATTAGGGAGAGAAAGATCATCCACTATTATCTTCAGAGTTTAAAATGATCTCATGGAATACATCTATATTATAATAAGAGCCGCGTCCGCTCGTCTGTCTGTCCGTGTGTCACGCCCAACAGCCATGGTGGGTGATGAGCGCATTTGTGAAACAAGGTTCATCAACTCCATAATTTTCGGTGTAATAATCCATCAGATTCGGGGTCGGAATGAATATCACGTGTATTGTTAGTAAATAAGAACGTGTGTCATGAGATTTGTTGAACATTATTATACATTTTTAATGAGCCGAAAGCACTCGTAATTGTGAATCTTGGCGTTCATACGTATAAATCTTTTCATACGGTGTAAATTGGATCACCTAATATTCTGACACACGGAGTGCCCTTGGGAGATGAAAATGGCGGAACTATTTGTGAACCTTGTGTCAAGCAAATTATGATGTAACAACCCAGGGCAAAAAATATTTCGATAACAATTAATAACAAGCTCAAATTCGGCATGATTGGTTTGAACTTCCTGATTTAACAAATGATTTTGGAAATATTTTTCAAAGAACAGTCAATATAAAAACAAAATAAAACAAACGGTAATACATGTATGCATATTATCGAATTCTGCAACATTTGGGACCTTTGCCAGATAAGGGCCCATGCTAAATCCCTTAGGCCAGAAATCAATTTAGTAATACATTTTTTGTACTGACCGAAAACATGACCTAGCCTGAACTATCCTAGCCTAACCAAGCCCTCATTTATTTTGACTGATTGATCGTAAAAACAAGTTTTTCAATAATTTTCTTCAACTTTCAGTGTTTTTTAGGCTGCTCTAGTCCGCCTCATCAATTAAAAAAAAATTGCCTGAAGGAATAAAGTTGCACTCGATTGAAATAAAAGGTGTACTAAACAGCCAGAAGACGTCACGGTGTCGTCACGCTTTGCCCCACTTTGCCAAAAATGCGTTCTAAAATGTTCAAATCAATTAATTTAGGTTTTTTTAAGTGGAGGTAATTTAACCGTTTTTGCTCGTGTGAAATTAACTTCACTTAACATAAACGGTTGAACGGTCAGAATAAAAAAAATTATAAGCAGTTGAATTTGCCGACCCCGATTCCGAAAGCGCTGCACTCGTTTTATTTAATGCCCCAAATGTACAATTTCGTAGAAATGTGCATAAATGTATCTATCCACGTACTCGTGCTTGTGAGTGCGTAAATCGGCAATGCTGAGTTAATATTTCCTGTACTCGTTCAAATATTTAGGCAATTAATCAGTGCGCTCTGCTCATATTTCTTCTATTAGTTCATATTCTTAAAAATTAATCAGTCCGCGACACATTTACTTATAATATATCTTTTTACAATGAATACAAAGCTTTAAAGAAAAAACAGAACACATCGAATACCCAGTTACGTTTGGAGCTATTGATCATTAAGAATTCCATGCATGCCGTCCTATGCTCGCCGTTCTTATTTACCATACATCGATTTCCTTTGTATGTTTGCCGTTGGACGCGTTTCATAGCATGCTTGTTATTCCACGCTAGCCATTCCATGCTTACCAATGCATATTTACCTGGCACGCTTACCATTGCTCGCTTGCCATTATACGCTTACCATAGCATGTTTATCGTTCCCTGCTTACCATGCCAAGACTGTCATTTCAAGTTTGCCATTTCAAGTTTGCCATTTCAAGTTTGCCATTTTTGCTTAGCAATTCACTCTTGTCATACCATGCTTACAATCCATACTTGCCATTGCATGCGTATCACTTCATGCTTATCATTGTATGCGTGCCATAGCTGCTTATCAATGCACACCCATCATGTCATGCTTGCCATTCCATGCTTGCCATTCCATGCTTGCCATTCCATGCTTGCAATGGAAGGTTACCACTGTGTGCCTATAAGTTCATACCTGTCATTGCCTGCTTGCATTTCACATCCATGATTGACCTTACATCCTTGATATTCGGAAGCTCACCTCATCTGAAGCGTTGATGTACCTCGTGAGCCTGGATGACGCCCGGCCGGTGTGTGTCGCTGCGGTGATGTCAGGGGGTGCCCCAGGAGGCGCGTTCGCTATGAAGTTTGTCTTGCCAGTCGCTTCAGTGATTGAAAAGGATTCCTGTTGAGAAGATGTTCTCCGTTCAACAGTGAAGTGGTTTCCCTAAAAATTCAAGTTGGATATCTGTCGATGCTATTGAATTTGTTGTTAAAATACGGGTGTTCGCTATGAAGTTTCTCTCGCCAGTCGCCTCAGTGATTGAAAAGGATTCCTGTTGAGAAAAAAATGCCCTCCATTCCTCAGAGAAGGGGTTACTTTAATAATTAAAGTTGGATTTCTGTCGGAGCTATTGAATTTGTTGTTAAAGAAGTGTGCGTATCTACATAATTCATCTTCAAAACCCTGAACTGACAGTTTCTTACGGAAAAGAACTCCAGGAATGCGCTCTATGGAATACAAACCTGTGACGGATAAGGCTTGGTGCTGAGGCAGGCGTTGATAGCCCAAGCTTTCCTGTGTTTGGTGAGAAGCCTCTGGAAGTTGTTGCGATCTGGCTCTACCAGCACTCCCCGCCACCCGAACATTTTCTCGAGTTCCAGTGTGTTCGATAGAAACTCTCCGTCGTACGCTCCAGCTTCCAGAAACAAGTAGGGGTTTTCTATCTGAAAAACAATACTCATAATACTCATATAGCAAGAGAAAGGCTTTGTTTGTATTCTTTTTCAGCAACTATTCTTTTTCAGCAACTCCATATGCAGATTTGCAAAAATAGCTATTAAGCGAATCAATTTTCAAGTATCAACTTCCGTGTGTTGGTACTTACTGACATACGAGTACCATGAATGTTTACGTCCAGAAATGACAAATGACATTTAGAAATATAATGGCACTTGCACTCAGTTTTTCTTTGCCTTCAACTTTATGAATAATTCTTATCGGTCATGGTTTTTGCGTTTATTTTTTGAAAATTCACCAATACTCCAATAAAACAACAATCTAATAACACATTGAGTACTTTCTGCGTTCAGCCTACCTCCAAATTATGACAAGCTACAAAAAAAATTAACATAAAGCTCAGTGTGAAAAAATTAATTTAGCATTAACTCATGAAAAAAGGGACAGCTATCTAGCCACATAAATAAATCCGCTATTCACTCTCACTGTCACCCTGAAAGTTTGCTCTCTCTATCATCAGGTGAAAAGAACAAAAAGTCACGCGTGCGTTCTTCACAATAATATCCCTTCTCTGACTGTGGGCCATAATGTTCTTTTCGTGGATATTCTTACGCAATCGCACCTGCAAGTAATTCTCGGTGCACTGTGATACTTTTAAAAGAAACAAATACGTTGAACTCCGAGCTCAGAAAATATCTCGCCTTGGATTCTTGCTTGTCTTCTGAAACTTCCTGACGAGCACATGTTAATTAAGAGCGAAGAAACAAAATACTGTGAAAAATATATAGCTTTCCTTTAAATTTTGATGTTCTTTTATGCCTCCGTAAGCGTGTTTTTGTGCGCTGAACTGAAGACTCGCAGTTGACGAGGAAGTGCCCAAAAATAGATAATTATTAAGATCCAACGAATTGCTTGATTTATTTACAAGTGACTCTCACCTAAGAAACTCATGGAGTTTACGTAATAAAAGTTATGACTTGTCAAGACTCGTTAGCACTACGTAGAATTTATTTCGTAGACAAAATCACCTAAAGTATTAGGTTTTGGATGGTTTTTGAAGGAGATACTGATAACGCGCTGGCAATAGAGCTCTACGGATACTTCTCACAATATATATATATATATATCAGTCACTGATTCAAAACGGTAGCACCTCTCCCAGTACTATAAACTATCGAAAAGAAACGGTTGAATCAATCCTGGTTGGGTCACTAAATTGAGTTTTACTTGTGAGCCAAAAAAGGCTTCGACTTTTTCCAGGATGAACTCTTGAGACGGGCTGTAAAGGTTGCTCGAATTGTACTCCTCCGGCAGACCGCTGAACACAAAATTTAAGTCGTACGGCTGTCGTGAGGGAGGCACGAGTCTCTCCATCACCCACTCCAGCAAACGCGGGTCGTCCTGGGCAATGGGTCCTTTCAGAGAGGTGTCCAGGTAGTCTGAAGGGAACGGTGTTTTACATTAAGAATATTTACAGTTTCATTATCACAATCAGGTTGAAAGAATTTTTTTTTGCCCCTCAATCAAAGGGAATGAAGTGAATGACTAAGGTATAAATTCATTGAGTTAAATTTTCATTGCAACCTATTGTACCTGCCTTCCCCTTTTTCTGTCATTACCAAATGGAGGTGAGGCATTTATTCTGGAGGAAATATTTTGCTACTGTACTGGTATCGAATCAGATTTTATGCATCCAAAGTGTGATGCTCAATGCTAGCGTCACAGAAAAGTTCTTATTGATTTTACAATGCCATCATGTATTTTAAAACATGTACAACAGCCTAGCGTACGTATTTCACAATAGACGTGTCTTTCGATAGGCTCATTGGTTCTTGTGAACTCAAAAGCAGGTGTGAATTTTATAACAAATGCAACTATTAGAAAAAACTCGGGAGTTATTTTCGCGAAATAAAATCTTTGACTCTTGATACTTAGGTAACCTGTACTGAATTTCACTGTATTCAAACGCTCCACATGACTTAAAAAACACTCTAGCATTATTTTGGTTTAATAATAAATTTTCATCTGTAATTCATTGCCACCTCATATATCTTTATCCTCATTTCATTTCATTTCATTTGGCATGACAGTTATGCATTGAAGTCTTCGTTTATTATGGGTTAGCTCATTCAATAACTTTTACGACACATTGTTCCGATAACATCTGCTCCGGTTGATTCCGCATCGATCTGTACCTCGGATTTTCGTCTAGTCGATGACCTGTCATCAAGCCCTGCTTCTTCACGCGAACGAATCGACAATCTTCTAGCATGATTTTATAAACGATTTTCATATTTTAAGGGCGTATGATGCTAATATTTTTACCTAGAAATAAGTTGAGCTCTCTCAAACTTCTGAACTTCACCGAAGAGTACGGTTCATATACAATTGTTATTAATAAAGTATGAGCTCATTTAAATCCATTATTGTTTGTTTTATAGAATGCGGGAACAGTTTCCATCGAATTGAGCGTACTGAGTTCAGCAAAAATTTTGAAAATATTTTGCATTTCAATGATGGAATATAAGGAAGTAACAACAAAGTATCAAAGTGAATCTGCTTTTGTATGACCTCGTGTTCTTCGCGTTGTTTTTTCGACTTTCTACTCGTCCCATCATTTTTAATACCATTGATTCAATTCGCCTCTAACTGCGTATGTCGAGCATTAGTATAGTCGCTGTACTGAGTCATTCCATTGGAAACACGCAAACCCCAGACGCAGAAAAAATAGATAGATGTTTCGGAGTTTCTTAGTCGTTCCCATGTATCAATGAATCTTTACGTATATTGGACACTGCGGAATTTCTGGGCCCATATGTTCTTTCAATTCTGTGGAAGGTGAACGGCAATATAGCCAGAACTATTTTTTCCCGTTATTATGCTGACAACCGTCGATCTAGTCAAGTGGTGAGTTGGGTGAGAATAAATGCAAGCTGAAGAATGAAACGTTGCGGCAAATAAAAAAATCAGCGTAAATTATTGTCGGTATGCAATATCGAGACCAACCTGGCTACGTTTTGACCTCGAATCTAAAAAGAAGTTTCAAATTCAAGCATAGAATTTTCACGACCAAGCAATCACAATAATAGCAGCTGAGAGAATATCTCACAGAGGCTGCAGGCGTCGAGTGACGCGTGCGATGATGGAGGAGGTGCGATGAAGGCGAGCTGCACGAGCGACACCACCACTGCTGTCGACACCATCAGGCCTGCCCTGCTCCTGCTCATCGTACGAGTTGTTTTTTATGAAGTCGTTTGGATGAAAATCGCATAAAAAGACTGAAATCTTACAGAAAGACTGAAATCTCATAAAAAGACTAAAATCAACTCTCGAATCGATGCATTGCAGATGTGCCTCGTTGAGAATATCAGGGCGAGAAATGAAAGAACGGTAAAAACTTATTTTTAGCTCGTAAGTAACGTGAGAATATGTAAAAACAGAAAACCTACTGGAAATAATGTGTTCCAAGAGCTCCCTAAAATTGCGTACAGCCATTACTATAAATGTTTGACTGGTATCGAGGGAATAGTGATTCTTAACTGAAGGTTCAAAAGCAAATTATTCTGGGCAGGACGTATGGCAAAATACAAGCATGAATGCTTTAAACCAATTTTTGATCAGCTTATTCTCCCTTAGCCAAGGCTCAAACTGGGGTCGTGCATGGGAAAGAGCGAAGTCAACAAGGGGCGAACTTTAAAGAACTTGCGTAAGATGCTTTGTACAATTTAAACAATTTAAACAATTTAAACAATTTATTTACCACAGGTGATACAGAAGTAGAATGTTTCTTAAGTCTAGTAAAATGGTTGAATTTGAGTATAGCTACCTGTGGGCCCGAACAAGTTCAGCGACTTCTAGGGCATCCTATCATCACGTTATTCTAAGGTGTACAATAATGTTTAACCTAGTTTACTTAACCTAGTTTCGCATTAGACTGAACATTGAGATAATTTACTCGATATTTTATGCTGTATTTTACAATATAGGTCAAATCGGCTGTATTTAACAGTATGTTCGATAAAACGATTCAAGAGCACTCTGAAAATCGGTTATGTTACCCAAAGCAAGTTACATTATGACATTATCATTAGTTACATGTAGGAAGCAAGATTTGACATGGTGATCTTACACGACTAGTATTCTGATAGGAAGTGAGACTCAAGATGTCTTTTGAATACTTTGTACGAATTACATTTACGGATCTCCGCAGGTATAGAGTTCCAAGTTTTGGTTCCAACGAAGAGGATACTGTGTTGCGACCGGGCCTTCGAATAATAAGGAAGCATGAATTTACTTCTATTTCGGGTTAAATGGTCGTGATGACCAGTTTGCGGAGTCAATAATTGTCTTAGGCTATTGTCGCCATCATTTCTTAATGTTTTGTAAATGAAATTACAGATGGAGATTTTGTAGAGATCCGAAAGTTTAAGTATTTGTAAATTTTTGAAAGAATCATTTGTGTGAGCATTATATTCTAGGTTCTTTACCGCTCTGACAGCTCTTTTCTGCAGAGTAAAAATTTTGTTGGTTTTATTTTCATCAGTTCCGTGCCACGCTTCTATTCCGTATTGCAAGTATGGAGAAATAAGCGTTCGGTAGAGCATTTGTAAAGCTGTTTCAGGCAGAAAATTTTTAACTTTATTCAGGATTCCGATGGATTTTGATAATTTAGAACTAATATGAGTGATGTGCTCTTTGAAGGTCAGGTGTTTATCTACTATGATGCCCAGAAACTTACATGAGTTGGTTTCTTCGATTTCACCTTCGCCAATTTTAATGCATGGGAGAGATACATCTTTCTTGTATGAGAATGTAATATAATTTGTTTTATCAATATTAAGGCTTATTTTATTAGCTTTGAGCCACGATGAAACCTTATGAAGTTCATTATTTATACTCTCCACAATCATAGCGGGATTTTGGTTCGGAAGGACCGCAGAAAGCGTACTGTCATCGGCAAAAAGTATGAATTTGAAGAATGATGTAGATTTTACAATATCATTGATAAAAATCAGAAACAGGAGAGGCCCAAGAACAGATCCTTGTGGAACTCCATGGCTAATTGTCTGTGGGTCTGATTTTGCGTCGTCAATGACAACGTATTGCTTCCGATTTGTTAGGTATGATCTGAACCAATCATGGGCAATCCCTCGAATGCCATAACAGTGTAGTTTCGAGAGTAGTATTTTATGGTCCACACAATCGAATGCTTTTCGAAAGTCAAGAAATACAGAGAAGACAGGCTTTCCTTCATCTATATTAGAATAGAGGAATTGTAAATGATTTAATATAGCCTGTGTTGTTGATTTTTTAGAGCGAAAGCCGTATTGTTTATCGTAAAGAAATGATTTTTGTTCAAAATAAGAGTACACTTTTTTATACACAATCTTTTCGAATACTTTGCTAATAATTGGTAGTACGGAGATAGGTCGATAATTGTTTACACAGGTTTTTTCACCACTTTTAAAGATAGGGGTTACTCTAGCAACTTTGAGGGAGTTCGGGAAAGTGCCTAGTGAGAGACTGGTTAATAATATTTGATATCAGCGGGGCTACAATGTCAGCAATAACTTTAAGTACTTTAGTCGGAAACGTTTGTAGCCCACTCGATTTATTTTTCATGTTGTTTATGCACGTAATTACATCGGAGGAGTTTGTAGGCGTAAAGAAAAAGGAGTTGGGTTCTCGAATATGATCCATAAATTCCAGGTGATCAGTAGGTTCACTTGGAATACCATCAGCTATAGTTTTCCCTACGTTTACGAAGAAGTTGTTAAAGAGATTAGCAATTTCTGTCTTCTTTCTTACAGAGGATTTCTGGGCGTGGCAATAGCACTCCTGAAGATCAAACTGACGATGGCAACGGGCAAGAGACCTCTTCATTGATCGCTCCATTTTCCCACTACGTTGTTATTAAAACGATTTCTAGCTTCTTTGCGTGAGGTTTGGAGTGCAAACTCATTGAGCAAACGGGTTTCTCCAATAACATTTCCTACCTATCTTCTCCGTTTTCTACAACCACCTAATGCAGATGCAGAAAGTAGACTTGAATTTAATTCTTTCTCGTTCAAAGTGTGAAGTTATGAGCTTGCGTTAAGTGGAGTCAAATTCTGAACAGCACTGATAAATAAAACCGCGGTAAAGAGACGGCATTCTGAAGCTTTTACTAAACAAAAGCAGCCTTTACTATCGGTTCTGGTACCTTCAAAAGAACCTTGGACACACACACATGATTTTTTTCCTATCAGTGAGTGAATATTAGTTTTGATCATCATAACAAATGGAAAACTGCCACTTACCACCCAACGATATTTAATCTTGAGCTCTCTTGTACAAACCTTATTTCTGAAAAATTTAGCCTAAAATAAAAGTGAATAGAACGATAAATTAAAAGGCATGTTTGTTACACTAACTAGAGCTGGCTTTTCTCTCACTTATATACAAGCTTTTTAAATCGTTTTATGTAAATGGTATATTACCGTAAATGGAGGGAACGAAAAGTGTTACATTTTTTCTCGATAACAGTTTAACAACATTACATTGAATTTTCAAGGGGTTTTAATCTCATTGATTCTTTTATTATGATTTTTTCACTCGGTCAACGGAATATTATTTTCTTTCAATGAACATCAAAATATTCATAAAATGACCACAGATGTTCTTCAAACCCCTAAAGTAAATAAAGGTCAGCGCTTGATAACATTACTTTCTGGCACGTATGTGTTGAAATCTCAATTGTAAATTGACCGAAGTAAAAAATACGAGAAGAAAAATACTCGAACTCAAGAGGCATTGAAAAATGATTATCATGATAAACAAACGAACGCTAGCTCTCACAACGCACTTACGGAGTCACGATTTTGACAGGCATGGTAGTTGTGGATTCTGTGGATGCGACGCTCACGGTGATTCAAGTCCAGTGTCAGTTTAAGAATCCTTGTTTTTGTGCACGGGTCGTCAGTGTAGACAGTTTCAGACCAGTCCTTACAAACTCGGAAAGTATAACACAGATATGAGGAAGAGTTAAATGTGTTTCGTCATTCCTCAGCCAGCACTTTACTTTGCTCACTATCGTAGATAGATTGATGCTAGTGTGTTTTGACCTGCTAGCACGTTTTGAGCAAAAGATTATTCCTACTTAATATTTGTGTATTGTCATAATTAGAACTTTAAATCATTCTGTAGAAATATTGAATAGAGAACGTTTGTGATACAGCTGAGTAGATTTCCTATTGACAGAATTGTCTGAAGTGGCTAAAATAACCACTACACTCTATCAGGCCATAAACTTTAAGTTAAAAGGGCATAATTGAAATTTACATTGTACCTTGCTTACAATGGTGTAACATTGTAGAATGAAAATAAAATTATGAAAAGGATCTAATCAGTACACCACGTCGTTCGTATGAATGAAATATCTGTTGTAGAGAAAGTAATGAACCACCTTTCGAAGAAGTACTGGCATTGCTTACAGGCACAGTTGCAATTAAATTTGAATTAGATTTCTAGCATTTACAATACCGTAAAATCTCAAATGCAAAAATTGAGGAAGGGCATTTCATACCTAACAGTGAACTAGCTGAAATAAAAACTTAACACGCTTTCACAAATGTTGTTTTTCGCGGAATGATTATGCAGTCAAACATTTAAGACATAACGCAAGTTTACACGTCGCTAAACCTTCACAAATATAATTTCGAAGAACTACCGTACAGTGCACAAGAATTGGATAACAGAGAGCGGAATGACACCCCTTCAGCTGTTGCTCAGCCAACTGGCTGGAGGAGATTTCGCCACGTCAAGGAAGTCTAGGTTTTTAGGCGAGTTTTCCTGGTCGCTTTGCAGACTTGACCGCAGTCCAGTGAACTCAACTGAGGGAATGGTAAAAAACAGCTGAAATTTGCGTCTCATTGGTTTTTAAACCCAGTGACATTCCATAATGCTCATCTTGAGCTACTCCTGAAATAAATGATGAAGTCAGGTCTGTGTGAAATTTTTTAGAACAGGTGGAACTCCTCTGAACTACTTCGTCATAGGCGAGGTGAGGGTAACCAAATCACCGCCCGTGGGTGATGCATGTTTTCAAAGTTCTCTAGGATTCCTAGCAGTAAATTCAGTGAGATAAGCGGAAAATGTTTACGCTTAAAATACGAAGACCTCGGGGAAGTTTCAGTTGAACAGGCGGAGCTCCACCGGTCATTTTAACTTACAGAACCCGGACAGAAAAAGTTAGATGCGGAGCTTTTATTTTCATCGAGTTTGCGCTTTCACCCTTGCTATTGAGTTAAAAAATTGAAAAACATTTTTACGAAAAGGCTATTACGAAGCAATTTATACCAGGATTTTCTACTGGTGACCCCTATCACTTCGGTGGTCTCCATTCGCAAGAGTTTTCGTTTTCAGTGAAACTCAAATTCTCAGGCGTTGGAATTTAATCCCAACCAACCTTCACACGATATCATTCCGTAACGAAAGAGCTAATAATCATGCGAAATCTGTAATTAGTTCGAGATTCGGTGTGATTTTACGAAAATTAAATTGTGTCATGGGTTATGAGACGCTCATCTAGCGTCCATTATATATTTTTATCGACCTGCATCAATAGATTAGCGCCGCGTATGACAAATTGTCTATTTCACTCCCGTAGAAGCATATTTACGTCACCCGTTACAAGATGGTGGAGTCAGATACAATCTCATTAGGTCACACGACCTGTTTATAAAAGCCCTAACTATGCTTATCTAAACTGTGGACTGATTAATGCACTTCACCTTCCAAAAAATAGCAATTCACGCTAAGTTAGTTTAAGTCTCCTTAATCACAATGCAGGTGTTCCAAACAGAGATAAGAAGGCACGGTCTAGTATGAAGTTAAGGGAACTGGGCATCTAAACTCAGGGTGTGTTCCCACACAAGATCCCTAGCGCACACAAATAGAAAATTAGGAAGATAGTTCCAAAGCAAGATATAAGTTAAGAATAATAGGCGACGAAAAAACAGGGCAGCAGTTAAGCGAAAAAGGATGGTCATGGACAAAAAACTTATTCTATCCATTTCAACAAAAGGAAGTCAGACCTGTTCTTTACCTCAAACCTCACATTTTCTGCCTGCAAGCGTTAAAAGCAATTTAAGTTATTTCCCTCATGCCGAAAAGTTGGAGTTTAACAAATTCTAGCAAGTACACGTAGAATTGCTTGGCCGATGTTCGCACCTGGTTTTGAAAGTTCATTATTTTGTAATGAAAATATTCCCAGAAAAGCTGTAAACTAAATCAAATACTACGAAACGTCTGTGAAATGAAGGAAAGACAAGCAAACAAAATGACATAAGCTGATTTTATTTACTAGTTCACGAAACATTTGATTAGCACGAAATCGTGAAATGCTAGACATTGTACCCACGAAACAAGCTCACATCGACTAATTCGTAGTAAAGAGTTAACCCTCCGCGTGCAGTATATTTACATCACTTACGAGATGACCAATGACTACAATAGAGCAAAATCTTCATGCAGTGGGTGTTGCATTTTCAATTATATACAAAACAGCGGGCACGAATGTACTTAGGAATCCACAGACCATATTTACTCATATTTTTTGATGCGCTCAATCGCAACACATTCAACTCAGCTAGCACAAACGCAAATCAATCTCCGCGAAGAGGAGATTTCAAAAATTTTTGAACAATTGAAAAAAAAGAGAATGCAGGCTCCAGTGGCTAATTTGAGTCCCTACGGAGATAAACTTTCCGAGAGTATTACACTCAATAAAAAGTTTACAAGTGGTCAGATTAGATATGATTAATGTTAGTTTAACCCTTTAACGCCCCAGAGGACACCAGTGTCCTCTTTCAAAAATACCCTCAATATATTGTATTTCTTGTTCAATTAGTTGCCTAATATGTTCTTTGAAGTTCTCTGCCGGGTGGCAGTTCCTATCCCATCCTTATATTGGTGACTGCCTGATGCTAGCGCCAGTTTAGTGACGGTGGTTGTGTTAACGGTAATATGAGTACAAAAATTCGGACGTTAAAGGGTTAAGCCTTCCTGAACGCTACAAAACAAGAGCGTATCAAAAAGAGGAAGGAGGAAGGTACCATTTAGTATGGAGTTAAGGGAACGTAGAACCTATGTAGAAAGGGCATAGAAACAGTAAGTTGAGAAAGAAGTTCATGAAACAAGGTCAAAGTCGACGAAGAGAGTAGTAGGTACTGAAAAACAGGACACCAGTGAACCAAAAAAAAAGTGGTCCTTTACATAGCAAAAAAAATTATTTCAACAAAAAGAAGACCTACCCATCTCCCAGCTCGGGCCCTCACACGTTTCCCCCTTGGGAGCGCTAATTCCCATAGAGACAATAGTTGTATCCCCCTGAGGCTACAAGTGGTCAATCACGCAGAGTTCTTAAAGTTAACAATAGGTTTATCGATGTAAGTATCCTCTACAGTAAAAAGTTACTTTTTCAGAGTTAAATTAAAGACTGATTTTGAAACTTGATCTCAGATAAAAGCTATCTTTCAAGCCAGGAACAGCAGTTTATTCTCCAAAGGCGTTTTTGCTGGCAAAAAAAAAAAATAATCAAGGCGTGTGATCTGCTTTAAACAGCACTGGAGCACTTAAAGCTTTACCCAAAATTTAATAAGATAAGGATCTCACACGAGAAAGAGTAGAATTTACACACGAAAAATGGCAATGCCTTTCAAGGTGAATCATTGCCTGATACTCACCGAGTAGCCCTGATAAACAGCATTGGTGTTCATGAGCGAGCCCGCAAATGAAAAATCCCCTCGAGCTAAAAAGTTAGCCACGCCGTGGTGTTGTGGAAAGACAATACTGTTAATTTTTACGGTTGGTTTGCATGGAAACAGATTTTGAAGTTCACAGATGCGAATGATCGCGTAATCAACATCCTTGCAATATCTGAGTCGCTGGAATGAGAGCCAAGAAAATCTCAAGAACTATTCAGTGAACCAGAGCAGCACCCACTGAACAAAACAGAAGACGTGACACGTAGCGATGCAAACACGAGAAATACTTGTTATTACGAGTACAGATATTTACACAATAATAATACAATAAATTGTCAGCAAACTCAGCTCAGGATTATTATTACTATATAAGAAAATTTTAGCCTCCCTTAATTGCACGACGAAGATGTTCTAAGAGAGGAAGGAGGAAGGCACCATTTAGTATGGAGTTGAGGGAACGCGGAATCTATGCACAAGGTGCACAGAAACAGGAAGCTAAGAAAGAAGTTCATGAAACAAGAAAAAGTTGAAGAAGAAAGTAGTAGGTGTTGAAAAACAGGACAGCAGTGACCCGAAAAAAGATGGTCCGTAACAAAACAAAAACCTATTCTATTTCAACAAAAAGAAGCCTACCTAACCTTTAGCTCAAGCCCTCACATAGTCCCCCTGGAAGCACTAATTCCCATAGATACAATACCTGTATCCCCCTGAGGGGAGTCAGCTCAGGAATTAAGTATTCTGGAAGTCCAAAAATGAGAGCAGCAATAAAAAGAAATAACAGCAGAAAATAGGAGATTTTATTACAAGGATTGAGGAGAAACGCACGTACGACAAATGCTCATCACTGGAGGATGAAAATCACGCGCTCTGGGTGTTGTCATACAGCAAACCAACTAACATTTGAGACTTGAGAACGAGTCCAACAAATTGACCGTGCCAAATCTCTTTTAGCATCGAAGTCTAAGGAGTCATTTTCGACCACTCAGCAGTCTTCCCCTTGTAGATAGAGGTGAACAAATAAATATTTAATTTACTTGAATGAATGCAAGTCTTCTTCCCTTAAATTAATACATATTCATTTTACCTGAACGAATACATATTTAATTAATTTTAATGAACACGTGTTCAATTTACTAAAATGAATACACGTTCAATTTATTTGGGCAGATAAATGGATTACACACAGAAGTACTTCTCTTCCCGATGTTCAATTGACTTTCTGAAAACAGGAAAAATAGATGTGTGCTACAATATAAAATAATGCCGCGAAAAAAACTTGCTTGGTGATTACCACAACCTACTTTATAATTCCTTGAACAAAATTTTCATTGCACAAGACTGGATGGCTCACCGAACAAGTGGCTGCAAATTTTTGTTTCATTAATGTATAAACTCAGCTATCTAGTATAATTCAATCACACGAACTTCCTTCGAAGCTGAGTAACATATCATTTTTTGAGGATGCTCGAGCAGCTGCATTCCTTTCCAATAATGCTTGGTCCACCAGTTTGCTTTTGGACTTGAGATCCTTCAACAAGATGGAAGGAATTAGTGGAAGCTACCACGCACCATAGAACTTGCCAATCGTATCTACACGTGAACTATGAAGCATCTTCCGAAAGTAAAACGCGTTCTTAAAAAGAAACCATTCATTATTTACCTCCTCCAAACAATATATCTACCATAGCACCTTTAGCAAAGGGTTTCGCTCCCACGATGAACAGGAACTTCAACTTACCTACAACCTCTTTATTCTATCACTCATTCATCTTTGCAATATCCATCACCTCATCCAACTCGCTTCAACTTTGCATTTTCCTATTGCATTAAGCACAATGAACACAATATATCAAAAAGATATACATCATACGTATCTATTTATCTACGACCAAAAGTGATCTCACTTTATCCTTATTCACTTCAACTTTGTATTTTCCTACTACATTAAGCACAATAAACACAACATACCAAAAAGATCTACATCATAGCGCAGCTGTTTAGTCTGACAACGCGTAACCCAAGACCGTCTCCAAGAGCGCACCCGCCACACGAGAAAAGGAATGCGTTGAATAGCCATGGTTGATGAACGCTTTTCTTGCGCTGAATCATATGGAAAAGAAAAACAATCAACACAGCAAATCGTAAGTCAACCTTGTCTGAGTATGAAAAAGGTAAAAAAACTAGTTTCGACTTTTACTATTCAACACTTCATTTTAGTTGCATTTAAAGGATTAACTCCATTGCAGACATCACAACGTCACTGAATTATTTATATACATCATTTTTCACTGAGCCTTATTCGGAAACGTTTTTTAAGCTTTTTATAGAATACTTCATTAGCTCTGAGTAACTTTATACATGAAGTAAAACAAGAGATCTTCACTCGAGAAATAAAACCCATTAATAAACAAGGTTGATGACAATACGTACAGAACGATTTTATAATTTATTTGAGTCTAATCTTCGGTTAGATAACACTCAAGTTCAAGGGGCAAAACAAAGTGAAATTTCAGGGTCTCGGTAGGAACAGATGGTAACGCTAACAAAAGAAAGTTTTAGCAAGTGGATGAGACCGAGAAATGATGATGTTAAAATAAAATAATAAACGAAGACACACGTACAGGAGGTCAGTTTTACCCCTCCCATGCGAGAGAATAAAAAAGCAACATAAGCGCTTCTCAGTCCTGCAGTTTGTAGGCATTCTGATAGATTAAGACTTTGACAGCAACGTGAGCCACCAGTGAGCACAGAGGGTAATTTTATAATGCTGCTGACCAACCCCTAGTTACAAGCTCTATTTTACAAATTCTTAATCAAAGCTAAATAAAGGCGCCATCCAGTTATGTTTTTTTTCCAAAGTGCTTTCAACATTTGAATTCAAATTCGAGTAACTTCAATTCAACTCAACGGGGTCAAGGTGTTAAATCCAAAATTGGCCTTGCAGTAAGAATGCTCGAATGTTAGTCTTTCAAGTTAAATCTCATAATCTAATTACCAATTTTGGTCTCTTTCTTCGTTGATAACTTCAGCAAGCAGCAGATTGCAGCGATTCATTCACATTTTTTCATCACTTTTTGGCAGTGAGCGGGTGAACTGCAATGGGGACTTTCTTTCACACTTAACTCCAGTAAGTAAGCAACCTACAATAGTGACTTTTTTACTCCCAACTCCAGAAAATGAGCAAACTACAACAGTGACTTTCTTTCCCTCCTATCTCGAGTAAGTGAGCAAACACCTAAAACGACTTTCGATCACCAGTGGCGGGCTGCAGACCACCGCAATTCACAAGTCACGCTTTCCATGACACAAAGCAGTTCATGTGCAATTTATTTGCGCCTCCTCTTAGACCTAGTGACAGGAGCTGCTGTTGCCGCTGCAGGAGCAGCGCGGGCGTGTCCTCACATGCCGTAATCGTCGTCTTTTGGTTCGGTTTTCACAAGCACAAACTTGGCACCGGGCGGCAGTGCCGCTCCGGCCGCGGTCGATGAAGGCGCCAAGATGGTGGCTCCACTACCGTCGCCCACTGGTAAGGATGAGCTCACGAACTGTGGCGAATCCACTCCCTGTTGAAAATAATACAAAATGATTGTTATTATATTGGTTAGCTTAAGACGACCTAGTCACAACAGAGTGAAGTAATGGAACGGACCATTTAGTAACGACTGTGAAAAACGAGCAATCTATGCACAAAATGCGTTTCCACAAATGGCATCCTGCGCATAGAAACAGTTTATTTGAAATGAATAGGAATAAAAGACTAAGAAGGAATACTTGTTGGATGTTGATCTTAAAAGAGAGGAAGGAAACAATTCAGTACAGGAAGTTATTAACTGAAGTGAATGTGAATGTGAGGTTTCCTTTTATTTATTATTATTATTATTATTATTATTATTATTTTATTATTATTATACAGTATACAGCTAGTATACATTTATTCCTTTTCAAATTTAAGGAGCCTGATTAACAAGTATGACCGAAACCGTGACAAAGTCAAGCCTGAGAGAAAGTGAAAGACACGGGAAGGGGTGAAATTGAAACTTGTCTGGGAATAACTTGGTAAAAGTGGAACGTAGAAATACCGCATCGTGTGTGCTAGAGGCAGTAAAAAATGAAAATTTGAAGAGGGTGAGTGAGCGTAGAAAGGGTCCACATGAGTCTCCTGCACAACGATGCAACGCAGATAAAAAGCAGTTGACGCTTTTCAAGCCACACCCTAAAATTCTGTAACTATAATTTCAAGCTACACTACCTATGGCACCAAATAGTAAGCTCGACACAAGACATTACATGAGACAGGTTGTTTCTGTTAACCCTTTACCGTCAGAGTGGATTTTAAAACCCACTTTCTTGAACAGCTCTAATATATTTTACTCTTTGTAAAATTTATCCCCTCATGTGTTCTTCGAAGTTCACTGATGAATGGCAGTCACTCCCTCGTGATGTCAATAACTACATGATGCCAGTGCCAGTTTAATGATGGTGGTTGTGATAACGGTTATTTGAGTGCGCAAAAAAGCGGATGTTAAAAGGGTTAAACTACATAGAAGATCATGAGGCCCACTCGACCAAATCAGCTCACCTGTACATTTTGGGTTCTAGAGGTCATGAGGATGAGTTTTTGCGCCTGAGTGGCAGAGGGCGACATCACACCTCCTGCAGCGCCGGCCGAGGCTTGACTCACGCCGGCCCCGGACACAACTAACGCTCTACCCGCCAGTCCACCAACACCTGTACCACAGCGATGTTATTCAATACTTTCAAGGCAGTAAATGCTACCATGACAGTTGCAAGTGATGTAGCAGATTTCCTGTCACTCCTAAATCCAGTAAGTTACTGCAATGGTAACTTTCTTTCACCCTTAACTTCAGAAAGTAAGTGAACTGCAATAGTGATTCTCTTTCACACCTCCATACGTAAGTGAACCGTAATAGTGACTTTCCTTCACTACTGACTAGTAACTCCAGAAAGTAAGCAAACAACAATAGTGACTTCCTTTCATACAACTCCAGTAAGTAAACGGCAATAGCGACTTTCACACAACTCCAGTGAGTAAACAAACTACAATTCTGCAGATTTTATGTCACAAGTACAATGGTCACACGCTAAACTACGTGCTAAAGCGTCATAACGCTGTTGCCATCTTACAAGGGGCTTTTCCAGTAAAAAAAAAAGCACTACTGGGCAAGTAAATTTGATGACAAGCTGGCGAAACCCGATTGTTTTCCACTTAACGATCGTGACGTTCAAGAGAGAGATTCATTCAAACCACTACAGGGTAACTGCACTACATGACCAACAGCCGTGAACAAGGAAACCAGAAAACTAGAAATCCAACAATACTATACGTATCTAGAGGCATCACTCGCCACCATGCCGCCGCAACTCGTACCCTGATGCAGTATCCGGGTGGGGGTGGCCGTGGTAGGGTTGAGAGGGCGCAGGGTGGGGGGAGCAGGAGGTGTGGACACCACAACGCTCCCAACGCCGGGGGACTGGCGCAGCTGCAATGTTAAAGTGCATCCCCGTCACAACACTGGACTACCAGCACACATGCGTTCATAGGATCACCATCACAACACATGGCTTTCAAAATATTGCTCTGTTATTTAAGCACTTTCCCCTAATAGCATTAGCTCAAATTAAAATGAGATGCCTATCTGACTGATAATTAGTGAATTATTTTGATTCTTTATGAACATCGTAATTGCCCCCAGTGTTAGGAAAAGATGACGCGATATATTTAGGTTCGTAATAAAGATTAGATTCTAGATAATAAGTTAGGTCAAGCCTCCCTAACCGCTGCAAAAATAGAGCGTATCGAAGAGAGGAAGGAGGAAGGCACCATTTAGTATGGAGATAAGAAAATGAGGAATCTATGCAGAAAGGGCATAGAAACAGTAAGATGGGAAAGAGTTCATGAAATAAGATAGAAGTTGAAGAAAGTCAGAGGTGCTGAAAAACAGGACAATAGTGAACCAAAAAAAGGTGGTCCTTAACATTAAAAAAAAAATTTTATTTCGACAAAAAGAAGGCCTACCTAACTCTCAGCTCGGGCCCTCAATTTTTTCCCTGGGAGCGATAATTCCCATAGATACAATAGTTGTATCCCCCTGAGGGGGATACAATAGTTGTATCCCCCTGAGGGGACTTTGTATTAAAGAAGAAAAGTGAAAACTCCCTCTTACACATTCGTTGAAATAAATTTAAATATCAATGAAATAGTTTTTTGACATTTTAGGCAGGGCACCCGTATGATTAATAGCTAAGCATCACACTAAACGACCCAATATTTTGAGTGCCATCGGTGACGAAAATCCCTTCGAGAGACACAAAGACTATCTAAATAATCACACAGCATCACATCAATAAAGAAAATTTTGATAAGTAAGACGATAAACACTACATGATTGAGAATACATACTATTAGTATTATAGAGAATAACATCGTATCACAAACGAATACTGAATACTATCGCAACACAAACGATCTGCTCAGTCAATCCTATTCAAAACCCTTGAAACAGCCCCGTGTACAACGTGGTTTTGATTGTGCTATGAAATTCAAGCGCTGCATGAACGAGAACAAGCACCTTGATCACGCTGGCCTGCAGCTGTTGACCGAGGTAGCCGAAGTCATTTTTGTAGTCAGAGAGAAGGTCAGGAGGGTTGCGGTTCATCTTCAGCACTGGCGGAACTGATTTCTGCAATGTACCCAGAACATCAGCTGCTACAATATTCCTGTAAAAACCTCCCGCGAAAAATTAATAACACTACGAAGGCAAAATGAATGTTAAATATGGAGATTTTAGCAACAATAGAGCTAAGTTAACCACAATAGAGCTAAGTTAACCACAATAGACCGTAGGATATAATCTCTAACACCGTGGGAGAACATCAACTAAAAACTTGCGTCTTTTCAATGGCGTGAACTGTTAAGCACCAAAATTTGAACTAGAAAGACATAGATTCCCGTTGTTAAATGTGATATTTTAGCCAAACCGTTGGTTCTAGTGGTAATAGCATACAGACAAGACGTAAAAAAGGATAGAGGCGAACTCTTTTTTTTTTTTATAAAGCTAGGTCCTCACTAACCCACTTTCTCTTCTTAATTAAGCAGCCCATAGACGATCAATTTTATTCTCAATATAATTGACAATGATGAATATTGACAATTTAATTGATCGTCTCTTGGCTTGATAGACAACCGTCAATTAATTGACTTAGTGGGCCAAAAAAAAATTATCAATGTATAGAGTGAATGATATTGACAATTAAATTGATCGTCTACGGGCCACTTTATGTTGATAACCTGAAAAACCATTTCTACAACCAGATTGTAATAATGGAGTGATCAACAAAAAATTTTTTTTAATCAGGTACGTAAATTAATTTGACCAAGTTGCAGATATGAATCAAACATTATCAGGACTGTTCAAAGGCTGAACAGAACATATTCAACTCTTTGATGCCTCTACTTTTTTTTACATTAAAGGATGCATTGGTCAATAGTCCCGTGAAAGCCTGCATAGGCACTCTCACCATAAGCACTTAGCCTCTCATAAATGAACATCAGTTTCCCTTTATGAAACCATTCAAAGAATTCCAAAATGCAATGAGAATCCCTACAACGAATTTGAAGGCATGAATGATTCTTTATCGTAGCTTACCGAAATTCTCATTCCTGATACTAATCAAGTTGAGAAATACTTAATGATTTCATGGGAAGTCTGCTCTTCCAAAAAAGGAAATCGTGCTCATTGAGATCATCAAAAAAACCCAGTCGCCACCTTGACCTAGTTGCTAGCGCGCTCGCCCCTAACAAGTGGAAGGATGAGTGCTAGAAACAGACACCCGGTATTTCTTCCCGAAGAGAAAAATAAAAAAGTTCGTCACAATTTACCCAACACAGCTCCAAGAAATCGTTACCTACGTCATGCCGTCCTGGCATAAGGATACTTGAAAACATGACAGCATGTACGAACTTGATTAAAACAAACCCTCTTGAAGGCTAAGGTAGAAAAGACAGTAAATGAAGGAGAGGTGATATACACGTAGGATCTGACCAGCAGCATGCCCTTGATGTGAACGGCGGCGTTCTTCTCATAAGCGCTGGTGCCCTCAACGCACTGCTCGATCTTGGTGCTGAGGGGGCGCAGACGCGGCACCACCAGCGCCTTGATCACTTCAGGTCCCAGCTCGCACAGGCCTGCGCACAATTCACGCCTTCAGTTCATTCTCAAGCAAATTTGGTGACTAGCTGGCAAGACCCAATTAAAGTAAAGTAGCGAAAAGAAAGTAAAGTAGCGAAAAGAAAGTAAAGTAAAGGAAAGGAAGAAAACTACAATTACACCTTCATTTTACGCTCAAGCAAAGTTGATGAAAACTACAGGAAAAAAAGAACAAGAAACTACAATTTCGCAGATTTCGTCACAAATTAGATTAGATTAGTCATTAGTTTTAGCCTCCCTACCCGCAGCAACAAATGCGATCCAAAGAGAGGAAGGAAGAAGACACCATTTAGTATAGAGTTAAGGAAACGCAGAATCTACCAAGAAAGGGCATAGAAACAGTAAGTTGTGAAAGGAGATTTTGAAACAAGACCAAAGTTGAAGAAGAAAGTAGTCGCTGCTGAAAAACAGGACAGCAATGAGCCGAAAAAAAACGACCTTAACATAACATAAAAAATTTTATTTAAAAAAGAAGGCCTACCTAACTCACGGCGCGGGCCCTCACAGTTTCCTTCTGGGATTGCTAATTCCCGTAAATAAAATAGCTGTATCCCCCTAAAGGGTGATTGACCTCACGCTACGACCGCCTATTATCGTACCAGCCACGGCCCCATAGACGGTGGCCAGCGGCGTCTTGTCGACGTTGAGGCACTTGCAGAAGACCCTGGTGATGCGCGTCTGCAGACCGTTGGTGGTGGTGTTGTAGTGGCGGCAGATCTGCGACATGAGGCGCGCCGCAAAGTCCCGCAAAGCCCAGTGGTTGTCCATATCAGGCTTCAGGCACAGTTGGCGACTCACTATGCACGTCAGTACAGACGGCGTCAGCTCGTGTAGCTGGAGACAGACGAACATAGAGTTGCAAATGCGCATTTTACTGTGACTGCTGTGGCAATATACTTCAACTGTAAACTATTATATTATTACTTTGCGCACGAGAGTATACAGTTTCGATTTTCTCTAGTAAAACACAGCCAAACCAAATATTTTAGCTAAAGATTCCGACTGAACTCGCTTCACTGCTTTCTAAATTCAAAAAGAAATTCTCTATTTTGCTATCAAGAGTTTACAGTTATGTTCAAGACAGACATTGAGAGTTGGTCCTCTATAAGTACACAGCGTGAAAAACTCACATATTTTTCAAGGTAGAGTGTAGTGTTGTCGAGGAGGGCCTTGGTCATGCGCATGAGGTATATAAGGAGCGCAAGGTTGCGCTGAACAACATTCACACGAACGCCTTCAGCAATGAAGGTGCACAGGCGTGCCACCATCTGATGCAGTCCAGGATCGAAGGCTAGAGAGTGTAAAGCCTCCTGTAAAAATGCAAAGAATTTCAGAGATACCATAGCCCATGCAAGTTAAGTTTGAACAGATGCATGACGCTCGTTGAAAAAATGCGGTTGACTGAGTGGAAAGAATGACAAGTGAAAATTAAGATTAACCCTTTCACCCGGCAGAAACGTGTATACTCGTTTTCACAAAATGTTCGCTTTTCAGTCGTCAACGAGTATACTCGTCTGAAACTTTACCCTCAAAAACCAGCTACATACATATATACTTGTCAATTTTAAGCCTTTGTCAGCCATTCTACGTGTGAAACGAGTATTCTCGTCAAATTGTACGCCTGGCAGAGGCGATAGGGTAGAGCTGAGGGATTTCAAAGACATTGTTACTAGACTTGCTCCAACAGCCATTGACGTCGGATGGGTGTTGTTAGAATCAACATTTATATTCATTTTTTTGTAGCATTTTCAAGTGTTACACCCCAAATGTCTAGTTCAACGGAAGATTGTGAATAGGAACCGTCCCTTAGAAGCTTGAATACTTCTGATAACTCTGCCAGTTCATCAGACAATGACTATTTCTTGACATCAGACAACGACTATTTGACTCGTTTTTGCCTACAAAGGTATTTTCAAAATAAAAAGTTCACCACAAAAATGGGAAGAAAAAAGAATTACAATCTGTTTTCATTACCAGCATCAAAAATACTACCTAGAACCAAAATTAAAAAAATTCGTCTGAAAAAGAAACGTTTTTAACAAAAAATTTTTGGGAAGGGGTTAAAAGTTAGTTCAAGCCTCCCTAACCACTACAAAAAAGACCATATCGAAGAGTGGAAGAAAGAAAACAGCATTTTTTATGAAGATAAGAGAATCTATGCAGAAGAGCCATAGAAACAGTATGTTTAGAAAGAAGTTCATGAAATAAGATAAAAGTTGAAGGAGAAAGTAGTAGGTGCTGAAAAACAGGACAGTAATGAACCGAAAAAAGGTGGTTCTTAATAGAACAAAAAAAAAAAACATTTCATTTCAATATAAAAAAGCCTACTATGTAGACAATAGCTGTATCCGCCTGAGGGGTGACAAATGAATAATAGACGTAAAAAATATAAACACAAGAAGTTCATCCTCTGGTACATTCACCGAAATAACAAATATCATGTTGTTCAACTCACTGCAAACGATGAGTAAAGCTGTTATGAGTTCTAGACAGCGCGCACAACGTGATATGCATTTAAATAAATTGTTCCTCATAAAACTGATTCAATACAAACTTAGATGTAGACTAACTTGACATAGAACAATTCTCAGAAACACACAGAGTTTCTCCAAGATGCAGCTGCAACTAATTATTGAAAAATTAGTTATGTTCAATCCCTACAGATGATATATTGGGTGAAAAAGCATTAAATACGTAAAACCCCTCACAAAAGAATAAAGTTTTTCATCAGTACAAAACCAAACAACAACAATCTTCTGACCTGTTTTAAATTTGTAGCATTTTGACAAAATTCAACTTGGCATTGTAGGAAAACAACCAATCATGGCAAGGGCGACATCAATACACCACACTGCCGCTTGTCCTCCCTTCATAACCCTTTATTGTGCAATGGATTCTAAAATTCAACTCGATTAATAACTTAAATGTCTAATTTTTAAAAAAATTTACACCCTCACGAGGCCCACAGAATTCAATCCGGAGTCGCAGTTTCTTCCTCATCCAGATGTCAGTGACAACATGATCCCAAGGGTCACAATTGTTTGTAACAATGGAAACAATGAGTACAGCTAAGACGACGAAGGTAATATGACTAAGAGATTAACTCTTCATCGTCAAAGTGGAATTCAAAATCTACTTTCATAAACACTGATATATTTTAATCCTAGTAAAATTTGTGCCCTAATGTGTTCTTCGAAGTTCACTGTCGAGTGGCAGTCACTTCCTTGTTGAGATGTCAATGACTAATTGACTATATATGACGCCAGTGAAAGTTTAATGATAGTGGTTGTGATAACGGTAATATGAGAACAAAATGTGGACGTTAACACCTTGACTGCAATGGGTTAAACTGAAGTTCAATATCCAACTCAAATTTCAAATCAAAAGTGATAAGCGGATTTATAAACAACAAAGATTAGCTGGGTCCATTAAATTCCCATAATTTGAAAGAGATTGCTAGAATTTTTAAACGACACATTGATGGGTCTTTCCCCGCAGCAGGAAAAACCTAAACACGACCCACCAGTGGGTGGTATCGCAAGCAACGCGTTAAAGGGTTAACTCAGCTACAAGGCCGAGGCGCTTGTCCCGACTTACGCCTCGCTTGGGCTCATCAGAGCCCACACAAGCCTCGGTGATCTCCTTGTAGTAGAGCTGCTGCTCTGCCGACAGCTCGTGGGTTGCGAGCTGCTTCACCCGCACCGTCTCCACGCTCTTCAGACCTCGGCTGCACACGAGACAAGATTTCTCAGCACCATTCAGTTGCTTACTTGATTATCTCTTATACATGTTTACCAAAGGAACATGCAAGGAAGGACCACCACTCAGTTCTTTGGTCTGCCACTACTGTGCGTTTGGAGCAGTTTGCATGTTTTGTATTGAGACACCACAAAAGCAGTTTTGTAAATTGATGAATAACGAGAGCAAAGGGAGGTCATGTCAAGCAACATTCCACCAATATCATACTGATTTCTTTTGTAAAACTTGCAGGCAACAATGCAAGCCTTTATATGAGCACAAAAATTTGATGCCAGCAAGAAGATTATAGCCGCATTTGAACGTTACTTCAAGTAAACCTCTCAATTCGATGTTGAAAGATCATAGGAATGATGATATGAATACATTATTGATTTAAAAACTGCAAATTCATTTAGGAATAATTAAAGAAAGAAGATTAAAATTTTTTGCCATATTCATGATGTACATTTTTTTTAAACAACAACACTGTTTGCTAGCTTCTGGTTGCATTCATCAACTTGAAATTGGAATCTAAAGTTCATCCAATCGGCTATTCAAAAGCCATGATACACTAGACATCAGATGTCATAATTACAAGCTGCAACAAACACATATACTCACAGCAAAGTCCAGATTGCACTCACCAAGCATCAGCTCAGAACTACACGCACGTATGTGCTCAGCACTAAACAAACTTGTGTGCTCACCAAGCAGAACAAACTGAATTCTAAATGAGTTGTATTTCAAAACACATACTAAATTGAGAGATCTCAAAATTTTAAATTATGCAGACTTTTCTAGGAAGTGCAACTTTAATTCATTGAAAAAACTTGGCCAAGAAGAAGCATTCCTACACAATAGGTTGAGGCATCAAAAGAAGCACCAACCCGTGGATGTTCCTGGTGTTGCGTGTGTCGGTCTGGGCTGCAGCGAGTTTAGACGCCGGGTCGACAGCCTCTTGCTTCTGCAAATTCTTGCTCATGGGGGCCGGGTTCTCAGGAATAGCCGGCTGTACTCCCTCTATAGCCAGCCAGTGACCTGGGGGTGTTAGGGGGGGGGGGGGGGGGGAGTTTAGCTACAGCAGTTCACCTTAATACTACAATACCACATGTTGGAACACCACATACATGCTGTAACACCACACACATGCTGTAACACCACACACACTCAGCAACACCACATCTGAACACAGCACATCTACATTACGACAGCTCACCCTAACACAATACAATAACACCACACCTATATGCAAATATTCACACTACAATACCACACCTACGCACAACTACAGCTCACCCATTCACTATAGCTCTTGACATTTGGACCTCAAAAATTACCAGCAAGTAACTATAAGCATGACTAATTGCTTCCATCTTTAAAAAATTAAAAAATTAGACAGCAATTGGCCCTAATGGTGAAGGATTTTTAGGAAAGAGTATACATTTCATCAACCAATGAAATATTTAACGGCAGTTGAGAGTTTGCGGCATCTTCAATTACAACTCGATGCAAAAACACAAAAAAATCCAACAATAAAAATATGCAAGCCTGAAAATGTTATCTATGTACTCAACCCTACAAATAGTACAGCACATTTCAGGCATCACTAACTCTATTTCTGTGAGCCTGACATTACAGCCTGAAATTCAAATAATCTTTTATCCATTTCTGTGTCAACACATGTTTCTGAACTGCAGTATTATTTACTCTTCAACTTGACTTTAGCATGAGATCAGGACAGCAAAATATGCAGTAAGTCAGCCTCCTCCAGGCTTTACAAGCAGACCCAGTTGCTTTGGAACACCCCCTCCAATGCTGATGGAGGATATTTTATCAAAATACCAGTGTACTAGCGCACATGCCGGCCATTGGAAATGACGGGAATATAAATTCCAGAACGTATATGATATAAATAATTAGCAAAACTTATTGTACCAACGGCTTATAACTCACTAATATTTATAACTGACTGGACTACTGGAAAAAAAATTGCAAGTACTACTGTAATATTCAAGAATATATAGAATTCAGAGAAGATACTATACTACAAAGCTTATAAAAATGATAGTTGCAGGTGTTCTAGAGGCAGGAAAAGATGAAAAAAAAGAGTAGAGAGTAGATATCAGTATCCTAAAAACTATCATGAATACCTACTGGAACACATAATCATGGAAAAGAGAGAGAGTTAGTTGCAGGGGCTTACATTTAACAGCAGGTGCTGGCGGTAATTTGGGCAGCTGCTGGTTGACGATGTCGCTCACTTCCAGCTCCCGGTCCTCAAGGAAGTGCAGGTCTCGTCCTCCTCCAGATGTGAGACGCCAGGGCAAGAACTCGCTGCTTGACACTCCGTATATGGGCTGGATTAACACAAGACATCTCACTATCTTCACATGAGAAACCGAAACATGCTAGCTAAATTATCAATGCAAATTTGAGGCATAAAAAAATCTCAGCAAATTAATTATCACAAGACATCTTACTATCTTCACATGAGAAACCGAAACATGCTAGCTAAATTATCAATGCAAATTTGAGGTATGAAAAAATTTCAGCTAATTAAAGTCAGCTTTGCAAATGAAATTTCAAACCTGCAATATATAATGGGAAAAGCTTGTCATTTTTCACAGTATATAAAAAGTTCATAGCAGCTGAGTTCCGAAGGTCATAGTGACTGATAGCTTAACTTTTATGCCAGCCGAGTTTTAAATACAATTTGGTGTAACCTTTAACAGTGAATATACAGGCTCAAATATTCTTTTTTCAAATCTGTTTGCTATTTGGTGACAAAAGTAGATTCCTAAGGCAATAAAAAAGGTGAATTTGGTCTAAACAAAGGGTCCAGTCTGCTTACTCATGAGATTAATTATCTAATGCCAGTGCAGAGATGAATCTGGTGATAACAGTAGATAGGAATCTAGTACAGAATAGCACCAAATGAGGAGTGAATATTTCATATAATAATAATCATTAAGAAATACATCTAAATCAATGAAACAAAATACTTCTAATTTTTGAAAAACAACAACTGTATAAAATATTCAAGCCAGAAATATAACCTCAAATTTATTTCTTACCTCAATATTTTTAGATTTTAGAGCCCAGTCAAAGTCTCCAGTGGTGAATTTCTTTCTTTTGCCATGGTGCGTGAATTTACGTCCATCCTGAAAAATGACAAATCATTTTAGTACATTGAAAAAATATAAGAAATCAGGTATAGATAGACAGAGATGGTATGCAAATTCATAAAAAATTGAAACCTTTTCTTCAAATGCAACAAAAATGAAACTAAAACACTCTTATACCCTAACAACCATAGTTAGATATCTGATGAAAATCAAGTATTTCAAGTGAAGTAGAATAAGCACAGCACCACATACCCAATTGAAGAATAAAACATGATCAATGATGGCTCACTCACCTGCACAATACATTTTAATCTGTATGTGATATCTTCAGCAAGTTCTCTGGCTACGTCATCACCAAGAGGGGATATACCAATGCTCTCCCCTATGATTTTGATGGATTCAGCTGAAACAGCTGAAGGAACACCAATTTCATCCAACATATTGTTTTTCAGTCTGCCAAAATCTGCTGAAAAAATACACAAAAAACATCAAAATTTAGGCAAGCAATTTTGTAACATAAAGGAACACTCTTGACATTCACACTCAAATATTCTCTTCTAAAAGAACATTAAATTTGGTAAGGCTGTAGAAAACAGGATGTAATTTCAGAATTGCAGGGCATAAATTAGAAAAAAGTCCAAAAAATTTTTGATCTAACGTCAAAATAGTTCACATTTTTCAAGTATCTATTTGTTTTTGAAAAATTTCAAAATCTGTTCATGACGAATAGTTCATTTCATTAAAAACCTTGGAAGTTATTCAAATATCAATATCATTGGATAATTTATAAGGCTACCAGGTACCTAGAAGTAAATGATTGGCAATTCCTGAAAGCTTTCAAGTATTGAATTCAGTTGAGTTTTGAAGTAATATAAGTGTAGTGAAACTAGCCTGCTAACTAATTGTCTCACCACTAGGACGCCGTTCTGTCAGGATGCCAACCAGGCAAGGGTTAGCTATTCAGGCTAATTAGCTAGGCCCAGACACTAGGATAAGGTGCGGGATGGACAATTAACAATGTATTAAAACATGACAAGTATAATAGACATAACACGTATAATCTCAGGACGTGTCTTGCAAGAGCCGTCTCTCTATTACACGAGATCGTAGCTCTTCTGCCGACTAAACACCCCGCAAAAACATCTAAAGTACAATGGTAAAAGAGGGCGCAGGATTACCCAAGCACGGTATAGAGACCATGGTACCATGATAGAGACTAACACAAGCATCAGGCTGAATTCAGGCAAGACGCTTAATTTAGCCTACTCGTAGTCAAGTGCACTGCATGAAGGTCCTAACGCAACAGCCGTGCAAACGTTAACTTTGGCTTCCGAATGGCTTAAGCCAGGCGGTCGCAGTATGGAGCGCTACGAACCGTACAGCACTACCCGCAAGGTACAAAACACACAGTGAAATAGTTTCACTACATAAGCTAGATGTCAAAACAATAAATAGCTATTTTGAATCCATTTTGTTGATATTCTTTCTCGTTATTACGATGTTTGGTAATAACATATTGTAAACCTCTGTAGAAGACATTTTTTAAAATAATGTTTTAACCTCCGTGCACTTGGTTAAATTATTGTACTTGTCTAAATTAATCTCAAAATTAATTTACGTATACTCAAAATTTCGAATCTTTCTCCAGCAATATCAATCATTTGAATTCTATGAGCTTTACGACAATGTTCTGGAAAATAAAAACATCTTAGAACGAAGAGACCTGCAAAGCACTGATAATGATAGAATCTCAACTCTTCGATTACTCGGGCTTTTTGTGCACTGTATAACTTTGTCTTTCTCGCAAATCCGGACGAATCCTTCAAAAGTTCTCAGCTTTGTCTCCTCGTTGTGTGAAGCACAACAAAATTTGAAAATGTTTGCATTTATTTCAAAAAATTGATATTGTGTTATTGACATTTAAGCTGTTACTTACAAGAGCTTCTTGAGTACCAGACATCAAAAATTACCTTTTTTAAAATCAAACTCTTATGCACAGTTAATCTTCTTGTAGCAAAATAAAACTATAGAGAAAGCATGGAAAATATGATATCTCTAAAATTCATGTTCTTCCGATGAAGCGCCGTTTCGATGTGTAACTCAAACTACTACGACTGACAATAATGAGTTAGTTGCGTGTTTTTCTAACAAGCCCTTTACGCGATAATATTTCATTCAAATCTTGTTGAATATTTCACAGGAATTGAAATAACTAGCAAGCAAAACCTCATTTGTATTGCGTGAGTAACCGGTAAAATAATAATAATAATTTTGTGGTCCTCAGAATGTTAGGCAATACACCGGCATGTGTATTTACTTATATAAAGACTACAAATCTTTAAACTAGTTACACAACTGCTGCAAATTCTGCCGAACATCTCTTTAAAACATTGGTTGCTAACGAATAAAAGAGGTAAAAAACTACAATTGGCGAAATCACCGAATCAGAATAAAAGTGAGTAGAAACGCTTCAACGCACCCACACTTTTCAACCTTCAAAATTTTACTGACACGATTTATAAATAATTAGCGTCAGCGCAATGACTGCAGATGGGTTGGTCACTTAAATATCAAAGCACTGGTTGCAATTGTAAATGGAACACTCAATGTCTCCACAAATTGCGAAACATGTTTAGAGTAATTAATTGTATTTTTTCAAACAATTTTGCTCCTCTGGCGTTGATCAAGAACAAAAAACTGTAATGTAGGAAATTTTTGCACAACATTCAAAATTGAAATATGTTATCGTAACTTACATGTATCAACTGGCATTACTGAACACAAGAGTGTCATGTTAAATATTTTGTTTCACGATGATTGTGATTCCTAATTTTATTATATATGAAATTGTTATGATTTCAATTGAGGACGTTTTACATTAGGAAATTTTTAAGCCTCAATATGTTGTAAGGCGTCCCATGTATCGCAATTTTTGGAAATGAATGGGTTTTCTTTCTTTCTTATGCCATCTAACTTCATCGAGAAATATCCAGTAAAAACTTTGGTTGAGTAATTTTATCGGATATCAAATAACTACTAAATTTACAATGAATCACATTATCAATGTTGAAATTATCTGTGCGATGGATTTTATTAATTTACATAGATGTTTTCTTTGTGTATTTTATACTTAAAAACCGTTAATTGCATTTTATCCGCGAACGTGAACAACGAAAGAAAATCAATCCAAAAGACCTGTTCAAGACACCCACTGTCATTTCAAATGTCACGCTTTGCTCACATTACATTTTTTAGCCCTAATGCTTAATATTTGATTTCAAGCCACCAAATTGATTGGCAGAAATTGGTTTTCTTTAACTTCATGACATGATTAATTATAAACGAAATATAAAAAGTATCATACAACTTACTCTAAGACAAACCAAAATAATGTGTGAATATTTACGCACTCGAAAGGAAAAACGGAATAACCATATAATTTTTCAACAGCAAGTATACTCTACCATGCGTACAACTGCTAGGTAGCTGCGGCGCGGAAGGAACAGCTTTCCGGAGCAAATGGAACTCTTGGAAGTTCATTTCTCGTGAACGAGCTCAATTTGTGTCTTGTACAAGGCCGAATAGCGAATCATTCTTGTAAGAATAGCATTAAGGGATTCTTCTCCGTCTCGTTCACAGGGAACAATAATGAATACCTATTACTCTAAAGGGGTTTTTGACTAAAAAATTTACCTTTTCCTAAAGCTGAAAGTTTCCTTTTTCCAATGAAATAACTTGAAGGCCATTTAAAGCAAGATATATGGTATATAAATGTCTTTTAATACGATGAATGACGTTTTCTTGGAAAGCATTCGCTCATCTGCGCGGTCTTGCTCATCAATTCATTACGAAACATGGTCTGAGGAGGTGTGCGACGCTACTATCACTCGATCCAGTCTACGTTGATTCTTTCACGTATAAAAAGAAAAATGTATATAGGCCTAATAACAATTATCGGTAAATCTGAAGGACATGACAGTTGTCGATTTTCCACTTTATGGTGCCTGAACCTAATGAATTGAATCAAAAACAAGTTTTCTTCTATGCACTTTTCGTCTCAAATGAGTATTTTACGATTTATAGCGGTAAGTTTAGTTTCGTCATTGATGACGAATGCGCTCGAATAAACAGCTACTCATCGATTTTCGAATTTTTGCTGCTTGAAACATGGTAATAACATCGAAATAAACAACTTTTCTTCTATACACTTTTTTCGTCAAACGAGTTTTTAACGAGGTATAGCGGTAGGTTTGGTTTCGTCTTTCAAGACAGAGCACTGGATTCGAGACGCCATTGCAGTATTGCCATACAACTCGATCAAAGAATTTCTTTCCGCTTCAAAGACTGGAGTTGCGGTAAGTCATTTACCGCTATAACTAATAAAATACTCATTTGAGACAAGAAGTGCATAGAAGAAAACTTGTTTATTTCGATCTAATTAACTATGCTAAGGCATCGAAATTTACAAAATCGACAACTGTCATCTCCTTCAGATTTACCCAATTATCTTATGATAAAAACCTTTTAAAAACTAATTTTAAGTTGTATTTGTTTCAATTTATGGTGCCAATTTTGATTATAAGGTACTTCAAAATAGTTCACAGAAATTCCCTGGATTGCTACATCAAGTTCCAATTTGCCATTGTGTCCAGGCATAAAAAAGTTCCCTGAAATTCTTCCCTGGTAGAAAACATAACAGAAAAATAGATTTACCTGCTCGAAAAAATTTCTATCTCTTGTAAGAAATGTACAAATATAAGTATGTAAGAATAATATCGGTCAATGTGAAGTTTAAGGCAACCACGGAAATTAATAATTATATTCCAATCAACCACTAAAGGGACCCATTTAAGAACGTTTTACAAGAATGACATTCTGCTCGCTGATGCAGTATTTTCGAATAATTGAACTTTGAAGTTGGCCTTCCCGCGCCAAAGGAAGCGAGCGTAATTCAATTATAAACGGAAGCTAACCCCCTATTACAAACGTAAAGAGGTTAGGTTGTGAGGGAGAGGCACAGTTCTTCTAGTGAAAATTACAAATAAAGCTTCTAACCCACCCAATAGGGTGACGACCGCAATCTTGTTTACATCGGGTCAAAGATGGCGACCACCATGGGCGCCCCCATCTTGGACCCGATGTCAACAAGATTGCGGTCGTCACCCTATTGGGTGGGTTAGAAGCTTTATTTATAATTTTCACTAGAAGAACTGTGCCTCCCCCTCACGACCCAACCTCTTTACGTTTGTAATAGCTTCCGTTATTAATTAAATTCTGTTTCACGCGCTCGCTTCCTTTGGCGCAAAGGCCAACTTCAAAGTTCAATTATTTGAAAATAACGCATCAGCGAGCAGAATGTCATTCATGTAAAACGTTCTTAAATGGGTTCCTTTAGTGATTCCTAAGATCGGAATTCTTATTTTCTGGGGTTGCATTAAACTTCACATTGACCATAATATCCTCCTACAATATAATTCCTTAAAAAAAAGGTTGTGAAATGTTATTCATTTACTTTGGTGTGCACATGAGCAATTTACCTACTGCTAAACATTTGTCCCACTAGGTAGTTAATGTGTTAAGCATGTTACCATTACATTTGCTTTATAATTTTCATTTATAGGAGGCTCATGTTAAGACCTCATAGTTTATGTGTTACAATGGTTTTGGAAGAAAACAGCTAGGGTAATTCATCAAATATCGAACAGAAACCACGTGTGTCTAGAAACAACCTTCATAAATTGGTAACTTTTGCTCTGAATAACTGTTGCGGGCCTCAAGATTATTCTTGAACAGTTGCTTTCTTGTTCTGTGATGTCGCTTTAAAGACAACATAGATTGTTGGAATTTATTTATTGTTCTAAAAATCAAATTCTTTCATAACATAATTTCATCAATATAGAACATGAATCGAACAAGAATTTTGATCCGAACAGGATGGTTTGTCAATTAGTTCTCCTCGTATGGAACTTTTGTGAGAGTATTAGCACGCCACGTATGGTTTGTCTATTAGTACGCCTCGTATATTTTGTCCATTAATATGCCTCGTATGGTCTATCTATTTGTACACCTCCGATAGTTTGTCTATTAGAACACCTCGTATAGTTTGTCAATTATTATGCCTTGTATGGGTTTTCTATTTGTACACCTCTGATGGTTTGTCAATTAGTACTTCTCATATATAACTTTTGTTTTAGGACGTCCTATATTAAGAAACTTTTTAAAACCCAATATGTTGACATGTATCTCATGTGGCCACTTGGAAAATAAACGTTTTTCTTTCTTTTTTTTCTTTGGTGCACTGGATTTTCTTGGAAGTGCTCGCGGTGGCACAGCGGTTAAAAGATCGGACTTGTATGTAGGAGTCGCGGGTTCGTATCCCGGCGCTGGCGCTGCGATTTTCCCTGTTGGGTATAATGGAAAGCTCAAGCACAATACCCCACTCGACCCAGGTGTCGGAAATGGGTACCGGCTTTACGGGGGAACCGTCATGGTGTCCTATGTATAGTGTTAGTTATAAGACATTTGAAAAACCAATGCTTAAGATCATTTTTATCAGGCTTGATTGGAAATAAAGCATCCCAAAGATGCCTATGTTTGTTTTGTTTGTTTGTTTGAAATAACTGTCTCATTACTTATTTTCAGGAAGCATTTGAATGGAGAGTTATCAAAATTTGAATATGATGTCGATGTTTCATTTGCAGTGCTTGTTGAACCATCATTGTGATCATCAACCTGTGTGACTTTTTTTGGAGTAGAGTGTAGAGCACTCGTCAATGAATTATTATTGATGCTTGCATCCATTTTCTTAGCAAGGGATTGATCATCAGTAAATGTAGCCAGACGAATCATTGATGATCTTGCATGAGGGCCTTGGAACACCAGCAGCTGATTGGTCGCCATCTTCAACTATTCAATGTTATTATAAAGCGTTAATACAATATTTTAAGGAAATGAAACAGGCGTTTAATAGATCGATTCAGTTATTTAAAAGAATTATGAATCGAAAAGCCTTGTTTGAGGTATAAATTCATGATTTATAAGGAATTTTGATTCGAACACCTTTGTTCAGTATTTAATATTGACATGAAATAGGAACTGAATGTCGAACATGGAATAATTATCAAGGTTTTAGCCGGAAAGAAAAAAATACAGCAACAGAACATCATATGACAACCCTACTCTCTAGTTATGACGGGAGGTTGACGTTGGCACAACAACAGTTAAACCGTCGCAATTTTTCCGAGGTGCGTAAGATTTTTCAAGTGGAAAAATATGACCAATTTGTAAGGGTCGTACAGAAAATGCGTTCGCAACAGCTGGTAGCAGTTTGCAGCTCACAGAAATGAGTTTTTATCACTAAAATAGGAGTTTAAGATGTAAGACCACCGGCACTGAGCAAGTTTGGATGCTTACTAAATTTATTACGCGCATATTACCAAAGTTGTTCGATAATCAGTTCAGTTCGATATTTGATGAATTACCCTAGGTTGCAATGCCAAACAAGAGTAGCAGTCGGTAATTACACTATGAGTAACTCCTCCTCACCAATGTTGAATTTTCAAAAGATCCTCAAGCACATTTACCTTTCACTATCAATTTTAAACATAGAAGGCATTTAACTTATGACTGTTCCTGATATGGAAATATTTTCAGGGATGAACTTGCTTTGTTCGAGTGGTTCAGAGCTCGTATTGTTTATGCTTGGCATATCTGACTAATTAGAGTATTTCGTTCGCATTTACTCAGACACCCATAGGAGGCTGTGTAACTCATTTTCACGCAATGACTTTTCGTTGGATGAAATTCACTAATTCTTTATTATTGTTTGCAACCGGGAGACACAACGCACAACCCCACTCAGTGCGCTAGTCTCGGAAACTCCGTTTTCAGAACAGTTCTGAAAGTGAAACACTACATAACGGATTTAATTTCAAGCTTTTGGAAAACGTTTTAAAAAAATGCTGTTATAGTCCATAGAGTGTATTCAATTTTCATGGGAATAAATATTTAAATGCAAATTACCAAACTAATGATGTCAACCCATAAATATAATATGAAAATTACTTTGTTTTGATATAATCCCTTCCCAACATAATTATTTTGATTGCATGCGTATTCGCACTCGTCATAGAGATTTGATATTGTGACGACAATCAAATTTTTTATGGTGTTCAAATCTAAATATTTGTCAGATATTTTTTAATTTTTAAGTTTCATAATACAAATAGAGTAGAGTCCACTTGCGATAAACCTCATGACAGCATTTGCTTATCTAAGCTAAATTATGCTAAGCTAAATTATGAATTCAGGAAAGAATATATGAGCATAGTATACACTGCTGCTCATAGAGACAAAAAAGTCTGAAAGGATATACTGGAGCTAGGATATACTATATACAAGCTCCATGGATACAACATGCCAAAAAGGTTTTAAAAGTGCGTTTCATGGAATGAGGAGTGTTGCTGACGGGAAATTCTGTAAGGAGTGTGAACGACAGAATATGTGGCTTCAACCATAAGGGTGACGCATGCCACTAAGACGGCTGACATCATTTGCGACGTCCTATTCAATTTTAAGATGTTATTTTTTTACTGACCACTACATCTGAAAACCTAAAAATTCACGATTTGTCTAATATACATATATGGTGTGAAGAACCTTTAAAGTTAAGGATTCAATTTGGAACTAACATTATTTGCATTAAAGTAATTCTAGGTTTAAGTTGAATTCTGATGGATACATAAAAATGATTGCGTACCACTCCAGCACCATGGGTGACATTCATGTAGTTGGCCGACATGTCGTTGCCTGAATACAACCTGTCTTAAAACGCAGAGGTTACTTTAACTCGTCTCGGAGCTGTCTGAGCAGTTCACTCCTGCTCTCCGAGCTGGCACCACTGCATACGCACTCTGATGTCTAACGTGACGTCATCCGTGACGCCTCCCCGCATCCAGCTGCTTTGCAACTTCCGACTGTGCTTCCTGCACCTTCTGTACGGGGGGAGTTTCTGGCGACCCTTTCTTCATGTTCTCCACGGCTGGGGATGTGCTGATGGGCTGAGTGTGCCACCAGCTGCTGCGACGTCTACGCCTGCCTACCTCTGCTCTGCTCACTCGCTGAGGTTCACGGACTTGTGGAGGTTGGTGACTATTGTCGTTAACTATGTGAATGTCCATTCCGTGAGCTGGTTTTAGGTGTGCGCAATCCAGGCCTCGTATCTATTCCAATCTCTACCATAACCTGTAAGCCTTATAACTATGAGTACGTATAACTGCAACGGCTGCATAACTACTTTAGAACTATAACTAAAATACGTAATAACTATAACGGTTACTATGACCACCTTATAACTACTGTCTGTAAGACAACGAACGATGACTATAAGGAGGCATTATTATGCTCTTAACCTCAACGCAAACTAAATTGCATTTCTTTATCCCCTTGCAGTTCCTTCGCGGCTTAATTGAGTGCAAGGTGTGACGGTCCGCTTCTTCAGCCAGTCACCCTGCTCGTGTGGAGCTTGAATCTCCCTGCTACGCACTTATTATACATTTTACTGTTTATCTATGTCTGATCAACTTTGGATAAAAGTTGGAACTTTCAATATACGGATAAACGCTTCACCATTATTTTTTCTCCCATAAATATTTATTTTCTGTATGGCGCCCAACGTGGGGCCTGCGTTTGTGTTTCAGGAGTCAGAGGTCGTGGGCTGGAATACCGCGGCATTGCTGTGTTCCATTAACACTTTCTAATTTCTAATAACTTCTAATAACTTCAGCTATTGTTTTCAGCAGCAATGACGTCTGTAAAACCTAAAGAACCTCAGTTGCAGGCCGGAAGCGGAAGTGATCTCACTATTTTAACCAAAACTCGAAAGTACTTAAGACAACGTGTGACTAAACTGCACAATTCTATTTCTGCGGCTGGATCAGATTACTCTGAACAGCAAAAGGCCTTAAATGTGGCGAAAGTAACCTCTCTACAGACGGAGCTAAAGGACCTCGACAAATCCATCTTTGAGTTGCTCATTCGCAGCAAAGCTGCAGACGATGTACTCGCCGCTGCCGCTGATGAGCAGGAGTCCTACGAGGAGCAGTTGTTCGACTGCCTGGCCCTCCTGCAGCCTCAGCCCTTGGCGGTGGCTTCTGAGGCTACGACTAACTCTGCTTCAGCAACATCAGGTATGGTTCAGGCAAAGCAAAAATTAGGGCTGCCCGATATACCTCTTCCAAAGTTTAGCAACGCAAAGACTGAGTGTTTTGAAAAATTCATAACTAATTTTGAAGCAATTTTTAATAAGCACGCTTTGTCTTCCTACGAAAAATTTGTTTACCTGTATAATCAGGTGTCTGGCGCTCCTAAAATCTTGCTAGATTCCCTCGATACGTCAGAACAAAAATACGAATCCGCTAAAGACTTGCTACAGAACGCTTTTGCCTCAGAAATTGTGCAAAAATAAAATGCCATCGAAAAACTAGCTGCCATGAAGCTGGCTATTTCTGACGATCCCATTGTTTACATTGGAGAAATGAAGGCAGTTATTGCTTCGTTCCGTAAGCTAAAAATTGACGTCGATACGGTTTTAGCGTACTTTTTATGGAGTGCCGTAAATGATAAATTTCAGAGTAGTTTGATTCAAATCACGAATGTGAATCGCCCCTCATTGTCTCAAATAGAAGAGTACAGATTCGAAGCCAACGAACGCTACCAAAAGCAGCTTGAGATTTCCAGCCATTCAGGTAGGAAGGAAAAGGCTCACAAATTTGAGCTTACCGCTGCATTTGCCATAAACGTAAACCGAAAAACTGAAACTTGTGGTTTGTGCCTGAGCGATGGTAGAAACCCTGAGCACCATCTGAGTAAATGTCCTAACTACGATACTGCATTCAAAAAATTTGATAAATTAAAAGCCATTAACGCCTGCACAAAATGTTCTTTCCAGAACCACAGCACTGCGAACTGCAGGTTTAAATTTTCTTCACGTTGTCGTGTTTGCAATGGCGAACATATGACCTATTTGTGTCGCAAGGCGAGACTTCCTCGAGAGGGCACTCGGCGGAGCACCACTTCATCAGCGCAACCGGTAACGAGCGCCTTGACGCTGACACGGTATGTTTTCACAGGGTCTGTGGGTGCTGCTAATATTTTGCCTACTCTCACTGCTGGTATCGGAAACTCAAATATTAGGATATTGAAAGATGGCGGGAGTCAGAAAATTTCATTACTAGCTCTCTTGCCGATGAACTGGATTTGCCGGTTGGGAAGGAAAATTAAACTGAATATTCAGGGTTTTAATTCGAGTTAGAAGATTGAAACAAAAATTGTGAAAGTTCCTCTAATTTTGAAGCATGAAAAACTAGTTGTTGAGGCGATATGCGTTCCTAAAATAAATATTGCTTTGCCGTACAGGGATCTGGAGCAAGTGTTTTTTGCATTTGAGAACGCTGGTTACGAGTTGGCAGACCGGTCCCTCGTAGATAGCGAAAATTACCCCTCTGAGATATCTCTCATATTAGGCGCAGAATCCGATCCGGACTTCAAAATGAGTTACACCAATTTTGGTGGGACTAAGCAGCAGTCCTGCTTCATCGATTCCACTGTGGGAGTGATGTTAACTGGAAATCTGCAACTCATGAAAGACAACATAAGGCGTCTCCCTCCTTCCCAACCCGATGCTCGTCCAGTACGCGTGGCACCTGCGGTCTCTGTTCCCAGACGGGTGGTCGGCGCTGCTACCGTGTCAGACTGCACGGACTCAGTGCTCGCGTCCGGTGAGATGGGGGAACCATACGAGCTTGTCCTCCCTTCTCTTGATGGGGCACCTCCAGCAGATTTAGGTGAGCGTTGTGCTGATCTCTTGGGTATAGACCGTCTAGAGGAGCCTGAGGAGATAGAATTAAATGATAAATTAGTAAATTATGTACTGAGCAACACTAACAGAAATACAGATGGAAGGCTGGTAATGCCTATCATGTGGAATCATAGAATTTCTCACAGACTTGCTAAAAACTATACCTTGTCGAGACAAATTCTGCAGAGCAACTATAAAAAGCTGTCGCTTGATCCCGATCGCCTAAGCATGTACGATAAAGTAATCAAAGATCAAGAAAACAGTAATATCATTGAGAGAATCGATAACATCGAGTCATTCATGAACTCCCATCCCGAGTGTAGTTTTCTTCCTCACATGGGAGTTTTTCGCTTGGGCAATGACACAACAAAATGTCGCGTCGTGTTCCTGGCTAACCTCTGCGATAAGATAAATGGCGCGGTTAGTCACAATCAAGCCACTCTTCCAGGCCCTTGTCTAAATCCCAAGCCGGATGTTGCTCTCGCTTCCCTGAGATTTGATAAATACTTGCTAACTTTTGACTTGGAAAAAGCGTTTCTAAATATTCAACTGAGGGAAGTCGATCAAAGCCGATTCTGTTTTTTGTGGTACAGGAACGTACTGAAAGGAGACCTGACTGTTGTCGCATACAAATGTCTTAGGCTTTTGTTTGGCATAAGGCCTAGTCCAACTACCTTAATGTTAGCATTATACAAGTTGCTAATATCCGATGATCCTCAAAATGATCCTGTTCAGTCTAAATTGCGGAAGGTAGTGTATAGCTTAATGTACATGGATAATGGTGGATACTCGACTAACAACCCCAATGAACTTTATCAGGCTTATAGCTTATTACCTTGCTTATTTGAAGACTGCAAATTCCCATTGCAGAAGTTTTATACCAATGACCAATCTCTGCAGAACAGCATCGATAAAGATTTTCATACAGATTCTTCTAAGCAAGTTAAGTTGTTGGGCATGACCTGGGATAAAGAGAATGACACTCAAGAGCCCTGTGCGCTTAAACTCGACGTAAAGGCAGATACGAAGCGGAAAATTCTCTCCTCTATTCATGCAATCTATGGCGTGTTTAATATATTTTGTCCCATCCTCAACAGGGCTAAGGTGTTCCTCCATAAATTGCAGTCTGATCAATCTATGAAATGGGATGTAAGGCTACCGAATGAACTATTAAGAGAGTGGAGACTGATCGCAAAACAAGTAAATTCATCAAAATGCCCTCCGTTCCCTAGATCACTGGGAAGCAGAGACGGACGGTACTCTCTACTTGCTTTCACTGACGCCTCAAAGATGTTGTACGGCTATGTCATTTACATGAGAGACAATGAATCAAATACTCTCGGCCTACTCTCTAGTAAATCTAAAGTGGTCAGTAAAAAAATGAAAACTTAAACAATTCCAGTTCTCGAACTTGCCGCAATACACTTGGGTGTTGCAGCTTTGCTAGACTGGTACCGTAACTTTTGTGGCACTAAAAACGTGGTCCCTCTGAACATAGAGTCTCTATTGCTGTACACCGATAGCATGGTTGCCCTTCATTGGATCCAGTCATATGCAATAGATTTTGATAAAATGCAGAAGCGAAACGCTTCAACATTATTTTTTCTCCCATAAATATTTATTTTCTGTATGTAGAAAACTATTTTCAGTTTTCTGTTTTTTGGAATTGAAGACGATTCGAGACGATGGTTACCGTTTATTAACACGTTGTTTCTGCAGAGTAAATGTTGAACAAATTAAGTTTGATGCGAAAAGTACGAATGCAATTAATTTTACATAGCTAAACGAAGGTTCATGATACATTAAGGTCGATATTCTATTTAACTGAAACTAAACACATTTATTTTAGTACAATTTTAATTCTCAAACGCCAAAGATGCTTCTTACCGAATCATCGGAAAACCTCGGCCGTTTAATTGACGACATGTTATTTTCGTATACCTAGACTAAAATTTTCAGGCGTGAGTACAACTGTCGTTGTACAGTACGGTACCAACACAAATGTTACAGAGGCAAGTCTTCTACACTGTACCTCATGACAGCATTTGCTTATCTAAGCTAAATTATGCTAAGCTAAATTATGAATTCAGGAAAGAATACATGAGCATAGTATACACTGCTGCTCATAGAGACAAAAAAGTCTGAAAGGATATACTGGAGCTAGGATATACTATATACTAGCTCCATGGATACAACATGCCAAAAAGGTTTTAAAAGTGCGTTTCATGAAATGAGGAGTGTTGCTGACGGGAAATTCTGTAAGGAGTGTGAACGACAGAATATGTGGCTTCAACCAAAGGGGTGACGCATGCCACTAAGACGGCTGACATCATTTGCGACGTCCTATTCAATTTTAAGGTGTTATTTTTTACTGATCACTACATCTGAAAACCTAAAAATTCACGATTTGTCTAATTTACATATATGGCCCTCCATAGTAAAATTCACATAAATAAATGAATAAAAAGAAAGCAAAACAGTTATTTCCATTATATTTTGCACATAAATGTAAACACTAGCTTATCATATATCCCAACATTAAGATCCTTAGCTGATTCACTCACGTGGTTATCGTAATACCCATGTCAATAGTAGAAACAAATGATCGAGAGAAAATTAGGAAATAATATGTTCTCGTTGTTGCGTTGATCTCAGTTTGATAACGTATTTAAATATAAATAATTATAAAAAAATTACAAAATGTTTACGACGCATCGATGAAAACGCTCCTGCCAGTGTCCATTTACATTGAAAGACTAGTTTCCGATATTTGGAATGTATGTTGAAAGTCAATCGCGTGAATTTAAATAATTCTGTGTCACAGTGGCTCACTGCTACTGTGAGGTCATCATTTCAAATTCAGTAAAACTGAAGTACTGAGGCCTGTACGTGTTTCACCCAATTTTGTCAATTTATTATTATCCGGAGTGCGAAGACCCCACACTTGGCCTGTAAACTTGTAAAGAACATGAAACCACGATTAGGTTCATTCGTAATACATGAGTGGAAACCGTAGCTATTTGTTATTCTTTTGAGGCAACGAATGTCGGTTGAATGGGCTGCAAGTGTCACTGCACGCATTATATTGGGATGTAGGGCCGGATATGGGATATAACAGGATATGGGGTGAAACCAAATGTAGAGGCTGAAGGTCGTCAGACAGGCAAGAGAGTTTTAGAGTTTTGAAGTTAAAAATTTATTATGAAAATAATGGGTTTTATTTCTGAGCACCATAGCTGAGAGGATTTCAACAGAAGCAGTTACTGATTGAATGGTGTCATAACGACGTGAAAACTCCTTGAAGTGATTTATTGTAGTTATTGTAATATATTACGGTAGCGTATAGGTAGCGGGTTCAAGCTATTACGACAAAGCTCTGCTCTAAATTCTGACGCAGATTTCAGAACTAAAATTTTCATTGTAATATATTGTGCATACCTAAAGCCCAATGTCTAAAATCTTAATATTTTTTCAGCCTTGGCAGTTCGAAAAAAGTTTCAAGTTGTTTTTTAAGGTTGATTAGGCGAACATAGAGTGATTTATTTACTAGGTGAATTATTGAAGTTTGATTGTGATTACCTAGGTCACCGTGCCCTGGTGTTATTGCACTCGTCTTTGAGGAAAGAAGTGAAATCTTCGAGCCCAGCAGTACTGACAAGGTATTTTTCCCATTCTAGAAAAAAGAAGATACAATTTCTCAGCAAACCAAAGTGCTAAACTGGGGCAGTTTGCTATTAATCGGCCTATAACAATTGTAAAGCTGCTCTATGACGGAAACAAACTCTTAATTTCTCCCTTGAAGTCTCCATCGTGCCGTAAGGTTAGGATAAATTTTCTGATTTGTTGAAGCTAACTAAAATTGTTTCAATGAACACCAGTGAATAAAAATCTAGTTCAAAAGTTTCAAAGGTGATGACAGGGAAACGATGGCCGACAAAAATGTTAAGACCGCAAAAATGTTGCTCTGCATTAGAGTAAATTTACAATTTGTAATTTATATACAACAAGAGATACAACATTTCATTGTTTTTTAAGTCTAATAGAATTGATACATTTGAGTATAGCTACTTGTGGGACCGATTAAGTTTAGCGACTTCTAGAGCATCTTATTACCAATGCTAAATATGGTGTTCAATTATGTTCAATTCTAAATGGATTCCCGCTGAGAGTCCTTAAGATGATGTTACACATTAATAGGTAACAAATAAAAGCTAACCGTTCTCAGAGTATGATCTTCCAAAATTCAACACAAGCGTTCCAAGAGGCGAAGTTGTTATGGTAGGCGTTATAAGTTAAGTTTTCTGACTTGGTCGATGAGAGTTCTTGAAATTAATATTAAATAATAAAAAGTTCATTTGAGAGCATATGACCTTTTATCAGAAAATTTTTAATTGTGTGTATTTTACAAATAGCATTGATAGTTTCCTTCAAGCTCTCAGCAGAGGAGTTCATTCATTTTTTTTTAATAATGAAGGCATCTTCGGATGCTTTATTTCCAATTTCAAGCCTGATACATATCACCTTGTACATTGGATTTTCAAATGCCTTATATCTAACGCCAGGACGCCATGACGCTTCCCCCGGTCAAGACCGGTACTCATTTCAGACACCTGGGTAGAGTGAGGTATTGTGCTTGGAATTTTTAACAGAGAAAATCGCCATCCAGCGCCGGGACTCGAACCCGCGTTTCCCGCACGGCGGGCGGGGCCTATAGACACACGGCTATGGCGCTCTATCAGCATTGCTGTCATTAATCCAAAGATTGCAGGTTCGAGTCCTGTCACGGTCTTATTATTATTGCCCTTAACAACTTTGAGATGCCGTAAGTGGAATGCTGTGGAACTTTGTCTTCCTATTTTAACTATTTTCGCTCTCCACAAAAAGGGCTTCTAGTACCTATACACCCACGTCTCATCACCGGCAGTAATGGTCAAAAAGATATGAAAATCACTGTGAGCAGAGTCAAGTTGATCTTATACAAATTGCTAGGGGAATCGTGTCGGTTGTATGACAAGCAATTTGGTAACGATATTTCGCCTGCACATGTCGCACGGTTGAACCCTTTGTTAAATCGTATGAATTGAGCCTATACTTATTTTCACTTCTCCATAAATATCTCCATGCATCATACAATGAAAATTCTCAGTAAATTTTTCGTGTCTACTAGGGAATGGCTGAACAGAGATTGGCTTGCACTCAACTCAGGTTTGCCTTAGCTTGAAAAAGTTATAACACACTTTTATCTCTGTCATTCCGATGTCTTTATTTTTGAAAGCTTGCTGAATGTTAACGCAATACTACTGCTCGATACACTCTAACTTGTTTCTTTTGGATGACAATCTGGTGAAAGATTTCTAAATCACTGCATTCTAGCCGTCCCCTGTTGGAACTAGCACGCACTCCAGCTGCCAAAATTTCCACGCAAAAAGGGTGCTGTTAACTACCACATAAATGAATAACTGAATGATAAATAAATTTTTCTTTCACGGGCCTAGGTCGGACATTTTTTGAATGAACTTCGTGTATGTATAATACAAGAGAACTTTAACGTGGATGTTTGAATAAGATTTAGGCCAGGGTTTAGTCGAACGTGTCTCACTTTAGGCCATTATATTTTATAAACCATACTTTGTTTACCGCGCAAAATATAAAAAGATGTCTATGTGTACGCAAATGTACAATTTTCTTAGAAATTACGCTTGTGTAGCAGAGTTACTCCGTAAAACTTTAAAACACATACGGAATAATTCTCCTTATAAACATTTGAACGATTGGTGACTTTTCATGAATGTCATAGTTCTACTGTGACTACTCTACGCTGTGTTTGAATGAGCGTTAAGAAGAAAAAGTCTGCCTAGCTAGCGACTGAAATTTCCTCGAAAAGACTGACTTCCATAGAAATGTCTTCTCGTCAATAAGGACTGCATATTCTGGTCTCCACATCTTCGCCTAGACATCGTCAACCGTCGCCTTCAGCTCTACCAACCGTCGCATTCAACAGCGACATCATCCCCATCGCTTGAAAGGCGCACCAACACACCCTCTACGAGCGACACGTCACGAGGCATCAACAGCTTGCCGGGCTGCCAAATGTTTCCGTTGATCAACGTATATTCTTTCCCTTCCTTAGAGACTTAGGATCTTATTTTCTCTGGTAAATTACTGTCATCCAATTGTAAGTCTATTCTCTTCTAATTATATGACGACACTTGCCATTTCCGATTGAAATAACTAATGTAAGCCGTGTCTATAAAACATGTTTGTTCTCAATGCGAACGGCGTCTCAGGGCCCTGCGCTTGGAAGGTGACGGCCCGGGCATTAGCTGGCCAGCGATCGAGAATCACGGTCGTGTCTGCTTGTGCTCTCCTACCTCGCTGTCCTGGCAAGCCAGCCAGGCAGTGAGGGTTGTTCACTGTTATTCACTGGTTATTCACTTGTCATTCTTTGATTATTCAATGAGTCGTGTGTTGACTCATAGGCGCCATCCATGACTGAGCTAAGTATCCTAATGTATTTTTATAACGTAACTTCAGGCCACTTTACTTCGCGTGGTAGGTCTAGATTCTGTACCCAAGATGTATTGCGCTAGGTTTATTGATGAGTTAAATGTTCTGTATTTCGCAAACTAAATGATTCCGCGGGGGCTTCACCTCATATAAAATGTGCTTATCGTAATTATCAATGTATTAATGGTCAAGTAATGAAGGCTTCACCTGCTTATTGTGAGATCATGATGCGATCTCATGTAACTGTATTTTCTGACAGATTAGAGTAGTTTCTGAGATTTGATGGTGTCACGATTATCTAGATTCTTTAATACGACATGTACATCGCAAGTCAATCACTATCCGAATATGTAATCCATTGCTATTTGAAGGACGTCATCATTATAACATAAATTTACGTTGTAACAGTGTCGTCATTAACCTTAATGAGGCCCTATTCGATTTGCTATAATATCATGTTTAATTACAACTAATGACATTGAAAAGTCTCAGTCTATTTCGATCTTTAATACTAATAAAATAGAATAATTGAGGCCTTCTGTCTCGACCATTAACCGAAAGAAAATGAAAGCGATGAGAAAATAACGATGGATCATTTAAAAGAAAAGAATTGCCTCCTGAAAATTGGCCAACGAATAATATATCGATCGAAGATAAAATAGAGGATTGTAACAATGAACACATGATGATACCTGAACTCCACTTGCTCGAACCAGTCTTTCGCGCTTCAATGAGGCTGGTGCGCTAGAGTTTTTCTGAGACCGGAACCTTCAATGAAGATTTCCCAATAATTCATTTCCATTGATCAACATCTCTGATGAGGCGCGTCAGGCTGGGAGTTGATGTTCCATGAGCACCTGCACTGCTCTTCGCTGACTGTTGCGTGTTGGGTGAACCTGGTGGCAAATGAAGAAGCATACATCAAAGGAACATCTTTATTGGCTGTGTCACTTGTACAAAGGCGTTGTAAACACAAGGGATTCTCAATCTAAGGGTATGAATGTGTATACTGGAGAAAGTCGATAACTTAATTTAGCGTTATGAAGTTTTTTATTTTAATGCAAATTAACTGATAACTGAAATTTGCGAAGATTATATTCAATAAAGGATCTTCAACCAGCGGAGATTGAACTACTGATCTATAACACATCTCAGGTGTTTCAGAAAATAAAATTAGTACACTGATTCAGTTTTCGGCACAAATTTATCTATACCTGTACAAGCGTTGAATGTTTCTTTCTCCCAAAATACAAATAAGTGAGTAATTAAAAAAAAGACGTAATTTAGAGCTAGGAATTTAAGCCATTTAGCTTATTTATTCCACTGCATTGTGTCATGTGCCAGCATTGATACTTATTTCAGAGTATATTTGATTATTTGTTTTGAAAGTGCACGTAGTATTTAAAATACTTTTTGTGTACTATGCAACTGAAAGCTTTTCATTGCCTGAAAATTATTTATGATGGTATTATTTCGATTTGATATTTTGAAATTTGTCATTCGATAAGCATGTTCCCTTCCATTAGTGCACGCTATATTCCTATCTTAAATTACTGAATCATAAGCCGTGTGTTTAATAAGCGCCGTTATTTACATGTAATCACACTCTAAACTACGTTGGTCTTTTCTGTGCAGTCAAACACTCGTGCATTAATGTGAACGCTGTAACATTCAAGGAGTTTTTTAACAACATCTAAAAATTTTTCGTTTAGTCTGTTCGTCGAGTGTTCTGGGTCTCTTCATTTTTTTTCTATCTCATGGAAAACGCTATAGGAGTACATTTTTCCCGTTTTGCTCCCAGTCGATTCAGCTACTGCCAAACTAGCATCCATGTACGTGGTATTTCTATCAATGAGAATTAGACTACAGGATCTCATAGGTTAAGAAATTTAAAGCCCCATATGTTATACTTATTGAATCAACCTTATGAAAACGTACTATTTTGCTCTCTGTTTTCTTCCTTTCGATTAAGAAAAAAGTTTCCCATAAACCGCTTCTACATGTGTCGTCGGTTTTTAACAAACAGCAGAGGTGTTGCTTGTTCTGGCGAAGTTCTAGTTTTCCCAAAGATCAAACTTCGATCGTTCTCGTACAACGTTATGCCTATTGTGCAAAGGAGGAAATTAATGTTAACAAACCTTTCCGGGGTAGTGACGTGGAACTTGTATAGTGATGTAAATGATCTGGTTCGTAGTTGCAGAGCAACACCAATACTGTTTCATCTCGATTTTTTCTTCAGAAACAGAACTGGAGCTTTAAGCACTAAAGCTTGAAGGGTGAGTATAATTGCATTGCATATGATTGCTTTTCTTTGGAAAATGAATATGAGCACCCTAATAATCTTAGCTGGGAAATTCTGAAGCAACCTATTCATAAGCGTTAGCAGTTGCCAATTTATCTCCGTCTAAGCGTAACGAAATGATCGAGCGGAGGTAAAGGATAATAATTCATGAGGACAATTTTTCCTTTTTATTTTCCTCCATTCCACTCCCCTTTTGCTTATTCAGATTGAAAGTCAGACAGTTCAGTCTCTTAGACATTCCTTCCAGTTTGTCTGCCGTTTGCGCTCAGAACGTCTTCAAAAAAGACGTTGTCAGCACATCTGGAACCATCGCTGAGTCCTATTTGATTGCTACGGGATCACTTGATCTAGAGTCAGCAACATATAAAAAAGCAAATTGCGAATAGAAAAAATAATTTTCCTTTTCTAAGCAATTAAGGTGACTTACGACGAATTGTTTGACAAATGTCTTGCACGAAAATCTGTTGTCGTGCGAGTACTTTTTTTTAAGCCCCAATTTAATAGATGACACAGTATACAATCGTGCTAAAACGTTAGAAAACGACATTCTATGCGAGTTATAATAAAAAGTAAGAAAGGAGAATGAAGTCAAATACTGTTTTGAAATGAATTCTTTCTCAGTTGTTTTCTGCATGAATATGGCATGAGTATTTAATTACCTCAGAAGTTTTGCCGCTGTTTAGCCATGCTTGCGATTGCACAATTCTTCTGCTATTTAGCGTTAAACTTTAATCGTAGACGGCAAATCTAGAAAAGCTGAAAGTCTCTATGCTTGAATTTTTCTTGTTATAAAAGTGAGTATTTTTGAAACCGTTTATCGTGAGGCAAATCCTTGGAAGAGGAAAATACAGTGCTTTCTTAGCCCTGAGTTTCTTTTCTTTCTGTTCCACAACTCTAAGAAATCATGACATAATTCGGATAGTTAGCAACCAACGCATGAATGGTGGAAACTACTCATACAGTAGTTCAAAAAATTCTAAGAAACCGATGGTCTGCGGCTGCTCCCAAGCTAAATGTATAAATTGAGTTTACTGTTGCGCGTTGCACAACATGCAGAGTTGTTTTCATAATTTGCGATTAATACACTCGATACTGATTAAGATCTTGCTGTGAGTAATTTATTTTATCTTTCATTGATGTGCATTTGCAGGACTCGATGACGGGTTACTGACATGCTACAAACGAATTTAAGCGCCCATAAATTAGTCCTGATTAATTCATCAGGAAAGCTTCTAGAAACACGCTGCAGCTTCTCATTGCAAACTATCAACGGCAAAATTAATATCGCGAACGAGCTGTACTCCCCAAGAACCTACAATGCACCCACCTCCAATGCTTGTTTAATTAAAAGTGCAGCAAAAGCCCTGCGAAATGAAAAAAACCGCTGTGATCTCGGGTGGTCCACAGAGGAATACAGAGAGGCAAAATGTTCAAACTGCTCTGAGTGGAGAAATTATTTTGGAAGTTTGTTCCTTTGTTTGAACACAGGTTTTAGATACTCTTAGAACAAATGATGTGTTGCGATACGAGAAGAGGGTGGATTTAAGACCCCCTTCCCAGACGCTGAGGGACTCTCAACCCCCGCAAATTTTAAAGTATCGTCCTTCATGCTTGCGTACACCTGCATACCAGACATGGAGAATAAAAGAATTTGAAGATTTACATTAATTTATTTTAGGTAACACGTGGATAAAGTACACAAGGCATTGGAACGAAATGATTTGAAAGGGCACAATTGCGTTAAAGAAAGGCACACACATATCTACCGTCATAAGACTTTAAACACGACATGATATAAATGTGATGCTTACCGAGAATTCAAGTTACCAATACTCCATCGCTGACAACAATTTACGCATCCACAAAATTGCAGGTTCCACAAGCAACACAAAGCACAATATTTGCGAGAATAATATATCACGATTTAACCTGGACTTGTGACAAGGGGTAGAATCATATGAAGCGCCGCACCATTCACAACGTGAATTCGATCCTCGACCAAATAAACACAGGTAACCGATTTCCTATAATTTAGATGATTTGCGCGATACTTTGACAAGCACTTTTCTGGGTGCTGTTCTACATTTGAAATTGAGCTTCTATCACCACCTTAAAGAGCTCTCACAACCATAAAACACTCGCCCTTTTAATAATAAGTGATTCACTGATAGATATTCACTGCCGATGTGCTATCGTTCACTGCTGCTCTCCTTCGTCGCTGCTTATAATTGCTGCTGTCCCTGGCTGATGTCTCGCCAACGCGCTGCAGCGGTACCTGCTGCCGCTCCTTCTCCGTGCTGCCGGCATTACGACTCGTATTCGCCGCTGCCCTGGTGCCGGGAATTTCTTAAGAGTTTCGTTGGTGCGCCAATTCACTGTAGTTTTGTGCGCTGATCTTCGCATTGTTGGTGAATGAACTTAACTGTAGATATTCGCAATGTTAGCAATTGCGTGGCTCCAAATCTTGACGCTGAAGTTGCCTGTGAGTTCGACCCCGATGCAAAGATATTTGAATGCTCTCGGTTGAATATCCGACGCGTTTACACATGACGACCACCGATGCGAGGCTGGTTTGCTTCGATCAGGCTTCTTTTGTAAGACGGTGCTTCAACGGTTGCCGACGTTCAACGTTGTTTCTTGTACTCCGAATTGTTAACTTTACTCCAACATTCCGATTGCAGTTTGGTAGGAGGCAAGCCGGCGATGCCGACCTGCTGTGTAGTGCACCCTCAGACCTCGTGCGCAGTGCTCTCTCGTGCGTTCAAAAATCCCTCCCTAGGCTTCATCTACCCTCCTTATAAGCGTTTCGCTTCCTTGCTTCGAGATTGATCCAGATCATTCCATTGTACAGAGGCAGCATCTGCATCCTGATTGGCGGAATCCTTGTTTGTTCTGACGTCTGGGACTCCCATTGGTGTGTGCTCAGACACACCTTCTCGCGTCATTTCTTTGGCGAGCGGTGATTCGCTCAGGTCGTGTGGGCCTCTGTTCCTACGTCACGTCCGCCTCTTGCCCTCCGAAGTTTCGGCTTGTGCCTTGTGTGCGCTTGTGTTGTGCGTGTGTTTGTGTGTGCGTCGATGTGTGTTGTGTGTTTTTGTGCTTTTCTTGTGTGTGTGAGTCGTTCACGATGCCTGCGCTCGCAGTCTGGTGAAGTGCTGGCCTCTTGAGGCCTTGAAATATGACACACCTCTACCCCAGTTCAGCTTTTCTCATGTCGAGCCAGCCTCTGCGATATCGCTCAAACAATCGCTGCTTGTTTTTCGACAGAACATTGAAGAATTGACCTTATACACACGGGTAAACTTTGGTCCACATTCTCACGCTCAAGAATACCAGTCATAACGGTTTCTTGACATTTCCTAGAGTGAAGTATTTTCCCAAAAACATTTTACGAGCATGTTTTTTTTTAAATATTTTACGCGAGTATTTCTTAATAATTCCCTAAGACATTTTATGAGAGCATTATTTCCTCACATGATGAATTCTTTATTAATGATTGAGTGAAAATTTATTTTTTCTGCCACATTTAACCAAGAAAGGTGCTCGTGCAGGGGCACTGCATCTAGCCTTTTTTACATGAGATTAAAAAATACTAAAAAACAGCTATAGATGTGTGTGTGTAGAACGAACACACTTTGAACGTAGTTAAAATATTCGTTACATTTGCAATGTCTCAAGTAACGTCATTAAAACTGATGAGGACGAAATTATTTTCAAATATCTATTTTTGATAAAAGTTGTACTCGTAAGTCTCAAGCTTAATAAAATACATCAATAAAAATCACTGCAGTCATAGATGCAGGCTGGCGGCTATCAGAGTATCATTGATAAAGTTGGCAGCACCGCTGCAGCGCAGCGGCTGCGCAAAAATGTCCACCTGCCGCAGTAGTTGCCTGTGGCATGAATGTCCTGTTAAAAGGGCGACGTTTTGTTTGGCCCACGGTAGAGGAAACAAGGTAGAGTCATTTCCATGGGAAAAAATACACCTCCTCTTGTTCAGCTAGCCAATAGATAGGATTTATTTTAAACAAACTTTATGACGTTACCAAAACAGCATGTCGTTAGGCCAATAGTGGAGTCAGATTTGGGGGTAGCAGTGCTACCAAATGCAATATGAGTGCTGCTATTGGTTCGTTGCCATGACGTCAGCAAAACCACACCGTCAACGAAAAAAAGACTTGTTTGAACCTACCTTGTTTCCTTTATCGTGGCGTGGCCACAGCCGCGATCGATTCGCCCTCAATCGAACATCACTGTACTGAATGGTGCTGTATAGTTTTTTTTAACCAATCAGCTTATAAGACGCCTGCAAGTTTAGGCTGAGTATGGTTTGCGCTCATGTGCACCACCAATAAAGGGTGCAGATTTAAGGAATGAGTGAAACATCGCAGCAGGTTGCGGTTTTAATCGAATTTGCTCTGTAGCAACAAATATTTGTTATATGTAGAAGAAAATTTATTACACATGTAGCAGAATATTTTGAAACTTATTTAAAATATGTAACTGCAAATTTATTTATAATCCACACTCAAGCATGTAAAACTTGTGAATGTAAATACCCCGAAACAGAAAATCAAATAATAACGGAGTTCAAAAGTGTTAGAAGGCAACGTTCGTTTTCTATCGCGCAAAGCTTCTCGTTGCCTTTATCTTTTTTCATTCAACTTATTCAACTGCGTCGAAGTTCTTCCGCCTTGGTAGCGGGAATTTATGAGCCCTTTTCTGTGTATATGGTAAGCGTTGCTCGACTGCCGCTCGGTATCAAGGATACGACCCTAAGTTGTCCCATAACCCGACTTCAGGGCTCCCTTCTGCGCGTTGTGCAAGCCATTCTTATGAAAATCGTCACTGTTTTTGAGCTTCAACTGTCGGGACTTAGATTTGCAAAGTGAACTGTTCGCAGAGTTCTCTCTCCCTTTTTCTCGCCTGGAAATATGATAAAATTATGGAGAGGGAAAGAATTTTTTGGAATATTTTACGTTGTGTTTCTTCTCTGACACTATTATATTTTATTTATCATTAGTGTTATATTGAACGTTCATGTGTCTGGCACCTAACAGCCATAAAATATTTTTCTGAATGATAATATCGAAAAACATTCCTGCATAAGATATTTTCATTCTTCCCGTCATTCATATTTTCAGGATTCGCATTTTAATTTTACTCATATTACTATGCTCAATATATTCACTGGTTAATAGTTAGATAGACGGAAAAAAATGTTATCCTTTTTTTCACGTACGTATCGCATTTTTCCAACGCGATCCAGGTGAAGGTCACCGAAATGAGAGTGCGGAGAGGAATAAGGACACATCAAAGATGGCTGCAAGATCGACTCGAGACAGTGCATGTCGGTCACGGTAGAGGAAACATGCTAAGTTCAAACCAGTCTTTTTTTCTTTGACGGTGTGGGTGTGCTGACGTCACGGCAATGAACCAATAGCAGCACTCATAAGGCATATGGTATCACTGCTACCCCCAAATCTGGCTCCACTGTTGACCTAACAACATTGCGTTTTGGTGACGTCGTAGAGTTCGTTTGAAATGAAGCCCTTCTTCTCGTATTGGCTAGCCGAACAAGAGGAGATGTATTTTCTCCCATAGAAATGACCCAACTTTGTTTCCTCTAAAGTGATGTCGGTGCGGCGTGCGCCTGCCCCACGGCTCCAGCTCTAACTTCTTAAAATATACAGTTTTTCGAATATGCGTTTCTCAGTGTTAAAGTAATGCTACGTTAGCGTTTGATAAGATACTTATACTCGAAATAGAAGATGAATTTTTTTTAGCCTCTACGTGGGTTTACTTAGACGACACATACATGCATAAAAACAGCCAAATCATCTTACGATAGAAATTAGATCAGTACTTGATTTAATTACAGTTTGATTGTTCTTTTGCACTACTGGCGGTAATGACGCGCTGGTGTAGGAGCGTTTGTTTAGAGTACTATCCTCACAAATAGGATTACAGTGATTATGCTCCTACAACTGTTACCAAGGATATTCATCACCTTAGGACAAAGCTTTACTTACTGCAACGAAGAACCGAACGCATGCGTTTTAACATCAGTGTTTACTATTTAACACTTCGCGTTTACAATTTTCGCTAAAAGTTAAAGGAAGTAGAATAGGTAATTTTTGTACACTTTATTATAATGTTAAAAATAAATTAAACGTTACATTCAGCAACCTCACACGGTAAGCATCAGTGAAACCGCCTCAGCTCAACGGCGGGCAACGAACAGGAAACGGCGCGGGTCTTTCGAAGAGCAACTGCGTCTAGCGGCAGGGCGGACGGGTATCACTTTTGCTCGCATCCAGTCCAGCAGTCTGCCTGACCCTTCTGACGCTGAGCTCTGGAAGAATCCCAATGGATTCTTGCTATTAAAGAATGTTTTATTCTAATCAAGCCTGATACGTATGTCGTACATTGTTTTTTCAAATGCCTTATAACTAACACCAGGGCTCAATGATGGTTATCCCAGTTCAAGCCGGAACCCACTTCCGACACCTTAGCACAGTGGAGAATTGTGGCTGAGTTCTCCCTTTTTCCAAAAAAGAAAAACACCGGGCGGTACTGCCGGGATTGGAACATCCTGAAGTTTGGCAGAACCGGATCAAGGGCGGGCACTAAACATACCATAAATACATTTCAAAGATTTAATTGAGATATTCTATTCAATCTTTGATCAAAATTTTTAACATTGTCTCCCCACAGTGCCCAAAGTGCACAACCAAAACTGGCGTCCAGATAAGAGCCAAAAAATCTATGCCACGTACACTCTTGGTTGCTCTTGAGCAGAACTGCATGGCGGTAAGTCAATTGGTATTCGCACCGATAGATCACAATTGGTTTGTAATGGCGAGTGGTCGAGTCACCACAAGTATTCAACCTAATGAATTGATTGCAGCCTTCCACGACATAAATTAGGCACTAGCGTACGATGTATTATTACAGTTACATGTCTTATTTGCAATAGCTCAAGGTTTCTTTGAGTATTATTCAGAAACACTATTCTGAGGTGCTGCGAGTGGGATGTTTCGAACGTTATATAGCCTAAATTTTTTCCACATTTTCTTCGAACAAAAATGATTATTAGGAAATTCAACGGAATTACTTCATTGTCTTCTTATTATTGAAAAAAATACAGTAAAAACTGTCTTCCCTGCGTGTCTATCTTCGAGTGGGCAACTAAAAATATCTGTGATGGTTTGGGCGTGCTGCAGCCTGAGCACTGTTTAGCAGCCGTCTGTCACTTGGATGACAGCGTACAAACACGCTATACTTCCGTTACGTGTGCTTTTAATTGGGAGTGGTCGGTCTTTGCAGAGGCAAAAAATCTGTGTAGACTTGAATGTCATTTCAAAGATGATTGATAACTATAGTAATAGACCAACTTCCAGGGTAATTTAATCCAATTTCTTGAATTACTGAAGCTATATTCAATATATGATAGGAAAAGCTACATATGTTGAACCCGTTTCTCTCTTTTGAATTTCTCAAATATGAGATATATTTTATAAGATTTTTTAATTTAATTTCAGAGACGCAAGATGTCTCTCTGGAAAAAGTTCTGTTCGACTTTAAGAAAAAGGAACTTCTCCAAAATTTAAAACAATTTTATTTTGAATATGAAATTACTGCGTACAAAATATTTTATAATAATTTTTGCACTCCGAACATAGGCGAGGACGAAACTTACGAGAAAGATGCACGGTTAAAATAGAAGCGCATTGAGTGTGCGGGCCCGTAGAGTATTATTCATTTTCATCCTAAAAGCAGAAGCAATAGAAAGATAGGAGTTAGAATAGTTTTCGGTAAATTTTAGAGGCAGCCTCATATGCGAGACAGCGAAAAAAAAGATGTGCGTGTAAGTGAAGACAGAATAATTCTATAGTGAGAGCAAATGACAGCCATGCCAACAAAACCCGGCCTGTCTCGCTCGTCAGAACTTCAAACACGCCCTACCGAACACGCAAAGAACAAAGATGACATATATAAAATTTAAAATTAGGAACTTGAGCTCTTCTATCTGTGCAGACGTTAAATTAATTTCAGTCATCATTAACCTCTGTGTCGATTAATCGTTTCTTAATTTCCACCTCGTTTTAGTGTTTACTGATTGATTTCCCCTGCCAATCACATATCCGATTACCACTTGAATTTCAAAGTTAAATCTTTCGGGCAGAATAGCATACGTTGGAAACCGAATACGTAACAAATGTGGACCGTTTAGATGTGTTTGCGTTAACGGTTGGGCCCGAAGAGCAAGACCTAGTATTTACTTCGCAATTAATCAAAGCGACAAACCAGTTTAGAATTCCGAGGCTCGGGGCCATGCCGTCGGTAGCATTCCTTCCTGTCGAACTACGGCGCAATTGGAGAGCGTTTTCTTAGGTTAACGTGCTTTCCGCTTGTATTCTGGCTACTAAATAGGTATAGTGAGAAAGTTTTATGCCAGAGAAAAGTTCGCCTTAAATTTAGTTTTAGTTATTGTCCCTTTATTGAGTACTTGATGCAACTGAGTATTGAATTTTCATTTGGTTCGTTAATTTTTAATATATATACCTACAATTTAATAACAGTACTTCGATTGAAAGGAGGCTTTCGATCCTATTTTGTTTACCTCTAAGACAATACTGAGTTGAAAATAAGTGTCCATGTAAAACGAATTAGATTAAAATACTAGGGCTAGACTTTTCCGTAGCTCACATACATTTCAGGATGAGATGAAATAATATCGCACGACCATTTCATGGAACACAAAATACTGATGCAATGAGAGTCACGACGCATACATCGACCAACTCAAAAAGGTGAAATGAAGACTGCATAGAAGAACATTGTGTTAGCTTATATTTTGTTTATTGAACACATACATTTATAAAATACTTTGTTTATACGAGTAGAAAGGGTAAGGTTTTCACAGCTCATACGGCTTTATGCAACCGTTCTTTGATCCGGGGAAAAAATAATACGTAAGCAAAATTATTAAAGATATTAAGAGTAATGGAAGAATAATAAATAAAATATAATTCAGTCGTTCCTTGAGCCTCATGACAATTACTGATTTGAACCTCAACTTTAACGGATAAAAATAACCCTCATTTAATAACTGGGAATCACGGAGGCTAATTTTTTCGGATTTGATGTTCATATAAACATGTCAGGGATCATTGGCGAATTACTCCTTTATATCAATAAGATGTGCATCTGAGGTCATATCGAATTTCTACACAAATCATTCATGCACCGAGTCCTTTTATTTGTTTTAGCGACCTAAACCCACCTCTATGCATTCTTCTCAGAACTGCATGTTCGGAAGAACTGGTGCCCTGCCTCGCCCAGACCCCATTGTTCAGAGTCAGGGCTGAGCTTTTGATGAAATATGCCTTGCTGACTCAGGGAGAAAGCATCACGTTCACGAGAACAAAACCCAAGCCTGGGGTGCTTTCTAGCTAGGTTGCCAGAATTAATGGGCTTGTTCTGTCGAAGCTCCTCATGTTCACGAATTTTTCGTGTAAGATGTGCCCACAAAAAATATTCAGTATCTGGCTAACCTGCAAGAGTATCATATGCCGAGTGCTACTTTTGTGATAGAGTTTCATTGGAAACCAGAGTAAACATGAGGATTTCGATCACAAAAGGATTTAAGCTTAAGGATTTCGGTCTGGCGATCCCGGAAGAAAAAGAAAAAATCATTTTGCATGCATGAACAAGCATGTTGATTTGAAGTACATCGTTTGAATTTTTCCTGCAAATGATAACTATTGCACCTCATCAAAATTTTTAGAGATGAATGAATGAAAATAAAATAAATCCGCTGATTTAAGTGAGAAATCGTTTTCATATAAGTGGCTTCGAGATACGAAAGAAAGTTTTAACTCATTTAAAAAATTCTCATAACAGCTGATGCATGTTTGGCATCTTTTAGTACTTCAAAGTAAAATTCAGAGGGCTTTTTATTTGGTGGAATCTTCTTTTCTTCTATTGTCATGTCAGTTGAAGTTCAATAATTTCATTTACGTGTTTTTATAGCTTTTATAGCACAGTCAATGCGCAATCATTAAGAAAATGCGAAAATATTTTGCTTAATTTGTACTTGGTTGATGTAACTGACATAACGATCGAATTCTACACGAAAATGAAGTTTCTGATTATCAGAACTAGCACATACTTGGCATTTTTTTATGGTGCATATTTAACCCTTCTGGTATTTAACGCTAACTGTACATTCATCGTAAGAAACGGTTTGATAAATGATGTGTTTGCAAAACGTTATTTAAATCATGTTCGAATTTCTTTTGCAAGATGATTTTGCAATGTTTCGACACAAATGCGTCGTGTTAAGACAGCCACGTCTCGTACAAGAAAAATTCAGTTTCTGCATTGCATGGAAGTATCTTTCCAAGCTCTGTTGTAGCTTTTCCTCATCGGCAAGAAGAAAATATTCGATAAATTCCATATGACAAGAAATTTTAGTTGAAAATTTTTGTTTCGTTCTCGTGACGCTAATTCTATACATATATCACAATCTTAAACACACAACGACTATTTATCCCTTAATAATTACTATTACGGATAATACGTAATTTTTTTAATGCTATTATCAGAGAGCTTCTCATTGTAATGTTCATTCGCCTATCAAACGTTTGAAAGAGACAGAAAAGAATCGATTTCATACGCACAGAAGTACAAAAGGCCGTCAAATAAAAACCGGAGAAAATTGAAAGTACTTAAAACATTCACAAAATATATTTTTATTACTTTCATAACGCTAATTCGTCACAAAGTGAAACGAAAATAGTTTCATGTAACGTGAAGCTAAATTTCCGTAACCAGCGCAGGTAAATGTCAGGGTGAAATTGGATCGATGTGCAGCAGGAGCTGAGCCCAAGAACACGCCAGGCTGTAACTGGCACAAGAATGCCCGGCTCGCGGCCCGCCTCGCTATCTGCATGGTCACAATTTCCTGGCCCGTGTCGTTTTCACTTCTTTTTTCCGTGCGTAATTTCCGCTTTGCTTTCTACGGCGGTTCAGCTTCTGTTTCGAAATTACTCGGTTCTTATTGTTGCCATACAAGACATCTGGATGCTATTTTGTATTGAGTTTGTTATTGATTAGTGAAAATAGTCCGGGATTTTGTGAGCGCTTGATTGAATGCTTCTTTTGAAAATTTTTTAACGTATGCTGTTTTACTTGCAATGCAGTAATGGACTGAATGACCTAATCTTTGAAATAATAGAGGCATGTCTTCTTTTTGAGATTAAAAATTTCATTCAATTAAATAGCTCTACTCTAAGTGATGAAGTGCGTGTTCCACTGGCCTACATATATGTATAATCTGGTGTGTATATAAACCTGCGTAAATGACCAGTGACGAATAAACGGTAAATCTATGCACAGTTGGACCTCATTAAGTGAAAGGGCTTAAGCCTCTCCAAGCCTCGAATTTCTTACTTGACGAACAATTAAACATCAGGGAAAAATACGATTAGATTAAATTTCATACGCCGTGATTCCGAGTAAAAATTCCACAAGCAAAATGCTTTTCTCACGGTTCTGCATGATAGTTTTTCTTGTAGTATCTACTCAACATGTTAAGTTTTGAATTATTATCTTATCGGGTAATATCATCTAGGGTTGGAATAATTTTATTGCTAAAAGCCAAAAAATTCTGTCATCTCAAATCAAGTGAATGAATACAAATTTTCATAACCTCCACCTTGATTTATTAATAAAGGGAATCACTTTGGACAACCTTTGGTTATTAATAAAAGGACTTAGTGCAAAATTCATCTTTTGCCATGTTTTTCTTACTCCAGACAAATCTGTTCGTTGTGAAATTGTTGCATAGAACAAGCTCGTTGGCTTGTGAGCTACTCTTGAAAATATTTTCAGAGTTTCAGCAAAAGTCTGGGCTGAAATTTGGAGCCAAGGTGCTCAAACTGAGATGTCAGTTTCTCTGAGAACAGAGCACGTCCGTGTGTGAGGTGGCCTCTGCTTGTCATGTCTTGTTTGAAAAGCTGCTTTGTCACTTTGCTTGTGCCTCACCTTCAAAAGGCCAGAGTGTTACTGAGAGCAAGCAGAGGCTCCTTGAATATTTCACGCTAATATAACAATCCGTCAGAAAGTTAGCTGCAGTCTTGGTCCTTGTGATGAGTGTGCTTGCTTGGTTTCAATATCCGAAATTTTTTGTTGTAGTGGCCGGAGTACTTGGCTTGTGTGGCCAAGCCGTAAGTTTTTATCAAAGAAGTCACCTAACTTGAAGGGCGAAATCATTTGCTTCCATGGCGGTATTCTCTAGCGTGCATGGCTAGAGTCTTTAGCTTCTACAACGTGAGTCTTTGACCTTATCAGCAACAACGTGAAGGGTGTGTGTGCGTGTGCGGGCATGTACCTGAAACGGGATTCAAGTAAGCGTTCCCTGAGCGCTTTGAAATAGCAATAAATTTTCATCTTCAACACTAAGATTTTACTGGTAGGTACCTGGAAGGTTAACATTTCATGAACATCTGACCAGTTAACTGATTTTGCACCATTTGGTATCGTTTAATGGTGCGACAGCACAGGTCATCAAATGATTTAACTCGAGAGAATTCATTCAACACGACGCTCGAGGAGCTGTCATTGGGTTCATTCTAAAGAGACTGAAACATCGTGCATCTTCAGTATCACTATAAACACCAAGATAATTTCAATTGAGTTGGGTTGACTTCCGTACGTTGGGTTTCTATTCAACACAATTGATAAATCGCCCGTAAGTAAAAATGTAATAAGGAAGTATTTAGATTTTCGTTGGCTGCTCCGTTAAATGTCGTTGGCTGCTCTTCTTATTCACACTCCGTTATCGTATCACGCAATAAAATGCGTTGACTTGCATAGTATTTGCTCCACATATTTTTGCGATTCGGTGATTTACTACATAGACCAATAGATCGTTTGTCTCTCTCTATCTATCCGACTTTAATATTGATTTCCCTGGACTAAGCTTCGTACTGAATGTAGATTTCAAGTGTGTACCAACATACCGAATAAAGGTTTTAAGTATGTGTGTACCGACATAATTCACAGAAAATAATTATAGATATTACACTTCGCAAAGAACAAATTACCTTGCCATCGAAGTTTTTTCTATCTTACCCTTATCAAAACAGGTGACTGGTTTAAATTATTCATGAATTTCAATGAACATAAATTTTTTTTTATTTTTTTATCAAATCCTTGATTGTTTTTTAATACGCAAGGGATAACGCATGGGAATGAGATTTTACGGGATTCGTGTGTGGAAACGAGTGTTTTTTTTCAGTGTGACACAATTAGAGATTATCATTTATTGGTATCACCACCGTAAAATTTTTTCGTGTTTCTTGTCACATTTTGAAGCGTGGTTGTAAGCATGAGCTGCTAGATAATGTAGCGTGAATGTAAGCTGCGGGGAAATAAGGAGAGCTTCTTTGGCGCTTTGCTTGTGCCTCATGGCATATTTCTGTTAGAAAATAGACTGTTATCGATCCTGTCGTGTTTACATGTAAACTGAACCTCTATAATGAGGCACGAAAAAATATAATTTTAGGATGGGGTCCAAGAAAATAAGGTACTAGGTATTAAGCGAGATAAATTGCGGCGTTATACGATAAAGTGTGAGAGAATACCTGGTAGATATAAAGTGCGAGACATGTGTTGTAAATATGAAGCGAATCTGATGAAGGTATGAATTGAAGTAGAGAAGGTGTTAGTGTGAGGGGCGAGTTGTAAGTACAAGATGCGAGCAGTAGGTATGAAGCGCAATAATGTGGTTCTGAAAAGATATAAAGCAAGAAAAAGGTACCGAAGAATGTGAAGTATGAGCTCCTAGAGCATGCAGTGTATGTGTAATATAAATTTTGTACTCGTCTTCACGTTAACCCTCTCCAATATCTAGCGTTCTTTGTTCATATCAGAGCAGATGTGAAGGTTTCGTTCATCTCTGCGACAACAGTAAGACTTGGCTCAGATCAAACGAACTTTTGTTATTGCAATGCATCAATCGAATGCATGGTGAGTCAATTTTGCTATCGTAGCGTTAAAATCAAACGACAAGAGAGCGTTAAATACTGGTTATTATATCTGCAGAATTTAAGTTTTTAAGTCATTTTGTCTTACTGGGAAATTAAGTATTGATATAAGTAATCTTATTTTTCTCCCAAAAATAGACTGTTATCAATCCTGTCATGTTTCCACCAAATTAGACTTCCATAATTTGAAAAATACTATTTCGTGTTAATAACGGAGCATGAGTGCATCACTGTTATTATTTCTCTCTCTTTCTCTGCTTTCTATGTTGTAAAAAAGTTTATTTACGTTAAAAAACTAACAAAGCCTATGATTATTTGTATATTTTGCATAAAAATAATTGTACCCCAACTACTGGTCGCATTTATTGAGTTATTGTTAAACTTTTGGAAAAATTAAGACTTTCGACTTGCAATTCAACTAGTCATGCAAAAGAGCATGAATATAAAGTTTAGGGAGTGCGTAATTCAACTATACAAACTTGGGAAGTGTCTGTACTGCTGTAATCGAAATTAAGTAAATACATTTAATTACTTATTGCTGAAGCCTTCTCTAAAGATTATTCTCACAGTTTTAGACTGGAGCTATTCCTTCGATGTTTTAATACTTCTAGATCTTTTCCGCGTATACTAACAACATTCTCTTGAGGAGAGTGCAAGAATATGATCGTTCGGCCCCGCTAAGGATGACTCGAATGAAGTTCAAAAAAGAAATGCATAGTCGTAAATTTTCGTTAGAGTCTACTGGGAATTAATTTATGAGCCTGACTCGAGCTCTGTTGCCTTGATCGTTTCAAAACTTAAAAGTGGATCTCAAAATATTGTTAACCGAATTTCTGCTAGCGGACTCATAATAATGACCAAATAGCTAGAATGTTTTCAGTGGGGTATTCTTGAATTATTTTTTGAAGATTTTCTGTAGAATTTTGCTAATCACTGGCTTTTTTCTGAAATTTTAACGCAACGGTAGGTGAAAGTTCAGTTTTGAATTTCTATTTTTTCCTTTAAGGTTGAGTAGCAGCATCCTTTTTTAAAGTAAATAACGCTGCTAATTTACAACGGGTGAACTGTAGACTTGCTCATCATCGACAGCATTTGCAGAACCTTCCGAAATCAGCAAAAACCAGGGCTCATCATCGACAGCATTTGCAGAACCTTCCGAAATCAGCAAAAACCAGGGCTCATCATCGACAGCATTTGCAGAACCTTCAGAAATCAGCAAAAACCAGGGCTCATTATCAACAGCATTTGCAGAACCTTCCGAAATAAGCAAAAACCAGGGCTCATCATCGTCAGCATTTGCAGAACCTTCCGAAATCAGCAAAAACCAGGGCTCATCATCGACAGCATTTGCAGAACCTTCCGAAATCAGCAAAAACCAGTGCTCATCATCGACAGCATTTGCAGAACCTTCCGAAATCAGCAAAAACCAGGGCTCATCATCGATCGCATTTGCAGAACCTTCCGAAATCAGCAAAAAACCAGGGCTCGTCATCGACAGCATTTGCAGAACCTTCCGAAATCAGCAAAAACCAGGGCTCATCATCGTCAGCATTTGCAGAACCTTCCGAAATCAGCAAAAACCAGGGCTCTTCATCGACAGCATTTGGAGAACCTTCCAAAATCAGCAAAAACCAGGGCTCATCATCGACAGCATTTGTAGAACCTTCCTAAATCAGCAAATACCTGGGCTCGTCATCGTCAGCATTTGCAGAACCTTCCGAAATCAGCAAAAACCAGGACTAATCATCGACAACATTTGCAGAACCTTCCGAAATCAGCAAAAACCAGGGCTCATCATCGAGAGCATTTGCAGAACCTTCCGAAATCAGCAAAAACCAGGGCTCATCATCGTCAGCATTTGCAGAACCTTCCGAAATCAGCAAAAACCAGGGCTCATCATCGACAGCATTTGCAGAACCTTCCGAAATCAGCAAAAACCAGGGCTCATCATCGTCAGCATTTGCAGAACCTTCCGAAATCAGCAAAAACCAGGACTAATCATCGACAGCATTTGCAGAACCTTCCGAAATCAGCAAAAACCAGGGCTCATCATCGAGAGCATTTGCAGAACCTTCCGAAATCAGCAAAAACCAGGGCTCATCATCGACAGCATTTGCAGAACCTTCCGAAATCAGCAAAAACCAGGGCTCATCATCGTCAGCATTTGCAGAACCTTCCGAAATCAGCAAAAACCAGGGCTCATCATCGATAGCATTTGCAGAACCTTCCGAAATCAGCAAAAACCAGGGCTCATCATCGAGAGCATTTGCAGAACCTTCCGAAATCAGCAAAAACCAGGGCTCATCATCGACAGCATTTGCAGAACATTCCGAAATCAGCGAAAAACCATGGCTCATCATCGTCAGCATTTGCAGAACCTTCCGAAATCAGCAAAAACCAGGGCTCATCATCGACAGCATTTGCAGAACCTTCCGAAATCAGCAAAAACCAGGGCTCATCATCGACAGCATTTGCAGAACCTTCCGAAATCAGCAAAAACCAGGGCTCATCATCGTCAGCATTTGCAGAACCTTCCACAATAATTAAAAACCAGGGTTCATCATCGACAGCCTTTGGAGAACCTTTCGCAATCATTAAAAACCGGGGTTCATCATCGACAGCCTTTGCAGAACCTTCCGCAATCAGTAAAAACCGGGGTTCATCATCGACAGCCTTTGCAGAACCTTCCGCAATCAGTAAAAACCACGGTTCATCATCGATAGCATTTGCAGAACTCTCCGCAACCAGCAAAAAACAAGATTATTTACCGTGCACTAAAATTTGGTCAAGTACTTGTCTTCATCTCAGCCACAGAGCGTGTATAGTTTTTCTCCGTAAATTGACTGGACCGTGGAGGGTCCACAAAGCATCCCCAACGACTGTAAGGCTGGGTTTGACAGCTGTGCCCATACGGCTGGAAAATTCTAATGAAAGACCCACCTGCTGCCTAAAGCATCAAAGCGAAATTAAGGAGTGGCCGTTCTGTAATGAGACATTCACCGTTCAAAATCATGGCTAATTTCTCGTGTCGACTATTTGTATGGAAATTATGAAAAGCGCTGTGGTAGGAACATTGCGGGATGTGATGGATTTTGTTTTATGGAGAAATTTTTGCTCAGTACAAAAATGATAAGTAAATGAATATGCGTTTCACAAATCAGTTTCAGTATTTCAGATGCTTGTTATTTTTCTTTTGCTACAAAATGCTTTCGATAGAGCTGAGTGTACATGCAATAACAAGGTGACGCTGTTCGAGAATTTTACGCTTGAGTTCCCCCAAACATAGGCAACAAGAGTGAGACTTGAACGTCCTGATCAATAAGCAGTTAACATTACACCTCGAGAGTAAAAATTAGATATCCTTTGTTCTGATTTTAATTATTCAATAATTAAGAGTAGTTTCGTGCCCTGCATAATACGCGCACTCCAACACACCGACTACACTCATGAAATAAGGGTCTAAATGTTGGAATAAATCATTACTCAAATCTGACCATGTGTGATGGGAAAAGTGTTTGCTGGATGCATTCAAGATTCGTTAATTTATATTAGAAATATGGGTTGGAGTCGGTCATAGTTTGTTTATTAGAATTTATATAAAACAAAAGTTAACACCTATTCTGATTTTTCAGAATTTTTTGGTTTGACAAGAAATAAGCAATCAATTAGACACCGAAATTGAAACAAATTGGTGCATCTAGCTATATTTCGGAATTGAAAAATTTCATCGGCGCCACTTAATATGCTCTAGTTTTGAAACTGATTTTGGGCAAGAGCAGCATGAGAATAAATAATGAACTTTGGACATATGCAACTTGAGAATAAATAACGGCTTCTACAAATGTAAAAATGTCCAATGAGGAGAATCCGTTCACGCGTTAGACTCACCCCTTCTGTGTTTCGCAGAGTTTGCGTTTTACGTTGCCCAGAGTTTGCGTCTTGCGTTCCTCAGAATTTGCGCTTTGCGTTGCTCAGATTTTGCGTTTTACCTTGCTCAGAGTTTGCATTGCGTTTTTCGTTGCTCAGAGTTTGCGTTTTACGTTGCTCAGAGTTTGCGTTTTTCGTTGATCAGAGTTTGCGTTTTTCGTTGATCAGAGTTTGCGTTTTTCCTTGCTCAGAGTTTGCGTTTTTCCTTGCTCAGAGTTTGTTTTTTTCGTTTCTCAGGGTTCGGGTTTTTATCTTGAGCTGCTCTAATTAAGTGCACTCGAAGGAGCGTCTGAAAATAAGCCTCGTTAAGAAACTAAGAACAATGAAATAACCAGCTCGGCTAGAGAAGAATGGTGCCTCACTTCGTGGCGGAGTTTCCAAAGAAAAGTGACTCAAGAGCGCGGTTTCCCGAGAACTTCGTTCCACCGCCTTACAGGAAAAGCCGTCTTGAATAGAGAAGCGTCACTTGATGTTGTGAGTCAGAGCTGAGTTTGTACATGTCCTTATGAACATGGACGTCCTACAACATCAGAGAAGTAGGTGTGTTTTGAACACCTTTTATTAAGGTCAACCTGTCCGCATTGCTCTCGTTAATCCTTATGATGAATTTAAACAATTTAGACAATTTAAACAATTTTAAACAATTTATTTACCACAGGTGATACAGAGGTAGAATTTTTCTTAGTCTAGTACAATGGTCAAATTTGAGTATAGCTACCTGTCGGCCCGAACAAGTTCAGCGACTTCTAGGGCATCCTACCATCACGTTATTCTAGGGTGTACAAAAATGTTTAACCTAGTTCACTTAACCTAGTTTCGCATTAGACTGACATTGAGATAATTAACTCGATATTTTATGCTGTATTTTACAATATAGGTCAAATCGGCTATATTTAACAGCATGTTCGATAAAACGATTCAAGCGCAGACAGAAGATTGGTTATGGTACCCAAGGCAAGCTACATTATGACATTATCATTAGTTACATGTAGGAGGCAAGATTTTGACACGGTGATCTTACACGACTAGTATTCTGACAGGAAGTGAGACTCAAGATGTCTTTTGAATACTTTGTACGAATTACATTCACGGACCTCTGCAGGTATAGAGTTACAAGTTTTGGTTCCAACAAAGAGGATACTGTGTTGCGACTGGGCCTTTGAATAATAAGGAAGCATGAATTTACTTCTATTTCGGGTTAAATGGTCGTGATCACCAGTTTGCGCAGTCAATAATTGTCTTAGGCTATTGTCGCCATCATTTCTTAATGTTTTGTAAATGAAATTACAGATGGAGATTTTGTAGAGATCCGAAAGTTTAAGTATTTGTAAATTTTTGAAAGAATCATTTGTGTGAGCATTATATTCTAGGTTCTTTACCGCTCTGATAGCTCTTTTCTGCAGAGTGAAAATTTTGTTGGTTTTATTTTTATCAGTTCCGTGCCATGCTTCTATTCCGTATTGCAGGTATGGAGAAATGAGCGTTCGGTAGAGCATATGTAAAGCTGTTTCAGGCAGAAAATTTTTAACTTTATTTAGGATTCCGATGGATTTTGATAATTTAGAACTAATATGAGTGATGTGCTCTTTGAAGGTCAGATGTTTATCTATTATGATACCCAGAAACTTACATGAGTTGGTTTCTTCGATTTCACCTTCGCCAATTTTAATGCATGGGAGAGATACATCTTTCTTGTATGAGAATGTAATATAATTTGTTTTATCAATATTAAGGCTTATTTTATTAGCTTTGAGCAACGATGAAACCTTGTGAAGTTCAGTATTTATACTCTCCACAATCATAGCAGGATTTTGGTTCGGTAGGACCGCAGAAAGCGTACTGTCATCGGCAAAAAGTATGAATTTGAAGAATGATATAGATTTTACAATATCATTGATAAAAATCAGAAACTAGAGAGGCTCAAGAAAAGATCCTTGTGGAACTCCATGGCTAATTGTCTGTGGGCCTGATTTTGCGTCGTCAATGACAACGTATTGCTTGCGATTTGTTAGGAATAATCTGAACCAATCATGGGCAATCCCTCGAATGCCATAACAGTGTAGTTTCGAGAGTGGTATTTAATGGTCCACACAATCAAATGTTTTTCGAAAGTCAAGAAAAACAGAGAAGACAAGCTTTCCTGCATCTATATTAGAATAGAAGAATTGTAAATGACTTAATATAGCCTGTGTTGTTGATTTTTTAGAGCGAAAGCCGTATTGTTTATCGTAAAGAAATGATTTTTGTTCAAAATAAGAGTACACTTTTTTATACACAATCTTTTCGAATACTTTGCTAATAATTGGCAGTACGGAGATAGGTCGATAATTGTTTACACAGGTTTTTTCACCACTTTTAAAGATAGGGGTTACTCTAGCAACTTTGAGGGAGTTCGGGAAAGTGCCTTGTAAGAGAAACTGGTTAATAATATTTGATATTAGCGGGGCTACAATGTCAGCAATAACTTTAAGTACTTTAGTCGGAAACGTTTGTAACCCACTCGATTTATTTTTCATGCTGTTTATGCACGTAATTACTTCGGAGGAGTTTGTAGGCGTAAAGAAAAAAGAGTTGCGTTCTTGAATATGATCCATGAATTCCACGTGATCAGTAGGTTCACTTGGAATACCATCAGCTATAGTTTTCCCTACGTTTACGAAGAAGTTGTTAAAGAGATTAGCAATTTATTTCTTCTCATGGTATTTTACATTATCTTGAATAACATATTCAATTTTCTTTTTATCGGCATTATTCGGCTTACAGCAAGAGTTAAGGAGATGCCAAGTCTTTTTAACGTCAGTTTTGAATTGAGTAAACTTGAGCGTAAAGTAGTTCTTTTTTGGTGTTCTTATTTGATTTGTTACATAGTTTCTGAATCGGTTATATGTTTCTCTAGATATTCGCCCTTCGCAAGAGAGGGCTAGGTACGCTTGACGTTTCTTTATATTTATCACGATGTCTCTAGTAATCCAGGGCTTTTGTTTATTTTTCGGGGTAACTGTACGAGTTACAATTGGGCAACACTGATTGTGTGCGGTCATTATAGTTTCAGTCAACTTTACTACTGCTTCATCAATGCTCGTAGCATTATTGTTTTGTTGAGAGATGTGCAATGTAGGCATTGATTCTTCTAGAACGGTGCGCATTTCTTCAAGATTTGATTCGTTTATTTTACGATATGAGTAAGTTTCAGCCCGTGCCTTGGTGCAAGCAATATAGACATTTTTCTTAATAAGAAAAACTGGGAAGTGATCTGATAAGTCAGAAGTAATTATTCCAGCAAGAAAATCACATGGTTCTGTCATAAAGATATTGTCAAGCAGCGTAGCACACTCTGAGGTTATTCGTGTTGGCTTTGTAATGATCGGAAGGAAGGATTAAGACTGAAAGGTTGTTAGGAAGTTAGAGATTGGTTCATAGCTTTCATGTTTCAGTAGATCATAATTGAAGTCACCGCATATTATTATGTCGTTGTATAAGGGCCTGTTGAACTGAAAAATAATACGATTCAGCTCATTCAGGAAGGATATAGGACAGGCTGTAGGAGGCCTATACACCGTTCCAAGCAGAATGCGTTTACCATCTCTAGACAGTTCTACGAAGAGTGATTCTATATGATCCTGATTCATTGTTGCACTTGCTATGGTTCTCGAGTCTATGTGGTTAGATATAAATGTGCTGATGCCTCCGCCCCGCTGGTTTTTTCTTAGCGAATGGTAACTATGATAATTTTCAAATCGAATCATGTCTTTAGTCGAGTCATCTAGCCAGCTTTCGGTGAAGCTAATCACGTCTAGGTCATATTTAAGTTCAGTAATAGTACATTGTATCTCTTCCAATTTTGGATAGAGTGACCTACAGTTCCAACACAGGAGTGAGAAATCTCGGTCAGTTATTCGTATAGTTTCGTTGAATTTTGATATATTAGTATACCTACACTCTTGAGAGTCGTTTAGGTTTGGATATATTCTGTTCAAATGACTGAGATCTGGGTCGATTTCCTCGAATATCTCAGGGTGATCAGTCATTTAAAATTAGTAAACAGTTTGAATTAGGTACTATAGAGCTTAAAACGAAATACAGAGTCAAGCTTTAAGGGACATTCCTGTCTAAAAAACTAGCTTATGAAGTACGAGAGAATAGATTATATAAAAAAAATCTAGTGCGATTACGTGAGTACACATAAACTCAGTGCATGAGCGAATAATATTAGAGTTCAATATCACAACATTGGTGTAAACAGATTGTTGCATGAGGGCGTTTTTACAAGTTCACATACAACAGGTAATAAGTTTTAAAGATTATAACGACAATGATATTATCCGTTAATATGGTTTACGCGTAATAATAACTTTAGTGGTAAAAAAAGAAAAAAATTCACAGTAACATTGGGAGGTAAAAAATTGCTGATTGCGTTGTTTCAAAAGTTCACACACAGCTGTCATAATGTTTACAAACACATCTGTTATACATTTGTATAGATTCAGGTTAAACTAACATCAAGTTGAGGTTAAACTGACATGATACCTAATTGAGGTTAAACTAACACGAAACTGACATATCTAATTTAGGGGATCACCTAGTCTAGTCACCCATGACCTGCTTCGATGACATATTTAGTTGTTGCATCAGGTATTGCTCGAGGTCATCTGGCGTGTTGATCTCGCGGCGTCTTGAATCTGGGTTTCCGGGGTTAAATATGAAGAAGTTTCCATCCTGTGTTCTTTGGATTCCATTTTTATCCGGGAATTTCCTTTTGGCCATCCTCAGAATGTACATGGCGTTAGCTCGTGAAGGTATGAGGTATTCATTTATGAAGAAGAACTTTGGTTTCTTTACTAGTCAGGCGTTGAGAATTTCACGTTTTTTGTTATAATGTTTTAGTTCAAATGCAATGTTTCTTTGATCTACGTTCCCAGTTACTGTTTTTTTCCCCATTCTGTTTGCTGATGTGATTTCAGTGTCGCAGAGGTCGATGTTGATATTGTCCTTCAGGAGCTTGCAGACGGTTTCCTTGCAGATTTCGTTCGAGTGTGATTGCGGTAGATCCTTTCCAGAAATGACGAGAGTACATTTTTTGTCTTCAATGTCTCGGCGCTGATCACTTTTTTCCAACTGGTCGAGACGGAAGGCTAAGCTATCTATTTTCTTATTCTGTTCTTCGATAGTTTTCTTGTGCTCTGCTTCTTTTCCCGCTACTGTTTCAACTAGTGTTTTAAGGTGACTTATTTCAATTTTCATTTTATCAATATCACTCTTAAAATTTGTCATCACTGAGTCGAAGTATTTTATAAGGACAGAAACCACTTCTTTGCCGTCTTTCGTTAGGCTAGACACATCAGGATATTGACCAAACTTCGGCTGAAATTCATCGCTGTTATTGTTGCCGCAGCTGTTGTTGCGTTGCTTCTTGGGCCCCATCTTGTAGATTGAGAGAGTTCGTTTCCTCGTGTACTCGAAGGATACATACGAATACATACGATACATTGAGCCCTCGTAATAGGTCCCCTGTTTTTGAGAGGTGAATTTGTGAATAAATTGCTGATAGTGTATTTTTTATGGTCATACGAGTATATGGTAAAAAAAGTCTCGGGCTGAGCCAGTATAAGCATTGGTAGGAGAACATTTGAACGAATGGGACATATACTGTAAATAGAGTAATTCTTTGTTAAATTCAACTTTTTTCCTGCTTTTTGTCAGAGTTTTCCTTGCGTTACAACGTTGGGTTCATTCAGGCGAGCAAAAAATATACCGTTATAGAATCCAGTTTTACTCACAATAAGCTCAATTACAGGTATCGCAAATCGTATTGCGTGTTCTTCAGGGAGAGTTGAAGTGAAAATCAAAAACACCAAATTCAAAAGCACCAATTCTCTATTTAAACCAAAACCTTGGTATTCGTTTTTACCAAATTGGTGAAGTAGTTCATAAACGTTTGAAATAAATGCATATGTGCATGTTTTCATCAGACGATTTTTTTTTGTCCAATGACATAGTTTTGCGTTAATTTCTGCCTGAACGCCTGTACCAAGTAGTGTAGTGTAAGTAATGTACGGGTTCCAATTTTTCAGGTCTTGCTCATAATTGGTACAGAAGAATTTGCTCTCGTTTGGACTTCCGATTTTTCAAAGAAAGTGACAAACAAGTTCTAATTGACTCCTGCTCCTCGCGTCAGAACTCAGAATGAACCAATTTTGCCAGTCTGCCCGCGTGAGGAAGGCAGGATGTGTTTGGGGCTTCTGGAAAAGCCATACACGTACTGGACATCCCTATTAAGTTTGTTTTTCCAACTTCAAATCAATGTATCTCCTAGAGTATTGGAACTAGAGAAGCCGTTGTTGACTCATGAGAAGGAGATTTGGGTTTTATAACTGTTTACGGAAGGTGTTATTATATTTATTTTATTCACGGGATGTGTTTGAACAACAAAAAACTTATAAAATTCTTGTATTCGTTTACTCGCAAAAATATTTGTCCAAAAGCCGAAAAAGTTGTGTCTGATTGTATGCAGGATGTTCCAGCGTCGAATGACTCTAAAATGACCATTTTAGGGCGATCCTCCCTTTCGACATAACACTTGCTAACCCGTAAATAGGAAAATGTTGAAAAATCAGAAAGTATTTGGGAGCAAAAAATATCAATTAACAATGCATATCTGTGCTCTATTTGGGAACAATCTGCCTCGGAGGAAAATATTTTCCCCGAAATGCAGATGATCCCTTATGATCCTTATGAAGATCCCAAGCTAAGAGGAGGCGAATTTGTGCTTAGAAAAAAAAACAAAATATTCATCGTCTTGCTTTTGTCTCAGGCAGGAACGTGCAAACTGTACGCGAGGGATGAAGTCAGTGGAGAACAGAAAATAGTAAGATTATAGAGTTTTGACTTCGAGCACATACCATGCGGTAACGTGGCTTGGTAAATCCTCATCCTCAACTGCATCATGCAATTCCCTGGGCCGACTATAACCTCTCCAGCTGACGATGATGTTTCCATGCTCGCATTGACGACGATGTGTGTTTGTAAACACGCGATGTCCGGGTAAATACTAATTTGGAAAATGCATCTGATACAATCTAATAGCGCACCGTATCTAATAGCGCACCGCACCGTAACCCTGCCGTTGGCCGCACCGTAATATAGGCGTTTCATTCATTTCTTCATTGACAGACGGGTCGTGGGTAAACCTTATGATGCAGTGTGAACTGATTTGTAAGCACTAAGACCTCGAGTGCTGCCACATTTAAAGGTATCATTTAATTTGATACATCTATTCTATGTAGAGACATGAAAATATGAGAAATTTAGCCAGAAGCTTGAAACTTAATACCTCTGTATTTTGAAAAGCAAGGAGCTTTCAAATATTTTGTATTCCTGAAAACGTGTTTATTTTGGGTGCCCTTGCCTCAATGATGGAAGTATTTTACGAGCGTCTCTGGGATACGGGTTTTGCTGCCACAAGGGTATAAACATGATATTTAAATCACGTGTTTAGCAGGATAAATGAATTTGATCGCTTTTATTTGTGAAGGATTAAAATATTGAAAATTCAAGAAGTTATGAAGGCTAAGTTAGATTTCAATAATCCGTAATTTGAATTTTTCAAGTAAACAGAGAATGATGTTATTTATGAAAAAATGCGTGCTCTAGTGAATATTAAAATATGAAGACATAATTCATTTTTATCTTTGCCCCTGGGATCTTTAATCTTGAAGAGGTGAAATGTGCGTAGCTGTGATACAAGCTTCACTGCTCTGACAGGTCGTAGTTCAATTTTTAAGTGACAGATTTTAGAATTGGGGTTTAATTTGTCTTGAGTTTGCATCTAAAGGATTAATTAGGAAAATTTGAGACAGTGACTGCTGTTATATATTTTCGGATCTAACCAACACTTAGACTGCTACGTGAGCCACGTACTGGTGGTCTGTGAGGGAATTTTCACTCTGCCACTGACCGGCCAGTAGTCAAGAGCTCAATTTTAATAAATACGTCATCAAAACTAAACGAAGGCACGATCTATTTAATAATTGGTATTTTAAGATATGATTTTTAAATTTATTATAATTCAAGTTGAGTACTGAATTTCAGTTAAACTCTCTGCAGTCAATACAGTGTGTCCCACAAAAACCCGAACCGAGTATTTATTTTCCCGTATCAGTAATACCATCATAAGAATACCATCATAAGACAGGAAAACCCTTTTCAATTTAAAGCAAAATTATGCGGTATTACTGATTACTACTGATACGGGAAATAATTACGGGTATTACTGATACGGCAAAAATAAACACTCGCTTCGGGTTTTTGGTGTGACTTTCTGCATATTAAATGATTTTTGAACTTCATCTAAACATCATGAAACCCTATCATTCACGACAGGATGTGTAGGCTAATTTTACAAAACACTTGATAATGGACTCGGAAAAGCAAGTAATTTACCGACAGGACCTCTACTTCAAACACAACAGCGCATTAAATTGCTTAGCAGGCAGCAGTCTCGTCAACAACTCTGCCCTCTTCACGCTCGCAAGGCTGTGGGAAAAACTATTTCATCTCACTCGGCGCGGCAAAAAGTTTACGAGTGTTTGTCTTGGGGTTTATTGAAGTGTTTTATGCGGCAAACTCGAGCTACTCACACAGCTTCCCAGATTCTTGTTACATTTTTTATTTTTATTTTCGCCCCTTTGTACAAGAAGTAAAACCTCGATTTCATGTACATTTGATACACGCAAGAGAAAGTTATAATAATAAACAAGTTAGGTTCTGAAGTTTCGCTTTACCTTTCTGTAAAAAATTCCCTACACTTTCCGAATAATTTGAGCCACAACTCCATCAAAAGATCTATAACGATGCTTAATAATTCTTCGGGATATGACAAATGAATTTTTCTCTGACATGCAAAAGCTTTTTGACAATTTTGCTTCAGCAAATAACTTTTTCGTTATATAATGAATTTAACATTGTACGACTTGTTCGAACTGTCAGACTGTTTTTACTAGTCTACGACCAAAAAAAAATTGTAGACGCAACAAATATCTGTAAATGGTTATAGTACTAGAGCTTTTCACAATTAGTCAAGTGCAGTAATATATTGGTTGTTGTTAGAGTTGACATGGTCTAGAATCAATGATACGATTTTAATGAGCTTATGACATTAAGCTGCTTCTGTGTAGAATAATAAGAATATGAGAAGTAACATTGTGCTCTGAAAGAACTCGCTAATTCAGCGAGATCAGAATAACTAAATCATTGCAATTGTGTTCCCATGGAATGAGCTCGTCTATTTTAGGAATCTCTCAAAATTATAATTTTAAACAATTTTAACAATTTATTTACCGTAAGCGATATTTCAGTAATTGTTTCTATTTGGACATATTTGAGTATCGCTACTTGTGGGCCGAAGCAAAACGAGTTACTACGAGTCAGTCTTACGCACTCAGGCAACTGTTTTGAAAACAAGTAGAAATAAAGTTTACTCAATAAAACGTAAAAAACTTATGGTCGTTTTTAACTAGCCCACGTATTTTTTTGACGAATGAAACTGTCTTCGAGCACATACGGTCTCTTTGTGAGCGCATCTCGTATTTATATAACACATATTTCATACTGTTTCGACTCGTGATTTCTTTCTAGGCCATCTGCTGTTCAAAACAACATTAAGCTTTCGAGAGTGTACTTGATGGAAAAGTTTCCTTTGGAACACTCAGGTCATCTTCGTCAAGGTGCGAGCGCCACCCATCTGTCTCTGTCAAATTTTCCTTTGGCAAACTTTTTGCTCGACCTTTCGTCCCAGCGCATCGAACTTAAAACAAGTCCTGCGTTTTTAACATCAATGATTATTTACGTTCTTTTCTCGATGTTGGTTATTTTAAAGATGGCTTCAATGACCAGAACATTTCTGGGATAATTTTCATTTAAAGTGCTGTGATGTTAAAATAAAAATGGCTCACCCTTGAGGCTTGGAAAAATATAACATGTTGCTGAACAGGCGCACGTTCAAGCGATCCAATTGCACCTGAATTGAATACAGAACATTGTTAGTTTAATAACTCAAAGACATGACCAGTTTCGAACAAAAGTAACAGCTGACGTCGAGTCAGAGCATGCAATTTTTAATATTTCTATTAGCAATTAGTACTTCTCTGACAAATCTTCTCTCTCCAAAACATGCCTGATCGTGTATAAAACCGATGGCTTAGGACATGGAAATTTTTCGTTACACTTTAAGTAAATGGGTCCCCAAACTCGTCTCTAGTTTGCGTTGGAAGAATCTGTCTCTTCACAATTTTTGTCTACTCTAAAAGACGTAGAGACAAATTTCATCTTCTCCTGCTGTGTTTTCGTTTCTCTGTAATGTTGAAGTTAAATTCTACCACGAAATCTGAATGAGATGCAACTTGTTTTTTCTGTTTTGTTCGACTCTTTTTGTGATGATTTCGTTGCAAATTCTGTTCATTTTAGAGCAATAAAGCTTTTATTTTGTCAATTATTGAGACTCTTTCCGAGTGAAAAATCTTACTGATCAAATCGAATGAGTCATTTGGTATGATCAATTCTAATAATATGAAGTAAGATAGTACCAATACAGGGCAAAATACGCTGAGAGAAATGAAGTTTGATAAATGCAATCATTATTAAGCGTGAAATTAGTTTTTGTGAACAAAGAACATCGCAAAACTGCGATGAAGAAGGCATAAAATGAGGCAGAACTTCATTATGTAGCAGCAAACATGAGTCGAATAAAGACACTTCTGAGATGAGAAATGAAAAAGTAGAAGTACAAAAAAGTATAAGGGATGCAGAATTACGAAGAATATAGACCTACTAGGACTGGAAGCGCCAGCTTCAGTTGATAAAAAATTCCGCTAAAACATGATGTTGTTTTAACCTCACAGTTACATGACTAGGAAGATTGATATTATTTGCACAAATAACTAAACTGAACCAGTCCCGACGTGAGTTTCAAAATCGTTAACTTTAAGAGGTGGAATACCAGTAAATAACAAAAAAAAAACAGGCGACCGTGCTTTGTAGTGCTCAACTTTTCTGTCAACCATCGGCTACGTTACCCAGGTCACCATGCAAACGTCCGTTTAGCTTTGAACTGCCTGGAGCACAGCCTGCGCTCTGACCCTGAGATCGAGAAATCGGAGATTTCGTCCCATCTTAAGCTCTTTCTGAGTCGAAGGCGGATATCGGCAAATCTGCTGATGCCGTGTTGGACAGCCAGCTATTGGAAGACCGTAATTTAAGGTCAATGAAGTACTGCCACGATGTTCCAATTAAAACAAATGAATCGTTACTTAGAAAATCAGACGACTCGTTTAGTTAGAATCATCCCTTCTTTATTTAGACTCTACAAATCTGGGTATAAAATTATGTTCGTTGTGAGATTTTGCTTCAATTGAAATGCGCTGAAAAATGTAGTTTATTCTTCTCGTTACTGCGCTGTGAAAACCCTTACTCATTTCAATCTCTTAGTCCATGCGCTAAAAATACCATGTTTAAGAAACAATAATTGTTTAACGAAAACTTAACTTCGTCTTGATTTCGTACATATAGCTTGGGTACTTGATTTTTAATAAGATAATCAGTGATAAAAAAGGATTTGAAGTGTGATATTCAGCCTAATATCGAGAAATATCACGCACTTCATTATGAGGAAAGCTTACACATCTTATAAGAATAGAAAAAAATAAAGTGTTGCAGCTCGGTGAGAGCGTCTGCGATGGCTCTCGACGTTGAATATTATTTGATGGAGTATAAGCTAGGTGAGGTGAGGACAGTCACTGACTTGATGTTTGATAAACTTGGTAGCGTAGAAGTTCGCGCAAATTTTAGACAGGAGTTGCACAGCCATGCTGGTTAGCAGCGATGAAGGCCAGGAGAGTGTCGAGTATTCATTGTTAATAAAAGTGCATTGTTAATAAGAGGTTGAAAAGAGTTTACGTTTCATTTTCGCTTCGTAAGCGCTTTAGTTCATGTACAGTATACTTAATTCATTAGAAATCGCTCCTTTTACACATTATTAATCAAGCTATCATTCATCGCAATCACGCCGAAGCGCTTCATTAGCATTGTATGAACTTCCGATCTTTCAATGCAGCTATGCAGCCGCAAAGATATATTCGCAATCAAGGTCTTTCCCACCATGTTTCACGGTTTCAAACGGATGACGAAAGACCCTCTCACAAATTTACAGCCCTCTCATATTTTTGAAATCCTTCCAGGACTGAAATTTCTGAGCTTCGAACAATCAATAACTCTCGTTCATTCTGCCCATCTGGCTGAGCTTCAAGCGTTTAATGGTGTCAGTAACGCCAAAAGTGGAAAATAAAGTTCGGCTCACAACGGCTTCGAGGGAACAAAACGACACTCGCAGAGCGTTTGGGACAGACAAGAGAAATTCATGACCAGGCGCTACCGAGTGGCGACATTGCCGGGGCTGGAGACGACAAGGATGAATAAAAGTGGGTGTCGTCAACCCAAGTAGCGGATTTTGGGAAGGGGTGAATATGGTTATTAATTACAATAAAATTTATATATTTCGCATCATATTCAGTATTAGTGTTTTCAAGCACCATGTAATTAATGTCAGAGGGCTGTGACTGTCACTTATGCTGGAGACAGTTATTATTTCTTACTCTTGGGTAGAATTAGGATTTTTGCCCAACTTTTTCCTTTCCCCAACGGGAAGAAACTCATGACTTGCAACGCGGGTGTTGAACCAAACAATTACATCCCACTCAGAAAGTGATCACCCATAATGACTAGACTACGGGAAAACTCTCATCTGTGATAGAATGGCTTACGACGGTAAAACATCAGACACAAAATTTCCTAAACAACGGTGATCGATCAAATGATGCCACCGAGTTACAAATGATGTAGATTTCATTTAATGGTGTGGCACAAATACTAAAAAGTAACAAGTCCACATAGGGACTTATGGTTTTAATTAGATATTATATTTTACGTCAAGATATCCTCTAGTTCATTGATTAATTTTTCTTCGAGATCTAAAGTAAATATTTTTGACAGTTGATGATTAACTGAAGTAAACTGTAGTTTTTTAGCTTTTATAATCCGTATGAAGTACTTTGAAGGGAGCGAATTTTAATCCTGTTGCAAGCTTCAACATTCAACAGTGTTTCAAAGTTTCAACATTCAGCTCATCGTGACATGCAGATGCTGTCAGAGCAGAGCCACGGAGTGTGAAGCATATTCGGAGTGACTGAATAATTAAAAATTATCTCAAATAAACATTTTACTCGGCAGGCTCTCCCATTCATTTATTCACTTCATGCAGCTTTTGATCAGATTTTTATTCTTGAATCATAGAACTTTTGAATGGCTAAATAGCATAAATTTTATTTTAGGAACTAAGATCACACCATTACCTAAACAATACATTTCTCATGCATAATCTTCATTCCTCGGTTACGCTTCGTAAAGTTGACAATATCCAACTGGGACGTAATACAAAGGCAAGATTTTATTTCTAAGAAACATTTCGACTTTGGATTCCTGAAATTTAACCAATATTTGAAACGGCTTCCTAAAATGATGTCGGCAAGAGCGAAAGTAACAATTGAAAATAATGAGGTTGGCAAGAGAAAAAGTAGCATTTTTTATGAAATGAGGTTGGCAGGAGCAACAGAAAATTTTTTTATCAAATGATGTTGGTAGAAGCGTAGGTAACATTTTTAATAAAATAATACTGGTAGGAGCTAAACTAACATTAAAAAAATGGTGTGAGCTGGAGCGAAAGGAACATTTTTTATAAAATATTGTTGGCAAGAGCGGATGTAACTTTGTCTATAAAATGATGTAGGCAGGAGAGGAAGCAAAATTTATTTTTAAGCATTCTTGGCTGGAGCAAGAGTAACATTGTTTATAAAAAGACGTTAGTTGGAGCTACATTAACATTTAAAAAAATGATGTTTTCAGAAGCGAAGGTACCACTTTTTATGAAATAATGTTGGCAGGAGCTAAACTAACATCAAAAAAATGATGTTGGCAGAAGCGAAGGTACCACTTTTTATGAAATAATGTTGGCAGGAGCTAAACTAACATCAAAAAAATGATGTTTTCAGAAGCGAAGGTACCACTTTTTATGAAATAATGTTGGCAGGAGCTAAACTAACATCAAAAAAATGATGTTGGCAGAAGCGAAGGTAGCATTTTTTATAGAATAATGTTTGCAGAAGCTAAACTAACATTTCAAAAATGATGTTGGCTGGAGCAAGAGTAACATTTTTCATTAAATAACCCCGCAAGGGACGGGATCAACAGCGACCTGCAGTGCAGAGAGCGGACCACTCCCCATGCACCTCTAATGTCACATTCATCAGCCATCAAATTCGAGCTTGAGGAGCTGGACCAGATATTTCTGTCGAGTTTGTGAACTTCTATTTAAAATCGGCAGAAAAATCCGCCCGAAAAAAGTTCTTCAGAAAGACTTCTCTCATCGACAGATTTACAGTATATTGATGTGAATCAATATTGTAACTATATGCTTGTCTTTTGTTCCTCTAGGAGTGAAGTTATCACTGTAATAGTCTTAAAATTATGAAAAGCTATTTTTAATGAAATATTCCATTCGAGGACAACATTTTACAGGTCAATATGAAACATATATGGAACCACAAAAATCTGTTTAATGCAACGTTGCTGATCGTAGCTGAGTTTCTCCTTTAGAAATTTGAAGTAGAGCCTTATTTTTATCGTCCATTATACCGTATTTTGAAATTTTTTGTTGATTTAATAATGGGAATAACGAATGGTATTACCAATTCGAGTTTACACAAAATCCAAATAAAATGAAGTAAATAAAAAACACTCAAATTAATCTGACTTATACTCATAATTTTTGGTCTGACCATATCATTCTAATTCTGTGTATAATTTTTCGTACCATTACAGATGTGCTCCATTAAAATATTTAAGTTCATAAATCCTTTTCCTGTCTCATTCTACCGATAACGGCAAACGTGAAATGCAACATTAATGGACGCTCACAGAGTCCATGCAACATTAATGGACGCTCACAGAGTCCATTCAACATTAATGGACGCTCACAGAGTCCATTCATATAATGGCAGAACTTTACAGGCTTTACAGAACACCTGGCAACAAAAAAGAGTAGGAACTCAACATCATGGAAAAGCGAAACGATACTTCAACGTACACTGACAATATAAGGTTATGAAAAGCCAGACCAACTGTATGAAGCTCGTGTATTTAAAGAGTAGTATAAATATAGCAAGATCTTAAGAAAGGGTCCGCAGATTCTACACTGTGTAGCACTTTGTTGGTTCGGGGCACTTGGCGTGAGAGATAATTTGACAGCAGCTCTGACGTTACACAGAATACGCTGATCTTCAAAAATATGACCAGTCGCAGCTGTTGGTCTCGCAAGAATAAGTTGAATTTTTCTGTACAAACACTTGTGAAGGTTCACTTATTATCAAATTCATGACGAAATCTTTCAGTACGTGAAACCCAGCGATGTTTTTGACGAGATATGCGTTACCTACGGTTTTTTTCAATTGAACGCTGTCCCATTAGCTTCTTATGACTCATTACATAAAGTGTAAGACAAAAGTGTAGAACTCAGCATCATGCGTTTACAACAGGCATGGTTCCCCTTACTGCTGATCAACTAATATACTTAACGTCACGAGGCTTTCACGCTTCCACAGCGTGGTCGCACTCAAGTATGTCCCGTAGGGACATTTGGAGTATTTTTAGCGGCAGAACTATTTTAGAATTCCCACCTTCTTTTATGGTAGAAACACCTTCATCTGTTGAAACGTAATCGTTTTATCATATGAGGCTCCACGAAGCTTATCTTCAGGAAATGAAAATCCCGAACAATGTCATGTTTTAGCTATCTAACAATGATAATCATGTGCAAACTGCACTAGTACAGGGTTTCTACCATCAAATAGGAATTCCAAGAGTATTCACGCTTCTGTTTAAAATAAGTTTTGCGCATGTGGGCAGAGAGGAACTCGCGATGCAATGCCTGAAATAATTCATGTTCATTAAAACAAGGTACCGAAGCTTTAATTTGAAAAAAGCGTGTTTTATTTCGAATTTGCGGCTTATAAAATTAAAAATTGGTAAAAGAACTTAAGGAAATTTTTAACACCATCCATATCAGATTCACTTTTGTAACTAAATTAATTTTTCAAAATCATAAAAGTACAGGTGTTTTTGGAATGTTTTCAACAAATAATTTTACAGATTTATTTGCGGGAATATAGGGATCTAAGGTGTTAGTTCAGTAATTTTATTAAAGGTAAGAAAGTTCTTCTCTCTACCTGAGATAGATAGAACATTTTCTCTGAAACGTCGCTTATTTTCAGTTCACCAAAAACCTATGACCGTTACAGTGCACTTATTGTATATATGTCGTAACACGTACTACTCGGTTATTACTACATCAATAACTTACGTGCACGGTGCCAATTCAGCTACGCTATTGTTACATGTCCTCAGCAGACGTGCGCTACCAGAAACTCTTCAGACACAATAAATTTCTACTTGAGTAGAGAAGGGACAAAAATAAAAATTTCAAGTAATTCCCTTGGTGGCACCAAAAGTGCGTTTTAAAATTCATCATATTTCACATCAAATGAAGTTAAATTATTTCTACGTAACTATTTTGAAGAGAATGCTAGAAACTAATTTGATGATCCTGAGATCAGAAATACCAAGAACGTATGAAATAAATTTTAGAAAAAACAATGAGAATAAGTGTTAACATTTTATTAGACAATTTCAAGCATATCGTCCCTGAGAGTGTGAATCGATGTAACTGCTTACTTACAATGTAAATTCTGTCGTCTTGGGAACAATAAAAACTTTGAATTTAGACAGGAAGCGATGAAAAAAAGCAACTTATATACCGCTCCAGGGTAGAATTCAGAAAAATTAACAAGATAAACTCCTGAGAATAACCAGCTCAAACTCACGCGATTCACTTCAGTAGGGAGTAAAACTGATGCAACATGTCGGAACACCGCCATCTTGCAATTTCTATCACTAATTCTCCTAAATATTGCTCTAGTAGGTTAAACAGGTTATAGTGATACTGGTCAGGGTTCAGGGCAACTATGCCCAGTTTGTGGAGCTGCTAGAGTTAGATTATGGTATCAAGTCGCTACAGGATGACTAGATCTATTCTATTTCATCTACGCGTCTCTTGCTTTGCTCCTCTGGTTGGCGACCTAGAAGGCAGCATCCGTTAAACTTTGCGTGTCTTCTTCACTCAATCGAAATGGTCTTTTCTTCAGAGAAATCGATTGAAATTAATCTGTTTGGGTCTACTTTAATTGACGAAAGTGATCTTGTTTGAAACTCATTTTCAGCTCTCAGCTCGACAATACTTTGAGAGAGAATGTTGTTTACAGAAATGAATATGACGTCATTTAGTCGACCTTTGGTTAGACAAAACTGCTTTAAACACCAAACGATGAATCTCCAGCAATATGAACTTTATCCATTCTAAATTCGTTGACACGCTCAGTCTAGCTAATGCAGCTTCTGGTTCCCAATCTCCATTCTCGTACTAAAGGCAAAATACTTGTTTGGAATCTGTCACCAACTACAGGCTAGATTTAACTTTGGGAAGTACTAGTAAGGCCTTGCTACTTTAGGTATGGCTTCTAAGGAGCCCGTATAAATACGTAAACCTTATATTTGAAACTTGTGTGGCTTTCTGCGTAAAAATCAACAGAAAATAGGGTTGCCCATCATTTTTTCAGCGTCAGAAACTGCAGTGATTCATTTCCGACAGTTTATATCGTGGAGCACCGGCAAGTGAAACGCTTTAAAGTTGACAGAAATATCATGTAGATGCACTCCGTCGCACTTTCACTTGACAATGAATTAAATACATTTTGGCGATCGTTAAATCAAGCTTCCCGTGGAGGGCAGGACTAAACTTGACCAAATCTTTGATCAGACCAAAAACGAATTATTCTCTTTCTTTTGTGAGAAGCGATGCGATTGATTTCACTAGATTGAAGTTCTTTTTGAGTCTCAATGTAAGCAGTTCGGAGTTATTATGCGAGCACGAGGCGACATTTTCACCCGAGGAATTCTCTAACTTCTAATACTTAGAAATATTTTTCATTTGACCTCGCTCTCGATGGAAATTTAGTCTTAAAGTTCATTAAATGTTTTAACCGGCTGCTTACAACCATTTAAAGTAGCCAGTTATTGTATTATAATTCAAACACTTTTCGAAAAAAGACTGTCAAGAAACCAGAAAATACCTCATGAACCTTCACATTCAATTTAAAACGTTATTTCCAAATGTCTCTTCACTCACAGTAGAGATAAGCAAAATAAAATACCATGGGAAAAAATGGTACAATATTTCCTGAGATGAACTGTAATGGATCTAGTCTTGTGATAGAAAAACATCCGTTGAGCCAACTAGTTGACGATGGCTTTATACACCACAGACGGCTGAATTCTTTTAGCATAGTTACATCACCTATTGAAATTTAGCTCTTAAGTTACTTCCAAACATTGCAAACCAGGAACAATCAGTGAAGAGACAAACCCGCAAAGATAGAATCTTTTTGAATGTGCGATCTTCCTTAATTTTACTGATCGATCTTTGTTTGAAAATAAGTTGCTTCCAAAATGCAAGACGGGAAATTTTAGATTTGCAGCTACCAAATCCCGCGTGAGGAACACCAGGCACTGTCAGAGACTGTGTTATTTATGTTGTAAGAGCTGAAAAAAAACTGTACTTCTCGGTAATTTGATCTCTTCACACGGAGGTCATTTTGATGGTGGTATATTACAAAAAACATTGGTATAAGCCTTGACGCTCTGAAAAGCAAGTTTCACAATGATTTATCATAATGATAGATTCCTTTGCCTTGATGCTGTAGCTGTTTCCATTTGCAGAACAAAGTGTACCCGTATTTCTCGCTGTAAAATCTTACAACTTCAAATTCGTAATGTTTTTACCCCCATCAACATGCTGTTGTTCTATGATTTCGATGTGCCTCAAATGGCAAGAATGATAGTAAAAGGATGGTCTCTTCGTGAAAAATATTATGAGCCTTATCCTAAATTTTTAAATTCCTACCTAGGAAACCACCCTTGACATCTGAGTAACATCAGTCGCGAGTGTGCCACTGAGATTCCCTAGGTCCTATCGTTTAGCAATCGCCTAACTCGATATGATTCGAAGGCTTCACTTTCGAATCATTTGAAAAATGGAGATGAATAATTATTTGGTAAAGTTGTGTGTTTACTCATGTCTTGCCAACACGAGGGAGCTGTTGGTAAGCTACGATTTTTTTTTGCGATTCGTCCCGATTTTTTTTTTCAAATTAATTACTCTGCGTTTAGAATGGTGGAGGTAGATTTTTGATGTGCGTTACTTTTGCTAACCTTAGAAACTCAGATGGCTAGAGTCTGAGCTCTACAGAAAATGAAGGAATGATTAATTTGAGTTTACTCGAAATGCTTCATTCGTCAATGTCAAGGAAATTTCCAAGTTTGTTCCCTTTAAGGAATTAGTCGAAAAAACAAAAAGAAAGAATGATATCATTTGAACTTAAATAAGAAAACGTTTGTTTGGCATCTCTCACTTAACATTAAAACTATCGTGGGAGAAACTACACATTTAATTAAAGTTATTGATTTGTAAGCTGACACTTAAAATAGAGACTCATTAGCGTTGTGGAATTGATGCCCTAGACCACGATCACACGTGAATCACGACCATTGAAGTCGAAATTTTACTTCTAACGAACGGAATTTTGAAGTGAGTGCTACAAAATTACATTGATACAATATTACACATAAATAAACAGCAGTCCTAGTCGGATAGACTAAAATACGCACGCTCGAATGTTAGCAAACTCAAATGGAGAAAGATTTTCTAGCTCGCATTTTCCCGCATCTTCACATCTTGGTAGCCGGGAGACCGGCCTTGCAACATCATATTCTATGACAAACAAAATGATCGACCAAAATTCCTGCTCATGTCACATGAAATTTCACACGTTGTAAATTAGAAAAAAACGAGTTGCCATAAACGAAGAAATGTATTTCGAATGATTTTTGAAGCGAATACTATGATCTCACTGTAAATGTGTTACTTTGGTAAGGGCATGACAAACGATAATCGTTTGCATAACTTTAGCATTTTACAGGCTGCGAATTCAGAAGTTTTGTGATGTAGTATTTGAAAAACTAGTATGGAAACATAAGCTTTCAAGTGCACATTTCATACAGGGTCACACATCAGCACGTAAAACAATAGAATGTTGCTAAAAAATTACAGTAAATACGCACCAATACTCTTCTGCTCAGCAATAAATGCAGTAGGTTTTGAAAATCGTGCAACCAAGTTCCTGAGAAGCGAAAGATGCAACTTGAAAACAGGTTTGCAGCATTAAATGAAAATGCAGAAAACAAAACTCAATAGCTGCAGCTGCAAAGGAAGTTCAAGACTTCAGGTACAAATGAAACTCAAAAGCTGCAGCTGCAAATGGAATCTAAGAGCTACAGCTGTAAATAAAGTTCAGCGCTGGCAGGTGTAGCGATGCAGGTGTAGGTGTAGCGCTGCAACTGCTGCCAGCAGGAGCGCAGCTGTGCAGCTCAGCAGCTGGGCAGAGTTACAGCCGTCAGCATCGTCGCAGCTGCGTAGACATCCTCGAACGTACCTGAGGAGACAGAAGCGAAAAGGAAGTTTCTGTTCTTGTGCAACAGGGAGGAAGTTGGGGGTGTGGGTGTGTGCGGGGTGGGTGGGGGTTCTGGTTGGTTGAGGGTTGCGGGGTGTTGTGGAAACACCATGGTGGTGTTTGAACTAGAATTGGTGGCCGAGTCATGTATTTACATTCAATTGATAATTGATGTGTTACCTGCAGAGGTGTTGCTCTTAAATATTCATATTTAATTTGTTGTCTGCCTAAATGTTATCCTGTCAATGTAAAGAATTACCAACCTAATAACTAATAAATCTAGAGTGTATGAACGTGTGCAGCTAAAATTTTCTTCTTATAATAAGTTTGTATCAGTTTTTAATTTCAGAACGCTGTTATTGTCAGTTTTGTAGTGATCCACGTTTTTCAAAACTTAATTCCCAGTCATTCTGCAACTTAAGTGCAATTAATGTTGCGAGGCACCCTACCACGCAACGTACCAGCTCTAGTTAGACCTAATTAAAAATAGGAAGACTAATGACACAACGCATAGACTAATTTTGTACTAATTTTGTACTAATTGGTTGATAAAATCGATAAAAGTGAACGTTTCGACCAACTAGCAGTGGTCCTTCTCAACACTGTAAAAGTAAAGATTACAAATCAGACATCATTCAGAAAATCACAATGGTAAAAACAAACAGGAAATTAGAAACATTTGCTAACAAACTATTTGTAGGGAAAGGCAGACTGCATATCATTGAGATTTGGCTTTAGTCTATAAATGAAAAGAGATTCTAATATTCTGAGTTCTATTGGGTTACTTCCTCGGCCTAATACTTCAAAATCAGATAGTCTAACAGGCAGGTCGCATTTTTCTGCATGTGTGCGTTTTGCAGAGTGAGAAGGTGCTGATAAAAGGTTATTAGTACGGTGACTTCGTCCAGCATGCTCAGCCACACGAATACGCAGGCTACGGGATGTAGATCCAACGTATTCAGATGCACCACATCGTGCACAACTATGCTTGTATACAACCGAGCTAAGCATGCCTTTAGGAAGTTCATCCTTAAATTTGAAAAAAGATCCAACTGACAAGGAATTGACAAGAATAAATTTAAAATCACAATGCGTAAAAACTTCGATAAAAGGAGGGATAGTTCAAATTTTAGTTTTTCCGACTGAGCACCAAAGTACAATAGTGAAACGTAACATTGTTTTCTATCAACAGAGGCAACCGATGGAACATTTGTGCGAACAGAGGAGAGAAATTTTCTAATTGAGTCGTCTACTAGGCGAACAGGGTGCTCAGTCGGAAAAACTAAAATCTGAACTATCCCTCCTTTTATCGAAGTTTTTTACGCAGTGTGATTTTAAATTTATTCTTGTCAATTCCTTGTCAGTTAAATCTTTTTTCAAATTTCAGGATGAACTTCCTAAAGGCATGCTTAGCTCGGTTGTATACAAGCATAGTTGTGCACGATGTGGTGCATCTGAATACGTTGGATCTACATCCCGTAGCCTGCGTATTCGTGTGGCTGAGCATGCTGGACGAAGTGACCGTACTAATAACCTTTTATCAGCACCTTCTCACTCTGCAATACGCACACATGCAGAAAAATGCGACCTGCCTGTTAGACTATCTGATTTTGAAGTATTAGGCCGAGGAAGTAACCCAATAGAACTCAGAATATTAGAATCTCTTTTCATTTATAGACTAAAGCCAAATCTCAATGATATGCAGTCTGCCTTTCCCTACAAATAGTTTGTTAGCAAATGTTTCTAATTTCCTGTTTGTTTTTACCATTGTGATTTTCTGAATGATGTCTGATTTGTAATCTTTACTTTTACAGTGTTGAGAATGACCACTGCTAGTTGGTCGAAACGTTCACTTCTATCGATTTTATCAACCAATTAGTGCAAAATTAGTACAAAATGAGTCTAAGCGTTGTGTCATTAGTCTTCCTATTTTTAATTAAGATCTCCAAGAATTGGAACTTTGACTTCTTTAACTAGTTAGACCTATCATTGCTATTTACGATATAACTGCTTGTAGCTTATGCTTTACGTTTCATGAACATTCTCAGCTAGTTCAGACCTAATTAACTTATAATCTGCTATTATTGATCTTGAATTTTTTGTCATGCATTTTGGAGAGATACCAGAAATGATCCTTAGCGGAAATTAATAAGTGCATCAACAACATTTATATAAATATCACATATTAACGAGTACGCCCGTAGTTACGTGGACGGTACAAGGACGAATAAAATTTTTCCTACAATTACACATTTTCAAGTTCACCAAATTTATGTGTGCTCATCCATGAGGCTAGTAAAGTCAATCCACGTTTTAAGTGACGTAATCTTGCAAGGACGTTAACTTATACGGATAATCACAATCCAAGATATTCTTCTTTTAAATCGAACATCGTTTTAGCAGTATAAGTAGAACTAATTTTTATCCCTATAAAACATTTATTTTATCTCCTTGATTAACGAGGAGAAAAAACAGCAAAATCGGTGGCTCCCTCAGTTGATAAGCGTTATGTTTTTCTTAAATAACCGGAATTTTTAGGCGTTTTTCGAGTTCTTGAATTAGATGCAATCGGCAGGAAAAAGATTGTGGGAGAAATGGAAGGTTCAGTTGGCGTTTTAGGGCGAATAAGTTAGTTTGAACTAGCTTGCAAATAATCTTTTATTTTTCCTCGTACCACTCACACAAGACGAATTTGTATACCACGAATAACGAAATAGTAGGAACAACATAACTAAATTCCTTTCATGCAAGATGCAAAACACTGCTACAGACATCGATCATGCTACATTACGAAGGAAACTACTGGGTTCGGATCAACTGCAGGTAGTGGGGAGCATGCTTCGTAATTGATTTTATGCCAGTAAGCCCGTAACCCACATCGACCGGTACATCGACTGGTTGTCAGGTTGCAAGAAGTGATCCGGACTATGTGAGCAGCAGACTTTGTCTCTGATTTAACATGTGCTTGGTTACTGTTCTTCTTTACGGTCGCTGAAATAAAAACTGCAATTCAACATGTTTTTTTTTCAGTTTCAGAATTCAGTCCTATATATATTTAAATACCAGGCTATTCCTTCTTATGGGAGGGCTTTTCCTTTTTACTCCATAAAAAATTTAGGCTTTATGTGCATCAAGCGGAATGCTCATTTACATGCTTCAAAATATCCACTGAAAAACTAATACATCATCGTGGCCTTGCAGTGCCGTCTTATATATTGAAGTCCATGTTCTGAGTTCATGCCAATGCTCCGGTGGTACAGTTATTACACGAAAAATGTAACAGCGCCAGACTTTCTCTATCTGAGTTCGCAGTTGTAGATAAAATTTTCATTCAACACGCTTGTACTTCAGAACTTGCATCTGTCGGTCACTGATTCTTTGAATTTTACCTACTCTACTTTAGGTAAGTAGTTTATCTTCACGTGAAAAAGCAATTGTACATTAGCACTGGTGCGCATTTAAGCAAGATTGTACCCAAGAGTTCAGCAAAACTTCAGGCTGAGATCTGGTTCTATATTCTCACTCTTAACTGAGCCACCAATATTTTTGAACGGCAGTTGGTATCTGTCAATCACTTTTTCTAGACACATACGGAGGATCTAGTCGAGTGTTTTTTTTTGAGCTTGTGCAGCTGTAAACGTATCGCAAGCCGTTTAATTTTGTTGAGGATGAAATCACTTAAAAAATAATTAACATTCCTAATTAGCGATTGAATTATAAAACTTTAGCTTCCAGATTCCTGCTTGAAACCATACCTACACTCGACGGGGGTCTAACATTTCTCTTTAGTTTTCATAAAAACGCAAGCATAGACTTATGGGTCGCCTGCGAGCAGGACTAGCGATACGAGTAACATCCACCTCACTAAATACTTCACGTATATTTGCGTTAAAGATCCCTGCACCCCCAGTCGCAAGCGCGGAGGCTTAATGAAATAGCACGCGATGTCTCCTCTGTGCACGCAAGCTTCGGCCCTGACGCTCGCTGAGGACGCTTTGGATTGTGTGAACATAGGATCGCCTCCATCACTGCAAATCTTAATCACCTCCATCACCGCAAATCTTACATCGCTGATGACCTATACACGCGTCTCATTACGCAGCGGGCTGCTGCTGCTGCTGCACGAATTTAATAAAGACGCCGTCGTGTTGTTGCATGGAAGATCGCAGACGCGGCTGGCAGCTCCAGCGGCACTTAGGAGCGCACAGGGGCTCAGCTTACTCATTACAGCTCAAATATATTTGGCATGTGTTCGATATCTCAATGTTGATGAATGTTTTTAGGCTCATTTACTGTGCGACAGAGTTTGTGGATGATGACTTTGTAGAAAACATACATCTCTTCCTTATGATAATAAATTTATGAATTGGAATTATCATTGTGCGCTGTATGTAATAAGATATAGGTAAGAAGTTATATATGCTGTATTGAAGAAAAATTTTCAGTAGCTGACGTTGATTTCCTGACGTTATTCATTAATGTCAATTTCTATAGTTTGAAATAGATTAACTCTATTACTTTGATTGATCAAAAAAGTTAAAACAACCTAAAACGATGAACTTGATGAAATTTTATTGCTTGTGGCCTTTTAAAAAGGGTTTTAATTTGAAAAAAGCTTCGTAGAATGTATTTATAGTTTTGTACTGTAGAATAGGTAAAGCTAGTTACTGATACTGCGTTCATTTCTTACTTCGTCTCTTATGTCGTGTATTTCTGGATTGTCTTAATAACTTGGTAAGAGGACACTAGAGAAGCATTAACAGGAGCGCAACAAAGGCATTGAAGAAAGTTGAATCAATTAAACTCGAGACAATGCGCGAATAAACAAAGTTTTGAAGACGCTTAGATTCTATTATTGGCGGTTGACATTTCAAGACATGAAATAAATTTGAGTTTCAAGGTTTTTTGATGATAAGCAAAGCTGTATTGATTCTCTTGTATTACATTTCTAAGGTTATCGTCTCGAATTGAGTGTTGCTGAAGTAATAGAATAAACGGATAATCCCCAGTACAACTTTTTCACCACCTGCATACATGTTTTTTGCTGCCCAAGTAATTAAATCGCTTAGGCGGCGAAAAACATTCATGCTCCGGCGAAAAAGTTAATCTGGGTCATGTAGAGATACCGCGAATTGATGTTCAACTAACGGCTCAAATATTCGCTTCCAATTGTGTTTAAATGTTTTGAAACCTCAAGAGGATGCAATATACTATTGCATGAAAAGCCCAAGATCATGACAAACACATTGGCTGGCTTTCACAATGATAAGGTCTCAAAAAATTGACAACAGCTTGTTACGCATTGAAAAAACCAGTATGGAACAGGCACTCACTGTCACCTACACGTAACCTTAAACAGGGTTTACTTAAACTATGGTCTAAGTTTTTCTCTTTTTACTCGGTCTGTAAGTTTAAAAAATCTATGCAAAAAAGGTTAGAAGTTGAGTGATGTGGGTCAGAAAAGAACTCCATCATTGAACCCACTAATTTTCAAATTCACAAATGTTTTCGTGTCAATCTACTTAGAATCGGTCAACCGTGACAACCACGGGGCAGCTCAATCCATTATCTAGTAATAAATCCAGCTCCAGAGACCGCCTTCAGCACTGTTCTGCAAGATAAAGTTTTAATAAAGAAAAATTAAGTTCAACTTCATTAATTCATGGTAAGATCTTGTCTCACTTAGCCGACTGAAGATCCCAACTTTACGCATGCATAATAAGGCGTCACAGCGCAGCACCGTCCGACGAGACTGTGAGGGACACCAGATGAAATTCTTCAGGAAGAATCTTTTCCATAATGACACTTTTATTACCCTGTAAGCCTCGAGTGTGAAGTTTATAGTCTCATAAAGCGATTTTACGACATATAGGTGCATTTGTTCTATGCACTAATGGCATAGGTACGAGTAATTATCCGTACACGAGTAATGATTGTGAAATACGGTCCTGCAATGACGGAGTGAGAAGCTGCTTCGATCTTCCATCCCAAGCTTACAAAAGCATAATAATTTATATGTAAACCCTTTTGCGACAAGCTTAACACATTAGAACGAGCGTTAATATATCGAGTAATGACAACTTGGAATAAAGTATAATTAAAGCTTGCTTTTTGAAATAAACCTTCCTTATTTCTCCCACAATTGTTGTTAATTTTTTATAATAATCCTCAGGTATGTGCTACCATCCAATGAACGTAATTTCTAAGCGTGCTTTGAACTATAAAAGCTTCTCAAGAGGAAGATCACTATCAGTAAGCAGTTTTTTTTTTGTCAGCTCTTCATTTAACTTTATTTTGTAAGATCTCCTCGTCCCACTATTCAGTTTAATTATTTGACATTTCATATTACTTATGAAATCTCTTTTTCGAAGCAGAATTCGTTTTTAACTAACGCTTTAAAATACGCTACATACCGCAAAATTATTTTCCGCAATGGCCCTCGTAAAACTCCGCAATGAAACATAAAATACACCATTTTCTGTAACGACCTTTATGAAACTCTCTTCCACTCATTTTTTTTTGGCTGGCATCTATACTTCTCATTCATACATTTATCGCGCGTGTCGTGCCGTCAGATTTTGGACGATCTCATTTCTTTCCACATACCAGCTATAGGAAATTGAGTCTTGCAATACGGAAGCTTCTTAGTATCTCTCAAGTTTAGTGTGACGTTAGGAGAGTTGAGTACTAGATCCTTATCATTCTGCTCTAAGTTAACCAAAAAGTTTCTTAACTGCATTCACTCCTCATTTGAAGTTCTGTCCCTGCTTCTGAATATCAATTCCCGCTCGATATTCCCTCGCAACTTTCGCTGCGCCCAAGTTTCTGCCACGTCAAACTTTGCGGTGCGTTCTATTGATGAGCGGTCAACTTCATTACCCGCAGTGTCTCAGCCGACGAGTCCGGTGTCTCACCATCGAAATTCATTAGTTATGAGTGCCTCGATTACACGGAATGCTGTTTCGTCATAGAAAGCCCTGCAAAGAATAAGGCATATGTCTTTATGATAGAATAAGTTGTGCAGTTCGGGAAGACAGTGGGTTCATTTACTGTTATGGTAAGTTATGTCTGAGTTTGAACGAATTTTCGCGCTAAACTCTTTAACGATAACATTTTTGTACTCATGTTGCCGTTATCACTACCGCCGTTTTAGGAGCTGGCATCTAAATGGGGAAGGAAAAAGGGACCAAAATAAGAAAGAATTACAACTCGGCAGTGAACTTCACAGAACACAATAGGGACCAAATTTAACAAGATATACTTTATATTATGGCTAATTTCGAACAAGAACCGTTTAGTTCTCATAGGCGTTAAAAGGTCAAGACTATCAGAAACTATTTATAATTTTCAATGCTGCTAATCAACCCCACACACAGTTGGCTTGCAGACACGAGGTCTCACTGGAAGGTTGAGACATCGATGCTAAACCACTGTAGGTTTTGCGCTTTCTAAGTCTTGTCATTCATTTTAGTATTACTTTTTAAAAGAATCCTGCCTCATAACAGATTAATGCTTGGATCAAATAGCCAGGTGAGTTCTTCCATTTCGCACGTCTCCGTGTCCATTTTAAACGATAAAAAAAAGACTGTGCTGAAGGTAGTGGTCACTGATGGGCTCATGATTGTGTTCACTTTTACGCTCAAGCTGGAGGCCAATTCTTTAGTTCCAGGCCGTGGTCACTTTTTCACTTGATAATGCGGATAAAAGAAAGGAACGCTTGTATGTTCATTGAAAATTTCCCTCAATGATTCCGTGCAGATGAACCGAATAAAATCAGTCCTTGGCTCTTTCTCTTATGCCCAAATGATTTGCTAAAAAAAGAAGCATATGAGTGTTTTTCAAGGACTTCATGCAGCTTATAAGTTTTGAATATTTCTTTATGTATGATGATCAGGAATGAATTGCTTTCTTTTCTTCCATTAATCTCTTTTTTTCCCTAAATTGTCGTCGTATGCCTTAAAATATCGTAATTTGAACAATTCATACATTTTTCATCCCTTGTTCAATTTAAACTGAATTTCCATACTGTTTTTAATCTAAGTCTATTTTATCCTTCGAGCTCATGCTATGCCTGTTAGGATTCGATTTCACGAAGCAGTTCTCGCGTTTTTATGACTCAAATTTACTTCAGGAAATAATGCTTGTCCTTTTTCTGACCTTGTTTTGCTTTTGATTTACTTCTGACAGATTTTCCCGGCAATTCAGCTCAATTACGTTATTATCTATCACTCTTTTGTCTCAACTTTGCTAGCTCTTCGTCTCACAGAACCATTTGCCCAAGTCTGTTCTGTGCTCATTGTCTCTTTTCACACAACGTCTCTGATCAGCAAGTCTTCTTTTTCGCCGGTGAAAGTCTTTTGTCAGCTGTCAGTATGTACTCTATGTTCCATTCGCCTTCATTTTCAGCCATCTCCGCTGCCATCTGGCAGTTACTCTGACTGCCACTTGACAGTAACCTTGATTACGACAAGACAGTTACTCTGACATCCCCCTGACAGCTACCCTGATTGTCACCAGGCAGTAACTCTGACTGCTACCTGACTGTTGGCCTTTTCTCCACATCAGTATTGCACTTTCTACCACCTGAGTATTGCCCTTTTTGCCACCTGGCTGTCTCCCTTCCTGCCACATGACTGTTGCCTTTTCTGCCACCTGACTATTGCCCTGTCTGCCACATGACTGTTGCCCTTTCTGCCCCCTGACTATTGCCCTGTCTGCCACATCACTGTTGCCCTTTCCGTCACCTGACAGTTGCCCTGTCTGCCACATGACTGTTGCCCTTTCTGCCACCTGACTATTGCCCTGTCTGCCACATGACTGTTGCCCTTTACGTCACCTGACAGTTGCCCTTTCTGCCACCTGACTGCGACCAGGCCTTACTTTCCGTCAAGCTTGAAGCTGCCACAGTGCGACATGCGGATGATCTCGGTGTCGGTGGTGAGTGTGCCGCTGTCCAGTGCGCAGTCGCGGATCACCACCGTCGGGCCATGGTCTGCTGTCCGCATTAAAGCCGCGTCAAACATTCTATCATTTCAAAAAAACCCTTGCTTTGTGCCAAATATTTGCGGTATACTAATGTCAATTTAGTTGAAAAAAACATTGCTTAATGCCAAATATTTGCGGTACATTAATGCCGTTTAAAAACGGAACATTGCTTTTTGTCAAATATTTGCCGTACGTCAAAGCCCTTTCAATAAAAAAATCGCTTTATACCAAATATATTAGGTACATTAATGTCGTTTAAAACATCATTGCTCTATACCAAATATTTGCAGTACATTATTGCACCTTTAGTAAAAAAACAATGCTTCATGGCAAATATTGGCTGGGCTTTAAAGTTTTTCAATTAGAAATCGTTGCTTTATGCCAAGTATTTGCACTACGTCAAAGTCGTTTCAATTGAAAACCGTTGCTCGACGGGTAATTTTACGGTGACTTAATTAATTCCGCATGAATATATTTAATATGATGAAGTGTATGGTTTGGAAGCGAGTGAGTTTTAACTGCTGTTGTGGTATTTCATTTTTAGAAAAGTGAAATCAGCCTAAATGAAGTTATTTGGTCTATGTACTTTCTGGGAAAGATATACTAAGGAACAGGTTTTGGAATGTTTGCTGTAATATCCATCTCATATAAGAGTAAATTTAATACTTTGTCTTAGTAGTAAGTAAAAAATTTATGCTTAAAAATGTCAAAATTCACTTAAAATTTTGAAAAAGTCTTATATGTGGTCAGCTCTCGCTCTCGTGTTCACAAAAGTAAACTAAATTTCGATGACGTACAGGTAGAGCAGTGACACTGCTATCATTGAACTTTTAGGGCTCTGAAAAGTGGACATCCCTCAGTGAGCTTCCACTGAGTAACTTTATTATCGTCTATTGCCTTACTATTAGTGGTAGCTTTACTGTCATTAGTAGCCCCACTAGCATTAGAAGCCCCATACCATTCACACGTCGATTTGTCACAAACAAAATTTGACTTGGCGAGAACAAAATTTGATTTGTCAGGAACGAAATCTAATTTCGCACAAACGAAACTTGATTTGTCAGGAACGAAATTGAACCTGTCGTAAACCAAATTTAGTTTTTCGTACAATAAACTTGATTTGTCTCATATGAACGGGGTATTGCATGTATTTTGTTTTGCTATATTCAAACTCGTCCTGATGTTAACTTATAATATCTTTGCTACTTGTTTCCAATCTCTCCTTGCTTCATCAGTCTCAAATATTCTCGTGTCGTCAATGGAAATTTGGCAGCACCATTTTGCGTAACTTTCCTTCGCATTTCCCAGTTGTATGACAATCTGTCATGTTTTGTACACTTATTTCTTTTGATTGTATCAAACATAAAAGAAATAATAAAAAACGCGTAATAATTTGTCAAGTTGCAAATCTCATTCTGGTATAATTACATAAATTAAATTCTACAGAAAACATAATTTGTGTTATTTTAAAATAAGAATTTGCGCCAATTCAAATTTTATTTAGACAAATTAGACATCGTTTTGAGACAAATTGAAATGTAAATGGTATAGATTAGAGCAGGATAGCATTATTAAATAGCAGAGTAGAAGCTCCTTCTTCTCCACACCTGTGCTTCAGTGTGCTGAGGCGAGGGTAAACATCCTCTGAGGGCAGTCCACGATTTAATACCCTATAACTACATTCATGAATTAGTAATTTCTGAAAAGCTTAACCCCCTGGTGTTGGCAAGGGCTTTACACATGCTGTAAATTTATTGCACTATTTCTTATGTACTATGTACCGTTATTGGGGGAATTTGAAATGTAGAGGAAGGATAAATTTGACTCGCAAAGTAACCAATGAAACCTTGTTCACTTCAGAATTATATTTACACTGTGCATGAAAATTAGGCTTAGTACCTGTAACTCATCGCAGCTCATAAGTAAAACTAATGGAATTTAACCTGGAGAAAATTCCTTTTCGTGTCTTCTCTGATAATGAAAATTTTATTCAATTTCTTCAAGATCAAAGCAAACGCCAGCCTGATGAAAATGTCTTAGGTTAAATGAAACGTTCTTTTGTCCACGAAATAGGCTAAATTGAGACCTTTTCTGCCCATACAGACACAGACGGAGCACACAATGCACTCACTATGTTACTCTGTTATGATGAACTATTATAATTTTCCTAACTGATTTGCAAATGACTTTCAAAGCAATGCTCATCGCAGAACTACCTGTTCAAATTACCTTGCTATGATTGAATCTATTTTCAGAAAATTCTAAAGTCAAATTTAACATTTGCGACACAAAATTTAAGTAAAGTTATAGATCAGCTTTACATTAATTCAACTAAGTAGAAATATTTGTGAAGAACAGGGTGCAGCATTCAATCCTGCGTTTTCGAGGAGGCTGTGGATGCCCAAAAGTGCAGAATTGACTGCAGTACCCCCTGTATACATTAACTTTTCTAAAACAACTGTAAGCTCTCAAGTTATTTATCGTGACCAGGATCGTCACATGAATAACTCAACACTTAGATTACTCGCCATGTTTCCTTTTTGAACTAAACCAAAGAAAGTTACTACTGCATCTCCATGACTGACGTCAATTTATGATCAAACTTGAAAGCAGATGATCCGTAGGGAATGCATGCGTGGAAGAAGCCTGAAAAGCGTCGACTACCTGTCTGATGTAAGATGATTGACATGAAATAAATTCATTTACCATTAAAAACACATTTACAAAACTCACTAAACAGAAATAACTTTTGAAAACTAATTTACTAAACTCATTTTCTTTGGAAAACCGATTTATGGAGGTAAAGCTACCAACTGTTTCCAACCATTTTCACACAAATTACTTCCTGGGAAGTGAACAGATATTCTTTGGGTTCACACAGCATTCTATTGTTCCGTGTGCAAAAATTAAAACAGTTATTTTTTTAACTTTTCAAGTTTTCCTGTTGGTTTATTTCTCGTGAGTTTATTTTATTAACGAATGTTACGTAAAGAAAACATTCTTAAGATATCAAAGATTCTTTTAGGGAGACTCTAATTTCATTGTTTTCTGTTTCACTCCAAATTGTGAACACAAAAATAGAAGGCACAGTAAAATGATCAACATCTACAACATTTGTGAACCATTTCCAACATACTTATATGTTCAAATATTTTTCGATGAACTCTGCAGCAAATATGAATAGAAAAATTGAATTTCCAGTTTTTTTTCATCAAGTTTCTCGTATAATAGTACCACTGTGAGAAAGTTAGTTTTCTCTAACCTGCAATCAGAAAAAAACACAATGTCGCACGGTACGAGTTAGTATATGAGTCACTTTTAGGTATAAAGTTTATACAAATGTGTGAATATAGGTAACATTCATTAGTACAATTCCGTAAGAGCCGAACACGGAAAAAAAATTCATCGTTGTTGAATTTTATTCTCTAGAGATATGCATTTTGAGATTCAACTCCCTCTGTATTACTACCAGTACACCCGTGCCACTACTTCTGTATTACTATCAGTACACCCGTGCCACTATCTCTGTATTGCTACCAGTACACCGGTGTCACTACCTCTGTATTACTACCAGTACACCGGTGCCACTACTTCTGTATTACTACCAGTACACCCGTGCCACTACCTCTGTATTACTACCAGTACACCCGTGCCACTACTTCTGTATTACTATCAGTACACCCGTGCCACTACCTCTGTATTACTACCAGTACACCGGTGTCACTACCTCTGTATTACTACCAGTACACCCGTGTCACTACTTCTGTATTACTACCAGTACACCGGTGCCACTACCTCTGTATTACTACCAGTACACCGGTGTCACTACCTCTGTATTACTACCAGTACACCGGTGTCACTACCTCTGTATTACTATCAGTAAACCGGTGCCACTACTTCTGTATTACTACCAGTACACCGGTGCCACTACTTCTGTATTACTACCAGTACACCGGTGCCACTACCTCTGTATTACTACCAGTACACCGGTGTGACTACCTCTGTATTACTACCAGTACACCGGTGTCACTACCTCTGTATTACTATCAGTAAACCGGTGCCACTACTTCTGTATTACTACCAGTACACCCGTGCCACTACCTCTGTATTACTACCAGTACACCGGTGTCACTACCTCTGTATTACTACCAGTACACCGGTGTCACTACCTCTGTATTACTATCAGTAAACCGGTGCCACTACTTCTGTATTACTACCAGTACACCGGTGCCACTACTTCTGTATTACTACAAGTACACCCGTGTCACTACCTCTGTATTACTATCAGTAAACCGGTGCCACTACTTCTGTATTACTACCAGTACACCCGTGCCACTACCTCTGTATTACTACCAGTACACCGGTGCCACTACCTCTGTATTACTACCAGTACACCGGTGTCACTACCTCTGTATTACTACCAGTACACCGGTGTCACTACCTCTGTATTACTATCAGTAAACCGGTGCCACTACTTCTGTATTACTACCAGTACACCGGTGTCACTACCTCTGTATTACTATCAGTAAACCGGTGCCACTACTTCTGTATTACTACCAGTACACCGGTGTCACTACCTCTGTATTACTACCAGTACACCGGTGTCACTACCTCTGTATTACTATCAGTAAACCGGTGCCACTACTTCTGTATTACTACCAGTACACCCGTGCCACTACCTCTGTATTACTACCAGTACACCGGTGTCACTACCTCTGTATTACTACCAGTACACCGGTGTCACTACCTCTGTATTACTACCAGTACACCGGTGTCACTACCTCTGTATTACTACCAGTACACCGGTGTCACTACCTCTGTATTACTACCAGTACACCGGTGTCACTACCTCTGTATTACTACCAGTACACCGGTGTCACTACCTCTGTATTACTACCAGTACACCGGTGTCACTACCTCTGTATTACTATCAGTAAACCGGTGCCACTGCTTCTGTATTACTACCAGTACACCGGTGCCACTACCTCTGTATTACTACCAGTACACCGGTGCCACTACCTCTGTATTACTACCAGTACACCGGTGTGACTACCTCTGTATTACTACCAGTACACCGGTGTCACTACCTCTGTATTACTATCAGTAAACCGGTGCCACTACTTCTGTATTACTACCAGTACACCCGTGCCACTACCTCTGTATTACTACCAGTAAACCGGTGCCACTACTTCTGTATTACTACAAGTACACCCGTGTCACTACCTCTGTATTACTACCAGTACACCGGTGTCACTACCTCTGTATTACTATCAGTAAACCGGTGCCACTACTTCTGTATTACTACCAGTAGACCCGTGCCACTACCTCTGTATTACTATCAGTAAACCGGTGCCACTACTTCTGTATTACTACCAGTACATCCGTGCCACTACCTCTGTATTACTACCAGTAAACCGGTGCCACTACTTCTGTATTACTACAAGTACACCCGTGTCACTACCTCTGTATTACTACCAGTACACCGGTGTCACTACCTCTGTATTACTACCAGTACTGTATTCTGGCGTCAAATATGAGCAGAATATTGTGGTTGTGACCAACAATTTATCAATCATCATTTTCTATTTTCGTTCTATTATTTCGTCTCCTAGTGTTCAGCAATATTTTGCTTTTCTGTTTCATTTGATGGCAGCAGCTACTTTCTTAATCTCATGCCTGCCTTCCGTCTGTTTGATATGTTGTGATCTCATCGATCATTTTTTTTGGAGCTCTTTCACATAACATCTCTATTCTGTGGTTCATTTCTCCTCTTCTGATTTGTGTTATAACATCTGAGAATGCCGTATCTTGGCCTACAAACTAACTTGATCTATTGTACTTTGAAATGCCCTCTTCCTCTTCTTCTTCAGATGTGAAAAAAATTTCTGGGTTCTACTTGAACTTTGAACAAGCTTTGCGTACGTGTTTCTTTTTCATAGTTTTGTTAATTCTAGTGGAAATTCCATTTTTAGCTGCTGGCTTCAGCAGTTTTGTAGCGATTTTTCAGAAGCGAAACACCTAACATACAATTTAAAAATTTCCTAGTCAGGTAAGGGATGGAATTTATTTCGCAATGCAGAAAAGCTCCTGGTATAGTTTTGATATAAGTTTGTTTGAATGAACTATTTACGAAGCCTTAACCGCTCGCTCAGGAAGTCTATTTTCTGCATCTTGGCTCCCTGTTTTAAGGGTATCAGCCTGTTAGAGAAAGAGATGTGTAGAAAGAACTACAATGAAAAACACAATTTTTATAAAAATCTATAATTTATTACCGGTACTATCAAAAAAGTATAATTATCGTGTGCACATCTCTAATTCCATTGATTGATATATCAAAATGGTGTTATCTATTAAATCCAGTCTTTGAAGTACCTTCATCCACTTCAAAATTAAATTCGTAAAACCTCTATTTTCTCACGGTCATTTTTATCTGTACTTCAGGCGGTTTTTTAACCAACCTGAACGCATCTCAAAGAGAACTGGTGTATGGTACGCCAGGTAGAGGGCGTTGCGTCAGGATAGAAGTGTAATTGCAGGACGTTTTTCAGGGTAGTCCTTGTAGGAGAAACAATCATAGATACATGATAAAAACTGGAGTAAATAGCCAAATAATTACAGAATTCATAGGTTGAACACATAGGTGCGATCATGGATATATATGAGCAAATGGTGTGAAAATTAATGGGTTGCAAATTGAGATACAAAACTTGCGTGTAGAAACAGGCACAAGGATAGGTGCATAGTAGAATAGAAGTGCATTGCCGAATAAATACCAAAATGATTGATCAGGACATAGCAACATCAATGGGCAGGAAGGTTTGTGAGGTTCTTATTATTTTATTATTTTCTCGGCATCTTTGTCTTGGAGAACTGGTCGCATTTTTATTTTCGTTATTTACACAACCCATAATATCTTTTCAATATTTGTTCACTGAAAACAAGATAAAACATTGGAGACGTAGTTTCCATGAAGCTCGTGTAATAAGACTGATCTTCTTGCATTGAAACTACGTTAAAATACTCCTTAGGGTGTAGCAACAGCTAATCAAAAATCTCAGGTATTGTTGATGTTTGAGGAGAAATTTTTCCCACAACCTCGGCAATCTCGTCAAGCAAATCCAGGGTGCAGCAAACACACATTGTTGGGCTTTTAGACCTCATTTCATGAAAATGCAGTATTGACTGCCGCACCATGTATGGTAACGTAACACTACTCGCATAAAGAAAAAAGCTGTCTGCCCCTGCCAGTTACCTGTAAGACCTTGATCATACGTTGCTGTCATGGAAAAGTTATTATTTCGCCATTGCGTGAAGTTTTGTTTATCACAACTGCAAAAGAAGATTTCTGTTCGAAAGAAAACGCCCAGTCATTTTTCAGGCAGTAGTGGAAGACATATGGTCCGAGTTTTTTGACTCAGATTCTTCCTCAAAGAAGTCACTGAGCAAGATGTACCAGTGTGATTCAATCTGTCGATCTGTAAGTGTAGCTCCTTACAAATGTTCGACACAGTCATGAGACAGAGATCAGGCTTGATCTACATGTCTGCAGAAGAGTGATGGGGCCTAGAGAGCCTCATTTCTATTTCCGACTAGTTTCAATTTTAAACCCCCTCTGAAAAGCAAGATTTATTTCAAGTCAGGAAACTCTTTCCTCTTTTGGTTCTCACTAAATTCGTACGACCTCTCATCTTTCTGTCGTTGGCAGTCCTCAGTAAATCACATCTTGTTGACGAATGTTTTAGGTCAGTTTATGCCATTTTTATGACGCTAGTCGTCAATGTTCGACAAATGCAGTAAATCTGACATAAAATCTGTTCATGGTCAGTGAAATTAGGAGTTGGTACCCGTAATCCGAAATGCCGGCCCCGTAAAAATCTTTCATATCCATTATACTAACAAACACGCTCATTCGGTTCTATGTATGATTCGACCTAACAAATACTTTTGCATCCATCACACTAAAAAACACACTCATTCAGTTCCAACTATAAAATCTTGGGTTCCAGCATAAAAAAGCCTCCAAATCTACAGCCCTTTTTGCCCCAAATATTCCTGAGAAGACACTGGTAGACAGTCAAGGGCATGCAGAGGGAGCTATATGCACGCATTCCTTCATAAAACGCAGGCAGGTCATCTGTCACGCGCACTTTTGCTGCCACGGAGGACACCCGTCGCTGCTGATTCTGGCACCGGAATTCCAATCCCAGGATGCTCTTAGACCTCCTCAACATGGATGGGACTTACGTGCCCCCATTCTTACTCAGCTTTTAATTTCTTATGCGTTTTCGATGATAGAGTGAAATTCACAGCGGTTTTGTCAATAGTTAACAGTTTTATTACAATGATTATTGCTGTATGGTATCGATGCAAGATGAAGAAGCTTTCCCATGCTGTTTCGATGATGGAAGTGAAGTTCACAGCGGTTTCATCAATAGCTAACAGTATTTTAACAATGATTACTGCTCATGGGTATCGACGTAAAATGAAGAAGTTGAGGTTATTAAGGGTATTCCAAGCATTTAGGTTTCTATGAAGTATTGGATTCTTTGAGTCACGAATTCATGCTTTTTACGACGAAATTATCAAGTGTAATACATATCTTGTGTTGTGAAGACAACCCTAAATTGGGTTGTTCATTTCTGTTGAAATGCCAGCAAGTCAAAATGCGCCACGCTCAATCACAGTTCGAAAGAAAGGGATGATTGCCTCAAACAGTGTTCTAATCTCCAGGGACTCAAGCTATTATCTCGGGATCTCCAGCAAGGGATTTGTTTTCGCATGCCGTCTACGTAACCTGAATTTAGGACAGCCCTATTGGCGTCAATTGTGCATCCTTCAAAAATCCACTCAAGAAGAGAAATTACAAAACTGAAATTCAGCCAACGTCATTAATGCTGTAGAAAAAACATTCAATAGATTTCATTTTTAGGAAGTAGCTCATTAATGATCTGTGTAAATTTCAACTTATTACGTGTTTGTTATGTGCTCAGATTTTGGGTTAAACCAGAGACAGAATATGAACAGGATTGAAAAAAATGTCCTCAAGTTACACGTACACAAAAGTCATGGAAGGAGATGAAAACGATTGATGAGTGGAATGAAAATCTACGGAGATTAATCGCTTGGAAGGTTAGGAGTAGATTTAGGAAAGCATTACTAAGTAAAACATGACAGTATCTGCTCTTCTTTTTTAACGTTTTGTGTGCATAAAACTTCAGTGAAATAACGTCATAAGCTATTTTTTAGGATACCACATCGAAAATCACGATGAGGTGGAGTTTCATGGGTGGATGTTCCACTCAAGACAGAGGCAAGATGCAGAAAAAATACAATCATTTCTGCATGCTCCCTTACATAAGGTAACCTGTATTTATAGCAGCACAACATTATTTCTTACATTTAAAGACTGTCAAACTACTCTCTCGAGCCTGAATTTAGAACTTGTGTTAGTCATATCATTAATCCTGCGCTTGAGATCGGCTAGGAATATGAGGAACGAAGGTGTGTTGCATGCCGATGTCTCAGCTCCACGACTACAACACACGGCATAAACTCTTCTATCGACTTCTACGACACTCAGTTGCGTTTGTCGGTGTTATCTGCCCAAGTCTGCAGTCTTTGTGTGCAAACTCGCATCCTAGTTAGTCTTTGTGTGAAAACTCGGGTCTTAGTTTGTGGATATTGGACAATAGTTCCTGACTTTACACCGAACGTTGGAGTACGGTACGGAAATCGATGAAACTCAATGATGGTCCTGTCATAATGACAGTGTATTTTGCCTTCTGTGCGGAATGTCCGAATCAGTGCGCATCTACAAATATTGTCTCGAATGAGAGTATACTGCATGCCTTGGGAAGTTATTTCATTAGAGAAAGATTATAAACCAAGAAATTACTACGATTTTAAGTCATTAATATTTCAGAGAAGATAAATGAAGATTTCATAATAATAATTCAATGTCGCAATGAATATTGCCATCATTCACTCCCGGAAAAATCTGAGATTAAAATTATTGCACCTGTAGAGGTTTTCCAACGTCTGTTGCAAGTCTCGGCGTGGGAGAGGGAAACTCTTGAAAAACGACGATTTTTTCACAAATTCGTTGATAAAAAAAAACATGAATTTGCATAGTAAAGTTATTTCATTAAATGGAAACGAATAGTTTTCAGGTTTTCAAATAATTCCACAGGCCTAGTTTCACGTCACACTATCCACAGAGAACGGTTGCGCTGCTCTAATTTACTACATCCAAACTCTAATATCACTTAATGTGCGTGAAAACTTTATGAATATTCTCAAATAAACACATATCTAAGAGCATTTCCGAAATTTAGAAGCTTTGTTGAGTTGAATTTAGATCCTATATGTTTGAGACACGGATTTTACAGCCCCATATTTTTCAAGTTTTTTCGAATAATGTTACCCAAATTCTCGGAGAATAAGTATTCGTAAACGTATTGTTTCTATTTTATATCGCTTGTGAGTGAAATGGAGTAAATTGGAAGCGTTATTTATTCAGCTGCAATAGAATGCAAATCTGTTTTTAGAAGTAAAAAAATCAAATGCAATCTACTTATTGGTTTAGCGAACTTAAATTACTAGTTTATTTCAAAGCCGATCAAACTCCTCTTCGATTTGAACTATCACAACAAAGTCTATGTTCCCTTGCACTTCAGAAGTTATTACTGAATGAAGAGTGTGCCTTTAAGGGAGATGGTAGAATAAAGCAGCCCCACAGTTCAAAGCACTTCGTTCAATGAGGGATTACGGTCAATTTTCCGTTTTTAACAGGTAAATAATAGCCACTGAAGGGGCAATTTCGACCAGACAATTCAGAAGAGTTGGGCGCTCTCGTAAATTTGAAACAGGAGCAACAAAACACAAACTTCGGTCTGCCATCAAACGCGCCGCGCCCAAGAAACCTGGAAACTGGCAGTGTTTCATCATTAAAACTTGCGGTAACACGTAAAGGAAAACTCAACTGAGCAGCTCAGACATTTTATCCTTAGAACACTTTACTTTGAGGCACTTTTGGAGCTGCAAGTCCAATGCACTGCGCATCGTTTCCCAATTTACCAAATGCCAATGTAAAAACGTAGAGCAAATCGGTGTCGATCTAAGAGAAAGCAAATCGGTGTCGGCTGCACATAGCACAGATTGATACTAAGCTGAGCAACAGCTTTACAAGCAGTTTCTCTGAATGCTAAGAAGTGAAGTCGTTGCTGGAAATAACACTTCTTTGCAATCCAAGAGAAACAATATGGGTAAGAATGAGTTTTTCCAGGCTTACGATGGAAGAAAAAAGTATAAGATGGCATAAGATGTCAAAAAAAACGGAGAGTGATTAAAAAATAAAGAAGTATTGGCCAATTTCATGGCTGAAATAAATATTAACACATCGAAAAAAATATATGTATTCATCTCTCAATTTGAGTGATGACGTTCGAAGGAAAAAAGATCAGACAGTTGAGATGAGGTTGATCCGAGTAATTTATTGCATGCAAAAGTAATAGCTTTGTCATGAGAGCACTCAGAAAATTGCTTTAGACCGAGATTTTGTTGCTGTTCTGTGTAATGGAAAGTCACTCAACATTGGAGCGAAATAGAGTCAGACAACTAATTCCCTCGAGATGACATTATTCATTCGTTCTCTAACAATTATTCATGTTAACAGACAACACAATATTAAGCCAAACGTGAGTTATTCTTTTTAATATCAGCGACAGAGAACAGGTATGAAGGGATAATAAAAACTACAAATTCAGAGGAAATGAAAGTTATCAAGTTATCTTGATGATCAGGTCCTGAAGCCTGAGTCCAGAAAAAGCATGTAAAAAGCAGGTTATTATCAGCTTGTCGATCACGGGAGTCAGGTGCAATAGGCGACGCAGGTAAGTAAAAAGACCGGCCGGTTGAAAAACTGCTCTGGAACTTACGCTAAGAGAGACTGCAAGGCTACAGACCCAACTCAACCTGTCGCTGGATTCACCATCGTAATATTTAAGGTTATTCAAGTGATAACAGAGTATCCTACTTCACATGCATCAGCTGGAAAGAGTTTTTAAATTTTTAGCTCAGTTCGCAAAGCTGGGGTCAGATTACATCTATAAGTCTTAGCGCTACAGTTGACAGCAACAGCTCTTCTGCAAACTGGGCCAGGCTAAGTGTTATTTTTGCATGCTAAAATCCTCAAGTATGAGTTTTTAATTAAATTTAAGCACTGAAGATCTGATAACTCTGGTTAACTGCCAGATGTTCAGCGCCCAGGTATCTACCCTGATAGATCAAACAGTTTTTAGTAGGGTTCAGCTGAGTACTTGGATGTGTGTACGAAATATTCCTATAGCCACATCAGGGCTAAGCCCTAACCACAATAGAAGGTGTCCGCTAAAAGAGCAACGAATTTAAAAATGCCGTAGTTTTCAAACTATCATTGCAAGAAGGCCTCGATAAATATAATTTAGAAGATCAAGATCTGAAATTTAACTTTGTTTGTTTACCTTTCAAAATGATATCCCGGATTGAATGCAATCATGAATATGAACGTTATAGTTGGCTCAGTCATTCTTTAAAGTAATGAAATCAACAAACGCTACGACTTCTGAAACCTCATTTTTCAAATGGGCACTGTTTGACCGCACGATTCGAAGTTCTCTTTCTTTTTTTCTACTGGGCACAAATAGGATGACCTTACTGGCTGAAGAAAACTTTACCTGTGAAATTAGCTGTTGAGAAAATCGAGGCTTCAACCAGTCCATGGTTTCATATTCAGTGTGAGTTGTAGTTCCATCTTGTTAATAACATTCATCAAGATACGTGTTATTTGGCAGATTTTTAGTCAGTATTTCTAGATAAGCCAATTCTATGCAAAATGTTTTAGCTAATTTTGTTGTTCGTATCAACAAATGTATAAAGTCCGATGAAAGTCACTTAGACAGCTAAACAAAGAATAAAATAAAATTTAAATCTTGCCCCTTTCAATAAACCTATTTCATCCTTCGAGGAGTAATACTTATCAAACGACAGTTTTTGGAATTTTGCTACATTTTTAGCCGATACTTTATAATAATCTTCTGAAACCATAATAACCCAATAGACAAAGTTACCAGTTGTGTTTAAAGAGCAGAAAAAGAAAACACTGGAAGTGTATGAAAAGAGGCACAGCATACAATAATATTATCGAGCATACTAGACTTTCTGCGGAAAAAAAGATAGTCATGCAGTAGGAACATGTGCTATAATGGGATATGACTGCAAGATGCATCACCAAACAAACTAAGAGTACTCTACTGTACTCCTATGTGAGCATGCACTCTTCACATGAGCAATTGAACATCTGGTGGGTTTCACGAACTATTTGAGCTTCTGCACGTTTCACAAGTTGTGTAGCGTCATAATAGACCTGAAATATGTGCTCTTCGGCACCAGCTTCAACAAAAAAGAATTTATAGAAGGAACCCGGTGCATTCATAAGAATTCGCATTTGATGTGAGGTCAGCGTTTTTGTACGAATAAAGTAATAAATGAATATTGATTGTCATTAAATCCTAAATGAAAAGCTCAGTGTGCATGGTTTGTACTCCATTTTGCAAAATTTAAGTTCAGGAGAGCTTCAGCAACGACAAATAAGTTTTCGTATAGATGTGGTGGAAGCATATCAAGCTGGTCAATTGCCAAGCATCTCGACGTAAAGCAATCAAGTTACTCGTCAATTTTGCTCCACAAAATATTCGTCTATGTGGATGCTATTGAGACAACTAATAAAAGGTAAAAAATTTTATTTGACGTATTTACAGGAATGAGATGCCTGTGATATAAAAGCACAGAGACGACCCAGGTTCTACATGGAATTTTAAGCTTACGTAGAACTGATAATGTAGAATATGGTTGTTTGTAGAAACACAGTTAAATAGCATTCGTTGTTCAATGAGCTATGAACGGAGAGTGATGCGTTTGAAACATCTAACTAACTTCTGTACCAGAATGAGCATAAATTTCATGAAATGAATACACGTAACTAATGCTCGCACAACAGGCAATGCTACGAACCATCTATACGCTAAACAGATCATAAGCAAATGATTGTCGATTTCTGAATATTTCATGTTACTAAATTTTGACACTACACAGATCAGAGCAAGTAACTGGTAGACTAATCGTACCACTATCTATTGATGCTAAACAGAACGTGAACAGATCAAATTCACGTAATATATGCTAAGCCACTAAATTGAGGTACGAAACGGATCATGAGCAAGTAACTGGCAGACTAATCTTATCTCTATCTATTGAAGCTAAACAGAATGTGAGCAGGTGAGAATTCATGTAATATATGCTAAGCTACTAAAGTTCGACACGAAACGGATCATGAGCAAGTAACTGGTAGACTAATCGTACCACTATCTATTGATGCTAAACGGAACGTGAGCAGGTAAGAATTCATATAATAAATGCTAAGCTACTTCCGAGCGATGCTAAACGAATCACGATCACGTAAACGATAGAAAAGTTCGCCTTACCGACTATTGAGGTAAAAGGCGCCGCAGTGCGACATACGGACAAGCTCGGTGTCCGTGGTGATCGTGCCGGAGTCCAAGGCACAGCTCCGCACCACCAAAGTTGTCTGATTTCCGTGCTCGTCTTCTGAATGTCGGACACAAACCAGACATTCCGTACCAACTCGCCACTTCGCAGGCATGTGACCAAGGTTATTCAAGGTTATGGTTTACTACAGCTTTTTCGATTCACAGGCATGTGGTCAAGGTTACTTAAAGTAATGTTTTTTTTCACTTCACAGGCATGTGACCAAGGTTAGTCAGGGTGATGGCTTACCACAGTTTTTTCACTTCAGAGGCATGTGATCAAGGTTTACTACAGCTTTTTGAAAACTTTCTCGACTGGAAATAGTAATACAATATCCGTGTACTCAGTAACGGACCCCGATAGAAAAATGAAACGGAAAATAATCTAAACGAAGCATTACAAATTAAAATGTCGAAAACACATCAACTAGTTTTCCACTCCGGAGAGGTTTCTACGTTGTACATACATTTTCCTAAATCGAATTTCAATATTAACCATAACTAGAGGAAATATTCGCTGGTTGTTCTTCATGGTGTTATAGATTAATACTTTAAAGGCCTAATCGATTGCTTTACTTTGATGAGCTTATAAAAAGAATCAAGTCTTATAAATAGATAACTTTACTTGCTAACCTCTTCTGAGTCTAAAAAGAAGTTAATTTTTATTTTTCTCGGTCATACACTGAGTTTTGAAATTATAGGCATGTCGACTAGAGGCAGCAGCTGTGAAAAAATTATCTAAATCTACGCAGCCGAGTGGTTGCTACTCTAAGAAAGAGATAATTCAAAGAAATCAGAAGGCCTTTCAAATGATATTCCCCTCAATTAGAGCGCATTAATTGTCAACATCCTGAGTGAAGCTGAGTCGTCATAGGATCAGATGTTGGTGTCCCTGGTAGAGTTTTTCATGACAGTGGAATGAACTTTACCACTTTATTAATCCCGATTCCTCAGACAAGTTTAATCTAATTTGTGGTAGTTCATGTTGTAGTCCTGAATTTTAACGTCCACTATCCTGGTGATCAACAAGACGTGACCATAACCTCGTTCATGAAACAGGTTCAGTTTTTCAAGAGACCAAGAACGATTTAGCATCCCTAAAAAGATTTCGTGCTCTGTGATCGCTTTAGAAAGACCGTAAAGCAAAGCGATTTCGAGACCCTCTGGTCTGCGAGTAAGCTCTGATCACCACTTCCCTTGAGATATAGGAACAATATCTAGAAATCAAGAGAGACTCATCATAACTGCACTTACTTGCACTGATTTAGGACTCTGATATCGGCCTCCTTAGTCGGAAAAGCTGGGTAATTTTTTGGCGCTTGAGTCTGTTAACAGATCTTACAGTAGATTAGTCGTTTCTGCTGCTACTTCTTTGAGAGATGTTCATCCACGACCTTAAATGTTAAATTACTTCTTGATAACACTTTTAATTGTTTTTGTTTCATGCCATTGCCAATGCTGTTTAGGTTTTTATTTTTTGACATGCAGTCATGAGGGGAAGTTGCTTTCTTTCGGTCATGGAAATGTTAATAGAAAAATAAAATTCAACTGTGTTAATGCTAGTACAATATTTGCAACAAAAATGATGATTATTAAAAGCAATGTTCAAACAAAATTAAGGTGTTATTAAAAGCAGTGACCATCCGAGACACAAAAATGCTAAAATATGATAAAAGGTGTCTTCGAGTTGAGAAAAATTGCCACTATTCCTAAACAGACTAAAATGCCGCGTGTAGACGGAGTTGTCTACAACATCGCATTTAAAAAACAACAACATCCTGCGCTTTGTTTGGATAGTAATACAAGTCTGGATTGAAAGTTTTTACCCACCACAATACAATAAAGGGTGAATTAGGAAGCGAGAATCGAAAGTTGTAGCGTGGAAAATATCCGGTGAGTCAAAAATCCTGAGGAATTGGCCTATGCATGGCCTAAAGAATTACAAGTTTTTGAGCTTCCCTATGATCTAGTACAGCAGACGCGCATCAGCAGTCATTATACCAGCAACATTTTTGCTCACCGTTGCGATTAAAACGTTTTTATTTCCTCTTGTTCAACTTCTCTGTTGTCACATGTTTTATAAAAGAATGTTCAAACTCATGTCAAGCCAATTTTGAATTTTTCTTTTCGTTAGCTTATCAAATCTTAATCAATATCAACACAAAAAGATCGACAGTGAGCAAAATTACGTTCGCTGCCTTTCATGCGTACAACTGAAGCACAAAACGTTTCCAATTATATTGACTTTTTGGATATTATTTCCATTTTATGGTAGTCAGTAATTGTGAAATGTGAACAACTATATCTTCCTGATAACCCATCTCACTTTATGGTGAGCATAGAATATAAAATCAACAGGAGCAATTTTGATCTTCGAGTTAAATTCGTAGGTGTAATTGAAGTTGATTAGTCTATACTATAATAAGAGCTGCGTCCGTCTGTCTGTCTCTCTGTCCGAAGCCTCCCGAAAGTGTGTGATGAGCGTATCTGTGATACGGACCGAGTGCACTCGGCCTCATCAACTTTCGGGAGGTTGAATTTTTTGTTTTATCGTCTTTCTTTCATTTCGCTTTCTTTCTCATTTCATATAGAGGGGGGTGGACTAGTGCCAATAATACAAAAGCATGCACTTTGAGATAGATTAAAACGAGGAAGAAGTTACCATTAAGCAAATAAGCACAAACTCAGATCAGGCGTCATGATGCAACTCTAGCATAAAGCGGTGCAGAAATTTACCTTGCCGTATGTCACAAGGTGCAATTTTCAATGAGGTCAAGTGAAATTTAGATAGATTCGATTGTTTGTCAGAAATGAGCGAGAATACAACTGTATAGTTTTGTTACCTTGCGTTTATTAACTGTTTTGCCTTGCCTCCCTTGTGGGATTTCTGGTGCGTAAAATCGCACTCTTCATGAGCATCGAGTTTATAGCATGAACGCATTCGAATGGATTGATTCTTCCCTTAGGTTTTGTAATAAATTCTAGCACCACGTTAGCCTACCTGGTTCCAAGCAAATGTTTGCCTTAATGGCAATTCTTGTGAATAAAATTGCACTCTTCATGAGCATCGAGTTTATAGCATGAACGCATTCAAATGGATTGATTCTTCCCTTAGGTTTCGTTATAAATTATAGCACCAGGTCAGCTCACTAGTTCTTTACAAATCCCAGCAGTGAGCGTTGACCTCTGTCGCCATATTGCGAGGGCCGAACGGCCGCTTTGCATGCATTTCCAAGTCAGGCCCACGCAAATTGTGCAAATCGACGCCCAGTTGACAGAGCCAGGTTTTGAGATGATAACGTGGCTCTTTTGTGCTCCGTGTCCTGGGAAACCCTGAGTTGTTTTTGCTTTACCAAGGGTTTTTAAAAGCATCTGTGGCTGATTAATATCAAAAGTGATTTTGCACACAATGTTTTAAATCACTTCCTTATCAGATTTCACTTTTTCGTGTTTAATTGTTAGATTTGAAGTAAGTTTTGAAATTGATCTTGTTGCGACTGTGTTCAAGAGCTATACATTGATGTATAATCTAAATTTATGAGATTTTTGACTGCTTGCGAAATGGCTCACCCAAAAAATTATTAGAAGTAATTTAATTTTAAATATTTTTTATATATGCAGGATCTAAGCTTTAACCAATTCGAAAGTTTTATTCTAATTTCATGCCTCAAAGAAAGGGGCAAAACATTTTCTCTGCACCATTATTTGACATATCGAATTTTGAATGAGTCGGTAAATGAATCTCCTTATCCTAAACGAATCACAACGTGAAGTTTTCCAAACATTGCAAAAGTAAACAAATTTCTTTACATGTGCGCCCAAGTTATGAAATAAATGTTCACGGCCCACATTGGATACAATAAATATTTGTCTCGAATTTGTGTGCATTAATTTAAGCGCAGGTTCTTACGGGCAGCTCGAAATTTGAAGTTACTTGAACCCACATGAAATGTATGTGTTAGGAAAATGTGTATTCTCAAAAATGTTATGAGAGTAGGAATATAAACTAAACTAGTGCATTTTCTGGTACTTTCACTAATAGTGGGTGCAATAAAAACCATTCATCAGTACTTTATTTGAATTAATTTGTGCTTCACAGAACGAATCAAAGCCAAATTTCGGCCCATCAATCACTGGGCGAGTCTAATGGAAGAGAAGAAGTTAAGACCGGCCCAATTTGGACTTCTTGTGCAGCACGGTGCCTGAATTTCTTCCCTACTGGTCGATTGTGAAAAATTTTCGACTTGTTGATTTGATCGCATAGCAGTTTAACCAACTTTCTCCCTTCACCAGACCCTGTCTAATTTTTTCGCCGCCTGCATGCATACTTTTCGCTGCCTAACTAATTGAATCGCTAAGGCGGTGAAAAACATGCATGCCCTGGCGAAAAAGTTTGACTGGGGAGTGTGTCTTGTACGAGGCCTGAACAAATACTGTAGCTGTTGATTAACTACGTTTTAGGGCGAATATTTTTTAGGTTACGGAGAAAGTATGTCAACTGCAAAAAAGTCGATGCCACCGTCAGCTGTTTGTCCCTCCGCAAACTTGCGGCGAGAAAAATAACAAGCGATGAGATTTTGCTCGAGTCGCCATAGTGACGCTCCGGGTGTGCGCAGCGCTGCGTCAAAGTTAGCTCCCTCGCTTTCATAGCCCCTTCCAATTAATTTCTAAAGGACAAATTGTATTGAAGCCCTTCAAGGTACAGATCGCAATCAAAGATGAAGAAATTTGACGCTAACGCAATTTGCTCCCGCTGACGAACTCTTTCGAGTTCAAGGCTCGAGAAAATCACGAATATTCGGAACTATTGCTAGACTCTTTCATTTCTCCCCTGTCGATATTTTAGCGAGACTGGCAGAAACGGTTAATAATTTACATGGAACTGACAGTCTTCGTTGCGATATGAGAATTGGAGATTCTTAATTGGGTGAACTTACCAGGGTGTAATTTATTGGAAGACAGGTTTGATTTTACGAAAACAATATTGCCGTATGTTGAGCATGCGACATATTATTTGAAGTCATTTCAGTTAATTTGCTAATCAACTCGTTATTTTATAACAAGTTTTAATTTTCAAGAGTGAGTCATGTGTTCTACTAAATTTGCGTTATTTAACGGTGGTGGAAACTATAAAATAATTTTACATTTTTTCTAGCGATAAAATCCTAAGGATGATAACTGCCGGAGTTATATTGAAGGGTCGATGATGTGAAAACAAAATTAAAACGTTGCTCAGCAGACGGCCAGCCTTTGATGCATCTCAAAGTGCAAAATAGTAACCTAATAATCAATTTTTGATGAAAATTAGACTAAATTTATGACTCTGAACCCAGTAAAACACGATGAGTGAATCTCACAGAAGCAAATGTAATGTAAGCAAATGTAAGCAAACGCACCAGTTTTGTATTTCTTTCAATATCGTGAAATTATGTTGTTAGTAGTTCAATAAAACTGTTCGCTGCGGAAACAATTATGATCAATTGTCAATTTTTTAGTGTGTCGTGAGGATGGAGGCAGGACTGGCTGGTTCAGTGAGGCAGGACAGCCCCGAAGAGTTCATGTGTGTACTGTATGTGAAGGAGAGGTTCAGTGGACACTTCCTTCGTCTTTCCTGTTTTTCTGTTTCCCACCTACCAACTGTTGTCCTTTCGGGAGCGATTTTCATAAAGATCTGTGCTTTTGGCAGATTTCAGAAATAGACCAGTTTCGATTTATCTTTTATTGAAAGATTGCGATTCGAATATGAATGCTTTCTAGGTCGAGCCAAAAGAAATGCCTAATCAGCTCGGTTTGAATAGGTACATATTATTTCTTAAATGCCTGGCTTACATATCATTTTTTAAATTTCTGCTTTACACATTATTACTTAAATGTCTTGTTTACAAATTATTACTTGAATGTTTGCTTCAAAAATTACTAGATAGTCTGGTGTACACATTATTACACAAATTTCTCGTTAACAATTTCTGGTCTTTAATTTCTGGTTTACATACATATAACTACTTATACTTCTTAGATAAATATTTTATTTGAATGTCAAGTTAGACGAAATTCCTGACTTTATTGTTGCCTTTCATAAGCTCGAAAATTAGGATATGTTTATATATTTACGGTCGTGTTTTTCAAAAAGCGGGGCTAAATGTACTAGAACGCTCATCATAAAATATTTTACAGTGTTCCTATGTTCATTTTCATTTTAGAAATTAAAATTTGTTTTCATGACCGACACTTTAGGCCGGCCCCTAAATAAAGTTGCATGTTATTTCATTTTTGCTATGATTCTATGCATTGTCCATTCAAATTTCGTATCATGTTTTTGTTGCATAACGTAAGCGTCATTTAGCAAAAACATCTGCAGCAACTAAAATTCGCTGTTTGATGAGAATTTCCACGGAAGAGATCAGATGTTATTAGGAGGGTCAAAACGAAGTGAAGGACTACGCAGATTTCTCAAAATGAGCTGGAGTTTGAAAAAATTATGATTCGGGAAGCGTGTATTGTAGCAAGTTGTTATGAATGACTCACGAGAAACGTACCAATAAGATTTTAAGGCGTTTCTTAAGAAGTAAGAATGCAGCAAAGAGAAGACTGGCATATTGAACATGTTTAGATCAACTTATACATAAGTTATGAGAAAACCATCCAGTTGTTTTTGAGGAGCGAAGTGTGGGGTGGAAGAAGGAGAACGTCTGAGGAGAAAAAGACGAGAGTGAGAAGACGACCGAGAAGTTAGAAGTGAGAGGATGACAGAGAAGAAAGAGATGAGGGAAGGAGGACTGCAGAGAAGAAAGAGACACAAGTGAGAGAGGACGGCAGTGAAGAAAGATGTCAGAGCGGAAGGACGGCAGGGAAGAAAGAGGATGCCAGAAAAGAAAGATGTGAGAGTGGAAGGACGGCAGAGAAGAAAGAGGATGCCACAGACAAAAAAGACGAGCGAGAGAGAGAGGACGCCAGAGTGGAAAGTCACGAGATAGGGAGGACAGAAGAAAGAGAACTTCAGAGAAGAAAGAGACGAAAGAGACAAGCGAGGGAGGACGACAGAGATGAAAGAGGACGTGCGAGAAGAAAGATGACGGCAGAGCAGAAAGACACGAGAGAGTGACGGCAGAGCAGAAAGACACGAGAGAGAGGACGCCAGAGCAGAAAGACAGAGCCTCATCACGTATGCGGGGGCGGCCGTGTGTGACCACATGTCGGCCAGCCTGACACGGCCTGGCACCCGACCTTCCTACCTGACCGAGTTCTCACCCAGTGTTGCCAGATTGGCGTCTCCAGGCCAGGATTCTAAATTTTCCCCGCTTGCTCAATAGAATTTGATTACAAAGAGCGGATTGTGACTAGTGAGGCCTGTTTTGACATGAATTAAATCCTGCCAAACTACATTTATTAGGACGTTCAGAATGAAATGCCAAATTTGTTTCGTTATGTCGTAAACAGAATTTAACGTTTCATTCTTAGCGACCTAACATAATAACTCTTGATATACCCAGCATGGCTGCCAGATAATGTGATCTCCGGGCAGTTTTTTTTGTCAGTCAAGCTAAATTTAAGCGATTTCTCAAGGGAAAACTACTTAGTAGAAATGGTCTGATTTCACACTGCTCGAAGTCAGAGAAAGCAACGTCTAGTTGTGGTTTCTATTCGTACTTTGAGAAATAATAAACACAGTAGCAAGCAGAATTTTTGAGAAAACCGCTAGCACACAAGTATCTTATGTCATGATCTCAGCACTAGTTTTGCTTTTTGGGTTACAATACGTGAAAGTGTTCCCCCAACTATTTAATAAATACCATCTTGTGTTGGAGTGTGGGAATTGCCTAAATGTATCGAGGACGTTCAAGAATTGATGAGATTGGGCCTCCTTGATCAACTTTAAACACTTTGCATACAAAAAACAGTGGGTGATCAAAAGCCTCGATAGTTATTGGAAAAAATAAACTCAAAACAGTACGGAATGTTGCCTTCATATTATTTGGATTACATATCATCAAATTCTTTCCTATTGCTGCCAGAAGTGGTTCCTAGATAATTTCATGACTTTGCTTGGTAAATATTTAGATTATAGATATGTCACTGTCTGTTGTACTTATCGATTAGCATCTTTGCTTCTGCAAGTATAGTTATTAAGGCTTTTATATAGTAGTCAAAACTTAAAAATATTTACAGTAATATTTGGGAATTTACTTCAGATTTTGGGATTATTCCACAAGTTTTATATCAATTATACGACTGAAAAAACTTTCTCTCGAGTGCCCTAAGAAGGGCGACCCATAACCAATGCAGAGAATTCAGAATAAACACGAATTACTCAAGGAATATATTGAAGTTTGATGAAATGATCCCAAGTCACAGAGATGTTGTGTTGCATTCCATGACACGTTCATGCTTCATTTTGTGTCCAAGGAATGATGGCAGTGAAAACTTTTCTGACAGCGAATCAACTCTAGGCTCTGATAATATATAAGCTAACACGATGAAAAAAGTGTGAATAAAAAATTTGCTCCTGCCAATATACGCACAGAACTCCAAGTTACCATGCACCAAAGCTCAGACGATGATAGGGGGCGCAGACATAAGTCTAGATTTTCAACCAGTTTTAGACGTGGAAATCGATTAAAATATGGAAAACCCATTACATTTGTCTAAGATACAGTGATCAACACTAAATATGCTTCTGCCCTCACCGTACACTCCTGACAGCTTGATGCAGGCAGTGGCTGGAAAGAGCCCCTCTCTGTTCTTGCGTCCCGCCATGCACGGGCTCTCCAAGATGCTCGTCGAGTAGTTGTTGTGGAAGGGATCTTCGCAGGCGCGGTTGTCTCCGTTCACAGACACGCATTTGAAGCAGTCGATGGAGCCTGAGGCTGCTCGGAAAAAGAAAAGTTTTAACGTTCATATAATTCGTTAGTATAATACCTTGAAGTTACGTGGTGTGTAACGTTTATATTATGCGTTAATGTAATACCTTAAAGTTATGTGGTGTAAAATTTATGCATTGAATTTTTGGGGTTGCAATCCCGAGGGATTTTGTGTTTGTTAATTTTCGGAGCTGCAAAACATGGAGGTTATGTTTTTGTTAGTAAACTTCGGCTTATTTGGGTATCACACAAAAATATAAAGACGTTCTCTTAACATCCAACATTTTTTCTCATAAGGTATAACAAGGTAAATAATAACTCCTTTAACGAGGACAAACATGTAGCGGAGTTTGTAAACACCATTTTAAAGTACTTCAACGATCGAAAAAATCTACGGGCTTAACAATTAACATTTACCTTACAAATTAATACTTCACGCGAATAAATTCTCCCATTAAGGGACTGATTCATCGACAAGTTTCAAAAATTTATGGCAGAAAGATGCATTAAACTGTAATGGTCACCTGGTATACAAAAATGTTATTGGATTAATGCTTCGATTCATGCAACGATGACTATGTTGTACAAAATTAGAGAAAAATCGTTTCATTCACTACGATGGAATGAGAAAAATCACTCCAAATGAATTTTCAAGTGGTAATTAGTTTCAAAAAAAATTGAAACCTAATTCAAATGATACCTCTAAAAATTGAAACATTTTTCTTATGTTTCATGGGTTTGTCAACCCTGAAATATAGTTTTAGTTTTTGGGAAAAAATGTCATTCGAAATATCAATCCAAAACATTTACTTGTAATAATCATTACCTTTGTAAAAATCGATGTTCGGTTCTCGATTATATAATTTATACTTCAGATTTCCAGGCAAATTCATGTTATTTTACAAAATTGTTCAGAACGATACACGAATTTAACGAATAGGTGAGCATGAACTACTGTAGTGGGAGTCTTGAAATTATTGAATCAGTATTAAAACGAACTCATTAGTGCTCACTGCAAACGAATATATTTCCATTGTACACGTATCTAATGAAATAATTTTCAAGATGAAGTGAATGTATGAAGCTGTTTGTATTAAAGAGGAAATTCTTATAGTTTCCAATTTTGCTTCAAGGTATACAACGTCTAGGGCATATTAACTCAAACAGGTGAGTGACATCAGGCGCAAAGACGCCGTTTGAATAATATCATCGAGATGGATCAATAGCAATATTGTTAATAGGAAATCCTGCAGGTACAATTTTTATGAAAATGTAGACCACTCGAAGGTGACTTCTAAGTTACCTTCATATTTGTAAACTCTGCATTTGATCATGTGACTAAAACATTGATACTCGCACTCATCATTAATGCATTCAAACTTTCAAAAGGAGAGACACGAAGAAAGACTCGACAATGTTAGTCATGCACAATAGCGGCCGCTAAATCTCCGCTAAGTATGCAAACCTTTTCTACCGCAAGCCTCACAGAAACCCAAACCAAACAGTGAAAGACTCCGACAACTTCGAGGAGTCCAATATTTCAACTGTAATGTTCCTGAGACTATATGTTCAATATTCTCTGCAAGGAATAGCGACGGGCAGTTAAGTTAAGTGTTTACTCCATCCTCTTGACATGATAATGAATGGAATGATTCAGCCAGCGGAACGAAGGTGTTGTTGGTGCTGGCTGCTGATGCATCTTCCAGCAACAAATGATATCAGGGGTGGGGCTTCAATAGAGATCATTTTTATCAGGAGATTCGAGAACGTGATGATGGGAATTTCCTTCATCTCAGAGAGCCTCGGTGATTGACGAGGAAGCTCGCTAGAAACCGTCGGGTCTTAACAAACGCAGTCAAATGGAAACGAGTGAGCAAAGAGCTTTTTCCGGTCTATTGAACCGCGCGATTTATGGGATTTAGGGGCTACAATTTTCTCGACGGGTTGCGAAAATATGTGGGTGAACTTGACCGACGTTATACTTTGAGTATGATAATTCGGTACAGGAGGCTATTTAAGTACTTGTATTCATGGCCCGCTTCAAGTAGTACTTTAACACAAATTTTCCACTCGCGTAGATATGAAGGAGTGAGCTATAGGAGTGATAAGTCTTTCGTAGGAGTCAAATGTCCAGGATGCCGTGGCCTCCACAAACAGCTCATTTTAATTAAAGCCGTCACACAGAAGGATGAGAGTCTAGACTTTTCATTTCATAACTTTATTCCAATCAAATGTACTTAGCAGTCTCTTAAATGCGCTGAAGTTACGAGTTGCATAGAGCATCATGTTGTTGTAGAAGATACATGCTCTGATGTGATTTCAGTCTTTTTAAAAATACACTTAATTTTGACTTAGGTTAAGAAACAGCACACTTGTGTCGTTCGAGATAGGTACGGATCATGAGACCTTTGATTTTTGCCGAAGTTGTTTGTTAGATTGGGACTAAACATTTGTGATTATTCATTAGGTTCAATTACTGCTATATTAACCTTGACCTTTTGACTGTGAATATTCTGGAATAAAAAATAATGCTGGATTTCTCAGGGGTGTAGGAACTAAGAAGTTGATTGCTTAGTTTACTCATAAATATTGTAATGTCGACCAGCAAATAGTGAAATGAAAACTAGAGTTTCTTCTGGATGTGCTCTTGTTGATTTTGTTTTCAGTAAAATAGTTGTGAAGAATAACCGATGCAATAAGGTGCCTGTAAAAGAAAGTGTGCGGCGTCTTCAAATACGTTTAATAAAGTCATTGTACAATTTCTTCAACGTGTATTTCTGCAAAAAATATTGACGTCACTAACAAAATTTTTTAATAAAATATATCATATTGCTATGACTTTGTTAAGCCTATCTTAATGCCTGAAAAAAAGTTCCCCAACCTTGGCGTAATGAACATTCAGATTCAGCAACTTCTCCTTTCTCAGTCCAAATAATTTTTTCGAATATTTCCAATGTAAAAAATGCGTTCCATGAAGCGATCCAGTGCATACGACTAATTACATATCAGGATTGATTTGGTCTTATAGAAATCAATCTACCTTAGCACTACAGGAATTTTAAAAACAAAGACTAGCGAAGAAATATTTGAAATAAATGAATTAAGCGTTCAGCAGATCCCACTAGAAGATGTACCTTGCATGACTGCTATAGAGTAAATTTTCCTGCTCATTTCTGTAAGCAAAACGATAACAAGGGGAATTCACTTAGTATGGAGATACTCGTATCTCACTGCTTGAAAGTAGAAATTTTAAAGCTCAGTCGTTTGGTAATGCAATACTTTTCCCACTATAGATTAGTCAGTAATGGTCCACTCGAAGCGCACGACGAGGCCGATATGTAAGAGTCTTTTCCTTATATTTATAGCCCAGGACTCTTCCCTTTCGCCAACCGATCGAACTAGTGCCCACTCTTGCTTGTGATTGATCAATGCGTACTAAAATTACTCTTTAATCGAAAGAAAGTGTTACAATTTCGCTTATGGGGATCGTCTGAGCTCAAAAAAAACGTCACTACGCGTACATAATCCCAAAGCTGTGAAGCATGTGCCGTCAGGTGTAGAATTGCGCCCTTGATCTCGGGGCTGTAAATTAAACTCCACCGTTCTGTGGCGAGGTTCTTGTGACTTCAGAATTTAATCTGACTTCAAAGAGATGACCTCGATGTGCAGATTAAAAATATTATCGTTTCGTCCGACGCGAGGCGAAGAAACGTAATTTTCAGCGTGGCTCCCATGAAAGGCTATTGGCTGGAATAATCCTTTGGGTTCAAATAATTGACAAAAAATTCTACTTGAATATGAATTGGTCTGAACGTATTCAATTTTAAAATGTTCAGAAAATTTTGGATTTTAATTTTGCCACAGCTGATTTGGCAACTAAAATCTGTTCAAGCTTTATGTCCTGATGATGTTCAGAAAGTGTGCAACTCATCACGAAGAGCTCCTGCCAGCAGCGCTCGTTGATTGTCCACAGAGTCGTGTTATAACAACGGTTTTATAAATGAGCAATACACAATGCAATAAAGTGCGAACGATTTTCGTAGGAAATGTCATGCTGGTTGATTTTTTATATTTTAATTGAATGTCTATATCCTGAATTAAAAATATTCAATTTAAGAGAAAGAAAAAATAGTTTAAAAAAATTGTTCTCTTCTGAAGGAGTATCAAAGCGTTTTTGTGTGCAACCATTGCATCTGTGATAAAAGCTGGAATTTTTGTTACATACGTGAATTTGAGTTAGTGTAACCATGCAAGTTCCGATAATGTTGCGCAAATATCGAAATAAAAGTTTTCTTTACAAATACTGTGTTAAGACCATTCATGCAGGTCGTAAAACATGCTCAAAGTTTGCGGTGGTTGTATTTATGGATGGTTTGGCTGGGGACCAAATTGTATCTTCCCGTCGAGACAAAGATGTGTGACTATTGTAGCGGAGTTGCTTGTCACTGAGAAATACCTAATGTCATGACATGCTTGAAAATTAACCGTGAAGTCTACGCGCCTCGTGATTGAGGTTTCAAGATTATTTTGTTTCATTATCATTACATTATATTGATGTTTCAAAGACAATGATTCCCCCGTGAAACTTTCGAAGATTCCGTGAAAATTTAGCGCATATACTGAGCGTCTCTTTGACATGGTAACTTATGTTTTCGTTCTTTGCGCAAATTTCGTTCACAAATTCATTGTAGGATTAAGATATAAATCTGGGAGAGTGTGGGAAGATCTTCTTTGCAATTTGTCTCAAAGATATCCCTTCGTGATCACTTTTCTACTATTTAAGCAAGCGGACTTTATTTATTTCATTGCCTTGTAAATTTGTTCCTCCAAGAGTCTAGATTTGTTGCCAGCTCCGAACGGGAATTAATTTGAGGTTCCAGGTGAGTTATGCTACTCAAGCCCACATCTATCATGAGCTCTAATTTTAGAATCGACGAAACGTAAATCTTGTGTTGACGCCCATCTCATCAGTAGTTCGTCGGGAGAATTTGTGCTTTTTTTGGGGGAACAAATAAAGAAGAACCGAAAGGATCACTCAATCAATTATTAAGGTTAATCAGGGTTATCTTAGATCGTTATAGAGACGGGAATAAATGTCAAATTCTTTTTTCATTACTTAGCATTTAATAAGGTTAATCAGGGTCAGCTTAGATCGTTGTAGCGAAGGTAATAAATTTTAAATTTTATTCATTACATTTCATTTAACAAGGTTAATCAGGGTCAGCTTAGATCGTTATAGCGACGGGAATTAGAGTTGAATTTCACGCTACAAATAAGTCTTCAGATACTCTAAACATTCAATCACGCTAGAAAACGGGCCAAATTTAACCAAGGTGTTGACGTATGTGAATACAAAAACATAGATTGTAAACACAAGTCATGCATGACTTTTTCCATGCTGAGAAATTATGTCTGAACCCTTCAGTCACCATTCAGCCAAATAATCCCGAATAAGAATCAAAACTAAGCATAAGTTGGAGCACCAGAATCATGATAACAAAACCACAGCAGCAGAGAGAAATGAGGTGTGTTGGTTAGTCATAGTGATGTTTGCCACTGTAAGGTTTCGACCTATATAATTTGGAGGCTTTTCGAAGAACTCATTACTTTACGATATTCACCATTCCAAATAACAAGCACATTCTTCGAATACTAAGCCAATTTTAAAAATTCCTCTGTGCGATTGTGAATGAGAGTTTTCTACGATCTACGACCGCCTGTATTTCTTTTCTTGACACGAATTGAGGAGCCGAGCCATCACACTCTGATATATCCTTGCAACTTGAATAGTAACTTTTATTTAAGTTTCTTTCCATCAGTTCTAGTAATTTTTACCCTCAAGGAAGAAAATAACACGTTTAACGGGGACAAACATATAGCAATGCTTGCAGACACAATTTTAAAGTTTTCGATACGTTTTAAAAATCTACGGACTTACAAACCAGTATTTAACTTACTTATTTACATTTCCAGCGAATGAATTCTCGCGTCGATTGACAGATTCATTCATCAACAAGTTTTATAAAATTTATGGAGGACAGACGTATTAAACTTTAACGCTCGCCTGGTATACAAACATGTATTTTGTTAAATCAGACAAGAGAAGGTTGCATGTAAAGGAAGATTTTCACAAATTAACTGAAGGTTTGCAAGCTACGAGTACAACCGCTCTAACTCTACAACTGCCTGGCATTTCTTTTTCCTCTTTCATATGAATAGCAGGCAATTTTTTGCATTTTAAAAGCATATTGAGCTGGTTTTGATTTTTTATCTTTACAGTTACTTGAACTCTAAAACCATTTAGAAAAATTACGTTTCTGCTTTTTAATTCCTAAAATTATGAATAAACAAAGGAATTTTATAGGTCCAAAGATGCTTGAAAATGATCGTTGATTGTCAAAAGTTGACTAGTGCACTGTCAAATTATCATGCAATTAGTATAACTGAGCTGTAGAAAACCTGTATGCGCTTAGAAAGCTTTTCAGTTTTTTGCTGTTCGTATTTTCTGACGAATTTTTGAAAATTCAAGATTCCAACCAAGGTAGTATCTTAATATTTATCCGCAAAAATATTATTAATTTATAGATAACTTTAATCGTTATAGACCACAATAGTCGAATTCTGAAGCCTCGTTGATAGAGACGTAATTCACATGAATTAAGCCGTGTGCTGTCAGCTGCATCATTACTTGCGCCACAGTTTAAGTCACCAGTGTGTGCATGCGAAGTAAAGCAGCATTTGAGCGGCTTCGAATGCCGTGTTTTGGTCGTTGCCATGACAACGCGTCGCACCGGGCAAATTACTGTAAAGCTCCAACCGCGCCACCCAACGCATCATTGCAAAAGACACGTAAATGAGTTTCTCTAGTATAAATCACGCTCAGTGATTTTGGTTGAAATTTTTTTTAGCAGAAGTGAGAAAAAAATCTGAAAAATCATCCGAAACGTTTCCAGTTTCTGAAAATTCTTAATTTTGGCGAAAAAAATATAAGAGACATTTTTTTTCAGTAAATGAACTTCAGGACTAAATTTTTAGCTTCATTTGGGTTTTCAAAGGCCTACATAAGTCACCGATCTACTTTGAGAAAATACACAGAATTGAAAGAAAGTCAATGTAGTTGATGGAAGGGTCACACGCGAGTTTGAACAACGAAAACTGGTCAAAGGAAAAGTTTATTTAATATTCTGCGAAATTTTCATCCAAATACGCCGTCACTTCACCCAGGTAAAGCTCAGTGAATGTCTAATAGATAGTTTTTCAGAGCATTTCCTTGGTAATTTAAACGAATTTGTAAATCATTTTTATTTATAGTAAGATTATTGTTATCCATATTACGATTATTTTCAAAAAGCAGGTCAATAGGTAAATATAAAAGTGAATTTTCCACAGGAAAAAAAACGTCTGTTTTATGCGTTCTTTTTTCAGATGATGTCATCTTTCTCCAGATCACTGAGCAACCTCGTTGTGTGTAAATGAAACGAATAGCCCTTAAATACTCGTAAAATACTCATATACCTTGTTCTTCATTTATAACTGTAGCTGGCTCATTGCCGCCACTTTCTCTAAAGACATCACTCAAAGACTCCGGCGCTGAAGATTTTTACCGTATGAAAATGAATAGTAAAATTTACTGAGGCAATATTTTTAAAAAGAAATTACATCAAGCTCGGATATACGAATGTGATGAAGATTTTTGAATGCTCGGGACGCAACTAAAATTTCATAATTAGAATTCAACAAATAGTTTGCCGTAAGATGTTGAAAAGATATTTTCAACGAATTGAGATTCTGAAAACTATCTAACTTTATTTTCAACAAAACGAGATCGGCACGGTCTAACTTCTTCCCACAGTATTATTATTACTGAAAATTATTTTTCAACCACTCTATTTTAATTAAACGAGACAATGATTCAATTTTATGTCTTCTTTCTGACTTGCTCCTCAGACTTTAACAAACTATTCATTAATTACATTTCTGTTATTTGGCGATTTTCTGATCGAACCTATGTATTCCTAATGAAATTATATTCTTAATCACAATTTATTTTTACTATAGTGCAGAGCAGAGCAGCGTTGTACAAGTACTCATAATATCAGTCGCTGCAGTGAGAGAACCGATTCAATTTACCAGAGGAAACTAATAACCAAACAAGTAAGAAATGCACGGAGTTTGTAGGTACGGATTACTTAAAAACGAGGTGCTCCACAGTCCGTAAATGCTGCGTACATTAAATCATCCACGTAATGTAGTCTTGAAAACGTTATAGAAAATACATCGAGTAAATTAGAGTTTTTGCTTTTATGCATTTGCAGTTTTGGTATATACTTCCACATAAAATAAGTATGTATTAGGAATATTTTCTTTAGGCCTTCTAGAGAATATTCCTTTGAGGCTACTCACATTCTCCTCTAAATTCGTGCAAACTTTGGGTTGATCTTCATATAAGTAGCTTTTCACGCAGTAATATAGGAAAGTGAAATTCTTAAGGACTGAAAATCGAGTGTAAAACAGTAATTCTAACTGTAGCAGCTCTATCTTATTACACATGCATTCTGTACCTTTTTTTTCAGTAGGAATTCAAGTCTATTGGTTAACCAAATGAAATATTTATATATTTCTGCGGTAAAAACTTGCTGAAGACATAAACATCGTGTCCTATACGTCAATGCACTTCGAGTTAGGAAGTCACAATAGTTCAGAATCTAAAAGTTGGGGAAAATAAGGATATACTCAGTCATTACACAACTCCACATTGACGACCGTAAAGACTGCAAAATACGCTCAAAGTCATACCTGCTCAATTTTAACGAACACATGAAAACATAGATAAAGAACACAGGACCACATATGACAGAAAAACACTGGACGATATTTACCTCCCTAGGTTCAACTCATGACCGCAGATACCCCGTCCATATCAAGGACAAAGCAACAATACAACACTTTATTATCTAGTCATACCCCATTATTAAACATTCCAGACCATGTGAACCAAAAATACACCGGCTATAAAAGAGATTTTTAGCCTTTGCAAGTGACCACAGAGCGCGTTCCAACACCAAACAGACACAAGTGACCACAGAGCGCGTTCCAACACCAAACAGACACAAATGACCACAGAGCGCGTTCCAACAACAAACAGACACAAGTGACCACAGAGCGCGTTCCAACACCAAACAGACACAAGTGACCACAGAGCGCGTTCCAACACCAAACAGACACAAGTGACCACCGAGCGCGTTCCAACACCAAACAGACACAAGTGACCACAGAGCGCGTTCCAACACCAAACAGACACAAGTGACCACCGAGCGCGTTCCAACACCAAACAGACACAAGTGACCACAGAGCGCGTTCCAACACCAAACAGACACAAGTGACCACAGAGCGCGTTCCAACACCAAACAGACACAAATGACCACAGAGCGCGTTCCAACACCAAACAGACACAAGTGACCACAGAGCGCGTTCCAACACCAAACAGACACAAATGACCACAGAGCGCGTTCCAACACCAAACAGACACAAGTGACCACCGAGCGCGTTCCAACACCAAACAGACACAAGTGACCACCGAGCGCGTTCCAACACCAAACAGACACAAGTGACCACAGAGCGCGTTCCAACACCAAACAGACACAAGTGACCACCGAGCGCGTTCCAACACCAAACAGACACAAGTGACCACAGAGCGCGTTCCAACACCAAACAGACACAAGTGACCACAGAGCGCGTTCCAACACCAAACAGACACAAGTGACCACAGAGCGCGTTCCAACACCAAACAGACACAAGTGACCACCGAGCGCGTTCCAACACCAAACAGACACAAGTGACCACAGAGCGCGTTCCAACACCAAACAGACACAAATGACCACAGAGCGCGTTCCAACACCAAACAGACACAAGTGACCACAGAGCACGTTCCAACACCAAACAGACACAAGTGACCACCGAGCGCGTTCCAACACCAAACAGACACAAATGACCACAGAGCGCGTTCCAACACCAAACAGACACAAGTGACCACAGAGCGCGTTCCAACACCAAACAGACACAAATGACCACAGAGCGCGTTCCAACACCAAACAGACACAAGTGACCACAGAGCACGTTCCAACACCAAACAGACACAAATGACCACCGAGCGCGTTCCAACACCAAACAGACACAAGTGACCACAGAGCGCGTTCCAACACCAAACAGACACAAGTGACCACAGAGCGCGTTCCAACACCAAACAGACACAAGTGACCACAGAGCACGTTCCAACACCAAACAGACACAAGTGACCACCGAGCGCGTTCCAACACCAAACAGACACAAGTGACCACAGAGCGCGTTCCAACACCAAACAGACACAAGTGACCACAGAGCACGTTCCAACACCAAACAGACACAAGTGACCACCGAGCGCGTTCCAACACCAAACAGACACAAGTGACCACAGAGCGCGTTCCAACACCAAACAGACACAAATGACCACAGAGCGCGTTCCAACACCAAACAGACACAAGTGACCACAGAGCGCGTTCCAACACCAAACAGACACAAGTGACCACCGAGCGCGTTCCAACACCAAACAGACACAAGTGACCACAGAGCGCGTTCCAACACCAAACAGACACAAATGACCACAGAGCGCGTTCCAACACCAAACAGACACAAGTGACCACAGAGCACGTTCCAACACCAAACAGACACAAGTGACCACCGAGCGCGTTCCAGCACCAAACTCACACAAGTGACCACAGAGCGCGTTCCAACACCAAACATACACAAATGACCACAGAGCGCGTTTGCTTCAACACAAAACAGAAAATAGGACTATATTCGTCTCACCTGGCGTCCATAGCACACAGACAGCTGCGACAAAGAGAGCCGCCGCGCGCATGGAAGACGACATCTTGTAGAGTTGCGTCACGCCTCGAGTGCTGCTGTCCGCGGTGGCGGTGGTACGCATGTCCGCATTGCTCACATCAGAGGGTCGAGGTCCTCAGCAACTTAACCCTGTAACAGATAAAACGAGTTCATCATTTCCGAAATGAAAAACTTGTCTTTATAAAATATTCGTTTGATGTTGATTTAAGAGACAAGAGTGGACGAATTAGATGTAAAAATGGCAGAGATAAGTGAATATTAAACTCAAATTTCCTGCCAAGGGTTAAGAATCTGATCACATACCTTGAGACTTAAAATTCCCAAGCTAAAAAATTATGAATTCGCACCAAGGGAGACAGCGTCTCCAATCTCAATCCAAGGTTTTAAGACTTTCTCATCAACTGTTATTAAAAGTCGTATGCACACTGAAATTTGAACAAATGAGTATTCGAACAGTAAGAGTTAAAAGGGGACAATATTAATAAAGTGAAGGACAACTGATATTTTTATTTCATTCCATACAGTACCTTCTTATGAAACCTTTGGTTGTTTCGTAAATAATAAATGCTTGAAGACATAAAACCTTTCAGCATGGGTGTCTTCAAGCACCACACAAGTGTTGCTCATGGCCTCATCAGGTAACTAACTTGAGATTAGAGGTCATGGCTACAATTCTTTGTTCGTCCTTCGAGACAACCTCTCAAAACTACAACGCTAGCGGCTCATGCGTCACATATAGGAAAAAAATATGTATCTTCGCGCAAGCAATTTTTAGTTGTTTGGTTTCACTTTTCATTTACTTCCGCTTCGACGCTTTCAGAATTGTTGATCTTCCAGAAGCGCAAGGAGGATTTTTAATTTTATTACAATCGCTGTTTTAGCACACAGCGACGCTCCTGGTTGGCTTCATGCGAGCTTTCTTCCTGATGAAGAGACCCAAGAACGCAAACAAAAGATGTCTTTTTGGCTCGATAAAACATGAGGAGTTCTGGCTCTTTATACGATGGTCGTTCATTGTTGCACGGGCAATTGGGATATTAACGTGGAGAAAGGAGTCAAGTCCACGATCTTTGAGCATAAAACAGCATTGAACGCGATTCCGAGAAATAATTTTTTATGGAGTTCCAGAAAACGAGGGTAGAGCGCTGTAAGTCATTTTGAAGAGAGATTGTCCTGAGATATTGTCACCAGTTTGTCAATTAGTTTTGAAGAAGCTTGTTTGCTGCTTGCTGAATTGTCAATTTAATATTTATTACAATGGAGTAAATAGAGCGAATACATAACAAGTACGTTGAGAGAATGGAGCTTTTTGGGTAAAAAGAAAATATTCCTGATACTGTCCTATAAACTTCATAATATACCAGAAACAGGTTTTCTTCGCTTCATTTCCATGTTAAAGGAATGAAAATTACTATCGTTTTCTTTTTCGTTACCCTAATGTAATTATTAGCCAACAAATGCAATAATACTGCCACTTAAATTATTGTAGTAATGACACCGGATATAATGTTCGTACTTATAAGTTTGTGGAACACATATCGTCTCGTGGGACTTTATTGGTAAAATTTTTGTATCGTCTCGAAACACAAATGCATCTCGGCTCTCTCGTAAAAGGGACTAAAAATGCTACTATTGTTATAAAATACTATGTTTACATAAATTATTTGAGTAGGTGTGCTAAGTTATAGCCATAAATTCAACGGCAGCTAAAAAATACAAATAAAATTACCAACTGAAAATTCGCCAATTTTTTTGTTTTGCACCTCTGAGATTTTTTTACCATTGATTTACCATCCCGAGACGTCATTACACCGCAATATAAAATCAATGAACACCTTGCTACTAGCGGTTTTTGCTTCTTCTTCTGCTTAAAATTCATGAATGAGCAATCTACTCAGACCATGATGTTCATGCGTGGATGCACGAGTGATTCCATTATTATTCAGATAAACACTTGAATGCCTGTCAGAAAATGCTCTTCAAATTCAGTTCTACAGTCTGGGAGGAATGGAAAGTTGAAATATTCATGGGTGTACCGCATAATTCTAGGATACCAAAACCATAGCAGTGCACTACACTTGCGGGATACGCAGTTTGAACTCAATCAAAGTTTTTTCACACCTGGGACGAAGAACCGCAAGTGATCGCATGTGAGATCAAAGAACAGCTTCTGGATTGATATAGCTGAAATTGCGTTGGATGTACCATAAATGTGCTCGGTAATTGGTTTGCGTTATAAAAATATAAACTACATACTATTCAAGCACCGTCGTCCCCTTTAACTATTTTTGATCTTTCCGCAGATTACCCGAGATCATCCTGTTCCGAGATTCCTGATATCTGCGGTCTCCAAGGTTACCAGATGCATCCGCAAAACTGCCACAGCGAAGAAAGATATGTCAATGGAAACAGATGGACTGTCGAGAAGATTAAGGAGATGAAAGCATTGGGAGTAAAGAAATATGATGCATTCGGAGTATGAGATACGATGGATCCGTAGGAAAGAAACGTGATGTATCCTTAGGAAGAAGTTTAGGACATGATGTTAGTGCAACGGTTTGCAACGAACATTATTGAGCCAAGAGTGGTAAACATGACGATCGTAGCACGTATTGAACGCTACTCGAAGATAACTTTACAAAAATACTACCAGAAACATGATATTAAGGTTTTGTGAACGAATATGAGAAATTACTTCATAACTTTGTAGGTAACCAAACAGCCTTTGAAACGTAAGATATCCGAAATAGTAACGAAAATTTGCTCAAATAATTCAGGCAAAAGATTTAAACCTTGAGTTGAGGCTAAAAACTCAGGAGAAGCACTGTGAAAAATACGAGGATAAATTACAAACTTCCTTGAAGCATATATGATGAAAGTGGCATTTATCATAATTTTAAGATGTTAGACAAAATTTCCCAAAGACTGTGGGAGCAAACACCACGAGCATTGAACAGATAAAGACTCACGGACTTGCCAGTCAGAGGCAACTACCGTGGTAGACCTCAATACTGTGGCCTTGAATGATAAGCCGAGCGTAATAAAAGCCAGCTGTCTGTGTTTGTTTGCTGCCCTACCTTGCTGCTCGCAAGCCTAGTCCCAGATTTTTGCTTCATTCTAGAAGGAAGAATGCAGCAGCTTGTGAAAACAAGCACACGCTAAGTATAAGAATGCAGCAGCCTGTGAGCACAAGCATACGATAAGTATAAGAATGCGACAGCATGAGAGTACAAGCACACGCTAAGTACAAGAATGTAGCAGCTTATGAGCACAAGCACACGCTAAGTACAAGAATGCAGCAGCTTGTGAGTACAAGCACACGCTAAGTACAAGAATGCAGCAGCTTGCGAGCACAAGCACACGCTAAGTACAAGAATGTAGTAGCTTGTGAGGACATGCGTATACGTTGAGTAACCATGCTGAGTTTCTGAGTTTTTCATTGATGAAAAAAAGGGACCTTCTAACGTAAAGCTGGCAAAATATAAATGCCACAAATATACGCTCACTGTAGCAGTGATAGCAAATTACGTGCAGATCTGTATTCAGTGCATTTACGTAATTTAATGCCCGTACTTCATTTTTGACTCTCTGTTTTTGAAGCTTTGCAGAAATACTCGTTTTGCGACTCTGATTCTCTTGAATAATAATTTTAAAGAAGCCTCGCAAATTTTCACATAACTATGAGAAAAAAATGAACAGCAGTTCAGAAGCAATTCAAAGTTTTCAATTTTCACGTTCCTATACCATTAATACTTAAAATTCATTAGTATACCAATATAAAGAGAGCGCATTTCAGCATAATCGTGTTGTTCATTCTTTTGCGATTTTTAGTAATTTCCGGTAGAATTTCCAAGGTTTAATGAAATCTTAGCAGCTAAAACTTAAGCTATACACTTCTCTATGACTATTATATGTCAAAACAATTCAATTGTCATCATTCATTCTAAAAAAAAACTCCTAAGCTTATGTTTCAAACATAATTTTAATACACAATCGCCTGCATTCACACCCTTTTTTTGTGAAAATGAAAATGGCTCTACACATCGCGTTCGTCTGAAGCAAAGTACGTATTCCTGTTATAAAATGTTCCTCACAGAAAAATGCAGTGGCGACATTCTCATCCAGAACACGAGAGACAACGTAAAAAAGATACTAAAAATTCTGGAGCGAGAGATGGCGGCATGATTTTCTACTCATATTGCACCTCTGGAAAAATATTCTCTTTTTGTGCTATTTCCCAGTTAACGAGGCCAACCTAATAAGACGAGGGTAAAATGTAGTCAGTGCTCTCGCAAAGACGCACTTCAGCTCCTCTCATCCTCCAGGCTTGGACTTTTCTGAGGCATTTTTTGAGGTACTGTCGCAAAATTTTGATGAAAAGGATTACAAAAAAATATATTTGAGACGTTGGAAATTAGTGTGTATCAACGCATTCATTAAAATAGACACAGTTTCTCCATTGAAGCTTTCATAAGTCAAATTTTCGAACTGGAAACCAATCCGCTTGAAAAAAACGTTAAGATGTTGCGATCATGAGCCTATAGCATTACATTTTAGATAAAATACAGTGCAGGCAATACCATAATTTTACCTACTGGTGTAGTTGTACATAAAATATGTTTTGTTTTTTTCACTTTGTTTGATGTATATTCTCACTTGGATAATAATACAAAATTTCGACGATAATACTTCAAGAATTATAAGTTGTAAAATTAGAAAATCCACAGTACTGCATTTTACCTTTGTTTTGTAGATCTAGCTGCCTCGTCTTCAATACGTATCAACAACAAATATATAAGATAAATCAACACTAATTATATTAACGCAAAGTGTGCAATTATGAGAGGAGAAACTGATATTCTACGAACCAACTTACCAAAAATTTGCTGAAACTAAAATAAGTTGAAGTTCAACGGTACGATTATCACGTGTTGTCACTTCTACCAACAATTTCAGTTCAGCAAACTGAGACCTAACGGCTTTTACAAAAAAAATGCCAGAAGATTCATTGGAGAAAAATTTAAATTTAAAAATTGACTTTATTTCGACCCTCTTATGAAGAAGGAATGCATACAGTTATAGAGTTCTTAGAATGATCGAACTCTCGCAACGAAAATAATTGTATGTATTTATAAATAGGAAAATACGGTTTGTGATTAACACAAAAATAAGCGAATTATCTATACATGAGAAATATGCAAAATAGATTCAAGACCAATGTGAAAAATATGCAAAATATGTTCAGAACAAATAATTTGGACGGTTCACGAGTAAAACACCCGAAATTATTTATACGGAAAACATGGGGAATAATTTTGAAAGACAACACTGTGAAGGATCAATACAAAAAATACGTGATATGAATTTATGAGAAAAATATACGAAACAATTATGAGATCAAGTATCGTTATGGCTCGATACAAAGAAATTTGAGGTACAAGTTGATGCGGAAAATATGTGAAGCAATTCAGAGCACATCCCGAAAAAGGATCGATGCGAAAAAGGATCCCTTTTAACATCGTTCAGTACCGCACATCTCCACGTCGACATATCGACGAAACATGCAGCGTTCTGTGTCACCGTGCCATGAGTCTCACACCCTCATACAGACGTATCGACTTACCTGAACACCTATAATGGATCTGCGTCCAACAGGTCTAAAGATAGGCCAATACAATTGATTCATCCACCGACCTTTTGTTCATCAAATAACTTGGAATAAATGCTCAGCACCTCACAAAAAATCGCGCCAATGAAAACGTTGAGTACCGATCCTTTGTTAGAGACTAGCGCAGGAGAACTTTCAAAACTTCCCCAAAAAATAAACCTTTATACGGAATTGTTGAGACTCGTTTTTTTTAATATCTACAGTGTAGGAATAATTTGCCAATTGAGGATTTACGTCTGTTAAGGGTATCACAAGTTGAACTATGGTTGGGGTTAAAAAATGTATTCTGAAATTGCATTAAAAACTAGCAGTTTAGAAAAGTCGTTTTTTCTATTCACGCTGTAATACTTACCTAAGATTTTTTTCCTAGAGTTTGGATTCATGCCAATAAAATTGTGACGCTCATTTACGCGTGAACTTTGCATTACTGGTTTACTGCTAAACAATAATAGGTTTTAAAAATTGTGTTTTACCAGTACTATTAGATTTTATCACTAAATTAAAATCACTCCTTAATATCCAATGAAAATAAGAAATATAAATGCTGATGAAGAAATGCCAGACCAGTTCCTAATAATGAATTATTCCGAATCTCTTGGGCTAAACTGTGACAGGCACGTGAAATTCCCTACTTGCATCAAATCATTGTATTTCAAATCAGTAAAAGTAAATACCTCTAAATGATAAAATCACACTTCTATGCAAAAATTCAAAGTTACAATATGACTGGCGTTTTTATTTCGAAAAAAGTCTGCGGATTTTTCAACCAGTATTTAACTTACAAATTCAAGCAAAAATACGCTCAACGTTATGCCGCCCACCAGATGGACAGAGTCGTCAACAAAGCAAACAAAATTTACGGAAACAGTCAAACAAATTTCCATGGCTCGTTTGGCGTACAAATATGCTCTCCACGTCCACCTGGAAATTGGTGGGGGAATTTGTGGCTAAAATGTACATGCATTTCGACTGAATTACTGAATCTATCGTAACCTGGCCTAATGCGAAACATTATTCGATGACTGACAAATGTTTTCAATAAATATTTTTGATCGAAGATTCGTAGGAAATGGAAAAGTCGTCCTTTAATATATTTAATATGTTATTGCCTTTAAATTTTTTTTATGTAATCATTCAGACTAACTTCGGGTGTTTTTTTATTATTAAACTAGTGTACAGGACCCTTAGAAAATGATGGGATTGGGTATTTCGCTTAAATTAATCTTGCAGATGTGGATGACAAACAAAGATGTCCATCCTCATCGTACCCGCAATTAAAATGTTCTTGTACTTGTGCACTGGTGAATTTCGTATCACAGATACCTTCATTAAGAAATCCTTTGAGCGTGGGAAAGAGAGACGGACCAACGAATTTAATCAGTTTAAACGAGGTAGCTATTGTAATGACAGAAGGACAATGACGCAAAATAACAGATAAATTTATTTATAAATTTATGTCCCCTTGCGTTTAAATATTGATTGATCAGTGTTCAGAACCCGTCACAAATGACGGGATTCTACATTTTCCTCTAAATAAATATTCCAGACGTGGATGGCGAACAAATGTATCCATGCTAACAGCACCCGCATAAAAATATTTTTGTGCTTATTGTGCGCTAGTGAAGTATCAGAGATACGGTCATTAAACATCCTTAAGAGCGTGACAGAGTGACGTACCAGGAAACAACTGCGTATCATTATGTTGTGGATTAGTTCAAGTTATTCATTGAAAATAGGCGATGTTGCTGCGAATTCACTAGCTCTAAAAATTGCAGAAATTGTTCAAACTTGTCCCTCTGTTCGGTTATCCACAAAATTAAGTGTAGTTAAATAGGGAAATTGTTTATTATTGATCTGAATTTATTTTTCTCTAAAACTAGTAGTGAATCCTATGTTTAAATGTTACTATTGCTATAATGCTATAAAGAAAATACATTTATCGAGAAAATAATTGCTGGCTGATTTGAATATCATTTCCTTTGAGAACGAATCCTCAAATAAAATTGGTAATTTTTACTGTAAGGGAAAATATGCGCTTCAAACTTTTTGTGGTGACAAGACCTTGAGGCTAAATTCATGATGAATTTAGAAATACTTCAAATTTTCCATCGAGCAAGACACGATAACCACGATGTCTAATACGAGTACGTCCATCAATTCATTCTCGAGGACGCTAAAGTGTTAACTAAATCCCAGTACCCTCCTCATGAATTTTCTCCGTCCGATTCAAACACGAAGAGAAACCCCGCACAATACGCGAACCAAACTAAACAGAGTCTGTGAAGGTCTAAAGCGTTTTGTTGTTTATTTATAGCTTCCCTTTTGGCAAGAAAAACGAGCTGGTTGTGTGTGTATGTCTGAGCTGGCAACTTCTACAGCGGCGGAGCAGCAGCGATGCAATATGCTGCCTAGGCACAATTCCATAGCTTTTTTTTCATTTTCAAAGGCCGACGGCATTTTTGCGTAATAAAGTAGCGATGGCGGCCGTCATTATTTGACGAGATGGAGCCTACAGAGCTGCACTTACGGCTCCAGCGTCGTAAAATGACCGGGACTTACGACATTAGAAAGCTTTCCGGTCATAACTATGCACCATGATGCTGCGATGAACAGAGGAGACTCGAGTGTCCTGCACGCTTGCGCTTGCTCTGTAATGGTAGATTCTACATTATAAATACGACCAAACGCTAATGGCGAAGTTTTATCACGAAGTGCTTTATCAAATATCAGATTGTTATGTATATTTGAAGCTTCTTGTTCGACACTATATATGTATAAATACGACCAAACGCTAATGGCGAAGTCTTATCACGAGGTGCTTTATCAAATATCAGATTGTTATGTATATATGAAGCTTCTTTTTCTACACTATATATATATATAAATACGACCAAACGCTAATGGCGAAGTTTTATCACGAGGTGCTTTATCAAATATAAGACTGTTGTACATATATGAAGCTTCTAGAGTGTACATTCTAAATACAAGAAAATGCTTTTTGCAAATCTGCCTGATGAGGCATGCTATCACACGTCAGGATGTTATATGTGCGTGCATGAAGCTCTGCACCAGAAAAACTGTAATGAGAGTAGTTCATTTTGTGCTTCAAAAAAGTCTATATTTCGAAAATGGCTCAAACACTTACCTGTCCTTCATTTCTCCCCTTTCAACTTTTTATTCGGTGCGAGGGATTTGTTCATCATTCTGATATTTCTTTGAAAATATGTTCAGTTGAGGATAAATTTCTGTTTTCTGATAACGAAATTGTTTTTTTGTGCGGTTTTCTGGTTTGCATTTAACAATAATGACACCACAGTTTCCGTCCAGTAAATTCATACTACATCGATGAAAGCGTCAAAAGAAAAAAAAGAAACTTCAGTTGGCGCTGCATTCATGCGTTCCGGGATTTCTTGAGGGGTTTTGCATCCCAAAGAGTTTATCTTTGAAATTACTGATTTTATGAAACCGATGCATGGTGATGATGAAATCTCGTATTTTTTTTTTTGTTTTTGCCTTAGGTGCCACACAGGAAAACTCATTTCTACTGTAAATGACCTTGAACAAATAATGGATAATTCCGCATCTCGAGTTTTTTTAAATGAAATGAACATATTTTTGAATAAAATATACCGACTGTCCATTTTTTTCTCGTCGGCACATCAGAACGATTGATACTCCTTTCAGGGTTTTGAATGCATTTCAATGAGTGGGAAATTTGAAGCTCGAATATTTCAAGCAACGAAACAAAAGATTTACTTATTCAAAACCATTCAAACCTGCCCGTCCTCACATTGATAAGTTTATGTTTGGCTTAAAGGTTTGCATTCGCCATCATACGCAAATTAATCTAGGTGTAGAAAATGACGAGTGGGTAGCTTCGAAAAAGCCCAGGGAAATACCACTCAAGAATATTAAAACAGTTCTGCCTGTCACTGCAAACGTATTTTTATTTACAGCGTACCTCAATGTTCAGCCACTCTCTGACACCTATATTTTGACTGAGTTCATATTGAATAGTTCTAACATGACGCCTTCGTTGCAGCAGGAGGAGAATGACACCCTGAGTAGTGTAAGAGTTGACTTATGCAATAGTTCTATGCTGAAACCCTGATCGCAATAGGAGGATAATGACATCGTGAGTAGTATAAGAGTTGATACATGCTATAGTTCCATCATGAAACCCTGATTGCAGGAAAAGAGCATTGAAAGTCGGTAGTTTTGAACAAGGTCATGCTAAAGTGAGTAATGGTAATCTGACAAATTGACAGTTATAACTTTATCTTATTCATGTAACGTATCAAACGTTGAAAAGCTAGCACAAAGGTTCCTGATTCTTTTCCTCAAAGTTTTAAAATATTTATTCCATATATTTTCTTCTGAGCTTTAAAATATTTCGTTACTCGTAGTTACTTTGAAGAAAAAGATTCCTAGCCTAGGATACATCATAATAGTTGAATATCTCACGGCTACTACAAAAAACTTCAAAAAATTATGTATGTACATCGTGTTCCTTTATCGTATAATTCAACAGAAGAAGCGCTGTTTCATATGTGTGCTGACAGCTCAATTCTAAGGAGAAAGTGCGTTCTTGGCATTCTTGGTATTGTATGGAGTTCGACTCTATTTAGGAAGGCGAACGCGTCTCAATAAATGCTTATGTTGTGAAAATCCCTGAATCCATCCATAATATTATCCAACGCTAAATATAAAGGAAAAAATAACTGACGAACCATCCGTACTTTTGGCAAAGTTTTTACCACAAAGTTCCTTAATTAAGGTGATGATTTCAAGGTCGATGATCTCAGCACTTATTTCAACACCTTCTTCCTTTCAAATGCGGTTGAAGAGTCATAGGCGTGTTGCTGATGGTAAAACTGGTGCATTATTTGTGTTCTGATATCAAAAGATCTCGTTTCATATTTGCTGCTGTCTTATAAGAAGCAGTGGATAAAAAAGTTAATGTTTTCTCTTCGCTTTGAAAAAAAAATTTCTTGGGCCGAATATTTTTTCGCTTCTTCAAAGCTATGAAGCGAGGACTGCGTAGGAACATACAAGGCAAAAGCAATTAATATAGCATCAACAACGATTTATTTGTCAAATAATCATTTAAATATTCAAAGATGTTATTTTTCAAAGGCACCCAGGAAAATTCTAGGCGATATCAATTCAAGTTACAAAATAATCTTGCAGATTCTCAAAACTACTATTATCAGAACCCAAGTACATTTCTCTTCCAATCAATCTTTCGTCAACGTTCACAAGATATTCATGCTGGAATCAGAGAAATCCCCTCAGCTCTTTTCAGGTGAAAGTAACCACTATTTCAACGACATTAAATACCAATTTAAACAACACTTTTAGGACGTATCAAAGTAGAAATTTTACACAAGCCATGCGTCAAGCTGGAAGTCGTTTCCCTTAATCTGCAGAGAGGGGGTCAGCGGAGGCCGTACGCTTTATGGCTCTCATGACACCATAAAATAACGCAATATTGCGACTCCCCTCCTCGTGCTGCTCACTCTCTATCATTCACGAGTCAATTTTCTGACGGAGCTGAAACCTGTACCCGCATCTGACCCTCCACTCCAACGGGCACGTGTGGACTGTAGCTCGTGGCTGTAGGTGACCCTCTACACTAACGAGCACGTTTGGACTGTAGCTCGTGGCTGTAGGTGACCCTCCACTCCAACGGGCACGTGTGGACTGCAGCTCACGTCGGCTTATACTTCATCGCCGCATTTATTTGAAAGGTTCAAAGGTGTCGGCGAGGGCGTGGTCAAGCTGCTTAATGCCTCAATGTCAGAAAATTTCTCAATATCAGAAAATCATAATGCCATCTGCATGCATACTCTCATTCAATTTATTAAAACGCAGTAAAGACATTTTCTATTTCGAGGTCCGCGTATAGTTGGTGCAGTACTACTATATGTATCTTGGACAGTGACGAGCTGAAATCTCTTTTGAAAATGCTCAACGTTTTTCACCCACATCAGTTTCTCCGACTAACTTCCGCTTTGAAATCTTTACCTTGACTGATCTTTACCTCGGTTCCATCTGATCTTTACCCCGACTGCAGTGATAATCTTTGTGGCTGGAAAAATTCGTAGGCGAGTCTTTCGAAAGCGATCCCCGGTGGTTCGAAGATCATTAAATTGGGGAAAAGTTTGATGAGCCGTAATTTTGGTGTCATTAGTACCTCAAAAATTTCTAATTTCATTTCATCTTCACGGTTTACCTCAACAGCAGCTAAAAGTCTGTCATTCTTTTTACTGTACATGTCAGATAAAGGGAAAATGTGCGAAAGAATATGTACTAAATAATTTTTGTAATTGATGGGAATTGCTTAAGCGGGACAGCCATTGAACTTTATATTAATTCACATTGAAAAATAGCGTATGAACATTTAATAATATAGAACTGACTCATGTTATTGTTACAGAACATTCACTCAAACGTTTACTCAAGCCAATGAAAACTTAACTCAAGTGAACACAAATGAAAGTAGCATTCGTGGTTTCAAATCGAAAAATGAAGTGTTGCGACACAGCCGACGACATGGCAATATAGAAGTACGCGCACTCTGCCCTACTGCTGTTCCCATCCACCTTACAACAAAAGCAGGAAGACACTCTTTGCGGCTAGACACCCACACAACACTGCCGGCCGAAGCTGTGTGCAAGACGCCGTAAATTATACTGAGCCTAAAAGACACAGTCACAGTTTCAGTTTCAGTAAAAGACACAGTCTTGCGTGAGCAGGTCGTCTGCCGTCTTAGAACCACAAATTCGAGCAGCTTTAATTTTTAAACGCGCTTCTCAGTTTCGCCTCCTCCGGAATGCACTGAATGTTGCTCACCTGTCTCTGAATTTCCCTGAGAAAACCACAAATCTTGCGTTTATTTGTGCCGCTTGAACCGCTATTTTGGGTGAACTTACAATGCTTCCTTATTGCTCATAGCGCTGAAAATAATGGCCGCAGATGAAGAGACTTACGGTCAACGTAGAAAGAAAGGAGAAGGAAGTCGACGAAGAGTATCCAGCTTTATTAATTGTTGAAGTGAATTGGGAGAGGGGATATATTCGTTTATGCTCTATTATGTTCTTTAGCTCATGTTGACATAGCTCATTTAATAATTTTTGAGATTTCTCAGCATGCTTCTAAGCACTAGTGCATAATGATAATCATGCCAATGTATGAACTATGAGCTCTGTAGTAAAAAAGTTGAAACTATGTAAGAGATTTTGGTGACGATGGAACGAATAAAAAGTGATGGCATAAAAAATGGAATAGACTGCCTGCTTTTCATCACAAAAATGTTTGGCCTCATCATGTTTGTTAAACAGAAAACTTTCATGGGTGAGTTACTGCAAATAAGTGAACATAAAGAACCTCATGCAAAAACTTTAATACTTTCTTCAGAAATGACCTCGATGTTGAGGTTCAATAGCAATACTCTATTGTTGACAGACAACAGAGAAACGAAATTGCTCCTCGTTTCGGAATAATTATTATAGGAAATTTAGTTTTCAGCAATTCAGTGACAAATTATATTAATTGATACATGGGACACGTATCTATTTCATATGAATAAAGTTAGTCACCTAGATACGTACATATTACTCAATATTACTTCGATTTGAAAATAAAGTTTTAAACAAAAATATCAAAGATTTCGACAACATCTGCTGAAATCACCGCAACAAATTAACACTGCAAGAAATTACCACATTTTTCACAGTTGTTCGTATGTTTTGGTCGCTGCTATGGCGGCTTTGACAGCTACGCACAAAACCTGCTTGAGCTCACATGAGGCAGAACTAAAAACAGATCCGCACATCGCGCAGCGCTCGTCCATCACGCGCGCCCATGCAAGCCCCAGCAAAACCAGCGGTCCTGCTCTGGGAATGAAAAATGGGATAATTTATGCACGCTTCCGCAGCAAGTTTTCATCATTTTAAAATTTGAAGGAACTTCATTATTCCGCCCTCTTGCGCAGCGGTGGAGCAGCCAACCAAACGTACCCGGGTCCTGCTGCTGAGAGCCCTCAAAGGTGCTGTTGAGGGTGCGAGGGACCTTAATAGCGCCAGCCTAATAACCTGCCCCTATTGGTGCGAATTTTTGAAATTGCAGTAATTGCCATATCGGTGCAAAAATTTCAAGAAAACTGGGTGTAAGGCAATTACATGCGGAAACACAAAATGGTCTCGCTGCAGAAGTAAAACGGAACGGAGGATTGAAAATGAAACTATCCTTCCATGATAGAACTTATAATTACGACCGCACGAGCACTTGCGTGGTGCAATCTTTGCTCAGTATTAGGCGTGGTCAGGATAGGGACAGTACCACTACTACTCGTATTACAAGCAAACGCACGTTGAAATCTGAGCTTATATTTCTGCTAGTGTGCTATGCTCTGCTAAATGCTTTCTGACATATCATAGGAAGCGATATTTCAAAAACTATTATAATATTCAGCTGATAAATTCCTGACGATGGAATTTAAACGCGCATAATTTTTTTGGGAGAGGCGAATATATTCACAATAAACACCTAGATATTCTTAGAAGTTCTATTTTTAGACTCATTTAACGTCATAAACCACATGAGCAACAATACCCTGCTGCTAAATTCTACACATCGTTAAGTCATTCAACGCTTTAAAGCATAAATTTTATAACTAATAATTTATTATTTTACCATTTAGGGATTCGCACAAAATCTTTGAAACAGATCACGCAAGGGATCAATGCCGCGTTTCTATTTGTTATCTTGTTCTTGATTGGAGCGCAACCTGAAGTACTGTAACTGGTTTGGTGCAGCAGTTGATATCGAAATTTATTATGCTAAAGTTAGAGCAATATTTGGAACAAGAATATGTATTGTGATTTCTTGAATTGAACAAATACGCAGGAGTAAAACTCCAATTGTTTCTTTTATAATAACAAATTAATTGTTTGTACTTGCAGGAAGCCACAATGTATAAATCGGGTTCTTAGAAACATGTTAGCATATCATGTGCCTCCAAATTTCCCAGCCTCTGACTGCACTTAAAATGTAAGAATCATAATATCAAAAACTGTTATGACTTTTTAATCCATTCGGCCTTTCAATAATTATGCAAGAATATCCAATGTATATATATATATGAACAAGAATATTCTCTCAATTTCGTTATCCGTATGCTGAACTTGAGTAATAATTTTAGTTTAGAAATATGATACCACAATTTCCCATTTTTCAATGTTATTTTCAATGTCTTCTCACGTCTACTTTAATTTTAAGTCGAAATCCACGACTTGTAGACATAGTACGAAACATCTTCACCACTCTATTGACGATTTTTGATTATAGAATAGAGTTGGCCCGCAGAAGCAAACGTTCTACCACGAAGACAGTGCAATTGTGTCACAACGGTATGCAAGAACTGTGCCACAGATATAACCCCTGTGCCACAGATGTAACCCCTGTGTCATACAATGATGCTAGTTAAAAGGACTGACACTGTAAAAAAAATTCCTCATAACTTTGCTTAAGAACATAGGGTGTCGCAGTCGGTGCACATGGCAGTGTGGTGTTGCGTAGAGTGCATGTGGCTTCGTGGTGTCGCAGTTAGTGCACATGACAGAGTGCCACTGCAAATAGTGCATGCGGATTTGTGGCGTCGCAGTTAGTGCAAATATTGAGACAGTATAGCCGTGTTGTGTCGTTGGAGACATTCAAGTAAATCGCGACGCATTGAAAGCAGTTTATTTAATAAAGTACCTGTGCGAATTTTGCTCCAACACACGGTCGCGACAGCGTCAAAAATGCTCACTTTCTCACGCAGTAAGCCGCACGCAAGGAAAATGATGGTGCAGCTAAGCAGACGTTGAAAGAGCAGTGCTTGAGGCAATATTAATAAACAATTAAAATGCTGTCATTTGCCTTAGTGCAGCAACGAGAAATATAATTTTATATACGTTTTGAAAATGACTTTCGCATAGCGGTTGGTGTTTGACTTTTCGAAGCTTTGCAGGTGGTATAAGATTCCACGAAAGTACTTTATCTTGTTGGTATTTGTATCGCTTCATTAAACCATGCATCTTGTGGTAAATTGCTCTTGTCATCATTCTCAATGTGATGCACTCTCAGAGCAAGATTTCCTAAATCAAAATTGAAGGAGGGTCAAATTTATTTATTTATTAGTACCAAACGATATCTTAGCATAGCATTACACTCACACACCAAATTATTTTTTTAGTACATAGAATATCGAAGCAGCGTTACTGTTCTTTCTCTGAATGTGTTGCGTGTTCTTCGGCTGACCCCTGAGTTATTCGGTAGTGTGTCGAGTGTTGGTCGGTGAAGTGTTGAGTGTCATGTAGGGTGAGTGTGCTCAGTGCTATTTGTTGAATATTGTTCACTGTTATTCGGTAGAGTGTGGAGTGTTATGCGGTAGATTATATCCGGCAGAGTGGTTTGTGTGTTATTAAGCAGAGTGGGTTCGGCAACGTAGATTATTATAAGTGAGCACGAGTGTGCGCTTCACAATAGTTTTCATATTCTGTACCAGATGTGAAATCAGGATGCAAATTACGGTACACAAACAAAAGTTATGATGAAAAAAAGATAGTGCTTGCAATGAACATGATAATTTTAAACTGGATTTTACAAACGGTATTAAAAAAAATTGCGTCTCATGAACTACAAAGCTTTCTACAAAATAGGAAATCGACGCCGGTATTTGTTTCGTAAATACAATGTGTCAGAAGGATATCACTCTACAGCTTCTACGGCTAACGTTTTTCTCATTTGTTTATTTCTGATCTGGGACTTGATATGTTAAATTTTTGCGCTTATGAAATGTATTATTCAATAATTTCTTCCTCAGTACAATTACTTCGGGCGTCAGAATTCTTGCTCTTTTATCTCTATATCTTCGCAACGCGCTTTTATACATCGTGCTTTTCAATTTAGCATTAAGTTCCCCTGGAGATTCCATCAACAGGGCACCTGCATTAAAGCGGCCTGATGACTGTTGCTAAAACACACGTCACTCAAGCAGACTGCACATCCATCACTATCAGCACTCTCAATAGAGTCAAAAGGAATACCTCAACTGACAAACCCCTCGGCCACAGCAAAACAAATCAACAACGTCTCTTGAAACTAGAAACATTTGCTGCGGTTGCACTCAGTCGTGTACAGAACTATTATCTGCTCGTGACGGACCGTAAAAGTTGCAGTAAAAAGTTACGGGTGGGGATCAATACGAGCTGCGGGGGCCACACTTTTAACTGCAGGTCCCCGTGTGGAGCACGAGCGGCGCGCACTGAGGTGATGTGTCATTTGTGGCGGTGTGCTCGCTGCCTCGTGTGGGACTTTGCGGTAAGACGATACGATAAGAGAAGGACTATAGGATAGGAATGACAGTGGCTAAGTTCGAAATAAAAATGTTATTATAATAAAGAAAATAGCTGGAATTGACTCGTAAGAGCCGGTGTGCTTGCTGCCTCGTGTGGGATTATGCGGTAAGACTGTACAGTAAGAGTTGGACTATAGGACAGAAATGACAGCGGCTAAATTATAAATAAAATGTCTTTTAACACAGCAAATAGCTAGAATTGACTTGGGGGAGACGGTGTGCTTGCTTCCTCGTGCGGGGCTATGCGGTAAGACGATACGATGAGAGTAGGACTAATCGTGAAATATGACAGTGGCTAAGTTTGAATTGAAATGTTATCGTAGCACAGAAAATAGCTAAAATTGACCCGGAGTGGAGTACCCTAAGATGCTGTGTCATTTGACCACGCAGCCCCAGTGTGCTTGCCTCCTTGTGCAGAACTAGCGCTTGAGGATGACAGAGGCTACATTCAAATCAAAATGTGATCACAATACTAAAAATAACTAGACTGGACTCGGAAGTGAACACGTGCAAGGAAAATTAAACTCGCGTTCATGTGGAAAAAGATTTTTAGGACAGTATACATGTAAAATTTGATGGTCATTCGTTAGATGAACATTGAAGAATCATGGGGTTCATGATTCCAGAATACTATTATCCCGAACATTAACAAATGCAACTTTATATATATATATATATGGAAGGTAATGAAATATACGGCAACATTTGCGAGCAATAACCAAAGAGTTACATTCGGGAAGCAATAGAGAGATCTATCTGTGGTGCACAGCTGGCGTGACCCTGAGCTGTTGTCCCCTACCAGTAGGAGAAAGAAAATCTAATTTCCAACCATCACAGATGATAAATGAACGTCTTCATCAGCGCACTGGTGAGAATTAAAAATCACATTCATGCTGTCTGACATGCGAGTGGAACAAAAACATGGTAGGTAGCCTCATTTTGACCTATTGAATTCAAAGTATGAGCTTCAGACTATGAAATTGCAGTACATATAGTAGCCGCAAAAAAACTTGGACTAGCCCACGATCTGCACAAACAGGGCACTCGAGAGGGGAACTGACTTTGTTCTAGCAAGTAAAACATACTTCAATAGCAGCATGTCAGTTATTTTCAGTAATAATAAAATATAAGTTGCATTCGAAAGTTGCCTACTTTGATGCTTGGAGACGCATTATGTTTTATTGAAGCACTTGAAGTAACAAATCTAAGAAAAATTTTCGTTCACTGATAAATCTCCTAACTTTATTCAAAGCACAACATGAAGGACGTAAAGTTATCATTATGACGTCACACGTTTGTTAGAAAGAACATAAATTACAAGGAAATTTATATAGAAGTACACGAGAAAAACAAACAAAAACAAACATCGGCATCTTTGGGATGCTTTATTTCCAATCAAGCCTGATACAAATGATTTTAAGCATTGGTTTTTCAAATGTCTTATAACTAACACTATATATTGGACACCATGACGGTTCCCCCGTAAAGCCGGTACCCATTTCCGACACCTGGGTCGAGTGGGGTATTGTGTTTGAGCTTTCTCTTTTACCCAACGGGGAAAATCGCTGCGCCAGTGCCGGGATACGAACCCTCGTCTCCAACATACAAGGCTGATCCCTTAACCACTGTGCCACCGCGAGAACGTTAATGAGGCTGCGTGAATGACCTCTCAGTGAAAAAAAACTATAAAAGCATAACTGAAGGAAGACGAGCCCATCGTGTCATTCAAGGAAATTGAGCTTTAGCGTTTTTAGCATTTATTACACGAATAAATGTTTAACGAATTTGTCGGTCCACTTTGAGCTACAGGAAAACATTGCTATTCATGCTTTTACTTCTCTGGTAGGTAAATTGGATGTAACTTTGGGAGCAGAATGGTAATTAATTACTTTGTCGAGAACTATGAGGCAAAACTAAACAGATTTATGCGCAGGACGGCAAGTTGCGCAGCCGAGCTCCACAGCAGACAAACAAAAACGAATGACCTCTTAAAATATGCGTCAACTTTCTGCGAGGCAAGAAGAGCGCCTGCCGAAGTTGCGCTCAAGCTTCCTGTATGGAAGTGGGTTGAGTTTCTTCCAGTAATTTCACAAAAAGTACCAGTCTTAGCCGAACATTTCCGCGAGGTTAATTTTGACGCATCGCCGGGGAACCAGTAAATATAATTTGTTGAACGAAAGCCGAATCAGCAAACAAAAGATGAAAAGAACGAAAGTTTTATTCAAGATGCTAGTGTATACGGCACGTCAAAAATCACGAGATTCGATATTTTCTTGAAATAAATCTGCCAGATATGGATGACAAACAATATCCATCCTACTAGCACCCGCGGTTAAAATGTTCTTGTACTTGTGCACTGGTGAAACTCGTATCACAGATACGGTCATTAAGCATCCTTGAGAGCGTAACAGAGAGACGGACCAACCAACCATCCAAGCTACAACTACAGATTATTATTTGTTTTTGCGGAAAAAGTTCCTGAAAATATTTGTCATGTCATTTACTCCGCAATGAATTGCATTTTCTTGATCAATAGATTAAACATTCATTGCTGCAATATTTTTGGCTTGTAGACAATACTGAGCGCATGCCATACTTTTTACTGTATATTATTTGCGGGTATCTATGATGCCATTCAAATAACCAGGAATTATATCGGGAATGTTGCAGACGAGAATGTTGTCGATATATATAAAAGTGATACCGGAACCATACAACAGTTTAATTTTGATATAGGGTTCAGGTATCATACATACATACTTCTGTCACTGGATGCATTTTTTGTGTGGACACAAATTATTTTAGCATATTATTTTAGTGGAGATGCCGGTGAAACTAAATCTCAATAACTCCATTATTTGAATGAACTTACAAAAATATTGAGGGATTGAGGAAATTTAAGCAATGAATTGCGAATGAATTTATCAATTACTTTAAAACATATTGTTGGTCAGTTATTCGCGGTAAAATTTGAAATACACGTCATAGTATTTATTTATTCCGGAATATTTTACTTTAGATTTCCGGTATTTAGAATACCCGCTTGCAAATTGGGGAATGAAATACTTGTTTCTCTATACCGTGGCTTTCACTCAAGGCTTCACCGAGATTTTAAACAATATAGTTTGCCAGGCGATCAGGATAGTTACTTACAAGCGCAATATTGTTTGATGTTCCAAAAATCACAAAGCGCACATTTAGAAACAAAGGTGAACTACAAAGATGACCAAGCCAATCTAATTTATTGTGCTGAGCACCTTTTAAAACTAGAAGCACTCAGGGAATTGAATTCGAATGACGCAGAAGGGAATTGCAGCGGAAATATAAGCAAGCTCAGAAGTGTGTAGCACAGATACCGCTGTCCAGATGTCAGAGCAGAGCTTACAAGTTGGTCATTTTTCCTGTCCGAAATTTTTCAATTTGGCTATTTTCAAATAAAATTTGAGCACTAGGATAGTTTCATCGAAAAAATTATCAACTGGCGACTGTGTGTTGCAGAGCCAGGATAACGATTGCACTGAATTAAATGCGAAAGAAAATGTTTGCGACTTTCAGCATCACTTGGAGTACGTGTACGTTTCATTATAAAACTAGACCACCCGTGTACGGTTGAGTCTATTTTATTTGAGTTTTCAGCCTCAAAATTAGTAGATTATTCGATGTTTCCCTGTGATAAAATAGTTCAATCTATCCATTATTAACTATGAATATTTTTTTACTTGCATAACAGGTGTTATCAACATCAATGTTTACATTGCAAATTATTTAAATAAGCAAAGTGACTGATAACTGGGTACTAGCGGCCTCGCATACATTCAAAACTCACAGTCTGGTCAGATTTGTGAATTTAGATGTTACATACAGCGCTCTGCCACCAGAAATAATGTATGGCGAAATTTAACTCTTTGAGTTTAGAAAAAAACGGAGAAAATTGTAACTTCATATTTTTATGGTAAAAATACAAGTCTTCCACTTTTACATAGGGAGAAATTCACAGTCTTCGGATTCCAACCTCTCTTGCTGATCTTTCATACTTTATTGTAGATACGGTTTGCTACAAATGTTCAGTGTACTGACGATGGTAACTACGGTTTCTGTCATAATAAATTTGAAAAAATTCTTTCCCATTCATTCATTATGAGTAACTTTTATATTCGTAATAAGTGCGATCAACAACCAATTTCAAAAACAAAAATTATTAATCAAAAACTTGGGCAACGGAGAATGAGTGGTCCAGTGTTAGTTAAAAGCGTTGTTTCTAAAAAATTACTGAAAATACTGTTTATAATGCTCTCCGAAAAGTGAATAGTTTTACACCTCGTATCCACAAAACAGCTTTTGAGAATCCTTCAGACGAGCCGTTTGTTGGTTGGTTGTTTGGTTTCTTTGTACTTTTTACCAGTATAACAAATCCGAAAACAAAATTAACAATATATTGAACGATGTAAACGATACGAAGGGTATCTTGATTCTCATAATATTGTTATGAATAATTGTTGTCTGAAAACCTGAATACTGCATAATGAATAAAAGTTCTAGTTTTGAATACGGACATGAAACAGAGAAATTTAAAATCTTGTTTCCCAGACGCGCTCGTCTCACATTCCTTGCTGTTCAGGTAACCATAGGAATCATTAATGCCTTAATTTAAGCTCCCATAAAACTTTTTATAACTGCCAGCCTGATTATATGAAAACAGTTCCGTTCAAATACAAAAAGAAATCGCTATAGTCGCTCGAGTCACATCCAATTCCATCCCATCTTGTCCTGCTTCTTTTATTGGCACAGATATATTGTGAGCATATGTATTAATATGGTTATGAGTACATTAATAGTTATTTATCCGTCACTAGACCATACCTATCAATCTGGGATAACCCGTGGCTGAATTGAAATCATGCAGCTCTATTTATTGTGAGAAAACTCTAAATTTTCAAATATTCGAGAAAGTTTATAGTAATGTGAAAAAATCCAACGCAATAATTCAACATTCAATTGAACATACTAATGTCGCCATGTTTACGTTCAGTGACAAGCTTGTTATTATGTTGCCAGTGAGCAACACACACACGCTGGAGTCATCATAATCGAGGCGCATGAGAGATGGATGAACTAATTACACCGTCTCATAAGAGGACAGCGAGCGCTGGAGCGTGTTAGCTCGCAAAGCTGCTCTAATGGATTCATTCCATGGTCGTTACGCTTTCAATTTAAAAGACAATCAAAAGACAAAGCAGGCAGCCATGAAAGCTGGATCATTTGCAATGTATAATTCAGGAGCTCTAGAGCTCTAGGAACTCTAGTAAATTTTTGATTTCGTTTCAGAAGCGCTAGTTTTCTTAGATGCGCTTCAATTGAAGTGAGCGCAATCATCTTTTGTCCCAGTGAAAAAGAGAAAGGTATTGACTCACCAGAACACTAAGAAACAGTCAGAAAAAGAGGTAAATTTTTTTTGACGGTGCTCTTGGGAGCAGTTTTATACCTATAATTTAGCAGGCAAAAAAAAAATAAGAGAGATCACAAAATATTCATCCATAAAGATGTTGTACTGAACAGATCGCGACTGGAATTTGATTTATTGTTATTTTTTTGCTAGAATATATAATGAGATTCAGTAAAACTTTTTTATGTCTTAGCATTGAAGTCGATATGTTGAAGCTCTTTTAAATGAATTTTAAAGCTCTTTTATATCCCTGTAGTCATTCTAGAAACTAATAGAACATTATTAATCAACTTTAGCTATAAAATTAATTTAAATAAAACAAATGAAAATCCGTTATTGTCCTCCGCAGGCCACTGTAGAGTAATTTTAACCCAACTCTGTCCCTTTCGTCAGTTCACTTGTTTATTTTTCTTTCCGAAGGATATCAGTTTGATAAACTCAAAACGAAGTCCAAAGCAACGCTTATATTAAAAAAATCATCGTAACTGCAAATCAGGTTTCAACAATGTGTGTTTATAAAGGAATATCAAGCCAAATCAGAGTCAATTGACGCATCTCGCAGCTTAACCTGCTTTTAATATCAGTTGGAGAGGGAACCATGGCAATGTTTTAGCTCCATAATGCCTTGCATTGCCTGAAAGAAATTTTTGAGTAATTGCATATGAGAAGATTGAAGAAGAATTACTGTTCATGCGGAACTGACTCACGTAATAGTTGAAACCTGGAATAAAATTTGTAAGCCTTACATTTTCACCCCTATTTTCTTTCATACATTCATGTATGCAAAGTTTTAGACATTTGTAAAAAACAAAGGTAATATATACAAAATTTTAGGTATTTGTAAAATATTAAGGTAATATACAAAATTTTAGGTATTGTAAAATATAAAGGTATTATACAAAATTTTAGATATTTCTAATATACAAAGTTCTAGATATTTATATATATATATTACAGATGAGTAATAAGAATGAATAAAACTGAATCAAGTTCTTAAAAATTTTGTAATTCAACGTTCACATAAACGCCACAGTGGGTACACTTGACATAAATGTCTCCCAGATTTAACTTTTAAATGGAGCTGGCAATTAGACATTGAATTGAAACAGACCAGCCATGACGTATGTTTTCCATTTTTCCAATTTATGATCGAAATGTTTCAGCGCACGGCAAATTTGAAATATTGCTGGGATATTGGTATTTTTGTTAAAATATTATAACAGGAATTTAAATTATCTATTAAAGTATTTCACGATCAAATTTCACGGCGAAAAACATTCAGTCATTTATTTAAAAACTAATCACTTGTTAATATTTAAATTTAAAATTGTGTGCAAAACGTTGAGAAAAAATTACACGACTAATGTGTTTGGTATGAGGATTCGTTTCGCTTGTGGGGAATTTGAGGAACATATGATTTTTAAATTTTTTTTAAGTAACCCTATTGACTCCCAATAACATATTTGAGAATTATGGGGAAAGTGTTTCAAAATATGAGATATCTTTTAATTCCTTTTCAGAAATTTGACGGTTGAATTTCAAATGCCATAAACACAAAGGTCATCAAACTTATTGATAAAATGAATATACCGTTGCAATCATATTGACTTATGATATGACGTATTTTTCTTATGTATATTCCATCAAGTATTGGTTTTTCTAGATATTCATGCAGTTCTAATTACATGTCCTGATCCACACAATCATGGTCTTTCAGAATCAAATCAGAAAGTTAGCTGTGCTAACAACGAAAGGATACATGAAGTTCTGCACAATATATGAAAATCATCACACCCTGAATAGCCTTTTTTCAATTAAACTGCGCCTAAACAACGTTGGCTTGAACTTATCCTTGCAAAAATGAGTGAAATAATCACTAACTTACTTCGAAGTAGCTTGCCATTAATGTTCGTTTCCCACCGAGCTTCTAAGCCAGGAACTAAGCCCTTAATGAAGCGAAGCATGAATTGATATTCTCGAGAGCGGCCTTTACACAGCGACTGCTGAGTAAGCGGGAAGACGACGAACCGGGAAATCTTGAAGGCAACAAAAGTGATGTATAGCATATTTATCCTCGCTGTAATTTATAGATTAACGGTCATGGAAATTTTTTTTAGATGTCGTTAGGTTTTTTTTTACCTTTTGCTATATGGCTTTTTGCACTGGTTTTGAAAAAATTTCTCTTGAACAAGTAGCTTTATTTCTACACATAGACTCACAATATTGTACAACCCCAAGAAATCTTAAAATGTGAGGAAAAATTTATAAAATAGGAGGAGTGTGCAAAAATAACAGCCTCTAAGTTTTGATAGTTCCTTTACATAATTTAGATCCGACTTATATGGTGTATACACGGGCTCCAAATTGACCCGGAAAGAAAATACCATCAGACTCAAGCGAGCAAAATTGAACTCTCGGAAAGGACGATGGCCTCTAGTACAAAAAAGTATGTTTTATTCCAATCAAGCCTCATCTTGTATATTGGTTTCAAATCTCTTACAACAAACACCAAAACGTAAGGACGGTTACCCCCCCGTCAAGCCGGTACCCATTTCCGATACCTGGGTAGAGTGGGGAATTACGGCTGAGTTCTACCTTTTCCGAACGAGGAAAATCCCCGGGTGGCACTGCCGGGATTCGAACTAACGACCCTTCTCGTAAAGGGCTCCCTCTAAACCAATCGGCCACGGTGACCACGATTTTACAGCCTGGAAGCCGGGGCGAGCAACTAAAACATACATTCATATTCTCCAATATTCCTTAACGTAGTAAGATGTTCGTTTAAGATAAATGAAGTGGCTCAGAATAACATCACTTTGCAGAACCGTCGAGAAGAGCGAAGTAATATGTAATTTTCACTGTGATTAACATTCTCATTCAGTGGATTTGAAGTACCCTGCAAGATATACAACAGTCATGGAGGTTACAGTTCATTGAAATTTAATTAATTCGACAACCTTTTTTGTGCTTAGTATACTTAACGAAATTTTAATGAAGAGAAACACAGCTTATCATAACATCTCACTTTTATATGTACTTCTTGGTTAAAGCAACGGTGTACGAGCTATTAACTACTGCATGTTCGTATTTTCTAGTGTACTCATGCGCTTTTTAACCGAAAGTACGTGCTAGAGTTTAAAAGTTACAAGCATAAATATTCTTACACTCATTTATTACAATAATATAGCTAAACATTGCTGGGCGTTGCTTGCCTGTCATTCTTCATGAAATTTAAGGATCGTGTTCGGCATTGAATTCATATCAGCCGTAACATGATCATGTTTTTTCCGGCCGTACGAAAAGTCTGGGAGCGGATGAAGACACATTTCAAAGAATGGGTTGTTTTGAGTAGTTGCAGTCCGCGCACGGAGCCAGGAGAAGGGATTAAAAAGAGGATTAAGGTCAACGCGAGGGTAAACAAAAACAGGAATGAAGAGCCCGGATGCGACCAGGCATCGAAACGAATAGGTTGAGCGTGAACAGGAAGAGAATATTATTTAAGTATACTCAGTAACTACAGAGTTCTTGAGCCTGCCGGTGACTTGAAAGAAAATACAAGCACCTTGAAGTTTCATTATGAGAGAATAATACTTTGATTACCCACATCCAAAAGAAAAATAGACAATTGCTGGATGTCGAACTGACTGAGGCAATGACTGTGCGGTGGTACAGATGCATGGGGAGAATCTGAATGATTATTAGCTGTATGAAAAACTGACCTCAGAAAAGCAGAGATTTGAATGCATTGGGTGAATACGGAAGCTCAGAATGACACTTGTTTATGCGTAATTTTGCACTGAGATTAGCAGTGAGAAATCAACATGATTGGAGGACAGATAAGAGCTATTCACAGTTTTTACGAGTCTCCATTAGCGATGCAAAGCGGATGATTTCCGTGCTAGAAAAGATTGGATGTGCGAAGCCTTGATGTCAAATGCAATATCGGGCATAGAATGAATCATCGTGTTATCTTGAATGAAAAGAAAAAACTTGCTGCTCCAACAACTGGTTTTTGTTTTTTTTTGTTTTCAGTGGGAAAGCACTATAAATCTGCGTGCATACTTCATTCATCAGTCGTATCGACGCAAAGTATTATTCTTCTGCACTATAAAACTAACTTGTCGAGCGTTGTTAGCTCATCTCACCGTGTCATCGACCTAACAATTTGTAGTTCTCTTTGATAACAGGTGCATCTTATTATTTCCTCCCCATTTCAGCTTTTCTATTTCTAAAAGTAAAATTATTTCTACTTACAGTGTGTTTCCCCGCAAAGCCACCCACTTCACTTCTTTTGATTCTATGTTGAAACCTTTCCCTTAAAAATTTCAAATTTTGCGTACGTATTCCAACTAACAGTACACCTAAAAATATTTTGAACGAGTCAATGGTTTGCTTGATTTGCAAATTTTCTAAAGACTAGGAAATGAGGCCTTATTATTTAAGAAAATGTTTAAGAGTGTAGCTCTGTGATCAATTCAGTAAAAATCAGTAAATCTCTGAGATCAATAATCAAATGGGAGCAGTTGAGGATCATTAAAACGCGTATAACAAGAAAAATAAATATTAAGTAGGCTTATTACATGGACAGTGTTCTAACGGCAATTAGAAAAGATATAAGCTGCTATACTGATGGAAATTTTACTCAAAAATATGTGAAGATTGAAGAATCCGTTCAGAATTAGAGCTGAATAAGAAATTTCAAAATCAGCAGTAGATATAGAAACATGACCCTTCTCAGCATGATCGAGTCCTGCTGAACACGATGGGAGTGCTAGTTGATTGGTTTCCAGTATGAAAGCTAATACTACAGTACTCCTGACTCTGATATCAGCCTCTTTGGCTATCATTATTAAGATTATTTTCATTAACCATTAATATTATTACTTAACCACCATATACGCCTCGAAGGCGATTCAATAGCGAATCCTCATATAATACTTGAATGTTTGAATAGAAACTGGGATATTCGGCATATCGAGGTTTTCATTTAAGGTTTTCAATGGATTGATGTGCGCATCTTAGGCTCACAATTTTAGTTGCGTACCGTGCACATTGTCGTACGTCGACATGACGTCTCGAAAAACTTTTGTATCAGAGTAACTCAGCACGGTGGGAGAAGCTTTAGTACAAAATATCAGCAAGTACATTCGTCTTATTCAGCAGTACCTAATCCTAATCGCGCTGAAAAATACAGTGTTTCTTAATATAACATGGACTTCAGAAGTTTAGTTTCAGAACCATTTTAGAATGATCTCAACAATTTTTCATTTATACATGTTTCCAAGTGAGAGTCTAACCTGGACAATACAAACAGCTCCAATCTCCTCCAAATAGTCAAACGATAACTGCCTGTGTACTAAACCTCCTCAACACTATTATCATTGCTAAATTTGAAATGTTTCTTTTCACACAAATTTGATAATTTATTTCAGAGGTACACTGATTTTCAATGAAGTGGGGATGGACCTCGACTCCGACGCATTTTTCTAGTAACTATGGTTAACGTTCTCAAAAATTTTATTCGCTTTTGTTATTGTGATACACTTTTCACAGAGTTTACCGGACGCAGAGTAACTGGTCTTTTGTAGCATAATTGTATTTAATTTGCTCCTCTGCATTCGGTTAAGGTCCAGATCCTCCACGACTTAATGCGTTTTTGCATTCTAGTCAAGCAGCAACATGTCTTCCGTTCTTCTCAAGAAGTCATGCGATTTCAACTTTTCTCTAGTACATGCAGCGAATAAAAGTTTACTGCAAGAGACAAGTCTCGGCGACTGAACTTTCGTCTTGGTCTGCAATTCTCAACTCATTAGGCAGAGGCTTGATGTGTAGCAAGTTTTTGTTCCAAAATCGACGAAAATAACTCATCAAGTGCGTTTACCTCGGAAAGCTCACGAAAAATGAGGAACTGAGAAGTAAGGACAAGCGGCCATTTTGACCATCTCATATATTTTTACTGCCGGGACAAATATGCAGTTCTGAAAGATGCATTCTGGTTCTTCTGTACCTTAGAATAGGAATCACAAATTGCTATTTAGGGCAGAAAATTAGGCATAAATTAAAGGAACGGTGGAAGGATTTGTAAAATTATTTTTCCATTGCTTGCATCTTTAGAAGTTGATGAGCGAATATGGTACGTGCGAGTTTACTTAGAAGAATAAAAAATTCAGCTAGGATTGAGAATTAGGAAAAGTTGACTTGATATCGTGTATTTCAAAAATTATAATCTTTTCTAGTCATGCGAGTTTTTTCTCGATATTTCCATATATCTTGGATTAGCGTCACAGTTAACATATGCCACATCTAATTGGCAGGGCGTTTCTGATTGAAATATAGCAGAAGTTGGTTTTCTATTCAAACCTCTGTCAGAAGATTGAAGTTCCACGCTATATTTACTCAAGTGATTTATCTCGAAGAAGCCTCACTTAGATGCAATGATCGTGCAAACACCTTCTGTTTGGGACGCATTCCTCATCGTTGCTTTCTCATTTTGTATTATTTTTTGTATTGAAGCACAAGCATGTGACCCTCTGTTTGACAAAATTTGCGTAGAGCCAAGCTTGGCTGAAACAGATCATGGTGCAAGAAATCTGAGGGCGGGGAGTTTGGAGTCAAAGATTACGGAAGCCGTTTTAAAGCTTCATGGGAGTTCTTAAGAAGAGCTCAGAACTTCTGGTAAGAGTCTCACTTCCTTGAAGATGGCAACTCTGCGAGCTTCAGGAAGTGTGCCACAGGAAGGAGCAATTCATGCAGAAGCTCCTCCGTTGATGCCATATTTTCCGACTTGTATTCGCGCGCATAAATTTTTACTAAGCACAACTGCTCTTACCAAACGTTATGTGCGCCATTTTGAACTCTTGTTCATGAATGATGCGTGGAGATTGAACTGCACGTAACAGGTTGCAAAAATTTCATGACTGAAATGAATACTGAAATCAGACCCAGTCTAACTTTTTCGCCGCCTGCATGCATGTTTTTCGCTGCTCAAGCGATCCAATCGCTTACACCGCTTAGGGGGTGAAAAACATGCATGTATAGACGGCGAAAAAGACCGGGAAGGTATGTTCTAAGACAAATTTGAAAGAAGTATTGCTAGATGTTACCTAATTAATGCCTTTCCCTAAGATCACTTCAATGTCAACAAAAGTACTTACGGGAAATATTTGCCTAATGATCTGTCCCATGATAAGCCGTCCCGCTTCCCCCAAGTAATCATGGGCAAGACGCACAACAGCGACAAAATTCCCGACACAATGAACTATGTCTGTAGAAAACCGCCTTTGACTCGGTGAAAATTTAGCTTTCAGTAAACGCATTTTATATTCTTCATTTTATTATTATCACACGACATTCGTCTCGTCCCAGAACATATCCACCATAGCTGCTTTCTTAACTATAGTGGGTAAGGCTGCGAACCAGCTATGAAAAATATTACAAGTGAAAAATCATGACAAACTGTACGAAGGTGACAAAACGACAAAGAAAGAAACCGGACGTGTTCGCTGGAGCGCAGAACACCAGCTTCTTGCATGAAGCCGACGAATGTACGCCTCACCAAGTCGATTGTTCATGTCCCCACAGAGATACAGCGCCACTGTTGTATTCCATGCACCTATTCTACCTTCAAATGCTGACTGACATTATCAATAACAACGCCTGAGTTCTGCTGAAATAACATGGTCGTTTGAGAAATGTCATTAGACGTTGACATTATCAATAACAATGCCTGAGTTCTGCTGAAATAACATGGTCGTTTGAGAAATGTCATTAAACATTGACATTATCAATAACAACGCCTGAGTTCTGCTGGAATTACATGATCGTTTGAGAAATGTCATCAAATGTTGACATTATCAATAACAATGCATGAGTTCTGCTGAAATAACATGGTGAGAAATGATAAAAATGTCATTGATAAATGTCATTAAATGTGCTGACGACTTCAAAGGATTGTGTAATGGAATGAGTACACGGTTTTCTCCACTTCCTAGCTTGTCAATAATTCTTCTCCGAAACAATATCTTGGCCTGCGAAAACGAAAAGGTCAGCTTGGTGCTCTCTGGAACGGACATGAGCGGGTGACTAAAATCTTATTCTATTTTCTGGCGGCTTTTTAATCTAAAACTGATTGCAAAGTCAGATTAATGAGAAACGTAAGCAAAAACAACTAGATTATTTCAGTTTCAGACGCGCCTTTGTTTTGCCGTTAGCGAGGCAGAAAAAACGTTCCATTCTGACTTGAACCAACGAAATAAGGAACCTGCTCACTTACTGAAGGATTAATTGAATTTACAAAGGACGAAGGCGTGAGTTTAAAATTAATTAAATCCAAACTTTTAGAATTTAGTGTGAATTTTGCGAAGTTTTCAAAGTGTGCATAGATTAATTAATGTTTGCTTACTCGCGTGAATTTTGCTTAAGTGCTCATATCAGATATGATATATGCAGTTAGCACCGTTGGAAGTGACTAAAATGATAGAAGTCCAACTATAGCAAACTGTCCATTCGTCAAACTGACTTCTCCACATACCAATAATATAAATTTCTCATCTCCTCGATAGCTGCAATGCATCAATCTCAGGTTTACAAGTTGTACTTAAAATTTCGATACCGCACTCACTATTGGACGTTGAATTTCTCAAAGACCACTTGAAGACTATCGGAAATTTTGATGGAAATATACGAATAGACAGCAAATGAAATGCTGTAATTTATATTGCATAAAATTTCCCTCGAAAACCGCAAGTGATATTGCCGGAAACACCAGAACACATCACAAGAACTTCTTCAAAATACTGTACAAAACGTGCCATAAAATGTATCAGATCCTCGGGGAAATTGAACTCGCGGTAATTGTAGAGCTTCAATAATAACCCTGCCACACTCAGGAGATAGAAGCACTACGAGGAGTGCAGCGGGGCAGTGCACAAGTGCTGCTCTAAAACTTGCTGGCGCTGTAATAAACCTACTTGAACTCGTTAATTGAGAAAGAAGGAACAAAGTTTTCCCTGCCCAAGTAGCTCATGCATGCAGGTTTTACAATCCACTTTTCCTAGCTCATCCAAAGAAAAATATATTTTTTATGAGCTCGCAACCTTTTGAGATATAAACTCAGTTTTAATTGGGAGAGTCGCTGATGAAGTCATTGACGATAAAAAGATTTTAAATGCTGCAATCGTGTAATCGTGTTATGTTATTTCACGATTGAATTTAGTTGTGGAAATATATCTGAGCACTCTTTGCAGTGAATGAGGTAAAGACATCAAGACGTCTTCTATTAGCGCTAGTTGAGCGATGTCACTCGCATTTATACAAATGATATTACCTCCATCGAGCAGGTGATATCTCAGCTACTGATATCAAACGAGGCCGAGTCATCGTGCGCCATGGACAATTTTTTAGTAACCCAAAAAATGAATGGGAGAAAATTAGTTATATTTTAGCCAAATATCCATCCATAAAGCAAGATTCAGCTGTGCAACTTCTCGCGTGGGCTAACTCTTGTGAGCTCTCACGTTTAATTGATGCTCTAATCTTAGTCCAGACAAATACCATTTTCTCTATGTTATTGATTTAGAAATACCATGCAACCATCTCTGCATACCCCCACTCCGTATGCTCTCATGAGGTATACCCAACAACGCATTCCATTATAAATCTGGTAGACTTTTTCCTTCGTAAGAGTTGCACTCTTTCCTGCATTTAACACATCTTTGTTCCATCAGATTCTCAGGCCATCTGCTAACCACAGAGATACGCATCATAGAGTTTAAGGATTTTTCAAGCCAGTGAAACCGAATGTTTCAAGCTTAGCGTTCATTGTAGCTCACATCAGTTTGAAGATAAGACTGAGCACAAATAGAATAGATGATTTAAGTGGAACAAAAGCGGTTTTCTGCGGATAGAATAAAAAGAATCCGTGAGAACATGCGACCATAACTTGACATTTTTAAATTTCTTGTCTAAAATTTTCAAGCTGTACTTGAGACCTCATTACCGCATTCATTTTATTAAAGGTCCAATTTCTCAAAAATTCCTTGATTTGCAAACTTTTGATCTGCAAGGAGGAAAATTCCAACGGCTCTCCAGTCAGTAATGTTTTTTGCATTGAAACAAAAGAATCGTTCACTTCACTGCGTTTAGAGTAGCTCATGCATTCATAGTTCCCTCCATAATAATTCTCAAAACATCTGATGGCGTTCACTGCCCGCTTAGAACTCGTAACTCGTCGCAGTAATCTTCCAGGTTCCCACGTGTAGGAAGGATTTTCCAGGTGAGCAGAAGACATATTAGCGCGAGTAAATAACGAGGATCGATATGCCAGTCCGTGTAATCGATTTGGTTGCGCGCGTGGTTTTCTGCTCAATAGCCCATCTTTTCCTCTGGACCAAGGATTCGCTGATGGGAAATTCGTTCCCAAGAATCCCTCAGATTAATTCTAAATGATTGCAGAGATTCCGCTGAGCCACCAAAAGTAGACACTGGAATCCAGGTAAAAGCTGCGTACCTCTACTTGGGTTACTCGGGTTGACGTATTAGGGGAATGACTCGCCAGGAACAAACAGGGCTTCCGAAGGACAGCGCCAGGCCCTACATGAGCTCGAGCTGAGGAGGGTTACAATATTGCAAAAGTTCAGCATAAACACGGTCCGAGTTTCCATGAGCACCCATTTTTTTTCGGGGCGTCAGGACTCTCATAACGGTGTTCAGAGCATACGTTTATCTAATAGCAATTTATTTGAAGAACTATGAAGATTGTGGAGATTTTGAGTTGCCATAAAATCAGAAAATGAGCGATTTTAAATCTACAATTAGGAAAGCTTTTCCGTTTGATATTTCCAGAAGCTGTTAGCCACTTCTAGATCATTTCCGCATATTTTATAACGTTGAGAAAGTATTCATACATACGTATACATATATATATATCAAAACTAAGCGCTAACCGAATGTTTGAAATTGATGCATTTTGTAATACTAATTTGGTGGTAAAATCCCACTTCATTCTATGCGATGAGTTGTCCTGATGTGTGTGATATTACTGTTCAAGTGTGGAACATTTCATACTTCGAAACTTCATTTCAATGAAATAAGATTAGGGCAAAGCTTACCGTAATTCGGCTATTATCTGCTGGCCCGCACGGCTGCCGCTCGAAATGAACCATCTCTTTGAACAATGAATCGGCAACGGAGACGTCCAAATGTATACTTATGTATATATATTAAACTTTATACGTGAAAAAAAAACAATAAGAAGAAAAAGGATGAGTAATATTAGCTCGAAATAAAAATATTCAGTGCAAATTCCTTATTTAATATTCAAATATTCATTTTCCTTATGCAAAACATACTCTGTTGGCTAAATATAAAATTATAATCATTCGCTTAAACACGACTTGAAATTAACGCAGAAATGTTTAAGGCGCCTCACACTCCAGATTTTTTTATTATTCAAATTTTTAAGTTGGTACAAACTGCCTGAAATGTCGCCTATGCTAGCACAGATAGAACATATGAAAATCGTCTTGACCATTCCTGAGGTGAGAATCTCCCAATATTCTACAGTGCAAAATCACGGGTCGAAGGAATTTGCACAAATATATGAAAAGAGAAAATATTGACGTGAGTAATCTATTAGGCAATATGCATACCGATCTTACATACCTGCAATGCCCTTAGCATTGTCTGAACCGAAAGTCTCGTCAGAGAGTGTCAAACAGGTAACGGTCCTAACGTTACTGATATGAAAAACTTTCAAACCACTGAATCCCCAATTGTGAAACGCCTGCAGTTATATTTATACAAACACACTGGGACTCGAGGAGGAGATTGTAACCTGCAGGTGTGACAGACAATGAGAAAAATCTCAAACCATAGAACCCAAAAATATTATTCTGAATCACCTGCACTTCCCTCCAAACAAACACACTAGGGGTGGTGCGGAAAACTGACAACTCTACATTCGACTTTTGTAACATCATTACAGTTTCTGCTGCTTCTACTTTGATACTTTACAATATCAGCGCCTGGCAACATGACGTCTGGATGGCAACTCTACACACAAGTTGGAGCGGTGCGACTGCCACACTCCCTCGTAATTACGAGCACGTCGCCAGCATCCGTGGCTTACTGCCGGCACGTGACAGGTGCCAATAGCTGATCCCGTGCGTGATGCAGGGCTCGGCTACTAAATTACTCCAGGTACAGTCTTCGCATGGCGGGCGTGGGCTGAACCCACTCTGTGACGGATGTAAGTAAGCTGAACCCACTCTGGGAGTGGTGTATGGCGTGAGTGGGCTGAGCCCACTCAGTGTATAACACAGGCTGCCTGATATCCCTGCGAGTGTGGCTTAAAGAAGAGTTCAGTTATTGTTCAACTCTAAATAACACACTGAGTACTTCACAGGAGATCAAATCCTATCGAATTGTATGATCAAATAGAGTTCTGTATTGTAAGCGGATCCAGTGCGCCCATTTGATACACCTATAGCAACGAAACGTAGAACTCTCATAACTTTACTTCGAATTTCTAGAAAAGCTTTCGGTAGCTGACGACACAAATTATGGCCGCCTTATTATGCCGTCTCCTGAGCAGGATGTATTTCAGCGTTTGCGCAGGAAATATTTTGCTGAGATTCTCAGAGGAATTAATGCAGGGTCATTTACACAGGAAGCGCCGCCCTGCTCCACCAGCCGCTGGTCTCTAGGCGCTAGTGTCCAGGCGCTGGTTTCCAGCCGATGGTTTCCAGGTGCTAGTTTCCAGGCGCTAATTTCCAGGTGCTGATTTCCAAACGCTGATTTCCAGGTACTGATTACCTGGCACTGGTTTCCAGGCTTTCGTTTCCAAGCGCTCGTTTCCAGGAGCTGGTTTCCAGGCGCTTGTTTCCAGGCATTCGTTTCCAGGAGTTGGTTTCCAAGTGCTATTAGCACTACTGGGTCTGGCTCACGCAGGAGCTCTCTGGAGCTCTCAGCGCACTACATCATCGTAATGAATGCATGCTCATAGCCGCCGACGGGTGCCTGCGTCACTTTCTAAATGTTATTGCCTGAATATGAAGTTTGTAGCATAATCCGTAGACATTTTTTGGGCGTGCGCTAGTAGCTGTAGTAAAATGCGCAGAGTTATGAGCAGCTAAGTGCTGCCTGAATAAGTGTCCGGTGCTGTAAGGAAGAGCACTTTGTGAGATCGCTATTGAAGAATGATACAATTTTATATGAAACACGCGTAGTGTACTACACTGCAGGCATACGCGAAAGAGCTCGATTTTTTTTAGTGTTGTTTCTGAAATGGTGAACTGCAGTCGCTGAATGTTAAATTTCTTAAAAGGTGATCTGCAGTTGCTGAATGTTAAATTTCTTAAAAGGTGAACTGCAGTTGCTGAATGTTAAATTTCTTAAAAGGTGAACTGCAGTTGCTGAATGTTAAATTTCTTAAAAGGTGAACTGCAGTTGCTGAATGTTTTATTTCTATCATTGAGAACTGTCGTTGATTTTTGGAAATGAATTTCGACCTACTTTCAACTCTGACAACACCTTACAGAATCGGTTTGTGGCTCTGTTATATTTACCGGTATTAATAGATAGACTTGTAAATCCTCTTGGAGAAAAACACCTCTCAAAGTCAATGGAAAATGTCTTGTAAAATTTCAATGTAATTTGAAGTTCAACTATTGGCTGGAAGTTAATCTCTGACTTCCTGACAGACAGTTGCAGTTCCGTTCCAGGCCATCAATTTTACATCGAATAACCAACAATGTTCAGTTATATTATTTCAAGACATCCCAAAATTACACTTGAATCCCATTGCGTTATTCAGTGTAATTTCAGTTAAGCGAACGAACGATCATCCCAGAATTTCACGTAAAAATCATTGCGTTGTTCAGTGCAATTTCAGTTGGGTGAACGAACTTTCATCCCAGAATTTCATTTTACAATCATTGCGTTTTTCGATGCAACTCCAGCCGGGCGAACGAACACGCATGACTGCAGTCGCTTAGACGCAGATGGACTTCCAATGTTTGATCTCCGAATTGAAGAGGAATCACAAATTCAAGCGAGCCACATACACGAGCCGAAGATAGCAAACATGACCGGGGCCTCAAGGTGTTACGTGCGTTGTAACTCGTATCAACAGTTCGACTTTACATTTACCGACAATTGAAACGCGGGCCCTTAAAGTTTGTTTGAAAGCTCATTTATATAGGGTGGTGTTCTCAATTGTCGGTACTACTGTATTTCTATACACAGTACAATTCAATTGACCATTGTAATGTTTCAAAATGAATGATTGAAATTTTTCGTAAAACTTCCGTAACTTCTAATTATCTTCGACGTTCGTATTTTCTTGACTGGCGAATACCTGGAAACTTATCACAGCGCATCTGGAATACAACAAGGAAATATGACTGTGTGTGTGTGTGCCTTTTATCAGTTGCGCGAATGATGTAGCTTTCTATGTCGAGTAATGTCCATCTCCTCCAGTTGCGCAGTGCATCCTCGGGCCTATAAGAGCTCCTTTTACGCGAAACAAGCCGTTATGGTCGTAATGGATCGATCGTGGACAGAAGAAATCATTTTGTAGCTCTGCGGGAGTCGGAAGTGCTTTGGGAGGACCAGCAGTCTTTATTTTGCTTCCAATGACACGTACGAATGCTTTGTACGTAACATTTATACCTTACTGTTGGGATAGTGTGAGGGGTTCTGAAGGTACCAGGGTGCTGAAGTCCAGCCTCCTAGCCTTGCAATGGCACCCCCCCACGTAAGAATTCGGGACCTGCACTCACCCGGCGATACGGGTAGCGAGACCCCGGAAGGGTACCGATCGTTTCGAGTACCTCCGAAAATACAAGGAAAGGATACCCGGATGGAAAAGGAAAGGTCGGTCGAACACGAGACTTAAAGTATATTAGTACACTAAAACAGCTACTCGGGGACGAACAAGTGGCCGAGGCAGCCGAACACCTAACCTATCCTATCCTTAGATCCTAAAGTAATCCTTAACCCTAGGTTACACAACAGACACGGTAACGCTCCCGCATAGGGCACAGTGTCCAGGCCCTGGACGCTTAGGCCCCCCGTACTCGTCGGGGCCCGAAGCCACCTCCGCGATCTCGGCGCAGCTCGAGATGAGGCTGGCGCTGGTCGTACTAGGCTCTAAACTACGGCGTAGCCCAACTCCAAGCGTGAAGCCGGAGGGCTGGGAAGAGTCAACAAGGGGTCGAGAGGCCAGGTCACACGCGAAGACCTCTCCCCACGTAGATCCTTTCCATTGCCTTAGAATGGTTTAGAGAGGCGAGAGAATTCCCGTAGGGTACGTCCTCCTCCACCATAGCCTGAAGGGCACAAACAATACATACAACTACTACATGGAATAGCGGATACGTTCAAACAAAGATATATACAAAACCAATATGGACAAGTAGGATGATAGTCATAGACGCCATAATAATCCTAATCCAGCTCTTACATACCTGTCACACACGAGGGCGTGACCTGTTAACGACAACACAACTAGATCTAGCGGCCTCGACAATAGGTCCGTCCGATCGGCAGATGCGCTTCTTCTACAACGTCGTCCGTCCAGGAGACAGGTCTGTCACGGTGGCCATGCCCCGACAGATAGCTTGTATTTTCATCTAAAAATTCACAACCTTCGGCCGTTTAAGCAATTGAAAATTGAAAACCTAGGAAGTAAAGAGCAGCATTGAGGTCAAACTTCTTGTGTTCCGTTAATTTGTTGTTCACTGTTGATTTTTTGAGTTTATTGACGTTTAAATGCATTGGAAATAGAGAGCAATATTGGGGTCAAACTCCCTGTGTTGCGTTAATTTGTCGTTTGCTCTTAATTTTTTGCGCTAATTGACGTTTAACAGCCTGGGAAATAGAGGTATAAATATTGGGGTCAAATTCCTGGTGTTGCGTTGATTTAAAACCCACCTCAAAACATACTGCACAAAAGATTGTACACATTTAAGAGACTTCAGTTCATCACGAGCGCTAATACTAATAATAATAATAATAACTCATTTAACGACAGCTTCGGTCATAAACTATTTAGCTGTCGCTTTGGCATTCAGGCCAAAGTTGAACCAAAACAATACAAGTTCACCTGGACTTCCGATTACATTTCATCGCAAAACATCCATAAATTACATTTCAAAATTCCATATATCACCTCTACCATATGCAAGTCACACTCGATCCTTGGTATTACAGCCCACCACTTCAACCACGCCTGAACACATCGGGCAGCCCGACCCCCATAGGGGTTTCAGCTGCCCACCCATTTATGGCCGGGCGCCTTACCCACGCTGAAACCCCTGGGGTATCAACAAAGCGTGCCCGGCCATATTGCGCGTTTATCGTCTATACTGCCAACAACAAGTATATCCTCCGCTAAAGCAATGAGTATCGTTTACGGAGTTACATTGCATTTTTCCACAAACAGTTCCATCGTAGACACATAGAAAGTTGGCCGTCTTGTCTTGTCACCATTATAAATAACCGTTTGGTACAGTAGGATTGACTTCGCTCTTTTCAACTTGTTCTTATAAATTGCCAAATACATTTACTTCTTTCACATATTCCAGCACTTTGTGAATAGGTCCACCGTCACATAACAGCTCAGCCACACTGACGCTTCCTCCAGTGACTGGTCGAAATACTCTGTCTCTCGTTTGCTGCAGGGCAGCACACTCCTCCAAAATGTGTCTCACTGTTACGACTGCCACTTGACACCATCCGCAAACCGGTCTCTGTCCAAGTGATTAAGGGTCCGTGAGGTAGCTATGGGTCAGTGCAGTATGGTTCAGTCGCAGCCTGTTAGTCACCACCTCTTCTTGGCGATTCAGCTTACGGACACCCTTCTTCCATCTTCCAGGGCTTGCTTTGATTTCCTTGAAGTTTCTGGATGCCTCCTGCCATTCTTGATTCCATATCTCGTAAGTCCTCTTCTTTATCACCGGAAACCAATCTCTGTACGGAATTAATACAAATTCAGCTGGTCTCTGAGCTGCTGCCCTTGCTGCCTGGTCTGCACGTTCGTTTTCAGCAATACCCACATGCGCTGGGACCCAGCTGATTGTGATGTTGTAACCATTTTCAATAATTTGATGGATCTCAAGCACTATCTTTTTTAAAAGCTCGTTATTTTCACTGAAGTAATCGATTGCCTGTATGGAGCTTATGGAATCGCTGCATATTACAAAGTCACGATGTTGGGTTACTAAGTTTTTCTCCCTTAAATTTTGATTTCTCGCTTCCAAAGTTATCGGTTTTTTATTCTGCTTCAAAGAATTATGTTGTTGATATCAAGTACGATTGTCAGCTAACTAAATAAAAGATTAAACTATTGTTTGGCTGGGAAGTTTCAAATTATTGACAATTAGTATTTCATGTATTGTGCTACTGAACTCATCGTGCAAATTGCTAAGGGAAATTAGTGATAGCTTCAGCCTAGCTATCCCAGGTAAAAAATTTAGGCTAAGTGATTGTCTCTCAAGGATATGTAGGGTTGAGGTAGTGATAATTTTGAAAAAATTTTGAATAGCTAGCATTTCTCACCCAAACACATTGTGAAGAAAATGTCTAACATCACCATTTTAATTATGCAAACAAATAACAATTTGACGCTTACCACGAAAATTACTCTTTATTTTGGTCGAAAAACTATTTTCAAAAACGTGAGCCATAACGAACTGAAAATAAGATTTCCGTATTCATGAAGCCTAGCTTTTTTTCGTACGTGGGTGAAAAGTATCCCATTGGAAATGGTTAGTGTCGATTGACGTAATTAAAAGTGATATACATGAGGTTTAAAACATCGATAGACCTCAGCGGATATCATTCTTTCCTCTCGTGGTTGTTCAATTTTAAATTAATTCCCGTAAGTGCTTCTATGTTGTAGCTCAGTCACAACCACAATGAAAGTTTCGTTGATTGCTTTTACCTGATGATCGTCGACTGAAAATGTGGTGCAAGAGCAAAATAACTAATTTGACCTTTATCATCTGCATCTAGAATAAAATAAGTACTTCTTTTAAATATTATAATTCAAATCCACGATACTCAAAGCAATATCTAACTCAAAAATCAAATGAAAATGAGCAGAGCCTTATGAAGTTCAGAGCTCGAGAAGACATCAGTGTAGCCAGCCAATTACCGCACTTTGAAACAAAGGCCATGAATTGAAAAATATCCATATCGATCTTGAAAGTCTATAGAGTTCTCTGAGCCCCGTAAATCCTTCTCCATGCATCGATTGGGGAGGAGGAGGAGGAAGGGTCTTCGTTGCAAGTCAAATGTTGGGCTTAGGCGCGGTGGAGGCGATTGGAAAGGGCAGGTCCCAGAAGAGGGTTCCACATGCCTGGGACCTGAACTTCAAGGCAGTTACTTCATGTCCCAGAAGAGGGTTCCATATGCCTGGGACCTAAACTTCAAGCCATTTACAGTAGGTCCCAGAAGAGGGTTCCTTTTTCCTGGGACCTGAACTTCAATCAATTTATGTCATGTCCCAGAAGAGGGTTCTTCATTCCTGGGACCTGAACTTCAATTAATTTATGTCATGTCCCAGAAGAGGGTTCTTCATTCCTGGGAACTGAACTTCAAACTATTTATGTCACAGTACCGGTACAGCTGTCAGTAAAGTTTTAAGTTGTCGGGGTACACCACATGCTACATCACGAAGTTTACCTATGTGGATTTAAATGAACTTACGCTGCTTGTTGAGCCGCTACAGCAACGGGAATTGTTTGGAAATCAGGGCCTTGTTGCGCGTCAACCATGGAACCACGAACATCAAATTTCTCGATGAAGAAAATCTTTGTAATGCACAGATCAGTTAGATCTCTTAACACGGAAATGCATCCTCTAACCTAGTACAGCAGTCGTTAAATGTGTAGATAATCCCAGTCCTGAGTAACTTTCGAGTTAGTAGCCCGGGACAAGCACTACCTAGATATTCTCAAAAATTACTAGATGGGTACAAAGTTCGTGCACCTAAAAATTCATTCAAAATCTCACAGCTAGTTGTGGCATGATTATATCTTAGAAAAATTGTTTTAGCCTGTTAAACTGTATTGCAGGTTTCTAATGTATAAAAGAATCATGCACAAACTCCGAATCTTCTTGCTGGTGACGTGAAATTCATTGAAAACTAGTTTTGTTTGCTCAAATAAACAGTGTGTTTATTATTCTTCCTCCTCTAAACGTTCTCGCTGTGAAGTTCGGTGAAAAATTTGAAAATAATCCGATCTATAGTGCAAGACTCTTAAAAATCAATTAAATTATTCCTCAGTGAATTATCGAATGAAGTAAATCTTACATGAACAAAACTTCACATATATATGCACCTTGAGAACAGTTGTAATGTTGTTTCCTAGTAATAACTTATTATTTCCGTAGTCCTCAGTCTGGCTGTTCTACACACCAAGAGTGTTTCAATAGATAAGTTTTCACCCCACTACTTCTGAACACAACAATAAAAAGTTGCAGGTAAGTAAATGGTCGTAGGCTCAGCTACATCACAAGCAGCGAAGTCACAAAAAAACGGCTATTAGAGCAAACTTCTAAGCTGGAGCATGCGAGGGACGCCAGTCTTGTAATGCTGCTGCAGGAAATACCTCCAATTTCCCTTCTCTTTCCTCTCACGTTCAAGTTTCAGTTGATGCTATAAAAACTCGTCTTTGTACTGCATGTTGTTGCGCCTTAAATGACAAAAATCACTGCATTTTTTAAGGTAAAACTTTCATTCGTTTGTGAAAAGTATTTAAATAGATAGTTCATGTAGATATAAATTCTTCCATAAATTTTATTATTGCAATAACATTGGAATAAATTTAAGTCATCATAAATGTATTGCAATGAGGCACAATAACAATTCACAGTCATCATGCTGTGCATGTTCAATTCACACGTTTATCCAGTCTAACTTTTCGCCGCCTGCATGCATGTTTTTCGCCGCTCATGTAATTGAATCGCTTGGGCGGCGGCGAAAACATGCATGCTCCGGCAAGAAAGATAGACTGGGTACAGTACAGAGTGGGACTATAGACGGATAGACCACGCTTGCATGCAAGCAGCAAACCGTGTATTGTAGTTTAATGCTCTTTGTTAAGAATTAATTAATTAGATCAGCTCCAAGTTACAACTCCTTGCTACTGAGAAAAAATAAGAGAATATCAATAAAACTTGGCGCCTGCCTAATTCTTGCTATAAACCGAATAATGCCGATAACAAACCGATTGAGTGTATTGTTCAAGATAATGTAAAATACCACGAGGAGAAAGATATTGCTAATCTTTTCAACAATTTCTTCGTAAACTTAGGAAAAAATATAGCTGATTGTATTTCAAGTAAACCTACTGATCACTTGGAGTACATGGATCATATTCGTGAACAGAACTCTTTTTTTCTTACGCCTACCAACTTGTACGATTTTATTTTACGCATAAATAATCTGAAAAATAAATCAAATGGATAAACGTTTTCGATTAATTCCTTTAAGTTATTGCTGATATTGTAGACCCGCTCATTTCCAATATTATTAACCAGTCTCTCTTCCAAGGCACTTTCCTGAACTCCCTTAAAGTTACCAGAGCAACAACAATTTTAAAAATGGTTATAAATACTGCCCAAACATTTATAGACCTATCTCTGTGCTACCAATTATTAGCAAAGTATTCTCATTTTGAGCAAAAATAATTTCTTCATGATAAAAAATTTGGTTTTTGTTCTAAAAAATCAATAACATAGGCTTTATTGAATCATTTACAATATCTTTATTCTAATATATATAAACGAAAGCTTGTTCTCTCTGTATTTCTTGACTTTCGAAAAGCATTTAATTGCGTGGAGAAGAACATATTACTTTCGAAACTCCACTGTTATGGCATTCGAGGGGTTGCCCATGATTGGTTCAGATCATACTTAACAAGTCAGAAGCAATACATTGTCATCGACGATGCAAAATCGGACCTACTGGCAATCAGCCATGGAGTTTCCCAAGGATCTGTGTTTGGGCCTCTCTTATTTCGAATTTTTATCAATGATGATATTAAATCTACATCATTTATCAAATTCATACTTTTTACCGATGACAGCACGCTTTCTACGGTCCTTCCAAACCAAAATCCCACTCTGATTGCGGAGAGTATTGATAACGAACTCCAAAATATTTAATTGTGACTTAAAGCTAATAAAATATGCCTTAATATCGATAAAACAAAATATATTGCATTCTCAAAAAAGAAAAATATACCTCTCCTACGTTTTAAAATTAGTGAAGGTGAAATCGAAGAAACCGACTCACGAAAGTTCCTAAGCATCATAATAGGTGAACATCTAACCTTCAAAAAAGTCATCGCCCAAATTAGTACTAAGTTATCAAAATCCATCGGAATTTTAAATAAGTTTAAAAATTCCTGCCTGAAACAGTTTTACAAATGCTTTACCGAACGCTTATTTCACCAAACTTGCAATACGGAATAGAAGCATGGCATGAAACTGATAAAAATAAAATTAATAAACTTTTTGCTCAGCAAAAAAGAGCAATCAGAGCGGTAAAGAAAGTAAAATATAATGCTACATATATAATACAATGCTTAATATAATGTAAATGGCTCATTCAAAAATTTACAAATACTTGAAACTTACGGATCTCTACAAACTCTCTACAACGTAATTTCATGTATAAAACATTGACGAATGATGACGACAATGACCTCAAACAATCATAAACATAGCTACGTGATTAATTATGACCAACTAAAAATAATCAAAAACAAGATGCATCACAAAACGTGAATGCGCTTGAAGATCCTGTGAACTGAAAAAAGACATTACTTCAAGAAGTTACTTGAATACAATCCAAGAAGTGACACACAGAGAATTTCTCATTTCCACAACGGTCAGCGCAGTCAGCTGGACTCAGCCGCAGGTACCTCATCTCGCATAATATCCCACCTCACGACAAAGCCAGACTAAATAACACGATCTCATACCATATAATTTCCTACCTTACGATAAAGCCAGACTATATAACATGATCTCATCTAAAATAATTTCACACTCTCACGAAAAACACTGACTGAACAACATAACCTAATTATGTCATCATCTCCTCTCATACCCCCGCACTCCTTTCTCTCCTCTTCTGCAGCAGCTTCGTCTGTCGTCTAGAGATCGAGTCTTCTTAATTAAAACCAAGCAGCGCGGCGGTGCAGACACTTGAGCCAGACTCCAGCATCTAGATGCAGATAACATTCAGCCTCTTGAGCAACTGGGAACTCAGCTATGCTAGTTGCATTTCTTCTTAATTGTGGTTTAATTTAACTTCCGTGTGTATGCTTTCGGAGTTGAAGCAATGAAAGCTTGTCGCGCTGCGTCTAATATTTTCGTTACGCGTCCGGAAATATAATTGGAAGTTTAGTTTTTGTTGTAAACTTTGTTGCAAAGGATATAAAGAACTCGTGTTTAACATTTGTTTAGATAGTACAGGACCTTTACATAATTTTCAACTAAAATTTCATCCTGGATCCTAAAAAAAACTAAATGACCCAGCGTTCTCGCTACGCTTGCTAACCCACAACGCACGGCTCATCTCTGGTAAACTGACACTGCATCTCCCTTACCATAGCTTACCTTATTTACCTTTCATTACCCTAATGGCACCTTCTGCTACAGATATTTTAACACGTTGACTATGTTGTACAGTTGCTTCGGTTGGTTAAAGTATAAAGCATTTCACTTTTATAGAACATTTAATTTTTTTATATATGCTACTACATGAGCATAATATTTGCATTGCTGCTTTGCGCATTCTATGCAACTGTTTTGTTCTTCTTCAGCTAGCTGAAGTCAGACGATATTTAGTATCATATAGAACCAAAAATACCCCGTATAGTAGCCTCATTACCCTTCTACTTCCCTAGAGAAACTCTCCAAGTCAGTAATTAGAACGGCCAAACAACTGAATAACTTTAACCTCATTTTCCACTTCACCATCACAACACCACTAAGATTTCATCAATGCCTTCGCATAACTTCCACAAGAAAGTGTTGACGAAAAATGACGCGTATGTCATGGAATTTTTGTGCATGTTTCAACGAGCTGACCTTCTGTGAGGAGAAAGGCCATCGTCGGAGACTGGGAAGTTTAAGGAAAACAAATTGAGCCCCCTGGCTGGAGCGAAGTTAGAGCCGTATTTTGTGGTGTGTTGGTCAACCCTGCTCTGTGTCGAAATTCATAGCATTTATTTTAAAATCAAACGATGAAATCAAAATTAGTTTTGCGTCATGCGTGAATTTACTCATGAGTATAGCCGATAATCGTTCATTTCACTTAAATAGGAGTTCCAGTGCAAAGATGAGCTGATGATTTTTTTAGAGGGCATCAGTATTTAAGGCTTGTGTGTCGCTTTGCTGCTGGATCGTGTGTGCAATATAACCTCTCTCACACTAGCAGCCTGCCTTCCACCAACTTGTTGTTGTTGTTGTTGTTGTTGTGCTACGCAGCCCCAACTTCTTTTTGAAATAGGCAGGCGTGGAGGATTTAGTTTGCAGAAAATTTTAATTTTTAAGTCACATTTTATTATTTTCTGATAATTTGAACAGAAAAATAGCGAATGTCATGAGTATTCGTAGATGGATAAAATTTTGAGTGATAACTAGCCTAACGCAACCTTATTGTTAACTTTAACAATAGTTTTAGATCAAATTCACGCAATAACTACAACATTTAGTTTCAACTTGTTACATGAAATTAAAAAAAAAGAATAAACGCACTAGCACCCGAAGGGTAACCGATAATTTTTTATCAAATACACATACTATGCTAACTGAGATGCTAGACTCCATTTGTTTCATTCCATAATACATTACATTCATTTGTTTTTATGCATTTTGAAGCTTAACCTATGTAATATTTGACATTTTTAGGCTGTCTGCGAAGCCTGGAATGGAGACACTAATCACCCCCAAAAGCCATTACCTGTAGTGTTTTTTTTCAGAGGGCATCAGTGCTTAAAGCTTGTTTCGTTCGGTGTCGGACTCGTCATCAATTCCGCTCACTCGAAATTTTCTTGAAATAAGTAGACCAAACTTTACCTTCGCTAGCACTCGAGGACGCAACCACTCGTTTTTAGATTTGTATCACATGCTCTCCCCACTTTTAGGTTGTTTGTGCTTCATCAGCTGCTCCTGTTATCGAATTCTCTATTGTAAATACGTTACTCTACCTTCCGAAAATCACCATAATCTAAACATTCAACTCTTATTAGCGAGCCGTTAATATAATTAGCTGTTCGTTCACATACACCAAGGACATTTTTCAAATCTACTCTCACTTTTTTGGAAATCTTTCATTCATAACAAATTACTTCACGAATACATTAGGACAATACAAATAATAGCACGCGCAACAGAACGAGCTGGCAGTGACAGCGGTCTCTTACAAGACTGCTGCGACTGGCGATATTGATCAGGCTGCGTGTGTTGATTGTGTGAGGCCCGGTGTATTAAACGAAGGTCGGCCGTGGCGCTGAGGCTTACTGAAGGCTGCACGGCCTGCAATAAACACGGCCTGCAGGTAAACGGCCTGCAATAAACACGGTCTGCAGATAAATGGCCTGCAATAAACACGACCTGCAGGTAAACGGCCTGCAATAAATAAGACCTGTAGGTAAACGGCCTGCAATAAGCACGGCCTGTAATAAACACAGCCAGCAATTATCATGGACTGCAATAAACACGGTCTGTAATTAACACGGCCTGCAGTTAAATGGCCTACAATAAACACATCTTACAATAAACACGACCTGCAATGCAATTAACAAGGACTGCAGGCAAACGGCCTACAGTGGAGTCAGCCTAGAGCAAACAGAACAGCCTGCAGTCTGCCTGCTGCAGATAAGATCTGTAGTGACGTCTGTTTAGCTACGTCTCAGTGCTGAGCTTTTGATGCAATCTGCGACATTAATGAGCCAACGGCCAGCGTTAAAGTAAGTGTTATGATTGTGCAAAGTTGAAATTGTCTATTCATGTTCGTTAAAATTTCGAATACATTTTACAGTTGAAAATTAGAGGGAAGTATTACTGACTTTTTTTTGTTTTACAGAAATCACAAACAATTCGATTATTGCACTGATCGGATGTATTTGGGTCACAGATAAAAATAATTTTATTACGCTGAGTGAATCCCAATTAGGATGCCGGAAAAATTGAAAATTCCTTCAGAAGACGAAGCGAACTACCAGAGAACGGTTTATATTCTCGAGCCATGGAAAAGTTACATCCAAGAAATATTCATATCGTTGAGTTGAGTATGAAATGAAAAAGGTTACTTCGTCAATTAAAAAAATTAAGGATGCTCCAGCACCTGTGCATAATTCTTCGAAACAACTTCCAAAAAAATCCTTTTCATCACCGTGCATATTCCGATGACCGCTTCACTAGGCTTCAAGTTTGGGTAGTGAAAGAATTTCAAGTTAATTGGGAAGGGAAAGAATTTCATCAGAGAGAAGGCTGAAAGAATTTTTTCAAAGAGATGCTGAAGTGAAAGAATTTCATCAGAAAGAAGGCTGAAGTAAAATAATTTCATCACAGAGAAGACTGAAGTAAAAGAATTTCTTCACAGAGAAAGCTGAAGGGAAAGAATTTCAACAGAAAGAAGGCTGAAATAAAATAATTTCATCACAGAGAAGGCTGAAGTAAAAGAATTTCTTCACAGAGAAAGCTGAAGGGAAAGAATTTCATCCCAGAGAAGGCTGAAGTAAAAGAATTTCATCAGAAAAAAGGCTGTAGTAAAGAATTTCATCCCAGAGAAGGCTGAAGCAAAAGAATTTCATCAGAAAGAAGGTTGAAGTAAAAGAATTTCATCCCAGAGAAGGCTAAAGTAAAATAATTTCATCAGAAAGAAGGCTGAAGTGATATAATTTCATCAGAGAGAAGGCTGAAGTGAAAGAATTTCTTCACAGAGAAGGCTGAGTAAACAGGTGTGATAATTCATCAGGAAGCTGGCGCAGATGCTGTAAACAACTCATCAGTGGCGGGGCAAACACACGGCAAAGAAGCACCTGTATACTTCTTACGTACACATTGAGGCTTCTGCAGGCATAAACGTTGCTTTTTTCACGACATGAGTGGTCTGATGGACGAAAAAATTCTCTAATGTCCTGCATTTTAGTTATGTTGTTGTTGTTCGCATTTCATACTTTCACAGCATGAGTCATGAGTTTCACTAGAAAATACCCTCACGGGTATTTTGTCAATCGGAATGGCGAAAATGATAACTTAGAGCAAGCGAAAAAATTACGAAGCCACAACCTCCAAATGAAGCGCTGAAACGCCTACGTAGCGTTCCCAGCGGTTACTTGTCGCGCACATAAGTATAAAATAAGTTTAGAATTAATCAAATAATTACATGCTCCAAAAAACTTTGAATGGCCAGTTACCGTATTCTAATTACTAATACGTACTCTAACTAAAGCCAATAACCATATGAAAAATTTAGACACAGATACCTTCCGCTGAAAGTGCTCACACTAGCTATTATCACACACTAGCTTCTGTGATATTTTACTGGTGTTGGGGAGGAATAAGTCGGACAAAGATTTTAACGTTGAAAGTCACCATTGCTTAGTGGTCAAAGGACGCATGATGCTTACAATTGTGTTAGGCTGCTGTGACTTTCTTGGTACTTGTATTATTCGTTTTCATCTAGTGCCGGATAATTTAGACATTTGTGACAAGGAAGCTCTACAACCGATAGATGTATTACGTCTTGGTGAAAGAATCTGAATTCTCTGTAAAATTGCAGTGAAGTATACTAGAATTCATTTTCATACCTCATTCAAGCACTGAAATTTTCTTTCACATTTTACAAAAAATAAAGCTCTTGATTACGGTAAAAATAACAATTTATTATTATTAGTAATAAATTTTTGTTTATTGTTGTCGTTGTAGACTGTGGGCTCACCGTGAAGATTTCTAGAACATGAATAAAAACTACAGCTCCGTCTGGGCTGACAAGTTAGTGACCAACATCCACCAACTGTCTCACACGAGCTGGTGACCACCAACCACCAACTGTCTCACACGTGCTGGTGACCACCAACCTCCAACACCCTCAGACGAGCTGGTGACCACCAACCACCAACACCCTCAGACGAGCTGGTGACCACCAACCACCAACTGTCTCACACCAGCTGGTGACCAACAACCACCAACGCCCTCAGACCAGCTGGTGACCACCAACCACCAACTGTCTCACACGAGTTGGTGACCACCAACCACCAACTGTATCACACGAGCTGGTGACCAACAACCACCAACGCCCTCAGACCAGCTGGTGACCACCAACCACCAACTGTCTCACACGAGCTGGTGACCACCAACCACCAACACCCTCAGACCAGCTGGTGACCACCAACCACCAACTGTCTCACACGAGCTGGTGACCACCAACCTCCAACGCCCTCAGACCAGCTGGTGACCACCAACCACCAATTGTCTCACACGAGCTGGTGACCACCAACCACCAACCAGCTCGTGTGATACAGTTGTGCCTTCAGACCAGCTGGTGACCACCAAACACCAACTGTCTCACACGAGCTGGTGACCACCAACCACCAACTGTCTCACACGAGCTGGTGACCACCAACCACCAACTGTCTCACACGAGCTGGTGACCACCAACCACCAACTGTATCACACGAGCTGGTGACCACCAACCACCAACTGTATCACACGAGCTGGTGACCACCAACCGCCAACTTTATTTAACGAGCTGGTGACCACCAACCACCAACTGTCTCACACCAACTAGTGACCACCAACCACCAACTGTATCACACGAGTTGGTGACCACCAACCACCAACTGTCTCACACCAGCTAGTGACCAACAACCACCAACTGTATCACACGAGTTGGTGACCACCGACCACCAACTGTCTCACACCAGCTAGTGACCACCAACCCCCAACTGTATCACACGAGTTGGTGACCACCAACCACCAACTGTCTCACCCCAGCTGGTGACCACCAACCCCCAACTGTATCAAACGAGTTGGTGACCACCAACCACCAACTGTCTCACACCAGCTAGTGACCACCAACCCCAACTGTATCACACGAGTTGGTGACCACCAACCACCAACTGTCTCACACCAGCTGGTGACCACCAACCCCCAACTGTATCACACGAGTTGGTGACCACCAACCACCAACTGTCTCACACCAGCTAGTGACCACCAACTGTATCACACGAGTTGGTGACCACCAACCACCAACTGTCTCACACCAGCTAGTGACCACCAACTCCAACTGTATCACACGAGTTGGTGACCACCAACCACCAACTGTCTCACACCAGCTAGTGACCAACAACCACCAACTGTATCACACGAGTTGGTGACCACCAACCACCAACTGTCTCACACGAGCTGGTGACCACCAACCACCAACTGTATCACACGAGCTGGTGATCACCAGCCACCAACTGTCTCACACCAGCTAGTGACCACCAACCCCCAACTGTATCACACGAGCTAGTGACCAACAACCACCAACTGTATCACACGAGTTGGTGACCACCAGCCACCAACTGTCTCACACGAGCTGGTGACCACCAACCACCAACTGTATCACACGAGCTGGTGACCACCAACCACCAACTGTCTCACACGAGCTGGTGACCACCAACCACCAACTCTATCACACGAGCTAGTGACCACCAACCACCAACTGTATCACACGAGCTAGTGACCACCAACCACCAACTGTCTCACACCAGCTAGTGACCACCAACCCCCAACTGAATCACACGAGTTGGTGACCACCAACCACCAACCGTATTACACCAGCTAGTGACCACCAACGACAACTGTATCACACGAGCTGGTGACCACCAACCACCAACTGTCTCACACGAGCTGGTGACCACCAACCACCAACTGTATCACACGAGCTGGTGACCACCAACCACCAACCAGCTCGTGTGATACAGTTGTGCCCTCAGACCAGCTGGTGACCACCAAACACCAACTGTCTCACACGAGCTGGTGACCACCAACCACCAACTGTATCACACGAGCTGGTGACCACCAACCACCAACTGTATCACACGAGCTGGTGACCACCAGCCACCAACTGTATCACACGAGCTAGTGACCACCAACCACCAACTGTATCACTCGAGCTGGTGACCACCAACCACCAACTGTATCACACGAGCTGGTGACCACCAACCACCAACTGTCTCACACGATCTGGTGACCACCAGCCACCAACAAAAGGGCAGAAAGCCACCAACCATTAGCCGTCTCAGATACCAGGCAATTATGAGGGTAGCTGCGAGGTGGAACCTGCAATTTGGTATTGTTCTGTTGAATCATTTACCGTAATTTTGTGCCGCTACTTGAGCAAAGTGCGGGCCGTAAAATTGTGGTAAAATTGGACGGGAAGTATTCAGTGTAAGGCAACCGTTGTTGCCTACACTGTCCTCGTGCACCTGTTCTGACACTGCTCTGGTGGAGCATCAACCTTGCACTGCAAGGTTGATACAACACTGCAACACTGCACTGACGCAGTAACAACACTGCACTGACAGCAAAAACACTGCACTGACAGCAACAACACTGCACTGACACCGAAGTAACACTACACTGACACAGTGTACGCACAGCAGCAATACTGCAATGACACAGTAGAATACTGTACCAATTTTAATTACTTAAAGTAGCTTCACGAACAAGCAGCGATGGATCTGACTGCATCAATTCATGGAGCCTCTTTATTATTAAATCCAGTAGCATCTGCTGAGCGAACTCAATAAATTAACTTGAAGGACACCGTCAATGTAGAAAAAAAAGTCCGTTATTTATGGATGGATTTCTCTGAAATTTTCACAGTAGGTGTGAAATGATCCAAATATCATTTGTTATTTCGACAAAATTTTTGTATCTGCACTGGATTTTTTTTTATTTTCGAAAAATATGATAAAATAGGGGTTTTTTAAAAATCCTACTAGTTCTACAATTTTTGAGTTACAGAACCAGAACTTCGTTTTTGGATTGCTTAGATGTCTATATAACCACTCGCAATAGGGAATTTCGATAACTTATTTTTTGTGGATTTTGGGATTAAAAAAATAATATGAACTTTTTTTCATTTTTTTCTTTTTTCATGTCGTGTAATTTTCAAAATAATAAATATATCAGAAAATGCTATTGCGCCAGGATACACCTTGCTGAGCCCTATCGAATGGTATATAAACCATTCTTGTAGCTCTAAAATTGTGGAAGTCGTAGCATTTGAGAAACCAATTATCAAGTTTCCATAAAAACGAGTTTTTTCACAAAAAAAAAATGTTTTTCTTTTTATCTTTTGAACTACAGGGTTTTCTACAATGAACTCTTGAGCGTTTGTAGCTCTTTTCAAGCCCTTTCGATTGATATAATTTACATTGCTGTAGCTCTGTAACTCTGAGAAAAAATATACAACAAAAGAGAATAGGTGTAATTCATGAAAACAATTAATTTTTTTAATTTTCCATTTTTTTTCGACCAAAATACGTTTTTTTGTCAAGTCAACTCCTTTGTTTTATAGCTCTTTTCAAGCCCTTTGGATTGGTGTGCTCGCCATAGCTGTAGCTATGATACTGCAGCTGTTATCGAGCTATGAATGAAAGCTGCGGTATCATGGATACGGCAGGACAGCTAAATTTTGAAATTGTCAAAAATTATAGAAAAAATGTTTATTCAGCGTTAGAATGTTTTGTTTGAATAATGGAAGCACTTTGAGTAGCCCATTAACGAACTATAATGCCATTCCCGCAGAGAAACGCTCAATTGACTCCCAATAATGAGGGGGGGAAGGGTTCAAGGTCACTCCACCCCCATCGCTTTCCCCCCCTCTGGTGGGCGCACTATTCGGAGTAGACGAAAAAGAAAAGTACCAATGGAAGCGCAAGAAAATTCTCTATAAGATGCATATATAAACAGAAAATCAACACATAACCTGATTTCTACCTAGACGGTGTCCTGAAATGTTGGTTGTTTCTAGAGGTTTTGAAAGGTGCGAACTCACACCTAAACTACGAAAGACATCACCCAAATTCAGCAACCTGTGGCAGGAATGAAGATAGTTGGAATTTTGAAGTCATCATTGAATATAATTAACTGCCTCTAGTTTGAAGTCAGTAATACAAAGAACGCTATCATGAAAAAAAATTTCGTTCCTGTGTTCGTCTCCTAACGTAGAATTTCACATGTTGGCATCATCAGAACCTCTGATCAGACACTGAGAATTAATTTCAGTGCATTGGACTTGGCTCAAATGTCAATGAACTTTAATTATATCGCTTAAAGGGAACTAAGTTCATACGCGAAAATTCTATTAAAAAACGCGAAGAGATTCCAAGTAAGCTTGTTCTTCATTTGGTTAGATGACCTGAGAAAAATTCTTTATTTTCATGCAAAAATTTAGCTCTGAAAATATCGGTTTTATTTATGCTTCACTACCGGCAATAAATATCAGTAGCATAATATTAAAAATAAAAATTTTTACGATAAGCCTCCCCTTATTACTTCACGAGCAGCTTCATCATCTATTTTTACGATAACACACTCCCTATAGTTTCACCTCATCGTACTCTTTATTTTCAATTTGTAAAACACTCTATTTTTACTCTCCTGCGTTCTTCTCCTTCTTCAATTCAACTTTTTATTTTTTTTCTCCCTCTCTCTCTCTCTTTGTCTCTTTCCATTCTTCTTCTCCATCTCTTTCCATAGCTCACCCGCTCTCTCTCTCTCAGCTTCAGAGGCTTAGCAACAGATCCAGATCAGATAGAGAATCAGTTGAGCCAACTGCCTACGAGGGGTTCCTGACCTCTGCGTCCGTCCTGGTCGCTCCTTATTTGAGTGCTCAACTTATTTGAATGCTCAACTTATTTGAATGCTCATCTTATTTGAGTGCTCAACCTATTTGAATGCTCAACTTATTCGAATGCTCATCTTATTTGAATGCCCAACTCGTTGCTGCAAATTGTTACTCGGTAAATATTCTCCTTTTCACATGTCAACTAATGGATTAACACTTGTTCACTGGAAATTAAGCTTTTTTATGAACGTCACTCAAAGTACCTGATTTTAAATCGGTGCGCAAAATCATTAGTTTGCAATGGACACGCATAATTTACTAAATATAAGAATTAACTGCACCATTGCATTCAAATGGTTCTTCTGGTTGAATTATTAAAAACAATGTTTTTATTTTAAGTATTTCGAGCAATCAGCTAGAAAAAAGGATTTTTGTATTTACTGTCATCTAGAAGTAAAAATTGTTTAAATATTAATGACTGGAAGGAAGTAACAAGAATGGCTAAGGTTTGATTCGAATAAAATGTACAATTTGGAAATCAATTTCATTATGCAATTGATTTCGAGCCTGACTATTAGCCCTGGCGTGTTAACGATGCAAAATCCCGATATTTGTGACATGCCAGAATTCAACCTTAGAACATATAGAAATTAATAATGAGAGTTTTTTGCTTCCACAGAATACTTTTTTCTAAGATAAGTTTCTAAACACACATGACAGATCATCTGTAGAAACTGGGAACAGCTCAAATCATTTATTTTACCAACTGGATATCAATCGGAAAAACTTGTTATCCCACGAAGATTTAGTGAGTTCAAGGAATCGTAAAAGTGGCACAACTGACCAAATGGGTCAAACATGTAGCCACTGAGTTTACCAGAATGTTGAGAAAATCAGTTTTGAACTATTACTTTCATTTGATAAGAGAGTGTCATTATTTCACAATATTAAAGGTCAGGTGGAAATGGCATTAGCTGGCATAACTGCCAGCTTGGGTTTTATGAGTAGATATTTAAAATCTAGCATTTCGGCCGTTCACGAATGATTGAGTGCAAATTTGAACGTGGTAAATAGGTACAGAAAATCGTTGTTTATTCAAGTAAAAATCTGGAATCAAGAAGTTCACACTTAATTGATTGATCTTTCGACTCACATAAGGCCGTTGTAATGAATAAGTAAGAACATAAGTTTTGTTAATATTCTAACTGCTTCAAACCTCGAAAACGCTAAGAATCAATGCGGATAGGTATTGAAAAGATTTAATATATCAACGTTTCACAACCGCGTTAGCTCGAAATTTCAACAAAATAACAGAAATCTGCCCTGCATTCAACGTTAAGTCGTGAACAACGAGAGACACATGCGACTGTTGTTATGTTGTCAGGGTAAACCAGAGTCTGCATTGTGGCATTAGTAGGTGAGTCAGGCGAGGTCAGGACGGTGAGTGTGCACCACATTGCCAAGACACTGGTAAATAAAGTGTAAATTTTTATTAGCCCATTATTATACTGCCAGAGCTCACCGTCGTCTATCAAAGAAAATTGTACAGAAAATCCCCAAACAATTTGAAGAATATACGCGTGTGAACAAAAAACTTAAAAATAATTTAGTCTTAATTCAAAATGACCAGCGTATTTGAAGCTAGTTTCCTAGAATGTTGAGGCTAACTTAAAATTTATACTACCATGCTACGCTGTGTTACAATGAGACCATGGGTTAATTTGTGAGTCGAGTAGCCTTGCTGACTGCATGTTCAACAAATAAAAACACTATCAGAAATAAAATAGGAAATTTGTGTTTAGTCTAGCAAACAATTTAAACATCATACTATTTGAAACAAGGCAAAGTTTGAAAATTTTATGCAATCAGTATAATACCATACCCGGTACCGGATTTCACTTGCTTATGATATCAACAACAGGATGAACCAAACAGGGAAAGTGAGAGTCGATATGAAGGTATTTTCCACCTCGAAGAAACAACTATGATTGCTTCAAAGAATTACGCAAAAGTCGAATTTAAAATTTCTCAAAGTATTGTGTTAATGTCAAGCCCTCGAGCGTCGATTTTACTTCTTGGAAGGGCCGCATGCGATGCAAAACGTCATGATCAACCAAAACGTTCCATTTGTCAGATAACTCTAAAGAATTTTTAATTGACGGGCTAGTAACCAAAATTTGTTAACATTTCACACTGATTTCTGGTTTCATGAACGTGCCTCAAAAAATTGTTCCTTTTTTATAGGGTACAGGTTTCTTTAAAGATGGAATGATGCAGATTTTAAAACCTCGGCCGCATCGCGGTGTACGCCACAGCTGTGTGGAGTTGAGCCTTTGTTTGTCTTAATTAATATTAAGCTTCGATATCGGTTTCGCATCGATTTTACATTAGACAAAATTCAACTCAAAATCTTTCCGGTCGAGCATGGAGGGAAACTTTCCTTGCGGATAAAGTCTCGCGCGCAGTTTGCAGAGAACAAATAAGTAACCAAAGGAAAGATGGGAACCTTTTCAGCTCATGGCGGGTTCGGTGAGAGAAGAAGTAATTACTTTTGTTCGAATGTATCTTGTACTCAAACTAGATTGGAACTTCATATATCGGGGTAACGACTGGCTCTTGATAGTTTCTTTTTCATAAATGTTACAACAATTTCATGTGCTCAGATTCTCAACTAACTGTAAAACATAAAGAATGATAGAAAATCTCTCCAGCACATGGTGCTGCAGGAAATATTTAATTCGCAAGGATTTCATTTGTTTGTTGATGAGCGTGCTAGAATTTTCATACTTAAATAGAAATTCCTCATGAGGCCAAAGAATGAAACTCATATGTCAACAGTTTTTATCGAAAAATTAAAAGCCAAAAGGTCTGTGCACAACTGCACATGGGTAATAAATCAATAGAAAATCTCTTGTAAATGCCTTTATTTCCCAACAAAAACACAGCCCTTAAAATCATAACTATTTACAAGCAAATCCGAAAGTAAAATAAAAATCTTTGAACTGGTTCAAATTGAAAATAAAATAATATATCGTAAAAATATAGAGATACTGATAAATTGCTTTTCTAAATATTGTGAGTTCAATCTGAAGAATAAACTATACCATGACTCGTTCTATAGCATGAGTAAAAAATCCCTTAATGAGTTATACCATAAATGAATATTTTACCTTGATGACTAGGTATTGAGATACATGTATATATAAGGATATATGTATGTAAGAGTATATATGCTTATGTAAGTATGTACGCCAATGTACCACTTGAGAAATTTCTCATTCACGAACCGGTATAAACGAAGAGCATTTCAATTATTTCAATAAATTTATCAGTACCGATTTTAATATTAGCGTCCGAGGTGAAGTGTCATCTTGCTGCTACATTTTTCACAGTTTTTAGAAAACACAGAAAAGTATTCGAGCAATGAAGTAGGCTTTTCAACTCTGTTACTTACCCTCTAACTTAACCAACCGTAGCAATCGCTCAAGCATAGCTAGGGTGTTAACTAGCACAATACCTGAGTAACTAGCTCCTACAGCGCAGCTGGGCGCGCAGTATGGGTCTCAACAGCTGTCTTTCATGAACTTTGCGGACAGTTTGCAACAGTGTTGCAATTGTGCTCCCAAATTCAAATTTACTGTGAAATTTTGTACGAGTTCGCTCGGACCGCGTACCACAAGCTTATGTTTTTTTTACCTGTATTATTCAGTTACACTGCATCAACGACCGCATTTGCTACAGCTGCTCATTTAAAATGCAGGAAAATATATGATAATACCATATAATTCTGTTCCAGATAATTAAACCGTAGGACATATTCCCCATATAATTTTGTCACAGAAATTTCTGCTGGGAACGATTTCTCTATGAAAGTCCAGAAGGAGACTGCACAGCGCATGAGAACTGATATCGAATACAAAGCGCAAGAATGTCCCATATTGAAAGTCCTAAGCCGAACAACATATTGTTTCTAATCGCAACGCAGACAACCCCAAGAGAACAAGCTTGCTCAATGTTCTTCTCAAAATAAGCCGAGCGTTGCTGTGACGGTCAAAGCAACGCAAATCAAGAAGAAATTCCGTCCGTGACAAATGTGTAGTTTAATTTCTCCTACACTATTACAGCAGGATGAAGACCGAATTGTTGTTGAGTGTAGAAGACTATGGCAGCGAGTGCAAATGATCTTCATTCGTGTAACATAACAGCAAACACTGTTAATGTTAGAGCCTGCTTCCTCTGTGTGCCTGGAAGGGAGTGATCAGCAAACAAATTCCATTCAACTTTTATGATCAACACGAAAAGAAATTTTTGTGTGTAGTTCCCTTAACCATGAAGAGATTGGCGACGGTCACTTAAAAAAATCGTAGGTCAGTGTTGAGAAAATAACAATGGAAGACTTCACTAGATCAGTAATTATTATATCACTTTTAAGTACTAGACAAACGATATTTACAGCAAGTATTAAAACAACTTCGTAGAATATAACAGTAATCAGCAAACGACCGTTAAGCGTTTAGCTATCGACGTACATATGCACCTTATTTTTCTACAGCAATGCAAGAAAAATCATAACTCTCACAATTATGTGTCCAATTTGTCCTTTTATACTACGAGTCATTTGCGCCCAATTGGATGGATTATTATCAGCAGACGAAGCAGTTTCGCTGTCTAAATTATGTAACGAATGAAAAAGCGGATAAATTTTGAAGCTAGTGAAAAAAATATGAGTCGTGAGACTTTCACTATGACGGTAAGCATTCACTGTGATGCCAAACATTCACCGAGACGGTTAACATTCAACACAATGTGAAACATTCCCCGTGACGTCTAAAATTCACCGTGACGGTTAACATTCATCACAATGTGAAACATTCACGTAACGTCAAAATTCACCACATAAATAACGCACAGATGACCGCGCAGAGTTACTACCATAGATGCTGAATTTTATTGATCGTTTTCTTAAATCCCTGGTTTGGTTTGTAGCTTAAAAATTGCCAAGAGCGCAATACTGGTGCAGGCACTGCGTCAGGAGGTGCTGGGGTGAAGTTGAGCTGGGTGGCGGAGAAATTATTTGATTACTGAACCCCTCTTGCTTTGTAGGCCGCTACGGGGGAGAAACCAAGCGGATACAAAGGATTCAAAGTCAACACAAAAAGAAACACATAAATGACAGAGGAAAACACGAGGGATACACAAGTGAAACACCAAGAGAAATACAGGAATACACAGAGAGAAACACAAGGGGGGAAGCAAAGGAGATCAAAGAGATAAATCATATTCTAGAGATATACGAAGGGAAACAGAGAATACTCAGAGTAAAACACGAGAAATATCCAGGAGGTACACTGATCGAAAAAACAAGATATACACAGTAAATGCCCTGAAGAAAACTAATGGAATACACTCGAAATACATCGAATGAAACATAATGGATGCATACGCCATTCACAGAACAAAACACATGGTAGACACGGATGAGACACCATGTATCTAGAGAAAGCACAATAATATAGAGGATTTAGGGAACAATACAAAGGAGAAACACAGTGTAAAAGAAGCCATACACGGAAGGCACAGGAGATACGGAGGTAACACAGATACAAGCCGGCGATGTGCACTGGATACACGGGAAATTTAGGGAAAACACAAGACACAGCCGAATCGCAGGAAATATAAAGGACACACTAGAAATACGTAGAGAATGCATGGGGAGACGCGAGAGATGCAGGAGATGCGCAAAAATTCGTATGGGATACAGAGGACACATCGTCAAAACTGAAGCATATAGAGGATACAAGAGTACATAAGAAATACAGAGAATACATAAGGTATACAGAGGATACACAAGCGTTACAAAGACACATAAGGGAAACAGAGAATACATAAGGGATACAGAGGATACATAGGCAAAACTGAACATACATAGAGGTTAAGCAATCGCTGTATGGGGTGAGAGACAGTGTCATTTTGCTCCTTAAAGAATGCAAGTCTGTAAGAGTTTCCATTTGTACAAGTTTGCCTGTGTTTTAATATTGTTGATTGATAAAATGCAGAGTGATAAAATGATCATGCATGAATAAATGTATGACTTGAGATCTCTATTCACGTTAACAAAAATACACACGTGCATATTTCATGATCATGATAAATGTCATGACTAACATCAATTTCATGATCAACATGATCTCTTATGCGTGTTAAGTGAAATTAATTATGTGTAACCAAAAAATGGTGTTCAATTGACGATTACTGAAATAGTTAGCATGAAATTTCCGATTGCTGAAATAGTGAACGTGAAAAACATGACGCTGAAATCAGACTGGAATCGTCAGAGTGAAAGTGTGGACGATGATTTATTTAACAACTTCTCTCAATCGAAGTTTTCCATAAAATTCGCATTCTGCTCACTTGAAGTTAGAAGCAAAGATAATCTATGACCAAACTTTTCATAAAATTTTCAATTTTTTGAGAAAGTTTGGCGCTGCTTCAGCAGCACGTTTACTTGAACAAGCTGCACAGTGGGTACCGCAAAGCGTTCTTTGTGATGCAACCATAAAAGTGAGAGTCTTTCAGTATCAAGTGTCACAAGATCAAGAGGATAACTTCTGATTCATGAACCAGATTATCTATATTAGAATGACATAATGGTTATCGATTTGTTTAACTTGTACAATGATATTACTTATGACTAAAAAAATGATGCACTGGCTGTCATTATTCGCTATATTTTAGAGTGTGGAGTTTAGGGGCGGATGAGAGCAGCACATTGTATTAGATGTCCTCCCTGCAGTAAGTCAATCGTATCCAATAACAGTTAAGGGCTTCAAAAATGACGCACTAGCTACTGCAATCCAAACTACTTAGAATAGCTACTGACAAATACTGGACTCCCCTACTACAGCATAATTCGTGGCCGATCAGAAGAGGTCTCAGTCAGAATCACTACTGTAACGAGTGCGTAGATGATATGACGTCTGTGTCGATACATGACCTCTGTTGCGTCTAATCGTCAAATCCAAAGCCTTGTATGCGTTATATCGCCATATCAAAGGCGGCGTTGAATCAAAAGGCTTGTATGCGTCATATCGCCATATCAAAGGCTACGTTACATCAAAAGGCTTGTATGCGTCATATCGCCATATCAAAGGCTACCTCATGTCAAACGGCTGAAATGACGTCTGTGTCGCTGCATGACCTCTGCTGCGTGACGCAAGGGGAACTCCAATACTGTAATAGCACTGCGTCGACTTTCAATAGGGTAATGTTGCACACAAGTTCTCCGTCGTGTAAGAAGCTGTATTTTTAATTTCACTCAGTTCGTTTTTTCAAGAACTTTACTTTAAAAACATTTTCTTCGAACGTTTCTAGCCTTTAGACATTCTTAGGAACAAGTTTGCTAATAAAATAAGGGACATGGCAGTACAGACAAGATTACAGAATACTTGAAGACAAGCACGAAAAAAATTTGCCGGTAGACAATTTTCAGAGGTTTGCACTCTGCATTTCGTTGAGAGAGGGTTCGAGTTTATGAATAGATAATGACTCTAAAATGCGTGGGCTTATGTTGGTGGTACATTTATCTAATATTTTAAATTTTCTGAGGTAAAAAATCTGTTCCCGGGAACCATTACTACAATGTTGTCTTATACTAGAATGAGTAGAAGAAGTAAGCAAGCGACCTGTACGATGACTTCGAACTGCATGTTCAGCAACCCTGACGTAAAGTGCCGGTGAGTGGAACCTACATACCGCAATGAGCAATGCGCTCAACTAAAATTCTAGACAAAACAAGATCGCATGCCGGTCGGGAGCACATCTTTAAATTTAAAAAAATACATAATATTTTGTTTTTAATAAAAATAATACGAAAGGAAATGTCAGAGAAAAATTAAGTCAAAAGTTATAAAAGGTTTGCTGTCAACTTTTCCGATTGATATCTAAATTGTTGATTTCAATTTTATCCATATTCTGAAATCTTATACTAAAGAAAATTGCCGTGACCATTGAGCGAGTCTCATGATGGGCGGTCTCGATTAAAAGCTGCATAAAAAACAGTTTTCAATTGTTTGAGGCCGAGTGATGGGCGGTCTCATGATGGGCGGTCTCGATTAAAAGCTGCATAAAAAACAGTTTTCAATTGTTTGAGGCCGAGTATACCTACGCGCACAAATGAACAAGAAGTTGAGTAGAGAAAAGATGAAAATGGAAGTTCAAATTTTGTTCGTTTTCTCCTAATGTATATCATAACATGAAAATGATTTAAGGAGTGGGAGTTTTCCCAATGTCGTTAATGGAAGTTAGATCTGCCGGTTTCGTACGTAAATTTCTCATCTATTAAATATGTGAAGATGAACCGGGTAGGTTTAAAGGACTATATTAATTTTCAACTCAACAAACGCATTTACGTTCTCCGTTACGTTCTTAAGCTCAACACAATTTAAGATTCCCATGCACTGCAACATCAACAAGGTATAATGCCAGTTCGAATTTATATATAATATCAACGATAAAACTATATTTAACACTTTGAATGTTGCAGGTAAAAAAGAAGTTAAAAAAAAGTGAAGTGAAATTCATTTAGCATTGATTATGTGTTTATAAAAATTGAGCATGTGGCTACTGGCCAGTCAGCAGCTTTATGAAAATTCCCTGCGAGTACCACCGGTGGCTCTCGTCGCAGTCAAAGTGTGAACATAATACACAAATATGCTGCCAGTTAAATACTATGCGGCCAGTTGACGTTGAATTTTTCCCAAGTTATTGTAAAGATTATCAGGTATACTATCTGCACTCAAGGCGCTGTGGTAAGAAGTTTTCCTGCTAAACTGAAGTGTGAGTTCTCCTACAAGACTTTAATTAGGCACACGCATATCTAAAGCGCCAACTACACTCTAAGGTCCCACAGTGCAGCGCTCTACCAAATGACGACTGCAATTCCTGACCCTACACCGACCAAATTTTGGGACCCCTGAACAAAACATCAAGGCAATTTCTCCATCATAAGTGAAACCTAGTAAATGTTAAATTTTCATCAAACATTCAGGAAATAAGAACGATGAGTGATTACCTGGTGTCCCTCAGAAAGGACAGTGGTTGATATAAGGACAACTTGTAACTCGTTTTTCTACAGGTGATGCTCTTTTCTCATGAAAATACTTCAATGAAAGACAAAATATTTTTGCGTATGATAGATTACACACCCTCTGTTACTTGACTGTGAATGCTAACTAACACCGAAGAAAGAATTTAGCATTCACCTAAAGCGGGGTACAATTGTGTGACTGCAAACAATAAAGACTCCTGTACTCATCACGTGTCCGCACATGCGTTTTCTATGAAGCCCACGCGCGTGTGTTGTTAAAAAATCATGAAGGACTTGGTATTTTATGCATCAAAAGAGGACAAAGACAAGCAACATACAAAGGCACAGTCGCGCTTTGACCCGACTACTCTTCGATCCAGCGCCTTAACAACCATACAAATGATGCACTTCGCTACATTACTCACCTTCACGTAATTGTTATCTTCAAAGCTTCGTTTCTATGTGTATTGTTATCCTTGGGTCGTCGTGAAACTGGTTGGTCCGTCACAGCTCTGAAATATGGATAAAAGCGTTTCAAACACGACCTGCACAGAAGAGTTGCACTGTAATCACTCTACCTGAGCACACCTGGGTCTCCACACCTCAGCTTGCGAGCTGTTCTGCGCAACACCCCAACTCCACAGCTGCCAGGGGCGCACTGGCTCCGACTGGTCATTTTTTCGAGTTCGACACCAGCCACACCAGGCCTTTGCAAAAAACTCGCTGTATTTCAAAGGAACGAGTAAACCAACACGCTTTTATCACAAAAGAATGTCGTGTACATGCTCAGAAAATATTCACTATTTAATATCGGAGGAAATTTGGTCTTTATTCCACTCGAAAGTCAAATGCGTGCTTCGGTGTGAGCGTAATGTCGGTGTGGTGCAGGTAACAGTGTCATGTTAGCTATGTGTAAGGCAAATTCTTTAACAGTTACCTGTATCGAGGTGACCAAGTGTGAAAACAAAAGAAATTTTTGTAAATGATAGTTAAATTTTAGTTCTAGAGAGGAAAATTTCTTTGAGTGGGAAATTTTTAGAAAATTAGTGAACTGGAAAAATTTTATAGCTTACTCGTTTTAAATCTCAATACCCATTTTCCGCACTTTAGAAAAATTATACATAGTATTGGCTCAGGAGAGTGAACCTATAGTCATTACGTCATGAAAAAATACTTCCATTAGGCTAACCAATGAACCACATATATGTCAATCTCAAGGAAAGCTACGGCAAAGAGATTGAAATTTTAAACGAACAAAATAGCTTCTTCAAACACAAGAAATTCAATCTCATTCAAAAAATGTCCGGACATGAATTGCACAACTAGAATTCCCGAGTTGGTACGCCTTGCTCCGGTGCTCTGAAAGGCCGTGATGGCGGACACGACGTTTGAGTCAGAACAGCTATTGAAACACATCCGTACTCAGTGCTGAAGCTGATAAAATCATCAACCACCGTCAACTCAGAATTATACTATTTGCGTTGGAGCGTATCAAGCAGAGTGGTTGCATTCAACAAAGCCTGTTAGCCATTTGCAGCCTCAGCGTGGCTTATGGTACCGTCGCACAGGCAGCGGGCACGAGCTACGCAGACAGAGGCTACAGTCCACTCAGACAACCGTCACATTCAGAGTGCGTCAGGGTCACCACACGCGTCACAGGCAAAAGCAAAACAGGCAGAAGCCACATAGGCCGCAGCCACGCACACCGCATGCAAAAGCTACACGCTACCCAGGCTGTAGCCATACACCACTCAGGCAGCAGCCACACATCATACAGCCACGCACCACACAGGCTGCAGCCACATACCACAAACCATACAGCCACGCACCACTCAGGCAGCAGCCACACATCATACAGCCACGCACCACACAGGCTGCAGCCACACACCACAAACCATACAGCCACGCACCATACAGGCTGCAGCCACATACCAAAAACCATACAGCCACGCACCACACAGGCTGCAGCTACATACCAAAAACCATACAGCCACGCACCACACACGCTGCAGCCACACACCACAAACCATACAGCCACGCACCACACAGGCTGCAGCCACATACCAAAAACCATACAGCCACGCACCACACAGGCTGCAGCCAAACACCAAAAACCATACAGCCACGCACCACACAGGCTGCAGCCACACACCACACACCATACAGCCACGCACCACACAGGCTGCAGCCACATACCAAAAACCATACAGCCACGCACCACACAGGCTGCAGCCACACACCACAAACCATACAGCCACGCACCACACAGGCTGCAGCCACATACCAAAAACCATACAGCCACGCACCACACAGGCTGCAGCCACACACCACAAACCATACAGCCACGCACCACACAGGCTGCAGCCACACACCACACACCATACAGCAACGCACCACACAGGTTGCAGCCACACACCACAAACCATACAGCCCCACACCACACAGGCAGCAGCCACACACCATACAACCACACACCATACAGCCACACACAACACAGGCAGCAGCCACAAACCATACAACCACAAACCATACAGCCACACACCACACAGGCAGCAGCCACACACCATACAGCCATACACCATATAGCCACACACCACACAGGCAACAGCCACACACCACACAGACGCACCAGGTGCAGACGAGCTGCGCCAGAAGCCACACGCTGCACACCGCAGCGCTGCTCACTAATTGCCTTAAGCCAGATCAATAGATCAATTCAGTCAGACTGACAGCAGATAACGAAGCAAAATTTTACTCCAACGATTGCAAAATAAACGTTGGAATGGCGTCATGAGGGAACTGACTAACCATGAAACTTCATGGCAAGTTTATGTGTGGTCGAAACCCCTGCTTTTTGGTTTGTTGTACCCACTACGTAGAAGCAACTGTCTTGCCCTTCCAGAAATGCTGAAGTAGTTTACAAATAAAAATTTGTCGCTGAAGAAAACTACTCAGTTATGAAAACTTCTCAGAACTGTTCTCAGACATGTAATGAGTAAAAAATCTGTGGAAATGAAAAACCACTGCTTTTTTGTTTGTTGAGGTACCGACAGTGTACAAGCAACTGCCTTGCCATATGTATTTAGTCCTATTCAATTGGAATATGATGACAAATGAGGCAATGAGGACAGTGTTTTTTTGAGCTTCCCCTTGATCAACTCGGCAACATTGTCGACAAGGTGGAAAAAATGCACCAATTTATTAGTAATTTGAATGAAAATACCGTAGAGCTGGTGATTCAATCCAAAATTTAAAAGCATTACGTGCAATTTAATCATGCTCTAGCTTATTTTCAGTGTTAATCTCGTCTTGCCCAGTTTCTGCGAGCATTACAGCACATTCACACGACGCTTGAGTTTCTTCGCTTGTGATGCGCATCTAAACAAAAAAAATTGCGTTTAATATATTTTAGGATTCTTATTCAATCAAAATATGATCAGGAATACTAAAGTAGTTCACAAATAAAAAATTATTGCCGAAAAACTATTCATATATAATACGCCTCATGGATGTAATGAATATTAAGTCTTCGGAAATGAAAACTAAGATTTAAGTATCTAAATGAATCGAATTACAAGTATTTTGTGATTTTTTTCTGGACTTTTTGTCCTTAGATCAATGCCTGAATCAACTAACTAATTGAATAATTTTTTTATTTTGAACAAAATTTGAACGTAGAACTTAATTCCTACACCTATAGCATGGATTTAAGAGCAACAATCAAAAAGCAAAGTCAGTGAAAGTTGCGCACCAGCAAGTTTCAGAAAAATCCCCAAACCTCAATCTTTTTGATTAAAGGAATAATTATTACATTAGATATTTTTTTAATCGGTAACTCCTTCAAATTTAATCTTTATAACAGGATTACCGTAGCCATTATAATAATTAATAACATTATACAACATATTTATGAATACCATTTATCATTTAGATATTATGTATAATATAAGTATTCAATATTTATAAGCTATTTCTGTAAAACAAAAATATGTATAATGTATATTTATTGTTAGGGTAATCGTATATCTATCGCTTCACGTTTACTTCAGTGTCGCCAAAAGTAAATTCTCCAAATAACGTTCGGATTGCATTGAGATACTGGAAGTTGAGGGCGAAATCCAGTAACTTTTACAGTGTTAAAATTTTTGTTTAGTAGGCATTCCTTACCTCAATTAAATGATTTCGGTCACATAGAATTAGTTGACACTAGAGAACACGCAACTTTAACGTTTTTTTTGATGATGTGGGATGAAAAAAGAAAAGAAAAAAAACATTTATTTTCCAATAAAGTACAAACATGAAATATCGATACATTGGTTTTTAAAACACCTTAACATTAACATCCTTAACTGATTATAATACATTGGTATCGTAATACCCGTGTAAAAAGTTGTGACAAAAATGATTGACAGGAAAGTACAACAAAAATGAGTTCTTTCCTAGCCTAATCTGATTTTGAACTTAGAGAACACAATCCTCGCGACGCTCATTTGAAAAACACTTTCATTAGTGCGAACAAGTATTTAGATAAAAGCTAAAAATGCATTCAATTACATTAGCATAGAGACCCTTAATTGCTATTTATACATGGTTATCGTAATACCCATGTTGAGTGTTGAAACAAATGATTTAGATCCTTAATTGCTATTTATACATGGTTATCGTAATACCCATGTTGAGTGTTGAAACAAATGATTTAGATCCTTAATTGCTATTTATACATGGTTATCGTAATACACATGATAATTGTCGACACAGGATTTAGAGAGAAGCACAAGGTAATAAAAATAAACAATAGTATGCATAAAAGGATCGTTTGTATTTGGGGTGCGGCGCTGAGTTTAGTTTCTAAGTTTCAATTCCTGAAATTTTCGCTAGGAAATAAGAATTTATTTTATTTTACGTTCGCTAAGTCATTCTAATATTGATCTTCCTTATTCCTGTCGACTAAAATGAGCATCACAACTGTTTGTTCAATGTAGCGGAATGAAGGTTGTTTTTCCACAATTAGTAGTATTTCATCTGTGGTGCCCGGAAATCGAAATGGGGGCTTAGTATTTTTCTAATAAATTATCAACTCCAAAATCCAAAAATTCCTTTCGCCCATCCGGCACCACTTCACTCCCTCTTCCGGTGATGCCCCGCATCCGGTCATGCCTCTACATTTGGTTATGCCTCACATTTGTTTGTACCCTACATCCGGAGAAAACCCATATCCGGTCCTTCATCCCCATGTAAGGTGTCCCCGCGATAATATTCGCCATAACAAAACAGAAGATGATTATGATATTTCTTACTTTAGCTAATAATACTGGCGCAACGAGTTCTTCGGGGTCAAAGACATGAAAGGTAATGTTTTACATTGCTAGCTGTAATATTTTCAACATAGGTGGGAGCGTACAAAAGTTAACTATCTAAAATTAGTGTTGTAGTGTATTCACTAAAATAAAAAGGTACGAAGAGTTTACCATACAAAGCTTACGACAGAAATTTGAGACCAGCATAAGAAGATTAAAATTTAAAGTTATGACATTCGTCGAATCCGAGGTCTTTTACAAATGTTTCAATAAGACCGAAATAGAGAAAGTAGTTACTAAAATATCCTCACATTTAACATCCTCCTTCTTTGCGGTAATCAATTTGGGTTTGGAACTGCAAACTGAAATGTGAGTCACTAAGAACACAAAATCCCTGTGACACATAGCTGATAATACTCTTGTTAGGGTGTGCGTTATTGGATCACGAGTCCATAATATTTTTTACATAGCTGGAACACCAATGCTCACACGAGCGCAGGAAAGTAAGCCATTGCCAATGAACTACGTCTCATGTTCAGAATGCTTCAATATGAGTGAAAAGTGCTTTCGAATATCTTAAAATTAAAACCATGACTTGATATCGAGTACATGATGATCGTAATATTTATATCGGTTAATTTTGAAACAAATGGTAGGGAGAAAATTACGAAGAAAATGCATTCCCTCCATTGTGTTGATATCAAATACGTGAGGATCGTAATATTTATATCAGTTAAGTTTTGAAACAAATAATTGGGAGAAAAGTACGTAGAAAAATGCATTCTCTTCGTTGTGTTAGTCTGATTTTAACACTGGATTTTATTTCAAGTGGTTAGGAAACCATTTTGCATGTGATGCGTTTCTAAAAACACTCTAGTTGGTGCACTTCCAAATTGAAATTTGAGCTCACGAACGTTGGAACTTGTGAAATGAGGGATTAAGGTTGAAATTAAAACGGGTAGATCCAAATTAATTTGTATCCAAAACTGCGAGGTTGATATTAGAGGCAATTTTACATTGTTTTGTACCAACCAGTAAGCTAAAATACCTGGTACGGATAAAATTAAAGCTTTTACAATAACAGAAAAAAAAACAATTCAATTTCGTATGCTACTAGCTTTGGCACAGAAAAGTTCACCGGATTCTAATAGATGAGAAGGATCGATGTGCAATGCCAACCGTAACATTATCAACATTGCTAGGGCAAAACGAGAAAGTCAAAAAACCTAAAATGGTGTGGCCGAAGCATACTAGAAAAGTGTAAGGGACGACACTGTGTCACACAAGATTAACATGAGCATTTTAGGAGGGAAATTGTTCTAAAACATGCAGACACGCACATACATACACATATATCCATACGCATATGCACACATATATGCACATACGTGCGCTACATGTGCGTACATACATGTACTTAATACTCGTGTACTGGCAGTCATATTACATGTGCATGTCATAAATCTCTCTCGATTGTTGTATAATGTAGCGAGAGAGAAGATAACCAGCAACAAAAGTTCCCGACGTCTCTTCCAGCCGTTCTCTACTGCCGTTCACACTTATTGTGTTGACGCAAGATAGAGAGCCAATTTAGTTTTGAATACTCTCAGTGTTTGAGGGGTTTTGATGCTCTGGGGGAGTCTGTTCCACAGTAAGGCGCCTGATACTGACAGAGCTTTCTGCCCGATGTTAGATGAACGGTATGTGATTGAGACATCACGTCTCCTGTTCGGCTTTTGGTTGGTGACGCTAGCGATCAATGAGTTAGTAACTGATTTTTTTATAAAGTTTTTGCTGTAACGACGGTGAAAATAGAAACGATTATAATATTTTACTCTGAGAAAGATGATTAATGCACCCTAATAATTCATCTAGAAAAAAGAAACTACAAAAAAATTTAAATTCAAATGTGCTATGTGGCCAAATTGTATGACAGGCAGACAAAAAATTGATCGCTAGCGCTCACTCTGAGTCCATAAAGCCCGAACTCGGAAATTAAATTGATATCAGCGTATCACAGTTACACTCCTCAACCAATAATTACGACCGCGCAACAAATAAAACAGCGGGGTAATTCACATTAAAATCAGAACTCTAGCATTCACTATGTAAATACTAGTCGCTTATCTTGGGGGAATGACGACTCAAAGCCTTACTAAGCTCAGCAAGCGGGAAACTTTGGGAATGCACGGAATTTCTCGAGACTTTTTGAGTGCAGAAGCGCGTGCCCGGACTGCGTGCTGTCGCCCAGAGCCCCCGAGAGGCCGCGCCTCAGCTGGCGAGGCGCACCGCTGTTCCAGTTAGCCATAATTACCAGCTGCTGCTCCTGGCTGCAACGCTAGATTTAGGCCACTCCATGCACGTAAAAGTTGTATCTGTATGAGATACTTGTAAAATTTAACGCAAGATGTAGGCCACTCCATCCACGATAAAAGTATTTGTGTCAGATACTAACACAATTTAACGCCAGATTTAGGCCGTTCCAATCCCAATAAAGATATTTGTATCAGAAATTAATACGATTTAAGCCACTCCATGCAAGTGTTTATATCTGGTACTTGTACGAGGGAATTTTTCATTGAAGCATTGGAGTTCCTTGATAGGTAAAGTTTGAGTACATGAATATAGCTTGAAATTACTAAGGATTGAATCAGTTTCAAAATATTTTCAAGTAAACTGGAATTCAGCTGAAGAACTAAAATCCTCAATGTCGCCTGAGATTTTGATCGGATAAATTAATATCGCTATTTTCCCCAGTTAAAATTGAAATATTTCATTGACGCACGCAGGAACCAATCGATTATGCATCCTGTGAGGATTATGAATTTTGACAGCTTGTTTTTTGATGCTGTGTTGGTGAACTCGGTAGAAACTAAGTGGTGCAATTAGATGAAATTAAGGCCTTCAAACGCTGTTGTGGGGGTCTAGTATGCAGTTTTTTTCAGAATTTCTCGGAGCTACAGAACATTGTAGTGAGACTACAAACATCTTGTGCTCGCCAAGTGAAAACTATTACTTTGCATCAATGCTACAAAAGAGCCCGTGTTACCATCGAGAGAATGAGTTTTCGAATAGAAATGAAGAAATCCAAGCAAGCGAGGATCAACATTAAGAACATGTGTGGGATCTTCAACTAAGCTACCAGTATTAAAGTTGAAGCATTACTCTAGCAATGGAAGCGTTTAGCTATTATTCATATTTAGAGATGAATTGTGTAAAAATTATGGTGAACCCTTAAATAATATATATTGATTCATAATCGCGCATCATTCAAAAATACTCGTGCATCCATTAAGAATAAAAAAGTACTGCTGTAAAAATTCAACATGGTTAAATTTAAATGATAATTACTTGCTGCGAGTGAACAACTCGTTTTCATGTATTATTTGTTGAAGGAAGAGAAAATGTAAGCATCATTATTTCTCGAGGTGGGGCTTCGGCAGAGCAATGCTGATCTATGTATATTTTAAATATTCTCTGTTTTTTAAACGTAATTTATCATCTGAAGCATCGAAAGCAAACAGACTTGAAAACTGTAACCCCGCTCTCCGAGCTCTCATATTTTTCCAGTAACGGATAGTTACCACATTTCAGCATCAGAAACTAAAGTCTGCTGCAGCCAAAATATGCAAGCTCGATAGGAACGAATAGAAATCTGGAATAACAGCGACTAAAGCAGCCGGATTTTATTCCCAAACATTAGTACTGGCTATAAACTAAGCCAACAGCCCTAGAATAAAATTTTTCGTCGCTTCTTCAGCGCAAAATAAGTAGGCCTTCCTCTGTAAGTTGCAGAGACAGTCAAATAAATTGCCGGGCCTCGAAAAGTCGGATTCTGTAAAGAATGAACGAGAATTGTGCGGGATTAGAACGAATGCTATTTATAATGAACTAATACTTATTTATTTATGCTATTGAACATGTATCCAATATTATTATTAATCGAAATGAACTAATATTTATATATAAAGAACTAATACCTACAATGGACTAATGTTTATGATGAAATAATATTTAGAATGAACTCATAATTACAATGAACTCATGGGTTTAAAGTACTACTATTTACGATAAACTAACTATTTGCAATTAAATGATATTTCCATTGACATAATTCTCCCAATGAGCTCAAAATCACAATGGATTAAACGAAATAAAAGTTGCTCGGCTGTGCTGAACGGACTGCGTGCAAACAGTGAAACAATTCGCGGTAGGAGCTTACGCTTTTTGTTGCGTATTTTAAAGAATTCATTGATTTATCTCGCTGCCATTCTAGCGCTAAATCCGCTTACCACGCAAAGTCCTTCGTTCTAACTAAATGAGGTGGATTTGCGGTACAGAATTTGCACAAAACTGGCTTACTAGGGCAGGATTCAATCGTCTCCCATAAATTGGGGGCAAGTAATGTTGAGCAAATAATTTCGTCATCGAAAATTTACTGTAAAAACTTTGGTTCATCGGTTCAGTTGAGAAGAAGCGAATGATTCTACAAAGGAACTTTTGATTGTGTCTCTCTCCTGCAGTTAATACCACCGCTCGCGTCTCCTTAGGTTCTGTTATTTTATTAACATTCCGATCATTTATCTTCAATTTCGTTGATTTACTATGTCCCAGGAGCATTTTTTCCAAGTCTTCAAATATATGCGCAAGTTTTCTGAAGGAAATTATGCGTTTAGTGAGATATTGCACGTTTTCTTGGTAATATGGGCACACACTGAAGAAATTAACCTTGTTTCAACACCCAAGTGTCACTTTACGGTAATAATGCAGTTGAACTGAGAATCAAATAATGTCCGTGGTCGAACGAAACGCCAAAACTTAAGGCCTGTGTGATGATTCTCTTCGTAAGCTCTAACATTTTTCCAAAGACCCGATGTAATTTTCCAAGAACTAATTGCGTTCCAGTTTCATGTCTGTCTTCAGCTCGCAGAACTTGTTGGGAGCATTTGTTGTGTTTTACTTCAACGATTGTATTCTCTTTGACTCCAAAATTTCACTGCAGTATAAAGAGTAATAAATCTTTTGAGCAAAACAGTATTTTTTTAGATTCAGGAATTTTAATAAAACGTTACATTTTAGTAGAGGCCAACTCCCTTGAAGGTATTTTTTCGAACGTTGCCTGTACTTTCAAATAATCAAACTGTTGTTGCTGAAGACCATTAGTCCATACTCAATTCTTACCTGGCATTTTTCTTGACAACAGCTACGTTGTCAGAATGCTCAGCTTCGCATGTTATGTTAGGCCTAAATGAAAATTATTCTTTGAGTGAAGAAATTACATGACTACGTTTGGTATAGGGCCTCCTTCGCCCCCTATGTCAGCATCTCATACGTAACCATGCTTAAAAAATATATATCTCATGATCATTTTCCAGCACAGGGAAACCGCTAAAAGGTTAAAACTTCTGTTCTCTTCATAAAAAAATCAAACCAAACAAAGCAACATTCTTTCCTTACACAAATCAATCCAAAAAATGGAAACCTATTTCGGAGAGGAAATCTAGCATGATTTTAAAATAGGAACAAGTATACAATCAACTACTAAAATCGCTGTATCAAATAATTCTAAACGTCAGACATGGAAACAACCAAGTATAAAGTTTCCACAAATCTCGTTTCCCTGTATCAGAGCGAGCCAGTCAGCTTGAAAAACAAAGTTTTATCAGAGTTCAGAAAGCCGCGGCTCGATTACAACATCAGTAAAATAAAGACTCCAGCTCAATGCTTTGACAAATCGGGTGGTTATTACGCTGTTCTTTGCCCTCTGTGTAATTCTGAGGTCATAATTAGCTTGATGGCGGCGTTGATTAGGCAGCTGAGCGCAAAATTTCTCCCCAAACTCCATAATGAAGCTCGAGCGCCGTGCTCAGTAGTTCGTGCTGCTGCTGCATGCTTGTTGTGAGAGGGGAGAGGCTGTTGTCCTGAGGCAGCTGTTTAGAGGAGGCTGTTGTAGTGTTGAGACAGCTGTTTAGAGGAGGCTGTTGTGCTGTTTCAGCTCTTTAGAGGTGGCTGTTGTGCTGTTGCAGCTCTTTAGAGATAACTGTTGTGGTGTTGCTGTTCTTTACTGCATGGGGGCTGTTGTGCTGTTGTAGCTCTTTAGAGGTGGCTGTTGTGCTGTTGCAGCTCTTTAGAAGTGGCTGTTGTGCTGTTGCAGCTGTTTAAAGGAGGCTCTTGTGCTGTTGCTGCTCTTTACAGGAGGCTGTTGCGCTGTTGCAGCTCTTTAGAGGTGCCTGTTGTGCTGTTGCAGCTGTTTAGAGGAGGCTGTTGTAGTGCTGAGACAGCTGTTTAGAGGAGGCTTTCGTGCTGTTGAGGCAACTGTTTAGAGGAGGCTGTTGTGCTGTTGCAGCTGTTTAGAGGAAGCTGTTGGGTTGTTGCATCTGTTTAGAAGAGTTTGTTTTGTGCTCTTGTAGCTGTTTAGAGGAGTTTGTTGTGCTGTTGCAGCTGTTTAAAGGAGTTTGTTGTATTGTTGCAGCTGTTTAGAGGAGTTTGTTGTGCTGTTGCAACTGTTTAGAGGAGTTTGTTGTGCTGTTGCAGCTGTTTAAAAGAATTTGTTGTGCTGATTCAGCTCTTTAAAGGAGTTTGTTGTATTGTTGCAGCTGTTTAGAGGAGTTTCTTGTACTGTTGCAGCTGTTTAGATGAGTATGGTGTGTTGTTGCATCTGTTTAGAGGAGTTTGTTGTGCTGTTGCAGCTGTTTAAAGGAGTTTGTTGTGCTGTTGCAGCTGTTTAGAGGAGTTTGTTGTGCTGTTGCAGCTGTTTAGAGGAGTTTTTTGTGCTGTTGCAGCTGATTAAAGGAGTTTGTTGTGCTGTTGCAGCTGTTTAAAGGAGTTTGTTGTACTGTTGCAGCTGTTTAGAGGAGTTTGTTGTGCTGTTGCAGCTGTTTAGAGGAGTTTGTTGTGCTGTTGCAGCTGTTTAGAGGAGTTTGTTGTGCTGTTGCAGCTATTTAAAGGAGTTTGTTGTGCTGTTGCAGCTGTTTAAAGGAGTTTGTTGTATTGTTGCAGCTGTTTAGAGGAGTTTGTTGTGCTGTTGCAGCTGTTTAAAGGAGTTTGTTGTGCTGTTGCAGCTGTTTAGAGGAGGCTGTCGTGCTTTTAAGACTGCTGTTTAGGGGAAGCCATTTTACGGTTGAGACAGCTGTTTATGAAAGGCTGTAGTGCAGTTGAGACAGTTGTTTGAAAAAAGACATTTTGCTGCTGAAACGGCTTTTTAAGAAGAGGTTGTGTTGTTGAGTTGTTTAGCTGTAATTCGATGGCATTGCGTGAAGATTACATGCTGGAGATTTCACAGATGATTATTAACTTGTTAGGACAGGTGGTGATACTGAAAACCTGAGGTGATTCCAAATTATCTATTTTACGGGGTCTTATGTTATTCAATAGGAATAAACTTGTTGGACAATAAGTAATTTCAATTGTACTGCACTGATGAGAAAGCACAAAACTATTTTTTCATGGAGATTGGGACAAGCTTCAAAGCTGCTCAGACAATCCCAAAAAATTTGAAGGGAGCTTTGGGTGCATCTTTCCTCCGGATCAGGCGCAGAAGTTTGTGATGCATGGAACTGCTCGCATTCTACTCAGCTTGAACAGAGAAGTTATGCTATGTTTAGTCTCTGCATCCATGACGAGACGCTCGTGTGTTGTGTCTGTAAGCCAGACCAGCGCTCAAGACGGGCTCAGTTGAACTTTTTAAGCTGAGATGAATTTGCTTGCGAGTCTTACGCACCGGAACGAATCTTAACTGAATTCGAAAGTTCATCGCTCGACGGTTCTGAAAAATGCTGTAATATTATCATCTAGTGAAATTTTACAATACCGGCTGTCCCACAAAAATATCCCCGACTTTTTAATTGATTATATTCCCGCGTTGACTTAACAGATTTGAATTGTATTTTTACACAGTGTATTAAATTTGGTTTCGTTTTCGAATAATTTAAGTTTTTGAAAATCGATTCAATAATCATTTCACAATGATCGATTTATTGAAAGGGGTAGAAAAACTAATTGTTCAAAGGAAAAGTTTTAAAAACTACACTGGTGTTCTTCATTCTCAATACCTACTGTTAAAAATAATTTCACAATGATGTAGTCTACATACCGCCTAGTATGTATCACCTCCATCATTAATAATCCTTCTACAACGAATTGAAGAAGTGTTTGAAGAACTGCAAGAAAACGGTGAAATAATCCGCAAAACTTTCGTTTAATGACGGCTTGAAGTAATACTTGCCTTGAGAGAAATGGAGGGTATGTCGAAGGATACTGAATTACTTTATTTATTTAAACGTTATTTAAGGTTATGATTTGTTACTCTTTTAAATTTTTGTTTGTTCGTTTATTTTGGAAAGTACAAAATAAGGAAGAAAATCTATATTGTTCTAAAACTTTTCCTTTGAACAATTAGTTTTACGACCCCTTTCAGGAAATCGATCATTGTGCAATGCTTCCAATAATTCCAGAGGGAAAATTTTTTTTACGCTGGTGAAAATATCCGTATCACAGATATGATACGGATATGTATCCGGATTTTTTTCTTCCCAGTTTTTAGAAATCTTCATCCGAAGTACGTTCCAATTCTCATGTAACTATTTTCTGTGACTTTGTATTCAAAGATTTTACGGCGTCGTAGTAGAAACGTCAGCTCGGGCCTTTATAAGTTGGCTTTCATTACCGGGTCAACTGTTAAAAGGCAAATATAAGCTCATGGTTAGGATAAGAAACGTTAGGGTGGGTATCAAGTTTCCTTGGGCTTTTGTAAGAGAAGATCAATTTTTGGCTTAGGTTGTATTAAAAGGTTAGGTTGAGATAATCAGAAAGAGATGGTTAGGCTGGGTACTTACATTAAAAAACAACACGCAGAGAATTAGTGACCGCATTTAAAATCCTCTTGTTTACGGTACGGTTGCTCTAATTCTAAATAATAGGAGCATTTACCAATTGAGATGAAACTCAGAGATGGCAAATTCTGCGCGCACGTCAGGTGCTTACCTGTGATGCCTCGTCTTGCTGATGCCCCTCCCTAGTCAACGCCATATCATGTGAGTGAAAATTCCTTTTGATTTGATTTTGATTTTGTCGTGTTTTTATTCAATACTGTATATCTTGTACTTGCAGAAATGACTGATGATGAGCTGAGGCTTGAAACGTTTCATTAAAATAATTTTAAAGTTCTTCTTTGCTATAACCTTTATAGTTAAACTGCTTAGCAGAAAAGATATTACTAATATTGTTCGGTGTAGGTATGGTGAAAAAGCTTACAAGCTCATAAGAAAGTATGAGGGCCTTTCTCGCAAGTTGGAGAAAGCTAAACTGGACCTGAAATTTTTGTACCAGTATAAAGTGTATGACATCATGTCCAAGTTTCTTCGCTTCAAGTTGTACAGAAGATCACTGCACAACACCAATTTTTATAAATCGTGGCAAGCAAGTCTTTTATTTAAGGAAATCAACAGCAAGAAAAGAAGCATCGCAACTTTAACAAGCAGCCTGACTGAATGTAAGTGCAGTTTAGTCGACGCACTTCCTGGTATCATCCGAGTTTCAGCTTACCGCTATGTTCGGGAGAAGATGAAAGTATTCATCAGGGATACTGCTAAAACGCATTCACGTAAATTGAATAACCTAGGGATTTATAATCACCTTACTCCTTGCGACCCTAATTTAGTTGTTCACAACTATAGCAGTACTCCCCTGAGAAACCGTTTGAAATTCTTGTTGGCATTTGGTCTTGATTTCTGTCTGCCTGTCTATCGGATAAATTTTTATAAATATTTCCTTGGATTTGAGAAGTTGGTATGCCATATTCAAAATAAGTACGCATCTCATGCTTCTATAAATGAAATTACTGAACAAATTAGGTCCATATCACAACGGTATTATTACAGTTTCAAACCATTCAAAATATTTTCTGCTATTTTTACTCGAAATGATATATAACTGAACTGAAGAAACTTGCTAATAATTCAAATATAATTGTTACAAGGCCTGATAAAGGCAAAGCAGTTGTGGTTCTTGATAAAATTACTTATTTAACCAAAATGCAAGAAATAATTTCAGATACAACCAAATTTTTACCTATCACTGACTGTGTTCTAAAATATTCTATGAGAGTTGAAGATAAAGTCAACAATTTCTTACGCAAATTAAAGTCTCTTGACCTACTTAATGAAGATCTTTATAAACAACTGTCCGTTTCTGGTTCAGGGCCTGGTATTATTTATGGTTTACCGAAGAACCATAAACCTGATTTCTTCAATTCTTTTCAATTTTGTCCGATTTTTGCTGCGTACAACTGTGCCACGTACAAACTAGCAAAATTTTTAGTACCAATACTAAGTCCTTTAATGGCTAATGAATATTCTCTGTCCAATTCATATCACAAACATTGGAAACGCGAATGAATATTATATGGCATCTTTTGATATTGAAAATTTATTCACCAACGTTCCTTTGTCGGAAACTATCAACATTTGTCTCAGTTCCCTGTTTACTAGTCCAGCTTCTCTAGTCATAGGATTAAGTCGGAATGTTTTCAAGAGTCTTCTGGAACTTTCTGTGTTCAATTCCTTTTTTTTCTTTAACGGTATTGTTTATAAACAAATTGAGGGCTTGGGTATGGGCTTTCCGCTCGGTCCTACTTTTGCGAACATTTTTATGTGCTTCCATGAAAAATTGTGGCTCCAAAACTGCCCGTCCAATTTTAAGCCTATCCTGTACAAGCGTTATGTAGACGATACCTTTGTCCTGTTCAAACGTGCAACTGATGTGCAATTATTTCTGCAATATTTGAATGTACAACATCCTAGTATTGAGTTTGCAGTAGATTTAGAACACGGCGATTGTCTTAATTTTCTTGACGTTAAAGTTTGCTGGGTGAAAATCAATTTTTTACCTCGGCTTATAGAAAACAAAGTTTTACCGGTTTAGGTCTCAGCTTTTTTAGTTTCTGTTCCAAATCTTTCAAAAGAAATAGTCTATTCACTTTAATCAACAGAGCCTATAGGATTTGTTCTACTTATGATAACCTTCACCGTGAGTATGAGTTCCTCAAACCTTACTTTTCTTCCAACGGTTTTCCTGTTGTTGCCTTTTACAAATCTATTAATACTTTTCTTTCAAATGTGTATTGCCCTCGAGAGTCTGAACAAATTTCATCAATTATATATTGCGTTCTACCATATTTTGGCTATCAGTCCGAAAAGTTGCAAAATGAACTATCTAATGTCCTCGGTAAATTAATTCCCACGACTCGCTTTCGCATAATTTTATTGAACAAATTCACAATTGGATCCTTTTTTCGCTTCAAAGATGACCTTCCCAAGGGCTTGCGATCATCTCTCATTTATGAATTTAGTTGTGCGCATTGCGCATTGCAGTATGTGGGATCAACCCACCGAGCACTATTCATGAGAGTCGCTGAGCATGCCGGAAGGAGTCATCGCACTGGACGTCCGTTAGGGGCACCTTCACATTCCAACATAAGGCAGCACTGTATGGGTCAATGCGAACCAATTATCAGTAAAGAGCGATTTAAAATTTTAGACTACGCTTCGAATTCTTGTAAACTGCGCATGCTAGAATCTCTCTATATACACAGATTGAAACCGGCATTGAATGATGTGCTGAGTGCTTATCCCTTAAAAATTATAGGTTCTTAGTGAGCAATATTCAATGTATATATATATATGTATATATTTCTTTTTCCCCCTTTATATTCTGTCTTCTCTTTCTCTCTCTCACTATCTCTCTTACTCATTTTTTCTCCCCCTCTGTCTCTCTTCTTGGTTAGATTTTATTTGAGCTACTAAGCTGACCTTATGACCGTTCCGCATTTTAGTTGCACTCTTGTATTCTCATTTTCCGTTTTAACTCACATTTACGATTCGAGTCAGTGAAGTTTTGATATTTAGATTTAATCAGTTTTTATGTCATGTCTTTTTTATCTAGACACTTGTTTGAATGCATGAAGAATGAGCAATTTTATGATTTTGTCGTGTTTTTATTCAATACTGTATATCTTGTACTTGCAGAAATGACTTATGATAAGCTGAGGCTTTAAACGTTTCATCAAAATGATTTTAAAGTTCTTCTTTGCTATAACCTTTATAGTTAAACTGCTTAGCAGAAAAGATATTCCTAAAATTCCTTTCATTTTAGGACATAAAACAGGGGAAACTGATCAACTTGCTCTGTTACACCGTCCATGTAATCTAAGGAATGGCAATCATGATTCGCTATTAAGACTTTCATCTTACGTTGAAAACTCAAAGTCGTGAGAAGATGCCAACTTAAAATGATTAGAAATCTACAAATGGGGAAAGAGAATGAGAACATTTCAAAATGCTTCGACAGAAGACGAAGCTTGTGAAACAGAACGTTGGCGATAAAAGAAGTGTAGCTATAAATTTCCCATAGAAAATGTTTTAAATTACTTTTTCACGATTTTATTTTTTTCGATATTACACTTGTGACTGAATAAAAGATCGAACAACAGATTTGCGAAAAACGCGTATTATATCCATCATGTATGGAATAAAATAAGAGCCAATCCGCACGCTGAGTGAAGCATGAAAGTGAGCCAGAAAAAAGGCAGCGGCGCTTTGAGAGAGCGAAGCCTGTATTGCGTTACCGGCGCAATCTGCGCACCGACCAGGGCCTGTTAAAGGAAAAGCGACTCCTGTTAGTTTGCCAGATTACTTTATTATTGCCACTAAAGTGAGCGAAATTCTGGCCTGCCGTAGGGGCCATAGTTGCTTTTCTGGGCCTGGAATAAAGCTTCCTAGCATCAGCGAAAATAACTCGTCCATCACTAAAAAAAGGTGATACCTGTCATTCGATACAAAACACATTTTGATTTTTTACAAATTTATTCAGATATGCTGTACAAAAAGTTGAAATGAGTTCTTCGAATTGCAATTCTTTGTGAGCCAAATCTGTGACGCTTAAGATAGATGTTGACGGTAATGACTCATCCCCACAACGTGCGAGCAAAATTACGACGTGAAAGTACGACGTACATTGCCATTCTAAAATTCTCGAAATTTTCTACATTTGTTAAGTAATTAAAAGAGCTCTAATTTAGCAAGAAAATACTTGTAATGAAGACTGGAGTTCATACAGCTCAATTTCAATTTATGTATTCACTTAAATTGAAGTTAATTTCGGTTCTAATGATCAAATTTGATGCTCATTCTTTCTTCGTCCACATTTCAAATGCTATTTTACACCTACCAGTCGTATTCTCTCAGCAATTTCAACCAATGTGTTCAGCGACCCTCGCTGGATTTGTTCTGTAGGTGACACCCACGCACTGCACTGCGTTGAGAATTTAAGCCGAGGCTTAAATATCCCAGGGCCATATTACATCCACGTCATGCCACGTAGTGTCTACGTCACCTCAATGTTGGTTGAAATAATACAAATGAAATTTAGGGTCTGATACATCAACAATTTTTTTTTCATTTTTCAAAGTAACGTTCAATAACGAAATGAAGTTTAACTGCTGCTTAACATGTACCTCAAATTGAATGAAATGATAAACATTCAACTACATGAAAAATATTTATAGATGGTTAAATTCTCCGTTCATGGTCTTTGACATCTCAATGTAGTTCTTGAAATACGCCTTGTTCGACACAAGTTGAAGATGCTGGGGCTATATTCATTCCGAAAGTTAAGTTCATATTCTAAGTTTTCGTTTTTACTAATCTGTTGAACTTTTACCCCTGCGCCAGGAAAGCTGACAAATTTAGTGGATGAAAGGGAGAAAACTATTGATCTTTATTTCCAAATCATAGCAACTTTAATGCTAAGTAGACTTCATTGGGAGACTCAAAGTACTTCAGAACTTATTTTGAACGTATACTTGTGTTCAGTCGTCGCCAAAAGTTTGAGCTAATGTACATTAAGAAGAAATTATTAGCCATGCAAGATGACGTACACCACGCTGCGCTAGCGCTCAAGTCTAACGTTTTGCAAAGTTACGCCAAAATGTACCTTGACAAATCACGGAGATCTATTCGTCTCTCAAAACTCTCCAAATCCATGGAATACTGCATGCATCATTCGTTTTATGAGAAGTTCTCAGTACACTAAAATTCAAGAAATGTAGCCGACTACGATAAAAGTTAAATAAGCAATGAGCTGTCATTCGATAGAACTCGTCTATTCAACCGTCCGGTATTCAAATCTCTCACAGCTTGGATTACTCAATACTTTATGTGTTACTTACTCAGTAATAACTACCTGCACGTTTTGATTAATTAAATTTAAAATAAACGGTATAGAGTACGGAATCTTAATAAGGCATAAAGTTTTTACTTTTACTTTTGCATTGCAGTTTCCGAACGTAAAATAGCCATTAGCAGATTTTCATCCACTATAAATCCTTGTTTCAGAAACAGAGTTTTTTTTGTTCATGAACTCTTACGTGCTATCTATTAACGAAGCAAGCGATGTACATAATTCCAACTGCCAAACTTCGCAGCTTAACAGGTTTACAAGCACTCATCTAGTTTGATAATGCGAATAAAATTTACTAACCTCTGAATTGTTCTAAGTAAAACGAGATGTTAAAATTTCAGAAAACATTTAATGTCAAATGAGTTAATAATTTACTTTATCATTCACAGAACTTAACATGTTGGATGAATTTACGACTAGTTTTAGTCTACACTGGTGGGGCTCAGCTCGAAAAGATCACTATGGGCTGTATGGAGTGCAGCAGTCAATCCTGCATTTTTAGGCTTCCACAGCCTCTTCAAAAAAGCAGGGTTGACTGCTGCACCCTGCACAGCATGAAAAGTTTCCAGGCCTCTCTAGTGAAAAGATCAGTGACCCTAATTTGCTCAAGAAAATCATCACCCAGAAGAAGAAAAAGATGATGCTCTTCAGATCTCCAAGGCTGATTCACCTTTGTTTTAATGACATGGCAGATTTTAGGCCGCCATAAAAATAAGCACCTTTATTGAAACTGTTGTGCATATTTTTTTGTCAGTTTGAAAACTGGCACGTTGTTAATTAATTTGCTTGCACTATGCGCTAGCTCTTTTACGAAGTTTTCTAAAATTATTATGGGTTACTCGGTAGGATAGGTGAGTGAGGTGTGTCAAATCTATGATTTTGTTTCTTATACTTCCCTCGCTAATTTTTTTGTATCAAGGAGAATTAGAGATATGAATTTAATTACTATATTTACCAGAGGCTTTGTGTTCTACGTTTTTTCTTTTGCACTGAACGACTTAGTCAATCGATTCTTTTTCAACTTCTGTTTATAAAGCTTCGAGAATTCCTCTTGGGCCCAGGTTTTCCAGTTTGTAAAATTCAGAGTTGATCTTTTCGGTGTAACTTTAGGAGTATTTGATCATCAAGTGGTCTCTGATTACTTTTAGCAGAAACACCTGAAGTCATCCCGTCTCTTATGTAAGCCACTAATGAATCAAGAGGGACATTCGAGACCGGAGCCGACGTGGCTTGCCCTGGAGGACCAAATGCGACTAAGTCCTGCAATCACCCTCCTCTGGTCTCGACCTGATCGCACAACTTTTCTTCGGCTTATCGAATCTCTAGAAAGTTTGTCGTCGGTTTCCGGACTTGGCAGTGAGTTTGACCCCAAAGAGAAACTCAGCCGAGGTCTGCTAATGTCACATAGCCCATACTTTTTATACCTTGATAATTTGAGCTTTCGAACTTCTTGATTACGTTACGAGTCGGGAACAAACTTATTCTTCGGACTCATGCTTCAGTCCAGCGATGTTATTTCATTAGCTGAGCTTCTAAACTTGAAGAAGACAGGCTAATAACGAATGAGAAGTCCTAAATAGATTTTAGATCTCTTTCGACACGTTCACATAGTTCTACGATCTGTAAAGCTATTTATCTTTGGTTCATAATAATTATTATATTAAATTGTCATTTTTACTGTCATATATAGCTGTTTGTTTTATTTGAATTGATCTTCAGCTCTATTATTAACCAAATTGTTGTCACGAAAATGATTTTCCAATAGTTATACTTCCATGTTTGAATATGTTTAAAATCTTAGACTTCGTAATGAAAAACTGCTATGTTCCGTATGTACGCAATTCACCATTTTCCTGAATAAAATCTTTCTCTACTATGCAATTATTTTCCATTTGAACCCCTCTATTTTTCAGTACCTGGCGTTCAAAAGATAGAGTATCCTTACACCGCATCCACATAATACCAATCTATACCTAATACCAATAACATGACATCTACATATTACCAACTATGCTCTTTCAATTTCTACTTTGCTGACCCTTTAATAACACTATTTCCAATTAAATAGTTCTGGAAACGGTTTCTAGACTTGATCGTAGAAAACTACAAACAACATACTGCCTCAGCCGGATAGGAAGCGATCGCAGCCACCACATTCAGACGGCCATAACCGCCCCTGTAACTGCAGCAGCAATGTGGCTGGCCAAGCCCCCTGGTGTCCGGCTCTCAGGTCGTGCGGCACCGATCACAGCAGGAATTCAATAACGGCTTCCAGACACTCTTTATAAATTGCTGCTATCACACTTGCGAGTATTTTGTGCGTCGTATTTCAAAAAGAATGCTGTTATTGAGTTAACAAAGGCTTTGTGTGCCCCTATCAAGGGATTCTGTGAAATGGCTATAGCCGTTGCAGGGCTTCATTTTGTCACCACTGTGAAACATAGGTGATCCAAAATAAAGATTTTCAAATTTTCTAAGGTGCAAAACACCTACATATGTGTCACGTGGAAAAGAAAAGTGTTACGAATTTTGTGCTCTTTTTCGGATATGTCAAATCAATTTACTTTCTGTCTTCTCATGAAATAGACGAACTCAAGCTAATCATTGGGTTGCAAATCTTTGAGAATAAGCAGCACTCATCAGACGAAAAACTAATCGCCTGCTGATAATAGCCCTTGGCAGGGCTATCATCTTCCCTGTTTGGTATGTTCATTAATTTCAGGTCATTTCGTTGAAACTTACTTAAAATCCGATTGATTGCAATACATTTTATGAGTCACCTTTTTTGGAAATGAACTTTTTTTCTTTTTCTTCTGTTGAAAATCATGAAAGATGTAGTTTTTAATTATGGAATTTTTTTACGACTAAAGAACCTCTTTCGAGCAACACTCTCATTTTGAGAGGGATAAGTTAAAATACTGCAGGGTTTTTCAACGGAATAGAGAGCCTATTGGCTTACTAGATTCTTCTTGTTACAGTAATTACGGGCAGATAAATATTAATTAATTCTAACTTAGGTGATAGCTTACTAGTCAACATTCTCAAACAGAAGTGAACAGCTTGAATGCGAGTAACTATTTCGTTTTAATTTCTAAAAAGATTTCAGGTGAAAAATATCAAATTTATTGTTTAATCTGTGTGTGAACTGCCTGCGATGCACACTTTCCTGATATCGGAATAGCTGAACTCATCGCAAAAGCAATAATTTATCGAAGCGTATTTCGCGCCAGTCCCTTTTAATTAAAGGTTCTACACTTCTATCTGAAAGTCGCTTATTCTGAGCATCAATGATGTCACTGCAAAAAACTTTCTGTGCAAAAACTATGAGCATGCTGAATTAATTATCTTATAAAGGTTTTCAACCCACCTGTTACTCTCAAAGATATTTTGAAGGATGCTAAGTCTGATATGATTTAACCTCACTTTCGAAAATAAATAGTTCAAAACTGTTGCACCCAAGAATTCTCTATTATAAACCTTACCAGCCAAGTTCCTTGCCCCTCTCAATAAAGTTTCTTGCCCCAAGGTCCTTGCCCCTCGTGATCTTCAAAAAAATTGCGAGGGTCCACATTGTTCGATTATTTCATTTGTTTCTGATTATTTTATCATTGTTTTATCTGTTGTTTTGCTAGATCCCTAGATATTTATTTGAATTTCACTTGATGAATCATTATTAATTTCGTAGAATAAAAATTTCTATCGTACGCAGCTAGTTACATTGCTCTTTCCTAACTTTTCGTGGAAAATGGTGTCCACATTTTCATCATATCGATGAATTATAACATTTGAATTTGACGAAGATGTGAATACCAGATTTCTATGAAAAATTCTTAATGCTTGACTCTCTGCTGAATAAAACAAGGATTCTGGTTCATTTTTTTTACACTCAGTTTAAACCATTAAAAAGGACATTTTTAACGTTCATTTGTGCTATTGTCTTACGGTTTTTAAGCTCTCCTGCGATTTGAGAACCAAGTCTCCGCAAGGAGTTTATTTCTGCAGACACAACTTGGTCTCAGAAACTCAGTCTTTAATTTAACATTTTCCATGACTTTGATTTCAAATTTGTTACAATTAAAGCTTAGTAGAAGCGATTAGAAGCCTTTATGCTTGAGAGCGTTTCTTCAGTTTTGAAAACACCGGCGTGGATGTGCATGATTAAACACTCTCACTTTTTTAACGGGGTTTCCACTCCTGACCAGGGCTGCTTGTGAGAAAATCCCACTTGAGCACGCGCTCTTGGTCGAGTGCATTTTGAGCCCCGACTTTGGGTCTGTATTAAATCGAAAATTTAAGTTTTTGCTCACAGGTGATAACTTGCCAATTAAAGTCGAAAGAGAGAGACGTTTTGGTTATAACCTCATCAATATTGTCACAAGCAAAATATGTATTAATGTCTCAGTTTAATGTACTTGGTTTTACGAGCGTTCCGTTTACCTGATAGAAAGGCAACAGGCGACGAAGATGATGAGAGCTGCACCAGATACATCACCGCCGGCAGCCACAATAGTGAGGTAGGAGAATTGTGTCCCTACCCTGTGTGTTACAAGGACTCAGTGTGGACTGGATCCCGGTCGCGTCGTACTGCTGATTTAGTTTTTGAATGATCACTGGTGTGTTGATGAGTAATTAATGGTAATTTGTAGTTGCAGAAGCACAGTACCTTATGCACTCGTTGAGAATTCTTCACTTAAATATTAATGTTACATTAGAAGAAATATCTGGCAAATTGCCTATCGAAATCTCTGATGTAGAATGTTTTTAGTTTTGCTCGATTAGTATGGGCATGAAGTTTAGGTAACAAATTAACAGTAGCTATAATAGATATCAGCAATTGACTTCGACTTAAATGGAGAATGTGAGTGAGCGCGAAGATATCAGGTCTTGTTATTAGCTTTCACAAAAATAAAGCTCTCAACCCTAGTCTCTGGTGTGCTATTGATTTTCGCTCCCCAAATTTCTGTTCTCAGGTAAGTTTGATTAGTAAAAGGCAGCTTTGCTATGATGGGTGCCAGTGGTTTTTTACTCCCTCATAAACAAAAAAATGAAAAACACGTTTATTTCCAAGTTGCCCCCTGAGATACATGCCAACATATTGGCTTTTAAAAATTACTTAATATAAGACCTCATAAAGCAAAAAGTTCGATACGACGAGTACTAATTGACAAAATGTCCGAGCTGTACAAATAGATAAGCCATACGAGGCATTATGATAGACATACTATACGAGGTGTACTAATAAACAAACTATTTGATGTGTTCAAATAGATAAACCATACGAGGCATATTAATGGACAAAATATACGAGGCGTACTAATAAACAAACCATTCGTGGTGTGCTAATTGTCTAACTCTGTCAAGGGGCAGTTAAAAATAAATGAAAAATATCATCTCTTGAATATTTTATAACCCTAGAGATGGCTAACAACTTATAAATAATTCGAATACTACAAAAGAATTCTTCTGTACTCCCAAGTTATTATTTAAATTATCGAATCAAGAAAAAGACCAAAACGCTATACCGGAGCAGATTGAAACACCATCGTAAATGACAATCAAGTATTGAGAAAAGGTTAGTCTCGAAGTAATTTATAAAGAACATCGCGCAACACAGCACGCACATCTAGACATGCGTAAACAAACCTACACTCAAAAAATGAAATGCAGGGCTGGTTCAGCGTACAAACATGGAGATAATTTTTACACGAACGCTTTATTTCATTTGTTTGTTTATACTTTTGATTTCTTCTATTAACAGAAATGCCCTTCGGGGTCGTGATAGATCGATTTATTAATCATTAAGCAAGCGCAATCAATTTGTTTATTTTTGGAATTTGGTTCAATGTTAACTGATCGCCGAGCTTTAGGTAAAATGTAATGTGTCTTGAGGTTTTGCTTCTACGCAAAAAATAGAAATAGAAACATACATATGCACATGTGTGTTTATATATGTGCGAACATGTACATTTGTTCACAGGTACAAGAGAGAAAAGAGACCAGTTTATTAGCCATTATATACGGTTTAGCAATCCTTTAACAATTTGAGCCCATTTTCGCGAACTGAAGTTCAATATCCAAGTCAAATTTAAAGTCAGTTGTAGTAAGCAATTTTAAAATAACCAACATTAACTGGATCACACCTTCACATAGCTTTAATTAAGTATATAGGAAAATTGAGTTCGTGGCTACTGGGCAACAAGGAGCATTGTAAATATCCCATCCGTGACCACCGATGGCACACGATGAGGTTAAAGGGTTAAAAAATATTAAGATATATTCTAACGTATATATCATGCATGACTTTGCCAACACTGCTCTTGAACTCTTGTATCTGTTCAATGTTTTTGTTAAAAACTTCGAATATTTTTTATTTAACTCTTCTCTTTTGAAATTATCTACTCTTAAGATACTTCAGTCGAATACTCGGAAGGAAAATTCACATCTATAAAAATAGAGAAGTAGAAAATAATTAAGGGAACAAATTTCCCTCGTAAAATCCAACTTAAATGAAAAAATGTCAAGTTCTTTGATAAGTCAACAATTTCTCTCTATTCCGTCCATATCAATAAAGATGGTATGCATGTGTTCAAAACGTGAATAGGGTTTGTAAACTCGGTGCCAAATCTAAATTGGTTAAACTACCTTCGTATCACAACTACTCCTACTAGTAGAACATGCTTCAGTAAAATAAATGATATGCGTCATGGCTGAAAGTAACTTTATTCATAATGAAATTTAACTTTTATTGAATCGATAGAAAGATCGCCATGTATCAAAATATGAGTAGTTTCATTCAATTTATCTATATGGAACTCACATGGATGTTTGTTGTTGTGATATGTTTCTGTCCATGTACCCACAGAGATAATTACTGTTTTAGATTAGACCCCCGTGAAATGATTGAAACTTTCTTCGGTTATGGAAACAAAAGAGTATTTGATTACTAACTGAACTATTTTGACATCTCATCATCAATTTTCTCAGCCATGGGTTGCAAGTCATTATTCTCAAAGATTCTTTTCCTATTATTATAAAAAAAACTGATTAAAATCAATACAAGTAAAATCACCCTGCTTCACACTTATTATGTAAAGCATCTTGATATTTTATTCCAGGATGAACTCAAAATAACTAAAATTAAATACCTAGTTAGTACCTATAGTACGGTAAACATTTCCCATTTATAAGAAATTGAACGACTGTAAAAAATTAGTAGCTTGAAATGCCAACTAAAACGTTACTAAAGTAGTACATCTCCCCTCACGAGGAGCGTTGTGTTTTCGGGAATAATTTTCCCCTCTATTATTGAATCATTTTGGTGTTTTATTCAATAATTTCATTTTATTTTATTCAATTTGCTTGGTACTTTGTGCTCATCATTTTGGTGTTTTCCTTAACACCACATGATGCCTACAATATCAAATTGGCATTTCGGTAATATCTTATGGTTCTTTCTCTTGTCAATGGGTTTCTTATAAAAATAACTGCATACCCGGAAGTTGAAATTTATCGTATTGAAACGCATGAACAACGTCTCTTTCAATTTTTGCTTCATTTAAATAGTTTAAACCTCTGTTACTCAACAAAATGTTTACGCTGGTTTAATATTTCAATCATATATTAATCAAAATTGGCCCATCTCAGCATCATACTCTGGTAGGTCAATATTATCCAAACGCTAACCATTCTATGATTCTCAAAATAACACCGACTATCGAAAGTTTCAAACTGTATTTTTTTACTCACAAATCTAAAATAACGAGCACGAACCAACATCGAGAGACCTTTTTTTTGGGGGTACTGCACCTGCTTTGTAATTGATATTTTGCAGTTTACCATGCGGCTGGTTGGTTGAAAGAAAGCATGTTTATTCACATGTTCATTTGGTACTTACTGCCCCGGCCCGTTGACTATTCTGAAAATAAAAATTACGAAAGAATAGCGCATTGACTGAACGTTCTTAGAGATTTAAATAATAATTTGATTATGAATTCGTTGAAAATTTGGACAAATAAATTTCAGTAATTTTTATGTCACTGGCAATTGAATCGGTGTCCTGCAAAAATTTATCGAGGTCCAATCACTTGACAGCAGTGGAGAAGTGCCTACAATCAGCACAAACTAACATTTTAGTTTACGCATACAAACACGATCCACTATAGATGATTTCAAATATTTAAGCGTGTGAGCTTGTTCGCTACAGTAGCTGCACACAAAGGTGGGACGATGTTTGATCCCATTAGTTGTATCCTCCCTTGCCTTTTAAGTGAGTTTCTTTAAGTGAAATCATGTAGCATTTTGTTCCTGATAAAATACTATTGTGATAATCTAAACGGCGCAGGAACACTTTTTTGATAGTGACCACAGGACACAAAACATCATGTCACTTTTGCTTAGTTGTGTAGATGCTTTCTCTTTTGTTAGCGAATCAATTAAAGTATTTAAAGCAGGGGACTAGTCAGAGCTTCAGGTTCCGGTTGTAAATTTTGATTTTGACAAATTCTTCCAGAGCGCTTGGCTATGCTCATGAAAGCACAATCAAAATGCTTTCTAAATCTAACTCTAACATTGTAAATTTTTAAATCTGATTTCTGTTTGGCGCGTCCAAAACGCGTGCGCAAATCTGAAACGTCGTAAATATGAACAAATCCATTAGCACCTCGCATTTGTCCCTTAGTAGTTGAGACAAACGTGTTATAAGTGTGAGAAAAAACTTGTATATGTACATAAAAAATTATTAAAATTGTGTTTCGTGATGATATGGAAGCAAACTCCTTGCTAACTGATTTCATGGATGTTCAGTGATAACTTCGGAAACACAAAAGGATAAAAAAAGTATTCCTGGATTACATTCATATTGCCATGATTTTAAAATCGATCCTCATGCCTACAAGTGAACACACCTAGGCAACAATTCAAATAATTTTAACTATACAGTGAATACAGCTATTTAGTGCTTACAAATAAATCAGTAACGATCACAACCATCGACTCCAAAAAACTCCAGTACACGTATAAAATTATTTAAATCTAGCAACTGCACTCATAAAACATCTACCATACTCTTGGATTAGACTTAGGCGGGAAAAAAAATAATTTAGGATTTAGAAACCAGTTGGCTGCTTCCTGTTGTTGTCAATCCTATATAAAGCAGATTTTAGGGCTGTAAGAAGGACTTTTTTGCAGGTCTGCGCATGCTCACGAGTGAACACAAGACGGCTGGCAATGCTCGTCGTGATTTTTTCCAAGGAGTCTAGAGCAACTCGGCCTTAAAACTCTGAGATGAAGATCGTCAAAGGTCAAAAACCTGCAGTCCATTTCAAAACAAAACAAATCTTGAAACAAAAACAGCTTCATATATTTTGTTTTAACTTCTTCACAAACTTCAAACCCTCGTAAAAGAATCTACGTTGTTTGCTGGTCTCAGCCAAAATTTGAAATGATTTTAAATAATTCTCTTATGAGAATTAGCGGCCTACTCGTCAGATCACGGTGAAGGCGTACAAATTTGCTTGACACCAAACAAGCAGTTGAAAACCAGTCAAAAATGCATCCGTTTACATCTATAACACAGGTGCACGTACACAGTTACCACAATTTCCAATTTTTAGTGAATTTAGCTTGTCGTAAAGAATTTTATTACCACAAGCAGGGCGTTCACAAAAGACCAACATAACCTAAAAAGTATGCTTGGAATTCCAAATGAGCTTATTTGCTGCTGTAGCTGCCGACACACAGACAAAACTTGAAACTACGAGTTCTGGCTTGGGCATAGGACAAAGAAATCGGGTTCTCTCACATCCGCGTCGAGCATCTTTGCTTTGTGAGAACTTCATCTAATTAAATCTCAATTTCACTTGAAATATAAAGTTCTCAAATTTCTGTCGATATACGAACGATTCACGTCAGTATTTTGTTGAAATATAGAAACTGGAATGCCAAGGAATTCTAGATTAACCAACAAAACAAAGTGCACATGCTGTGGATTGCAGGCTGAAAACATTTGAGGGTAAGGGACACATGACGGCTTAGCTAACATCTACTATACATAGTCTAGTGAAGTTTTTTACAGATTACTTATCTATAAGAGAAAGTTTAGCCTAAGGGCATTTTCCTCCATTACACTAACTTCCCCTCCACTTTTCTTTTCTTATTTACGAATAGGCTAAACTTCTCATAACGTCGGAGGACAAAGCACGAGCTACTTTCTCGTACCGTGGCTAATTTCACATACTTTTTGCTCTATCCTAAATAAATTCATAAAACAAAGGACAGCCGATAATTTTCTTGTACCATAAATTATTTCCAAAAATTCACCTCAGTATCCCGAGATACGCAGGCGAAACGCTAGTTGGTTATCATTGCTCTGTTCAAACAGCCAGGATATTTCTGGAAAACAAACCAACTGTATAAGTTATGTTTTAACTTCTTCATAAACTTCAAACGCTATCGTGCATAACTTCACAGTATATTGTGCAAAAAAGTTACCGGGAGGCTTCCTGATCTTAAGTAAAAAGGAGACAACTAAAAATATCGTACGAAACATTTACTCGAATTATAAGTTGCAAGTAAAACAATAAATTTAAACTTTTCGAACATTCGCTCGTCTTCAGCAAAATAAATGTATTTTCAGCAAATTCTGAAAATATATGAAATGAATTAGAAAGACGATAAAATGTAATAACTAACCGTAATAACTAAAATGCCCGTATAATGAAATGAAACTACAGATGTAAACGCATGAAATAATTTTTGAATTGGCGCCGGCAGTAAACTAATTAGTCCTGAAAAGAAAAGCCCCATGTGAGCCAGGCCTCCTAGACCAGTCTTTAGCCGCCAAACTACGGCTAATACAGCAACAGAATACGTATTAGAACAACGCTCAAAAATTCCATACTTTTTGGCTTGTTACAGCACACGCTAGGACACAAGTAGGTGCTGATACATTCACCTCCGTAAGTGAAATAACCTGCGAGGTCCAATTTCACTGCTGTGAAATTTTAAAGTGTAAAGTTCCGTATTTTACTCTCAGTTCACTTGCACGTGCTCGCACAATACGGGTGTTTATTATAAATTTATTTTTTGGGTAGAGTACACAACATCCTAGAGAATTTTTCTCACATGAATGTAAAATTCTCGTTTCATACTTCAGTAATGAAAACCAAGTTATCTCATTTCTTACCCTGAAATCACTGAATAATTGAAATTGATGTACGAATGTCATACTAAAAATACTGCTATACTTGAAAGAATCTTCTTCTCAGTCTTGCAAAGTTCATCCTACCAACCGTTCACCTTTCACTCCTCAGTGGAAAACATTTCAATTACCAGAAATGACAAAAATAGTAAATACTTAAAATAATTTTCTCAGTATAAAAAGAGCAAAAGAGGAGGCTCTATTCTATAGACTCAAATACTCTTCACTCGCGTCCAACAGTTATCCTAAAATAATATTTACACTATTGATAATATGATAATACGAACTCAAACCGTTCTGGGTCACATGCGCAGTTCATTCTCAAACCTATATTTCTTACTCTTAAAACGTTATATTTGTTCTATTTCATGAAAAAAACCTTGTGGAAGCAGTAGCTTCCCGCACCAGATCCATTTCATCATTTTTTTACCATCTAGGTTCAACTTCAGCACCTGCCTCTCCCTCTCGCACTATTCTATTCATGCTCAACGCAATCTTTCTTTCCTTTATAGACTCTTCCCCTAATTCCTGTAATACAGTAACACGAAGTTCCCCCACACCTTCCACCAGTGTCTTCATTCACTATTAGAAGACCTTCGAAACTATTCAAAGTCGAAGGATCAGAGAATGCACGCATGTGCTGGAACTTTTCAGTATCACAAATCTTGCGCGGTTCTTGGTCCACTTTTTCTCCAGCATTTTGGACGCCGTTCCCTACATGCTAAATGATACATAATAAATTATTGCACCGTTCTCGGCCTGTCATAGATGAGGTACCTTAACTTAATAATGATCCAAGGATGACTCCATTACACTCGTATAACACAGACATTTATACGGCACACAAAAATATGCAAGAATTTATTGCCAAGAAGAGTAGCAGTGCATACGGACGAAGTCATGCGATAGCGCACGCTTCCTTTTGATGTGTTCTTTGGAGCAGCCTTCGTGACGCTTCATTTTTCTCTCTAATGCACGCCCACAACACAAACGAAATCGAGCTTGATTTTTGGAAAATGAATCTCATAGTTAAAATTCTTTTTCATACATACTCGAAAAATAAGTACGAAATTTAGTTCGATTTGGGTTAAAATGTAACCCACTGTTAATTCTCTGTCTAATGCACGCCTGAAACACAAACGAAGTTGAGTTCGATTTACGAAATGCATCTCAGAGGTAATTTTCTCTGTAAACTACCCACAAAAAACAAGCACGAAATTAAGTTTTATTTGGAAAAATACTTCTTACTGTTCATGAACTGCGATGAAGATTTCCATCGTGGTCACGAAAAAAGAAAGCTGAAAATTCCTTGTAATGTTTGCTAATTAAATGATTTTAAGCAAAAATCCTTGGCAGTGATGATTACGTCAGGATGCTTTTTGTGGCAAGAATTCAAGTCTGAGCTTCAACCAAACACGGAAAGGATCAGTTGGCGTAAGTGGGGAGCATTGGACTTCATTTCATTTTCAACAGAAGCAGCTGTCGGTTGACACGAGAGCCGTAATGCTCTTCTTTAAGCACCTGAAACATGCAGTCCGGCGTTTTCATTACGTATAAATTCTGCAATGAATGTGTACCTTGTACAGCCTACACATGACAAAATACGCTCTCAAATTTTGAAGGACATACCTACGAATCGCCTGACCCCTGGTGAAATACATTCCCATGCCTTCATCTAAAAAAATTATACAATATCGAATTTAACCATTTCTCGTACATCACAGTACGGAGGGCAAAAATTCAAAGGAATTCAAACATCGACAATGAAGACCAGTAGGTCTGAAAATAAAAGACCGCATTTCCTGTACTGGTGAATTAGAGCACGTGTGAATTAGATATGATATCATAAGTAAAATATTTTAGCAGACACTTATTTTTTCGAGCATTGAGAATGATACAAAATTCTCCTTTTTAATTCTCCTTGTGTGCATGTATGAAGGCAAAGTAATATATGGTTTTCTTTAGATCTTTAATTAAAAATGATCATATCATTTCGGGTGAGTGAAGTGTTAGAAACCTAAGCTTTTAATAAATTTTCGCAAGATATTATCAGAGAAACAAAGTGCTTTTCTAAAAAAAAGAAATCTCCAGAAGAAAACTCTAAGCTGAAAGCTTCTGGCGGACTGCCAGAAGTTGATAAATTCATAATAAAAGCACGCAGTGTTTCTCCAGTAATCCTAGGTCACGCAACATAGTTGATAACAATAAAGAGCACCATCGATATAACTGATATAAATGGCTGGCTCTTAGAGTGGAGCTCTGCAGTTTGCTAAGTAAGAACTTCCATAAATTTATCGATTGGTGGCTCAGTTAGAACATACAACACCGTGCTGGCATTCCGGTTTCAGAGTCACTAGCTCGAATACTATGGCATTCATGAAATTCATTCTCTCAACACACTTCTCGCCACATAAACTGAACAATTCTTATGACTAACCGAGTTCAATTAACATACATCTTAATTCTAACAAAAGATATTTTTTAAAAGAACTACTTAGACTTAGTGCTCAAATTGCTGCCTAATTTCCCAATGATTGATGAGTTTTATCGAATATTCCACTATAAGCGTAGTGCTTAATCTTGCCAATGAACGTTTCGACATTTTTAAATACATGACACAAGGAACTTTAAGCCTCAGACACAATACATTCTTCTACAAACATTTAAATAAGCAAAAATTTAAGTCCGCCATAGGTATCTATTACGCTTCAGCAAGCGCACATTCTGCTACAAACATTTGAATAATGAAAAAATAAAATCCGTCAAAGAGATTTAATGGGGCCAGCTATTCCTAACGTAACGGAGCATTTGGACATGTAATGATAGGTATAATTTTACCACCTTTAAACATTTTAAACGCAGAAAAACACTTCGATAGCAGGATTACTTGGGCTGTTGAAATTCATATATCCTCATCATTTATGCACGAACACTATCTTGTTATTTTGTGCAGCACAATCCTCAAGAAGTTCACATTTCCCTAAGCCATCGAAAATTCATTTCAAAAAAATGTTTGTTGCATTAGTTGCACAAGTACGCGCAACGCCCGAGGATAGAACAGCTACATGCACTACGCTTCTCGTACGGGCGTATGCACAATTCTTCTCCCTAGACCACGAATGGATGAGTTTTTATTCACCGTTGGAAGTATCCCGCGCGATACACGTGGAACTGCAGTAACTTTGCGGTGAGTACTATAGAAGCCTTCTTAACACGTCAGAATAGACTTTTTCTAAATTAACAAGCCTTGACAGAACTGCACAATAATTTCTGAAATATGGTCGCATGCGACTGACTACAAATTAACTCATGAACAACCACTTAAGGACGATCCTATGTACAATGATTAACTATAACTGAAGCTCCTAGCTTAGACTGTTGGGCTGAAGCAGTCACCTTTCCTTCGTTTGATGTCGATCAACATTTGGTTCTACACTAGACAATCTTTATATAGTATGTACAGAAGGGAAGCCACTGGTGTTGTTGTTGTTCTTTTCTTATTGCTGCAGCGCTGGACATGAGTCACCCTCGTTTACATTTTTCCAAAAACGAGGAATTCAAGTTCGACTCCGATCAATCATTTGCAAACAATTGTTAATTATTATTTAAGAATAGGTTATAGTATTTGCGAAAAAATATCTCTCGAGGCAATGTGACGCAATTATTCAAAAGTATCCTTCAATCTACGAGCGGAATTTTTTTTTTCCTTCGATCCCGAAAAAGAATATTTTCTAAAGTGCAAGTGCGCCTGTTTTATTTTGAATACTCTCAAAAAACACGAGTTAAATTTTACCTCGGCGTTTGCTTGCTTTACACTTTCCTCTCGTACGCCCGACAAAGGCGCTTATGAAAATCCTACGTTTGAAACCATTTCTAATTCAGTTATTTTCTATCATAGGTCTAACAGTCGGGAATAATTGGCTCCACAAACATTGCTCCCAGTGACTAGTGCGACGAATCCATCTCGCAAAAAAAAACGAATACACTCGCACTGGTACGACGAATACACTCATGTAGTGTGTTCGAAAATACACTCGCGAACAGACTCTCAAAATACACTCACAATGAGGCCATGGCGACAGCTCACCGGAGCCGATCTTTAGCACCAACACAACTGTCAGACTGTCTTTCGATCACTTTCATGGCCAGCCTTAGTGTGTGAATTTTTCTTATATTATCATATGCTTACAATAATTTCATCTCCGGATTTCGTATCCAAGAGAATCGTGTTCAAGCGTACTGCTCGTCTTCAATTTACGTTAAATGAAAGGTGTTAGTAATAGAAAATTTATTTTCTATTACGAAGAAGTAATTTAGGTATTTCCTGCGTGCGGTATTTATTAGAAACTTTGTCGGTCTAACTTTGAACAAAGTTCCTTCAAAAATAACCAAGTCCGTGACAGTTGAGTGCAAAAAGCTGTTAAATACTTTAAAAACCCAGAAGTAAACCTGGATCTTTCAAGTTCTATCTTGAAAATATATTCAATAGCTAGAACAAAAGTTTTGAGGTTCTTTCACTAGATCCAAAAAAGAAAGTAAGTGTCATAAACGGTCGTAATAAATAAAATTTACGATCGTCATCTTGTTCATGGTTCATAGCCGACTTTTAAGCTCTCATTTGCACCTAACTGCTTAAGACTTCTCTTCGTTCAACTAAACTATTATTTCTAAACTGTAAAAACTCAACTTTGGCCAACTCAACTAACCCACGCAAGCTCTATATGTGTTCCAGCGTGATGCACGATGTGAATGATGTACATGAAGTGCTTGAATTTGAAGGTATGAAATATTAAATGGCACAGATCAGAAGTCTCTAGCACACCGATATCGATTATATATCATGCCTTACTTACTCCTAAATCTTTAAAATTAACCTCTCCTTCCTTCCTCGAGAGATGAAATCATCCATCCTCTTGCTTATTTCCATGATCGTAAGCTGTAAAATATTCATCTCAAGTTTCCATTTTATGAGGAAAGTAAACCCATTTATGCGTATGGACTCAAATTTGTGTTTTTAGGTATTGATAAAAAATGTGTCGACTCTGTTTTAAGAAAAAGGTTTTAGAGGAAAAGAGTGTAACATACAGAATACAGGTGAACTTCCTCTTTTAGAAAAAAGTTTCCAAATTCAACCAACGAGTCCTCTTGAGATTACTCATTTAGTCCCAACCATTCTCATAAAACTGTTGAGATGCGACGGAAAATTTGGCGGGCAAGTTCGATACTGATTATTAAACAAACACTAAATATATATCAGCACTAGCATTTACATTCATTTTAATTGTGATGACGAAAACAACAAAAGGCTGTGGCGAGAGTTTTGGGTGAAGCATATCATGCGAAATTCGTGCAAGTGTGAGCTTTGCTACACAGCTCACGCGATGCAGGAAGATGCGGTTCAAGAGATGCAACAAAGTAAACATATCTAAAATTACATGCTTCAATTTATGGCGCACATGAAACTATTTAAATCGTTTCGGTGCAGCAGTATCCAGCACAAGCTTACCATGTGCATATAAATACTACTCTATAGCAGTCATGTGAAAAACATTTCACAAACTGAAGCGAAAATTCCCAGCAGAAAGTAAGTTTAACATGCCTACTAAGCCCTGAACCTCGTTTCAAAGGTGTGTGTGACCCTGATCAAGGAGGAATGTAGAGTTCGTTTCATACTCAAGTGAGTAAGTTTCAAGCTGCTACGTTTACATTTTAAAAAATACACCGCCTTTCTATGAACTGAGAAATTAGAGTTTTTTCTTAAATTCAAACTATGTTATTCATTTACTGATATTTTGTTTTTCACTAAGATGAACATGAATGAATTATTAATTGCAACCTTCACGTTGGCCAGAATATTGTGTAATGGCGGCCATCGCATGTGCATTCTCTTCAGCCGAGATGCTTGAGTACCAGCTGACCAAAAAATCAGTATGTTCTTATGAAAAAAAATTGTTTGGATATTGAACTTCACCAGTAAAATGTATTAGAAAAGTGTTGGATTTGGACTCGTGAATTCAAATGTTTGTGACACGAAAAATATCTGTAAATGCAATGACATTAAAGCAAGCTCTTGTTGGCGATATTTAAACAACTCAACAGTTCACCTAAGCCTAACGCCAACATTTAAGTACAATTGACTAAATTATAATTAAACTAGGGCATAGAGCTTGCGTATAACACTGGGCCACAATACTATGATCGAACACATAATTCACAACACTAAATCTAACTACATAGTTGCGCCAGGAGATACAGGGCTACGTGGTGCCTAGTGCAGTTAAGGTACGTAATACTGAACGTGGCTCTGGCAGTTAGAACTTGCGTTCTCAACTAGAAGTGATACACTGACAGTGACTAAAAAATAGAAACACTATTTTTTAAGTGGACTATCTAAGTGGTCCGGTGCAGTGGGAAGGTGCAGGGACACGACAGTGACACAAGTGCAGTTAAACGGTGCAAAAGTTTGATAAGTGCGAACAATAATTAGTGCAGGAATCGTTTCGGAACGTTATTGTAAACTGAAAAGTGTAACGAGCACCTAATTACAAACACTTACGTTTACATTAATTTCAATTTAAATTCAAAGTTATAAGCGTCTCAACGGTTTCACTTAGCATAATTCAAGTTCTGTTAGTGCGGAAATAAATGTCAAATTATTATACATTAATGAACTTGTTATTCCCAATGGAAAGATGTGTTGAACCCAAAGTCCGTAAATAATGAGTGCTTGATATACTTGTGGTGAAAATGACACATCAGAGACATTACATTAATTCAAGGTTATGAATAACGTTCTTGATGAGATCGTGCTGTACGTACAACTAGCTAATGCATGCAGCTCAACACACGGTGCGCAGGAGGTGCCCCAGATCACCGGGGTCCGGCGTGTGGGGCACCAGTCACTAGTCTAAGGTGCAAACTTATTATCTATGTTATTCTACGTAAAACGATACGCGACATTTGACTTAAATTAACATTCAAAACTTATTAATAAAGTGGAACTGGAAAACTTCATGAAGTATTTGCGCTCACAACAATACGTTAAGCGATAGGAACGAGTGTAGGATATGAGTAACAAGGAAGGCTACAAGCAAACAACTAATTTTACTCTATAGAATCCTACTATACCCTCACAAATAAATGGCAAATTTTACAGTATATCTTGAACAATTTTCAAGCAGCGAAGCGTGTGAAATGAATTCTGGGAATTTATTTTGCAGATGCAAGTAAACATCAAATTTTAATGAAATATTCAGCATTTGCAATTCAATACATTCAGTTGACAGTGCTTCATAACCGCCAATGCCTCCTTAAGTGCCAGTACGTTGTTGTCAGCGCATACAAGCCATTAATAGAGCAAAATGACGTAAGACGAGTCCACGCAGCAACAGAGCAAATTTGTCTCTATCGGTCGCTGAGTGAGGACACACTTTGTTAAACTTCTTTTTCACTGAATTAGTTCGCGTCATTACACTCGCGCTTGAAAATATTCTCAGTTAATCTAATCTGAGTATGAGCAAAACAAGACTACCAACTCTAATGAAAAACGATGGTGTTGATGTATAGCAGTACGTCAGTACTGAAGAGCACAGCATAACTGAGGTGAACTATAATAGTTCCTGAAACGTACCAAATTTACATCGGTGCGTGCAATTTCTGCGAAGTGAAAAAGGTGTTCATGTGCGGCAGTATCACAAACATGCAAAATACAATGTGCAATTGGCGCATAAGTGAGCATAAAAAGTGATGCAGTAAAACAACATTGTAAAAATGTACTGTGACTTGTGCTGATACGTAACAGGTGCTGAAGTGAAACAATATGGCAAACTTTCGGAATAGCCGGTGCTGAAATATAATAGGGGCTGAAGTGAAGTAGGTAGTGAACGGCAGTAGGTGTAGCAGTGAAACGGCATAACAAACATACAGTGCAACTGGTACTGATATGTTATGGGATTACCAACATAAAGTGCAACAGGTGCTGAAGTGCAACATCCTTACAAACATAAAGTGCAACAGGTGGTGAAGTACAATACCTTACAATCATAAAGTGCAACAGGTGCTGAAGTACAATACCTTACAATCATAAAGTGCAACAGGTGCTGAAGTACAATACCTTACAATCATAAAGTGCAACTGGTGCTGAAGTACAATATTATTACAAAAATAAAGTACAACATGTGCTGAAGTTCAATATTATTACAAACATAGAGTGCAACAGGTGCTGAAGTGCAATATTATTACAACATAGAGTGCAACAGGTGCTGAAGTGCAATATTATTACAACATAGAGTGCAACAGGTGCAAAAGTGCAGACAGTGGTGAGGACCAATTGCGCTACAGTGTTGGAGTGCTGTGCAGTAAATGTTGAAGTTCACAATACAAAGGTTATGGAGTGCTGGGAGTGCTGAAGTGCAGAGTATAACAGTAATGCTGTGCAGGGAGTGCTGAAATGCAGAGTACAACAATAATACTGTGCAGGGAGTGCTGAAATGCAGAGTACAACAGTAATGCTGTGCAGGGAGTGCTGAAATGCAGAGTACAACAGAAATGCTGTGCAGGAAGTGCTGAAATGCAGAGTACAACAGTAATGCTGTGCAGGGAGTGCTGAAGTGCAGAGTACAACAGTAATGCTGTGCAGGGAGTGCTGAAATGCAGAGTACAACAGAAATGCTGTGCAGGGAGTGCTGAAATGCAGAGTACAACAGAAATGCTGTGCAGGGAGTGCTGAAATGCAGAGTACAACAGAAATGCTGTGCAGGGAGTGCTGAAATGCAGAGTACAACAGTAATGCTGTGCAGGGAGTGCTGAAATGCAGAGTACAGCAGAAATGCTGTGCAGGGAGTGCTGAAGTGCAGAGTAGAACAGTGAAGCTGTGCAAAGAGTGCTGAAGTGCAGAGTACAACATTAATGCTGTGCAGGGAGTGCTGAAGTGCAGAGTACAACAGTAATGCAGTGCAGGGAGTGCTAAAGTGCAGAGTACAACAGTAATGCAGTGCACTGAGTGCTGAAGTGCAAAGTACAACAGTAATGCAGTGCAGGGAGTGCTGAAGTGCAGAGTTGAACAGTAATGCTGTGCAGGGAGTGCTGAAGTGCAGAGTTGAACAGTAATGCTGTGCAGGGAGTGTTGAAGTGCAGAGTTGAACAGTAATGCTGTGCAGGGAGTGCTGAAGTGGGAGTACAACAGTAATGCAGTGCAGGGAGTGCTGAAGTGCAGAGTACAACAGTAATGCAGTGCACGGAGTGCTGAAGTGCAGAGTACAACAGTAATGCTGTGCAGGGAGTGCTGAAGTGTAGAGTTGAACAGAAATTCTGTGCACGGAGTGCTGAAGTGCAGAGTATAACAGTAATGCAGAGCACGGAGTGCTGAAGTGCAGAGTATAACAGTAATGCAGAGCACGGAGTGCTGAAGTGCAGAGTACAACAGTAATGCTGTGCAGGGAGTGCTGAAGTGCAGAGTTGAACAGTAATGCCGTGCAGGGAGTGCTGAAGTGCAGAGTACAACAGTAATGCTGTGCAGGGAGTGCTGAAGTGCAGAGTTGAACAGTAATGCCGTGCAGGGAGTGCTGAAGTGCAGAGTACAACAGTAATGCTGTGCACGGAGTGCTGAAGTGCAGTGTACAACAGTAATGCTGTGCAGGGAGTGCAGAAGTGCAGAGTTGAACAGTAATGCCGTGCAGGGAGTGCTGAAGTGCAAAATACAACAGTAATGCTGTGCAGGGAGTGCTGAAGTGCAGAGTACAACAGTAATGTAGTGCACCGAGTGCTGAAGTGCAGAGTACAACAGTAATGCTGTGCAGGGAGTGCTGAAGTGCAAAGCACAACAGTAATGTAGTGCAGTAAGTGCTCAAGTACGACGGTAAATCAGTAGTACAGGGAATGCAGTAAATCAACAGTAACGAAGAGTAATCAGAACTCAACAACGACAAAATTTCAAACGTGAAAGGTTAAACGAATGTTTTGATGAGAGCCAGAGCTACCGAGTTGATGCGATGCTGCAATATGAGCGCTACAGTGCAAATAGATAGTGGTTTCACGGGATGAAAGTTCGATCGTAATGTAAAGCTATGCGAGAAATGGACGACAAAATACTGTCTAGAGCTGCATGTAGTATAAGAAATTCAAGGTTACCAATTAATTTTTTAAAGTTGGCCACACAGAAAATTGAAATTCGGCTGCCCTTTCTGCAGTAGGATCTCACGAAAGGATTCGAACTTAGCACTTTTTTTTTAATTTGCCTGGAAAATTTTATTTGCTTCCAAATTCCTTTTTTTCGTATTTCACGCGACTGTTTGCACATCATTAAATTTGCTTTTAGATGAACCGAGTAAGTGCAGTTTGGCCTTTCTACTGACGAAATTTTAGAGCATTTGTTGAATTTCCACAACTCTACAAATAGGAAGGACAAGTTTCGTGGAAGTAACTACCACTTTTCATTGTTTAAAAATCTATGCACGGACAAATCTGCGCAAAACTTTACACATAACCCATGAAAAAAGCTTCAGCTGGTGTAAATCTGTAAAATAATCATTAAGATAACCTAGGTTCTAGGTAATGGCTTGAAACGATAAAATTCTTCAAAATCTGGTACGCTTCTCTACATTCGTGTTGTTCGGAGCATGAAACTGTAAAGTAATGTATTGCTCTGAAACTGAATGACTTACACTCCACTGAGCAGTTCGTTTTATATCAAATAAGTAACTCTGTCCTCGGCTTACAGTGCGTGGTTCAGTCGCTTTTAATCAACTGTTGCAACCCGATTTGCCTAATAAAATGCAGAAAACTGAAAACGGGAATTCAAATTCTACTCATGGTGCTAAGTTCACAAACAACAGTGCTAGTAGGAGTGCATCTTAGATCTATATATAGGTGCAGGTTTGTAGATGGAGAAGAGTGCTAAAATCATGTATTCTACTGCAGGTGCTGAAGTGCAGTAGCATTACCAGCATGATATGCAACTGGTGCTGAAATGCAATATCATCACAACAATAAGGTGTGACAGGGGCTGAAATGCATTATCATTACACTATAAAGTGCAAGAGGTACTGAAATTCAATATCATTACAAACAGTGCTCAGGCCTTACAAATAAAATTGGCGCTCTGAACTTCTAATGAAAAATAGTGAGATGTTTAACTTTAACTCACTGTAATACATTCAAAAAGAAACTTTTACATAGTTAAAGTGAGACATGCCATATCTACAGGTGCGGTCTTAAACTAGGTTTAAAAGTGCAGAAGAGAAATTATTCTAAAGCTAAAGCTTTCAACACAGCGATCTCAAATTCTAAATATGAAAGCTCTATCAATAATCAATTAGGGCTAATTTATTTCAATTTACAAGTACTTAATGATGTCGAAAATCTGATATACCCGAACACATATCCCATTTCTGTCGTGAGAGCCAGCATGACGCTGAAGTACAGAGTTTTATGAGTAATGCTGTATGACTTTTTCCGAGAGTACCCATTTTCTCAGACGCGTAAAAAGAGCACTTGGAGCATTAATTTTTTTCTCACTACGTCTGCGAATCGTAAGTGCAGATGTAGTGCTGCTAATATGCACGAAATAAAAATAAAAAACATTATACAAAGCTTGTTATAAATTTCTTCGTGCACTTCCCAGAAAATTTTCCCAATTTTTAAATTTTTTAATCAATAAACAAGTCGAATTAAGAATAAATTATATGTACTTTTAAAATAATAAACTGTTCTAAAGATGAATAATTTCTTACTTATAATATTTTTGAGTTCCAAGCACTCTCAAGGTACTATCTGATCTCTTCGATCTAATAACATCTACCATTAAATATTTTGCAATTTCTAACATTACAATAAGTTCAACATCAACCATATAAAACATCACATCAATAAGTCTAACACATCTCAGATGTACGAAAAAATCTATTGTAGGAAATTTATGATGGAATAAGTTTTATAAAATAATAAATATTTTCAGGTTTCATTGGTTCCGTTAGATTTTTAAAAATTTTGATTTATCTGTCGACTTGCGCACAAGTAACTTAAACTTTCGGCTGAATTACCGTAGACTTTTGTGTAAAAATTAACTATTTTTTGTAGTTTTGACAATGAAGATGGAATTCAAATGCTCTAAATAATTATTTTTAAAACTAACCAAGTCAGAATGATAGCCCTATAGGTGCTTAGATTTATAAAACCTCAAATTTAAACTGTCTTCAATCAATCAAGCAGCATCTGACATGAATAAACAGTATTAGCATGCATCCTCATATATCAAATAATGAACTGCTGTCATTGTAAAATTTTAAAACATTATATTTTGCATAAAGAAAACACTGGCTGCTTAATCAATAAAAAATAAACACTGCATGAACAAAATCACTACGAGTTGCAAAGTCTAAAACCAACAGTAAAAAGCTGTATTCAAGACGAAATTTTCCTTTAAGACTCAGAAAAAAATTCTACAAAACAAAAATGATTATCTTAAGTCATGAATCACCCGATATGAAAATTTCCACCGAATCATGAACCAAAATTTGTTGAAGATAGACCATTCGTTGCGGGAAAACAAACACCCCCGCAAAGTTCCAGACTATCGCCCCACACTAAGCACAGCTAAAGTTAGAGTCTACATAACGAAGGGCAGGCAACAGAGCAGCATCACTGTGGCGCTAACGCCCGCGTCTGCTTTACCTACTCTTATTATTGTTGGCATACACTTCTTATAGCTCTCCTAACGTAGACTACGGAACAACATGCGCTATCAACAAAGTCTAACAAGGATTGTGTCACAATTAATTCTCTTCTGGAGCGTGGAAAATGAGCAGCCGGAAACGATTTATAAATGGTTTTTAAGGATTCAGAAACGGTTGAATGTACTTTTGGAGTTCATAAATGCCGAAAGGAATGGACTCATGCACTGAAGTAGTAAATAAAATGGTATTTTGCGTTCGAATAAGCTGCATGCACTTCATTAACTGTGCGTTGAAATTAAGCTTTTAGATAATATGGAGTGAGACGACCACTGAGATTCTTTTCAAAAAGAGTAAACTAAATTATAGTGCACTTAAACTCCCCACAAAACATGCAATAAATTATGTTGATGCCTTAATTAAATTACTTTTAATATACAATTTCAACCGTAATAGGAACGTATCCTTGGAAGTGCAAGAATACAAAGAACACACACGTAAAATGATGCAAGGGTGCAAAAGCGGTGCAACACTATCACAGAACAGTGCAATACGTGGTGCGTGAAGGTGCAGCAAACAGTTATGCACTACATAAGGTAAAGAATAGTTAAGTACGGTGCAGTGTGTGACGGTGAAACGCGGTGCAGTGCTCGAAAACGTCATACAAACAGGAAGACGGAGCACCATGTCACACACAACAGCTCAGAGCAACAGACAGCATCGTAACGCAGCTCGTTAACCTCCAAATGATTCATGGCTAACCTTCCAAAAAAGGAGATAGTTGCATCCCGTTCTCCCGTTACAACTAGCGTGTAAATTATTTGCTTGCATTTTTGAAGTGATTTCGTTATTCAGTTAAGATATACAGTACATCTGAGTACAGCATGGAAATTATTTGCTAACAATTTAGAAAGGCTTCAGGTATTCATTTAAAATATAGAGTACATCTGATGCTCTACGCCGTTTTAATGATGTTGTGCTGCACGTTTGAAGTAAGGGCAGTAGGTTAGCCCCCCTGGAGGAAGGTAGGAGCAGGGCACTCATGCATGTAGCGACAAGATGCAAGCATCACAGCACAAGTTACATGTCGGGATTCCCATGCCGACAAATGACATAAAGAAACACATATAGTAGTAATTCTAATACTAGTACTCATTTCCGTAACGATCGTTTCGTAGTAACACACAATTCTTATTTCAGGAGGGATGAAAATGCTACCATTAAACAGCAACGGCAGGAGCGTAAGTGTTATTACTGTTAGCACAGAGAAGCCTTCTTTCAAAACTAATATAACAGTAATATTGGTATTACTTATACATTTGCTAACAGAAAAGCTATTACGTTATGGAGGGTTATTTCATAGTTGGTAGCACTGACGAGAGCAGTACGCTCTTTACAGGACCAATAAAACGCTATCGACAACTCTATGCATGCCACCTGAGCTGACTAAACCTCTATGAAACTGTACCTGTATTGGATTATGTCAACCCTACAGCAACTACTCTCGCTTGAATAGATCAGTCTTATAAACACTCTTAAGCGATAGCGTTCATTTCCGATAAATCAGGCCACGATGATGTCAATTTTAGCTTCATTTAAAGGATTGCTAAGAGGCTGGCGGACATTATCGACGGCTGGAAGGAGAGGGCTTCTTTGAGTTGTGGTCGAGTTTATTGCTGAAAACGAATGAGTTCAATGCTTCAATGCCCTGAAATAACGGACATGTTGATAAAAGTTCAAATAATGGTATAAATCGCTCATGAACCCTTTAATTTTAGTTAATTCTCAACTGACGATGTTCTCTATTGTGATTATGTACACAATTTAGAAATACAGTTTAAAACAGACGGCTTATCTGTATAAGCACTTTGTACTTCCACCCACTGCGGAGAATCAAACGCGCTCCCGTGAGTTCGGGTGTAGAAGGAAAATACTTTCTGAAATACAATTCAATAAAACGTATATCACTAAGAAATGTATTTTTGAACAGGTAAAATAGTGTGTTATTGAAAATAATAAATTCATCGCGTTCATATTCCAATAAAGCTCGAGGCCGCAACTCAGAGAAGAGAGGGGGCGGCACTGACACCTGACCACCGTGGAAGCGCGGGATGTGACCCATTGTCTTCTAATCTTAAAACCGTAACCATACATTTTTCCTATGCTTTATTTAACACTAAATTTCGGTACTGAATTCTAATACTTTGGGTGCTTCTTACTGTGTACGTCATGCAAGGTGTTATTACTAGTGTGCAATAAGTATGTTTTTTTTTTACCGTGGAAATACTTCGTGATAGATGATGCCCAGCGTTAGTCTTCCCGCAAATTCACTATTTACATGTTTATTAACATGTTTAATTGCGTGATGTATCTTTCAAACACAAGTATCGGTTATTTTAATAACAGTCTTTGAATTTTTTTGAGAGGTATGGGTGCTACGTCTGAACTGTTTTTCTGACCGTTGGTATAAGAATCGTTTTTTTTATACCTTCAGGAACACCGCGTATTAGCAAGTATTGATTATACATACACTTATTTGTTGACACTTATTCTGTTATTAAAAAATATATTCATTTAATAATTTGTACGGTGCCTCATTGAAAGCAGAAACGAATCTTATCTCACAACAGGAATTTCTCTGATTGACTCAAAAAAATTATTTATTTGAACTTAGCAAATTTTATAGATCGTTGACCTCGCTTACAACCGTGAGCTTTATTACTGAGATGCTTTAGACAGGAGAGGAGACTTTATCTTATATTCCTCTCTTGCCTTATTTCCACGTTGCCTTCGTTCTCATTATTTATTTAGCTCTTATTTCCAGTCGCCTCACCCAGAGCAACTCAATACTGACGTCCTAAAAAAACTCTCTTTCTAATTGCAAGTTCTGCGATTAAATATACTGCTACATTATGCTTTTTAATTATATGAATAATGTCTCACCACATATTCCACTTGAAAAAATTCAGTAAAGCAAAATCACCAGACGAAACCGAAAATATTTTTGAACTTTATCCAATTTTGAAATCACCCATTTTATTCGGAGCTCATGGAATTTCTTGTTTCCACAAATACGAGGTGTTCATATGGTAATTGTTTTACAAGTACAATATTTCTATAAACTTACAATTTTTAAAAGAAAGTGAGAGTATAAAATTGTATCTTTCGAAAATGTTATATCTATTTTACTTGATTAAAGTTTTTGCGTACGAAACCCTACCAAAAATTATCATTTCTGCGCATCACTGCTTACCCGATTGGAGTCCAATTCTTCAAAGTTTGACACGAGCTTTTCTATCGAGGAAACTGTTCAGTATCCATTATCTCTGTTACAGAACTATACGTGAAAATTGACAGACGTCACTGTAATGTGATCACACGATCCATTCCACACAGATTTTCTCTGGCGCCCAATCACAGTGTCAGGAGAGACCTCAATATTCAACCTTGCGGTAACCAAATGATATCCAACTTCTGCTAAACTTTTCAGCTACCAAGAAATAACCTCCACGCACATTAGGAAAAGTCAACAGGGTATGTCTTTGCAATTCTATAGCTATAGCTTTGCAATTCTATCCTAAGATATAAATGGAAAAAGTTAGGGACCGGATCTTCGTCGTATCAAGCATATTTAGAGCAGCTCGAAATTCATGAGTGCGTTAGGCAACATTTTCTATTGCAACCTTTATTTTTTATTTTTTTCTAAAACCGGCTCCCACTTGTGTAAGCGCACAATTGCCAGTAAACTTGAGAGCGCGGTGGTATACATGAAACAAACTAGAAAGTTACACACGAGTTACCAAATGAAAAGATTTTTTGATCCGCAGATCTTCGCACCTTACGTCACAGAGCTCTTAAACAGTCGGAGTGATTCACTTGAAGTTGTTTTGGTTTTCGTTGCACGAGTGCGTGTGATGACAAGACGCATTCGAGGACGAGACCTAAGGCCAGCGCTGCAGCAAAGCGAGTAAACTATGCTCTAAAGTACACAAGTTTTACACATCTAGCAAAAATGCACAAATAACAATCTTACAGGCTAATGAACATCTATATACCGATGGCTCATAGCCACCAAGCATATCCTAAAAGCTAGAACTAACTGTTCCATAGTGGGACCACGGGAGGTTACCGAAGAATACCTCAAAATATTCTACCAGCCCAACACAAAGTTCTTCCTTTGGAAAACGGATAAATCTTCCAAAAAGTTGGAAACTATTAAAGGAACGAGTTCATCAAATGACTAATAGATTTTTTCGACAATCAAATGTGAAATTGCCAGGAATATTCTTTTTTACAGACGCCCAAGTTGCACTCACTTTGTAAAGAAATTCGAGACTAATTTTTATCCTCGAGATTTAAACGGAAATTTTATTCCTAAATAAAAATAATTTTCTACCAACCAATTATGAATTACCCTCTTAAAAGTAACAGTTTAAGATTAGCATAAATATTTCCCAAGGTTGATAAAAAACTGTTGACTTTACTTAGTGCTCGCAGTAAATAGTTCAATGCAACTCTCAATCACATTATTGTTGTAATAGCTAGAGAGTCGATAACAAAAAATCACTTCATGAAACTGTAAAATTAAAAAAATTATCATTATTTCATAACAATGCCTGCATCATGACTGCTTTTCTCGAAAAAAATTTCACTAACAGAGGAGTTGCACATGACGCGCATAGCAGAATGTTTAATTACTTTTCTAAGAATACCAAACATACTAAAAAACTATTCGAAAACGTATAAACAACAGCCAGGAACGATGAGGGATTTCACTTCTAATAATATTGTGCAAATTACGGAAGTTAATACTGTTGTTGCTTCCCAGCAAGCTTGTCATCAGAGAAAAATTAAAGATATCTGGTTTAAAAAAAACTTTCTCACTGAAGGAGATGAGAATAATACCTGGCAATTTCTGTTTTCTCAGCTTAGAACGTTACAAATTTCAAAATAATATTTCCATCAAAATACTGCAGTAATCAAATAAATTTTTCCTATTCAACCTTACCATTTTCTGAGCACCCTTTGCTTCGAATTTGCATGCTCATGAAAATTTAGAGAAAATAAAGGTATATACCCATGCTTTTTTTAATTATTTTTCACTATTCACCAAGAAAAATTATCTGTTTTTGTTCCAACAGAAACTTCAATAAATTCAATCTGCACAAACCAAAAAATAAATGCTCATGGATACGGTTGGGACAAAGACCGTACTGTCTAATTTCTATTAACGAAACGATGACGAAGGCTGATTTCAAGTGGGTGGACACCGATCGTGATGAATGGCTACGAAGAATTCATAAATTGGTCCCAGAGAGCTTGAGCTTCCTCTCGAAACCTTTTTGCATCGTCATATTTGTGCGAAATTACTTGAAGAAAATGAACCGAAGATTGATCCCTCCTGTTATTATTTTCCTTTGCAGCTATACCATGCGTTTAAATTCATTTGAAACGCACTAAGTCTAAATAAACAATTTTAATTTTCCATAAAGATGTGGTGAGTGATGCTTTGAATGCATTTCTTGAAGTTGACAGACAGCGTACACCATTGTACTTTAGAAAGCAATAGCAGCCACTATCTCAATCATCCTCTATTTAAGAACATACAGTCTCTACACAAAGAAATACACAAACAAATAATGAACTAAGACTAAGATATGAAAGGCTCCTTGATATACGGCAACTTATGGACAAAGTACTCTTACCTTACATGTAATTCAAAATTTTTACACATATCAAGCTTCATTTAAAACCGAATTCAAGTCGTATAACGCCTTAAAAACATGTATTGAAACCTAAGCAATCAAATCAAATGCACTGGTGCAGCATTGTGCATTTTGCTCCCAACCTTTAGCTCACATAATATTCACTAAATTTAAACAGCCACCAACCTAAGAAGAGGCTCAGAGGCCACACATCTCTGACACTTAAGAAGTAATGGCTTAACACGATGCGAGACGAAAAAGTCTAACTACTTCAGAGATCACAGAAGAAGCCTTCCTGTGGGCACACATCGCTGTTGCACTCGACTTCATCAACATTATTGCGAAGAGAAACGCGTACATTTCAGTTAAGCTAAGGAAGTTGTCGCTTCCGGGTCGCTTCGTCCGCAACTGGATATTCACACAAGACTGATTTGTGTCTCCACTGATTCACTCGATCAAGAACAATTCAAATATCACTATACAAACGACAAAAACTATACGAAACAAAATTTTCTCATTTATCGCATAAAATGAATGCGTTAGGTCAATTCTCATGAGGGCACGATAAACATAAGCGCCACAGTTCCAAGAAGCATTCACCTTCTCTGAAAACAGGTTCCACGATGGTTAAGTCTGATAAAATATGTGTGCTGTGAAAATACGAAAAATTTCAGATGTATTTCGAGAGTTCTTCATTTAATTTTCAATTCAAAGGTGAACATTTCATCTCAAATGCCACGCGTCTCGACCTTACATACCGATCACTTTCTGTAATAAATTTATGTAGTACTTACGAAAGCCCTAGGAAACAACATTCTATTTGAAAAAAAGGCCGTCACCTTTTGCGTAGGTATATGTTGAATGAAAAGTAAAGGAATCTCTTTACGGCAATCCAATCACTTGTCAAAGCGATGGTGGATGCAAGTAAATACAGTTCAGATGAAGCGACCCGAGAAATGGCAGCTTCAATACATCGATATGATACACGACAACTGCTCCACACGACAAAATCTACACACAATCTATGAAACTCCCCTTTAAATCACAATTCTAAACAGATCATGAGATTCCGGTGGCTAAGAAAGGTTTTATTTTTGTTTATACAGACACAATGCGTACATATAATTCAGGTTTACTGATGCCTATTTGAAAATGTTTAGGCTTTTCTGTGCTTGACTTCTGGTTAAGGACAATTTATAGAATAATAGAATAGAATAATTAAGAGAAAAATGAAATAAGGCCGTCTTGTTACAAATTCCTCAACCTAGAGTGGCCTCAGATAGCCAACAAAGCATTTATATTAATAACATCAAGAATCTGAATTCAAAGTGGTAGTAGATTTAGAAACTAAACCATCAAGACATTTTGCAAACTAAATGCATGATTTCCATATTCCGAGAAGGAAAAGATATCTAACATAAAGATTTCCAAATTTAATAAAGGGATGTTTCCCGTAGATTCGTTATTTGAATAGATAACAGAAGCACACATGCTTCTTTATTTTTGACCTCTGCAATGACCACCTCACTCCTTCGATGTTTGGCCTTCATATCTTCAACTTAACTAGACTCCTTTGTTTTGCTGGATTTTGCAAACCGCAATTAGAACACGAAAAATGAGGAATAACTGTGCCACACTAATATCCTTTAAAAGGCCTAGAATTCTCCATTGATTCTGGAAAAGACTAGATTGAGTTCGTTCAATAAAAGCTAGGTCCAAGCTTGGAGTTTTATTTTACCATTAAATATCTCTCACGAGTCTAGCAACAAGCAACCAAATTTGCGGTACGAGCGTTCGTATGGAGATATCAGTGAGGCTTGAAACAGTCGTACGTGCTCTATCATTACCACAATGTATTTCAGCAGGAAATACCATGTGATAGTTTTCGCACGAGTATAGAAGATGTACTTATCGCGCGTGGATGTTAGGACAAAAATTGAAGTAGTAAAGCTAGTCTGTGACAGCAGTCACCTTCAACTGAAACCACTTAAAACACAAGTGCTTCACGACCATGACTTAACAAACAACAAATTCTCTTTATGAAAATTAACTACAGTCTTCACGGTGATAAATTAAAAGTTATCATGTTATTTACACAACCTCGTTTTCGTACGCTTTGAAATGAACATTACCACGAGCGCTTTTAATTCAGGAGACTGCAAGAGGTCGCGTTGCATAGCAACTGTATTCCAGGCTCATTTCATGACAACATGCGCTTTTGTTTCTACGTACGCGTTCAAGCGCCTCGGGTTTTCTGGGAATGTGTTGCAAAATCTGACATCTCAAAGTTTTAAGAAAAAGTTTTGCTGATATTGTTCGTCAATATATAACACAGACGAGCAATTTCAGTATAGTAGTAAATATCCTAAAAAAAGGGTCATGCTCGAACATTATTCAAAAAAAATGAAAATATCTCAAGGCTCATCTGACGGTAGTTCGATCAGTAAATTCTGACTAATTCCATGTCCTCCTGGAGATAGTTATTTTCTTCAAAGCAACGCAATGAAATCTTATGATTTATGATTCACACTAAGCGAAGACTATGCCGTCCCACTACGAACCTTTGCGATGCTGCAGTTAAATAGAGTATTGAAATTTTGTTACTCAATAAATGTTCGGGAATCACGGATCCCAAATTCTGAAGCAATTTTTTAATCTATCGTAAACGGCCGTTGATGAACTTAACAGTAAAAATTTGTACTAAAACGGAGTTCTCGTGAAGATGACTATGTAATACCCTTAAGTTGTGTACCCTGCTCGGATACTCGAGTGATGAACCCACTCTTTTTCGTGAGTACATCTTTATTGACTCACCGCGACGGTCGCAATGCAAACTGACCACTCTCACACTAAGCATCACACTCACACGAAGCAAGCGTAAATACTGCGCACGTAAGTTAAATGTATCTTCATGCAATCACGGATAGACAGAAATAATTTTTTTCCTAGACGTCAGCGTTAAATTCATTTCAAACGCTAGCAAAAGTTGACGTTGCTCTGGTTTAAATATATTTGAGAATGAATAACACGCTCCAACATAAGATGAAATCTTGATTGAGAAGATCGAAAGAGCCCATAAGCTCTTCCATCTTGCGAGTGATCATTCCACTCGCAACGTCTCTCCCCGCCAGCAACTTGACAGACTCAGATCAGGTCAGTAGGGTACTGCGACAGCTTTACAAGGACACGTGGAGATATGAAAGGTCAGTAATTCAGCTAAGCAGCGCAGTAAAGCTCCATAGAAAACTAAGAAATAATTAATTCAGTTTAGGGGCTCAGTAAAGGCCCGTGGAGAATTGAAAAATCAGTAGTTCAGTTTAGAAGCTCTGTAAGGGCTCGGAGTTAATTGAGAAATCCTTAGTTGAGTTTAGAAGCTCAGTTAGGGCCCGTGAAGTAAGGGCAATCAGTAATTCAGTTCAGAAGCTCAGTAGGGGCTCTTAGAGAATTGAGAAATCAGCAGTTCAGTTTAGGAGCTGAGTAACGGCCCGTGGAGAATTTAGAGGTCATCACTTCAGTTTAAGATCCTTGTAAATGATGCCGGATAACGTAGAAGCGCGTAGTTTTACTAAGCAGCTCAGTACGGGCCGGTGGAGAACTGAGAGTGTTGAGGCTGGCTGGCTGCGGCATCGTAGGCGTAGGCCTCGCCAGGCGCCGTGAACGGGTTCGTGGGGTTCACAGCCAGCGGGTCCTGCGATGGAAACCTCAGTTAGGAAGAGGATTTTCACCGAAATTCTTAGGAAGAGAATTTTCCCCGAAATTCTTAGGAAGAGGATTTTCACCGAAATTCTTAGGAAGTGGATTTTCAACGAAATTCTTAGGAAGAGGATTTACACCAAAATTCATAAGAAGAGGATTTTCACCGAAATTCTTAGAAAGAGGATTTTCACCGAAATTCTTGGGAAGAGGAATTACAACAAAATTCATAAGAATAGGATTTTCACCGAAATTCGTAGAAAGAGGATTTCGACGGAAAGAGGAAAATCGACGCTTATGCCGAAGTACGCATGATTGGAATTAATTTTAATGAGTGAATGCCATTACGTTTGTTTATGTTAAGTTTTATTAATCGTGTTGGAGTTGAGACGATCTAGTTAGGTCATTTCTAGGTCAAGAAAAATTAAATTTGAATTTATTATTTGAATTCTTATTCTCCAAGTTTTGATTGAGTTTTGGGTTGAGTTTGGTTGTTAGATATTCTACCATAAGCATAAAAAAATTACAATAACCAAAATATATTGTTACTTTCGCATCATCAAAGACTTTAATTATAGAAATTCCAGTGAACGTATGAGCAATGCGAAAAGGTTCAACATTATTTATCACATTAAACTAAAAACTACTTGCATAAGGCATAAGCAGCAAACAATAGAAGAGCATACACACGTTCAATTGTATTTTCAACAATGCTTTTTTAGCAATTTTTAGCAAGTTATTTTGAGGAATGTAAGTGCGATGATGTATGTAGAGCGCACCAACCTGTTGTGCTCCGAAACTCTCTACAGGCGCAGGGGGAGGATCCCCCCATGAGTCCTGAGCATATGGGGCAGCTGGGGGGTACATGCCCACCACCTGCATCCCCTCCCCGTCGGGGGGCAACCCTTGTGACATGTCGGGGTCGTAGCTCACGTAGCTGCCGTCGGCTCCGACCATGGAGCCATAGCTCGCCACCCCGCCATTGGCGTCCGCTCCTTCTTGGATCTGGAGAGAGCGTGGAAGGGTCAATGGTTGTCAGATGTAACTCGGTGACATAGTGAGTGATACCCAAATCTATCTGGGCGACAAGCAGCGGTCAGTGATTGCCGTATGGCAGTATGTTAACAACCAAACTACGGAGCATAAAAGCTTAATTTGATTTCTCGGTTACAGGGCGAGTGACAGCCAAATCTATCTGGGCAGTCTGGGTGTCGAGCAATGGTTAATGATTGACACATGTATATGGCCGTATGCTAAAAATTAAACTACGACATCTCGGTGACATGGTAGGACGAGAAATGACCAAATCTATCTGGGCAGTGTGGATGACGAGCAATGGTCAGAGATTGGCATATGTACGCGGCAGTTTACAGAAAACCAGACTACGTAGCATTAAACTAAATCTGACGTCAATTCCCGTGTGTGGAATTCTAACGCTGCCTGATCCCCCTGTGGTACATCATAACGCTCACCGGAGACTGCGTGGTGACAGTTGCAGGTGCAGTCTCTCTGTTTCCACCCTTTCGTTAGAGACGTCCTCTACTGAACTTTGGTCGACACTTCATCACCACTGTCTCTCACGATTAGTTAGTAACTTTACAAATTTAGGGTCCGATAAATGAGTACTTCAGAGACATGAGAGAAAACTGTGTGTATAGTTACATAACTTGAACAATATAAAACTGAAGTTGCCTCAAGTTCAGTGCGCGAGAAAATTAAGGATCTCTAAGCTGCAATTTCTCAATTTTTAAATGCACAAAGTTCGGCAACTTCGAACCGTTTACAGTAACTGTTGTTGAACTAAAGCTCTCTCATTGACGCACATAACTACAGAGAACATGTACGACGTTTGTAGTGCTAGTATTTCGGCGAGACTTGCCCGCGATTTCCGCAAAAAAATGGCACAATGTTTATTCGTGTAATGTGATATAAAGCTTATAGAAGGCTCCATTAAGAGGACATTAGGAGATGAATACATAGAATATCTTTTTATCTACCGGAAAACTATTCCATTATCTATATTTTTGACGTTTCATCTATGATGTTAGCCGTCCAGTGCAGAGGCTGCACTTGAGGGTTAAAATTATAGATGCCCTGGCGAAGAAATTAGAGTTGGTAACTATTGTACAAAGAAACACATCACCGTGAAAGAATCCTGGGCCAGTATGGGAGTGCTTCATGGTGCACAAAAATATAAAAAAATATTCTATTATTTTTAAAAAAATAGTGTTAGCCTAACAAGAGGCTCGGGAGCACACAATGCTGGTCATTAAATTCTCAAGCAGCTTAGACAATCATGCCAGGAAATTGAAAATTTTCTTAAGGTAAAGAACTAGATGTACATACTACCTTCGTCCGCCGAACAATACGTCGACTGCGATCTGCGTAACAGCTTTTTGACGAATGTTATCCATTAGGGAAGGAAAAAACATTAATTTCTATACCCCAAAAACATTCATGAAACATACATTCACATGCTTAAAACATTTCCAAATATTTAACTTATGAGAATATCTCATCACTACCTGGATTGTTTACGTAAAAATGTTCACGCGTCTCGCGCAAACATTCAAACTACATTTATGAATAATAATTATCCGAAGCAGAAGGCGGTCACCACACGAAGGCCCACCTGCGGCGGCGGCTGGGCATCCTCATCTTTTTCCTCGGCCCAGGGCTGCAGCTCCCCGGAGGCGAAGATGGCGTAGAAGGCGATCCCAAAGAAGTGAATCATCGAAGCAATCACGAACACGACCTGCCACTCGTCCCGCGTCTGCGTGCAAAGTAAGGAATGTGGATGTGCAACGTGGTCATGCTAATGATGGTGTGTGTGTGTGTGTGTGTGTGTGTGAGGTCACGCTAATGATGGTGTGTGTGTGTGAGGTCATGCTAATGATGGTGTGTGTGTGAGGTCATGCTAATGATGGTGCGTGTGTGTGTGAGGTTATGCTAATGATGGTTTGTGTGTGTGTGTGTGTGTGTGTGAGGTCATGCTAATGATGGTGCGTGTGTGAGGTCATGCTAATGATGGTGAGTGTGTGTATGAGGTCATGCTAATGATGGTGTGTGTGTTTAGCGTCGTCACGCTAATGATGATGTGTGTGTGAGGTCAGGCTAATGATGGTGTGTGTGTGTAGCGTCGTCACGCTAATGATGATGTGTGTGTGTGAGGTCATGCTAATGATTGTGTGTTTGTGAGGTCATGCTGATGATGGTGTGTGTGTGAGGTCATGCTAATGATGGTGTGTGTGTGTAGCGTGGTCACGCTAATGATGGTGTGTGATGTCATGCTAATGATGGTGCGTGTGTGTGGTGTGGTCACGCTAATGATGGTGTGTGATGTCATGCTAATGATGGTGCGTGTGTGTAGCGTGGTCACGTTAATGATGGTGTGTGATGTCATGCTAATGATGGTGCGTGTGTGAGGTCATGCTAATGATGGTGAGTGTGTGTATGAGGTCATGCTAATGATGGTGTGTGTGTGTAGCGTCGTCACGCTAATGATGATGTGTGTGTGTGAGGTCATGCTAATGATTGTGTGTTTGTGAGGTCATGCTGATGATGGTGTGTGTGTGATGTCATGCTAATGATGGTGCGTGTGTGTAGCGTGGTCACGCTAATGATGGTGTGTGATGTCATGCTAATGATGGTGCGTGTGTGTGGTGTGGTCACGCTAATGATGGTGTGTGATGTCATGCTAATGATGGTGCGTGTGTGTAGCGTGGTCACGTTAATGATGGTGTGTGATGTCATGCTAATGATAGTGCGTGTGTATAGCGTGGTCACGCTAATGATGGTGTGTGTGTGAGGTCATGCTAATGATGGTGCATGTGTGTAGCGTGGTCACGCTAATGATGGTGTGTGTGTGAGGTCATGCTAATGATGGTGCATGTGTGTTGCATGGTCACGCTAATGATGGTGTGTGAGGTCATGCTAATGATGGTGCATGTGTGTAGCGTGGTCACGCTAATGATGGTGTGTGAGGTCATGCTAATGATGGTGCATGTGTGTAGCGTGGTCACGCTAATGATGGTGTGTGAGGTCATGCTAATGATGGTGCATGTGTGTAGCGTGGTCACGCTAATGATGGTGTGTGAGGTCATGCTAATGATGGTGCATGTGTGTAGCGTGGTCACGCTAATGATGGTGTGTGAAGTCATGCTAATGATGGTGCATGTGTGTAGCGTGGTCACGCTAATGATGGTGTGTGAGGTCATGCTAATGATGGTGCATGTGTGTAGCGTGGTCACGCTAATGATGGTGTGTGAGGTCATGCTAATGATGGTGCATGTGTGTAGCGTGGTCACGCTAATGATGGTGTGTGAGGTCATGCTAATGATGGTGCATGTGTGTAGCGTGGTCACGCTAATGATGGTGTGTGAGGTCATGCTAATGATGGTGCATGTGTGTAGCGTGGTCACGCTAATGATGGTGTGTGAGGTCATGCTAATGATGGTGCATGTGTGTAGCGTGGTCACGCTAATGATGGTGTGTGAGGTCATGCTAATGATGGTGCATGTGTGTAGCGTGGTCACGCTAATGATGGTGTGTGAGGTCATGCTAATGATGGTGCATGTGTGTAGCGTGGTCACGCTAATGATGGTGTGTGAGGTCATGCTAATGATGGTGCATGTGTGTAGCGTGGTCACGCTAATGATGGTGTGTGAGGTCATGCTAATGATGGTGCATGTGTGTTGCGTGGTCACGCTAATGATGGTGTGTGAGGTCATGCTAATGATGGTGCATGTGTGTAGCGTGGTCACGCTAATGATGGTGTGTGAGGTCATGCTAATGATGGTGCATGTGTGTAGCGTGGTCACGCTAATGATGGTGTGTGAGGTCATGCTAATGATGGTGCATGTGTGTAGCGTGGTCACGCTAATGATGGTGCATGTGTGTAGCGTGGTCACGCTAATGATGGTGTGTGAGGTCATGCTAATGATGGTGCATGTGTGTAGCGTGGTCACGCTAATGATGGTGTGTGAGGTCATGCTAATGATGGTGCATGTGTGTAGCGTGGTCACGCTAATGATGGTGCATGTGTGTAGCTTGGTCACGCTAATGATGGTGTGTGAGGTCATGCAAATGATGGTGCATGTGTGTAGCGTGGTCACGCTAATGATGGTGTGTGAGGTCATGCTAATAATGGTGCATGTGTGTAGCGTGGTCACGCTAATGATGGTGTGTGAGGTCATGCTAATGATGGGGCGTATGTATAACGGGGTCAAGCTGATGATGTATGGAAAATCTTTTTCCCTCAATTTAATATAACAAAACCTACGCCGTTTTATTCGAAATTGAGGTATTACTGAATATTTTATTAGAGCTTTTAGGAAAATTTGTATGAGCCAGAAGCTACATTATTTTCCAAGGCGTCAACTGGCATTGAATCAAACTTTATCGACTTACTACAAAATCTACAAACTCTTACTACAGAATCGCTCTTGGAATGGCAAAGTTACGATGTTATTACTCAATCTTAAAGGTTGAATCACATTTCCAGCATCGATTACCATGTTTCTAAAGATGCTAGGCAATAATCGAGTGTGAATTGAGCATGAGACTCAGAAAACTGCTTTCTCTTGCCATTCATTTTTAGAAAGATAGACAGGAGTGCGAAAAATGAGCACAGATTTTTCGATTTCCAATTAGAACCAAATCCGGTCCCCAAAGCAATCACTTTTATCATTGCATTAACAACCGACAATAACTACAGTCCTACAGTTAATTCAAAACTCACTGAAGAGCGGATAAGTTTTTAATTTTCGATAATTAACATATCATTAACGCCAAATAATTTCAAATTTTTCAAAATAGTTATCCACATCATGACGGAGAAGTAAACGATCTATTCCTACATCTTAGTTTTGGCAGATATTTGGCATTTTAGTTTTAGTCCCTGGAATATTTTTAGAGGCTCTGTATTGTGATACTTGCATCAGAATGACCTTATTTTACAATTTTATAGGTTCAGGAAGACCAGCTGAAATTTATTTACATTTTACGGTAAGAAGCATGTTCAGAAACACTAATGACTTCTGCATCAATTTAAAAATACAACCGTACTCTTAATTGGACAACTGCAAGATGAGACTTGAATTACTTTTGCGTATGATCAAAAAAGAGTCGTCATAACACGCAAATGAGACTCATGTCCTTTCATTTAGATCTTTATTCATCTATTTTCCAAACATAATTCTAAACGAACACGTATTTTTCAAACCCCTCATTTACGGAAGATCCCACGTTGCTCCGCATGTAGTGGACTCACAAAACACTGGCATTTCAAATGACCTAATCATAGGAAAACTAATCCGACTGTGATCACCTCCCCAACCACGGAGCCACCGTCATGACGGTACCCCACACCTCCCCAGAGCCAGCGTTATTTTCTACCTGGCGAGCAATACGCCCCGCTCTTCGCGCGCGTCCCCGGCAAATGAGAACACGTCTCGAGGGAGACGTTTTCTAAAGAACGGATCAGCACATTCGCTCCTGCCTCACCCTCAGATCATACCGGGGAGAGGATCTGCTTCCCTTTCATTTCTACATGAGCCTGATTTCTTCTCATGTGCGTTGATTATTATTTTTGGTTGTCAGTACTGATGTCTTATGAGAGGAATTTAGGAATATATGTTTTAATGATGAAAAATATCTTCAGTTACCCTTCGGGTACTTCAGATTTTCCTTAATTAAATTCATATTATTGGAAATTTTTCAGTGTACAAGTCGTCCGTTTTCAAGTCTTTAAATTCACGATTTTGGTTCGTAAAAATATTATTACTATTACACGTTTGGGATGTGTATGTAATAGAGATAGAGAAAAATTACCCACCGTTACAAATATTACGTATGCAAGTAGTAGTGAAATTCTTTGTAGAAAATGACTTATTTTGCCTAATTTTGTGCGAATACCTCGTGTTGCACTGCCTCTCCTCTCCTGTTTTCGGATGCATAAACTTTTGAACTTTTGAAACTCAAAGCGTTCAGAACAATGAATATCTTAGAGATCTCAGTGCTGCTGCCGGTTTTGAGTTCATTAAATGGAATAATGCCCTCGAAATTGGCAATACGCTGCGCTGCATGTATCCGGCTAAGTTAGGAGGTAGAAAAATATTCATTTAATGTTTGAAAATAGAGCAAAAAACTTCAATCAGACGAGGAATTTCAATGCTCGATGAAATGGGCAAAGAGCGGGTGGCTAGAACATCTTACTTAGCAGCTGAAAGAACAAAGAACAGTTTAGGGAAGAAGAAAGCAGCTACTTTTATCGTCGCAAATCTGTGTTTTAATGAGTGCGTTTTAAAAGCTATAATTAATGCATGAGAGCTATTTTTAAGTCAAAATTTCAAGCGGGTGCTATTTCTTCTTATGATTTTTGATCAAGAAAACATCGGAATCAATTCCAGTCAGTAGAAGTGAATTGAAATTATAAAAAAAACAGATCTTTGCGTTCATTGGGAATGAATTCCAATCAGTATAAGTAAAATCCGTAGCCCTCACGGAGACTTAATTAAAGAAAACATAGATCTTCGCATTGATCTAACATTTTGATCTAACATATCTAACGTTTTGGTATCTAGTTAACACCAGCCACTGACAGCCCGGAAAATACAGCGACTAATTTTGAATAGAAACGAGGAGAGTAAACAAGTGCATCCTGAATGGCTCATGGCTTGTTCTAATAAAATCTTCTAAGAAAATAATTTCAAATACACCTGTACGTTCATACCTTCACGTCAGGTTATGATAGTTGTAAAATTATCGATGTTTTTTGTTTAAGCTGTTTGCATCCCGAGAAAAATAATTGAGATATTCAAATTCGAAATCAACTATGCTATGAATTAAAAAGAAGTAACATAGTGCTTTGAGCTCCCCCTTGTATTGGAAAAGTAAGTATGTCACACGAGCGCTTCTGGCATACGAATTTCAACTGACAGAGGGCAAACAATGTAGCTGGAAAAACCGAATTAAATTCATTTTCTTACAGCAACCTCATATCAACAATTGTTGTTTTGCGATGCCGAACTATGAAGTTAAATTCAATCTTATTTATGATATTTTTCGATTTATTGCACATAAACCTTCATCCCTTGAAGTTGATAACTCTAAGGTGGGCCTCATACAATCCGCTCATCAGGAAAAACTGACGTCTCATTCAATCAGATGATATCACGCTACCCTAACGTCTCCGTCAGTCAACTGGTGTTATCACACTGCTCTAACGTCCCCGTCAGTCAACTGGTGTTATCACGCTGCTCTAACGTCTCCGTCAGTCAACTGGTGTTATCACACTGCTCTAACCTCTCCGTCAGTCAACTGATGTTATCACACTGCTCTATCGTCTCCGTCAGTCAACTGATGTTATCACGCTACTCTAACGTCTCCGTCAGTCAGCTGATATCACGCTGCTCTAACGTCTCCGTCAGTCAACTGATGTTAACACACTGCTCTAACGTCTCCGTCAGTCAACTGGTGTTATCTCACTGCTCTAACGTCTCCGTCAGTCAACTGGTGTTATCACACTGCTCTAACGTCTCCGTCAGTCAACTGGTGTTATCACGCTACTCTAACGTCTCCGTCAGTCAACTGATGTTATCACACTGCTCTATCGTCTCCGTCAGTCAACTGGTGTTATCACGCTGCTCTAACGTCTCCGTCAGTCAACTGGTGTTATCGCACTGCTCTAACGTCTCCGTCAGTCAACTGGTGTTATCACACTGCTCTAACGTCTCCGTCAGTCAACTGGTGTTATCACGCTGCTCTAACGTCTCCGTCAGTCAACTGGTGTTATCGCACTGCTCTAACGTCTCCGTCAGTCAACTGGTGTTATCACACTGCTCTAACGTCTCCGTCAGTCAACTGGTGTTATCACGCTGCTCTAACGTCTCCGTCAGTCAACTGGTGTTATCGCACTGCTCTAACGTCTCCGTCAGTCAACTGGTGTTATCACACTGCTCTAACGTCTCCGTCAGTCAACTGGTGTTATCACACTGCTCTAACGTCTCCGTCAGTCAACTGGTGTTATCACGCTGCTCTAACGTCTCCGTCAGTCAACTGGTGTTATCGCACTGCTCTAACGTCTCCGTCAGTCAACTGGTGTTATCACACTGCTCTAACGTCTCCGTCAGTCAACTGATGTTTTCACGCTCCCTTATATCATGGCAACTAGGTGAAGATGGTACTGAGATACTGAGAGGCAAAGTTAACATCAGCGAAATTATGATCCCAGAGCATTAGAGAATTGGCAACAATATATTACGTTGTGCTTGGTGAGCTCCTCGACGACGATGGGACAAAACATGCCGCTGAGGGTGCCGGCGCCGTTGCTGATGCCCATCAAAATGCTGGCGTACTTGGGGGCGATGTCCAGGTGGTTCACGTTGAAGCCTGCACACGCCAGTATCGAGTCACAATCACCGTAAGGAAATGGTAAGCTGGGTATAAAAACCTTCTCATAGACTTTTGTACTACTGGATTTAAGAGCGTTGGACTTAAAAAAGTTCTCGTAAGCTTTTGTAGAACCGTATTTTAGAGTGTTGAGTATAAAAATGTTCTCACAAGCTCTTGTATAACTGGATTTAAGAGGGTTTGGTTTAGAAACGTTTTCATAAGCTTTTGTGTAACTAAGTTTCAGTGAGTTGACTATAAAATGTTCTTACATAATTTTTTATTGCCCATCAAAGAGGCATTTCATTGAATAGTAAATGGGCTCTGAAACTTTCCAAACCAATCAATCAACTCCAAATATTTTGCTTAGTGAAGTGACTGTCTTTTTAGTGTAGTGACCGCATAAGCTTGTGCGTACTAATTTATTTTTATTTACTGCATTGAAAGTGTAGGACACTGTTGGCGAATATTGGGCTCAGCGCGCTGTTGTTTGCACACAAACTTTCAATGGTAGAAAAACAATAAATTTTATCTGCGATTTCGGGAACTTGCCCGACTAAGGTGTCAAATTCGTATTCCTAATAATGCTGGCAAAACATAGTTTCCTCTCTTGTCTTGAATTTTTCACAAATTTTGCCAAAATAAAGGAAAGAATGACTGATTGCATACAATAATTTTTTTCAGAGCTGTATTTAGGAGCAATCATTTCAATATGGCTTGCACCTTGCGAGTTCATGGCTCTTTTTCCAACCCTGCAACTCTTTTCTAAGTGTATTTTGTTTCATCAACTGCACTTGCGCTACACCACCTACATATCACTCTACCACTATCTCGCCATCTGTTTCACTAACTCCACTTCTGCTACACCACAAATCTCTCTACCACTCTCTTGCTATCTGTTAACCGCACTTCCACTTCCCTCCACCATCCCCCATTCCACTACCATCTCTCCACCGCTCCACCAGTCATCCATCATTAGAGAACCAAACTCCTATAAATGGGCTGAGAGCCGTAGCCGTGGCAACGCAAAACACGCGTCCTGCGCTCCAGCAATAAACGCTCGGCCGGTGAGGGCCGGCAGGGTGAGGGGTGAAGGGTGAGAGGTGAGGGGTGATCGGTCAGGAACATGTAAAGTGAGGGGTGATAGGTGAGGAGTAATGGGTGAGCGGCGAAGGTGAGAGTGAAGGGAAATGGCTGAAAGATGATAGGTGAGGGGGATGAGTGAGGAGTGAAGATGTGAGATGAAGGTGATGTGTGATCGGTGAGAGGGAGGATTTGGGGTGATGGGTGAAAGTGAAGGTGTGGGTGATAAGTTAGAGTGGAGCTGAAAATGAGGGTGTTAAATGCTGAGTTAAAATTTTCAGGTTAAACATAACTGAACTGTGAATAATTTCCAGAAATTAATAGGAAGCGTCCGCTGTGAGAGAACATGTTTTCCACGTGAATTGAATGGTCCCCAACTGTAGCCTCCACTGTTAAACCAATTATTTGAGCAATAAAATGAAAACAAAAAGACGTCCAGTTGCCTGCAACCAAATTTCCAAACAATTTAGCTCGTCGTAGTGGCACAACCGGTATCAAAAGTTCATCTATCTGTGCCTCCAAATGTCTTAATATTTGGCAACGTTACCGGCTGTTTTTTGGACCAAAATCCTCATGTTTGATTTGATTTCAAATAAAACTCGGGCATTTAATATCTGGCAACTTCACAGGTCAAATTTGAGGAGCTTGTATAAAAAAACGCATTCACTGTAATCAAAACGACAGCACAACCTCAACGACTGCTAGAATTGTGGGCTTGGATAGAAAAAAAGCACACAGCGTAGTCAAAACGACGGCACAACTTTTGCAGCCTGCTGAAACGCCACGACTACTAGAATCGTTTGGAAGTCCAGCCCCTGGCCGAGCAGTTGTGGGTTCTCAGGCCAACTTTGAGTGCTTTCCAAATGATCTCAACGAAAAGTTGCTCGATCAGACCTGGGCGAGAGGACGAGTTCTTTTTATCCGTAGAAATCGGGCAATTGATTTCATCGCAATTTGAAGTTTCTTTCAGTCGTGCGAATGAGAATATGGGAGAAGTTTGATGAGAAATTGATTGCGCTTTGAGAAATTAAAGAATTTTCATCTGGGTGAAATGGTATGTGTTTTCAGTGTTTTCTTGTCATGTGAGATTTCTGCGATCAAAGTTAAAAGATTACAACGCATTAAAGCCAATTCAATTGTATTTGAAAGGTTGTGCAACGGTCTTGATCTTTTTGCCTGATTACTCGAAAAATTTCCCCTTTCTATTAAAGTAAATATTCTTTCTGTGTTATGCCGTCTAAGCCTTCTTCTGGTAATTTCTAAGGCGTAGTTTTAAGCCAGAAACGGTAACTGAAATAAAGAAGAAACTCTGAGAAATTAGCATGTCGTATTGCCTCACTAATTAGCAATTACGTTAGGTTGACAGCGAATCAAGTTTCCTAATGTTCCCATCATAATTTCCCACTCCTCGTTCTATAAGCTGCTGACGCCACTGACACGAGGAACTAAATGCTCGAACGTTTGCGTCCGCAACCAGAGCTGCTCGAAGAAACAAATAATAAATTATAATGTCAGTAGTTTTATCGCATAAAGGCCGGGTAAGAACACCAAATAGCGAACTATTGCGAGCTGTTGACTCCTCGGTGACGCTCGAAGATGAGCTTTTCTACAATCTGCGAGGCCTCGCAAGTGTGCAGATAAGACGCAATTTTTTGCCAACAAATAATTCGCTACCTGAAGAAAATGTTTCATCTCTTTTAAAAGCGCATGTCTTATAAGAAATTAATAACTGCATTATCACAAACTATGACGATAATCTTTTGTCCATAAATATGAACTCGCCGTGCACTTGTATATAAATTTTACCCCACTCCCTGTAGGTAAATAATCCTTGAAATTAAAGTTCTACAAGAGAAAATTTTCTGAGCTCCTAAAATATATTTAATTTGTTACTCGAACTTTTTTCTCATTCAGAATAAATACCTCGTTCTCAAAAACCAAAACAATTATGTTCTCCTACGCTCAACTAATGCCTGATTCTGAGCCGCTGCATCCACTGCTTCAGAACACTTATTTTCCTCTCCTACTTTGTTACCTGAATATGAAACAAAACATCAACAGAAGTCATCACCTCCCATACAACCGTTAAACTGAACACCCATTCAAGCCATTCCGTCAACATGGCTACAATCACGGCTCAGCCAAAGCAAAAGCTGCGTGGCTTCTCGCTCCCAGACTGAGACCAGCGCTCGTCAGGCGGCAAGACGGATGGCGGTAGGCCGGAAATTGAAGCTCTAGCCTACGTATCGTGGCTGACAAGCGAGCAATACACTGCACTCACTGCGAGAAGGGAAGCAAGTCCGTTAACAACTTTTACGCATATTAGAGCAAACTTAAGGTTAAGCTCGTAGTAAAGAGAAAACCAGATGTTAATTTTAGGTGGGTGATTTTCAATGATTATTTTTGTTACGCGTCTTACGTTGCGCAGGCAAATCAGGTTAGGAATTCTTTTCATTCACTCAAAGCAAGGTACGAATCGAAGGATTTTAGTTTTCTCAAATTCGCCTATTGTTTAAATATTCATACACACCTTCCCTTTCGCTCAAATACATTAACAAATGTGGGTGCTACTATAGCGTGAGGTCTACCAACATGTATTGCTTACCCAGTTGCAGTTTGAAATATATAACATAAATGTTTATCGCTAAATTAAATGCATGGGAATGAGTTATACCCATTAGTAACCTCGCCTAACCTAACCTCACATTATAGTACTAGCTAGAGGTAGATCTAACGCTATAATGTGGTAGACCTCAGGCAATAGCAGCACCAAAAAGTGTCCCCAACACTTGGCAGAGCTGGGACTCGGTTGCTGACTGGGCCTTATAACTTGCTCGCCGCATTGGGTGCCAGTCAAGCGAGAGGGAGATACATAACCGCCCGGGATTGTCGCCTCAGTCACACTCAGTCAAATGGAAGAGAAGGGAGTGATCGGAGGGAGAGGTGCAACTAACAAGACTTGGATTTATCGACTGTGGTTCATAGGATCATTTATTCGTGGTTCGTAAGAGGCAGATACCGCAGTTAATATGATTTCCTCATGAGCGGTTTGAAATAATATACTTTACGATGAAATATCTTAAACATATTTGAAGCTGTTGTTATGATCAATGGGCAACCATCATGTGTTCACTAAAAAATGAAAGGTGTCTGGAGGGAATATTCATAATTTAACCCTAAAACCTGATTCGAAAATCTGTCCGAAAGTGACAGTGACAATCTAGGTTGCTTCATCGTCAGTAACCTCCGTATAAAAAAACTGAAAATGACAAAAAAAATATAATAGTAAACTGCGATAAAAATTCCTGTTTATTCAACATACCAGGTTTTTTTTAATAAAATTGAAACTTTGTCGCTCAGCCAAGAGCTGGGCCAAAGTTCATTCATGTTTTGTGCGGGGTTGTAACTCACAAGGTGGGTTCCGCCTAAAAGTCTATTAGCATGGATATTCAGGACCACAATTTTTATCTGAGCTAAGTATTCAGAATACACCCTCCATGTCTCACTCAATAATTATATGACTGGCACCAGAGTACACTAGTAAAAAACAGTGTGTACTCTGTGTTGTTATTATTTCCCGTAAAGCTTAAGTCCCCCGGAAGGCAATGTCACATATTAATTGCTTAAATCTATTCTAACGATGCCCAACCTGATATTTGACTGGCACCAGTGTACGTCAGCTCACAACAGTGTACAGTCCGTGTTGTTATTCTCTCCCACAATGTGTAAATCACCTGGAAGGCATTGTTACACATGAATATTAACTGCTTACGACTAATTTGACGATGCCCAACCTGATATGGCGAAGCCGGAGAAGCCGACGGCGATGGTGAGGCTGCCGATAGCCAGGTACTTGTTGTGGGCGTAGGCCACCCCCAGAAGGAACAGCGCTTCCATGCCGAAGCCACCGCAGTTGAATACCTGAGCGGGCAAACGTCATGGAGACTCTGCAGTTAAATACTTAAAAAGGGTAATGTCGTGAAGCCGCCGTAGTTCAATACCTGAGCGGGCAAATGTCATGGAAACTCTGCAGTTAAATAATTCAATGGGATGATGTTGTGAAGCTCCCGCAGTTAATTACCTGGGTGGGGAAACGCAGTGAAGACTTCACTGTTAAATACTTAAATGAGATAATGTCGTGAAGTCACCGCAGTTAAAAACCTAGATGGAGTAATGTCGTGAAGCCACTTCAGTTAGACACCCAGGTGTAGATATATAACGAGAGCTCATTTTAAGAACGTAAGAGCCGGGAAGATAAAGCCCCAAAATCTTTGTGAGACAGTCGTGAAAGCAAGTTATCAAAAGAAATGACGTAAGTAAGATTTAGTAGAACCAATGAATTGCAGACGGCTATTTCGACGTCTAGCTGTACATTCTTAAAACGAAAATGAAATGCTTCGCAAATGACGTTTTAGTGAAAATTATCCGAACTGACAATTAAATCATTCATTGTTGGATGCCGCGTAACATCCATGTTAAACGCGTTCATTTTTTTACTGTTATAGAATAGTTCAATAATTTTTATTAGTGATTTGTCTCCTGCAAGAAATCCAGCCTGATTAAGCAAAAAACTATACCTTTCAATAGAAAACGTATGAATGGAATATCAGTAAAAAAAGTGAGAGTACAAGCTGAGACTATTTCTCATTTTACATTGGAAATCAGAAAACGATTGCCATCTTATGAGCAAATATTAAAAAACAAATTGTAAAACCCACTTGATCAAAGGGTAGTACTAAACTTAGTAGCTTATTGTGCTGCAAAGTAACGCTAATGACTACATTAACACAGAAGAGTTTTAAAAATCACTAAAGTAATTCTTAATTTGATATCTTATTCTTCCAATATGACCATCCGCATCTCGCGTTCAGTAAACAATGAGTAAAACGTACGTTCAAATCGAATACGCATACTTGCTAAGCAGCGAAAGTAATATTTCTTCTATAATCCCTCTAATGTGGATTAATTGACGTAAATAGTACATTGCATGAACGGATCCATTATTTTCGTAATTTCCCACTCGGTGCCGTTATTCAGGTAAAATATATTTCTGAAGAAATGATGACCTTTCTTTTGTGGTGAATTTTCAACGTAGACGACATAATATTTGAATAATGCTATTTTCCATGTTTTTATTCCAGTCCAAAAGACTGTTTTTGAGATTGTTTTAAAGTGACTTTTTGTCGAGAAGCTATCTTCAAAAGCCGTCACCAACTCACCTTGCGCACGTTGGTGGTCGAGAGGGTGCGGCTTTTCCGCAATTGGTCAGTACTATTTTTCCCATTTTTTATTCCAATCCAAAGGGATGTTTTCGAGAATGTTATAAAGTGGCTTTTTGTCGAGAAGCTATCTTCAAATGCCGTCACCAACTCACCTTGCGCACGTTGGTGGTCGAGAGGATGCGGTTTTTGCGCAGGTAGTCAGCCAATTGTCCGCCAAAAGGCACTACGATGGCCATAGCAAGGTGGGGCAGAGCAGATAACGTGCCGCTCTGTCCATGAGAAAGAAAAAACATCCAACAACAGTACTATTGAATGTACGTTTGCATGTGCTGCGGAGGCCAAAAAATGATCAGCGTGAACAATTAGTTCGAGTTACAAGCACTAGAGGACCCTGCTCATTTTTGAAGATCTATTTTTAGGATGGCATTTCTGATATCACCAGTTAATCATACCATGAATCGTTGCAGTGCGTTGCTTGAAATGATTGTACTCATTAGAATTTATATTCAAAATCGTGGATAATGAGACCTTAGATACTCTCTGTATTTTTACTCAGGATTTTCAATCCAACAAATACATGTGAAAGAAATATTATTTCCCCAAAACTTAATCTTTGGCTTAACAGGTTCTAATACAAAAACTCATTTCCAGTAAAGTACAAGAAAATAAAATTATGATAAAAGATGTATTGCATGAAAAATTACGTACATTTTTAGAGTTACGAATGAAACCAGCCTAACTTTTAACAGCTTTGATGTCATTATTGGACTTTGTTTATCAGGAACCGGAAGACTTCGCAGTTTCACCCACGAACCGAAGTTTGCCTGTAACCCACTACCGTTATCAAACTTACATCCTGCAGTCCACCGTCGCCCTGCGTTCTGCTGTCGTTCAAACCACCCAGTTGCCCACTGCAGCCCTGCAGTCCACTGTCGCCTAGGTCTCAATGTCATAGAAATGCCGAGACCCATCCCGTCAGTTACCTGCCCACTGCTACTCAGCAGCCCATCGTCGCCGTATGTCATAATATCATATCATAGTGTTTGTTTCGGAGCCAGGGCGAAGCCCGTCCTCGCTACACGGAGTCACTGATGACACTACTTCTGTATTACCTGTGGTAAATAAATTGTTTATATTGTTTAAGTTGCTTAACGATCAAGAAACCTACTGCCGCTCAGTAGCCCACTGTCAATCAACACCCCACCGTCGCCGTTCATTCTGATATCATCTTGATCAAGAAGCCCACTGCCGCTGAGTAGCGCACTGCAGCTCAGCACCCACCGTCGCCAATGCCCCTCATTCATCGAGAGCAAAATCGATGCGGCGCCAGAGTGGAAGCGCCGCTCATCCTGCGCTAAGTCGCTCAAATATTGCAGCGTCAGTCCCGACCTCAGGAAAAAAACGTCTAGCGGGAGGGAATGTTTGTTTGCAGTTTTCTGATTCCTTGCGCAAATACGGAAAGTGTGGATTAGAAATGATCATTATAGTTATGTTGAAACTGAAAATTACTCTGAAGTAGGTGGGCTGTAAAGCGACACTTTCGCAATTACTTTCGCTACGTTCGAGTTGAAGAACTCTTTGTATAAGGTTAGCTGCAAGGCACACAACAGGTCTAGCAGAAACACACCGAACGCAATTACCTTCGCTACGTTCATATGGAAGACTTCTTTGAAGTATGTTGGCTGCGAGATGATAAGAAGATAGAAGGTCCATGATCGAGCAATGTTGGCCACGACGATCGCCCACACCGGCGTTGACGTCAGGAACGCGCGCCACGGCGTCGTGGCGAAAGTCGGAATCTTCTGCTTTGACTGGAAAATATTTTAAAACCAAGCATTTTTATCGTCCACGCCCCAGAAGTGAAGTTAATTTTTCATAGTGGTTACCAAGAAGAAATGTTTCAAAAGAACAATAATCTGGAATCGGGTCATTCTCAGAATACGAATGGATGTTTTCAGTATGATTTAAATATTTACTTAGAAAATCCATAATCCAATAACTTGAGAAGTCGAAGTCGAAAACGGAGGTAAATAATTGTTTCCAAAGCATAAACTAAAATCACTGAAATCCAGGCTGCGGGATAAACTTCCATAATTTTTCAGCGAATACATTATGTCATTTTGCCTTGTGGTTTTCATCCTACAAGTAAACGTGCTCAAAATTCGTACATCAAAGATAGTAGTGCTTGAAAAATTATCATGTTTTCAATAATAATTGGGACTTGATTGATCAATCCCATTATTAATATAAAGAAATGTACTAAGTACGATAATATTTTGAGGGAAAAATAAGACATTCATGTAAAACCCTAACAAATATAGAAAATATAAACGTATTTAGATGCAAGTGAGAGATCATTACCAGGTCTCCAAGACTTCGCTCGATGTAGTGGTGCTCTCTAGCGCTGATGGTCGGGTGAGTGGCCGGCTTCTCGAAGGCCAGCCAGTACCAGATGCAGTGCCACACCAGCCCGCACATCCCTGTGGGTGTACGGGGCAGCCGGGCTTAGGGTCCTGACGGTTCAGCAGAGGTTTATTTTTAGACGGTTCAACAAAGGTCAATCTTTTGCCAAATCAGTTTTTTATTTTCAAGCAAAGGTTTATTTTTCAATGGTTTAGTAAAGGTTCGTTTTTGAACGGTTCGAGGTCCATTTTTTACCGGATCAGTTTTTACTATTAGGCAGAGGTTCATTTTTCAATGGTTTAGTAACGATTCATTTTTGGACGGTTCAACAGAGGTTTATTTTTTACCGGTACAGTTTTGTACTGTTGAGTAGAGGTTCATTTTTTAATCTTATAGTAAAGGTTCATTTTTCAACACTTCAGCAGAAGTCCATTTTTCATGGTTCATAAAAAAATCATTTTGTGATAATACCCTTTTATGTATTTCGCATGACCTGATAAGACTTGCCCATTTACATAAAATTAGATTTAAGTTCTTTACATTTTATTACTTGTCGAAATTCAAGTTTAATTCGCGTGTTGCGGAGTCTTTCCGCTCGTTTCCGATGATCCACCAGCAGTAAACACTTTTTGAAAAAAAAACGAAATCAAGCTCAGAAACGATGCGCATTAAAACTCAATATTAGCAATAACAAAAAATAAGAAAGGAAGGACAATCTAACCTAAAAATTCGCAACCCATGCAACTCTCCTGAAACTAAAGATGATACGATCTAAAATGAAAACTCAAGCGGTGAAGCTCTTTTTACAATGAAAAACATACAACCTTTTAATTGACGTGGCTAATCTATTCCAGAACGGAAAACGATACAATTTATTGTGGTAACCGATGTGATGGAGCCATTTTAAACCGGAAAACTATGGAACCAAATAACAGTTATGACTATCTTCCCTGACGTCATTTACCGAAATGGTGAAACTCATTTTACCCGGAACACAGACAACCTAACAACAGCTATGACTGATCTTTCATGACGCTGATTACCAACGGGATGAGATTTTTTTTACCGGAACACATACCAACCTCATAACTCCTGTGAGCAAACTTTCCTGAAACGGACAACAAGACAACTTAAGAACCCGAGCAACGACACTCAGCACACACGCTGAACTTGTAAAGGCCTTTGTGGTAACCGGTTCCGAGTGGTTAAGGACGCGCCCTTCCGAGAAGGTGTTGGCAGTTCGAATCCCGGCGCTGCGCGGGGATTTCTTCCAGTTGGGTAAAGGGAGAACTCAAGCACAACTCCCCACTTTACCCAGGCGTCGGAAATGGGTACCGGCTTGACCGGGGGTAACCGTCGATACGTCCTGTTGTTAGTTATAAGGCATTTGAAAAATCAATGTACAAGATGATATGAAGCAGGCTTAATTGGTTGGAATAGAGCATCCTTTACTCACCGAAGAAGTAGAACGGGGCAGGCCAGCCCACGTAGTCCGTGAGGTAGGCAGACAGCGGCATGCCGACCACGGCGCCGGCGTAGCTGCCGCAGAACGCCATCGTAGCCAGCCTTGACCTCTCGAGAGGGGGCGCCCATGTACGCCAGATGCCGTGGCATGCGGGGTACGTCACGCCCTGTAACCAAGAGAAATGGGCTTGAGACCCTGACCGCGTCGTGCGCCATCTGTGGCCACGGAGGAGATTTTCATAATTCTACTGGCTGACATGTAGTCTTAAACTCAATTTTATAAGTAGTTATTTAAAGTTAAATAAAGGCATGATCCAGTTAATGTTTGCTATTTTCAAAATTACCCACTACAATTGACTCTAAATTTGAGTAAGATTTTGAATTTCAGTTTAACCAATTGCGGTCAAAGTGTTAAGACTTATTCCGAGTACTTCATCAGAACATGGCAAATTTTGCTTTGGAAAGTATTACAGTTTGGGGTCTTGGGTCTTGCATTAAGGAATGAAAATTTTTCAGATTATAATTTGTGGTCACAAGTTCAGTTGTGGTTCTTTTGGCACTGCTCCTGGTTTGCGAAACTTTTTTTATTTTCATGATTATTGTAAACCAGGAGTAGAATTTTGCAACAATGTACGTCACCTTTGCGGTACAGTAGGCAGTGCAAGCTCTCCTATCGGCTTCTCGATTTCATGATAAAAATGTTTTTTCCGATAGAAAAACATAAATTTGAATTTCTTTCAAATAAACTGAACATTTAACCACCCACTAAGGTTACTAGCGACCAAGCGTAATTCTTTTTTTCAAATTTCATGCTTGTCCGTTTTGGCAAGAAAAAACACCTAGAACAATCAAACCTTTGGCAGAACTTCCACTTTTAACTATAGAACTACGATGATGTAAATTATTTGAAAACCCGCCTCCAGGTACGTGAGGAAGAAGCTCTCACCCTGGGATTCCTGCGCTCGCATTAGGGTTTAGTGAGCAAGCAGAAAGTTAACAAACGTCTGGTTGTTCAATTCCTCACACATTCGCGTAGAAAAAGAGCAATCTGACTCGTCAGTTTTGCAATTCACAGATTTTTCGGAAAATATACACAACTTCAATGTATCATTTATCTTGCACGATTTCAATAAGAAGCGATAGTACGCTACTACAACTTTTAAATTAATGGGATCTTCAATTCTAGGGTTCACTGTACAGACACAATCTTATACAAAAAATATTTCAGTAATTTCAGTAATATTCCAGTAATTTATCATACGCTGAAATTCTCATCAGGATGTTTAAAATTGAAAAAAAAAACCAAGAAGTATGGCTCTGAACGCAACCTGAAACAGGATTGCAGTGCTGCAGCAGCAAGCTCAGTCTCGCCGCCAAAATGCGCCTGCGCAAAATAAAAATCGTAACATGTCCTCGCATACTTTTCTCTAATATTTCTCGTACGTACAAAGAACGTCAAAAAACAACTTCTATAGCAAAATATTTGCCACTAGAACCAACTTACAGTATTGTCTCTGCGGGTGTTTTTAATTCAGATAGATATCTATTTTCCTTTCACTAACAGGTGCTGTCAGTCTCCCCGTGTGCAGACAGTTGTGGATCATCAGATACAACCTGAGGCTGTGCACGGTTGCAGCTTGTCAAGGACTCTTAATTGGCAGCAGCAGCGTGTGTTCTACACTTTTGTGTTAATTAATACACTTCTACTTCCGTAATTATCCCTCGTGCAACATTCAAACCCAACCCCACCGGCGCACACGGCTCTCACTCTGTGCACCATGTAGTTCTCTAAACGAAGCCGGGCGAAGGGCTGGCATAAATGTAGGAAGATACATTTATTTCGGTATCTATCTAAAATTATTTGTATAATTTGTTATGCTTCTTGGTGGTGAAGCTATTACTCACAATGAATTGGAATTGGTGAAGACACATTTAAGTAAGTTTTAGAGATTTTTGTGAAACCGAATGTGATAATTGGCTTCCTGTATAGTTTTCAATTGCTGTGATCAGCAAGTTAACTTTACTGGATTTATTAGAAATCCTATAAGGTCTTCACTTAACTATGCGCAAAAACTGGTGTGAATTTATAAAAATATTATTCCTAGCTTAGCTGATAAAAAGTTGGGTGCTTTACGAATTTGAAGTAATTTATGAGCTTTTTAACAAGAAATATCTAGAATTGTCAATATCTAAATTTGTCTCTATAGCCAGGAGTGAGTGAGTAATTAGGTTGGTTACATATTTACTGTAAATGCACCAGAAACACATTCATAGATTAAAAGTGCAATTCTCCGCGCTTAGATAATTCTCCAACGTTAAATTATGATACATCTGAAATAACAATTTACGTCCTCCCTGCAGGAAAAAACTTTTCCTATTCATATTTTTGCTTACATTTTACTTCACTGAAGTCTCTTGATTTTGCTTGAATCACCCTCCGTCTAATTTTAGCAAGCATTGATCAATCATAAACGTGAATACTCGAAATATACACAAGATAAAAGTGGAAAAACTAATCTTCTCATCGATATTTTTGCTTAGAATCGAACAAATTGCTCAAAATTTTTCGTATGCCTTGCAATAGTACGCTCAGATACAAGCATTTTTTATCCACCCTCAGTCGTAATCTGTGTCGAGAGCCTTCAACGCGATTCTTGCTGCGGGCACACGCTCAAAACTCTGTTAATTCCATTCTAATCTGAGCAATTAAATGTGAAGAGTCCTCGACAAAATATCCCAAGGGCAATTAGAGCGCGGGAGAGAAGAGCCGCCGCATTAGTTCGAGTGGGAAGGGAGACGAGGTGCAAGCAGGGCAGAGAAGAGGAAGGCTCGCATAGGCAGGAATAATGCTTGGCGAATTATGGAAAAGACGCGCATAGGCAGGAACAAAGGCTTACGAAGTATGGAAAAGGCAAGCATAGGCAGGAATAATGGTTGGCAAATTATAGATAAGCCTTGCATAGCAGGAATAATGGTTTATAAATTACGCAGAAGTTGACCATGAGAAGAATGATGGCTTACAACTTATGAGGAAGGTTACGGTGAGGAAGAATGTAGGTGTACGAATTATGAGGAGGACTAGCATAAGGAAGAATGAGGGTATACGAGTTATGAGGAAGGCTTGCATAAGGATGAACAAGGGTACACGAATTATGAGGAAGGCTAGCATAAGGAAGAATGAGTGTATACGAATTATGAGGAAGTCTAGCATAAGGAAGAATGATGCTTACAAATTAAGAGGAAGGATAGCATAAGGAAGAATGACAGTTTACGAATTATGAGGAAGGCTAGCACAAAGAAGAAAAATGGTTTACTAATTATGGGGAAGTTTAGCATAAGAAAAAATGAGGGATTACATATAATGAGGAATAGAAGGAAGGGAGTGGATCGCGGGGTTCACAAGAGGGATTAGAATTTCATAAAGAAAACGAATTAAAGAATTGCTAAAACGTGTTACAGAGGGCTTGAGCGGGGAGACGAGCGATGGAAACGAATGCGAGTAAAAAGTAACGTAAAAGTAGTTGAATTGTACCATTTTGAACAATATGTAGAACATTGGAACACGAACAGCACTGTTTTATTAATTGAGAAGGGCATGAAAATGGATCTCTAACCACTAGAAACATAATTTTTTGGCAACTTTTCAACTTTACCAAATAGTTCAACTTCTTCACGTGTTAAAGTAAGCATGAATTCTCTCAACTTTTAAACTACAACGCTGCATCCATACGTGAATTTTTGAAAGGGGGAAAATTTGTCGGCAACCCCTACTAAAGAACATTAAAATGTGTTCAGACAAAGTAGAGTGCAGTGGAAACAGATGAAGTAAACTGGCACCCAGAAGTGGGAAAATGATTCGCGTAACTCAACACTTGCTTCATTGGAATAGTTTAGGCATTTTCAGATATCAACTCATTTAAGATGTTGCATTTCGATTTTTCGCATAAAACAAGGTTAAATTAAACAACATTTGGTGCAGAATGGGAGAAGAAGACTGAAGTTAGGTGATCAGGGTAATCCCAAACAAACAACAGAAAAAAATCACCATAAAAAATCCCGAGGGTCTGACCGATACGCTGTTCGGATGGCATAAATTTTAAAAGCTAAAAGAATCAAGCGTCGAGTTAGGATTCGAAATGGCCATTACAATCCAGTCATTAGAATTTATACCAATAATTTAGTGTAGAAGATATAGATGAGAATAGATTTGAATAAACTAGTCTTCTTAGGTATAGAAATGTCGCTACATATTCCGCATTGAATGTAACGATGAAGTACCTCAAAGTTTTACTTTAGTCACCATGTCAGAAACGACCCTTGACAGGCATTTATAGGTCAACGTAATATATTTTCAAGTTAATATTGTCAAGATACATAATAATATTGTCAAGACTTATTGTCATTTATGAGTTCTGGGTATGATTTCGCGATGCGTAATAACTTCCTGAGCTTGCCCAAAGAGGAAATGATACAATCAACTGCTTTTCAATTTGAGTAAATGAAAATCCAAATTAATATTAGCTCCATGACCTACAGGGAGAACAGACTTAATAAGAAACTGAAGAAATATCATAGTTACGGTTTTACTCAATACCATAGGTTTTTACTCAGGTAAGGTCTTGAACTTATGAATGTAGAAACACATTATGGAATCACGTTCAAATTCAAATGGAGCAATAGTGAGCTCAATGCATTCCACTTAATATCATAAGGCCTGATCAGATTACCACCAGATCCCAATTACGACCGTCGCTTTGATCTCATCAGAGACAAGATTTGAAGCAAATGACAGCGGCTGCTACATCCTCTACTGCTGAAGATTTCGAACAGAACGCCTTGGCTCAGATTCATTTGATTTCCTAATGAATTTTTCCGGTTTTTCTGATGCCACAGAGAGCGATTATGAGAATAATTTTTGGTCGCTTGCTATTGAAAGATGTTCAAAATCGTTTTTTGTTAAAACCTGAGCAATCAAAAATGAAGGAATTGCACTTGCGCTTGTCCAATTTAGTTGCCTTGAGAACTAATGTTGAAAGAACAGTTTGAATTTATTCAACTGTTGTTTACAGAATTCTTCCAATTTACCGATTTGCACAGAATAAAGAATTCCTTCCACCTCATTCGCTTGTTGTAATACAATATTTGCTCCGAGACATTTTATAGTATATGTATTCGTTCATTTACGAAACGAGAACTTAAAATTTGTTTCTTATTTAGACTGAAGGCAAGAAAAAATACGCATTTCTGAGTTTAAGCTCGAAAACAGAACTATAGATTAATAAAGCGTTCAAACGTGATCAATATCGGTGTAAGTTAAGACAAGTCTGATGGTGAAGACTTCATTCCCATTAATTTTCGTTGAAAACGAGCTTTCAGAAAGCTCAGTTTTAATTTAACTTCGAACTCCTTTCAAAATTGTGGTTAAACTAACTTATCTAATTTAAGATTAAAAGTCTACAAGTTGGATGATGAAGACTTCATTCCCATGAATTTTCAATGAAAATCAAGCTTTGAGTAAACTCAGTTTAAATTTAACTTCGAACTCCTTTCAAAATTGTGGATAGAGTGTTCTTGTTAGCATTTGAACTTTTCCGGAAATGAAATTGTAGGAATAAAGGAGTCACATTTCCGAGCAAAATGTCCCTCGCAACAACGCGACGTATCTGCTGTAGTTGATACGAGCGTATTCAGCTGATCGTGTGCCACAGAGCGGGCAACAGCGTCAGCGATGCGGGATCAGTGCGAGTGCTGAGTGCTGCTAATGAGATTTGGTGGCCGTGCAAATGCAATCCCAGCAGTTGCAGGTGCGGCAGTGAAGTGCAAAGAGACGGGAGGGAGGAATGCAGTGCAAAGAGTGGAGGTGTAGTGCAAAAAGGGGATAGGGCTACGTGCAAATTCAGGGACTGCAGAGTATAAAATGTGAGGTGACTGGCAAAAGGGAGAAAGTGTAATGCAAGAGACAAGGAGTGTAGAGCAAACACAAGAAGGAAGTTGAACGAATACGAGGGGAGGGTGGAGCAGCCAAGCTACTCGAAGAATTCACAAAAACAGATCACGAGACATGATGGAATGGTGCAGACAATGTTGTTAATTATTAAATTCCATACGAAGACTATCCAGGGTCTTCCCTATTCGACCTAAACAAGGAACATGGATTAGAATTATGACTCTCCATGGCCATAATAAAGACGATCGCTAGAGAGCTAAAAATTGGCACTATTTAGCATGGACTGTAGAAAACGGAGAATCTACGTATGCACAAGGTGTGTTCCCACACAGGATACACTGCGCATTGAAACCGAATTTTAGGAAAAAAGAAAATCAAAGACACTGAAGAAATAGTTAAGAATGCATGGAAACAGAAAGAAGGGAAGTAAGTACGAAGAAATGAAGCTTCGAAGGCCTATTAATAGCTCAGGTAGCCTTATAGTATCTGAGGGTGTCTGTCTTCATAGCATGGGATAGACTACGCTTGCTAACCTATGGCCTAATTTATACGTCTTGATGGGTGAAGACAATTAATTAAGAGCAAAATTTGTGGATAAGTCGGTTGAATTGTGAAAGTAGTACAAATTTAACACTACAACGCGCTTGCTTTCACCAGCTACGTGAATGAGGATTTTAATTTCACCCTGGAACACGTGAAAAAAAGACATGTACAGAAGATTAGACGCAAATTTAAAAATTTCTATTTCTACTTGAAAGCTTAATTTTTCTAATAGTTTTAAAATCATTGGATCACCTTCTTCACTCTCTCATCTGCTTCATATGACTCAGCCACTTTTCTCTCATACACAATTCTGAGTTTCTTCCCTCAATAATTTTTTTTAGTTTCTTCCCATAATTTCCCTTATTTTAACTACTCAAAAATTATTTATCTACTTTCCACACCAATACGTCATTCTCTCATAATCTAACATTGCGTTAAAAACCCTAGCAAAGAAATCTTCACATCTGCATTAAGCGCTTTACCATCCAGGTAGATTTCAGAATCTTCTCCTTGAAGCAGTTCTAAAAATGTTTTCATTTTCCTCGAGTAAACTGTACACTAACGTGGTCTTAAAAGATTACTACAGCAAGGCAGTGCCTTCCTCATTCTGATGACGGAGATTAAATAGCTAGTCTATTAAAAGTGGTTATCCTAACGCTACAGGGAAGAAAATTTGAAGGGAATAGTGTTAAATCTGTTCTTTTAGTGAGACGGGTTTCCGTACCCTGTCTGTGACTCTATCCTCCCTGCACCCCCTCCTCTCCACCTACACAACTTTACATTACTCCCCCACCTTGCACCCTCCTCGGTACCCTCACTCGATCCCTCTAAAGTTTGTAATTAGGATGATAATAGCAGGTTCTCCGATGACGCTTTCCTTCTTCTGCTGGTACCTCTCTAGCTCATATCTCTCCTCTGATCTCAATACCAGTATGTAGCCACCGTCTTGAACTTGTAAGTTTCTTTCACGCTACTCATATTTTACAACGAATTGGTTAGGAACGTTTTCAGCTATCTATGTTCCTTCTTTGCCTTGTATCATGTATAATGGCAGTACTGAAACATTAATCAATAGTCCAGTGTATTTTTGAACATAGCGTTGTTTAGAGTGATTCTCCTGCTAGAGAGCAATGCATCAAATAATTTACCTTTTTCTGTGTTGTGTTACTATTTGCAGAAGCACCCTCCAAACCAAGCACTCTGTCTCTGTACCCCTGCTGACATCTAATGTGAGTCCAAGCTACTCCGAGAACCAGAGGGAAATGTCGCATTATCCTCCCTAATATATCCATGAGTAAATCTCAATCACTCATGCTTTGGTTGTCTTTCAAAGCAATCCTGGTATTTGTGTTCATTCAGTTCTTTGTTTCACCCGAATTTATTAGCGACATAGTTTATTTGCCTGTAAGAGAATCTAAACTTGTCCGACGTTATTTTACTTTATATCATTATATATATTTGATGTATTAAGCTCTGAAAAATGTATTGTGGCAACCTAAGGTAAAACAGTGATTGAAAAATCGAAGATAATGTTTTGATATCTATAAAGAATTCGATTGAGTTTTTCATGTGAGAATAAAGTGTTAAGAACAACTTCAGCAAAAAATGCTTTCTCTCGATATTCCGAGCACTCTAAAAGTCAGCATTCATTGTAACTGCAATGAAAAGTATTGAAATATCAAATAGGTTATTTTGGAATGATCTCCGACTCTATAATGTGGCATGCAAGAAATACGGACTAGGAGGCTTGGATGGCTTCATCAATTATGAAGAGCGTTTGGACTCTTCCATGTTCATGGGCTTCACAACTTGTGAACTCGATTGAGCTTGATAACATTCATTGAAAATTATATATTACTCACTCCTTCCCCTGTCTCGGAAACATTTATATATTTAACAAGGATTTCTCTTGATTAAAACGGAGTTTCACAGTATTCTGTTACCTGTTTGTCGCTATAGTACCTGGAACATTTATCCCTGAAGTTTGTTCTTGGAGAACAAGCTATTTTAACTTGAATATCATACTTGAACTGTGTGAGAAATATAACTGAGCTGAACCCCTCTATTAGTCAACAATATTTACACAATTGATCGCTTCTCGGAAACTTTGTTTCATTTGCTCACTGGTCTAATAAATACTAGTCCACCCCCTTCATTTGAAATAGGAAAGATGGTAAAATAAAAGAAAGGCCGTAAGAAATGCAAAAATCAATCGCTCGAGAGTTGATGAGGCTGAGTGCACATGGCCCGTCAAAAATGTATAATAAAGTTCGAAAAATCACATAACACACGTGCGACAAATCACATGATTATTATCATAGTTTAGTTAATAAAAATGTGTTTGAGTTGGTGATAACAAATGATGGAAAAGTCTCAATAAATACCATATATGACTTCATTTAGAAATCAAGTCATCAAGTCAATCAAGATTTAGAAATCAAGCGCACCTCCAACATTTGCTGGCATCCTCTGGTAAACATTCCATGCGCCGCACAGCATGCATTCTTATATCCATTTTTGTTTGTGGGACTTGTCAGTGATGAGGGTTCAATTCTGACCTATTCATTTCTTAAACCAAATGCATGTTGTATCGTCCTTCTCTACACATATTATTATTGGCTGTAACATTAATAAATTAAACTGTACCGCCTTCCGACATGTGGGATAAAAACGTAGTATTCTTCCGTTATAAAAACTACACTGTGCTAGTATTTTTAAAATGATAAACAGTGCGGGTAATTTCAATTCATAAAGCAATATTTCTTCTGATGCAGTTCATTACGACGATTGCAGGATTTTTATCATGCTCGTTAGAGTAAATGTATTTAACAATCAAAACGAGTAGTCTGTAGCACCTTGTGACAGCGAGCATTCCAGTTGAGAATATGTATTTTTTTGCAGATGTAAATGCATTGATCTGTGCAATACAATTCCTGATCTGAGTGGCAATCAAACACACCAGCGTTTGTGCCTGTTCTCGCTCACCTGTGCCTCAATTTCTTTTTGATTAGGACCATTGCTCATTCCAATCAGACATGAAATTTCAACAGCCGGTTGACTATAATTAAAATGATTCTCAGATTTCAATGAGTCCGTTTTTTAATGCTTAGAGGTACGTAAGTTTTGCTGTTTGGTACATAGAAACACATATTTAAAGCGTTGTGTTGTTCTTGCTGAATAAAGAATCTCACGGTTAGAAATTGTGATCTCAAAATCTTGAATTACTGGGTTCATACTTTACGAATGAGTTGAATTTTCTACTTAATTTTGTTGATTTGAACTTGTTTTGCTCCCTTTTTACCGCCATCAAAGTTTTCAAGTGAAAAATGGCTCAGTTAAATCCAAAATCCAATAATAAATAACTCTTAAAGTTGTTTATCTGCATGACAGTTGCACCTTCTCATCCATTTACTAGCAGCCTCTCTCGCAATCGCTTCATTAAGATTTTTATCGGTCAATGACTAATCCTATTTCCCCTCACGATTAACCTGTGACTAAATACAAGACTATAAAAACAATATGAACTGAATGCGCTAAAAATAATCCAGAAGCGCACTATCGCAAAGAATTTGAATTACTCAGCAATAAATTTCAAAACTGCTAATGTATTTCACAGTTAGCAAAAAAAAATAGAAAATACTGTGAATGGCTCCTTCCAAAGATTGTTAATCATTCAATGACAATTAATCATTGAAGGAAAGAAGTGCTTCATGAAATGGAGAACTTACTGCCATTCATGATTTCCGCCTTGAGAAAATTAGGCGATGGCAACACAGAGATCTCATAAAACACAGTCCTGCTCAACGCAACTCTATCATGAAGGACCTCTGTAGTGAAGGTCTCCAACCATCGAACTCAGCATAGACTGCAGCCGCAGAGATCGATAGCTGGCCGGGTTTGTAAGAGGATTGCTTAGCGTCTTGATTGCGATTGTTTGTTGAAAATGTGCGCTGAACTGCACTCCTGAGGGGCCTCTTCATCGAGTTCTGTGCACTGTACTTGAAAAAGTTTGAGAAGTCTGAACAAGTCTGTTTCAGCTCGAGCTTCACCTTGACCGGGGGTGACTGTCATTGCGTCCTGGTGTTAGTCATTAGGCATTAGGCAGTAGAAGATGATATGTATCAGGCTTGTTTGGAATGACACATCGTTTTTCCTTTCACAATGTTGAAAGCGAGTACTTAGCTCAAGATCGTTAGATATTCATTTTATAACCTGGAAGTGAGTGAAAAAATTAAACTCTCGGATTTTAAATTAAAGTTAGCTTCTTTACCTCAATTGGCGAATTTTCAAAACATTTTACACTTGACCCTGTGGTTCATAAAACAGATGACGAGAGAATTAACCAACATTTGATATTGAAGTATTCACAGTCACTGATGTCGAATGTATGCTTTATTTCTTTGCACGTCAGCATCTCGACTATCTGATCTGCACCCAGCAATAATCTAATGACATACTGTGATGTTGAGTACGCTACATTTCAGTGGTTCTCGATGAATAGCACAGCCATCTAGTCTAACTTTTTCCTCGGAGCATTTATGATTTTAGCCGCCAAGTCCAGAAAGCAGCTAAACTGATCGGCATTTCAGATGGAAAATTAAACTGGGCATGATAAAGTTAAAAGTTAAGCTGTCAGAAGTACAGCACGCGAGCTGGGTCGTCATATACAGCAATAGAGTATCCTGTTTACATGTTGCAGTCAGCGGTGGCTGTCCGGCATCGTTGGTTCCATATTCTCTAGCGCAGCTTTAACTCGTCGACCGTGATGGGCTAAACTGAAGTTCACTATTCAACCTGAATTTAAAGTCAATTGTAATAAGCAATTTTGAAAATAGCAAAAATGAACTGCACCGTGCCTTCATTTAGCTTTGATTAAGTATTTAGGAAAATTGAGTTTGTGACTACTGGTCGGTCAGCAACATTATGAATACTTCCGTGTACACCGCGGGTTCACGTCACGACCGTGTGAGGTTGATGGCAAAATTTGAGACATGGCATTGGGTTCAGTCTATGGGAAAGTCACTCGATTTCTGTGTTCCATGCGAGAGAAATGTTGAGGAAAGCAAAGGATTTAAGTGATTTCGACGAGTTGAAAGCGAATGCATTAGGCGTCATAAATTTGTTACCTCTTGGAAGACGAGAGTGAAGGTGAACACTGTTCGCAATATGCAATTCATTTCATCTAAATTTTTCACTACTCTACAAGAAAATAAGTCTTCACATTCATCCAGTTTACTTTACTTAGTTTTACTCGTCGTCTCAGTACTTACAGAGTCCTGTTTAATGTATCGACAAGCACGGAGCATACATCAGTGACTAGTGAACAACCAGCAATCATAAATCAGGCTGACTGAATTATAAACTCTACTCAACTGATTGCGTCTCAAGTATAGTTGCTTGACGGAACATACGTTTTTCCTTCCAGGGATTATTCCGTCAGTATTAGGGATTGTTTCCCTCATGAAAAAAATCCCTAATATGGTACCATTGTTCGAATCACTTTATCTTCCCAAGTTGAAAACGAGTTTCGCACTTCTAAAGCTACAATTACGACAATTACGTACAACCCATGTGTAAGCCTCGTCATGAAAACCAGGAAGCAAATGCAGATACACCAAAAACACACTGATGCATAACACAACCCGACCCACCCTCCCCAAAAATAAAATAAAAGAGGAGATACGAGACTCTCTTCGTAACCACAATGCCTCCGGGCAGGTTACTTGTGTTGGTCAGTCGACAAGTAGCGGAGCCATGCTGGCTCGACCAGCGAGCGAATTTTGATAAGGAACAGATTCTGGTTATCACAGTATCAATTTTTCAACAAAATTGATCGCTCATTGCACTGATGAAAATATGTTTGGGCATACGATATCGTTTAATTATACTAGAACAAGTTATTTTTTAAAATAACTGTTGGATTTTTAAGCTCCACTGAGCAGAGTTGGGGAAAAGAAGTATATATTTGTAGAGTCCAACATGCAGTGAATATTTTGATGTGTAAAATAATGATGAAGGTATTTTGGAAGAATAATTTCCTTCACGAATAATCCAACTTTGAATCAATCTGAAACTCAGTGAATAAGATATAGTGCAAAGTACATACAGCACTCGAGGTGGGTCACTTCGCTCGTTGGTGTACAGCATTTGAGTTTCCTGTGTACGAGTCGCTCTCAACACAGAGCTTCCGCTGTACCTAGCGCACGTTTATTGTTGTATGATTAGTAGAGCATCTTGACTTGTATCTCGCCACTGGATGGTTGGTACAGTGCAGCAGATGATTGGTACAGTATCTTAACTTGTATCTCGCCAGTGGATGGTTGGTACAGTGCAGTAGATGATTGGTACAGTTAGATGACTATTACAGTATCTTAACTTGTTCCTCGCCCCTTCACCTCAGAGCAAGCATTGCCAATTCGAAATTATTGAAAAGTGCCAAAATGGAGGAATACCGTTCATCTAAACTTGATACCCAAGAATAGACTTAGAAGTAAATCTGATTACCTGTATTTGAGTTGCATCATTCAAGAGACCAAATGTGAGTCTGGAAAAAAGGCATAGAATGGTAGTCACATGAGCATTAGATTTCCTTAGGACGAGTAACTGCATTCTACCTGACGTGACTGTGCAATTACTTGCAACTGATGCAAACCTAGTTTTCCCTCATTTTTACCTAGAATTAAAAATGGTTGCTCAGCAGAAGAGTTGCGACAGATTACTCTTTCCAACCCTGCGAGAATATTTTCCAGTTAATTCGTTCATCTCATCAAGGCTATTAAATCACCACACGTATTGCTGAATATTAGTTCAGACGAGAAGATGTTAACAAACAAATTTTTAACAACTTTTGCAATTTGGCGGTGAAAGCCCAGGTCTTTGAGACGAGCCGAAGAAATTCTTCACTCTGCTCCAATTTGTCTCGGCTTAGAAAAGACCACAGGGACGGAGAGTGAGGGAAGTGAGGGAGGGGAGAGGGTAAGGGAACGAGCGAGGGTAATAATAGACGGACCTGAAACGCAGGAAAATAAGTGGAGGAGGCTGCTGGGGAGGGGATGGAGGGTGGAGGGACTTGTTCAACAGACACCAGGATTATTGAGGGCCGATTTAGTGAGGGTAGAAGAAGCACGACAGCTCTTCTTGCAGTGAAGTAGCAACAAATTGCATACCTCAGAAATTACTGACCTAAATTTTCTTCTAGGAAAATCATACTGATGAGAGACAGACATTGTCTACGGCCTACCACCATCGTAGGAGAGGATGCAAGGGAGCAGTGGGTTCAGAGAGACGTTGAAAAATAACTTCATCTACATTGAGGGGAACTTGCTCATTTACAATATGTAACCTAGCAAATTCCAATATCTGTTGTATATAAAAGAATGATAATTTTAGAACTCTAAGTTATTGCGTTAAAACAAGCTACTTTTTGAATACGATGACTCCGTAATCAACTATATTCTTGCCTTTATTTCTACGCAACGAACAATGAGAGTTTCTCACAACCTTCCAGGCCTCAAACTCGAGTTGTAATTCGGCTTTGGTGAGCGCAGTGTGAAATATCCCTAAAAATATCCATTCATTCATTTTCCTGAATGAACGATACTCGATCCTCAATAAAATCCTGCAAATCTTATAACTTTATACTTTCCAAAAACTTTTTCTCTCATTGATATTTGAACATCGTTCAAGTGTTATAACGTGTCAGCAGCATTCACGGAAAAGACTGATAACAAAACTCACAACCTTCAATGACCATCGCTTCAGGAATACCCATATTTATAACGAACAATGGATCAAACGACAGAATTAAGTTTCAATGGTGAAGCACACAGCACCGGAGGGAAAAGTGGCTGATGACATAGAGCTTCACCGCTGGAGTGGCATGGGGGAAGATGCTCACAGAGGCGGGTGTGGGGGAAGCGAGGTTGGGCTGCGGCGACGACAGGAGGGGACCGTAAGAGGTTCCTAAGAGCCCTGCAACTCGGCTAAGTTTTTGAACGATCCTCCTGTACACCTATTGACTTCTCGGCCGCAAGCTGCTGCGTGCAGCGTTAACGCTCACTTGTGTGGTAAAATGCGTACTCGTGCAGCGTTAACGCTCACTTGTGTAGTAAAATGCTTAATGGTGCAGAGTTAACGCTCACTTGTGTAGTAAAATGGTTACTTGTGCAGCGTTAACGCTCACTTGTGTAGTAAAATGCTTACTCGTGCAGCGTTAACGCTCACTTGTGTAGTAAAATGCGTACTCGTGCAGCGTTAACGCTCACTTGTGTAGTAAAATGCTTACTCGTGCAGCGTTAACGCTCACTTGTGTAGGAAAATGCTTACTTGTGCAGCGTTAACGCTCACTTGTGTAGTAAAATGCTTACTCGTGCAGCGTTAACGCTCACTTGTGTAGTAAAATGCTTACTCGTGCAGCGTTAACGCTCACTTGTGTAGTAAAATGCTCACTTGTGCAGCGTTAACGCTCACTTGTGTAGTAAAATGCTTACTCGTGCAGCGTTAACGCTCACTTGTGTAGTAAAATGCTTACTCGTGCAGCGTTAACGCTCACTTGTGTAGTAAAATGCGTACTTGTGCAGCGTTAACGCTCACTTGTGTAGTAAAATGCTTGCTTGTGCAGCGTTAACGCTCACTTGTGTAGTAAAATGCTTACTTGTTCAGCGTTAACGCACACTTGTGTAGTAAAATGCGTACTTGTGCAGCGTTAACGCTCACTTGTGTAGTAAAATGCTTACTTGTTCAGCGTTAACGCACACTTGTGTAGTAAAATGCTTACTTGTGCAGCGTTAACGCTCACTTGTGTAGTAAAATGCTTACTCGTGCAGCGTTAGCGCTCACTTGTGTAGTTAAATGCTTACTCGTGCAGCGTTAACGCTCACTTGTGTAGTTAAATGCTTACTTGTGCAGCGTTAGCGCTCACTTGTGTAGTTAAATGCTTACTCGTGCAGCGTTAACGCTCACTTGTGTAGTAAAATACTTACTCGTGCAGCGTTAACGCTCACTTGTGTTGTAAAATGCGTAATCGTGCAGCGTTAACGCTCACCTGTGCAGTAAAATGCGTACTCGTGCAGCGTTAGCGCTCACTTGTGTAGTTAAATGCTTACTTGTGCAGCGTTAACGCTCACTTGTACTGCAAATTAAGCAAGCGTACTACGTTAACGCTCACTTATATGGTGAAATACGTGTTGGTAAACGCACACTTTTGAACTGAAATTCGTGCTCGTTCGGAGTTATCGCTCAATCGTTCAGTAAAAGGCTAATTTTTACAACAATGACGTTTTCTTGCGTTGTCAAAATTCGTGCTTGCGCAGCTAAACAAGCGGACTGCTGAGCAAAAAGGCTTGCTTGTATGCGATCAAAAATTTACTGAGGTGCTTCTGAAACTCTATGTTCATTTACACCCGAAATTTTGCTCCACCTGAAAACAGCTATTTTCTAATTTGTAACAGGCTGCATTTTACATCAAACGATATTTCAACCGATTTTTTGGTCTTTGAACTCTTCTAATTAAGCCAATGGAAATGATTGACCTTTACGGGTGGGCAAAAAAACAGAAAACACAGAGAATAACTTAGGAAATATAACATTTAGGTAAGCTTTTACTGCTCGCGTCCATAGACGTCGAAAATTTCAACGGTCACTGATTGATGCATTAAAATATTAAGGAGGGAAACAGAGCATGAGTGAAGAAGATACAAGAAATCAAAGTCATTGAAAGAGTCTATAAAATGACATTACGTACTCATGTTCGGTTTGGATGGTAATGGCTACATCCCGAGTTTCCTTCACAATGCCTTATGATGAGCAGAACTTTCGTGTTTAGTTCTGAAGACTACTGCAACATGGTAATTTTCTCACTCAGTATATTATGATGAGCCCAACTTCCAAGTTCACTTCAGATGATCACTGCACTTTTTTAATTTACCTACACACTGCCTTATTATGAGCCATACTTTCGTGTTCAGTTCTGAAGACCCTGTAACACGGTAATTTTTTCACACATTACGTTATAATGTGCCAACTTTCATTTTCAGTTCAGGATGGCCTCTGCAGTAATAGTAATTTGGTCACACACCCTTGAGCTCACTAACCTCGACCAGCCCCTGCAGCACCCTGACGATGATGACGGCGACTGGGTGCATACGTGACGTCACTGGGATGAACAGGTTCAGGAACGAAGACACCGCAATGGCCAGGCCGAACACCCTGAACAAAAACACAAGCGACTTTACGTTCTCGGGGGCAAAAGTCCCACTGCGGTTTCACAGCATGCACAGAAGGTACTTTTCCAGTAGAAATTAGTATTTTAGACGGACGCCCTCCGTGTCAGAGAAGACCCTCATGTTCTGTTGATGTTCAAGCAGAAAAGAAATCATGTTGACACTCGAGCTCACTTTTGCATGCCGTGCAGCTCTGAACGATTGATGCATGCTAAAAGGGAACTAATAAGAATAAATATAAGCGACCGATCATAGTAACACCCTATTAAAAATAACCATTTTGCCATCCCGTTTTTCATAAATTGTTTCCTCACGTAATAAAACAATAAAAAAAGACTTTAACAATAGAAAAAACATTAAAAACACTATTTACCCGAAGTACTTAGTACAAAAAATTAAACTCTATTGGGTGATGTTTGGCATAATTTGTGTAGTGCTTAGTTCACGTTACCTTACGCTACTTATATTGCCAAAAAGAACAAACGAATATTTGCTAATTTTATGAAATCATACGAGCTAAAGTCGTTGAGCAGCTGCCCCAGGGCAGGAGGAGAGAGCAACAAGTTAGTCTACAACATCGCCACTTCGCATCAATTCTCTTCATACGAGTAGGCACGATATTGCACGGTATTTTGTTGCACTAAGCCTCTTCACAGAGTCAGAGCTTCTTTTCAACGTAATAAATTGATGCACCGCAAATCAAGATGAATGTAGCCATTTTATGACGTGAATCCCAGGATAGAATTGTATGGTCATTTTGTTCCAATGATGGAAACTTAACGATACAGTGATAATGTTTCAGTGTTGACTCATAAGGTAGAAAAACTCGACCACTTAGTTGAAGGAACTCCGTGATGCCTTCCTTTAGAGCATATCTGGCGGAGGAATGCTTTAAGACAGGTCTGCCTTTAGAGCAGATCAGGTGCAGGAATACAGTGCCTGTCTTTAGGGCAGATTTGAAACAAACGTTGTGCGCCTCAACGGTACGCGCTACCCCAAAAACTGCAACCACCTTGTAAAATTGATCTTTCATTCATATTTTTGCCTAATGTCGGAAGAAGCGTAGAGTCCTTCAATAAAATGTGGGCTCCAGGTACATCGATAATATCTGTTCTCTCATTTATTGAAAACAAAACAAGTGATATTTATTCGTTGAATTAACTTATCGGAATTCCTAAATTTGGCTCGAACAAATAAGTTGTGCGAATATGTGCCTCACAATTATCGTTCTGATAAAATTCCTAACGGGTATCAAATCGTAGGCCAACAACCGCAGTAAATTTCATCCCACAATTCATGTAATGGGAGTTCCAAAACAACGTCATACCTATTTAGAGGCCATTTTTACCACAAAATTTTCTCAAGTTCACTTCTTATAAAAATCAAATTCTTAGCTCACGCAAACAAAACCGCCCGTCGCAGCCGCATTGATTTTCTATACGCCCGACAGCGCGACCGCCACCGAAGCGACGAAGTCAAAACTTAATTCGGCAAATGGAGCGTCGGCGCTCAGCGGCCCTCCTTTGTTTCGGGGGCGTCAGAGCGCGGGAACTGAGGAGGGTGTGCCGAGTTGTCGATGTTTCGGGGGTGACGAAACGTGAAAACTTAGGGATGAGTTGGGTGACCGTGTGGTAAGGAGCTTAGTCCTATTTTTGTAAGTAATAAACTAATTTGTACAATAAAAAATTTTGTTCTCAATTTCAACGCTGCAAAATACTGGCAAATACCAGTTGAAGGCAATGGTACACAGAAAGGAAGAAAATGCACACTGAACCATGGTTCTTCACTGATGTGCAGCGATCACCAGAGCTCTCTGTAACAGCTACGTCAATGGCTTCATTCAGGGTGTAAATATTTAATAATGTCACTGTGCAAAAATATTCGAAGTCATGTTACTGTAGCTCATTTATGTAGACAATTTGATAGTCTCACAGTCGGTGTTTAATTCTCTTTGGTCAAAAAAAAAAAACACATATCGGACGTAAAAACTAAAATGAAAGTGAAACAGAACAGAATAAATAAAGATAAATCAGATTCAAAATAGTTTCCGGGTCGACAGCATGTCAAGGTAGAGACTGTAATAGTCTTGGTAAAAATAGATGATATTCACAGCATCTGCGACAGCAACTGTGCCATACGAACATGTGAGGCAGCAACAACATAGGTAAAAATAGCAGCAGTTATGGTAGTAAAGATGGATGTGGCTGCGGCAACATGCATAGCAGCAGTAGTTGCAACGGGATAAACTTTGCAACAGGGCATGAGTTGATTCACAAAGATGGATTACTGCGGTGATGACTGTAGTCAGAGTAATAACAGTTTTTACAACGACTCTGGAAATTCTATTTGCTCAATTTATGGCCTTGTAAAATGATGTGTCCATGTATCATAATGAAATCAATGAGTGCCAAAAGTAAGAACAACGAAACATACAGCAACACTGCTACAAAATGATCCTCAATTCAATTCAGTGATAGCTGTCTCAGTAGACACACCGGCGGGGCTTATCTCGGGCTACACAACGCAAATGAATAAGGATATTCGAGCATCTCAACCTCGTCAAACCATTCGAGTTCTCGAAATTTTCGAAGGCGAATCAAATTGGGCCACATTCTATTTGCTTGTTTCATACTATTGTTAATTTTTTGTATTCGCTTGAATAATGCAAGACGCATTTCTCATTGAGATTTTACATTGAGATTTTACTCAATTTTACAATTGAGATTTTACAATGACGGATTTTACAATGTTCGTACCGCTTCAAGCGTGGTAAACCGACATCTGTCTTCAACGACAGCCACATTTTAAGACAAGTTACCGTAAAAGCTTCGCACAGCATAATTGCCCCATAATACTAATAATGCTCAAGGTTTAATTATAATTTTATTCCTGTGTCTCACTTGTAAAAAAAACGTACTTACTAAAAGTAAATTTCTCAAAATTTTATCATCTTTTGAAATATACCAAGAGCTCCTTAAAATGTCATTAAAATGCCTAAATTGCACTAAAACACTTCATTAAGAATTCATCAGTCTTCTCCATGCACCTGATAGCAATGTTAAAATTTTCACTGTATCCATACAATTTTTTCTACAGTCTCATAGCATAAACTGTTAAGAATCTAATTTCCTAAAAGTTTTAGAAAGTCAATTGTCAGAACAAGTTGCTATCTGCGATTTCATAATGAGTTCAATCAGGGACGACAATTTTTAAAATTTATCAATGCCAGTTGTAAGAAACTTTAATTTGTATCATTTCACAATACAGTTTATCCGGAACCTTAACTTTCAACAAGTTCCATTTCAGAAAACTTAATTTTCTTCAATTTCACAATGCAATTTGTCAGGAACTTAATCGATTTCCTGTTGCAAGCAGTCAAGAAAATGAACATTGGGAGCACAAGGCGAGTAGCACACACTTGTGCGCAGGGTCTTCCATTTCACGTTGTAAGCAGCCAAGAACCTGAACATTGGGAGCACAAGGCGAGTAGCACACACTTGTGCGCAGGGTCTTCCATTTCACGTTGTAAGCAGCCAAGAACCTGAACATTGGGAGCACAAGGCGAGTAGCACACACTTGTGCGCAGGGTCTTCCATTTCACGTTGTAACAGCCAAGAACCTGAACATTGGGAGCACAAGGCGAGTAGCACACACTTGTGCGCAGGGTCTTCCATTTCACGTTGTAACAGCCAAGAACCTGAACATTGGGAGCACAAGGCGAGTAGCACACACTTGTGCGCAGGGTCTTCCATTTCACGTTGTAACAGCCAAGAACCTGAACATTGGGAGCACAAGGCGAGTAGCACACACTTGTGCGCAGGGTCTTCCATTTCACGTTGTAACAGCCAAGAACCTGAACATTGGGAGCACAAGGCGAGTAGCACACACTTGTGCGCAGGGTCTTCCATTTCACGTTGTAACAGCCAAGAACCTGAACATTGGGAGCACAATGTGAGCCACATACACCACCCACCTGTGCGCAGGGTAGCGCGACGCGATGAGGCCTCCTGGTATCTGCGTCACGATGTAGCCCCAAAAGAAGGAGGAATCCACGACCCCGATCACATCGTCCGTCCATGGAATCTCTTGCTCCTGGTTCCATGACAATGCAAGAGAGTGTTTAATTTGCAGCATTTGCAAACTCAAAGCTTGAGTTTGAACCGACCTGACTTTAGTTTCTACTCCATGTGTCGTGTTGTGTATAGACCTGCTAGCAAAATTTGATGGTCTGTGATGAAGTAGAGAGTTATCGAGAGACTAAGACTTTTTATATTTACATTGTCAGCTTATAATCCTGATAATACATATTTTGGTCTCTGTTAAGGTAAGATGCGAGAGTATATGAGTTTATCTTTCAAAATTTAATACATTTTATACATCATCTAACAATGATCTAAAAACAACTCGATTTGTGGTGTCACAAAATGCCATATTTTCATAACCGGTTCCACAAAAGTCTTCTTCATGGACTCCTGGGATTTCACTCTCCCAAAAAATCGTCTCATCCCTGTAAAATATACTGGATTTGTACCTCTGAATATACGTGGCAATTGCCGAACTAATCATTATGACCTCGAGGTTTCTATTCAATTTGAGAAAGATTCACCAGTATACCAAAAAGTGTTACTGGCCAAGTGCGTTTTCAGAAGATTGCAATTAATTTGATCAAAATTCTCATACCTAGGCGAGAAATAAAACTTCAATAGAAGCAGGTACTGTAAAATTTTTTAAATTAGAATTTAAAAATATTAATGATTACCAATTACAACGGCATTTCCAAATGAAATATGCAGTTGCCCATGTTATATCTTTTTAAAATCTGAGATTAAAAAACACGTCTTGTTTTTAGCGGGAATTATTAAAGCTCAGGCAGGTCACGCGAACAGATGAATGGAAACAGTTGATCATTTATATCGCACGTTGAGATTCATCTCTCTCGCTCCCTTTCTTTCATCAAGATCTGTAGTCTAGGAATTTTTGACATGAGATGCAAAGCAATGCATGGAATATTTTGATATACTCTTTCATTTTCAGAATCACACTCGCTTGGGAAGTGAAATTTTATAATGAAAGCCCTCATCAGGATATCGCTCAATCGAATAGATCCTACATGTAGAAGCCCCTTATATGGGACGCTCCCTCGTATCGAGGTCCCTCCGGTGCTCTCCCTCAGGACCTGCCGATCATTGCCCTCAGCACCTCGGCCAATTCTCGCTAATCTCCCTAAACTGCCGAAGCCGGACTACCTCCTCCCTGACTCTCTCCTAACCTGCTTCTGTCCGGATCCGGCTGCTCTTTTTTTAGTGCAAAAGCCCTGGTAATTTAGAAAACAGTAGAATAAAAACTTCCGGGTGCGTTAGAGAGTGACCTCTACTTTTAAGCAGCCAAGAGTTTCTGTCCGCAAAGAAATAGGAGTTAGCAGTAACATATGAGGCGTCAACGCTTCAGCGTACAAGACAGAAGGCCGGTTACTCGCCGCAGATTGAGCGTAGCTGTATGCATAAATTTGCATAAAGGACAACCACGCTGACGGCAACAGGTTGTAATTACGCTTGCTTCATCAAAATTCATTGAAGAACTACTCAAGCTTGCAACAAGCTTTTGAAGGAGTGTCACGGCTCCGGCGACCGCCCCACTGCACCAGCAGCCAACAGATTTGTATTGAGAAGCACCAGACTTAGTAAACAGAAAGAAGAAAAGAAAAACAGTTTGTCTCCAATGAAGTTCATACATGAAACGTATCACATTGGTTTTTAAAATATCTTGACATTAAAAATCATTAGTTGCTATTCACACATGGATATCGGAATACCCATGGTAATGGTCAAAAAATTTGATTGAGAGAAAGAAACGAAAAAATGCATTCAAATATCTCAACACCATGCAGTCGAAGCAAGATTAAACTGCTCCTTGTCGACCGAAAGTTCGAGTGTATTGGTTATGGTGGCGTTAATATGGTAGCCTTGATTGACGTGAGTGGTTGTATGTTTAGGGAATACTTGGGGGGTTTTGACGCACAAGTAAATTTCGTATTGCAGCTAAATTTCATCAAAAACGGCAGAGCACACTATCATCATAATTGTTAATGAGGCCACCACTAACCTCGAGTCTTGATAAGCGAAAGATTTGGAAAAAATCGTGAAACTCACTGAATTATGCAAACAGACTTCAATAAATTTGTTATTTTCGTTATTTTACTTTCCGTTTTTCACTTTATACGTATGGAATCGAGAAACATCGATCATCACATATCCGGCGGGACTTGAAAAATGCTTGAAAAAAGTGTTTTTTCTGGTTACTTATTTGCAGAATTTTAATATTTGTCATGAGACGTGGAATCACTGCATTTTATGATGCGTGACAGATAAACTCGTGTGTATTGTCTGTAATGGAAGGAAGACCGTTGGACCAGCTATTGTAGAGCTCTAACTTTAGGGGCCTCAATTACGCTGGTTACAGATGCAACGACAAACCTAATCATTAGAGCTCCTGTGGTCTTCCAAATTTACAGACTTTCAAACCATTAGACCTCCTGACCATTATCCCTCCTGTGGTCTGCCAAATGACAGACCTCCTAACCATTAGACCTCCTGCGTTCTACTGAAATGACAGACCTCTCAACCAATAGTCTTCCTGTGGTCTGCCAATACGACAGACCTCCTAACCATTTGACCTCCAGTAGTCTGCTGAAATGACAGACCTAACAATTAGGTCTCCAGTGGTCTGCCAATAAAATAATGTTTGTTATGCTCTAAAAAGTGTGCCTAATGCTCATGTATTCGTTTATGAAATGATCTACGGACTTTAAAAAATATTACAAACATTGCTTTTAAGCGGACAAAGTCCTAAAAATGTATGTGGTAGATTTTTCAAGGAAATCGGCAATACAATCGTTTACTTAAGTATGAAATACGATTTATAATAATGGACACAATAAATCGAACAAAAAAAAAACATTTCACCTTTGGCTCACGCATAACTACAATTTCAGCTTCCACCATCAACAATTGGCGGATTAATCTAGCCATTAATATCTACAGTGTACAGTTCAAATTAAGAAAATGAGAGCACTGAAAATGAAAAAAAAAAGAATTCTGGTAAATTTCCCGAATTTGAAACATCACCAGCCATAGATACGGGCGCTTAAAAAAAGGCAAGACCCAGAAGTCAGTTCTAAAATCTACAAAAAGCCCGCGGTCTGGGACGTCCTCAGGCTGCGATCAGGGGGAGCTGTGTTTGTGGGCGGAAGGAACTCGGTGATGGAGTGTGTGGGAGACTGGGGGCTCTGCGGGGGGGGAGGAGTGGGGGCAGGGAAAGTGGGAGAATGATAAGAGTAGGAAAGTGAGAGAGTGGTAGGAGAGGGTGAGAAGGAGAGCGGTGGGGAGAGGGTAAGTGGGAGAATGGTGGGAGCTGGGAAAGTGGAAGAGCAATGAGAGCTGGGAAAGTGGGAGAGTGATGGGAGCAGGAAAGTGGGAGAGCGGTGAGAGCAGGAAAAGTAGGAGAATGGCGGGAGCAGGGAAAGTGGGAGAGCGGTGGGAGTAGGAAAGTGGGAATGAGGTGGGAGTAGGAATGTGGGAAGGTTTGGGAGCAGAGAAAATGAAAGAGCGTGTAAGTGGGAGAGCGGTGAAGAGAGGGTAGTTGGAAGAGCAGTGGGACAATAAGGGCAGTGGGACTTTATACCCTCAAGTACGAGGGAGAGTTGTGAGAGCAGGATAAGTGGGAGAATATGTAGTACAAGGAAGATAAGTGGAGGAGTGGTTAGAGGGAATTAATGGGAAACTGGCAGGAAGAGTCGGGGAAAAAAGGTGAATACGAGACTATTAGGAAGAGGGTGAGTTGTAGAATAATGAGAAAAGGTAAGTAACATAATGGTGGGAAGGCGTGGGAAAAAGAAAGGAAGTGGAGTCTGAGTGGGAAAGTGGGGTCTCTTGCGCAACAGGTAACGCTATTGAAGTCGCGTTCTTATCCCAAGTGCCCCGTCACACCCACACTCACCCCGGTGACAGCAAGTGTACGTCCAACACGGGTGTCCCGTCACACCCACACTCACCCCCGTGACAGCAAGTGTACGTCCCACACGGTCCCACACGGGTGTCCCATCACACCCACACTCACCCCGGTGACAGCAAGTGTACGTCCCACTCGGTCCCACATGGGTGTCCCATCACACCCACACTCACTCCAGTGACAGCAAGTGCATGTCCCACACGGGTGTCCCGTCACACCCACACTCACCACCGTGACGGCAAGTGTACGTCCCACACGGTCCCACACGGGTGTCCCATCACACCCACACTCACTCCAGTGACAGCAAGTGTACGTCCCACATGGTCCCACACGGGTGTCCCGTCACACCCACACTCACCCCAGTGACAGTAAGATTTGATGTCATCTTGATGACAGCCACTCCCATGTTGCAGCGGATGCCGAACGAAATCAAAAAACCTGCGGAAAATTTTATCTGTATCATTTACGATTTTTTTTCACCATCATTACATCTTTTAACATTATCTGCAGAAAATATCTTTCTATAGACTCAGATTATAACTGAGCTCGTCTTCAATACACCGACTCAACAGATAATGAGATTAATTCAACGTGTAGAAAGCTGACATCGAGACCCATTTGCAACAATCGCAGTGTGTTTTGTGCATTGACTTGGAATAATTACCTTTGAAATCAGCACAAACCCCTCATATCAAAATGAGCTCTATGCAAATAAAGATGACTTCTTAGATTTACCTATGCTGGCAAGTATACTTGTACCCTTATTTTAACATCAATCCGACACAGATAGAGATGACATCTGAGACCCACCTATGCTGGCAAACAGACTCATGATGCAGATAAAGATGACTTTTTAGAACCACCAATACTGGCAAACAACTTGTACCCTTATATTGACACCAATCTACCACAGAGATGAATCTTTAGACCCACCTATGCTGGCAAACAGACTCATGATGCAGATAAAGATGACTTCTTAGACCCACCTACGCTGGCAAGCACACTCATGGTGTAGCGCTTGCTGAGGTTGCAGCAGGGACAGTCCGGCAGGAGGTATTGGTCGATCTTGCGGAGGGGGGGCATCTCACGGGTCAGCTCCTCTTCTCCCTCCAGCGCCTCCCCAGGGGCCCTGCGAGGAAACAACGAGCTCTCGTGAATCCAAAATATATCAATGAAACATTGATACACGTGAATTATTAAAAATTGCTGCTCATGAGTGGTGTAACATCGCAACTCATGAATAATGTTACATCGCTAGACATGAATGATGCAGCATCGCTACACATGAATGATATAACATCGTTACACATAAATGATGTGTTTTGAGTTTGTCCACGCCGTGTTCATTCTGAAGACGAGAAGATTCTTGAAGCAAAGCTCTTATTGAGGCCTGATGTTATGCTCGGTGCGGTCGTGTCTAAGTTACGGCGTAGACGCTGTCCCCGTGGTTGAGATTATTCTCACAAATTAGTATTGTTTTTCTGCGCGTGAAAAATACCATAAGGCACTGTACAGTTCACGAGCGTTAATAATACCTCGTACAGTTCTACAAGACAGTGGAAGCGCAGGTTTTGAATTCATTGGGCTCTGAATTCACTTGCAGGGTATTGAATTTACTTTTAAAGTTACCGCTGTCTCAAAGTGGCCTCACGTATGCCACTAGCCTCACATCCCTTAGAAATCTTTTCCTTTCTTAAGCTATTCTAAGATATACAATTTCTTGCATATTCACTTCAAACCACTGTCGTCCACTTTTCTACCTTTAATCTTCCACTACCCTAAAACCCAAAGTAGATGGACCATCACTTATTTATTAATTGATCTTAATTGAGCTTCACTCCATGTTTACAACACCTCGGATTCGTCGCAAATGATTCATCTCTTCAAATCTAATTCACTCTTCACTCTATCTCACTCTAAGAACCTCATAGACTGACTTCCTCAGATTCACACTAGGTCTACCACAAATCTCCGATCTTACCGATGTTTAGTTGATACTAGATTTTTCACAGATTGTTCACCAGCAGAACCAGACAGATCTTCCGTATCGTGAGACCCACTTTAAATCCAGCGCATTATTTTTAGATACTGATAGATTATCCATCCCCTCAGATCCCATTCAGGTCTGCCTCTACCATCAGATACGGATCTTCCACAACCTTAGATCTCCTTCCAGGTTTCAGGTCTGACTTTACCCTCAAATACGGATCTTTCACACCCTTGTGGAAGATCCGTCTCTTCCACAAGGCGTCCAGATCTTCTACAAGCTCGCCTCCAGCCTTTTATCAATCTCGGATTTAATACACCCTCAGCTGCTACATAGATTTTTCACCCTCAGATCCGCACAGATCTGTCATTGCCTGCGATCCAACGCGAGCAGAGGCCGGCGTCAGGACAGCCAGCGCGCCAGGTCGAGTTGCCACTAACGACTTCAGCGTCATCGACAAAACGTCATCGCCGCGACGCCGCTCTGGCGAGGGTGGGGCACGGACGAGAGGGCGAAGACAGTGCGAGCAAGAATATCGGAAGAAATATCGAAGCGGAAAACAAGCTAAAAATAGTCCTGATATGAAATGGGATACCGGGGAGTGAAGTTGAAATGAATCGAGTTTGTAATTGAAATCAAGTGGTCGAAAGGATGTTGGTAAGTTGAAGTAAAATGAAAAAGTTAAAAAATCGAAAAAGTTTATTTGTGAAGCTTGAAAATAGGATAATATTTACGATTTTTGTCTATAAAATAGAAATTACGAACTGTTGAAGCATACTGAAAAGAATACGAAATAGGTCATGAAAAAATCAAAAAATTAGTTATACCTTATTCATGAGGTACACCTGTTGCAATTGTTTCTGGTAATCTGACTTCTTCAGCAGCACATTTTACAACATCTCCAACTCCTACACTTGCTACTCCAACTACGCCTGATACAACTGCTACACTTGCTACTCCTACTACGCCTGTTACAACTGCTACACTTGCTACTCTTACTACGCCTGCTACAACTGCTACACTTGCTACTCCAACTACGCCTGATACAACTGCTACACTTGCTACTCCTACTACGCCTGTTACAACTGCTACACTTGCTACTCCAACTACGCCTGCTACAACTGCTACACTTGCTACTCCAACTACGCCTGCTACAACTGCTACACTTGGTACTCCTACTACGCCTGTTACAACTGCTACGCTTGGTACTCCTACTACGCCTGCTACAACTGCTACACTTGGTACTCCTACTACGCCTGCTACAACTGCTACACTTGGTACTCCTACTACGCCTGTTACAACTGCTACGCTTGGTACTCCTACTACGCCTGCTACAACTGCTACACTTGCTACTCCAACTACGCCTGCTACAACTGCTACACTTGCTACTCCAACTACGCCTGTTACAACTGCTACGCTTGGTACTCCTACTACGCCTGCTACAACTGCTACACTTGGTACTCCAACTACGCCTGCTACAACTGCTACACTTGGTACTCCTACTACGCCTGCTACAACTGCTACACTTGGTACTCCTACTACGCCTGTTACAACTGCTACGCTTGGTACTCCTACTACGCCTGCTACAACTGCTACACTTGGTACTCCTACTACGCCTGCTACAACTGCTACACTTGCTACTCCAACTACGCCTGTTACAACTGCTACGCTTGGTACTCCTACTACGCCTGCTACAACTGCTACACTTGGTACTCCAACTACGCCTGCTACAACTGCTACACTCGGTACTCCTACTACGCCTGCTACAACTGCTACACTTGGTACTCCTACTACGCCTGTTACAACTGCTACACTTGCTACTCCTACTACGCCTGCTACAACTGCTACACTTGCTACTCCTACTACGCCTGCTACAACTGCTACACTTGGTACTCCTACTACGCCTGTTACAACTGCTACACTTGGTACTCCAACTACGCCTGCTACAACTGCTACACTTGCTACTCCTACTACGCCTGCTACAACTGCTACACTTGGTACTCCTACTACGCCTGCTACAACTGCTACACTTGGTACTCCAACTACGCCTGCTACAACTGCTACACTTGGTACTCCTACTACGCCTGCTACAACTGCTACACTTGCTACTCCTACTACGCCTGCTACAACTGCTACACTTGCTACTCTTACTACGCCTGCTACAACTGCTACACTTGCTACTCCTATTGTACCTCCTACATAGACTACCCCTGTTATATTTACAGACATAGCAAGTAGAGCAGCTTCTATACCTAAATCAACTGTTAAGCGTGTATTTCCATGCAATAAAAATTTTTTAATCCGATGATCTCAAACACTCTGATATTTTTCCGCAAAAATATGTCGATCGATGTGTCCTGATAATATTGCTTCCTGGGCTCACAAACGACCGGGTCATCGCCCGTCGTTTGGTGTCATCGGCGTTTAATGATCCCCCTCCGCACCGTCCCTCTGTCCGGACTATCCCCGCAAAATACAGCCGAATTTATCGAAAATTGACTCGAAGCTGTGCGCAAGTAAACAGTGATAACTAAATTGACAATTGGAATGTTATGTATGTTCTTGTAAAATTCCCATATCAAACATCGGCACAGTGATCGGGCCAAAAGTCCCGATCACAGGGCTTTCAGCAGCGCAGGTGCTGCGCAGCTGCTGCGCAAAAAGTCCATACCACCGCCTGTATCTGCCTTGAGCCCAAAAAATCTGTCTTAAGCTATGCTAAGGCGCTGCAGTCGAGGCTGCCCTGATGAAATCGTTTCAGAGCAGACGTGTGCTGCACGCACGGGCCTCAATGCGCAAGTCTACGCTGATGCCAGCGTTGATTTTTTACTACGTTTTTTACTACAGTTCAAAATGTTGAAGCGTTTTGGCAGAAGTCATCGAAACAAGTTTTATTTTTTTCAGCTCACTAGTTATTTCTCGGTTCTAATGTTGATAAATAGCCGGAGAAACTATGTAAATTCAGTGAGTTGACTCCAGTTCAGGCCATGAATTTTAGTGGCCTAATTTATCTTGCCTTTCTCAATTTAGTATTTTGTCAATGACGGTAAGTCTGTATTCACACGGTAAACTGCTAGTTTTTTGCTTGCATGTTAGTGTTTAATGCATTGAAAGCCCGTGTTTTATTTTGTTACAAATTTGTTCTATCAGCAGGTGACGTTTACCATTAGGTCCAAACAATCGATTCATATGGTACCGTTAACCTTTCCAATAGTACAAAATATTATTAAATCATGTATTTTACTTTTTTTGTGGTTTTCAGGTAAGCCGAACGTTTATCACTCTCTCGGAATTGCATTTCTTTTGTCGTTTCAACTTGCTGTTCGCATGATCTGATCAATTTTCCTCAATTTTTTTCTGAGTTACCAGGCCCTTATTTCTTCATCTGCCTCGTACTACAATACTTCGCAAACGGTCTCTGAAATTTTTCCCTAACGACTGCCATCGCACTTTTCAAGTTCCCCCAAAGTCCCCTCACGTCAACTCGCCAAGCCTCGCAATCACTCACGCCAGATCTGCTGTCGGTGCCCGCATCAACAATCCTGCCCTTCCTTCCCTCGGCGCTCCTCACCTACAATCTTGTCCTTCCTTCGGTCCTCCTCACCAACAATCTCGTCCTTCCTTCGGTCCTCCTCACCAAAAATCCCATCCTTCCTTCGGTGCTCCTCATAAACAATCCCGTCCTTCCTTCGGCCCTCCTCACCAACAATCCTTCGCTTCCTTCCCTCGGTGCTCCTCGCCAACAATCCTTCTCTTCCTTCCCTCGGTGCTCCTCACCAACAATCCTTCTCTTCCTTCCCTCGGTGCTTCTCACTTACAATCTTACCCTTAATTTTTTCCCTCGGTGCTCCTCACCTACAATTTTACCCTTAATTCTTTCCCTCGGTGCTCCTTACCTACAATCTTACCCTTAATTCTTTCCCTCCGTGCTCCTCACCAACAATCATGTCCTTCCTTCGGTCCTCCTTACCAACAATTCCGTCCTTCCTTCGCTCCTCACCAACAATCCTGTCCTGTCCTTCCCTCGGTGCTCACTCTAACGACCCTCTCTTTTTTTTCTCTTGGTGCCCTGAAGAACATGCTTGTCCTTCCTTCCCTTGGTGTGTCTTACAAAATAATTTTATCTTGCACTAGGTGTCACTCGCCATCGATTTTGACCTTTTATTGATGCCTCTGAATAACAATCCTGTCCTTTTTTCAGGGCTCTACACCATATTGTTGCAAAATACACAACAGCGTTCAGCTGCTCTCATGCGTACGCTTGCGAACTGCAAACTTAATTTTTTTTACGTCAGTGTTGCTGTAAATTGCTGCGGAGTAAACTTTCCTTGCCCACCTGTCTCGCAAAATCGCTTGAAAGAATTCGGGAGCCAGCATATGAGAGAAAAATTTTGGATGTAAGTGGTTTTTGTAAGGAGGAATGGAATTTTCATGCGAAAGTGTTTGTCCACGTATAATCCCTTCCGATAATCTAACCCATGTTCTTCCCCGAAAAAATAGGAAGAACCAACTAAGGATAGAATTTTCAAACGTTCATTTGATGAAAAGATAGAATGTACATGATTATATTTTTAAGGAATAACTTTATGCACCAATAAGGATGAATTCCCTGGGCTACACGAAAGAAAAACAGGCTGATGAAATTCAGTATATCATGGATGTATCGCACTTTTCAACCGACAATAACCAATTGCAAGAAAACGCACAATAGATCATCAAGACTTTCCGAAGGTATATGAAAACGTGAAGCAATGACGCGGTTGATAAGTGTTGCTCTCTCAAATCAGGAAAATATCACACCAATCAGAAGCCACGATTCTAATATCAATGAAGTTTGGAGAAATGTGAACTTACAAGAAAGTTATCATGTGTAATTTTACAGCAGAAAAAAAAACTACATTTGAAGTCAATTTTTGAATGCGATGTTGTGATTCATCGTGTGAAACTAGTACATTGCATACTGAAGAAGTATATTCCCAGTGCTCTGTCCTGTAAGATTTAATGGAAGCTGTTGTAGTATGAAACCTTTAGCATGAAAAAGTATCTTAAAATAAAGTCATTAGTGCAGAAGTTTTGGTTTATCAATGTAGTAACGAACTGCAACACATTTTTAACAAATTTTAAAGACTAAACCACGATAAATTACCTAGAAAACGTAACAAACTAACAGTGAATGTAACTTGATTACTCTAGCTAAACTCAAGCTATGTAACGGAAGTCGAACGGAAAAAAGAACAACCAGCCACACCTCAGCAGCAAAAGCGCAAATTTTTCCTCTCACCGAGCCCGACGACGTAGCTGAGAAACACGAGCGAGATCAGCGCTGGGAAAATTTGCTGCGGAGCGACTGCCCGACCAAGGTTTGCCTCGGAGGCACGACTGCCTTTTTGAAAGATCAAAGGGCGCCTGCAAATTATCCTCGTAAGGAATAAAGAATCTGGGGAGCAAAGTTCGTTTTGCCGTCGGTATGGCGAGAGCATCCATTACGGCCTCTCTTTCATCTAATTAACTCCTCAAAAGTTTCTCAGCAGACCACTTTTAAGAACTTAATGAACAGGTATATGAGGGCTCAAAGTCTCTCGGTCGGGCCGCTGCCGCTGCCGGTGATCGAACGGTGGGGGAGGTGGTGATCGAAATTGTGTTGTACGGGTTTGGGGTTTGGAAATGGATATTTTGGTTCTAATTTACCTAATAACACAATTGGTGTCTTAATTTACTTGTTTGATGCCCGCTTTTCTCGTCAATCTGAGACGCTCATATGGATGCTTAATAATGGCCGTATCTGTGATACGAGTTTCACCAGTGCACAAGTACAACAATATTTTAATCACGGGTTCTGTTAGGTTAGATATATTTGTTCGTCATATACATCTGGGAAATTTATTCAAGATAAATGATGAATCCCGTCATTCTTGATGGGCTATGTACACTATATAGTAGTGGTAAAAATACGTTGATTGTTTTGGTCTTGGCAAAAATAAAAAGTATTTATCACGCTAATAATGCTGCAAAATTTAAAAACTGCTGCTTAGTTTGGAATGACCTCGTTGATGAACCGAATTACACACATGTTTAACAGTGTAGTGATAAACTGTTCACCGCTAGGATGATTTCATAATCAATAGAAATAACAAGAAACAAGGTAAATTTAGCGGTGCGTAGGAAAATTTTGCTACAATTCCTTGTGATGTTTCAGTAAAGATGAACTAATCATCGGAAGCTCAACTTCGTTACAACAATTTGTGGTCGAAACCGAAGTAAAAATCTGCATGTAATTAATAAAATATCAGAGGTGTATCGGGTGGTGCTCATGCTCTAGTAAAGCAAACACCGGACATCAATTTTAGGTCTAATATCAGAATACTCAACACATTATTCATCTACTCATTGCACGAATGCTTCAACGGCTTTATTTCTTTTGAAATTTCTTCTAAAAAGTTATCTTGTTGAAGTGATTTTTCGACTTGTAAAATTAGCTAAGCAGCAAGTTCGGACAAAGTGTAAACTCCCATCTGAGTCCCAAGCACGGTAGAAGAAACAAGGTAGGTTCAAACCAGTCTTTTTTTCGTTAATAGAGTGTTTTTGCTGACGTCACGGCAACGAACCAATACCAGCGCTCATAAGGCATCTGGTAGCACTGCTATCCCCAAATTTGGCTCCACTATTGGCCTAACGACACGGTGTTTTGGTGACGTCATAATGTTGTTTGAGATAAAGTTTTTCGATTGGCTAGCCGAACAAGAGGAGGAGTATTTTCTCCCAAAGAAATGACCCTACCTTGTTTCCTCTACCGTGGCCCCAAGTTAACCTGGCAACAACCAACACAAAAAAAGAGAAGTTCTAAAATCAACATTCATATCTTAGCTACCACTCTGCAGAGAAATTCTCAGACCATTATTGTGTACCTCAGCTACCTCTGCAGCTACGCGTCCTGTTGGTCAGGTTCGGTGTGAACGTTATGATGGAGGCATGGCACAAGTCATGCAGGTCCCACCGACACAGAATTGTCGTGCTTCTGCTGCCAGTTGTAAAATGTGCGTGTATGCCGTTATAAACTGGGGTATTATCTATTGTTAATAGGATTTTCATTACAAAATGACTCAAATTTTTATTGAAATTATATGAATTGTAGCTTATAAGCCCAACAAGTCATTCAATGAACAGCGCTTTCGGAGTTGGATAGTTTGGTCTATCCCTTGTGGAAGTAGTGTATCGCCTGCAAAAAAAACGTGGGCTCGCTAAAAACAAAGTTCTGTCACTGCGCTTATCAAAGCTCAACAAGAGACAATTGTAACTCATTGAATGATGATGGTCGGGTTGCAATAATGAGTTAATAACCTGCAATAACCAATAACCTCAGGTGACCATATTTGTGTTGCACCTGCATTGAAACGACCCGTTGAATGCTAAAAAAAGGACATCATACCTACCCTGGTAATGAACTAATACCTCACGTAATCATACATTGTGTTGTACCAGGATTGAAACGGCACATGGAATCCAAATAAAACAATCTTGATAAAAGATGTCATTTTTGAGGTGGTGCAGAGCTTTCAATCACAAACAGATTGAAGTTCGTTCGCCATAAACCTCTGCTTTCTCCCACATCTTTTTATCCTTTTGTGATACCATTCTCCTCAAATTAAATTTATCCATTCCAGATAATCTCCATTTTCTTGCCTTTATCATTTCTCCCCATCAACTTTTCCCCTATCATTTCAGATTTTTCCCCATTATTTCAGCATTTTCGTCCGTCCCTGCCGCTCTCCACAAGCCAGGTAGTAGAGTCTGTATCGACTGAACTCGGCCGCTGCAGAAGCCTCTCAGATGCTGAGTCCAAATGATCCGGTTTGGTGTCCACAACAGAAGGGATCACAGCGAAAGATTATTGCGTTTGCCGGAGATGAAAGACTTCTCGAAATTTAAATCGATGAGAGACTTTCTTGCAAGCGAATCAGCCTTCGCTGCTCGATACGCGGCCGCCTGGTAGATAGAAGAATTGGGAAGAATGATCAGGGAGTCACGGAGATGAGGGAGAAATGCTGTGTAATACAGTGACTGCAAAGGACCTTCAGTGGACTTCAAGCTCTGGGAACCAAAGACCAGTGGGAATAAAAGTGCAAGTAAAAGATGTCCCAAGTGAGAGTCGCTGCATTTTAGAACTAGTGAGTAACTTACATGCCGTTGTAAAGAATCTTGAAAGACTTTAAAACCTAGAATGTGGGTTGAGAAAGCTAAAGAAGACATTCAATAAATTTCAAATAGAAATTGTGAGTGCAAATTATATAGTGTATGTCATCCTGTGTCAGTGATAAACGGGTAAGAATCTCTTTTGATCCGTAACAATTGACTTTGAGTTAGGCTACCCGGAAAATTGACAAAAAAATGACATTCTTGAAAAATGAGTCTAAGGTTAGTTAACCCTCTCTTCTATGCGCTCGGCGGAGCACCAGCTCGACGAAATGTCATTAGTAAATAAAGTCAACCTGAGCTTGATGCCTAAAAATCCGATTTAACATACGAGTTTGTACCAGAAATTCAATAATCATCCTCGGACGAGCGTAAATTTTTACAGAGGATTACATATTTACAAAAATAGAATCATAATCCGACAAATTTACCGTCAACTCTACATTTATGTCCCAATTGCACGTGAAGTAAACTGTTTGAAACAACTAATTCTGACAGAAAATTAGGGTTCAAGTTATCATCGAACGTCTGGAAAGATTAAATTATTTTCACACAACATTCGTAATTGAGCATCAAATCAAACCATTGAGGACGAACAAAGAAACAGTGAACAACAACTCTAACCAGACCACGAGATTGTGCTCTCGTAACTTTGCATGATTGTGACAGCTGTTAATTGATAAGCGATGCTTCGGAGACAAAAACCGCTCTTTTCAGCCCTAACATAAAGCCTTTAGGGCCATGTAGTGCATGACTTTGGCAATGAACATAATTCTTGTTAATTTATTTATACTTCACGGTTCTTATTTGACATGGAGATGAAATTTGTTGAGATCAGTCATTTTATTCATAGCTCATATAACATAGAACAAAAGCTTCAAACTAAAATGACAACTGTGAATGAGAGCAGTAAGTTTGGCCGTTCAAACCAAGTTTTAGCTTTAGAAGTGATAAAATTCTTTTGCCATTCAGAAGAACTCCTGCAGCACATCATCACTGCTGGCATCGCTGAGCAAAATAATTCTGCTAGTCTTTGGACAAAATTGATTGATATCTCACCTCAGAAATGCACGTCGGTACTCAACAGCCAGAGCAAATATTTCTAAGCAGAATTTTGGAATCGTGCAAGATTGTGCTACTACACCAACTCTGCAGCACACATTTCTCAGTGACGCAGCAGTTTTTGCCGTAGCATCACAGAGCAAGCATCATACCCAACAAAACGTTATCAAAACGCAATACAGTACAGCATCACTACCACAACGCAATACAGCACAGCATCACTACCACAACGCAATACAGCAGAGCATCACTACCACAACGCAATACAGCAGAGCATCACTACCACAACGCAATACAGCACAGCATCACTACCACAACCCAATACAGCAGAGCATCACTACCACAGCGCAATACAGCAGAGCATCACTACCACAACGCAATACAGGAGAGCATCACTACCACAACGCAATACAGCACAGCATCACTAACACAACGCAATACAGCAGAGCATCACTACCACAACGCAATACAGGAGAGCATCACTACCACAACGCAATACAGCAGAGCATCACTACCACAACGCAATATAGCAGAGCAATAAGGCAATAAATCGGCTCAATGCGTTGCCTCATTTAGAGCCCGGCGATGTTTTGAATCGCTTTGATTTGGTGAGGGAACTATTGCTGGTGGTGATGGTGGTGGTGTGGTGAGGGTGGTGTGGGTGGGTGGGTGGTGATGGTTGTCCCCGGGGGCCAATTGTGGGGAGCTTTTCACTTCATAACAAGAGGGGAAGCATGTGAGGAGATGAGCGGGGCTGGGCGAGGATAGATGAGAAGGGAGGGGAGGAACTTGAACGGGGGAAAGGAGAACTGGGGAACGGGATAAGGAGAAAACAAGGGAGCTGAGAGAAAAGGATGAGGAGAGAAGAGCAGAATTAGAATAACGGAATGGAAAGAGAAAATTACGTTGGGATTACGGAGTGCGGACAAAAGAAGGAGGCATAGAAAGGGCAGTTTATGGGAGCGGGAGGCTGAAATAAAATGGAATTTGGGAGAGCATGAGTCATAGAAGAGAAAGTGGGGGGCAGAGAAAGAGGAATTTGGGAGAGCATGAGTCATAGAAGAGGAAGTTTGAGGGAGCGGATGCAAAAGATGGGAGCGCCGTAGTGATGAAGGAGAGAGAAGTGCCTGTATGTCAGGGCAGTTTTGGACAACCAAGATTACCTTTGCTGAGGTGTTCTTCTCAGCCTAACGATACTCGGTTTCGGGGCCACCATTGCCCACGCTCTATTTATTGCTAAACTTTGCGACATTAGGTGAAGTTACCCGATCGAAATGGCTGAAGTACTGCATACTACGAAGGAAGTCTTCATTATGTGATGCAGTTCAGGTACTTAGCTATCATTACCACAGCAGAGGGGAGCAGGTAGCTGGGTAGGGGTATGTGTTATGATGATCATAATCACTTACCATAAACTGATTATCAATAACGTATGACCTGATTAGGAGTAACGTTACAGTGAAGATGGATTCTTTTTACCCAAGTTTTTTCATTTTTCATCAAGGAAGATCAGCGATGAATGTGCACCAAAAATTTATGATATGGTCGTGAACCCTAAATGGCCATGATCCTTATTTTCAAACTTTTCATGAGACTCTCTATGGCCTACAAGCTCTTAACAAAAAGAAGCTGAACAACGGCCTCGTAAAGACATGTTCGTCACGGAAACGTCATTTTCACACAAACACTCGTCCATGTAGCAGCAACGCAACACTCTCTTCAAGTCAGTCGTCTTCAAGATATTTACTCGACCCTATTGAGGAATTGGTTTCAATACCTTGTATTCTCGTTAACAACAGGTTTTATTTCATATCACAGACTTTTAACTGATTTTAATTTCACTGATTAGTCGGTCAAATATTTTTCACCTGATTTGTGACACATGTACTGTATACTTCTAAAAATTCAAAAGGGCTTGCAAACAACAGATGTGTAACAGATTGTTTGTAGCGCTGATTAGTTGATCAAATTATGTTTCCCCCTAATTTCTGATAAACGCATAATATCAATTTATAAGCCGTTGCAAACAAGTTTTTTTGTCCTTGTGGAGAGATAAAGTTAGTGTGGGTGCCTTCATACCTCAGTGAGTCGAAATGAGGCCGTCACAGCGTAAGGAAAACTGAATTGACTTGTCCACACTCGACAGCAGCTGGTGGTGGGTCTGAAGTTTACAGTGGAGTGATATACATTTAATTACATTCAGCAAGTATGGCTCAGACCTTCCTGCTTATGGTACAGAGATGCTGGCTTCGCTTCAAAGATGAGGAGTCAACTCCCGCTCCTATAACTCAAATTAAGTTAACACCTGTTATATAATATAGTTCATGTAATTACCTTCACGGCTTTGGACTCCCATGAAATGATACTATTTTTGTGCTCACTGGATAACAATGTTTTTCCTGTTTCCAGCTCTGAGACATGTGTTTCGAAGGATGTTCTTTTCAATTGTGAGTATTTTTTATATCTTTTTCAGCCATTGTCATTTAGGTTGAAAAGAGAGCGGGAGTCATATGAGAGAGTGAGAGAGAGATGGAAGAAGATAATGGTAATTATGTTAATTAAATTTGTTGAGGATAATGATTATCCATGACTAACGATATCTCGTTGATAGACTCTGTTCGAGCCGACGGGACTCTCATCAAATTTCGAATCAACAACTATCAGTGATTGAAAAGAATGATTAAAACTGGTGTAACCGATAACTCCATCTCCCAGGGTTGTGAAAACGCAATTAATGTTATGAGATGACCCGAATAAATAATTTTATGAAACAGGCCTCAACAATTATTTCTCGGATCACCTCAAAACATAAATTATGCTGTCACAATCTTCAGAAATAGACACAACGATAACAGCAGTTTTAATCATTCATATCAATCAATGATAGTTCTCGATTCGGAAAGAGACTGGTAGGCAGAAAAACTGAGGAAGGCATAGCATCACACGTAGCAGGGTGCAACAGTCAATCCTGAATTTTAGGCTTCCACAGACCTCTTGGAAACGCAGGATTGACTGCCGCACCCAGTGGCAGGGCGAGGGTGCAGGGCAGGTAGCAGGCAGCAGCCACAGCGCCACTCTACCTTTAACATCATAGCGCAAAACTCTGCCGTTCTGCTATTGGTTGCAAGCAAGCGCTGAGGGAGGTGAATGTTTTTGTGTCTGATTTTTGTATCAGAGCCGCTGTAGCTACATCCTAACGCTCGCGCTGTATTAACGTGTAACGTTTTTCAGATGCGTTTGTGGAGTGTGGAAATGCTATAGCGTAAACTGCGAAATTTTTTAAGTAAATTGGAAATACTGCTGAAAATAATGGAGAACTGTCAAAAGAATATTATTCTAATATTTTAACAGTTTTTTCTTTTCATGGGCAAGACCAAATGACATTGTGACGATTTTAGGCTTGCCAGCTTTGGCGCAATAAAATGAAAAATAATTTCCGTAATTTTTACGATACTACGATTTTTTCAATGTAATTGTTTGATAACCATTTTTGGGGCTAGTAACAACATGAAGCTGCAACCTGCACATTTATTTCGAATTAAATTATGTAGTTTTTTTTGTGTACAAATATTACTGACATGGCTGAAAGTGAAAGCAGATTTCATAGACCAAAAAAGCAAAAAAAAACATGTAGAAAATAACTTGCACGCATGTAGATGATTATTTCTAAATATTTAAATAAAGAAAAGAAAGTTAAATCTGAAGTAGGAAACCAATTACAATAAAGAAAGATTATTATCACTCATGGTCAGAGCTTCACCAACGTTTTACTCATGTTATAGCGGCACTTTGTGCAAACAAAATGTCAATTCGAGCCAGAACGCAACTATCCTTTAAGGGTTTTTTAATAAGGGAAGCGAACTTTCCTCACACAATTCAGGTTGCAAAGTCTCTCTCTCTAGTGTATGGCTTGACTGATTTCATACAACGCCACGAAATTCCTTATTGTAAAAACTGCAGTCATAATCCAACGTTTCGCCCCTTCTGCGCATCTACTGTAAGCTTTATGTAATAATTATTATTTAACGTTTTCTGTAATGTTTTCTTAAAGCTGAAAGAGTTATTACAATAACCCCTTCCATTTTAAGAAAAATTTGCAGTCCTATCGCTTTCAAACGCTGCCTGAAAATCTTGACATAATAGAAAAGTGTGTCACTTCATTTAATGAATTAAATAGATATGCTGGATGCAGTATACTAGATACAGTATTTCATATACTGGATGCAGCACATAGAACTTAGAGTAAATCGATTTACACATTAAGGCAGTAATTTACGCCAGTGAACTATGGCTACAGGGCAGTATCAGACAAGGACTTCATTCCATTCACCTGAAATGTCAGATCGTACGCGAGATTGAATACTTATTGAGACCTGCGTCCTGGCTTCAGCTGTGGATCCGGTGATGTCTTAAATGTGGTGCATGCAGTGTGGCTGTGCAGGCAGTGTGGTTGTGCAGGCAGTGTGGCTGTGCTGGCAGTGTGGCTGTGCAGGCAGTGTGGCTGTGCAGGCAGTGTGGCTGTGCAGGCAGTGTGGCTGTGCATGCAGTGTGTTTGTGCAGGCAGTGTGGCTGTGCAGGCAGTGTGGCTGTGCAAGCAGTGTGGCTGCGCAGGCAGTGTGGCTGTGCAGTCAGTGTGGCTGTGCAGGCAGCGTGGCTGTGCAGGCAGTGTGGCTGTGCAGGCAGCGTGGCTGTGCAGGCAGTGTGGCTGTGCAGGCAGCGTGGCTGTGCAGGCAGTGTGGCTGTGCAGGCAGTGTAGTTGTAACGTTATAAGACTAAACAAAATATTTCACCAGCTAATTCGTTAATGGCGTATTTCTTAGTTAGAATATCGGAGGTCAGGCTGAAAATGGAAGATGTAAGTCTGATTGTGTTAACTATGTTAACATTTCACTGTGTTGAGCTCTACAACAACCGCCAAAAGAACGACGAAAATAAAACAACACCCTTCAGTTTCTCAGTAAAACCATGAACTATACAGGGCAAATAAGAGGTGGCTAAAAATCGCAAAATTGTCACTGAAGAATTGCATGACTAGGAAGCTAACGCTGTACAAGTGTACAAACAACTGCAACCAATGCCGTGAATTCCAGAAAAAGGATAAAACACTGCAATGTTTGTAACTGATCAGCTCAAAGATCACGATATCCCCACAGGTTCGATTTCATTTAGCAAGCAAGATTTAGATGAGACCTCAAGTGCTTCAGCCCCACAGAGGAGGGAGAGGAATAGCTAATCCCTGGCGAAGCCCCACGCGAAGTATCAGTATCGCGGGGCAATCAAATAGAGCGGAGTTTAATGGCATCACAGGCGGACTTGCACCCATCGGAGGGGCATGGGGGAAGGTGCGTGGAAGAGGAGTAGAAATGGGAGAGGAGGTGAGTGTGGCATTGGGGGAAAAGAGGAAGGGGAAGATGATGAGAGTGAATGACTATAGGTGGGTGGAAGGGGAGTAAAAAATGGGAGAGAAGGCGAGTGGGGCATTAGGGGAAGAGAGGGAAAGGAAGATGATGGGAGTAAACGACCATAAGTAGGTGGAAGGGGAAGAAAAATGGGAGAGGATAGAGAGAGAGAGAGAGAGTGACAAAATACGGATGCGTAGGAAAATATTTTGAAGCAATAAGGTTACTCTGTGCGATTGGTAGTGGAAATCCAACTGTTGAAACGTGCTACAATGAATTTTCAACTTCAATAAAAGATATTCCACAATTTTAGTAAAAGATTGCGCATAAAATTTGAAGAAATTATTCGTACTATATTTTCTGCATTAGTCTAATTTTGTTCTCAATTAAGTTTCCTCCAATGTACTATTCTAAATTTTAAGGCCACTTTCTCTGATTTATCTCTTTAAATTTTCACCAAGACTTTGTCATTTCTTCTGGAAACTTTACCCATCAAATAACAATCTTTGAAGCATTCTTTGGAATAGTGTCATGTATGATAATTCCAGAATATAATAAATTTCAATAGAATTCTCAGAGTAACGTTCAATCCTAGTTCGAAATATCCATTCAATGCATAACACGTCCTCTAATTTTCAGTGTCTTATACGATTTGAATGAAGGTCTCAAAGTCGTTGACCCTTAAACTTGGACTCAGCAATCCATCCTGTTCATTTTCAACGCAACGGCTTGACACCTAAGTCAAAACCACCGTCTGCTGCTATTGAGCAGATGTAGTTGACCATGTAATTTATCTGCCATGAGGGGGAAAATTCACTTTTCAAAAGATTCAGCTCCGAGATTAAATTATGTCCCATAACGATCACGTCTAACAGCGACATCTCGCTATTCGAATTCTTTATTCGGAAAAACAATCTTACACCTCACTCTAGCCGTTGGCAGCCTTAATGCGTTGGTTTTATAGAGTTGTACACAATTTACTCACACAATTTTCCTCTCATTTTTTGACAAGCGCTTAGAACCGTCTTTTGCTGAAAGTTTTCTTACAACATGTTTGAGAGATGATTCTCTCTTTACAACGAAGACATGTACTCCTATCCGTAGAGCACATTATTCGCATACTTTTATTTGCAATCAAATGGTCATAAGGATAAGTTTTCTTTGTGAAGCTACTTTTCACACTCGTTTCCCCCAATTATTTTTTATGGAGTTTAATTAACTCTTCCTAATTTTAACTGATACTTTTCACTCAAATCAAAGTAGAGCAGAAGATAATGATGTCCCGCACTTACTGGATTTTTTACTTCGTTCTTGTATTTTTAGCTGATTTTTACTAAGCCTCAATGATCAAAAACCGGCATGCTAGCGGTACGAAATTCTCTGCAACTCACAGAACTAGGCCACAACTCTTCGTAACAGGACAGAAATATGTAAAGAAGACATGAGTGTGAGACCCAAATTTTAAATCAATTCACCTAAGACGGAACGTATTTCCAACCATTCATCGTCAACAGGAACTGTACACGACACAATAATGCTTCAAAAGCGAGTAAGGATGTAACGATATTTTTAAATCATGGGGAAATTCTGGGACTACTCACAGACTTGAGCAGCAAATAAAAGTTCAATACATCACAGCTGCAGGCTGGTGGTCCAATTACTTACATTGAGTAGAATAACTAATCTCACAAGACGCAACCAAGGCTTCTTTGAGAAAATTTATTCGAATCCCCTCAATATCTGTTCTCTCATTTTATACTGTGTAGTGTATATAGAAAGACTTACTTGGTGCTTTTTCGTCTGAACGGCATTTCTAATAACAGTGCTAGGTCACGCATCGTTTGTTTTAAAAGCTCACAAATGTACCTTTCAGAGCATCAGATATTTTCATCATCCGCTGAAGCCTTCGAGTTGCAATTTCGGTCTCAGAATGCACAAATCATATTCATGTTAATGGAGGTCGATTCATCTTATCATTCGATCAGGCCGGACAGAACCTTCCTTAAGTACTAGCATGCAACTCACCCCGTGTTGAGCTTCTTGATTTTCGAAGTTCCCAGCTCGAACTCCTCATACTGGACTCCTCTGAAAATTGTAAAAACATAGATTAGTCAAAGAAAATATTTCGATATTTCTGAATTCACTTTACGTTTGTAAGGCTTCTTGAACATTAATGAACTAAAATGAATTTGAATTGCGCAAAGGCAGCTCAGATACGTTTTTTGGGGGGGGAATCATCAAATATACTTATATTTTACGGTCGTTTTCTTTTCATGACGTACTATTTTTTCAATTAACTTTCAAAGTTTTCATCCTGGAGTGATTGTGATGCACTTAACAGAGTCCCCAAGACTCACTCCACCCATTGTTGAAGAAAATTTCAAAGAAATAACAGTCACGACTGAAATACTACCTCTCAGCCTTAATTTTCGTTGAAGTATCGTATAGTAAATTCTTGTTATCGATTGGGAAAAGAATTCCATGAGCGCTGACGCTGGTTGGCTACTGATTTGCATCTATCATACGAACCTACATAAACTTTAATATCATTCTGGGTAACAGCAGTGGAGAATGAGATCCGTAAATGTACGACTGAATAACGTTAGTCCTGGTACTCACGACAGAATAAGCGCAGAAGAGAATAGATTTTCGGTATTTACTAGTTAATAAAAAAATAGGCTATTCAATCTTTAGTATATTTCTCCCTTTTATAGTAGTACTTATAGGGCGATTCTTAGAGAGTCTTATTCACAAAATAAAAAGAGCAGTTGACGTTCATGTTTATTATAAGAATACTTTTAAGGAATCGTAATTTTTTTAACAGGAAAGAGCGACAGGGTGAGTGCCTGGAAAGTTGCTGTGTATATGTGTATGTTTGTGATTGCTGCCAGCAATCGTACGTTGGAAGCACTACCCTCCAACTATTTATCCATCACAGCCAACATTCAGGTTTTTCTCATAATACTGGCCACCCATTTGCTTGTCCCCCTCAGTCCGCTATTAGAAACCATTGTAATAGTTCCAATCACCCTTTCAAAATGTCTAATTTTTCTATTCTATGCAAAGCATTTAATGAACAAGACCTCCGTATTTTAGAATCTCTTTATGTATTCACAAATAAACCTTCACTTAATAACGATTTCAGCGCGACAAAATTATTTGTAGCCCCTACTTCCTAACTTGCGGTATGCTGAGGTGTGCTTGGTGTGTGTGCATGTAGTGAGTGTGTGTATGTTTCGTGTGTGTGTGTGTGTGTGTATATATATATATATATATATATATATAAATGTGTAGGTCTATGAGTGTATTGGGTGTGTATGGTTATGTACGCCTGTATGTACTGTGTATGTTGCCTAAACGCTTTAGTGTGGTATTCTAGTCGTTAGGAAAGGATTTATGTTTTTTTTTGCGTTTTTGCTTGGTATTTTTATTCAGACCTTCTCCGTCCTATGCATGACTGGAAATTACTTTTTATTTCTTCCAGCACTGATGATGGAATAACTTGTATTCCGAAACGTTTGCTACAATAAATGTTCTCTATAATGTTGGTTCTTCTTTTTATTTCTCCCTTTTAGTATCTCATCGTGCAGGTACATCATCTAATTCTTTTCCTCTCATGATCTCACTTGGACTCACGATGATCACTCGCACGCTCGAGCTTTATTTCCCATACCCACACTTTTGAGAAAATGATTGTCCAATTAGATCCCCTCTTATCCTCCATTATGATTGTCGTATTAGATCCCTCTTCTTCTTCATTATGATTGTCATATTAGATTCATCCTTTTCGTTCATAATGACTGTCATATTAGATCCCTCCTTCTCCTTCCCAATGATTGTCGTATTAGATCCCTCCTTCTCCTTTTTTTTAAGCATCTTCCCCCCTACCAAATCTCTTCTTCTTTCCCCTGCCCCCCTCCCCCCTGGTCACATAGGAGCCGGAGGCAGCGGTGGGCAGCGGACCGTGGAGGCCGAAGTGCTGAGTCAACACCGCGTCTCGATATTGCCTCCGCGCCCCGCCCTCTGGGTCTCAATTGGAGGTAGCTCCAGCCCGCACATCTCGGAGGTGTCTTCCAAAAGCTCATTCTAATTTCTAACTATGAAGTCTGATTCTAAGAATTTTGTACTCACATTCTAAGAATTTTGAATTCTCATTCCAAGAATTTTGAATCCTCATTATAAGAATTATTTGTGATGAACAAGGTAAGCGGACAAAAGTTCGTGTCCGAAGAGTAGGTTGTCTTTGTACGCGCGCCAAGGTAATAAATCCAATGCTTGAAGGCTCAAAGCCTGAATAATTTGTGAGACTAGACGACCCATGCTACAGGAGCGTTTTTGGAATAAACGACTTTTTAAACGACAGAGAATGGAAAAATGTAAAAACACTTATAATGAATTACGACGGGAAATAAGGAAATGTATTATAAAATATATTCTCATTACTATTCATGGAAATAAAATGTCATCGAATGAAATTGATCTAAATGGGTCTGATCATGTAGTAGAGCTCACAGCTGCTCAATACTATAGTACTGGATACACTCCAGGAAGTAAAAAGGTGTTAAGAAAAATCATACTATGGTGCTGTACTGAAACTCTCTCCATTTTAGAAGATTGTTGCGATTTATTAACAGCAGCATACTACTTAATTCAGCTCTTTGCTTCTACTCCAAAAATGCTTTCACAATGGACCATTTAAATATGGACTGAAGATAACGTGCAATATAGGCTTAATGTGTGTTTCCACTCAGGTTACCCAGCGCATGAAAACATCAAGTTAGGAAGGAAGAGGAAGAAAGCACAACAAAGAGACAGCGAAGAAGGCATGAAAACTGGAAGAAGCAAACTGGGTTCGAACGACTGAAGTTTCACAAGCCTATCTACAGCTGAAATAACCTAACGGTGCCGGTCACCATATTATTGGTAACTCAGACCTAACCTATTCAGTATGTCCCACAAAACCAAAACCGAGTATTTATTTTCCCGTATCAGTAATGCCATCATAAGAATATCATAATCATTTAATTTCAAGAAAATTATGCGGTAATACTGATTACTATTGATACGGGAAATTATTACGGGTATTACTGATAGGGGAAAATAAATACTTGGTTCGGGTTTTTGTGGGACTTACGGTATATGTTGATAAAATATTGCCTATCCTATGACCTCAGAGGTGTTGTGCAAGATGTGCAGCTCAGTGTGTTGGAATGACTTTTCTTTTACAGAAAAGCGATGCAGCTTAAAATTGGAATAAAAGTTAACCGAATGAAAACGTTTCCTCTTGTAGATGGCATTTAACGGCCAGACACCGAGCTTACCATTCAAATTTTTCTTCTTAAACGGGTTATTGTAATGTGTTAAGCAAAAATGAAATTTTGATGGTCTAGCCCTAACCTATGATCCACGATCATTTTTTATTAATACTGTCTAAACATGTGTTCACTCATATTACTTGGTGCTAATCTTATGTTTTAATTTCTTATTTTAGTCATGTATGTATATATTTGTATTTCTTCAAAGCTTGCACTCTAAATTACAAACGAAGGAGTGCGCGAGCACTACAAATTCTCCTCGCTTGTTTAGAAAGTGAAAATCATTTATAGGTTATGAATTTTTTTAGTTTCTATTTTCATCTAAAATTAAGAAAATGAAACAAATTTCCTCTTCAATATTTTTCGCACCCCACTTGATAACGTTCACCACGAGGCCCACCCAGTTCGTCCGTGCGCTGTCGAGAAAAACATAAAAAGTTAACAATTGCTGAATTTACATTGCTGTTAAGCTCTTAAAATTTCCTGGTTTTGCCTTTTGGTTGTTGCAGTAGCATTATGATTCTAGTTAGAATACAAAATATTCAATATTATTTTCACTCAATGCAACCACAAATATTTTCCAAGTCCACCCTAGTGTTCCTAATCCCCTCAACAGTCACACTCAGTTCTTCTAACTCACTCCACAGTCTCACTCGATTTTGTTAATTCTTCTCTTCAGTCCTCCTTACTGTTTCTAAGTCTGCTTAACAGTCTCAGTTAATACTACTAACCACCCCTTCCAACAGTCCCACTCAGTACAGCTAATCCTTCACAGCAGTCCCACTCAGTACTGCTACATCCACTCAACAGTCGCGCTCAGTGCTGATAATCACTCTCATTTTCCGGCACAGCACTGCTAATCCCATTCAACGATTTCGCTCAGTACTGCTAATCCCACTCAACTGTCTCGCTCGGTAATGTAGATACCACTCAAAAGTTTCGTGCAGTACTGCAAATCCCACTCAACAGTATTGCTCAGTCTAACTGATCCCACCCAAAAGTTCCGTGCAGTACTGCAAATCCCACTCAACAGTATCGCTCAGTCATACTGATCCCACCCAAAAGTTCCGTGCAGTACTGCAAATCCCACTCAACAGTATCGCTCAGTCATACTGATCCCACCCAAAAGTTTCGTGCAGTACTGCAAATCCCACTCAACAGTATTGCTCAGTCATACTGATCCCACCCAAAAGTTCCGTGCAGTACTGCAAATCCCACTCAACAGTATTGCTCAGTCATACTGATCCCACCCAAAAGTTTCGTGCAGTACTGCAAATCCCACTCAACAGTATCGCTCAGTCATACTGATCCCACCCAAAAGTTCCGTGCAGTACTGCAAATCCCACTCAACAGTATTGCTCAGTCATACTGATCCCACCCAAAAGTTCCGTGCAGTACTGCAAATCCCACTCAACAGTATCGCTCAGTCATACTGATCCCACCCAAAAGTTCCGTGCAGTACTGCAAATCCCACTCAACAGTATCGCTCAGTCATACTGATCCCACCCAAAAGTTTCGTGCAGTACTGCAAATCCCACTCAACAGTATTGCTCAGTCATACTGATCCCACCCAAAAGTTCCGTGCAGTACTGCAAATCCCACTCAACAGTATTGCTCAGTCATACTGATCCCACCCAAAAGTTTCGTGCAGTACTGCAAATCCCACTCAACAGTATCGCTCAGTCATACTGATCCCACCCAAAAGTTCCGTGCAGTACTGCAAATCCCACTCAACAGTATCGCTCAGTCATACTGATCCCACCCAAAAGTTTCGTGCAGTACTGCAAATCCCACTCAACAGTATTGCTCAGTCATACTGATCCCACCCAAAAGTTTCGTGCAGTACTGCAAATCCCACTCAACAGTATTGCTCAGTCATACTGATCCTACCCAAAATTTTCGTGCAGTACTGCAAATCCCACTCAACAGTGTTGCTCAGTCATACTGATCCCACTTTGAGGTTTCGTGCAGTACTGCAAATCCCTCTGAACCATCCCACTCCGTGCTTCTAATTTCACTTAACAGCTCCACTCGCCAGGGCCTCTCGGTGCGCCGTCCCCACTCAGAAGTGGGAGCTAATGCGCCTTTTCAATGGCGCAGTGCCGCCGGCTATCTAATGAAGATTTCGGCCACTCGAGAACATCCGCCAACTTTGAACGAGTTGCCAACTTTGTAAATCACGGCTTCTTTTGCTCCGAGGCTCCCAATTTAGAGACTTTTGTACAGGCCTAAAGGCAGAACATTCAGCTCTGCGTCCAGCATCTTTTGCGAATTTTGGAGTTTTATTCACCGCGAAATATTGCTAGGGATGAAACGGGTTCGCAGAATTTCCTATCGAGTGATTTGTTTCTCATGTTTTTGCTCTGAGAAAACTCCCATTTTTCGGCAAACGATTCTGTTGATATCAAACCCAACTTGCATTTTACTACGAGAAAAACCCTGTTCTACTACCAAATTTTTTGTTACGCTAGTTACAAAAAAGCTAATGACTTTCCTGTGAATTATAAATCTTAGTGCTTTCCTTTGAGTGTACTGTCCACTACAACAGTAATATTCAGTTCGGTCTATACCTTTAAATTTATATCAAAACGCGGTCCATATCAGGCGATCAAAAGTGCTGCAAGTCTGACAAGAGTTATTATTAAATCAAGAACTCAAAGATCTTTTCAATGATTAGTTAGAACTTCTGTCCTTTCAGTAATATAATAATTATATTCTAAAACGGAAGTTACATTCAAATGATCGTGAGCAGTGAGCATTCATGATACTTTTAAGTTTTAGATAAATCTGTGATGCAAAACACTCTTCTTTCTTATTTTTCTATAACCCCGTCAGTATTTTGATAAAATTAGATGTTAACTGTGCTAATAACTACTCAATAAAATTTTTCATGCAAGAAAAAAATTTTTATGCTCTGGTATAATCATTTACTCTGGTGTGATATATTCATATTTTACACGTGAAATAAGATTTTACGCTTGGATGGAAATGCTACTCGCTTCTTGCCTCAGAATTTTTTATTATTATCGAACTAATCTTTTTGAGTGCAGGTGGGCTTTACCTTCCCTTAGGATGAAGTACACAGTAATATAAATGAGACCCTAAATGATCCTTTTATCCTTCCCTAACACTGCATTTATTAGAGCGACTCCTTGAGCTTCATATAACTCATTGAATACACAGCATTAAAATTGTAAGCCAGGCACCACAAGCTTAAGATAATTTATTTCTGCACAGGCTTCGACATACGTCAAAGATTTTGATTCTATCATTCTTACAATCGCCTTATTCCCTCTTTCTCCCACAAAACTATTTCTGGCGCGAGTATTCGATATGACATTCGAGTGTGTCGTGCCGACCAGGGATGTATCCATGGAAGCACAGCCGCAATATATCGATGTTTTCTCTGTAGGTTTCAGCATCAAAAGCGCATCAGAGACAAAGGTAGGCGAGGCCAATATTGCCATGTCGGCAGATTGTTTTGGATCGACCCAGACACAATAGACCAGGGCTGAAGGGTTCCAGAGACAGATTCCTATGACAGATATTCGTCACTGTGGCTTTGGTGGTCGTGTCCAGTCAATTTGTGGAGTGAACAATTGAGAGCAGCATGATTTGATCTTTGTAAAAATATTAATAACGAGATCCTCCTATCAATGTGGAGTAGTTGGAACAAGTCAAAGACATCAGAGAAAAGACTTAGATGTGGAAAACTATTTAGTTCAAATATCCTCAAAATTGTGAGCTAATTGACTTGTAATGAATGTGACGTATGACAACTGCTGTTTACATTTTTCTACAATGAAATGGTCATCAACTTGAAATTCTTGTTCCTTGAAGTAATTAAAGATCTTCCTCAAACTAAGGAGACTGTGAGTTAAAAAATTAATAACTCAAAAGATGAATCCAGTTATGCTTAAATTGCAATGGATTTTAAGAAAATGGCAATCAACCTATGTAGTTTTTAAGAACCATTTCATTGCTTGTGATTGATTTCCACTGAGCTTTCAGTTTACTGTAAACCAAATTTTCAGATCAGCAAATTCAAGAAGTCGAAAACGACTAAACAAGGCAATAACTTACAACAAAAATTGAATTTTTGACCTAATACAGGGAGATCATTTTAATGTCATCCGATCACATGAAACGAGAATAAATCTCTTCGTATTTCAAAAATTTTCACATCGAAAGAAACGCGTAAATGGCTTCAACCCTGACCAAAGTCTGGGCTTAGACCCTTTCATAATATCATAATATTCAAAAAGCTTCATCCTTCTCCAATTTCCAAGCTCATACCCTTCATAATAACATAATTTTCAAAAAGCTCCATCCCTTACCAATGTCTGAGCTCAGACCCTTTCATAATTAAATAATTTTCAAAAAGCTTCAACCCTCACCAAAGTCTGAGCTCAGACAAGAGCTGCTCGCTCGGACCACACTCTGCAGACTGGCTCATCAGCGCTTCATCAGGAGCGGAGTCACAGGCCTTGTACCCGTTGCTGGTGACGGGCCGCTGTCCCAGGAGGGATCATTAGGGGGCCAGGCCTCTCCTCTCCCACTACCCTCCCTTGATGCTCATCAATCAGCACAGATAGCACTTCCTCACAGCACCTGCCGCGGCAACCCTAAACTGGGCTACTCTTTTACGCGTTGGCTAACAGCTCATGCCTAATTCGAGAAAAAGTTGTCTTGGTTTCTGTGTGGAATGAAATATGGGTATCAGTATTTTGATTCGGTGTGTAATGTCACTATCAAGGCTGTACACTTTGAGATGTATTTCTGTTCGTGTTTGGAGTTGGTGCACCGTGATAGGCGTTTCAACACCCTTTTAAAAAGTTTAGCAGTGAAATATGACTCGCAAATTTTTCAAAAAATCGCACCACGAATTTCATTTAGTTTTTTTCCAACACGTTAGGCGGTGAAGGGAATTTCATTTCCTTTTCAATACGGTACATCGTTAAATGCGTTTCTCAATAAAAAAAACTAGTCATCGATGTACATAATAGCAGAATAAAGATGCATTTACGCATGGTGTGTTGTTCGTTGCGTCTTGTCCAGTGATTGAAAAAAATAAAGTAGAGAGTAGAAATACCGAATTCTTCCGCCAGATCTGATGTGAATTATGAAATTTTTACACTATGGGCTTGGAGATACTAAATTTGAGTCCAGCCTGTAGAAGCGCCAACTCATGTTCAGATTCCAACTAATGAAAAACAAAGATCAAGGAAAAACTAATGATCAATTTTACAAAACCGTTTCTGGTAGTAAATTTGACTAACTTTTGTGAAAGCAGCTCGTTAAATTCGTATACGATTGTGCGAAATACCTTTAAACCTTTACAAGTTTACATTCATTATTTTTAGGAGACACTCGAATTTCTTGGTAAATGAAATATGTTGAACACAAGCTGCTAGTGAATTGAGCATTCCATTTGCACATTTCATAACCTATCTTAAATGCAAAACATTAGAATATTCTTTCCGGACTTGAGTACATTACTTGCCTGAGAATCTGATTTCATCTTATCAACCTTATGTACACTGCCTAATGATCGCTGAGGTTAGATTGCCTAACACTTTGCCGCCAGCTCCCACAATTTATTAATCTTTAAATTTATGACTTTTGAAGAGTTTATTCGAGTGCGATTGAAGTTAAACAATGAGAACATTAGCAAGCGCTGTGTGACACTCAAGACATATCCGGAGTTAAAAATATACATTTCAATATCATCTGAGATCACATTTTATTTTTTCCCCATCCGTTAAAGGTAACGTCTTCATCAAACGGGGCTAATCGTTTTTTTTTTTTCAAGTGCTATATTTATAGCAGCCTGATAAAATAAAACAATAAACTCAAACTCGCTCCCAATATACTCGCCATTACTCCTTTGCAAAAGTTTCGTTATAACCTTGTAGTAATTCACTTAATGGCTCACACAACATTATTTAAGTCATGAGAGTATCAAACAAAGAAAAGTTAAGCTGTTGGTTTCATACCTAAAGCACACAAGCAAAACGATTAGAATAACTTTCTGAGGAAAACATATAACATAACAATCGCCCCGCAACTTCTTGAGCTCTTGCAAGTAATATTTTGAAGGATCTCGGTGGGGAGACTTCTTAGTGCTCCGCGACAAAGCACACAATTTAGTGAGTTTCCCGTCAAATCTGGAGGTATTTGCTCCCTCGTAATGCGAGCGAGACGCACTAATTCCCTCTAATTCCCTCGCAATGACCAGCAAAGCCTTCGTAATATTTCTGGCGGCAGCATCGCTCCACAGCGCGTTCTCTGCGCAGTGCCCCCTCCGTGTGGTGCTGCAACTCGTCGCTACCGAGTGTAGCTTTCTGACTTTTTGAAGGATTCCGAGATCGCGGTAAGGTGCACAGACTCAGTGTAAAAGTCCGTGTACTTAATTCAGAGAACTGATTTCTTGGACACGAGATTTATCAGATGAACCTATTTTCAAAGGTGATTAAATCTGAAAGCATCCTACTGCAGCTAGTGCCTGATCCCTCGACAGGAATACTGGCGTGTGCGGCATATCATAAAGCTATAATTTGACAAATTATAGTTAACTTTGTTTAAAAAATTAAAATTTGATTCGAAAACAACTCATTTTCAAATATTGCCATTTGACAGCCAGCACCTCTCGTTGTCTTCTGTTGTGTATTTTGACATTTGAATTTTAGAACCTTGACATGTGAACTTCAATTGCTTAGAAACAACTGACGCTCCAAGATGAATTTTCTGAAAATGCAGTAGCAGAGTACGTATGACTACTTGTGTTTCAGTGTGACTCTGCAAAGCATTTGACCCTTCAAAAAGATGTGGTATTTTAGCATTTCCGTTGCATTATCTTTTATGAATTACATTCTTTTAAAATTTTATTACCAATCTTCGCTGAATTAACAAGTCTCCAATCAGAATTGTTATAATTTTACTTTTCTTTAAATTCAGTCACTCTTATCCTACCAACATGAAACCATTAATGTTTCCGTTTCCCCTTCCATCATTTGCCTTCATGAAACAAAACCTTCTCCACCAAATTACGCTTTCAAAATTCCGGTTCAAAACAATGCCCAATTCAATTACTTTTGAACACATATTCTAGCTACAAAACTTAACACACCGATTTCTTCGATTTCGGTTTTCTCAGAATTTTCTATATGATCGTTGTACATTCTTTCCTTTTATTTTCCCCATGTTACCAGGTGCGGCTTAGTCTCCAGATTTCTCAGAATTCTTTTATTGCTAGTTGTATTTTCTTCCCATGTTTTTTCCATCAAAAACCTTTTTTTCTCAAGTTTTTTGAAATTTTCTAAACATACGTTAAATTTTCTTGTCATGTTTTTTCCATCAAAAACCCGTTTTTTTAAAGTTTCAACGAAATTTTCTAAACGTACGTTCTATTTTATTTCATTGTATTTTTCCCGAGTTTTCTAAGAACTCTCCATGCGTTTGTTGTAATTTCTTTCCTTGTATTTTCTGGGCAAAAGCCGGTGCGGCTGCGAGCCTTGTGTCCCCGGCAACAGGCCGCTGCCTGACCACTTGTCATTCTGGTCACGAGCGCAACCTCTTCCTGGCGGCCGGAGAGGCGGCACGGCTCTCACCAGATATCGCTTCGCTATCGTCCGCACCCAATCTAACTTGGTCGCTGCAGTTATTCTCACTGGACTTTGCCTCTCACATTTATTCCATTACGACAACAAGAACACTTCATGAGGGAATCATTGATAGACTTTCAATGGAGGGATCGAGTTATTTTTTATTTATTTCAAATTCACTTGATTCAGCAGAATAATTGAAAATGAAAATCCAGGGGAAATTAACTTTCTGGTGGATGTATTTGAGGGTCGCATTGTCAGGGGATAAATGTTTTTCTAAAACAATTAAACCTAATCAACTTGTGGACTTTTAATTCTTCCTACTTACATAACTAAAATATTTTAGCTATAAATTTAAGTCTGGGGTCTCGTTTAAATTCCTAGTATCATATAAAGTTGAAACATAAAAAAATATTGAAATATATGCTGCTCTGTATTAAAATGAACTTGAAAAGAATCGTGAGGCATATACTAAACAAATACGAAACGCAATCTATTTAAGCGGAGAACCACCTTGATGATTCTGAAACCACGGAATTCACCTGATAGTAGTTTCCTAGCATCAAGTTTCATAGTATCAAACAATGGTTTCACAGCATCTAAATTAAAAGTTTCATGGCATCAATTTACAAGTTTCAAACATCAATTTACAAGTTTCGTTGCATCAAACCAGTTTTCAATAAAATAAGTTTAAACAATCCCAACAAACAATCGAGACAAATTAGTTTCTTAGCATTAATAATGTAAAACTATAAGTTTGATGCTAACAGAGAGCATTATGCAAGAAAATCATCATTGTTCTCGTATAAAAGTCACAGTAAAGGTAAAGAAATAGTTGTCAACATTTTCGGTACAGCGAGAGCAAATTATTATCAAAATACAAGAAGATGGAGTTAGAAAATTCGTGCCTGAGGTCGAGGCCACAAAACTATTTAGATCAGATTTTAATTTCATTACCTCAAATAGTTTTCCTTCACTTCTGATGTACCTCGTTTCGCACACATGTGTCCACCAATTGTTTCAAATGTTCAAAATGTTTGCTACATGTTTTGCGGGGGAGTCACAAATCCTAAACGCGCTAAAATTTCCTTTGTGGAAGAAGAATTAAATGTAAGAAGCATCGGAAACTTTTCCGCGATTGTTTCTCATGATATCTCAATGAAATAAAAATAGACAAGGCAATTGATAAAAAAGCTATAACGTAAATAATTCCCTCATCTCAAGAATAATCATCGGGGTTCGAATAAAATCTTAAAAACTTTATTAGATGGTTATGCTAACCATCATGCTTGAACAAAATGTTAAGAAATTAATTAGATAGTTAAGCTAACCATCATTCGTGGATAAGATTACCAAACTTAGAAAGTACAAATTGAACCAATAAATAGGACAAGAGAATTAATAAATCTGACTCTAAATCAGCGTATGCAGTGAATAACCTCAAAAACCCACACATGCTGCAAAACTTTATAAAATATCATCTAAATCAACAAAAAATTTAGCTAAAAATAGAATTCAGCGAGCACTAGATAATTTGCCATAGGCTGTCTGATAGAGGCCAGGCGCACAAAGCCCAATACGTTTTCTCCTCTTTATATCTTCCTCATAGCAGTGCTGAAATAGTGGAATTCCACTCCCCTACCGTCACGAACCAAAGGTCGAACAGGAGACGTGATGTCTCAATCAAATACCGTTCATCTAACATCGGGCAGAAGGCTCTGTCAGTATCAGGCGCCTTACTATGGAACAGACTCCCCCAGAGCTTCAAAACCCCTCAAACACTGAGAGAATTCAAAACTAAAATGGCTCTCTATCTTGCGTCAACACAATAAGTGTGAACTGCAGCACGTGCTGGAGGAGTGCGTACATGCAGTACGTATGTGCGTATATGCGTATGGATATCGGTGTACGTATGTGCGTGTCTGTATGTTTAGAACGTATTCCCTTTTAAAATGCTCATGTTGATCCTGTTGTGACGCAGTGTCGTCCTTTACACTCTTCCAGTGTGCTTTCGGCCACACCATTTGAGGTTGTTATGACTTTCTCGTTTTGCCCCATCAATCTTGATAATGTTACGGTTGGCATTGTACATCGGTCCCTCTCATCTATTTTGAATCCGGTAAATTTTTCTGTGCCAAAGCTTGTAGTATACGAAATTTAAATTTTTCCGTTATTGTAAAATCGTTCATTTCATCCATACCAGGTATTTTAGCTTACCAGTTGATACAAAACAACGTAAAACTGCCTATAACATCAACCTAGCAGTCAAAGATGCAAATTAATTCTGGATCTACCCGTTGTACCTTCAACCTTTAATCCCTCATTTCACTAGTTTCAACGTTCGCAAGCTCAAATTTCAGTATGGAAATGCACCAACTGGAGTGTTCTTAACAACGCATCACATGTGCAATGTTTTCCTGACCCCTTGAAATAAAATCCAGTGTTAAAATCAGACCAACACAACGGAGAGAATGCATTTATCTACGTACTTTTCTCCTAATTATTTGTTCCAAAACTTGACCGATAGAAATATTACGATCCTCATGTATTTGATATCAACACAATGGAAGGAATGCATTTTCTTTGTACTTTTCTCCCAACCATTTGTTACAAAATCAATCAATATAAATATTACGATCCTCATGTATTCGATCTCAAGTCATGGTCTTAACTTTAAGTTACTCGTAAGTACTTTTCGCTCATATTGAAGCCTTTTGAACATGCGACGGAATTCATTAGCAATTTTTTTTGTGTATATTGGTGTTCCAGCTGTGTAGCAAATATTACGGGCTCATGATCCAATAACACGCACCCTAACAAGAGTATTTTCAGCTATGTGTCACAGGGATTTTGTGTTCTTAGTGACTCACTTTCATCTTGCATTTCCAAACCCAAATTAATTACCGCAAAGATAGAGAGCTGATGTCAAATGTGAGGGTATTTTAGTACATACTTTCTCTACTTCGATCTCGTTGAAACATTTAAAAAGGCCTCGGATCTGACGAATGTCATAACCTTGAAAATCATCATTTTAAACTTCTTATTCTGGTCTCGAATTGCTGTCGTAAGCTTTGTGTGGTAAACTCTTCTTACCTTTTTATTCTCGTGAATACACTACGACAACACTAATTTTAAATAGTTAACTTTTGCACGGTTCCACCTATGTTGAAAATATTACATCTAGCGATGTAAAACAATACTTTTCATGTCTTTAACCCCAATGTACTCTTTGCGAAAGTACTATTTGCGCAAGTAAGAAATATCATAACCATTTTGTGTTTTGTTATAGCAAATATAATCGTTGGGACACCTTGCATAGGGATGAAAGATGGGATGTGGGCTTTCACCGGATGTAAGATATAAACAAATGTAAGCGTAACCAAATGTAGAGGCATGACCGGATGCAGGGCATCACCGGAAGAGGGAGCGAAGTGTTGTCGGACGGGCGAAAGGAACTCCTGGATTTTGGAGTTGATAATTTATTAGAAAATAATACGCTCCATGTCCATTTCCGGGCACCACAGATGAAGTACTAGTAATTGTGGAAAGCAACCTCATTCCGCTGCGTGGAACCAACAGTTGTGATGCTCTTTTTGTTCGACCGAAGTAAGCAAGATCAATATTAAAATAACTTAACGAACGTAAAATAAGATAAATTTTCAATCCCTAGCAAAAATTTCAGAAATTGAAACTTAAAAATTGAAACACAGAAACTGAAACTTAGTGCCGCCCTCCAAATGCAAACGATCCTCTTATATATATTATTGTTTATTTTTGATTAACTTGTGCGTCTCCCTAAATCCTATGTCGACAACCATCATGTGTATTACGATAACCATGTATGAATAGCAATTAAGGATCTAAATCATATGTTCCAACACTTAACATGGATATTACGATAACCATGTATAAATAGCAATTAAGGGTTTCTATGCTAAGGTATTTGAATGCATTTTTCGCTTTCATTATTCAATACTTATGCGTACTAATGAGAGTGTTTTTCAAATGAACGTCGCGAGGATTGTGCTCTCCTAGTTTCAAAATCAGATTAGGCAAGGAAAGGAACTCAATTTTGTTGTACTTTTCTATCAATCATTTCGTTTCAACATTTTACACGGGTATTACGATACCAATGTGTTATAATCATTTAAGGATGTTAACGTTAAGGTGTTTTAAAAACCAATGTATCGACATTTCATGTTTGTACTTTATTGGAAATAAAATGTTTTTCTTTTCTTTCTTTCTTTCTTTTAGAAAATCTTCCAATTTGATGTCAATGTTTCCGGCTGTAACTGAACATTCTAATGAGAACTCAGAACTGCCAAGCACAAAATTCCCAGAAGCTTTTTCGAAACATTTTTTCCTAAACTTTTCCCCTCAGAGTTAGCCTATTAGTGCTATCGAATTCTTCTTTACATTACATGTTTTCATCGAATAAAAATTCTGCAAAAATCTTACACACTGCTTCGGTATTGAATTTAATTGTCTTCCCTTTACATGAACAATTTTTCACTCGAATCTGTTATTTTAAAATAAAGTTGACTTTCCTAATCCTACGTAATTATGTCAAGTCTTGTAAGATATTTTCTTTAAGAATGATTTGATCAGGTGCATTTCAAGCCATAACAATTTGATATTTTTTTAAGCCAGAGCTCTATGTCATATTCGAAAAAAAATTCACTTTTTTATAAAAGTACATCAATAACCGGACAAAAGTTGATGAACTAACTGCAGTTGATCTCAAGCTATGTTGGTTTCGAAACTTATTTTAATTAGTATTATTTGCAAAGTCTGAATAATTTAAAAATTCAGCTCAATTGATTAAAATGCGTGAAGTGCTGATTATCATTTGTTTGCTGAACAGTAAATGGAAAGTAACTTCATAAAGGGCAAATTTCCTGCCCAGGAGACACGCCGCCAGACACTTGCTCTAGTGTGGCCTTACATTAGTCACTGCAACTGAGAATTCTGAAAACTATTGAGATCACTAAGAACCTGACCTGTTGATATACTGTAGCTTCTTTATAGTTATTGCCCCCAGCGCTACTCTTCCTCGGCTGTTCTCGCCTCAGTGAGTCGGGAATCCATGACTGCAGTTCGATGGTGAGACGCGGTTTTAGTAGGTGTCACTTTTTGCGTCTGTCGAGCAGCCTCACAGTACAACCACTTTCTTGAGCAAGAATTGTTTCAATAGGTGACTTTTTCGATTATATCATTCTATATGTTACATCAAGAGTAGGAGGAGAGGGTGGAAGAGGAGGCTGAGAAAGAAGAGGAAAATTTGCAGGAGAAAGAGAAGAAGAGAGGTACGAGGTCATCCCAGAGATGGGGCAGGCGGACACGCTGGATGGTCCCTGGGGAGGCGTTAGATACCATCACCAAATGTGCCTCCCCAACTTTAAAAAGAGGGGAGAGGTGAGGGGAGGAGGTGCACAAAGTGAGAAAGTGTTTATCGTTTAGAAAGTCTCTGCTGAGTTGGGCTGTAGGAGCGGCCCAAGATTCTGACGGTTTTGAAGACGTTCTATTATACAGCGACCCAACTAGCTCATGCAATAATAGTGTCCAAATAGATACTAAAATTTTGCAGAAAATTTCTCGTTCATCTTCATTGAAGCAATTACCATTTTTATTACTGAGCAGCGCCAGCAAAAACTGAAGTCCGAATACTTCTTTTAATCTTTAATAGTTTGAATCAAGCATGATAATTGAAGCCCATCTCATCTATTAAGCTGTAATTGGAATGAAAGACAGCAACTTCAAGCAGCTTCCACTCTGATGATCATACGATCGAGAGATTTAGACACATACTGTAATATCGAGAGTCATAGATATATCGTATTAAGGAATATAAACACATAATATCAAGAGATATGGACACATAATATCGAGAGATATGCACACATAAAATCGAAAGTTACAGATACATTACATTAAGAGATAGAAATACTTTAAATCAAGAGATATAGACACACGATATCGAAAGATATACAACGCAAACTTGAAAGCAAAAGACCGATAATTGAGGATTCATTAGCTGAGAGCACATTGCGCCGCACACCGTAGCGGCGACAGCAGATCCTGCGCGCTAATGGGTTGGTGAGACGCCACAGCAGAGGCGCTCCAGAGCAATTCCCTGATCAAACACGGGCTTTCGACTTCAAACTTTGGTGGTGACACCGTCCCAAAAATGACGTCGTTCAAACGGCGCTTCCCGAATGTTTGATGAGGTTTCCATGGCAATAAAACGCGCTCGAGATGAGTGTTCACGAGACAACTTTGATGGCGATTTCTTGACTACCAACAAATCTCAATGTCTCCACAGGTGGATCGTAACGATAATAAAGCGTGGGCTGAAAATTAAAGTTCTTAATCGATTTTTTACAGAAGAGAAAATCCTTTAATTTTGCGAATGATTACAATTCTAAACGAACTTAAGAAAATCGTGCATTAGAAAATAGAAGCTAGAATTCATCGGAAAGGTAACTAGCGGTATTCAGGGAAACTTCTATTTTAAGTCGTCCGAGTTCAATTTTCTCAGTAGGTTTTTTTAAACGTTTGCACGAGATATACATATGTTCTTAAACTAAATTAAGCAATATGTTTTCTTAATACTGTTCGACATTTTCAAGGTGAACTTTTCTTTTACATTGCTTTAACTATCTCTGAAATTTTTTTTTCTTGCAGGATTGACCCTCTGATGCTTATTTTTATCCGCATGGTTCTGTCATCACGAGCTCCACAATTGCAATGATTATATCTAAATTTTTTTGTTAAAATTTTCGCACGTTTTGGTCGTCTCGTAAGCATTTGGAATACCCAAATCTATGTTTACTTCTGTTTAACTATCCTATTCATCTATTACGCTATCGGCCTGATTACCTTTCTCATTTCCTATTAATTTGAAATTATTTGCGGTTAGTTTGAAATTTGAAGATTTGTGCTCTGAGAGAATGGAGATGGACGCTCAGACAATTAATTTGCGTTAACCTTCGCAGCTCAGTAAAATTTAAACAATTATCAAGGAAGCAATTCTCATGAAGGAATATTAATTCAACAAGCCTACAAATTATAAAAAAATAGATTTACTCTTGAAAGGCCATTCCTCTCGGACGTTTCCAGCCGCTTTGGATTTTCATTAACTGTTCTTTTGAATTCCATTTGTTATTCAGTTCGTACACCTACGTCTTATATGCTGGTTCCCACTCCTTTACATCCGCTCCGTCCCCGTGGGGAGGCAAATGCCCTCTCAGCCCCTCACGCAGGCCGCTGAAAGCCAATCAGCGCCACTCAATCCAGCGCCACTCGATCGAGCGATGACAGCCACTCGACCAGTTGCGAGACTCGACATCGAGCGAGCAGCCAACCTTCTCGTAGTGGTCTCTGGCATGCTCGTACTATAGTGGTCTCTGACCTGCTCGCACGGCTATAGTGGTCTCTGGCCTGCTCGTACTATAGTGGTCTCTGAACTGCTCGCACGACTATAGAAGTCTCTGACCTGCTCGCGCGACTATGGTGGTCTCTGACCAGCTCGCACGACTATAGTGGTCTCTGACCTGCTCGCACGACTATAGTGGTCTCTGACCTGCTCGCACGACTATAGTAGTCTCTGGCCTGCTCGCACGACTATGGTGGTCTCTGACCAGCTCGCACGACTATAGTGGTCTCTGAGAAAAGGAAGTGAGAACATCGGAGCTTTTTGAGACTCAGAACGGTGGCTAATGGTTTTCGTTTTGTGGCTGGAGAGTGAAAATCAGAAAGTCCGAGGTGCTAATTTGCCATTAGCTCGCGAAAATGAAGAAAGGCTTCTCACCACTCATCTAACATCAGCTGTTGTATGCAATATTTGGTAAATGGTTTATAAATTGATGAATAAATATACCTAAAATTGGACCATTTACGTGATCAAGATTATCGAGACGCTACGAAGCTCCAACTTTGGTCACAGTTAGCCTCAGCAGGCACTCATACTCGCTTGATCACAGCCAATGATATTAGCCACAGCAGGCACTCATACTCGCCTGATCACAGCCAATGATATTAGCCACAGCAGGCGCTCAAACTCGTCTGATTACAGCCAATGATATTAGCCACAGCAGGCACCCATACTCGCCTGATCACAGTCAATGATATTAGCCTCAGCAGGCACTCATACTCGCTGATCACAGTCAATGATATTAGCCACAGCAGACACTCATACTCGCTGATCACAGTCAATGATATTAGCCTCAGCAGGCACTCATACTCGCTCATCACAGTCAATGATATTAGCCACAGCAGGCACTCATACTTGCCTGATTACAGCCAATGATATTAGCCACAGCATGCACTCATACTTGCCTGATCACAGTCAATGATATTAGCCACAGCAGACACTCATACTTGCCTGATCACAGCCAATGATATCAGCCATAGCAGGAACTCGTACTCGCCTGATCACAGCCAACGACATTAGCCACAGCAGGCACTCATACTAACCTGATCTCAGTCAATTATACAGTCATATTTTAACGAATTTATCACAATTTTCCCCTTTTCAATCTAACCTATATTAGTCACGGCTCTCTCAAACTCCTCGGATCAAGAATCAAAATTCAAGTCACTGACTTCATCATCCTGCAACTTGATATCATCGATAACTCATTACTTTGTACAACCTTCTACAGTATGTTTTCAATACTCTGCAACTTACAAACATCAACATCCTCCAACTTAACATCTTCAACATTTTGTACCCTGATAACTACACTACAATTACTCATCTAACCTACCTGTACACGCCCCAACTCGATCGTTTCCCATTCCAAACGCTCTCTGCTCGATCGCTCAAGTCGAGCTGCCCTCGGAACAAAAGTTTTGATCTGCGCCACTCGGGCTTCCGAGCAAACTCGAGCCGCAGGCTGGCGAAGCGTCAGATTACAGCTCAGGCTCCCGAACGTTGGGGAGTTGTAAGAGGGTTGGGAGGCTTGCGGTGGGCGCTGTGGAAGGTAACTCACAAGAGACGGAGTCCTGGACCCATGAAGATGCTAAACGTGCTCCAGAATTGAAAACTGAGTCGGTTTCACTGATACGGTCAAGGAATGCGCTTTCTTTATCCGAACGTCGCCTCCGATAATTCTGACAGAGGATTGTGTTTGCAATGACTATTAGTAACATAGATAAAAACTGCGTTCCTTTTTGGAGATAATGTACTTGAGTTCGGCGTTGCTTTAGATAAAATGAGGTTTTAACGGTATTCTGTGACTATGTGTTCAGAAGAATAGTAATAATATTCCACACTGAGACTCTAAGAACACGAGATACAATTAACGAAGTACCCGGAGACACGGCAGTCGAAGACTTTACATTTTAAATATTTACTATGTACTGCTGCGGTTGCTGCTCTCACATTATATTGTATAAATTTTATCAACCGCGTGGGGGATGAACCTAAGCTACGAAAAGTTCTCGCCGTTAACGTGGTGAGTGAAATTTAAGGTGTGAGACTTTCAGAAAATCGAAAGAAATGTGGCTGTGTGCATTGCTTATGAATACGATTCAGGTATTTTACTACAACTGCTGTATTTGAAATGAACGGCTTAACTAGATATTGCTTAGATTTGAATTCTGAATAGACTCAATTATTTGTGACCCACAAGAAAAGAATAATAAGGGCAATCACTGAAAAACAGTCACCTTCAAGTCAAACTATATTTTTATAATATCAATGACCTCTGAGCATTCTTGAACTAATTCTTCCCTCAAATTATTCTTGTTTTTAATTCTGTAAAGACTGCCCAAAACGAGGAAAATATTTAAAACCATTTGCTATCTTTTGAAATCCCACGATAGTGATAAAAATGACAATACTCTCGCGTCCGCCTATCTGACTGTATTCGCACAACCAGCCCCATAGCACTCATGATTGTCGGGCAACTATATATTGGGAGCATCAAACTTGTGCTGGTGGAGGGCCTCTCTATTGCACATCCGACGCTCGTGCACCTCGCCACGGAAGCCTCAAATTATGGTCTAAGCCTCACCGCGGCTAAGCCTGCAATTTCAGGCTCGAGTGCGCCGCAAACCCTGATTTTCATACGCATCATCATTCTGCAAGTGGATCAAACTTTTGAGAGGCCGGCGGTGGTTTGCGGCTGAGGGAGACTACTGAACCGCTTCATGAAGCAGAGGGGTGCTCACGAGAGAGATGGGGATAAAAGGCATTGATGAATGTCGTACGAGGGGTTAGAGGGAGCAGTTAAAAACTGAGAGGAATGCTAAACAGAAGAAAAGGAAAGAAAAGGAGGATTTGCAAAAATTTAAGAATAGGCTCGTACAGAAGAAAGGCTCTTTTATAATTATTACACGGTTTTGCTGACAAGATGCTGAAAACGATAGCATCAAAACAATGAAAAAATAGAGGTACAAGAGCAAAATTAAACAATGAGTAGGGAAGAAGATCGCAGCAGTAAAATAAAAATTAAACGAGGCAATCAAGATACAAGGAGACGAGCAGGAGCATTTGTAGAAAAGGGGAGAGTGAGACAATCCAGTGGAAACCAAATCGAGTGAGTCGAGTTGCAGAGAGGGGAGCTGAGGCAGCAGATGTAGTTTGCTGCCGCTACATGCAATTGGCGGGGCCCAGCAAGAAGTAGAGCGCACCTAGCCTCTATAGTCATTAATGACGGCCGGTGGCTCACAACTCCTGCAGAACGGAGTATCGGTGCTTTGAGTTGGTTCTGGGAAAGTCGGTGCAACGATTTTGGTAATTTTTAATTCATCGAATTAACTTCATTTTACTATCTATCGTTCTTTATATGTATTATTATCTTTCTTTATAATTACATTTTATTCTATATGTATAGACTTTCACACTAAAAAATCGTATAAAGAAATCGAGGGGACTAAAAAGGACCTAACTTTTGAATTTGGGCACGAGGGAGGATCTTCCCGAACGAACTTTTACATATGTCGCTAAATTTTAATGAGTGTCATCCATATATTAAGAATCGAGAGTATAATTTGTTACTGATCACGAGGCATAATTAGTATCGTACTTGATGTAAAACAAATAACATTATAAACCACGAATGCTTAAGATCAGATACAGTTGAGTCCGGTCATTCTTCACGTACAGTGTTGCTCGTCTACGTTCGTTTGTTGCTTTATCATACGTACTCGTATTTTGTCTGAAAATTTAATAAGAATTAAACGAGACTGACTCACCAATGGAAATGCAAATTCCATGAAAGAAAATAAGTTTTTGTTAAAATGTATCTAGGCTGCCTTCCAAAGGATTTTTAAAATGCAGATGTTCAGATGTTCAAGATTCACCCAATGCAAATCGGACAGCATTCCCATGGAACCTAAATTAAAGAATTAAATTGGCCACTATTATTTGAGACCTGCTGACCTTACCTGTTTACATCATTATCGAACTCAAAGACGTTCTTGACGCAGATCATTGCGGGACAGGGAAGTGATCGCCAGATCTTATTATGGGAGAAAAGAAGCGCGGGTCAGATCTCTCTAACAAGGCCTACTCTGGAATACGAGCCCTGGTCTACCTGGACGTCATTACAAGGACAAAGCCTCTTGTGTCCCACAAAATACAACAAATATGAGGAAACTTGCGGTAAACTCGATAAAAAAAGCGACCAGTGCTGAACCTCGTGTTTCGAAATGTGCAACTCAAAATCGTGCTTGCATGAAAAAATGTACTTTCGTAAATTTCAATTGCAGTTAATTGAACGGACTTGGGTTGTGGTTATTAGAGGTTTTCATCGTGTATTTGTTCTTTCTTATAATAGGAGGGAAAATAATAACTGCGAACAGACTTGAAGAAAGGAAAACTCAGCTTAATTTTTACTTTTATAGCTAAGTAACGAAGAACGGGCGACATCACAACCATCGGTCTATACTTAAAATTTCCACATTTCAATTCAAATCGTTGAAAACTTTGCCGCGTGAAAACCATTCTGTATCCGAAATTCAGTTTCAAATTGATAAATACAAAGGCTCATCAGCAATGATTCAGGCATAACAAAGATCACTACGTAAGTGTTGAAAACTAAACAGCTTGTGGAATTTTATTACAAGGTTAATTTTTAATTTTGTGGATTTGAAGTAACATCTTATTGCCCACTTAATAACTGAATACTTATTTTTTACCATACTTATAGGCACGACTTACGGGACCCACCGTAAGTTTCTTGGAACCACCGTTATGTCGCGCAAAATATCTAGTTCAGAATTGCAGTTGTCAGTAGTTTTAAATAGAGGCTTTATTATCTACGCATTACCACCTGTGAGTTGTGCTACACATACAATACTCAATGAGAGGAACTTAATGTCAAACACAGAACGAGTCTCATCTATGTCTTACTAAGCAAATTTTTACTGCGGTTGATAACAAGACCGATCATTTACGATAGAAATGCTTGACAGTCCAGATTCTTTATGCTTAATTCCTTTCAAGAAATAAATCATTGATCATTTTAAACTGCTTACCGTATATTTTGCGGTTTTGATGTTTATTTTTACATCAATTTATAAGTAGTTTGAGAAATTCACATTCGGAGATGTCTTGTGAAATGAACTGTCGTATCTTTGTCAAGAAAATTGTCATTCGACGAGCTTGATAACACTTCCTAACATATCCTCCCCTTGCATCTTATGTACATGCCTCAGAAATCCCTATGGATAGCAAAGATTATTGCATTTTCTTAATCTCAAGTATTAATGGCAACAAATAACTTCTAACAGTTCAACGGAAAACCTGGAAAGCCATCGAGCCAACTCTGTCTTTTTTCAAATTATTCTGAAAGCTTTCAAGATCGAAATTCGAAAGACTTCCAAATCATTAGTACAGAATACCCGCAGAATCGCATAGAATCTGATGACTCCCTTCATCTATTATCAAGTGAAAATATAACATTCTAATTCCAAATTTTGAGTTGTATTAGCGCTATGTAATAATTAAAATGGCATGATGCTGAAAAGACAAAACAAATGAACCGAAGAAATAAGTTCACCCACTTTAAAATTCTAGCTCTCAACATCGGACTCGAGTCGAAATATGGCAGCCAAGACAGAAGACATTAGGAGCATCGACGACGGGCAACTGACCAGTGAAAAAAGAGCGGCAAAAAATCGATGTGGCCATGGAAGAAGCCATCGACAACTTGAGCATCGTTTTCCAGTCTGAGCGATTTTATCTGTGGAGCAACTGAAGGTATGACACTCCTGGCATGGGCTGGAGACACGCTCTAATGAGGCAGGTGGTCCATAATAGGCTCTGATGAGGGACGGAAGCTGGGAATTTGATAGGGGCTGACTTCATCAATGGAACGTACTGGTGGGCGGAAGAGTAGGGATGAGGATGCCTGCAGAGGAGAAATAGGAATACGGAGTTGAGAGCACGCTGAAAATGGAGAAAAATAAGAACGAAGGAAAAACTTCCGCGAGACGTAAGAACTCGATTAGGAGACATCTAACGCGGTCGAGCGGAAAACTTAAAAAAGAGATGAGTGCGAATTGATTGTAGAATCAGTGAAGGAAAATTGAATGTACGAGCTCTCTGTAGGTAAGAATTTCAAATCCCATTTATACAAAAGAAGTAATGACGCTTGTACATGAGTAGCACAAAATTTAAAAAATTTAATTTAATAAAATAACTAAGGTAACCTTAAGAGGTAGAGATGAAGAATATGTGAGTGCACAAAAGTGTATGAAAGTTTTACACTGAAGGTGAAAACTTGAAATATTCGACCGATAATTTAAAAGGGGAAAGTCAATTTGCATTTCGAAGTGAGAATAGTTATCTAGATGATGAAAACAACTAAAAAATAATAAAGAAACCAACACAAAAAACACTCGTTGTACACACATGTGACACGCAAATACCGATTGAAAGAAAGTGTGAACGCAACTCCAGACAAGATGTGATAGGGACCAGAGAACTGCAATGACATAAACTGGAGGCAGGGCATCTAGAACAATGCGATGTGCAGGAAATCAAAACAGTTGTTTCAATCTCAAACTACAAATTTCATCAGAATTTTTTTATCGGATGATAGAAAGACACATAAAGGCAGGAATTTTACACATGGTGTTTAAAATAAAGAATGTACACATAGTTTGCTGGCAGTTAATAAGTGGAAGAGTAACAAGTGTTTGAGCGGCGATGTATAAGAAAGGAAATTTTGAAGAGACTCGGAAGAAAACAAGGCAAAGCAGAAAAGTATTTAACTTAGGGTAAATATCTGAAAGCGAATCGCACTAACAAAACATTTAATTAGGGTGAAAAAAATAGAAGTGAAGCAAAATGAAAGAGGAGACGATGTACGATGTAAAACAGAAACCTGGTTATCAGGAAGCAGAGCAACAAGTGCATGAAGGGAAGAGTGCAGCCGAGTTGCTCTCTAGACCCGGCGGCCGAGGCATTAGTGCGCCAAATCAGATTTTCGACAAAAATCTGATTGCATTGGAACTTTTGTGGACAGATTGGTGGCGATTGCGCTGGGAAGGAAGGGTGACATGGACTCGGGCTACACAAGATCTCTTCTGGACATCCCCAATCGAGAAGCTGTCAGTTACAATTAATGCTAAGTCTCTCTATATTATATCGCTTACGCGGTAGTTGATACTTGTGGAACAGACTGGAGGGAAGAAATATTTATTTGCACAAAAATTACTTTTAGCATAGTGTATTAATTACATTCAATCGTTGTACTCAGTCAATTCCGTCCAACTGAAATTACAGACATAAAAAGTTCTTTTCTTTTGAACCTATAAAATGGTATGAGCAACGGCACTCAATTATTAAGGTGTTTCATCAGTGTTCTTATTCTCAATAACCCTTTCAACCGATTCAAATGAATTGAATGTATAGCATCTAATTTTGCTGGTAAATAATATTTCAGACAATCCCCGCCACAACTCGCTGAGACTTCATTCTGAATAAATCACATTCCAAGTCCGTCAAATTCCAACTCATTCTTCGTAAGTGTTGCGCTCACACCGCTAATCTCAGGACTGGTTATCAGACAATTTTTGTGTGGTAAATTTGAAGCAAGTCGGGCCCCGCGTATGCACCAGCCCGGGCTCACACATGCACCAGCCCAGGCCCCACACATGCACCAGCCCGGGCCCCACACATGCACCAGCCCGGGCCCCGCGTATGCACCAGCCCGGGCTCCACACATGCACCAGCCCGGGCCTCACACATGCACCAGCCCGGGCCCCGCACATGCACCAGCCGGGCCCCACACATGCACCAGCCCGGGCCCCACATAAGCACCAGCCCGGGCCCCACACATGCACCAGCCCGGGCTTCACACATGCACCAGCCCGGGCCCCACACATGCACCAGCCCGAGTCCCACACATGCACCAGCCCGGGCCCCACACATTCACCAGCCCGGGCCCCACACATGCACCAGCCCGGGCCCCACACATGCACCAGCCCGGGCCCCACACATGCACCAGCCCGGGCCCCATCAGTGCACACAGACGGTCCCAATCAGGTAGACCCTAAGCCCCAGCGCTGGAGGCCCTCAGGGACCGCGCGCTGCAACCTCAGAAGCAGCTTTTGATGTGTGTTTGCCCGCTTGATGGGCCCGCAGATACACGCTATGCTCTTCACAAGGACACCAAAGAGAACATATTAGAAAAGAAGACCCGATCCTGCAGAAAGATAGCGTATTAATACTGATCCCGCTCCCAGATATGGAGAATGAACTGCCGCCGGAAAAGAGGAAAAGGAATTGAGAACGGTAACTTCTTGGGAAAATATTCAAGTTTTTTCAATCACAAATATTGCGTTTCTCTGGGGTAAATTTGAGTGTCTACTTTTTTCAACCATGAATATGTGAGTTCTACTAGAACGATATGATTAATAACTTGGAAGATCTGATATAATAAGTAGAAATTTTTCTGCAAGCTCAGAGAGAAACTACGTATAGACTAGCTTTGCGATATGTCCGCGACCGTAGTGCTTAACAAATCTCTTTCATTTAAAATTCAAACTTTTACCACATGCCTCTATTTTAGATCAACTTGAAAGAGTTTTAAGACGCTGGCTATTCTGCCATGCCCGACGGCAATTTGGCTCATTTTAAAGGCACACAGCAAGAATCTTGTTTCAAATTTTGAGAGTCGGTAACTTGTATAGCAAAAATAAATGTACGTGCCCGAAAAATGTTTCCTCTCCCATTTGATATTAAGGGGGTCATCCCAGGCCCCTGTCGGCCCGATGAGTATTTTCTATGTTTTTGTTGGAAAAGGACCCTTAGGTGGTAGACTATTCAGTCCTAAAATTTTATGGCGCTACGGACACTAGATCCTGGAGGGGAGGGGGGGAAGAAGAGCAAAAATCCTGAATTTTCTACCCCATTTCGGCCCCATATAAAAAGAAAACAAAACAGGAAATGAAAAATTTAAAACCGTAACTTTGTTTACAATTCTTCTAGGATTCTAATACTGTCTTTGCTTTTGTTGAATGAACTAAAAATGACAATGAAAAATGAACTAAAAAACCAATACGTCCAATTTTTCTAAAAAACTGAGGCCTGAACCGAAAAAAATGAATAAAAAAATTGTGTTTCTTTTAAAATGTTACATATAATAGTCAAATTTCATAAGAATCAGACTATAAATATAAAATTTCCTAATTTTACACAAGAAAAATTTTTATTTTTTATTTGTTTGGGGAAATTACAATTCACAGTGTGTATATGAAGTTATGCATGGAGATTATCGAAACAACAATGAAAGCAGCATTCAATTACATAAATTGTCCATTATATTACACTTCAACAAAAAATTTTGTTTTTGGCTTACACCCAAAACCTCTAACTTTCAACATTCAAAAGAGGACTAGTCAGTAAATTTTTATGCTAGAACAAAACCAATGACAGTTTTAGAATCCTTGAAACATTTCTAACAAAAGTACAGAAGCAAACTTTCAAATTTTACAAAAAAAAATTTTTCAGTGTCATAACCAAAAATTTGTGTACATTTGATTTGGTGATAAAATATCGCATATATATAAAAAAGTTTCATAGGTTAAAATTTTCTTCTGTAATTTTTTAATAAATGCTCCAAGGATTCTAAAACTCTGTTTAGTTTTGTTCTAGCATCAAAACTCAATGACGAGTCCTCTTTTGAAATATCCATAAAAATGTACTAACAACTAATTTTTTGAAAAAAATAAGGCCTAAATCAGAAAAGTTTCACGAGTAAAAAAGTTTACTTTCAAGAAATACATATACTGACGAAATTTCAAACGAATCGGATGAAAATAGTCAAAATCTTGGGATGACCCCCTAAAGTACAAGCGTCTCAGAATTTTGGACGCAGTTGTCCGCCGTGGTAGCTATTAGACCATTAAGATAATTGTGGTAGCATCAATTCCCCAGAAAATTCACATTAGTTTAATTTTAACAGTATTTTTCATAGAAACAGGCCTTCAAAATTTAATTTGTTCATATTGAAAATCCGTTTTCGGTAAAAATTGAACAGATCAAGCATCAATTACCATATGATGACATTCATTTTGATGTTATGCGCACAAAACTATATGCCTATGACACTGCGAAAAGTTTTTTTATTGATCGAAGTAAAGAAAGATTCCTCAACACAACTATGAGCCTCCTATTGTAGCTGATTTTTTATTGAACTGAGTACATACACACTGACGAAGTCGAGATAGTTCAGACTTCATTCTGCTTTTGAAATAATTTCAAAATCAGAAAGTAACCGTCAAAACACCTATAGGGCATCGGCTGCAAGGAAATCAATGCGATGTTCAAAATAGCCCCGAGCTTGCTGGTCGTCTGCTGTAGCGCGACTAATCTACATGGTGCCCCCATAAATGTACTCATTCTTTGACTTCTCAATGCTAAAATATTTTATTTTGATATGTATTGATGCTGACACAAATCTAACGAGTTCAATAAAAAGAGAACATTGTGTTGATAAAAATCTATGTGCCCATAAAAAACTTAATTTCATCTGAAAAAAATATTTGAGTTACAGTTAGTCAAAGAATGAGTGCATTTTTTGCGACACCTAATTTGTAGCAGTACTACCGCCTCATGCTTCATAAGTGAGAATTGAAATTACTAAAAACAGGACGTGCTGGACTCAAAATTGTTATGAGCTACTAAGACGCAATTTTCATGCTTTACGAATAGTATTCCGTTATCATAAAGATCACTGCTTACCATTTCCGCTTCCCTTACTTTAAAACAGAGGGAAAACATTTAAATCCCACTTACAACTTTATTTTGAAATAGTTGTCATTCGTTGCATAGATTGACAGCTATATAAACTCTGAAGAGAAATGATAGGAGTTAAGAAACTAAATACCCAATTACATCAGCCAGTCAACATGAAGACAGGATCACTAACACTCTTTCAACTACTGGCATCTTTTAACTAAAATCACTTGCCTTTCGTTTGATCACAAATTAAAATCATGAAGTTGTATATGTCATCGTGATAAGAAATTTAACGTTCAGGTCAGCTACAACAACATCCAAGTTTAAAGTGGACTCTTTCACTTCTATTTCAACCGTATAATTTCAACATGAAGATTGCACCGTATAATTTCAACATGAAGATTGCATCAATACACAATTGTGTCGCTCATATTCCGATCTCTGCGCCCCTGCTCGAACCGCCCGAGTCCGCTCCGCCTATCCCTCTGCTCTGCGGATCGATTGGACCTTAGGTTTTTCGAGCGTAAAATCCGGAGTGTGAGCCTCAAGTGCGCCGGTTTTACACGGATCCCAAGCCGACCCAAATCGAATGAGGTCTTCATTTCAATGCGATATTGGCGTGCAAATGCGATTGTGGTCCTTGTGCTAAATGATGAGGCCCGTCCCGACAGACTCGCCTAGTGCGTGGGTTGAGCGATGGAAGAAACAGAGTTGGGAAGGTGAAAGTTGCGGGATTGTAATTTTATGAAGCGAACACAACATGAGACGGAGAAACGATCGTAAAATAGCGGGCAGGAAAGTCTTTACTACAGGAAATAAGAAATCGTGAAGATTATAAAATGGTTTAAGGCACAAAGTCCCAAGAGGAAGTAGGAGAGTTTAAAATGGATTATAAGTTGTATCCATTGTAATTTATTTATACAGATCTGAATGGTCTACCTGACCTAACTTAATCTAACCTAACCTAGTCAATCCAAACCCAAATTGATTAACTAAAATTGTTTATACCGGCTTTGTGGCGCAGTGAGACTCCAAGCGTCATCGCGATATCGTGGGGTTGCATTACATCCATGACTCCAGCAACTCCACGGTTGCTCGTACAAATCGTGATGACATTGTAATAGACGGAGATTTTGCGCCATTTGTGATGGATCGATGGGACCAAATTAAGTTACCTTGCATTTATCGTTGATTCCCCATATATAGAGGATGACCAGGCATTTAAAAATCTCTAGGTACGTGCAGTGATACTTTTTTATCATTGAAAGCACGAAAAATTTTACTGTAGGTGTAGATGAGCTTCTTTGAACCCAACATTGGACTGCGCCCTTAGATAAAAATATATAAATTAAGAAAACATTGTACTAACCCATTTTGCCGATAAATCAGTAGATTAGGTTCTAAACTTCTGTTATTTTCAGATAGATCACAGTGTTAAATGTGTGACTAATTTGTGACTGTTTGAAATTAGTTTTTGTAGGAGGAACATTTATTTTGTGTCATCGGCTACATCGTTGATAAATGTTAACGCATTGTATGTGCTAAGTTTAGTGTCGATCATCATTTCAGTCGATCGTACAAATCAATTTTTTTGCCATCATCATGAAATATTCTAATATTGACTTCATGGAGCAATATTGAAATATCACCCTCATCTCGAAGTAGCAAAATGTTGTCCTTATCATGAAATTTTGAAATATTGCAATCATTGTGAAACATTAAAATATTGCCCTTATCGTGAAATATTCCCCTCATAGCAGAATACTGGAGACAATGTTCCTTAATTGCTATTTAGGTAATTTTCTTTTTCGTTTTTAACTTAGTCCTCGTCAGCTTTTGATGCCGTGATACTTCATGTAAAATTCGAATATCATGAAGTCAGAGTAACTTCCACTATGCACTTACCTATGCTTTTAACACCTGGTCTCAGGGTCGGCCCAATCAGCGCTCACACACTGGGCCACACAGCGGAAATCACGAGCAAAACTTTCACAAGGAATGAATTCATAGCTTGTGAAAATCTGATAAGATATAATGAATATTCCTCTTTTCCATCTAAGAACTCTAGATTCTTCTAATATCAATAAAAATTATGAACTACCTTTAATTCTTATCTTATGCGTTAGTGCACTTATCAATTTTTACAGTTATGTAAGGACGGGGTCTCCCGCCGACAAACCTGTCTTGACTAAAAGTTTTTCGTTTTTCCATTCCATTTCCTTCACCTCGACTAATTCCTGAGAGCTTTCAATTTTGAAACGCAGTTGTGGTGACTCGCTTCAAATTTTTATCTACTATTCGAGACCAAAAAAAAAACACTCTCAAATTTACGAAGCTTGAATATTTTTTGCACAGCCTTCGACATGCGTTCATCATTCCCTACCACTCAAAAAACCCATTCCTATTTCATTCTCTCAACTCGTAGCTATTTTCGCTATGCCACAATGACTAGAAAGGTCTTCATATTTGTTTTTCTAATTTCATAAAAGTTTCCGTTGCAGTCATGGGGGCCAGCTCTCTTCCTCCCTCCGCTTGTAAATCCTGATGCTGCATGCTCGCCACTCGTCTCCAAGGCAACAGTTCAGCTTATAGTCTCTACTCTATCATCTCTCAAGCGGAGCATATTGGAAAACAGCATTTTCCTTACACAGGTATTGGCGTTATTTTGTTCCCGACACTTCTCTGAACTCTGTTCTATATGACGTGAAATAACCATAGGCCAATTGTTGCATACTTAGATGCTCCAGCATTAAATTTTTCAAGAAGAAGTCTGTCTTATTAATTGTTTGGTGCACTGACAAAGTGATGCATGCGAGCCACTTATAAAAAACCAAAAGTTCGTAAACCTATGATCAATCACAAGCTCCTTGTTTATGAGACTAAAGTCAAGTTCATCACATCACCTGAGAGTACTTTCGAGCTCTTTCACTAAAAGAGGTTAAACTTACACTGAAAGTGATCACGGGCAAGCCTCTATATATACTCGTATATCGTTACTGAAAAATGTTCCAAAGTAGTTCAAGCATCAGTTGTAATGATAGCTATCAGTCCGAGATATTGCCTTGAAAATATTACATGGAAGGTAGCAATGATGAACTCAGATGCCCTTGTGATGCAAATTTTATCAATTGTAAATTTTTCTATGTCTCAGGTCGAACTGATTTGGCAGAAACGTCTCAACGTTTCAAGAGAGTTAGCATTCAACACGAATGACTTGATTCCCTCTCGCTTTGCTCCATGGACCACTTACACCACCTCCTTATGTACATCCTCCACGATCTGCAAACGTAGCACCTCAATTGCTAAGAAACACATTTCGGGGAGAAGTCTATAATTTTTACAATCATTCTAATCTTTCATATTCTATCGCACAATTTTTATAGCTCTCAATATAAAATTTTGGAAGACTGCTGAAAAATATAAGCAAACATTTTCGCAGCACTGGAGAGTATCTCAATTGCACTTTACGATATATATATATATATATATATATATATATATATATATATATATATATATATATACATGACGTTTTCGAAAATATTCTCCACTTGAAAAATGAGGATCCTAATTCTGATAATGCAATCATTTCAACCCTTTGACGATAACTAAGCAATTACCTAAGCCAAAATTTTGTACACAAGGAAACAAACCCAAAATAATTAACGCTAATTGTTTTTGCTAATTGTAACGAATTATTTTCATTCTCAGGACCGTACAAAAGAGCCGCGCACGTGTAAAAATATCCAATTTAAAATAGGTTCAGAGAAAATATTCAGAGCTAAACCAATCGTGCATCAAATTTTTAATTTGACCACTCTCATCCAGATGTTGATTCGAGAGTAAGAGAGCAAATCAATACAAGATACAGGCAATAATGTCTTGGTTATTGCGCTGCTTACTAGCTTGAGGATGCGAACTCTCACGTACAAAAGTCGGACATTCCGCCAGCGGTTAAGTCTGTTAATCTTTGGTTAAAATGAGTGATTTTGTGCAGCACGAACTGTAATTCAGTTTGAAAATAAATGACGACCTTCCAGATACAAAGGGAAATAGTTAAGCTGAATAACGAAAAAAAATTAGCTATCGTTCTAAACATATATAAAACTGCATGCAAAGAGTAAGGCCGACCTTAAAAAACGCTTTGAAATGGGGAAGGAAAAATTCAGCGTGGGAGGGAGAAGGAATTTAAAGCACTCACTCATTCAGTTAGCGATACCTAACGCTATACCGCGCGCATGTACAGTCGAACTAAAGCGATCTCTGTGGGCGAAGAGCCTATATTTAGGCGCCACCTACACGTTCCTTCTCTCTGAAACACGGTCTCTATGTGTGCCACCCACACACTCCTCTCTTTGTGCTCTCTTTGTGTGCCACCCACACAGTCCACGCAATCCTTCTGCGTGAAGTACGTATTCTTCGTGTGCCATCCCCGCATTTTTTTCAGTATGAAACATGCTTTCTTTCCGTACCATCCCACTCATTTTGCTTAAAGCATTGATTCTTTGGAAGCTGCACGAGCAACTCTTCTGCTTAAAACGCGAACGTTCCAAACACGCCTCCTACCCACGAAGTAGTGCGTAGGAGGCGTGTTTGGAGCCCTGCCGCCAACGCACAACAGGGGAAAACACTCAGCCAAAAATACTTCCCTCTGCTATAGAATGTCATTCAGTTTTAAACAATTTAAACAATTTAAACAATTTAAACAATTTATTTACCACAGGAGATACAGAGGTAGGTGATACAGAGGTAGAGTTTTACTTAAGTCTAGTACAATGGTCAAATTTGAGTATAGCTACCTGTGGGCCCGAATAAGTTCAGCGACTTCTAGGGCATCCTACCATCACGCTATTCTAGGGTGTACAAAAGTTTAACCTAGTTCACTTAACCTAGTTTCGCATTAGACTGATCATTGAGATGATTAACTCGATATTTTACAAGTCGGCTATATTTAACAGTATGTTCGATAAAACGATTCAAGAGCAGAGAGAAGATTGGTTATGGTACACAAGGCAAGTTACATTATGACATTATCATTAGTTACATGTAGGAGGCAAGATTTCGACACGGTGATCTTACACTACTAGTATTCTGATAGGAAGTGAGACTCAAGATGTCTTTTGAATACTTTGTACGAATTACATTCACGGATCTCTGCAGGTATAGAGTTCCAAGTTTTGGTTCCAACGAAGAGAATACTGTGTTGCGACTTGGCCTTTGAATAATAAGGAAGCATGAATTTACTTCTATTTCGGGTTAAATGGTCGTGATGACCAGTTTGCGCAGTCAATAATTGTCTTAGGCTATTGTCGCCATCATTTCTTAATGTTTTGTAAATGAAATTACAGATGGAGATTTTGTATAGATCCGAAAGTTTAAGTATTTGTAAATTTTTGAAAGAATCATTTGTGTGAGCATTATATTCTAGGTTCTTTACCGCTCTGACAGCCCTTTTCTGCAGAGTAAAAATTTTGTTGGTTTTATTTTTATCAGTTCCGTGCCATGCTTCTATTCCGTATTGCAAGTATGGAGAAATGAGCGTTCGGTAGAGCATTTGTAAAGCTGTTTCAGGCAGAAAATTTTTAACTTTATTTAGGATTCCGATGGATTTTGATAATTTAGAACTAATATGAGTGATGTGCTCTTTGAAGGTTAGATGTTTATCTATTATGATGCCCAGAAACTTACATGAGTTGGTTTCTTCGATTTCACCTTCGCCAATTTTAATGCATGGGAGAGATACATCTTTCTTGTATGAGAAAGTAATATAATTTGTTTTATCGATATTTAGGCTTATTTTATTAGCTTTGAGCCACGATGAAACCTTGTGAAGTTCAGTATTTATACTCTCCACAATCATAGCAGGATTTTGGTTCGGAAGGACCGCAGAAAGCGTACTGTCATCGGCAAAAAGTATGAATTTGAAGAATGATGTAGATTTTACAATATCATTGATAAAAATCAGAAACAAGAGAGGCCCGAGAACAGATCCTTGTGGAACTCCATGGCTAATTGTCTGTGGGTCTGATTTTGCGTCGTCAATGACAACGTATTGCTTCCGATTTGTTAGGTATGATCTGAACCAATCATGGGCAATCCCTCGAATGCCATAACAGTGTAGTTTCGATAATAGTATTTTATGGTCCACACAATCAAATGCTTTTCGGAAGTCAAGAAATACAGAGAAGACAGGCTTTCCTTCATCTATATTAGAATAGAGGAATTGTAAATGATTTAATATAGCCTGTGTTGTTGATTTTTTAGAGCGAAAACCGTATTGTTTATCGTAAAGAAATGATTTTTGTTCAAAATAAGAGTACACTTTTTTATACACAATCTTTTCGAATACTTTGCTAATAATTGGTAGAATGGAGATAGGTCGATAATTGTTTACACAGGTTTTTTCACCACTTTTAAAGATAGGGGTTACTCTAGCAACTTTGAGGGAGTTCGGGAAAGTGCCTAGTAAGAGAGACTGGTTAATAATATTTGATATCAGTGGGGCTACAATGTCAGCAATAACTTTAAGTACTTTAGTCGGAAACGTTTGTAACCCACTCGATTTATTTTTCATGTTGTTTATGCACGTAATTACATCGGAGGAGTTTGTAGGCGTAAAGAAAAAGGAGTCGGGTTCTCGAATATGATCCATAAATTCCAGGTGATCAGTAGGTTCACTTGGAATACCATCAGCTATTGTTTTCCCTACGTTTACGAAGAAGTTGTTAAAGAGATTAGCAATTTCTTTCTTCTCATGATATTTTACATTATCTTGAACAACATATTCAATTTTCTTTTTATCGGCATTATTCGGTTTACAGCAGGAGTTAAGGAGATGCCAAATCTTTTTAACGTCAGTTTTGAATTGAGTAAACTTGAGCGTAAAGTAGTTCTTTTTTGATGTTCTTATCTGGTTTGTTACATAGTTTCTAAATCGGTTATATGTTTCTCTAGATATTCGTCCTTCGCAAAGGAGGGCTAGGTACGCTTGACGTTTCTTTATATTTATCACGATGTCTCTGGTAATCCAGGGCTTATGTTTATTTTTCGGGGTAACTGTACGAGTTACAATTGGGCAACACTGATTGTATGCGGTCATTATAGTTTCAGTCAACTTTACTACTGCTTCATCAATGCTCGTAGTATTATTGTTTTGTTGAGAGATGTGCAATGTAGGCATTGATTCTTCTAGAACGGTGCGCATTTCTTCAAGATTTGATTCGTTTATTTTACGATATGAGTAAGTTTCAGCCCGTGCCTTGGTGCAAGCAATATAGACATTTTTCTTAATAAGAAAAACTGGGAAGTGATCTGATAAGTCAGAAGTAATTATTCCAGCAAGAAAATCACTAGGGTCTGTCATAAAGATATTGTCAAGCAGCGTAGCACACTCTGAGGTTATTCGTGTAGGCTTTGTAATGATCGGAAGGAAGGATTGAGACTGAAAGGTAGTTAGGAAATTAGAGATTGGTTCATGGCTTTCATGTTTCAGTAGATCATAATTGAAGTCACCGCATATTATTATGTCATTGTATAAGGGCCTGTTGAACTGAGAAATAATACGATTCAATTCATTCAGGAAGGATATAGGACAGGCTGTAGGAGGCCTATACACCGTTCCAAGCACAATGCGTTTACCATCTCTAAAAAGTTCTACGAAGAGTGATTCTATATGATCCTGATTCATGGTTGCACTTGCAATGGTTCTCGAGTCTATGTGGTTAGATATATATGTGCTGATGCCTCCGCCCCGCTGGTTTTTTCTTAGCGAATGGTAACTATGATAATTTTCAAATCGAATCATGTCTTTAGTCGAGTCATCTAGCCAGCTTTCGGTGAAGCTAATCACGTCTAGGTTATATTTAAGTTCAGTAATAGTACATTGTATCTCTTCCAATTTTGGATAGAGTGACCTACAGTTCCAACACAGGAGTGAGAAATCTCGGTCAGTTATTTGTATAGTTTCGTTGAATTCTGATATATTAGTATACCTACACTCTTGAGAGTCGTTTAGGTTTGGATATATTCTGTTCAAATGATTGAAATCTGGATCGATTTCCTCAAATATTACAGGGTGATCAGTCATTTAAAATAAGTAAAAGTAAGAATTAGGTACTATAGAGCTTAAGACGAAATACAGAGTCAAGCTTAAAGGGATATTTCAGTCTAAAAAGTAGCTTATTAAGTAAGAGAGAATAGAGTAAAAAAGAAAAATCTAGCGCGATTTCGTGAGTACACACAAACTCAGTCCATGAGCGAGTGATAATGGAGTTCAATATCACAACATTGGTGCAAACAGATTGCTAAGGGCGTTTTCGCAAGTTCACATACAAACAGGTAATAAATTTCTAAAGATTATGACGACAATGATACAATCAGTTAATATGGTTTACGCGTAATAATAACTGTAGTGGTAAATAGAGAAGAATTCACAGTAACATTGGTTGGTGAAAAATTACTAATTGCGATGTTACAAAATGTGACACACAGTTGTCATAGATGTTTACACACACATCTATTATTTATTTGTTATAATATTGGAGTTCGATATCACTACATTGGTGCAAACAGATTGCTGAGGGCGTTTTCATAAGTTCACATACAAGAGGGAATAAGTTTTAAAGATTATGATGACAATGATACAATCAGCTAATATGGTTTACGCGTAATAATAACTGTAGTGGTAAATAAGGAAGAATTCACAGTAATATTGGTAAGTGAAAAATTGCTGATAGATTATAATGACAATGATATAATCAGATTATAAGAAGATTACAACGACAATGATATAATCAGATTATAAGAAGATTACAACGACAATGATATAATCAGCTAATATGGTTGTACGATGGCAGTGGAGGGCAGAAGCGATTATCAGATTATAAGAAGATTACAACGACAATGATATAATCAGCTAATATGGTTTACGCGTAATAATACTTAAGTGGTTAAGAAGAGAAAAAATTCACAGTAACATTGGGAGGTAAAAAATTGCTGATTGCGTTGTTTCAAAAGTTCACACACAGCTGTCATAAATGTTTACAAGCACATCTGTTATACACTTGTATAGATTCAGGTTGAACGAGCATCACGTTGAGGTTTACTGACATGATACCTAATTGAGGTTAAATTAATACGAAATTGACATATTTAGGGGATGAATATGAAATTGACTAATTTAGGGGATCACCTAGTCTAGGGAATTTAGGGGATCACCTAATGACAATGATATAATCAGCTAATATGGTTTACGCGTAATAAAAAAACTTTAGTGGTAAAAAATGAAAAAAAAAATCACAGTAACATTGGGAGGTAAAAATTGCTGATTGCGTTGTTGCAAAAGTTCACATACACCTATCATAAATGTTTACAAACACATCTGTTAAACATTTGTATAGATTCAGGTTAAGCTAACATCAGGTTGAGGATAAGCTGATGTGATATCTAATTGGGGTTAAACTAGCACGAAAACTGACAATCAAATTGAGGAGATCACCTAGTCTAGTCACCCATGACTTGTTTTGATGTCATATTGAGTTGTTGCATCAGGTATTGCTCGAGGTCATCTGGCGTGTTGATCTCGCGGCGTCTTGAATCTGGGTTTCCGGGGTTAACTATGAAAATGTTTCCATCCTGTGTTTTTGGGGTTCCAACTTTATCCGGGAATTTCCTTTTGGCCATCCTCAGAATGTACATGGCGTTAGCTCGTGAAGGTATGAGGTATTCATTTATGAAGAAGAACTTTGGTTTCTTTTCTCGGCAGGCGTTGTGAATTTCACGTTTTTTGTTGTAATCTTTTAGTTCAAATGCAATGTTTCTTTGATCTACGTTCCCAGTTACTGGTTTTTTCCCCATTCTTGTAGCTGACGTCATATCAGTGTCGGAGAGGTCAATGTTGATCTTGTCCTTCAGGAGTTTGCAGACTGTATCCTTACAGATTTCGTTTGCGTGAGATTGCGGTATTTCCCTTCCAGAAATGACGAGAGTACATTTTTTGTCTTCAATGTCTCGGCGTTGATTATTTTTTTCCAACAGGTCGAGGCGGGAGGTTAAGCTATCCATTTTCTTGTTCTGTTCATCGAGAATTTTTTTGTGTTCCGCTTCTTTTGTTCCAAATAGCGTTTTAAGGTGGCTTATTTCATTTTGCATTTTTTCAATATCACTATTAAATTTTGTCATCACTGAATCGAAGTATTTTATTAAGACAGAGTTTACAATAGTTTCTACTGGTAATTTTTACATGTTTTCTCCCTGCTTCTTTGTTATAGCTCGCAGCTCAAACTCTATTTCGGTACTTCCTTGTCCTGCATCCTAGTTCTCTCGCATCTTCGTCTACCCGCAGCTCCGCACACAAAATTCAATAAGAATGTCAGTGATGGTCGAGAGAGCTGCTCCATGACGGGTAATGTTTGAAGTGGCGCCTGGGGAGAAAGAGGATGTGAGGGGCAGGGGAGTTAGAGGGGAATGAGGAGAACGTGTAGGGGCGAGGAAAGGCTGTGGAGGTTAGTGCACTCAATAAAGCAGTAGAAAATACTACGTTGATGGCGGACGAATGTCCTCATGAGGATGGAAAAACAAGATTTGACAGCGTGTTGGAAGAGGATAAGGAGTGAAGAAGAAATAAAAAATGCTGTGATGTGAGGGGGAATTCAGTTTCGTACATATTATGGATAAAAAATTATGATTTTAGTAATGATTTATCATTAACTGGTACAAATTCCCCTAAGAAGCTTATTGGAAGCACAGGAAAGTAAAAATGAACTTAGTCGTCAAAGGGAACAATGAATGATTGGAAAACAATGACAGAGGTCGGAATGAAATTTCTGAGAATGCATATTGAAAACATGGAATGGAATGAAAGAATTCGGAATGAAATATTGAAAGTATCGCATATTGAAAGCAAGGAATTGAATGAGAAAAATGAACATCCTTCTAGAATAAGGAAGTTATAATTTAGAGCTACGTTAAAAGATGCTAAAAACTGCAGAGAGTGTGTGCTCGATGAGCAGCGCTTTTCCGTGAGTTCCGTCACCACCTCGAGCAAGACGAATTGCCTTTGGACGGACCTTCACCTGGTTTGTGACAACAACGGCGCGTGTCTACAAAACTTCGCAAAAGCGCTAAAGTGAGAGAGCAGTGAAGGTCATACTGTCTTGAATTCTCTGCTTGGACTCTAATTTCGACACTTTTGAATCTCTAGTTTTGGGATGACGGGCTCTCTCTTTCTCGAAAAGTTCCGCCGTTCGCCTGCAATTTTGACGCACGCGCTCCTACAAAATGCGCACGTACGCGCTGTCAGGAGGCCATCATTGCGGGCTGAGAGCCGTATAATGTATGCATGGAACTCCGGCAGCCATATAATATACTGCTTTTCAAATGCCTCCAACAATACCGACACACAAAGAATGACGCGGTTTTTAATTTTACGCTCAACGCGACGGCGGCGCACGCAGACAAAGGCGAGCTTCTTGCGCCGGCTGCTGATATTTAGCTCCGGTGCAGCGCAGGTTCCAACGAACCCAAGAGTTGAGCTCCAAAATGTAGGATGTGAGTGACGAATTCAGTGGTGTAATAATAAAATTTTTAGATGCTCACCACTCTACGTTAATTTCACTGCTGCCTTTGGTAAAATTTGAGCAGTAAAATTTTCACCAGAATTTGAGCTATAGAATTTTTTGGTTCGCCACCGTTATCGGGTTTAGTTATGTTAGTGCCCTCTATATCTCGAATTGTTGTAATTATTTAATATGCTCCTTTAGATTTATAATTTAAGTTTTGATGTACCGGGAAGTACCACGCACGTTGTTATAACATTCATCATAAGTACAATTTCAGAGTAAATAATCTATGTCGGATTTAACAACCTAATTTCTAGTACAAACAAGTTATTTTTTCAACATGCTAAAAACACCGGATGGCTTGTACCGGCTTTCCCCAAAAACACGTATTCACGAATTTTAGATGTTAATTTCATTATATACCTCAGATGCCGTGCAACAGTTTCACTCAGATAATATCTTTACCTTATATTTCTTTGAGGTGCACCTTGATAAATATGGAATAAAAATTTTCTTATAATAGATAACTGATATCAAATGCGTAAAGGAGTGTAGCATTAATTTTTCGTGGACAATGACCAGATAGAATTTCACTCAAAGTTGTGGAGGCTTTCATGAGAAGCTAAAGAGGATGTTGCGCTATTGAAGCTCGTATCAGTGTTGCCCGATAACTGACCGTGTCATTTGCGCCAGCCCAGTCCCTTTCAATCAATTTTCACGAACGAGATAGGCTCTCGCATCAAGAACTATCTTTAAAACGTATAGTTTTAAAGATAGTTTGCATCCTAGTTGCATACCAGATAGTTTGCGTCCTAGTTAAAGATAGTTCGCAAACGTATCGTTTTAAATATAGTTTCCCTTTTTGAAACGCTGAGCTTGGGAAAGTTTCCCGAAGTCCAAGGCTCATGAAACACTGTATTTTTTATTTTTTATTCAACAACGTCATTGCTCTTCTTACTTTCAACAGTTTTTTAAGTCCTCACATGAAAGGAACCGTGCAGGCCGAACAGTTGAGAACGTAAATATCTTCGTTAATATTAGCATCTGAAAAGGTTTTCAGCGTATTGCAATCTAAAAGAATTTTTTTCCACTACATTCAAGGTTCTTCAATTTTCCTAATACGTACTTTTAGGTGAAATCTTCAACTTTTGACTTCATAATTTAGAACCTAACCTAACCTAACCTAACCTCGACTATTACCGTAAGGTTTGATGGCTTGAAAGAAACTGAAAGTGTCAGTAGCAAGGGTAAACCATCCTGTGATAACTTATCGTTTTTCATATAAATATATGGCCAACAATTGAAAAAGCAGCAGAAATTTGCCGTCCTTATGTAGAGTTCGTGTATCCAGTATACAAGCAGGAGGACGGACTGGCAGACTAGTCAAGCAAACAACACACGGCACACTACGATGCAGTTGGAAAAGGACTTCAAAAAGTGACGAAAATTACAGTCATTACGTAGTACTATAGAATGTGTCTTACAAAGCAGGAATAAGAAAGGAAAAAAAAAGCAAGCAAGAAAGCATCAACTGTGAATAATTATACAGGGGGATAAATTTACATCAATATAACTATGGTACATGTATGATTTCATGATACTTTGTTTTTTAGAGCAATTTAATTTGAAACACTGTAGAATTCAACTCAGTGGGTGTTTTTGAAGCTCATGCCGCCACTGTCATCAAACTTTGCCTGCTGGTGGTGGCTCGGTGCCAGCACCTCCCAGGCCTCATCTCCCAGCCCTCCCAGCCCTCCTATCCTAGCCTTCCTTTCCCCCCACCTCTTCCCAGCAGTCCTCCAGATATCTCGTCCAGAAATTCTTTGTGTTTTTTAAACATCGCCAGTACAACAAAAACAAATTTTCTTCGATATACGAGATCAATGATGTTTTTGAATCATCTTTATTGGAAAAACTGTTTTTGCTTTCCTTATTGAAAATCCTGTTCGCTACTTAACTTTTGATACGGCGCTGAAAGCAAAGCACACACGTTGCAAGTGCCGAATGAAGAATGTTTTTTCGTTCTCGGTTTCAAACGAATAATTTTTCCATAAAATATTGTCATAAAATATAACAATTTCAACAGAGGAACATGAAATTGGAAAATAAATCCAAAAAACTGAATGTACTAAAATGATTTCCTCCGAAAGTGTAGCGTGATGAATGCAACTCGACGTCTGCGAGAAAAAATGCTACGCAACAAGCAAGACTTTTGACACAGATGTTTAGCCTCACGAGCAGTCAGCAGCCTCTCTTTCTCTCTCAGCTTAGCGCTCACTGAACAAGTCATCATGCGTCGTGAACGCATCATGAGCTGTGGTGCTGAACGGAATTTCATTAGATGCCATGATAATATTTTTTGCACCTCGTACAGCATGTTCACCAAGCACTCGAGAACATTTTACGACAGAAATTCATCCCTGGGGAAAATATTTCTTTGAAACCCTTGCACGAGTAACGAAAATCATAATCATTCCCGATCCTTTCATTTCATCATAATCTCTCAAGGTTTTACCTTGAAAATATCCACAAGGCTTGCCTTCCTCGTCAATTTTTTCTTTCGTAAAAACTTTTTTGCAGCATTTTTCTCGCAATTTCTTCTGCGAATACCGGAAATTTTACATGACTTCTAATTCCAAGAAACCACTCTCTAAGCCAGAGAGCATCATCACTCGCAATCTTGTTTGCTAGTGAATTGGCTATAAACCTCAAATTTACACCGGTAATTGCGTGTTGAATTTCCCACGAATTCTATCTAAAAAAACTCCCGGTGATCGTGTTTTAAATTCACCGATTACTTATGAACGCTTTTCTTGGCTCTAGTTTTCCCAGAGTTCGAGGTATCTGCTCCTCTACTTGAAATTTCGTGGTTTACGGCCGCCTCCTCCACAAAAGGCACCTCCGGGCGCGGTCCATTGGCTTTGGCAGGCATCCAACGGCAGCGGCAGCGGCTCGGACGAGGTGAACGTACGCTGTATTTTATTCGGGGCCAAACCGCCGGTTCCTTCTTCACAACAATCTTTGTTCAATATATTGTACTTCTTTGTTTTCTGATTGATTATTTAATTTAATTATTTACTTATTTCATTTAATACTTCAGTTGATTAATTGTTTCGATTATTTAAATAATTCATTTCATTATTTAATTATTGTATTGGATTATTTTTTTGAATAATTTTTACTTCGATTCGATCTTTGAAATTCGCAGTCGTGTGGCCATTTTATCCTCATTTTAAAATTGGTGACAACCAGATATCAGTGCAAGTCTATGGCAATAGTTATAATGAGTGTAATATATCATAATGAATAAAACTCAGTAAAAATTAATGAGAAAAATATTCAGACCTTAAAATATTACCTTAACCTTCTCTTCTTTGATAGGCTGCGTAACTGAGATGTAAAACTAACGCAAAGTGCCTCGAAGTCTGACAATTATGCGCACAACTCACCCAAACGATAAATATTTGTGCAATTAATGGTGCATTTCAGTAACGAGAGAAAGCCCTAATTACAAGAATCCATTCAAATAGGAAGACGGATCCACTGTACATAAGCCCATTTAATGCAAAAATACTCAGAAAAAAATGCAGATGCTGCTATTCAAATGCAGGTATGAATTCTGCACTGTAAATTAGCATAGCTGTTTGGTTACATCATTAGACGCTCCAATGAGTGCATACAGTCTTTGCAGACAAACAACGTAGAATTAATAGATGAACATTAAAATTGTACCCGTACCATAAAGTACATATTAAATTAAATCCCAAATTTGCCTGCCTTCTTGCCCTACTTACCATCACAATCACGAGTCCATCTGCACTCAAAAAAAAGTATTTTCTTCCAGCTTATTTCAATCACAAAGACACCCTGGATTTTTAACTCTTGAAATATCCAAACGCAAAGACACGACTGTCATGTTGCAACCTCAGCTCCGCTGGCTCGCTCGTTGCCACCGTCACTCGATCATAATTAGCGAGGCCATTGAGCCTCTCTCTCTTGCACCCCAGAAATCTGGCGGATGCGAAGTAGGTCGGTCGATCGTCCTCCGAACTTGTTCATTCGATCATGCAGATGAGATGAGGCGGGATCTGAAAGGCCTCACCTCGCCTACTGATGGTCGCTTTAAGCAGCTGCGTGATCGAGTAGCCGGCTCCCTCAACCCTCACTTCAACTTGTGTTTGGACAACCGAACACGGAGTAATATTTATTGTGCTTGCGCTGTCTTTTCTTCATATTTCCTCTGGTTCATAGGATACCAAACTCCCAATAGCAACAAATGAACAGAAACGTCGAAATTTTTTTTGTGCATGCGCTGTCTTTTCTTCATATTTCCTCCGGTTCATGGGATACCAAACTCCCAATAGCAACAAATGAACAGAATACGTCGTGACATTTATTGTGCTCGCGCTGTTTTTTCTTCATATTTCCTCTGGTTCATGGAACGCGAAACTCCTAATAGCACTAATTGAACAAAACATGTAGCAGTATTTATTGCGCTTGAGCGATTTTTTCTCCATATTTCATCCTGATTCTCGGAAAGCGTAACTCCGAATAGCAACAAATGAAAAGCTGACCCCTATCAGCAACGAATATTTATTCTGAAGAAAAGCGGCAAGAGCAATACCTCGACTAAATGTTGACGATTCTATTAGAGAGTTCAGACACAGATTTTAAGTTAAACTAACCTGAATTTAAAGTATGCTATGCAGCGTTAAAGTTCATCACAGACTTTCCTTTCTCAAAAGCTATCTTGGCGACTTTTTGTTTTCGAAATTTATTCAATAGTTTTAAAGTGACATTGACAGCTCCGGTTGTCTAGATGTAAATGCAATTTGCCTTTTCTTTAATTTATTATCAACAGTTTTGTTCTTGATATCACCTAGATGAAACTTGGAAGCAGCTTGCTTTGACATATTTCTTTTTTGTAATATTTTACCTACGATAGGATCCGTATGATGGTATAGTATAGTATTGAAAGTAATATCAGTCACCCTATCACAAACAAATGCCTTACCGTAACTTCCGAAAAATATGTGCGATATTCAATGAAGAATCTGAGGTCAAAAACTAATTTAGATGCTACATATCAGATCTCGCAGTGCAAAAATATATTGTACTACAACTCACGGACAATAATTTGGGATAAAATGAAACGTTCGCTGCAGACTAGCCTTATGTCATTGTTCCTTCCTTAACGAAAAAAAAATAGTTTATACACATACCTTTGTTTTCTACGGCTCCCCAAACGAAAAAATTACAATTAAATGTTCCAGAAATAAAACTAACAAGCCCATTTCAATGTAAGACAAACTACCTCATAGCCATAACTTGAGCACCTCATAATTTTAGTACTTTTTGAAGCACAATAAAATTTTAAAAATCAATCGCCTAACCCGAAAGAAAGTACCCTGTTTCAGTAACAAGACCTCTACGTCGTTGTATTTACTGTTCGACAGCCCAGGCTTGGTGTTTGAAAATTCATTGAGGAGATATTGTGAGCGGCTTCGACGCGCCGAGGGAATCTTTACGACCGCTTTATCACGAGCACCGTAAAAATTTGCCCTAAGTTCAATTAAGGCGAGCACTTAGGCAAATGAGTCGAGGGGAGGAGGGCTGCGATGCCGGAGACCGAGTTGGGAATGGAGGGAGGGAAGCAGAAACAATGGCAGGAAAATGGAAAAGTTTGATGGAGCGATATTACATAAATAAATTAATAGAAATTGTCTCAGATACGACGGATCGAGTAATTTTAAACAAAGAAAAATCGTTTCGTTGAATATTATAGATGAAGCGACTCTGAATGAATAAATAAGCATACATATCAAGTATCAATTAATAAGAATGGAGCAATATTACATAAATAAAAACTCAATGGCTTAAATGTTGAAAATGGGGCGATGTTAAAACAGAAAAGTAAGCGATCAAAATATTGCATACTGATCATCAAGATGTAATAACTACCAAATGATAATGAGTAATGAGCAAGCCTGGTGACAAGTGCACATGCATACTTGCTTATAGTTGGGATACTTGAAGTCTTGAAGTCTGAAGTCTGTTTAACAATCTAAAATCCTAGCAAAATTATATTCCATCGTTAAGAAATGCGTTGACTTATACGTTATTCGTGCTTAATTGCAACATTACAGTATCAAGAGCAGCATTAAGTCTTTCTCCCTATCAAAATAAATGTTTTCACACTATGAAACTCCTGCTAAAATAGGGCTTAAATACCAGGGCATTTTAGTCGCAAGCAATCAACTTTATCTGAAAACCTCTCACTATCATTGCACACCAGGTATTTTTCGTTTACTTTTATCAATGCTGCATCACGCGTGGCAGGTTGCTTGGCAAACGTGTCATCTTAGCTCTCTTGTCACGCAACTCAAGTCTTGCGCAGGATACCAATGCAAGTACGTCTGGTTGCACAGGATGCCAATGCAAATACGTCTGGCCGCACAGGACGCCAATGCAAATACGTCTGGCCGCACAGGATGCCAATGCAAATACGTCTGGCCGTACAGGACGCCAATGCAAGTGCGTCTGGTAGCACAGGACGCCAATGCAATTACGTCTGGTTGCACATGATGCCAATGCAAATACGTGTGGCCGCACAGGACGCCAATGCAAGTGCGTCTGGTAGCACAGGACGCCAATGCAATTACGTCTGGTTGCACATGATGCCAATGCAAATACGTGTGGCCGCACAGGACGCCAATGCAAGTGCGTCTGGTAGCACAGGACGCCAATGCAATTACGTCTGGCTGCACAGGACGCCAATGCAAATACGTCTGGTTGCACAGGATGCCAATGCAAATACGTCTGGCCGCACAGGACGCCAATGCAAGTGCGTCTGGTTGCACATGATGCCAATGCGAATACGTGTGGCCGCACAGGACGCCAATGCAAGTGCGTCTGGTAGCACAGGAAGCCAATGCAATTACGTCTGGCTGCACAGGACGCCAATGCAAATACGTCTGGTTGCATAGGATGCCAATGCAAATACGTCTGGCCGCACAGGACGCCAATGCAAGTGCGTCTGGTAGCACAGGACGCCAATGTAAGTATGTCTGGCTGCACAAGACGCCAATGCAACTACGTCTGGCTGCACAGGACGCCAATTTCAGTACGTCTGGCTGCACAGGACGCCAATGCAAATACGTATGGCCGCACAGGACGCCAATGCAAGTGCGTCTGGTTGCACATGATGCCAATGCGAATACGTGTGGCCGCACAGGACGCCAATGCAAGTGCGTCTGGTAGCACAGGACGCCAATGCAATTACGTCTGGCTGCACAGGACGCCAATGCAAATACGTCTGGTTGCATAGGATGCCAATGCAAATACGTCTGGCCGCACAGGACGCCAATGCAAGTGCGTCTGGTAGCACAGGACGCCAATGTAAGTATGTCTGGCTGCACAAGACGCCAATGCAACTACGTCTGGCTGCACAGGACGCCAATTTCAGTACGTCTGGCTGCACAGGACGCCAATGCAAATACGTATGGCCGCACAGGACGCCAATGCAAGTGCGTCAGGTAGCACAGGATGCCAATGTAAGTACGTCTGGCTGCACAGGACGCCAATTTAAGTACGTCTGGCTGCACAGGACGCCGATGCAAGTGCGTCAGGTAGCACAGGACGCCAATGTAAGTACGTCTGGTTGCACAGGATGCCAATGCAAATACGTCTGGCCGCACAGGACGCCAATACAAGTACGTCTGTCAGCACAGGACGCCAATGCAAGTACGTCTGGCTGCACAGGACGCCAATGCAAGTACGTATGGCAGCACAGGTCGCCAATGCAAGTACGTCTGGCTGCACAGGACGCCAACGCAAGTACGTCTGGCTGCACAGGATGCCAATGTTAATACGTCTGGCCGCACAGGACGCCAATGCAAGTGCGTATGGCAGCACAGGACGCCAATGCAAGTACGTCTGGCTGCACAGGATGCCAATTCAAGTACGTCTGGCTGCACAGGATGCCAATGTTAATACGTCTGACCGCACAGGACGCCAATGTAAGTGCATATGGCAGCACAGGACGCCAATGCAAGTACGTCTGGCTGCACAGGATGCCAATTCAAGTACTTCTGGCCATTCAGAATGACAATTCAAGTACGTCTGGCTGTACAGAATGATAATTCAAGTACTTTTGGCCGCGCAACTGTAGTGTCAGAGCAGACTTGCTTTTTTGCCCTCAACGACAGGCGGCTTTAAAAGGTGTTGGTTCGTTGAGAGCAGAGGTTAAAGAACTTAAAAACATCGTCCTAGCGCAAGAACCTCGTTCAACAGAAATAAAGAGTACATTCTAACGTTCAACTAACTACCTGAAACCTGAACGCTCATCGGTGTCAATGCAATACTTTTGCAACACCATGCTTTCCTCTTACAAATCATATCACTCCAGTGCGCCGCAAATCTATGAACCATAAGGCGACTCAAGCCAGGTGAGGGAAAAAATCGAAGCCAAGACGTCAACTGACAGAAGACACCCATTAAATTTTATGATGTCTCTAGTTTCTGTAGCAAAAGAGTTGTTTGGCGTCGTGCCAATGGGGCTCGGTGATTGTTTTCGCCCTGCCGCTTCGCCAACCGATCAACAGATTGCTGCTTCCTTGAGCGACGGCAAAAAGAAAAAACTCGCTCCCGATAACGGTAACTTCAGTGATGGTCAGACAAAATATTGATAAAGTTGTATTCAACGGAAGCGAAGTTAAATTCTAGCGTCTTAGTATTGAGATGTTGAGAAACTAAAGTGTACATACATTGTAGATATCGTTCACTCTTCCTCAACCTTAGAATTTGCATATTAACTACTACGAAATTCTTTAATACTATACTGCTAAGTCCAGATAGCATTGGAATTTGAAATTAAACCAAGGTGTTTTAATTAAACTCGATTTTCAGTTATTTATAAATTTCCACACGACACTCTGGCTGTCGTTTTCATCATTGGGTATGAATGCCCAATATGAGAGAAATGTATCCATATTTAAATTTGAATAGAAAGCCACGATGAACATACATACACTCTTATCAGTAGCATTAACAGACATCTTTAGGTAAAGGATATGCTAGATGAATCTATGTCAAAACTTTGAACAAATTCCTGTATAATTACTACAGGCTTTGATTCAAATCTTGTATTCAAATTTCCCTATATTAGCCGGTTGGCAAGAACTATATTTATGCAGTCTGATAGAGAAATACCCAATGAATTCTCATTCCTACTGAACTCAAATGTTTAAGCTTCTAATTTAGTCTGGGAAGCTTAGTTAAACTTAAAAGTTTTTCGATCCCTCAGCAGTATTTCTTATACGGAATAATCTACAAAACATTGAAATAGTAACTGAATTCAAAATTCGAAAGCCTTAACTCTATTTCTATATTCAAAATAGTTCAAACATCCTATTTACAGCATTGAGTTATTTTGTTAAAATAAAATGTTGGCTCACAATTTTTGATAACATCACATCTACAACTTCGAAGACGATGAAGCTCCCTACGAACATGAACACATCCTGTATTATTGCAACTTTGCAATCAACAGTAATCACGGATCAAACCTGCAGTCTCAATTGCGACGATCACTTTGAAGCGTGAACCAGTCTACCGAGGCGGAGCATCAGCAGAAGCAGTACATTATAGGCGATTATTTTCCGGAGGTCTCTATAAAGGACTCATCAGGGGCCGGAATGCGCTCTATTGAAGAGGGCGCTCGAGCCGCGCAGCGTCTCGACGGCGGTGCAATTGACTGACTTCCAAAGGCGACAAAACTCCGCTCCAAAGAAGCGCCAATAGCTTCATTATGCGACTTAATTATCCCGATTGCCCCTCCGAGTTTAGTGCGGAACTGCTTGGGGAATGCAGGATTAGAAATGAAAATCTGGGTTCTTGATAGGGTTGAATTAACTTTCAACTTACACGTTAATGCGCTTTAAGTTGGACTTGTTCTTTCCGCTTTGAGCTTCAAGAAGAGGGAAGCTTAGTAGTTTTTATGATATTAGAGAAATTGAATGCAAGATTAGTTGAACCAAAACAGATGATTCCTTTTATTTTTTTTTAAATACCCAAATCAATTTACGTCAAACCTATTGAGATTCCATCGATGCTGTGAAGCCTTTTTGGTCGTTATTTTAAAGAAAAGAAACAATTAGAAAGCACTATTTTTGACAAATGACATGTGCTTCCAGCATTTGTGGGTGTTCTGAGCTAGGCTATATGTAAATTACTGTGAAATATTGCTGTTTGAGAGGCGCATATCCAGATAAAAAGATTCGTATCACTCCTGGGTAGAAACAAATAGTTCCCGTTTCTAGACCAAAATCCAAAGTGAATCGATCACTTGTGTGGGGGAAAAACGTTCGCATCTAGAAAGTTTTGCATGTGTTGTGATGGCTCCAGGATAACAGCTGCGAACAATCAAAATCATTTAAACACTTTTGTAACCGCTTCATTCCTAAATTTTTTTAATTTTCGCTAAATTTCCCTTGAATACTGTGAAGAAAAATCCCTTTACGTTCATTACTGTGAAATAAATGTTATAACTCTGATTCAGGAGTACGTCTCTAGTTTTCTTTGTCTGTTTTCTGAAGTTATTGTGAAAAAACAGGGATTTATTTTGAGCACTTCAAAAGGGGTGAGTAATGAAAGGAAATACTAGATACAACTGAAAATTAGAATATTCTCAACACTCAACCGAACCCACAAAAAAACGAGCTCACCGCAATTCCAGAATGGGATCTTCGTTCAGTTCGTAATATGAGTCCAGGAAACTCGAGACCATTAACAGTTTGAGGGAAGGGGAAAAACCTGTTGTGCTCCACAGCTTCCCTTATCGATAGACCCGAGCCTCGCAAAAAGCTGTAACTCCGGCCGACCGCAAGCAAGTTGCGACTTTCTTTCGCCCCTCTATGACTTTTGAGGGAGTAGACTCGAGGGTTATGTCTTAGTTGTTTTTAGTGCACTTCCCCTCGGAGACGAAGACTAATGAGACTGGGAAGCCCTCGCCTCAGCTCGAATAATGTTCGCTTCTGTCACGCGGTGTGAGCAATGAGCCTCGAGACTTGATGTCGTCTTCTCTCCTGCTGCTGCCGCCTGACTTGCCAAACTCAGTAGCTATTGTCGGCGTGGTGCCAAAATAGGGTTTTGGGTGCGCGTGACCAGAATATAAAAGCAATAAAATAGCTGGTATCTCACAATGGTGTGGCTTTTACTAAGTTACTAACGGTATCCATTACACACATACACACAGTATTTTAGAAATGTCAATAATTTAGTAAAGCTAGTATCGCACAATGACTAAGTATTTACTAATTAAATGACGCTTCTGAAATACTATGTGTGAATATCGTTGCTCTTCGGCCCAATTTAAGTTTATTAGTAGCACTTTAGTCAAATCGAGAATTTGAGCTGGGGCCCTGATGCAGTACCGAAGTCCTAAACAAACTCATACGTCACCAATCGGAAATGAAGCCCCTTTAAGAACCCATGAATCGCAAAACGGAGTCGAAACCAATTCTGGAATCCAAGATTTACCGCTTGTAATCGAGCAAGTCTGGAATAAACAGTTCATCGCTTGAAGCCAAAGTCAAAGCCAAGTGTAGAATCCAAGAACCATCGCTTGCAGTCATGAAGTCTGGAAACTAAAAACCCTCTCTCATGAAGCCGAAGTCAAGCAACAAAAATCACTGTACAGAGCCGAAGTCGAGTATGGAGCTCAGTTCACCGATCCAGTGGCCTCCAGGAAGCCCTGGGATCTGGCAGACCTGGGATCTGGCAGACGACGCTCTGTCATGATCCTCCTGCTATCCTATCTCTTATAACTGCACAAATATTGTGCAGCTTTTGATGCAAAAAGTGCTGTTATTTCATATAATGCGGAATTCTATTCATTTATTGCTTATTTAACCAGAATTTTTGGAGCATTTGTTCTGTGAATTATTGGCAAATTTTCGCTGGTCGGGTCTTTGCTAAAGCTGTTTGGAAACAACGAGACATTCTGAAATTTCTCTGTTGGTTCAAGTCCCTGGACGATGATTCATCGTCTACCCTCGCCCCTCTGCCATCCCTCACTCTCAGCTCTGCAATGGAGATCTTTTTTATACCTGTTTCTTGAGCATGTTAAAGTAAAGCTTATTTTTTAGCTGATAAACAACTCGTTGAAATGTATCGCTTAGAAAAAAATTGAAAATCGTCTTCATGGCAATAAGGGTTTGTATCAATAATGCAATCGTACTTGATGTATTCCAAGCGTTGAAACTTAAAAAACTGCCAATTGAGTAAATTTTGTGACGAAAGCAAAGCTCTTAAGGCATTACATTCGTGAAAATAACGATGAAGAAAAAATATGTAAAACAAATGTTTGGTAAGCTTGCACTGTTGACCTGGTGCATCATTTTCCCGAGTGCATCTTGTTGTGACACCTCCGTCTCAGGAGTTAACTCAAATGCCTCTTTTTAGGTTTATAGGGGCTTCAAGTGGTTAAATACATATTAATAATCACAACTGTAGAACATTTAAATTCGTTCCATAATAAGAGTCGGCACGTATCTTCACCCATATATTTCTTTTTTATTGTAGCCTGTAACCTTTGGATTATTTGCCTCAACCAATTGAGAAGTGCGTGGTGAATGTATCTGTGATACAGGCTTCGATACCTCACGAACTGAACTATAAAAATGGAATCATTAGTATTATTAGGACGTATTTATTTGTCCTGTGTTCGCATGTAATAAATAAGTATCAAGATGATTGGGGAGCACTAAATACTGTTTCATACCAAACAAGTAAATTAAATGACTATCGTGTTTCATTTAACATTACCAAATCCTATTTTTTTTATACTTAGAATACGCTGGTATATATATATATATATATTTTGTAACGGTGGAAATTCAAGACCGAAAGTGCTCGTACAGTACTTGATGAGCTCCTCTGTTCCATAAGTTTTATTGCCTCATGGTTATAAATATCACACATTATTTTAACTACAGGTAATATCCACTATATAACAATACACAGTTGTTGCTTCGTAGGTTGGCTGGTCCGTCTCTCTGTCATGCTCATAAATTTGCGTAGGGGGAACATTACTACTAAGAGGGAAGTGCTTTAATGACCGTATCTCTGATACCAACTGATTACATGATTAATGTGCTTTATCGGACATCATCGAATCCCATCTTTTTTGACGGGCCGTGTACTCACTAGTTAGAATACATATATATGGTTGGTGTCCGCATACGAAGGGTTTTTACAGAATATTTCAAAAAGGAGAGGAAGTCTGTGTTACAGAAACGCTCATTACACTCCATGCATAGCTATCCAATCGCTGAAGTGCAACAATCAGTGTCTAATGTAACTTTGTGCAGTTAATGCAACCTGGCGAAATGATTTGAGTACTTCATTTTAAAACCTTACATGAAACAAAAATTTTTCAAACGATTTATTTAAACCATTAACGAAAATTTTCAAGTGCCAACGTTTACAACTGATCCTGTACCTTGGCTTTACCAGAATTACTCACAAAAATGAGCTTATCGGACATCACGCCCCCAATCGAATGTAATCGAATGCCATCATTTTTGACGGCTTTGTACGATATCAATTCATCCACTGACCGACATACGCATACATAATAGCAGACATAAATCAGAATTAACCTGTTGTATGGGTTCAGTATAATATATCCTTATATCGGTCAGTAGATACATTTTTTGCGGGCACCGTGTATTTTTCAGTCTCGCCGAATACGAGAGCAGATCTACTTCTGAGAATGCGACATCATTACTCCCCAGAGCGGCAGATGAACGCTGCAGTTGCGTGAATCTCGGCCCCGTACATGTGCGCCACGACCGTATCCGGGATACCCAGCGGCACGTGCGGCTCCAGCGACCGATGAGCAATATATGCAAACGACGCCGAAGCCCTCACTCGACAATCCTCCTCAATAGCGCTCATAAAACACTGACTTCTCAGCTCCTAGCTGTCACCAGCCCCTCGATATATGGACTCGGGATCCTGCCGAAGAAAAAACTCCCAAAAATCGACCAGCACCCAGCTTCAATGGCTCAATATCTGAGGAGGGAGGCCGAGACAGTCTTGCATGCAAGAGAGTGCTGTCCAACGTCGCGGCCTACTTCACTTGTTGCCTCTGCGGTCTTCTTTGCTCTTGTGCAAAGGCTTTATGCTGCAAGACTTCACAATGACACGCATCAGTATGTAACTATCAAACAATATCTTACGCTCGTGATAATTTAGGCTCCTACGCATTTTCATTGACTAAACAATCTCATATTTTTTTAACGATAGGACATTGCGCAAAAATTCTACTGAATGTTTCGTATATACTTAGTGGGCCACGAAACCCAACTACTGACATGATGTGACGATAACTTAGGAATTGATTGAATCATTTTCCCCTGGTTTCTATCATTAGAAGGAGCAGTGTATCAGTGATACATCGATTCCCGGTACTACGAACCGGGAATCGATTTTTGGATTCGATTTTTTGCTGCCCATTTCACACAGGGAGTCTAAAGGCTATAAGAACAAACTCCAGGTTACTGTTAGAGGTTAGGAACATTTGAAAGAACACGGCTTACTTCAGAATGATACTGCAGATAATTGTTATTCGAAGAAAATAAAGATTTGAAACTTTGTGTATATTTATTTGGATGACTTAGTATTGGATTACCTTGAAAATGGGATTTTCGGCTCCCTTTGAGTAATTTATGAACTTCAAAAGTATCAATGACGGTGAAGATGATATGCATTATTGAGTTTGCAGGTATGAAGCTTATAAGCTACGGATTAGCTAAGCTCTCGAAACCGGCAACTATCCCACAGACGTACTTCCTTTTGCAAGAATTTTACAATACAAATAGACTGAGTTTCAGAAAACCTTTGTATATAACAAGCCAAATGCAAATTGGGTTTCTTGGTGTTTTGCTGTTTTGACTTCAACTCCAAACTTAATTCTCTTTCTTCAACAACGAATATCAGTCCAACGAGTCTTGAATTTAAAATCTTTATAGCTCTTTGAATAAATGCTTTAAACAGAATCGTTATGGAGTGGAACGTTTTGAACGCAGCATTCCTTAATGTTTGCTTGAGTAATTTACGAAGACCATCTGTTACATAAAACACGCTGAATTATTGTGTACTCAAATACTCGGAAATTACACCGTCAAATAATCATCTTATAGAACTTTTCTTCTTTCAATCAATATTTTTGAGTTTGGAAGAAAATATTATTCATTTTAAAATATTGTAGCATTGATCAATTATTTTATTCATCAGTGAACACTACACAGCAAGACGCTCCCTTACCGACGGCTTGCAACAGGAACGCAGTAAGATAAATGTTACGCGGCTACATTTTTCTTAAATAGATGTGGGTTTCCTCTTGTATAATTTATTGTCTAGTCCAATTATTTGAGTTGTATTTAACCTCAAGATCCTTATTTTTAGGCTCGTGTTGTCCTAGTTTATGTATTCATATTAAAGTTTTAGAAAATTTGAGAGAATCAAAGAGAAATAATGAACAACCTCAAATTAATTTAGATTCATTTTAAAGTTTAAGAAATTTTGAGACAATTAAAGAGAAATGAACAGCCTCAAATTAGTATATACCAATCATTATTATTCCGCATATTTGTGGTACAATCTTCAAATCGCATTTTTCAGTGAGAGAAAAAAGGACTGCTGCGTTTTCAAAATCAATACGATTCCAGGCGCCGAACTTCTTATGCCATACATTGTTTTACAATTATCTTGCTATCCAGTTGCAGAAAATTCCACATTACCTTTTAAACTGCAGTGATAAGTAAGCTTGAAGCAAAGCTTCTCCTCAAAAGCAACAAGTGCAAGCAGCCAAACACCGGAGCTGAGGGCGCAGCACAAAATGTGCCTCCCACAGAAGACGTGCCGCGCGAACTGGACAACGTGACTTGCATCACGTGTGTCTCGCGCTCGTCTTCAGCTCTTACTTCCTTGCTCAACACTCCGACCGCAACGTGCGCCACCGGTGGCCACGGCAGGATTTCCATAATGCTGCTGACCGACTAGTAGTCACAGACTCAATTTCCATTAATTCTTAATTAAAGCTAAATGAAGGGATTATCCCGTTCATGTTTACTATTTCAAAATTGCTTACTGCAATCTACTTAACATTTCAGTTTTATTTTGAACGTTAGTTCAACCAATTGAGATCAAAGTGTTAAAGATGCATTGTTAAAAACAATTATTAGTGCGCGCTTATAGTGAACCACGAGCTAATTAACTAGCGATGTCAGGAATTGATGTTGAAAGTTAAATGGGTGAATTTAAATAATTCTGTCAATGTTCGGAATTAAAGCCAGTGCGTCTTTTTAATTTAATTCCATTGTCATCAACTTATTTGCTGTTGGTAGGTTTTCTCAATGAATGGTGTAAAAAATAGAAAACACACCCTGCGAGTAACATACTTTTGAATACTTTTTTATTTTGTTGATTTTAATTGAAATTTACGTAGTTTCACTAGAGCCTAAAGTTATTTTTTTTAAATTCCTCTACACACCGCCACACGCACCAGGTTCTACTGTCATGACTTCAAAGAACACTGAATCTATACTATAATAAGAGCCGCGTCCGTCCGTCGATCTGTCCGAAGCCTCCCGAAAGTGTGTGATGAGCGTATCTGTGATACAAGCTCCAGCCCTAATATTTTGACGGGCCGTGTTCACGCGGCCTCATCAACTCTCGAGAGATTGTATTTTTTTATTTATTACGGCCTCTCTCTCATTTTGCCTTCTTTCTTATTTTAAATGAAGGGGGGTGGACTAGTTATCTATAATGTTAATTTCGTTTCTCCTCCGTGCATTACGCCTTCACTTATGTACAACAGAGAAAATTCAGAGATCATTTAAAATTGAATCGGTATCATACACCTTTTCTCGTTTATAATCACACGTCAAAACAATATAGCAACAGTTTACACAATCATATAACAGCGAATAAAAACTAATAACAGCGGCTCAAAATATAACAACATCCAGTATAAATTCAGTGACTATGCTGCAAAATTGATAACAGATGCAAAACGTAGTGACAGAGACAAATAAATATAACGCTGCTTCAAATTGTATAACACTCTCAGAATGTTGCAACAGACGTTCATTTTCTTTAACAAATAATCAAATCTTGTAACAGTGCATCATATGGCCAGTATCACAGGTTCAAAGTAATGTAACGGATGCAAAAAATAGTAACGAAAAGTCATAAGATGTAACAACATCTTTTAAACTCCTATTGACGAGAGAAATCATTTTTGTGCACTTCCATATTAAATAAAAATTAAAAATAATGGGTTTACCTTGAAATTTCGAATATCAAAATTCCAGAAGTCAAAATCTCGAATATCTAATTCCCGACCATATTTGGCAGTGAAACACTGTACATACATACCAGTAGGTAACCCTGATTACAACATTCGGGATTTTGATTTTTGGAATTTAGATATACGGGATTTCGACATTCGGGATTTTGACTTTTGGGAGTCTGAATGCCACCCGACAACAATACACGTAGGACTACATTCCATTACTTCCCAGTCAGTGGAAGATGCAATATTCTCTGGCCGGGAAGTAACGGAATTTTCCAGAACAACTCTGACGTGACCGGTACACGTGTGATACATATATGATGTTCATTCTTTATTGTAATTATCAATAATTTTGTATGCATAGTTTCAAAATGCATTATATACTACACTATATGGCTGCTTAACTATTTATTTTGCTTATAAATAATTGTGTCGGAAATTGTTAATTTGTTGCAATAATATTTACGCGCGTTATTATTTTTTGTATAATTGTTATCCTTTCCTAACGTTGTTACAATAAACCGACTCTGTCACTGCACATTGTTTCCTTGTATTGATGCATAGTTTCCCTGTCATTCATTTTGCTTGGGGTTGCTATAATTTGTCGCTGTTGCTATTTTTTGCGACACTGTTTCTATATTTCTATTCCCTGTTAGATTCAATGGTTCGTCGTTGTTAAATTTGCAGTTCGTCGGTACATTTTGAAAGAATGTGGTTATAAAACGAGAAAAGGTGTAGTTACACTAGTTATGGTCTTACTCTTTACCAGATCAACTTTCCTAAAGCGCATAAAATTCCATGTATTGGTTAAGATACATAAGAATAAGATATATCATGTTATGGTAGGATAGGTTAGCATAGGTGAAGATAGAGTGGTCAAGGTAGAATCGTTTATTAGCTTCATATATGTCGTAAAAAATAGCCTTAAGCTTTTCCCGGATCTAGCTGGAACTGATGAGATGGAATTTTTGAAAAGTATTAGTTTTCAGTAATCAGATGCCGTTTGACCTGTAATCCGTACGTCAATGAGACCAGAGCACGGGGGCCTCGGAACCGGTTCCATAAACCACAACACGGCACATACCCGACACTAGTGAGCCGAGTTTGTGTAGATATGCGCCTGACATCTGTGAACACTTAATAAAATTCTTCGGTTGCTTGTCTGTGCAAATGATGGCTCTGTCGCTTAATATCTATATATCGTTTGATATCACAGTTACTTCAATTGCAGAATATTGCTCTTAGTCGAATAAATCACTGGGAAGCTTCAGTATAAAATCGAAACATTACTTTTTAATCGTTCAGTTGTGCTGTCTGTTATATTATTTCAACAGAAAAGCCATAAACTTCAGAGGTAATGTTAACAGTGAACATTTCTCCATTTCAAATCTCTCACCCTGTTTCTCAATGATAGGTAGCCGCGCATAAACGCCAATTGCACCGAAAGATGACATAATCATCCCTTATAAATAACACGTTACGTGTCTCCTCTAATAAATAAATAAATAAAATTATACTTTTTACTGTGTAATTTTTCCAATATTATAACGACGAGAATCTCAGTTACTGCCTGCTTGGTTGGTCCGTCTCTCCATCCCATTCTCAAGGATGCTTAATGATCGACCCTATCTGAGATACAAATTTCACCAGTGCACAAGTACAAGAATATTTTTTAACGCGGGTACCATTACGATCGACATATTTGTTTGCCTTCCATATCTTGAGACTTATTTAAGAAAACTATCGAATTCCATCAGTTGTGGCGTGTCGTGTACACTAGTAACACATGAATATCTCAGCTCAATAGCACTAAAATAAGCACTACTGCTATCACCCAAAAGAACAATGCACTTTTGTACCACAACTAAAGCACCACAGTGCATCGTTGCCACAGCAACGCGCATCCCTCGTCCTGCGAGCGGCATTGCGAGGCGTATCATGGATACTCATCGAGAGACAGTCGCTTTATTTATTCTCATTATTGTTATTATGATTGAGCAGATCTGTTATTGAGGGCCTCCGGCTGTGAGGCGGACTTCCGGCCTTCGCTATGCGGCCACTGCACACCCAAGTTCGATTTAACCTCCTAAAACAGTTGACTGGCATGACCTTATTCCAGCTGTTTGAGTGGTGGAATTTTTTAACAATTTAAACAATTTATATACCACAAGTAATACAGCAGTAGATTATTTTCAAGTCTAGTACAATCATGGTAATTTGCTCTCATTATTCATTTGGAAGAGCCGCAGAGAGCGTGCTGTCGTCGGCAAAAAGTATGAATTTGAAAAATAAAGTAGATTTAACTATATCATTGATAAAGATCAAAAAGAGGAGAGGCCCAAGGACCGACCCTTGCGGTACTCCATGGCTGATTGTCAGCAGTTCCGATTGTGCATCGTCAATGCCAACATATTGCTTAAGATTTGTAAAGTATGATTTGAACTAATCATGTGTTACTCCTCTAATGCCATAACGGTGCCGTTCCGATAGTAAAATGTTATTGTCCACGCAATCGAATGCTTTCTGAAAGTCAGAAAGCACGGAAAAAAAATCTTTACATCATCTGTGTTCTAGTAAAGGTATTGTAAGGGATTTAATACAGCCTGTGTCGTTAATTTTATAGAGCGCTAACCGTGCACGAACCTAATCTATGTTGATGTTGTTTAGCAACGATGTTGATTATTTTAATCATCAACATCTGCTATCGATGTTGATTTTTTATCATCTTCTTTGCTTGGGTTATAATTTTATATCTCGTGTTAAATGACTGTCACTAATTCTGGTGTTTGCGTGCATTAATAGTTCCTACAGTAACAGTTTTTCTTTTGTTTGCTTGGATTAATTAATAGTTCTCGTGTCAATTACATACCGCTGACTGCGCAAACTCTTAGACAAAAACACAATTTCAGACCGCCTTGTGCAAATGGCAAGGTTCTCTAAAAGTCTCCTTCTAAATTCTCAAAAACCTGCAGGCCGAAACTTTTTAGATAGCTTTTGAAGATTTCTCGACGGCTTCACTTCAGTAATAATTGAAATTTTTGTTTTTACTATTCCTGGTCACTCAATAGTCAGTTGTTTTCACCGTAATGGTGCTCAGGTGCTCAATTTCTGGAACAGCATTCCAAACTTTATTCCGAGTAGCTACGATTTGAGTATACAATTTATTCACAGCGCTTTGTTTGTCAGAAAAGTCCAACGGCGGTTTATGGCTTGTTTTTTATTAATTCGGTTGCACTCTATCCACACTCATTTACAAACTTCAAAATTAATTCATTGCTTTTCATTAGTCTGCTGATAGTCTTCCATCAGCCTTCTAGTACTACTTCCACTTGTTCCTCTAGCTCATTTCAAATGAATGTCACTAGTCTCTCAATAGACTGCTGGTAGCAAAACAAAAACTCACTGTCATACAATGTCAAGAATACAACATCGTAGAGTGAGCTTCATGTTATAGAAATAGTATTTTGTTGGCAATGGTAGTCCCAGAATAGTGTCTGTCAACCCATTGATGGTGCGGTGCTCGCGCTAGTCCCGCTGTGCTGACAGCCTCCAATAGTCCCTGCTAGTTCTGCAGTGCTGACAGCCTCCAGTAGTTCCTGTCAGTTCTGCAGTGCTGACAGCCTCCAGCAGTCCCCTGCTAGTTCTGCAGTGCTGACAGCCTCCAATAGTCCCCTGCTAGTTCTGCTGTGATGACAGCATCCCGTAGTCCCTGCTAGTTCTGCTGTGCTGACAGCCTCCAGTAGTCCCCTGCTAGTTCTGCTGTGCTGACAGCCTCCAACAGTCCCCTGCTAGTTCTGCTGTGCTGACAGCCTCCAGTAGTCCCCTGCTAGTTCTGCTGTGCTGACAGCCTCCAATAGTTCCCTGCTAGTTCTGCTGTGCTGACAGCCTCCATTAGCCCCCTGCTAGTTCCACTAGGCTGACAGTCTCCTACGCACAAATGCTAGTCCCTGCGATGATCGCTCCAGTGAACATCGCACGGCGGCAGCGGCGATATGGAGCGGAAACTCGCAGTGGAAGCTGACAAAGGAATGTCGTAACTCTGTGAGGTAACTCTGGGGAGTGTGAGGCTGGGAGTGTGAGGCTGGGAGTGTGAGGCTGGGAGTGTGAGGGTGGGGAGTGTGAGGCTGGGAGTGTGAGGCTGGCGAGTGTGAGGCTGGGAGTGTGAGGCTGGGAGTGTGAGGGTGGGGAGTGTGAGGCTGGGAGTGTGAGGCTGGGAGTGTGAGGCTGGGAGTGTGAGGGTGGGGAGTGTGAGGCTGGGAGTGTGAGGCTGGGAGTGTGAGGCTGGGAGTGTGAGGGTGTGGAGTGTGAGGCTGGGAGTGTGAGGCTGGCGAGTGTGAGGCTGGGAGTGAGAGGCTGGGAGTGTGAGGCTGGGAGTGTGAGGCTGGCGAGTGTGAGGCTGGGAGTGTGAGGCTGGCGAGTGTGAGGCTGGGAGTGTGAGGCTGGCGAGTGTGAGGCTGGGAGTGTGAAGCTGGGAGTGTGAGGCTGGGGAGTGTGAGGCTGGGAGTGTGAGGCTGGGAGTGTGAGGCTGGCGAGTGTGAGGCTGGGAGTGTGAAGCTGGGAGTGTGAGGCTGGGGAGTGTGAGGCTGGGAGTGTGAGGCTGGGAGTGTGAGGCTGGCGAGTGTGAGGCTGGGAGTGTGAAGCTGGGAGTGTGAGGCTGGGGAGTGTGAGGCAGGCTAGGAGTTAAGAGGAGCGATGTGGATAACAATTAATAATGTACGCTTAGAAGATACAACTTTTGTGTAGTATTTTTGGTAATTGGTAAATCAATTGTCATGGACATGAAATACTCATACTATCACTGAAATGCTACTTTATAAAGACAAATTTGACTTATACATCCTAAAAAATTTAACTTCGTAGCTTTAGCCAATAAAGTATAACATCATAATATTCGTCCATTTAAGTTTTTTGCAATTTTTTGTATGCTAATCTTTACTAAAACCTAACTAATGATTCATGAATCAAAGGCTAATCTCAAGTAAAACCTGGCAAGCATTCATGAATCAAAGGCTAATCTCAAGTAAAACCTGACCAACAATTCATGAATCAAAGGCTTATCTCCAGTAAAAACTCACAAGCGATTCATGAATCAAAGGCTTATCTCAAGTAAAACCTCACAAACGATTCATGAATCGAAGGCTTATTTCAAGTTAAACCTCACAAACGATTCATGAATAAAAGGCTTATCTCAAGTAAAACCTCACAAACGATTCATGAATCGAAGGCTTATTTCAAGTTAAACCTCACAAACGATTCATGAATCAAAGGCTAATCTCAAGTAAAACCTGGCAAGCATTCATGAATCAAAGGCTAATCTCAAGTAAAACCTGACCAACAATTCATGAATCAAAGGCTTATCTCCAGTAAAAACTCACAAGCGATTCATGAATCAAAGGTTTATCTCAAGTAAAACCTCACAAACGATTTATGAATCGAAGGCTTATTTCAAGTTAAACCTCACAAACGATTCATGAATAAAAGGCTTATCTCAAGTAAAACCTGGCGAACGATTCATCAGTCAAAGGCTAATCGCTAGTAAAACGCATTCGAATAATAAGTTCATATTACATGGAGACTTGTAATCCGTTGTTTGTAGAAGCACAACATATCATGAAACCTTTGTTTGACTCGAGCCTTCGTGGATTTACCCCGTCGCCAGAAAACGACTCTCCACTTTTGATTTTTGAGACTAAGGATGGTATCTATGTCTATATAATATGCGAAATTATATTTTTATCCGTTTACCTGCTAACGCTGCATTTTTATTCATTCGCAAGAATTAAATGAGGAATGAAAAACTATTGTTGTAAATCATCATGGGGCTTAATTCTTTTAGATTCTTTATCACTTCGTTAAACCCGAAAAATAATGAACAATATACCTATGACTGCCATTTTTTATAGATATTTTATAGTTTATCACAAATTAAACCTAAAGTGATTAATTTCCTGAATATTCCCTGAGACTGGCTCATGAATTCTCTCAAGCTCTGTTCATCTCGTCCTTATTTTTCTCTCAGCTAGAAAAAACTACACGTGAGAAGTCCATCTGAAAACGTCATTAAAAATGCTCGCTAGCAACGCCTCTACATGCGACCTCTCAAATAAATAATACAAAAATCCCTTTGCACAACCACTCCACAAGTCAAACAGTTCCTTGAAATTCAACTAAATATTTGGTGCTTAAAATTCAAGTAAATATGTGGTACTTGAAATTTAAGTAAATATTTGGTGCTTGAAATTTAAGTAAATATTAAGCGCGTTTAAATTCGGATGTGCTGCGAGACTAGACAGTCTCCCGCGCCCGGGCCATCGCTCTGCTGCTCAGCGGAGCGGCAGACCAGATAACGCTGCTCAGATGCGAGGCTTTATCGCCTGTAAACGCAAAAGAAGCAGTTTTCAAATAGCCTAAATGCGAGGCCTATCGCAGTCGTGTACCTGAGAACAGGCATCAAAACAACGATGTGCACCATGGTAGATTATGAGAACAGGTATCAAAACAACGTTATGATCCTTGGTAGAACCCGAGAACAGGCATCAAAACAAATATGTGAACCATGGTAGATTTGAAGAACAGGCATCGTAAAAAAGATGTGAACCAATTCAGATTCTGAGAACAGGGATCAAAACAACGATGTAAGCCATGGTACATTCTGAGAACAAGCATCAAAACAACGATGCGAACCATGGTTGATGATGTGGTAACTGGTCTCCAGTTGCAATAAGCTCCCCTATGTACGACCACCAAGAGGAGTCGTGCGAAAACACGTCAACAGCAGCAGAAAAATGCATCGCCTACGTACACCACACACACCAAGGCGACCTCCCAAGATACGTGAACTGATTGCTAAATGCGAGGGATACCAAAAAGTTATTCCCTCACCTAATATTCAATTATTATCTAAATTTTCAATTATATCCAGATTATGAGATTTGTGCCTTCTGATCTCATGACTAGGAAACCATCAGAGGGTTGATGCATAGGAACTGATCAACCATTGAACGCTCCAGACCTTGTCGTTCATTTAAGTCAGTGCTCCTTAGGCTAAATTATATAAAATAAGAAGTTTTTGCGATAGATCTGGCTTTTCTGCTAGATCTTAACTTATTTTCTGGATCACTCACAAAAAAATTTCCGACTTTACACACGAACTGTAAAGAATATGGCAGCAAACAATGCATAAGTACAAATACGAGCTTAATCTGCGATCACCGAGGTGCATGATGAGCTTTATTTTAAAACCCACTCAGTACTTAATACCAGTGGCATCCAAAGACTTATTGTTTCGAAAATATTCAAAGTTGAGGACAATGAGGAGTAAAATCATAGTAGCATAACATCAAGATTTCAAAAATTAATGAAACCGAGTCAACTTTTGCAATAGATAAAATAAGTATATCCACTCACAAGCTTTTACGAGCGTAAATCACTGTAGATAGAACATAATTTTTACTGCCTAAAACTAAGAGAAATCATAAGTTATCAAGGTTCAGCGTATAAAATTAGGTCCCCGATGTTTTTCTCTCGCAAGTAGCCTTTAATTCGTTCGGCAAAAATCTCTCAACGTTTTATTTTTTATTCCTACTCATATGTTCATTTTGTTGAAGATGCAATCAGAAACACAGTGACCTTTCGCATCGATCTTGAACTGAACATTAAAAATAACGTATACTATATTCAATTCAACGGGTAAAACAATTAGACTACAAACTTTAGCCCCACCTAAAGTGACGTAAGCAGAGTTTTATTCAAAATAGAATCCTGACAGAGTTTCACTCGGAACAGAACCCTGATTCAGCAAGCATGAATCAGCCCCATTGGGACAGGTCTCTGAAGCCGCAATTAGCAAATGAAGACCGGGACGCACGCTCGATCACCGGGCGAGAAAAGCAGCCTTTTCCGGTCCATGACCTCGTCTTTAAATTACGTGCACTTTGCTTTAATTCTGAGGGTTGTGCTCGGCAGCCCGCAGTGGGACAGAGCAACATTGTGTGCCTGGTGTGCTGCATATTGAGGCACAATTGTGCTCCAGGTTGAGGCACAAGGAGAAGGCACAAGTGTGTATCAGCGTGAGACCGAAGGAAGAAGTACAATTGTGTTCCCGAGGGAAGCATGAGGAGGAAGCACAAGTGTGCTTCAGGGTGCTTACTCAAGCTTGAACTGCATCCAGTCGTCCTGAGACTAGCAGTAAATGAGCAACTCACTTAAAATCTTGCTTCGAGAGTAATCAATGCCAAACATAGCCTCGAGCATACAGAAAATTCAGCAAGTTAAATTTCGAGTGAGAAATAATATTTTGGTGTAGTCTAGCCTAACCATTAACTGTGTAGTACTAACATTGAGATCGTTGAACGATGGTGAACCAGCAAAATGCAGTTACGTCAGCATCAGCTGCTGAAGTAATACCTTACTCGGAGGTAGAATCAAAAGACAGTCCTCTCTCAAAAGATTTGACTTAGGCCTTCTCAAAGTAGGAGGTCAAATTCAACTGGTATCAGTACAGAAACTGTTTTGCGTACAGTGTGTTTTCAAGCCTCAAACATTGCTAGCGTTTGCATAAATACAGTATACTACTTGAGAAAACTTTCTAGATTTAGCCGATTCCAATCGTTTTCTGTACTTAATCAGTTCATTCGCAAGCTCGTAGATACTAACTTCGATCAATTAATTTCGATTCAGAATGATATATCGCTTGGCACAGTAACCACTTTCCTCAGGAAACTTCCATTGTTTTGGCTTAAACTAATATCAACTTTAAATTTATTTCTTCCAACCCCCATCAAAACAAATCCTTCATTCCATCCTTTATAAAGTATAGAATGCTATATCTTCATGGATCGGGCAATAAATTTTACATATAGAAACTATTTCGAATCGCTTCGCTGCTAGAGACTGTTTGACAGCATGGCTGCAAAAATACAACATTCTACTTGAACCCATTGTAGTAGACTGCATGCGATATTGCGATGATTCCGCCAAACTTAAGGTGAATGGTCATTTTCATAAGCTTTCCATTTTTCCTGAAGCCCGCAGTGGTTCTCTGAGATGACTAACAGCGCCGTTAACGCTACATTAAAAGAGAGCTACGACGCAACTTCTGGGGGTGAAGTCATCAATGTGGCTTTGCTGCGCCCTCTAGCGGAAATGGCAGCAGTTCAAGTTCCTGTTACCTGTGCTTTGCCAATTTTTCATTTGGATTAATCTAGAGAAACTTTTTCTTACAGTGTTTACCGAATTCCTATAATATGTGAAAAGCTCTAAGGAATTTGCGGTAAAACGAAAAAATGTGTTTCGCTTCATCCTATTACCCTTTGCTTAATTTTCGCAGCACAGTCTGTTGAGGCCAAAAATCCGGTGTAAAATCATACATAACAGTGAATTCTTACATCTCACGCTTGCTTCTGATGTTCCCTGTTCCCTCAGATTCTGTGAAAACAAAATAATGCTAGTTGTTGGGCGTAACACAACAGTTGTGTTAGTGACACTCTGATAGTAAACATTTGTTGTCATTTATCTTCAAAAAAATGTTTTCAAATCCTCATGAATGCAATTTGATGTAGTATTTTTACTAGCTCGGCTAATTATAATTCTCTATGAATAACTTTCCTGGACTAAATTGATTGCTTCCTATCTTAGCTTTCTGAATTGAATTCGAGCTATCATGTTTAATGTTTAGAGAAAACACCTTTAAATAAATGATAAACCAAATTATAGTTGATCTCCAGGTAGCTAAAACGGTCAAAATAATCTTACTCAATATGAATTTTATCTGGTTCCGCGTGAAACATGCATCATGAAATAGTTTTTATAAAATGAAAACAAGTCCAGACGCCACTCTAATTCTTGTTCAGAAAGAACCAGCATATTCCTCTAACTGTCATAATAAAAAAGTGTAGGTACTTCTCTGTGTCTCATAATAATGAACTGAAGGCACATGGCAACTTATTTTGAACCTCTAAAGCATTTCACTTCAAACCTTCACCTTAATTTACTTCCTTGAATTTAACTAATTTGTGTGTTCCAAAAATATTATTTCTTTACCACCGTTAAAATTTAGCCCTGCATCTGACAATCTGAGATTCTTTACAATTCCTAATTGCTGTCCTCAATTTACTCACCGTTTTCTCAAATTGTTCCAAAATTTCATTTTTTATGTGATAATTGTGAGTTTGAATGTGATCACATTTCCCTGAATTTGCTTGTATTACGTCCTTAAATTTGACATTAATTTTGACCAATACCATTTAATATAATTTTCAACCCTTTTTTGAAGTGTTTAGATACAAAACAAGTAACTGCAAATTGTCCATATTATTTATAACCCTTGGGACAAAGAGTCTACGGGTTTTGCCCCTTGTATTTAAATAAGTTTTGAAAATGGTTTTTACCATTGAGTCTACGGACTATATTCCGTGCATTCACATGTCTCCAGGGGAGAATGAAATGAAATCTACGGATTTTACTCCGAGCATTTAAGTACCTCATAACCCAACTTTAATTAGATGTACGGGTTTTTGACAATCGCATTGAAATGTGTCTTGACATTGTTGAATGCCAAATAAGGTATGTCTCTAACGATAAAATTTCATATTTCTTTTTTCCTCAGTAATAAAATCTTACATTTTGTTTTACCGACCGTATGATTGATCCTACATACATGTGTGTAACATGCACATGAAAGTATCACGCTATGTAAAAGTCGGCAACTTTTTTGTATGGATTCAAGTTCTCTTGATACACTAAAATATGATGGAGCCTCCACCTTTTCTGTGAATATATCATTAAGCGTAGAGAATATCATTTCATTGAGATAAAATAGCACATTTTATTCTCAACATTGGATTTTCAATTGCCTCAAAATACGTATTGTAAGAACACATGTCGTGCCGGTGTCCGCTTAAAGTTCTGGATTACGCAGGAAAGTGTAGCTGACTTCTTTTCTCGTCAGAGTACAAACCCCGATATTGCCTTCATTAATTGAAACTTCTGACCCTATTTACGAAATAATTTTTTTGCTGATAAGCTATGGTGTCATGAGCTAGTGTGTCATAAATTATTTTGTCCTAATTTATGGTGTCATGAGCTAGTGTGTCATAAGTTATTATGTCATAATTTATGGTGTCATGAGCTAGTGTGTCATAAGTTATTATGTCATAATTTATGGTGTCATGAGCTAGTGTGTCATGAGTTATTATGTCATAATTTATGGTGTCATGGGCTAGTGTGTCATAAGGTGTTATGTCATAATTTATGGTGTCATGAGCTAGTGTGTCATAAATTATTTTGTCCTAATTTATGGTGTCATGAGCTAGTGTGTCATAAGTTATTATGTCATAATTTATGGTGTCATGAGCTAGTGTGTCATGAGTTATTATGTCATAATTTATGGTGTCATGGGCTAGTGTGTCATAAGGTGTTATGTCATAATTTATGGTGTCATGAGCTAGTGTGTCATGAGTTATTATGTCATAATTTATGGTGTCATGAGCTGGTGTGTCATAATTCATAATGTCATAATTTATGGTGTCATGAGCTAGTGTGTCATGAGTTATTATGTCATAATTTATGGTGTCATGAGCTAGTGTGTCATGAGTTATTATGTCATAATTTATGGTGTCATGAGCTAGTGTGTCATAAATTATTTTGTCCTAATTTATGGTGTCATGGGCTAGTGTGTCATAAGTTATTATGTCATAATTTATGGTGTCATGAGCTAGTGTGTCATAAATTATTTTGTCCTAATTTATGGTGTCATGAGCTAGTGTGTCATAAGTTTTTATGTCATAATTTATGGTGTCATGAGCTAGTGTGTCATAAGTTATTATGTCATAATTTATGGTGTCATGAGCTAGTGTGTCATGAGTTATTATGTCATAATTTATGGTGTCATGGGCTAGTGTGTCATAAGGTGTTATGTCATAATTTATGGTGTCATGAGCTAGTGTGTCATAAATTATTTTGTCCTAATTTATGGTGTCATGAGCTGGTGTGTCATAATTTATAATGTCATAATTTATGGTGTCATGAGCTAGTGTGTCATGAGTTATTATGTCATAATTTATGGTGTCATGAGCTATAGTGCCATAAGTTAAGGTGCCATCAGCTATTGTTCCATAAGCTATGATGCCATAAACTATATTGCCACAAGCTATAGTGCCATAAGCTTTGGTGCCATAAGCTATAGTGCCATAAGCTATGGTTCCATAAGCTACGGTGCCATACGCCGCGGTGCACTAGCTATGGGGTCATGAGCAATGGTATCAGCGTCATAATCAACCTCATTGAATTCTAAATCATTGGCGTTTTGCGCTTGAATATTTCTTTACTTGAATCAATACACTGTCAAATGTGCGGGACTTATTGCATTCAGTCAAATAAATGACATAAAATAATTAAATGGCAAAAACATTCTTAATACTTACGTGTCGTGTTCCGGAGGCTTAGAGGCCACACTCCTGAAAAAAATAAAAATAAAATTAATTTTGGCAGATATCAATTGCATCGTTTGGCAAACTATAACTGTATTATTAAATTATCATCAGAGTTAATTGTAATCATGATTATAAATCTCATTTGTAGCGTATTCTACATAAATAAATGGAGTAGTGCACCATGAACGTCAATTGGGCGTACATGCAATACGCATGGGTGGTCACTCATGGAGTTGTATTGCTCAGAAAGAGTTCCAGAATATCACTCACCCTTATATCCGATGAACAAAGAGAAATGTTCAACTCTCATGCATAGTATGCATAGAATTATAACAAGATCCTGAATTTGACAATTAATTTGCTCAAGAAAATTGTGTGAAGAGCTCTCGTTTATGCAATAAATAATTTAAATTTGTAGTCAGTTTTGAACTCAGCGCTTGTAAGAATAACAAGAAGTGATGGTTTTGGATATGATAATATCCTAATTAAACAAAAAATTTCAGTCTTTGCAAAAGCCAACAAGCCAAGTGATGAAAAATAAGATATGCGATTATTTTTGGTTTATGGTATATGATCTAATAATTTTCACAATTTTCTAACCTTTGTAATTTATATCCAAACACACTTTTTCATGGTATAGTGTTGCAAGAATATTTATTGAAAGAATTATGCTATTATCATTAATTAATTTCAGATGAAATGAGAAATGAATTTTGTTCACAGTATCCCATTCATAATTGCACCAAAAATCAGCGGTGAATATGCGTGAGCTTCAGCTGAAATAATGGACACACAACTTGAATGAAGTAAATTTATTTTCCCGAATTTTTAAAAAGCAACGAAGATCATTCATCATTAATAACCCTAGCTTGAACAACAGAAGCAAATCAGACCAAAAACTAGACTTGTAGATAAAGATCTCTCAAACGTAACTACACAGTAAACAAACGGCAAGACTACCAGCAATGATAACAAACCGGTTACAAGCAATGGAAAGACTACCAGCAACGAAAAGACTACCAGCAATGGAAAGACTAACAGCAACGGAAAGACTACCAGCAATAACAAACCGGTTACAAGCAATTAAAAGGCTACAAGCAACGAAAAGACTACCATCAAGGGAAAGACTACCAGTAACGAAAAGACTACCAGCAATGATAAAAAACCGATTACCTGCCTTGGAAAGAGTACCAGTAATGATAACAAACCGATTTCAAGCAATGAAAAGACTATCAGTAATAATAAGAAACCGACAGAAAATTCTGTCTGAAGATTCGAAACTCAGGGTAACCATTTAGCCAAGTTTTGACAGTTGTTTCGTCAAGTAAATAGTTGAAGACAATGAGGCTGAGAGACAGGCGTTACAGCCTACCGCCTACCCTCTACAAACCTATTTCTCACAATGCAACTGCGGCCCCCAAATTTGACCATCACGAAACTTCTAATGAATTTCATTCATCGCAAACCTCAAGTTAAGAAATTATTGAGGACCTCATAATTCCTCTAATCGAGAATCATTCATTTTATAAAACACACTTTAGCACAAACTCCCTCTGAAGTCTTTAAAAATAATGCTGATTGGACGATAAAACCTTTCAGGAAAACAGACCCACTCGTTCTTCACAATATAATTGTTTACTATAAAATGTTACTAATAAAGGGAATGAAGATGACTCATTTCGAAAACATTACTGCTTGAACATTTGTGGATAAATTCTACCAACAGCTTAAGTTATGGAAATAGAAGAAAGCTCATAATAAAACAATCATCAATCAACAATGACAGGAAATAATATAATTTTATTTCATTATTCATTTTATTATCAAATTTTCTGGACTCATGTTATCTCTCTCAGCACCAAATCATGAATCTCTCGGCACCAAAGATACATTCCTCACTCGATTCATTTCTGAAATGGTAACTGTTGTGTCACAAATCTGGCAGTTCGCTCCACTAAAGCGGCAGCAGCCGCATCGACGACATAAAACTGGCTTACTATACACCAACTGATAAGCCAAAAATTGGTAACTCAAGCGAGAAAGACGGAATCGACGTATATGCAAATCTTAACCATTTAAGTTATAGCAGTATGGAGCAACTTCTCGGTTTTGCATTAACTATTTTCAATGAAACTGCCTCGCTCAAAAATATATCAGGCTATAAAACGAATCCATAACCTTAAAGCTGCAGGCTGTGACACAATCAGGCGGCTGAACTCATTGTCACGACACTATACAGAAGCGACATAAAATCTTAGTGTGCAAGACGCTGTATTTGAAACTACAAAGACATCGTGGAGAAAAATCATGCGAAAAAAATTCAGTAAATATTATTTCTGTGGCGTCAGTGTTTGGCTCTCTAAAGTTAGCTGTGCATTCAAACTCGGCTGGTTAATCGATGAAGCTGAAATGATGCACGGAGATAAAGGCCATGCAAATTCTGGACCAAATCTAGAGCAGGATGGCGCGCTGATCCATTAAGACAATCGAGTAATTGAGTGCATTAGCGAGCAAGCGTGCTCATCCGAGGCATTTGTCGCGATGTCCTTTGCCTTTCAAGTCATTCAAAGCGGCCTCGGGAGAAGCCATTAAGTCCCATTCACACCCAACCCGCACACCCATTATTTAAATCTACGCCCATTTTTCAGTTGCTTGTTCGGTGCATTAGAACGCGTGGGGTAATGGGGAACATAGGGGTGCATTTGGGGATATCTGGGGTCTCGGCCAACAAGGCAGTCGATGTTCAGCGAAAGATCGACAGGGACAACGCTCGGGAGGGCAATGCTTTGTGCGGAAGATTTAGCGGCAGTCGATGACGGAAGGAGGAACATGGGAAGGAAATAGGAGAAGAGTGAGGACGATTTGCGGAGTGCTAAACGTGATTGGATTGCACAATACGCTTATACCAGCACGATAAACAATAAACGAGAGTAAACAGAAAACGGATTAGTAATCTGGATGGACTCTTTAGTGAAATTTAATCAAATTAGGAAATTATTTACGAGGAAACACTGATTAAAACTAGAAAAACCGAATAAATTTTTTTTAAATGTAATAATTCTTTGCATAAGCCCTCTGACAGCCAAAAATGCAATCCTAAATCCATTAGCGTGGGTATTATAGACGGTCGGTAGATGGATCCGGAACTTCCTTTCTGATGACTTCTTCATTTGTTTCGCGAGCGAAACATTGCTCCCTAGTGACATTGCGATTGTACGCTGCCTCCCGATTGGTAAACTCCCATTTGAATCTATGAACAGTAACTTCCGTTATGATAATTTTATTAGATCTTAAATATTTGTAAATGAATGTTATCCTTTGTGATGATTTTAGTAGATCTCGAATACATTCAAATGTTATATACCTTTACAGTCCAGAAACTTGCTACAATTTCCGTCCTCGTTCGCTTACAAGTTTCGCTTGCACCAAACACGCTAATTTGGCATAGCTCATTGTGTGTAATCACGATGCTCTAAACTAGTATTTGAATTATATGTATCTTTTTCTCTATGCACAGAAATAGCTTGTAATCATTTAATATTTTAATGATCATTTTGAAATGTCCTATAGCTTTGTTCCTGTTTTACCCTACATTATCCAAACTTATCAAAATTATTTTTATCCTCAAAGAATCAGTAGCTCAAGCGTGTTACGCCCATGTGGCTCGATCAGACTATGGGCTGACTTTTATGCACTGAAAACGTCGAAGAAGTGAAACCGGTTACTATCGTATCATCAAAAAGTGTATTTAAAATAAGCTATTATAGTGTACAATACCTAAAAGTTGATGGTCATTGGCAGTGAGCTGCAGATGAAATAAAATCCGAAGGATACGGCAACGAATCACTTGTACGTTGACGATTTTTCATCTTAAATTTTTACGAGAAATTTATACATTGGCATCGAAAGCGTATTAGCGTCAAAAGCCATCTACATTAATGCTTGAAGGATTTGTGTGGTATGAAAGATTCGAATATTCCGAATATTCTCTGGATTAGAAAAATGTGGAAGATTTTAAGGATTCTCCATCACAAGCACGAACATTGCCGCAAGTATGGCAGAAGAATTTACTAAATATTTATTGGTTAACAATATTAGCATCGTGGACCAAATAAGCTACGAAGCTTCTATGGCAACCAATCGGGAGCAATCAGGGGCAAATGAAATCAAAAACTACGAAATAACTGGGTTCACACGTTCGAAATAGTTTCCATTCAACGGGAGCGACTTTCTCTGAGCAGGTGTGATTGAATGAGTACAGTGTAATTTTTTAACTTTTATCCCAAGTCCAAAAAATTAGCAGTGAATTAAATCGATCTCAAATGCATGAATTAAAATCAAAATCATGCCATCACTCGGCAACATCCTCTTGAAAATGTCTTCTTAAATAATATTTCATATTTACGAAGTCTCAAGAATACTCTTGAGATCAACAGCTTTAAAATAAGCTCGATCCATATCCCAAAAATTCAAGATCTTGCACATTACGCCGACGCTCGCTGAGAGGACGACGCCTGAATTCAGTCGGTGGGAGATCTGTGGCTAAGCACGAAAATGATCCAAATGATCGAACCATCCAGTTGGAGTCGCCATCCCCAGGGGGATTTGGCCCCTCCGCGACTATTGAGCCTCGCAATATGCCGCATCCGACGACGCCTTTTGTGCAACTCCGTGAACGCTCGCTGTTCGGGGATTTGCACGAGCGTCTTTGCCGTGGTAGTCTGCGAGAAAACTCTTTCTTCTTATTCTAAAACGAAGAAATGACGAGGAATTTTATAATTATCCGTCTCGTACTGCTGATGGAGTTGTATTATGACCGGCAAAGAGGATAAGTGAAAAGCCGTGTTCCTTGGTCTCTATTGTCAACTGAATGGAACTTTTGAAGAGAAGAGGGCTGCACGAGAGACTAGAAGGGCGTTTGAGCGCCTACAGAATTCAAACTCAGCTACTGAAATCATTTTCGTGATATAAACTAATTTCGTGTAAAAATATTCTAGTGTAAATAAATTCTTGCGAGCCAAAACTCAATTTTAATCGGTCTACGATAAAAAGTGCGAAGAGATTATGCTAAGAGATGACTGCATAGTGATCACTTTACAGAAGGTCAGTACAGAAACTTTCCTATTAAATAGCTGAATAGTGATCATGATAGATAAGGATTGTACCGCATTGCTCTGTGAGAAGGCTAAATAATGATGACAGTGGAATAAGTCTGTATAATGATTACTTGCAGAGATGGATGCATAGTGATAACGGCTTAGAAGGTATGTACCGAGATTGTTCTAGGAGAAGGCTGCATAATGATGACAGTGGAAAAAATCTGTGTTGTGATTACTGCTAAAGAAGGCTGAATTGTGATCACACTAAAAGAAGGCTAGGTGTCGTTGAACGAAAATTTAGGGGCTGTGTTTTGATCACGCTAGCTGGAGTCTGTGAAGTCATCACGCTATTGAGATGTTCTATAGTAATCACGCTAAAAGGAAGCTGGGTGCTGATCACCAAAGAGTAGAGCTGGGGCGAGAACATACTGAGCAAACGCTCCATAAATTTCTTTCAGTTTGGAAGGCGTTTTTGATTTTCAATGGGTTACATTCTATTCTATTCTAGTCGACATAAAATATATCAGAGAAGGGCATTTACAAGGCACTTAATTTAGGTAAAAATTGTGCATTTAAGCCTCGTATAGATGAATGATTGTTTTCAGTCTTGATATTAAATCGTAAACCTAGAATGAACTGCTTTCGGTAACATATTTCGGTCTTCGTAGAAAATATAACATGAACTTCATTTGATGTGAAATTTATTATCGTAACCACTATGCAGAAGCTAACTTTTCAGTCTACAATAAAATGCAACACAGTTGCGTGACCTTCTAAACACTTTGTTCTCAAAATTTCAGCGTCTTCTGAATGGAGAGGATGCAAGAGATGCTGAGATTCAAAGTCGCTTCAGATGCTAAGACTACTTTTTTGTCATGAAAGCAACAGACAGGCAGTCAGAGATGGAGCTATGGCATTGCTGCATACCACAATTAATTTGGAATTATTTTTTATAATTTTTTTTAATCTACTACCACGACTTTTTCTCGTAACTTACTAACAAGCTCATACGGATGATGAAGCAATACCTTTGTCATTGATTTGATGTTGAAATAATGTACTTTAAAACTAATCTCCCAAGCTCAAACCAAAATAAAAGTTCAAACAATAATTTATATCATGTAGTACTACGTTCCAAAACATTCTTTTTTTCCTCAAGAAAAATCAAGTACATCTTCTTTCAAACGTTTGCAATCACACTGTAGCGATCAATGATTGCATTTTTCTTTGCAAAGCTCAGAATAAACACACGTGTTCACTCTATTTCAATTGAAGAAGAAACTTTTCCCTTGTTCTCTTGGATACAAAGAACCTGCCTCTTCACCTCGTCCCGCTTGTTATGGACCATGGAGCACATCAACAGAAGTCCCGCAGAAGAGATCATCCAAGAGCCCTAACGTCAGATGATGCGCGAGTGATCCTGTCTCCGTCTCGAGAGCCGGAGTTGCGTGCTCCAGACATGGACTGACCGCCACAGTTTTGCCTGAGTAGATTTGCATTTCTGCTCCAGTAGCCTGAGCTTTGCGCCTCCCTCGCCTAGCGCACGGTGACGTTCATTCCAGCTGAGGTAATTCCCCTCTCTCGCTGTCTTCAGAAATGGTTTTTGGACGATGATCCTGGAATGATTTGAAAAATGATTCAATCACTCAGTGAATTTGTGTGGACCTATCTAACATGAAGGCTCAAGTCATTATGTAGCTGCCCAATCTAACTTTTCCTACGGGGAATCTATGGTTATAGCCGTCTGAGCACATTTTCTGCATAGGGCAGCTACAGTTATAGATGCTGAGGAAAAAAGTTAGACTGCGTAAATTAGATAGTACGTAGTTCATTATTTCATCCCATTTCTTTCAAAGATAATTTAAATATCTCATAAATATAGTGCACGACCCGATATTCACTTAGATTTCTTGACTGCATTGTTGAAATTTTTATTTGTATCATGCGACGTCAAACGTAATTCAAGAAAAGTGTGTATCTAATTTTTGTACGTGCCACAGTAGGTATTCTAACTTCTAAAACAGGGTTGAATCAACCGAGTAAACAGTAAACATTTGCTCTTTGGTTTTCATAAGTTTGAATTTGAAAATTTTAAGTACCGGAAATACTCTGCAAAAGAAACGAATAATAAAACGTTGAGACGTTCATACAGGAACGCTTTGAACGACATAGCCTTCACGTTGATACACGAACGTGCAGCATTGTGTCATAATGAGTGATGTCGGTAGGAGTATGATGAATGAAAACAAATAACACTGCTTGTGAAATAAAAAGTTTGATGATCAGTAATTTGACCCTAGAAAAACAGCTAGCACAAATTTGAGTGAAGGTAAATGGTTAATAGATCACATGTCCTAGATTACACTCTTTTATTTACTAACATTTTACACACTACACGCCTAGGGAAAACAATAAACCTCTTTTTCGATACAGCTTAGTCAACTAAGACAGCTGTTCGTGAGTTTTCAACAGTTAGTTGCCAAGGAAAAGTTTTCCTGTATTCCAATGCTATCATACTACCAATCTAGCAATTCCACTTCTCTCGCAAGGAGCTGGAATCTCCTACAGAAGTAAGTTACAACGCACGGCTAGGCTGCTCCATACAATTAGAGCTAACGAAGCCTAGCGTCTGTGGTGGTTGCGCACGAGTACCTCTCAAAGCTGGCCCTTGTGTCATACCGTGCTGAGGTGATGGTGATCAATTCAATACTGATTGTATTGTTCTCCAACTTGCATGGAAAATGATCGCTGTTCTGCTAAGTGCGCTGAACTTCTGCTAAGTACGCATTCGGTAGTGTCCCAATTCATCTTTTACGCTGAAACATCTATAGTTTTATCATTTTTATTTTTACGTTACATTTTACTTACTGTCTCTTAATGCTAATGACTGACCATGTTGACATATTCGACAATATTGATCCAGATCTCAATCATTTGAATAGACTGCACCCAAACCTAAATGAAACTGGAAACTGTAAATACCTAAATATTAAAAAATTCAATGAATCGATGAGGAAGACCTGTAACGATTTTTCTCTACTATGTTGGAACTGTAGATCCATTTATCCGAAAATAGATGAAATATCTTGTACTATCACTGAGCTGAACAGCAATTTTGATGTTCTCAGTTTCACCGAAAGTTGGCTAGACGACTCATCTAAAGACCTGATTCAAATTCAAAACTATTATAGCCATCATTCACTCCGTAGTAACAAACGTGGTGGTGGCATCAGTACGTACATATCTAAACATATATCTTCGAAAGTCATTTTAAGTGCAACTATGAATCGTGAACATATTGAGACCTTATTTATAGAACTAACGAAAAATGGTAAACGGATTATGCTTGGGACAGTATATAGACCCCCAACAGCTTGTAACGTCTCTTTCCTGAACGAGCTTCAAAGCATTATATCTCAGTTCAACAAGTCTCTATATAATGACATAATAATCTGCGGGGATTTCAACTACGATCTTCTACAATATGATAGCTGTGAGCAAATCTCAAACTTCATAAATGTTTTTCAATCTAGCTCCTTCCTTCCAATCATCACGAAACCTACGCGTATTGCTTCTGAATCGGCTACGTTACTCGATAATATTTTTATGTTAGATCCGACTGATTTTCTTACCGGAATAATAATTTCTGACTTATCTGACCACTTCCCAGTGTTTCTCATCAAGAAAAATGTCTATAATCCTTGTTCCAGCCCACAGGCTGATACTTATTCATTTCGTTGTGTAAACGAATACAACTTGGGAACAATGCGAACTGTTCTAGAAGAATTAATGCCATCATTAGACGTCTATGAACGGGAAAATAATGCGATTAACATTGATGAAGCAATACTAAATTTAACTGAAATTATAACGACCACATATAACCAGTGCTGTCCAATAATCACCCGCACAATTACGCCGAAAAATAGACAAAAGCCCTGGATTACTGAAGATATCGTGATCAATATAAAGAAACGTCAAGCGTACCTAGCCTTACTATACGAAGGGCGAATATCTAAAGTAACGTATAACAGATTCAGGAATCATGTGACAAATCAAATACGAACCTCAAAACGAGACTACTTCACGCGCAAATTTACTGAATACAAAACTGATATTAAAAAAACTTGGCGCCTGCTTAATTCATGCTATAAACCGAATAATATTACTACGAAAACAATTGAGTCCGTCGTTCACGAAAATGTAAAATACCACGAGAAAAAAGATATTGCAACTGTGTTTAACAACTTTTTTGTAAACATAGGAAAAAATATAGCCGATAGTGTCTTCGGTGAACCCAGAGACCACTTGCAATACATGGACCATGTCCGTGAACCTAACTCTTTCTTTTTCACGCCAACTAATCCCTCCGATGTAATTACGTGCATAAACAACTTGAAAAATAAATCAAGTGGATTGAAAAATTTTTCGGCTAAAGTTCTTAAGGCTATAGCTGATATAATAGCACCGTGCATATCTTATATTATCAACCAATCCCTTTCTCAAGGTATCTTCCCCAACTCTTTCAAAATTGCGAGAGTCACCCCTATTTTTAAAAATGGTGATAAAAACTGCGTTAACAATTATAGACCTATCTCTGTACTACCAATTATTAGCAAAATATTCGAGAAAATTGTGTATAAAAAAGTGTATTCGTATTTTGAACAAAAATCTTTCCTCTACGACAAACAATACGGTTTTCGTTCTAAGAAATCTACGACACAAGCTGTATTAAATCATTTGCAATACCTTTATTCTAATATAGATGAAGGAAAGCTTGTTTTCTCCGTATTTCTTGACTTTCGAAAAGCATTCGATTGTGTGGACCATAACGTATTACTCTCGAAACTACATTGTTATGGCATTCGAGGGGCTGCCCATGATTGGTTTAGATCATACTTAGCAAATCGGAAACAATACGTTGTCATTGACGACGCGAAATCAGACCCACAGACAATTAGCCATGGGGTTCCACAAGGATCTGTCCTTGGGCCTCTCCTATTTCTAATTTTTATCAATGATATCATTAAATCTACATCATTCTTCAAATTCATACTTTTTGCCGATGACAGTACCCTTTCTGCGGTCCTTCCAGACCAAAATCCCGCTAGGATGGCGGAGCGTATAAATAATGAACTTCATAAGGTTTCATTGTGGCTTAAAGCTAATAAAATAAGCCTTAATATCGATAAAACAAACTATATTACATTCTCATACAAGAAAAATATATCTCTCCCACGCATTCAAATTGGCGAAGGTGAAATCGAAGAAACCAACTCAAGTAAATTCCTCGGCATCATAATAGACAAAAATCTAACCTTTAAAGAGCACATCGCTCATATTAGTTCTAAATTATCAAAATCTATCGGAATCCTAAATAAAGTTAAGAATTTCCTGCCTGAAACAGCCTTACAAATGCTCTACCGAACGCTCATTTCACCATACTTGCAATACGGAATAGAAGCATGGCACGGAACTGATAAAAATAAAACCAACAAAATTTTTACCCTGCAAAAAAGAGCCATAAGAGCGATAAAGAATCTAGAATATAATGCTCACACAAATGACTCATTCAAAAATTTACGAATACTTAAGCTCTCGGATCTCTACAAAATCTCCATTTGCAATTTCATTTACAAAACATTAACAAATGATGGCGACCATAGCCTAAAACAACTATTAACTACGCAAACTGGTCATCACGACCATTTAACCCGAAATAGAAGTAAATTCGTGCTTCCTTATTACTCAAAGGCTCGGTCACAACACGGTATCCTCTTCGTTGGAACTAAAACTTGGAACTCAATACCTGCGGAGATCCGTGAAAGTAATTCTTATAAGGTATTCAAAAAAAGTCTTGAATCTCACTTCCTATCAGATTACTAGTCGTGTAAGATCACAGAGTCAAACCTTGTCCCCTACATAACTGGTCCTAATAATGTAATTCGCCTTGATTAATTTCGCCGATCTTCAGTCTGTTCTTGAATCGTTTGTCGAATATACTGTTAAATCTAGTCCATATGAACTATATTGTGAAATAAAGTGTCTAATTTCGAGTTACTTATCTCATTGATCAGTCTAATGCGTCTCTAGTTTAAGTGAATTAGGTTAAACATTATTGTACTCCTAAGACTAACCTTGATGGTAGGATGCCCTAGAAGTCACTGAACTTATTCGGGCCCACAGGTAGCTATACTCAAATTTGACCATTGTACTAGACTTAAGAAACATTTTATCTCTGTATCTCCTGTGGTAAATAAATTGTTTAAATTGTTTAAATTGTAGTTTTAGCCGCTCGATGCAGATAACTATGCAGAAGACTTGGTTAATTCATGGATGTCCCTGCGAACAAGTTAGACAGGATAAACGAGTACATTCATCGTAGTCATCAGGTAGAGTCTATTAAACTAAATCCTAATATGTGAATAGATATGTTTTGATTTTTCATCACTTTAACTTGATTGCTCTTAGGAACTGTTACAAATGATGTAAAGCGTACCACAATTATTGAATATATTTTATAGGTACCTGAATGGAAGAAATATCCGGAAACAGAATGCAGTTGAATGTTGCGGTAGAGTTCAGTTGATGGCTGAAAAACTAAGATGGGTAAATGTATTTTGAGGTGGACTTGACTCCACACTTCAAGAACTTTCAAATACACGGCTTCAACTTTTTCAAATGTCATGCCGAACGTTCTACAAAAAACTAGTACCACATTTGTATATTAATAACTGCAACAGCAGAACATATTTATTTAACTTGTTGCTTCTCACAGGATGATGGGATTTTGAGCTGAATCTGGACAAATGAGGAATTATACGTGGAATTTTCGAAAAACATTTACATATCTCGTAGATGCGCAAAGAATGATCACCATGCGCTGAATTTGGATCACGGTTAAGAAATTGGATGATGTACAAAGTATGATGAGTGGAAATAAGGAATTGTGCTTTAAAAGCAGAAGATTTTCCGTTCTCAAAATTAATCTGAGGGATCCAGCGTATAATAATCTGAGTACCAATTCAGGAACCAAACATATTATGTAGGGTGCCCGCATCTACCTGAATAATCTTGACAGGAATTGTAAATGCAGCAGCGCAGACCATATTTATCAACTTTATTTTATTCACACCCGAACGCGAAATTTCTGAAACCAAACTCAAAGAGAATACCCGTCTAGGGTCCGATCTCACACTACAGTTTTAAAATTATGCAGTATATTTAGAAGAATTTAGATGAAGGTACTTGGGTGCAAAAACTATTTTTTTGCAAGCGTTTCGTCCGCGGAGGTAGAAGAGCCTACTTTAAAAAGCCCTAATACCGCCCTGAACTGAATCGGCAAACATGTAGCACGAGTCAGTGCTTGACCTTCAACCATGAACCTCACAATAATGTAAACATAGTGTACGACATCCATGAAACTCAGCTTTAAAATGAGCAGTTTTATTTTTCTCCATGGTTGTCTACAAATATCCATTTCCTATGGCGAAAACCACTCATTTTCTCGTCGCAAGCCTCGGCTTGCGAATTTAAAAAAAAAATTTATTTGAACGGTTATCACTTCTAAATTTTTCAGCGAATAACACCAAGCATGCACGTTTGCTTTATCTCTTTTACACCAAGATTTTCTTGTCCGCCATCCCCAAAGCGACCCTGAAGCTGTCCTCAGAGCAGATAGCTGCAAGTCCGCATTCCGACCTGGTGTGGGCAGGTCTGCATTCCTGCACGTCCCTGCTCCCCTGCTAGTGAACTCGGCACTGGTGGTGTGTCGGTATGACGGTCGTGATGTGCCAGGCTGTGTCGGTGTGACGGTCGTGATGTGCCAGGCTGTGTCGGTGTGACGGTCGTGATGTGCCAGGCTGTGTCGGTGTGACGGCCGTGATGTGCCAGGCTGTGTCGGTGTGGCGGTCGTGATGTGCCAGGCTGTGTCGGTGTGACGGTCGTGATGTGCCAGGCTGTGTTGGTGTGACGGTCGTGATGTGCCAGGCTGTGTCGGTGTGACGGTCGTGATGTGCCAGGCTGTGTCGGTGTGACGGTCGTGATGTGCCAGGCTGTGTCGGTGTGACGGTCGTGATGTGCCAGGCTGTGTCGGTGCGACGGTCGTGATGTGCCAGGCTGTGTCGGTGTGACAGTCGTGATGTGCCAGGCTGTGTCGGTGTGACGGTCGTGATGTGCCAGGCTGTGTCGGTGTGACGGTCGTGATGTGTCAGGCTGTGTCGGTGTAACGGTCGTGATGTGTCAGGCTGTGTCGGTGTAACGGTCGTGATGTGCCAGGCTGTGTCGGTGTGACTGTCGTGATGTGCCAGGCTGTGACGGTGTGACGGTTGTAATGTGCCAGGCTACGTCGGTGTGACATGACTCTTTTGTGCGAAAGCATGACAATGGACATTGATGTGCTCCATGTGATGACGGTGTGAGATGACACAGACGTGTGTCACGTGGCGATTCAACGTGACGCAGATGTGTGCCTCGTGACGTTAGATGGCATGACGGACAGAGATGTGCACAAAACGAAGATGGGGTAAATATCTGGAAGTTCTTCCTCACGAGACCAGTGTGCAGTACAAAATATAAATCTGACTCAGAAAAAAGGGAAAGAGATTACCACGGGAGCATAAATATACGAATAGGAACCCAGCTAGTCAACAAAAACATGGCAAACTGAAAATAACAGGAAGTGTGATGAGTTACGAGCAAAGAAGGAACACCGTGAGAGCAGAAAAAAATTCCCATCGAGGGAACAAATTTCTTTCAACAAAACAAAGATTCACGTAAAAACTCCCCACTGAAGGTGATTCCAAAAATAAAATGATTATTTTTCGTGAGTGAATGTGCGGAAAAAAGCACTTATAAGAGCGGAAGGCTGAGTCTGGCGAGGAGACCAATATACGCGAGACGGTGGTGGCGCGGGGCCCGGCCAGCATGTCAATGAGGCGGCCAGAGTGATTAGAGCGCTGGTGCTCTGCTCGGCAACTGATTATGAGAGGTGAGCGTGGGTGGGTGAGGGATGCGAAGAGTGGGAGAAAGAAGAATACTTAGAATAAAGGATTATGAGAGGAGAAGGTGGGTGGGTGAGGGATGCGAAGAGTGGGAGAAGGAAGAATACTTAGAATAAAGGATTATGAGAGGTGAGCGTGGGTGGGTGAGGGATGCGAAGAGTGGGAGAAAGAAGAATACTTAGAATAAAGGATTATGAGAGGAGAGGGTGGGTGGGTGAGGGATGCGAAGAGTGGAAGAAGGAAGAATACTTAGAATAAAGGATTATGAGAGGTGAGCGTGGGTGGGTGAGGGATGCGAAGAGTGGGAGAAAGGAGAATACTAAGAATAAATGAGAGGTGAAGGATTATGAGAGGTGAGCGGAGGTGGGTGAGGGGAGAGAGCGACGTAAAGAATAAGGGAAGGAAGAGAATGAATGTTCAGAAAGAAGGATTATAAGAAGTGAGGGGTGTGTGAGGGAAGAGAGGGACGTCAAGAATGGGAGAAGGAAGAGAAAGAATATTTAGAAAGAAGGATTATGAGAGGTGAAGGGTGTGTGAGAGAAGATAGATACGTAAAGAATGGTAGAAGAAGAAGAATGTTCAGAAAGAATGGTTGTGAGAAGTGAGGGGTGAATGCGGGGAGAAAAACTCGTGAAGAATTAGAGAAGAAGGAAGAAGAATGTTCACAACAAGGGTTATGACAGATTAGGAGTGAGTTCAGTAGTTCCTCTTCCTGATGTTGGTGTGAATGAACAGGTACTTTTACATAAATATTGATGATAGTGGTTCTAACCACTTACTTCTTTTCTACTTCTACTGTGATGGTTGTGCGTGGTTCGTGTCTAACAACGTGTTGTGATATAGTGTATGGTTCGCGTGGGTTGCTCCTGTTGCCTTATTCTATCTTTTTCATGTTGCCTCATTCAATCTCGCTTTGCCTTATTTAACCTCACTATGCCTTGTTCAACCTCACTCCTGTTGCCTTGTTCAATTTCACTCCTGTTGCCTTACCTAACCTCGCTTTGCCTTGTTCAACCTCACTCCTGTTTCCTTGTTCAAACTCGAGTTTGCTGCCTTATTCAATTCTATTTCCTATATTCTATTCATATCACCAGTCTCTATACTGACACAATCAGCTACCTAGGACCACCTTCAACAGAAGTAACCACTGCTAGTTGCTGACATCAGTGAATGAACCACCGTCCAAATATATTCCACCACCACCAGTTTCCCCACACCTCCATCACCACCACCGTATCGTTAATGCCGCCTTCGGTTCGTTCAACACGTTTTCGGCTTAAGAGGATCGGAGCCCAAAGGACCGAAGAGAAGCTTCCTCTTTTTTCACCTTCTTGAGAATTTTGAGCGGTAAAAATTCTTGAAGAATATTTAGGGAAGGACATGAGCAGCGGTGGCGCAGTAATGGACGGCTTTACAGCAGATCACCGCTGCGCCTCGGGCTGTTCCTGCGCACCAGAGAGGGAGTGCTGTGCGCATGCGCACGGCTTTCAAATGTTGCTTGCGATACGACCCATCGAAGGCTCGTTGAATATTTTAACAATATAATAAAATTAATAGCATTTAATGGACCCAGTTATTGTTTAGAATTTATTAGATTGCCAAGAACTTTTGACTTTTAATTAGAGTTGAATATTGAACTTCAATTCAACCCATCGCAGTCAACGTGTTAAAAGGTGGTTTGGAACGCTGGTGGCGCGGTGTGGGTAACCTTGCAGCAAAAAAACCTCTGCTATTCAGTATTCGTTCCTATTTGCCCGTTGAGACTTAGATAAAGTTTGCCTATCATGAAAAAATATGTTTTAAACTGCAATTTAATCTCGGTTTCTCTGAAAGAAAAGTCATAAATTAAGTTGCGTGCTTCCGATAAAAAATTAAAATTTAATAAAATACAATTGTGTCTTAAAATAAGACGTTGCAATCACTAATTTGGCACATTTAATCCCTTTGCTCTAAGTCTGGTGCATGCAAGACCACAACCCTAAATCTGGCACATCTAAGTCTTAGACCTAAATCTGGGCATCTAAGCCCTAGCCCTAAATCTGGCACATCTAAGTCTTAGCCCTAAATCTTGGCATCTAAGACCTAGCCCTAAATCTGGCACATCTATGCCTTAGCCCTAAATCTGGGTATCTAAGCCCTAGCCCTAAATCTGGCACATCTAAGCCTTAGTCCTAAATCTGGGCATATAAGACCTAGCCCTAAATCTTGGCATCTAAGCCCTAGCCCTAAATCTGGTACATCTAAGCCCTGTGATCGTGTCTACGCACAATAGCCACATCTGCCTCTAAGTCTCAGGCTTTTTTGGACTATGAAAGCACTGTAACACGTTGATGTATCTCTGGGCCTAAAATTACCATAAAGTTCAAGATGTGATCATCTTTCTTTGAGCTTGTTGCACCTCCAATATTCTGGATAATAAGATCTAATCCCTGCATTCTGAACATCATATATTCGATCCACTGAAAATGTAAGAAAATTCCGTCTTTCCTGACACATTATTGACGGCCTATGTTCGTAACTCATCATTATAAACCATTGCCGCAAGAGTCATGCACACACAGAAAAACGACTCTAAAAAAAATTCATGTTACTTAATCAAATGTTAAGGGAGGAACATTGTGCATTCCTTCGAACGACCGCACTCAACCTTTGTTGGACACAAAGTTGTTCTTGTTGCAGAGCACTTGATGCTTGAAGTTTTTGTCAAATATATTTTAGATCTATGCTAATGCAGCAGTGAGACGCCTGAAAAATCCTGTCTAGTAAATTTATTTAAGATAGATGAAAAAACAAAAGAGACGAGAAACCCTTCGCATTTCGCTGAACGATTCGAAGCCCACCGTTTCAATTCGTCTCAGTTTTCAATAAAATTTGGAGATGAACAATAGTCGTACGGAAACCTGAAGTAGGTACGGAGTTTATCTTGTCTATCTTTTTTCGATAGCAAGTGTGCAGTATCTAAAATTTGAGAAGATGGTTAACCTTGGACCTACTTCATAATAGCTTATTTCGTTTCATATCGTGTAAATTAACGCATAAATTAGGTAATTTATTCAGCAATTTTGATTACCGTGTGTTCACCACACTCCGTTCACCTTCTGATTTGAAAATATTCCATTACTAACATGCGAACCCGATTCCAAATAAATTAGCGCAACATTACGAACTTTACGTGAAGAAGGAATCACAGGTCGATCGCACCAGCGCTAGGGCAGCGAGAATCTCAGCTCTATGTTCAGGTCGCTACTAGTCTTGTCCGTGCTTTCAATGCAGCCGTGGTAATCCATTGATAGCATCGTAATCGCCTTCCTCATGAATATTCCTACCTTAAGAAGACGACCCTGTAAGATCAACCCAACCTCCCGGGCCGTCCTTGTCTCCCATCCCCCTGGGCTCCGCCACCGACTCCTGCACCCTCCGCATCTCTATTGAAACTTCAAAGCAAGATGAAGACGCCTCTATTGAGACTTGCGTCAGTCGAAAAAAGAGAATCTTCCAAAGTTTGCTGAAGGGAGTTTGATGCTCGAGTTTCTCTCGCTAATAAATCTCGTCGAAGATAAGCTTCCCGAAATAAAGAACGAATTGGATAAGAGAGGCAGATATAGTGTGTAAGTCTTCAGCTGAGAAATTTCTTGCACAGATAACCCCTGGTAGCATTTATATTCGTCTCTAGAGAAATGCAATAAACTTACAAGAGCAACATACTGTGTAGGAATGTTTTTCTTCTAGGTATTATATTTTCTTCGAAGTATCCTTTGTATTCCAGGTTTTGAATCCAAATCCAAGTTAACTTGGAAATATTTTTGTTGTAACTAATTTATTCACCATTTTGACGAATGGCGATCGGGTATATCTGTGTTCATGAAATTGGATTCAATTCGAACTTTACGTTTTTGCATTGATAAGTTTAGATAAAAATCTATTTAGACATCTTTGAAACAGAGTGAAAGTGAAACAGAAAATGACACACAGTAAAAAAATGTTTAGCACAAACATTGAGTACAAATGCATGATTTTTTATGCGAATAATTTGAACAATTAGCTGTGGACATTTTGAAGCTGTTCAGCATAACTCCCATAAAATATCACACGTCACAGCTGTTTTAGTATTCCTAGATACAATAATATATATTGGGTGTTATAGAAACTCAGTAATCGGCAATCAGGATGAAAAACGCACTCTGATAGAAGTGTGCTGAAACTTGCATGGTCTCCGGAGAAATTCCGGGTCCATGAGCTGCCAATAGCGAGGCAGCCCTCCAGAAAAAATGCATTTTCATTTTCAAATAAATCCCGAATCAAAAGCGTTAAGCTCGCACAGTGTATGATATTTTTAAATGAAATTGTTAGCCTTCGTACGCAACGAAATCCTCCAATGGCTTCCCTACCGCTGCCACAAATGTGGGATGCAGTCGAGATAGTTAAATATTCGATGTAAATTCCGTAGACTTTTATTGAAAGATTTCTCTATCTCTTTTTCGTATGATTCTGCGCACATGTCCCTTCAAAAAACATTTAACGGAATAATGAAATCTGGATAAATTTTCAGGATAACTGCCTGTGACACACATAGAGCAGGTATGTAACTCGCTGACAAATTTAAATAGTACAACACACAACAGTTACTCTCGGACAGCAACCTGTCCTCGTAAGGAACATAGGTGCCACGAAAGATCGTTACTGACTGCCTCACTGAATGCAATTTTATCACGCAAACTAAAATAGTACAACACACATATCGGGCAGCAATTTCCTCGTACGGAACATAGGTGCCACGAAAGATCGTCACTGACTGGCGCTGTGAATGCAATTTTATGACACAAAGGCACAAATTTTATGACACAAATGCCATGAAAGATCGCTGCCGACTGCTGCTGCGAGTACTATTTCATGACACACGGACGCAGGTCGGCAGGTACGGAGCAGCACTGCGACTCTGGCTGCCGATATTTAAGCGCTGCTCGGCAACGGCCACTCGAGCACCAGATATTGAGGCGCTGCCTCGCGTTATTGAAGCCGCGCGGTGAGGCTGGCGCGAGCTGTGCCGTGATCTGCTCTTCTTGGTGGAGGTGCCACAAGCGGTCGAAAGCAGGGAGACAGAGTAAGAGCGACAAGTTAAAAGTCGTAAAGGGAGTCACGGTGAACTTTTATAAAAATCTGCGTAAAATTTTATGAATTTGCCAACGTGCATCGAAGCCCGCAAAAAAATTGATGGGATGGTGAACGCTCGTCAAAAACTACTAAATCGCAAATGGGAAGGAGAACTTTAATTAAAAAACGCAAAAAAAATTGAAAGGCAGAAAAGATTTCATCAAAATCGCAACTTAAACCAATTATGATTGTGCAGGTTGATCAAAAAATACAAAATGAATATGTAATTATGAAATCAGAAAATAGATATTGAAGCTTTGAAAAAATAATAGAGACTGAAAGCAACATGGCAAATTGCCAAGTTTCAATTAATGTGTATTTTGACACTGCGAAAGTGAGGCAAGAAAGGTTACGAAGCGGGGGTTGTCAGGGGTTAGAATGGGCCAAAGGGTTGAGAGCTCAGAGACGGCAAGAGGGTACAGAGGGTAAAGAGGGACAAAGGGTTGAGAATTCGGAGAAGGTCAAAGGGTAGAAAAGCCCACAGGGTTGAGAGGTCGGAGAGGGCCAGATGGTGGAGAGGGCCAGGGGGTGAAGAGGGCCAGAGGGTGGAGAGGGCCAGAGGGTGGAGAGGGCCAGAGGATGGAGAGGGCCGGAGGGTGGAGAGGGCCAGAGGGTGGAGAGGGCCAGAGGATGGAGAGGGCCAGAGGTGGAAGGCAATAAAGGCCCCATAAAAAAGCCGCTACAAGGAGAGGGCGGATCGCGCACTGCGCTGAGGTGCTCCACTTCCATTCGCTCTTCCTCGCCCTCCACCCCCTCCTTCTCTCAGCAAACGTCCCCTCCACCACATATTCAAACCCTTCACTTTCCTGCAACATCATCCCGAGTCACTTCTGTTCTCTCAAATTTAAGAAAATTTCATTCAACAAAATTTCTAGACCCTTGTAGCTGCGGTTTCACAGTGATGTACTGTGCATTGAGCTCTTTTACTCTATAACACTCCGGTGTGTTTTCCGGAACTTACTTTTTTGAACTCCGATCGTTGCTGTATCTCTATGGCAATTCAACAAAAACTTTTTTCATCCAATTACGATGATTGCTACAACAACATAAGACTAGCGTTGTGCCTGTGTGAAAGCAGTATTCTAATCAAGTCTGGATGTAGGAAAATGAATTTAAAAAAGTACCACAAAATGCGTCCAAACAACGTACTTCCCAGAGCATCCGCCTGAGCAAATTCAAAGCTCTTTTTTTACATAGTGCCTCAAACAAAGAAAATAAAAAAATTTGACAAAATGCTACGCATCTGGTGTCTCACGTACTGAATGGAGGCTGTAGCACTTTTAACAACACTTGGTGAATTGCGAGCTTGTTTAGCGAATTTCGAAAGACGAGACTGCAAGAAATGTTAACTTATTGCTTGAGTGCAACAGCACATCAACAGCACAGTCAAAACATTATTCACCTGGGCTTACACCATGAGTGGCGGGCACTATCAGGCTACGAAAAAAGTCAAGTTACAATAAATTAAGGTCGCGGCAATTTTAAATGCACTACTAAAATGACACTTGGGCGCATCAATGTGAGTGACAGTATATTGAGGTAAAAGCTCAATCAAACAGACCTACTTTTCTTATAAGCAGAAAAATATTGGAGGTTGCCCGTATTGACGCCTCAAATTGTTTTTGTAACTCATGAGCTTTCAAATTTCCTGCAAGACTGCTTCATCCTCGCGCTACGAAGCAGTTTTTGATTCCACGTTGCTATTCTGTGTCGCAAACGAACAGGTGAAAATGCGGACAGCAGCACGCAATATAGCACAACCAGACGCAACAATGAACAACAAAGCACACAAGGCACAACAAGGCACACGAAGCACACGAGGTACTCAAGGCACACAAGGCACACAAGACACAACAAGACACACGAGGCACACGAGGTACTCAAGGCACACAGGCACACAAGACACAACAAGACACACGAAGCACACGAAGTACTCAAGGCACATAAGAGGAAGAAGTACTCAAGGCACAGCAAAACACAACAAGACACACGAGGCACACGAAGCACACGAGGTACTCAAGGCACACAAGACACAACAAGACACATGAGGCACACAAGGCACACAAGGCACACAAGGCACCCAAGACACAACAAGACACAACAAGACACACGAGGCACACGAGGTACTCAAGGCACACAAGGCACAGCTCCTCATCTGAGAGCGCCTCAGCGGCCCCGTAACGAGCGACTGCGGGGCTCCGATAACAGGATTTGCTGGTGATACGCTCAAGTGGGCCGTGCTCCTGCCCTCACCACCTCACCACCCCACCACCATCGCCTGCACACCCCACCCTGCTCACCACCATCACCTGCACACCACACCCTCCTCACCACCATCACCTGCACACCACACCCTCCTCATCACCATCACCTGCACACCCCACCCTCCTCACCACCATCACCTGCACACCACACCCTCCTCACCACCATCACCTGCACACCACATCCTCCTCACCACCATCACCTGCACACCACACCCTCCTCACCGCCATCACATGCACACCACACCCTCCTCACAACCATCACCTGCACACCACACCCTCCTCACCACCATCACCTGCACACCACACCCTCCTCACCACCATCACCTGCACACCACACCCTCCTCACCACCGTCACCTGCTTACCACACCTTCTTCACTACAATTACTTATATTTTTGTCATTGCATTCACTCGGTAAAAAGTCAATAACGATTCAAATAAAAGAAATAAATAATTCATTGGGGAACTTCCAACTTCAAAGGTTCGAATTGTCAATGTTTTTGGTGGGAGAGCTGAATGTTATAAATATTATAGCTGTTGAATGCTATTTCTCAGCGTGTGATGGTGCACATTGCCGGGGTGAGGAATTTTAGCAGATGTGATGATGCACAATACTTTTCTTAGAAATTTTAGTACTTGTGATGATGCACAATAATGTGCTTAGAAATTTTAGTACATGTGATGATGCACAATACTGTGCTGAATAATTTTAGTACATGTGGTGATGCACAATAATGTGCTGAAGAATTTTACTAGATGATGTGATGATACTCAATACTGGGTTGAATAATTTTAGCAGATGTGATGATGCGTCTTACCTTGCTGAACAACTGAAATGGTTGGGATTGCATGATCCACTGCACAGAACAATAGCAAGCGTCATCTTGCGTCAGTCTTCCGTTCCACTTTTCTCGCTTTTCTGACCAAATAATTTCCACCACTTGTTTTGGATCAAAAGTTTTCCATTACGTGTGCGTCACAGAAGTAAATACTTAACTGATCTTAGCTGTCCATAATAAAGGGTGAAAATCAGGTAGTTGCATGTACTAAGTCGCGACATAATTAAAATAACATACAAAGAACGAAGTTTTTAAGTCACGCTTTCATTATAGAACGTTAAGAATGCTTCAGTCGTCCTCGAGTGAACCCGTTAACCGCTTTTTAAAACGGTAAAAGTTTTTTTTAATTAAAGAGGTTTCTTCAGCATTAATTCGTGAAAAAACTCTGCCACATGCTCACATGCTCAGTGATTGGTCCTGCCTCAGCCAATCATCGTTTGAATGCAAACTTCAGGTTGAGGCGGTGAAATAATTCATGATTTTATGGTGAGAAGAGAAAAGAAAGTGCCACACTTCAAATGCCTTGGTGGAGCGTCGCTGTACTGCCGTCGGTAGGCCGGCTAGACATGCAATACACTTGTGCAACAAAAACACTCACAATACTATTATAGAATAAAAATTCAGTGATAATTAATTACGTGATAATTGGATAAAAATATAATTCCTTCTATATTCATTAGCTGCTCGTCTCAACTACGGCTATTTGAATTATATCTGAATAGTATGTAAAATTTCTTTTTTGACTGGAAAATCAATAAAAACTGATTAAAAATCACAGAAGAAATGTCCATAGAGTTAATTCGAATACTTTTCGCCAGAGAAGTATCCTTATCTTCGATCCCTAAAATGTAGGATCGAAATAAGAAAGCACATATCAGTAAAAATTACTATACAAACTCTTTCCCAAAGTTAACTTTAGGTCTACTCTACCGTGAGATATAATTATCATATTTAGCAATGGGAAACACACAAGGAATCTGTACTATAATATAAACACTCAAAGAATCTGTCTCTTTGTCTGTCAGTCCGAAACCAGCCGAAAGTGTGAGATGAGAATATCTGTGATACAAGCTTCATAAACTCCACAATTTCCAGTATATTCATCCATCAGATTTGTGTAGGAATGAATTTTACGTGAATTCTTAGGAAATGGAATCGTGTGTCATGTGATTTGTCAAACATTATTATACATTTTTTAAGGCCGTGTGCACTCGGCCTAATAAACTCTCTCGAAATTGTTGATTGATTTTCTCGTGCAATTCTTTCATTTCGCCTTCTTTCTCATTTCAAATAAAGAAGAGTGGACTAGTATGTTATATTAACCTCCTTAAGCCCTACACTCATCCCACGAAGGATCATTCCCCAGCCCTGAGGCAAGCAAGACCTCCCGACACCCCATCCCCACCACTCCCCACGCGAGGTGTTAACGCAAGTAATGCGATTGGGATTCGTAAGCCAGCAGTCAGGCTCTTACATCTCAGAAATAGTTTGGTCTCAGGAGCTTTTGATTCTCTGTGCTTGAGCATCAAGAACACGGCAAGTTTAGTTTGAGCGATTTAATTCAAATAACAAAGGAAGATCATTGTTGATATTGTGTAATGGAAATAATGAAATCACTTCAAGTTTTGTACAATAATAACTTAATATGTACAAAAAAATTGACCTCCATGAACAGAAGCAACGTCGAGCTTGGCACAAAGTAGGAAACGACCCAATCGAAAAGTATAGACGATCAGGCATCAAATTTTTAGAAAAAATACACTCGTTGAATAGAACGAAATCTCTAAGAGGCCTCAGACAGAGCCAAGTCAGGGGAAACTGCAACGTCTGGTGGCCCGCAGCCAAGTCTGGTGGAGGTGAGATCGATAGTGGGATGCTGGCGCCAAGTGTGTTGCTGGCGCCAAGTGTGTTGCTGGCGCCCAGTTTGTTGCTGGCGCCAAGTGTGTTGCTGGCGCCAAGTGTGTTGCTGGCGCCAAGTGTGTTGCTGGCGCCAAGTGTGTTGCTGGCGCCAAGTGTGTTGCTGTCGCCAAGTGTGTTGCTGGCGCCAAGTGTGTTCCTGGCGCCAAGTATGTTGCTGGCGCCAACATACTTGGCGCCAGGAACTTGGCAGCCAGGAACTTGGCGCCAGCAGCCAAGTGAGTTGCTGGCGCCAAGTGTGTTGCTGGTGCCAAATGTGTTGCTGGCGCCAAGTGTGTTGCTGGCGCCAAGTGTGATGCTGGCGTCATGTATGTTGCTATCGCCAAGTGTGTTGCTGGCGTCAAGTATGTTGCTGGCGCCAAAAGTGTTGCTGCTGCTGGCGCCGATAACGTTGCTGCTGCTAGCGCCAAAAGTGTTGCTGCCGCTGGCGCCAAAAGTGTTGCTGCCGCTGGCGCCGAAAGCGTTGCTGCTGCTAGCGCCAAAAGTGTTGCTGCTGCTAGCGCCAAAAGTGTTGCTGCCGCTGGCGCCGAAAGTGTTGCTGCTGCTGCTGGCGCCAAAAGTGTTGCTGCTGCTGGCGCCAAAAGTGTTGCTGCTGCTGGCGCCGAAAGCGTTACTGCTGCTGGCGCCAAAAGTGTTGCTGCTGCTGGCGCCAAAAGTGTTGCTACTGCAGGCGCCAAAAGTGTTGCTGCTGCTGGCGCCGAAAGCGTTACTGCTGCTGGCGCCGAAAGCGTTACTGCTGCTGGCGCCGAAAGCGTTACTGCTGCTGGCGCCAAAAGTGTTGCTGCTGCTGGCGCCAAAAGTGTTGCTACTGCAGGCGCCAAGTATGTTGCTGGAGCCAAAAGTGTCACTGCTGCTGATACCAAGTGTGTTGCCGGCGCTAAAATTGTCGCTGCTGCTGACGCCAAGTGTGTTGCTGGCACCAAAAGTGTCGCTGCTGCTGATACCAAGTGTGTTGCTGGCACCAAAAGTGTCGCTGCTGCTGACGCCAAGTGTGTTGCTGGCACCAAAAGTGTCGCTGCTGCTGACGCCAAGTGTGTTGCTGGCACCAAAAGTGTCGCTGCTGCTGACGCCAAGTGTGTTGCTGGCACCAAAAGTGTCGCTGCTGCTGACGCCAAGTGTGTTGCTGGCACCAAAAGTGTCGATGCTGCTGACGCCAAGTGTGTCGCTGGCGCCAAAAGTGTCGCTGCTGCTGACGCCAAGTGTGTTGCTGGCACCAAAAGTGTCGCTGCTGCTGACACCAAGTGTGTTGCTGGCACCATAAGTGTCGCTGCTGCTGACGCCAAGTGTGTTGCTGGCACCAAAAGTGTCGCTGCTGCTGACGCCAAGTGTGTTGCTGGCACCAAAAGTGTCGCTGCTGCTGACGCCAAGTGTATTGCTGCTGTTGCTACTAGTTCTCCAATCGATGCCCATTTTCTAACACCTTTGCAGTGTCAAGACAGAAGTGGTTTTTCTATGACTTGCCATGAATTTAGTTCATTCTGAATCATAGATTCACGGATACGCGCCCATCTGTTTATGACGTGCCTTCTAATTAATATTTGTGAGATATTCTTGAGTGATGACCTTTGTTGGTTGTGTGAGAATGATGTTTCCTTGTATGAATAGAGCGAAGTTTTCTCCGACATTTTGCTCAGTTCGAATGTCTAAAGGAAGCTCAATTAAATAGCTTGAATTCGTTTGAAGCGTCTCTTGAAGGAATTTAAAAACAAAATACACGATAAATGAAATAGTTTTCATAAAACGTTACCCCTCATTTGTTAGGTACAATTTGTCCTTTACCTCAGAAAGAAATCCAAAACTTGCAAAGGAACCTTGCATCTCATTCAGTATCGCTACTTAACTGTGCATTTACTATTCAAATATTTGTTCACTCAACAAAATTAGAACTCTAAAATCAAATATATAAATGGAAACTTGCAAGGTAACATGAGCTGGAGTTGCTTTCTACGTTTTCCTAATCCGTAAACTTTTTTGCTTCTCATTCTGCATTTTATAAATACACGAAGACCCACTCTGTTCCTAAATAATCGTGATTTGATCCCATAACGTTACTTTACACTATAAATCAGTCTAAACCTCTCTAACAGTAATCATGATCATCATAAAGCTTTAACGTAAGAAAAATGTCTTCTAGGTTCCTGTTCTTCTTTCATTAGATCGTATTTAATCCCCATCAAATACTTTCATTTCAAGTAATACGCATTACTTGCTCTTCACCTAGTTTCGTTTTGAGAATATTATGTTTGTGATGGTGGAGACCTCCGAAGTGGAAGAAAATAGCACAGGGAGGCTAGATGACGAGCAATCGGCTGCAGCGGTGATGAGGCTGCCTCAGCCTCGGATTATCCCTGATCAACGAACGGCTTACGATGACAAACTGGTTGCGACGTAGGCCTAGAAACAGCCTAGGCTCTCGTATCAAAGAAATAATATCAAGAAGTGCTAGAAATAATAATGTGAAGAAGAACTATCAGTAATGATTTGAAAAGTACTAAAAAATTTTTGAAAAAATTCTGGAAATGATAGAATAAAAAGTACTCTGTGATGGGAACAGTGCTGGGGAAAATTATAGAGAGACACACACTCAGTAGTAATGTGAAAAAAACACCATAAACAATGTGAAAAAACACTTGAACCAGCATAAAATAGAACTATGAATGATAATATCGAAAACAAGTTGCAAGTTAATGAAAAAGATAACAATCGGAAAGAGCGATGAGAAAGTAGCAAGAAAAAAATTACGAAACGAAAGCACAACCTGGATTTTGATACATGCAGCACATCCAATCGTGGATTATAGAATCCTATCTACAGAATTATGAAGGTCACTAAAAATTCTCAAGCTTATGAAAAGGGTATCAAATTTTAAATAAAAAAGGAATTCGAGTGGACGCTTTCCAGAAGATCAACTATCAGCTAAGAAAGTTTCAGATTAATCATAAGTTGAAGGTGAAGGTGCAGTAGGAAGACTTACTTCAGTCTGACACAGTTCCTCTAGCGATAGTGGGAGATACGTCTAGCAATGCACAGCAAAAATTAATACCGCTCTAAATGCGCTGGGTCTCCTCAACCACTGCAAAACTGCAGCTGTAACCAATCTCGCTGAAAAACTTTAGCTGTATTCAAACTCACTCCAAACCTACAGCTGTAACCAACCTAACTGCCAAAACTAAAGCTGTAATCAACCTCACTGCAAAACTACAGCTGTAACCATCCCTGTTGTGAAACTATTGCTGTAACCATCGCGGCTGCAAAAGTACAGCTGTAAACATCCCCGCTACAAAACTACAGCTGTAACCAACCCTGCTGCAAAATTACAGCTGTAACCATCCCGATGCAAGACTACAGCTGTAACTATCCCCGCTGCACAATTATAGCTATCAGAGCAAAAACTACAGCTGTAGCCATCCCTGCTTCAAAAATTCAGCTGTAGCCATCCCAGCTGAAGTACTACAGCTACAACCACACCCCGCTTCAGAACTATAGCTGTAACCACACCCCGCTGCAGAACTACAGCTGTAACCATTACAGAATTAAAACCCAAAACTTGCCACTTGAAGGGAGACTGCGGGAGCCACAACCGGCCCCACGGGAGCGCTGCGATTGAGTTGTCACGGATGCAAAGCCGTGAAATTGAAGTCCCTTGTAAAGTGCGGGGCGGCGGCGGGAGCTGGGAGGGAGTGTGACGGATGTGATGGTAGTCATAAATAAGGCTGGTGCTGCGCGCCCGGCATAGCCAAGCGGCCTCTTTCCAGACAGGTCTCGCCAAAATGTAAAGATAGGGGAATACGCTTCGCGTTTTTGAACATGAACCTAAAGTAAATTGTTTGGTTTTAGGATTTTTGTAGGAAAATTTTAGTAATGATTGTTGAATGGAGTGTTTAGATTAACCATGTTTGGATGTATGTTAGAAAATCAATTTGACGGATAAAAATCATAGCTCACCTTGGAAATTGTCGGAGGAACAAAACAAGGACAGAAGGGCCTGTATTTTAGTGCCTGCAACAGGGCTGCTGCTGCTGCCAATTGTATGAAAAAGTACTTACAGGTCAAAAGGTATCAAGAACTGTAATTCAGCTGCTACACAAAAAACATTTTAACGGTTCGTGAATGAAACTTCGCTTAGTGCAGCACATCTTCCTTTCATGGGAGTTATAAATTTTCTTTTGAATTGTCATTCCTATATTGAAAAGACAAAACTGAGAGATGAGAAGCGTCTGATTCACACTGTTAACCCATAACGTTACATCGCTGTAAATGTTTCCAAATTTGTAGCTCGGAATTAAGGAGGCTTTCTGAGGAACAACACTCTAACCATGTCACAAAAAATTTAGAACATTTTCTTCTCCAACGTGAGGGCTATGAGCATCAAACTTATTCAAGGAGCGCGCCGAGTTTCTAAAATAAAGTGCCGGCAACTTTCTTTCCTTGAAACCTCGTACATAATGATTTCAAGAGGCGTAAATCAACTTCAATTCAAATATATTAATCATCATATGAATGAAAATGTAGTATGTTCTGTACTTCGCTGTAGTGTGAGAAAATGAGAGGTCCTGTTCAAAATTTCATGCAACTTCAAGGTTACCAACAAACATGCTGTAGTCAGTTTTTGCTGTGCGAACCTCAAATGCCTTTCACAAGCTTTGTTGCCGAGAGCAGCATTTCGAAAGTGGAAAATCAATGGTCCAAGAAATGGTATGCCGCAGAAAATACCGCGTCGAAGGCCTAAAAATAATGGCATCGGACCATTTAATCCAAGGCAGATATGACAACGCTGCACCATAAACTGGACGAGTCAAAAACAACTGTAATTCAGATGTTACACAAAGGTACATTTCAATAGCTGGTGAATGTGCCTGCGCCTGGTGCAGTATATTTTCCTCTTATGTGATTTCAAGAATATTTTCTTCACGATTGCCATTTCTACGTTAAACTGACAACCTCACTTAAAGCGTCATGTAAATAAACTCTTTCATTCTCGCTCTTATAACTTTTTGAATAGTGCTGCCGAAAAAAATTTCGTCTGTTGCTGCAGTTACTATGCCGTTCTTCATACTATAGTCCCGACACACTTGAAGCAGGAGTGTTTTGTTGTTGCAACCAGCTTCAGTTTAATATAATTTTCTGCTTCAGTAACTTACAGTAGCTGTGCGACAGTTTAATGTCACTTTCTGCTCCAGCAACTTAGCTGTGCGACAGTTTAATGTCCTTTTCTGCTCCAGCAACTTAGCCGTGCGACAGCTTAATGTCCCTTTCTGCTCCAGCAACTTAGCTGTGCGACACTTTACTGTCACTTTCTGCGCCAGCAACTTAGCCGTGCGACAGTTTAATGTCACTTTCTGCTCCAGCAACTTAGCTGTGCGACAGTTTAATGTCACTTTCTGCTCCAGCAACTTAGCCGTGCGACAGCTTAATGTCACTTTCTGCGCCAGCAACTTAGCTGTGCGACAGTTTACTGTCACTTTCTGCTCCAGCAACTTAGCTGTGCGACAGTTTACTGTCACTTCTGCTCCAGCAACTTAGCCGTGCGACAGTTTAATATCACTTTCTGCGCCAGCAACTTAGCTGTGCGACAGTTTAATGTCACTTTCTGCTCCAGCAACTTAGCCGTGCGACAGTTTAATATCACTTTCTGCGCCAGCAACTTAGCTGTGCGACAGTTTAATGTCACTTTCTGCTCCAGCAACTTAGCCGTGCGACGGTTTAATATCACTTTCTGCGCCAGCAACTTAGCTGTGCGACAGTTTACTGTCACTTTCTGCTCCTGCAACTTATCTGTGCGACGGTTTAATGTCACTTTCTGCTCCAGCAATTTTGCTGAACCCAGCACGCTGTAGCTGCATCAACAACTGCAGTGTCATCCTTTGCATATAATGACGCAGGTAACACCGCAATGTTTTTTCAATGCATGTAATGCAGTAAAAAAGAATCTTCAGTGTCTTCTTCATACACACATAAAATACAATAGATAACATCACAGTGTTTTTACACGTATTTAATGACGTCAAAAACCCCACTGTATTATCCTTACACAAAAAAACAGCAGAAAACATCAGTAGGGTTAACCGCATGCATATACTGCAGCACATAACACACACACACACAGTCTTATCCAAACGTAAATAATACAGCAGATAACACAAACACAATGCAGCACATAACACCCACAGTGTTATCTAACCATAAATAGCACAGCAAATGCCACGCATAATGCAGCACATAACACCCACAGTGTCATCCAAACATAAATAATACAGCAGATACACACACAATGCAACACACGACACCCGCTGCATGGGATATCATAGCTGCAGTATCACGCAGTTCAGAGCAGGCAGAGCAGCACAGGAGCCGACGTAGTACATGCGAGCTTTGAAGGCTGCTCGTCTCGCGATCATTTCTGCGCCGCTTTGACGCGCGTGAAATTGCCTGAGTCGCGTCACGTGTGACCTATGCAGCGAGACCGTGTAAAATCCATGACGTGTAAATTTCACCCGTTCTAGTGATGTGTGTCAGTACAGAGAAATTAGTTTATTTTATGTAGGCATAAAAATTTCAAGCGTGCAGTGAGTTTGATAAAAGAATTTCGCTGTCCGCGAAGAATTTAGTCTGTTTTAAGTATGCATAAGAATTATAAATGAGTGGTGAGTTTCGTGAAAGAAATACTCTTTTTTCGTTTGCCCCAAGTTCAGAATCCATTTCTACATAAGGCTCTATTACAGTTTTTCTTGACTAATTTATTTCTGAATGAGCGCATTGAAGATCGCTGCTGTCTGAACGTTCTTTCCACATTATGACGTCGATGACAACCTTGAGCCAGAGCCATTGCGATGATTAAATGCATGCAATAACTGTAATATGAACAACAAAGTTGATATGGTCGAGGGTAAAAATTGGGAGCTGTTAAGAGTTATGTAAGTTAGAGTGTGTTCCAAACTGAAGCTTGGTCGGTACACCTTGTCATTTAATGCTTTTGGTCATGGCCTGTGGTACGCGCTTCACTTGTTCAGGGCATGACCGAATGCAGGCACCGGGTGCTCATTTCCATGTCATTATTATCGTTTATGAGGAAATTGTGTGATATACAGCGCTTAATTTGTTAGTTCTGAGCATAATACATCCTCCAGTTACATCTTTTACAATTGCAACAAATATTGATGAAATCGGACCCAGTTGTGCATAAGTTGAATCAAGCATCATATTAGATGGTAAACTGGAATGAATATTTAATTTTCTAGGTATTGGTTTACAGGAGATAATACGCGAGGATAGATTAATGATGAAAAAAAATGTAATTCGAGCTAAAATCCAGTCATAAATTAGGACCCTCATTAGAAAATAAGCCCCCACGTCGCCTTACTGCTATCCCAGTCTAACGTTTTCGCCGGAGCATGCATGTTTTTCGCCGCATAAACGATTTAATTACTTGGGCGGTGAAAAACATGCATGCAAGCGGCGAAAAAATTAGACTGGGATGCTCAAGGATCAAAGCGGAATAAAGATAACTCAATGATCGACTGCATGTAATTTTCAGGAAAGATTCACTTCTATCATGTTTAATGTGATGAGCTTAAAAACAAATGTCCTCCATCCTTCTTATTTAATTTGTATGTGAAAGGAATTATATTTTTATCTAAAAAGAATATGGCACATTGAAAAATTTCTAAGACAACAGATGCTCCACGTGATTCGAGAAGTTCTTAAAACATTTGAAAAATTAGGCTACATTCAAAGTTACTTGTTATGTGCTGTTAAGTCCAGAAAGCTAAATTTCTACCCTTTTTCATGATTTTTTCGTTCAGTGGTGAATGTAAATATGCATTACAGAATCAAGCCATTTGTCAATATAAAGGAACACTTTCTTCCACCTCGGCTTAACAACGAAGAATTGTGAGCAGAATGAGTTCCAATATCTCTCTAGGTTGTAGAACTTTGGAACTTAGAGTAAATTTTAGTATGACAAATTGAGTCAGCCACCATTTGACGAGAATAAAAAAGCAAGCAGCAGCCAAAAACCTGTCGAAAACGAAATCACTTACGCAACTATCACAACGTCCGAAAGCCTTTCAGCAACAGACACACATGGGTAATGAATCATTTAAAGCTGCTTAGAACATTCAATTCTGTAGAATAATGTAAAAAGTCTATTTTTCTTGTGCAACTCTGTACATAATCTGTACAATTTCACCGCTACATCTCCGGCTCCGTCTGACTCCAATATTTTCAGGCAAACACACAGCAACACGCGACAACAACCGAAAGCGCCTCTTTGAGAGTCAGAGCTCTCAATGATTTGAGAACCTCTTGGTCTCTTGTTTGCTAACTCTCTTTGTCAAAGCCTGAATAAAAGTTCAGAGAAATATTTAAGTCTACCTATAATAATTGAGGAAGTTACGGCCATGAGATGCTTATATACATAAGTAGAACATTTACATATTGCTATTTTAAGAAGAGGAGTGTGAAGATGCTGAAAGAATATCACGATTGGCGTTTTTTGCTACAGCATCGGTATCGTTATTATCAAATTTTAATTAAAATTACAAAGGAGGCGTCAAACGAAGCTAAATTAACAAATTTAAAATCAAGCAGGAGGTAAATGGAAAAACTTCCAGTACTTACGCATTGGCGACTCGTTCCTTGACTCGTTCCCTCAAGTCCTTGGCCTTGTCCTTAAGGACAATAAGGGCATCAAGGCCCGGCATGGTTGCTGCCTGCTCACCAAGTGTCCCTTGATCACGCTGCGGTGTCCGCTTACTCGTTACGTCTCATGGCACTGTTCTACCAATTCAAATTCATAACACTGTTCAAATATGTTTATCTTAATTTTGTATCACTGCAAATTCATAACACGATTTAAATATTTTGATCGCACTTTGGTATCACTTTAAATTTACAACCTTATTCAAATATGTTGATCTCACTTTTGTATCAGTGTAAATTCATAGCACAATTTAATGTTGATCTCACTTAGGTATCACTGTAAATTTATAACCTTATTCAGATATGTTTATCTCACTTTGGTATCACTAGAAATTTATTACACGGTCACTCAATTTAAGTGTGCTCATCACACTTGGGTATCGCTGCAAATTCACAGCCCGGTCACTGATCGCCTTTCTTGAGCATCACCGGACGTGCAACACCTGTTCACCCTATTTATGTTCACCTGATTTTAGTATCACAAAAATTTAATACCGGTCACCTTGTTAACCTTAATTTCACTTTGATTTCACAAGAAATTCGTTACTTGGTCACCCAAGTACGTTCATTTCACTTTGGCATCTTGAAAACCTATTACCAGGTGACCGCAACTGCGACTGCGGGATTTATTCCAAGTGATTTATTCCAAGACTTAATATCATTTGTCACCATCAATTGGCTGAAAACTGAGCTTCATTAAGCCAATATTTCTTTCACAGCTATTTTTTAACACTCCTCTAAGGTTAAAGTTTTCTAAAGAGTTGGTCTCTCGTTGGTCACTTCAGGTCGCAAAAACCTTCTGTAGAGTGATGATGATTCAATTCCCCGGTTTTGTTCAAGATAGCTTCCATTCTATTAGTCTTCACGTTGTTCAAATATTTTCAGCCTTCACTCTTAGAAGCACTGAAAGTGTAACAGGCGTTCGCTGTGTCACAGAAACACAGTTGCTTGACGTGGTAGGGTGGGGTTTCCAATAGAGCCACTGGCTTTATGCAGCTCTGAAACGGAAAAAAACATACGATCTTAAGCAGTTACACTGAATATTAAATTAATTTCTATAATGCTGAGTTATAAATACTAAATAACTGCAGTTAATGTTATACATTATTTAATTTTAACAAAATGAAGGCTCTACTAAAGGTTATACAGGGAAGAAATATACCAACAAGTAATTATAAAACAGTTCCTTTAAGCAATGAAGATGAGTATATTAAACAGTATGTGACTAAGCAAGTAGTTGCAATACAACAAGTTCACCTGCCTATTAAACGGATAAATGAAATTCAGAACAAGCAGACAATGTTACGACGCAACTGCATCAATTTCGCCAATTTAATGTACACTTATGAGTGACATGAAAACGAAGCTTTTAAAGTGAAATGAATAATTAGTAAAAGCAAATTTGTTTTAAAAAACGTAACAAGATACGTGGGCAAATAAACTTCTTTCTACGAGTACAAACAGTCTATGTATGAATTGTACGCCTCCCTATTTATACAAGTCGATGTATCAAACATGAAATTGAATTGAAGTTAGAACGTTCCGATGTGGAGGAATTTTAGAAAATCAACGCTCAAATTTAAACCGTTCTCAATTATCTTTAAAAAATTAATTTACCATTTTTTAACGCTAAAGCTTTTAATTTAGTTCCTTCAGAGTTGTGATCGTGCAATTGAAGAGAATACACAAACAAATAGTGATGCTTGCTGTCATTGTCTGATATTAATGAAAATTTATTTGACAATATAAATAGCTTAGCCACGTTTTTCCAGTGAGATGATAGGACTCTCGGAAAGGGACGGAAGCTCATATTAATCCAGGACGCAAGAAGATTAGTTTTTAATCGAGGAACTTCCTTCGAATGTGATTGTAAGAAAAAACGTTTTTCTTGAATAGAAATACGAAGAATACATAGAAGTCAATGATATTCGTCGTCGTTCTCAATTTATAAGGTTTCAAAAGAGACTATTTATGCTTGAAAATTTTTCAGTATTTAAGTGTGCGAGTTCTCAAACGACCTAAAATTCGTATTTATTAAATGACTTTACGCACTTTTCCATCAGTTTTGACAGTGCCACAGAACTTTAAACATTTGTTTTTTCCGGATATCTAGACGCTACAATTATCAAGTCTTAAAAGTTGGTGACGTCAGTTGTGTAATATCTAGGAAAATTTTGATATGGAGAAGAGAAATTGCAAAAACGTACTTCATAACTTCTCCTTATAAAACTGTATTGGCACACTACGGAAATTTGATGCACTCTAACATGAGTTCAATTAAGTTTGGCATGACGGAAACACAACTGGATTTGGTACAAAGCTTTCAAATCTTGCCTGTATCATGAGTAAATTCTGCGGACTTTTAAACAAACATTTCGTTTACTCTGATCCTACTTCATGCCATTTATTCATTCAAAAAAGTCTACGGACTTTTAAACACGCATTTCATTTACTTAGCTGTGTGCTGTACATCAATGTTCATTCCTAAAAAGTCTACGGACTTTTGAACAAATATTTCATTTATTCTCATTTGCAACGTACTTTACGATGTTAATCATTTGATAAGTCGATGAACTTATGAATTAATATTTTATTTGGACTAATTCCAACCATATTGCACGCACGTAAATCCTGATGAATGTTTATGGGGGTCTCAAACAAACACTCTACACCCAATATTGACATTACTCACCCCGTCATCCTACAACACTATACGATATTCAACGTCATAGTTCTTCAAAATCTTCTTCTAACTCAAGAAATAAACAGCAACTTCCGAAAATATGGATCTATTTTGAGGTTTATTCGAGTAAATCCAATTCCCCGCCACTTTTCCTGCTAGCTAGAAAATTTCCACTCGTAAGTCGGCCGTTCGTGTCAACATTCAGCTACACTGAGAGGCTCTCGAGATATGAGATGTCCAACCTAACTTAACTAATATGCAAATCAAACTTCATTCAATTGGTGATTAGAATAATTAAGATGTGCTTTAATAACTGCTTTCATCCGTTAGTATGGCATCGCAGAGAGCTGGGCCTATTAACTCTATTATTTCAGTCCCAGTGTAGGCTGGTATTCTTTTCTTTCCATAACTGTTACATCAATGACATACAAAACAGATGATATATCGAATATAGCAATAAAATAAGCAGGCTCACCAGTTGCTAGCGTGAAAGAATGCGATGACGGAGCAAAATTCTGGCGATGCACCTTGAGGTGTTGATTTTGCGGAAGGAGGAAATGCTGGTAGGGCAACTTGAAGGGCCAATTTAGTGAAAGGAGGAAATTATTACGGTTTAACTTGAGGTGCTGACTTAGTGAAAGGGAAAAATGCTGATAGTGCAGAGGGAAAAGGTGTTGCTTGTGCACAGGAGATGGTACAAAATTAGATGGCGCTGATAGAGCAGTACAAGTGGTTTTTGGTTGTGCTGAATTGAATTTCCTGAAGGAATTTCCTTGGAGCCTTGACGGTGGAAAAGAAGGTGGAGTTTGTGCAACAGCTGCAGATGGTGCGAAGCAGAGAGTTTTAACGGTTCCGAAGTACTCCAAGTTTATACAACGGGAGGAGGTGCTACTGGTGCAAAGAGGAAGCAGCTGACAGTGCAGAAGCAGGATGTGCTGACGATATAATAGGAGGGTGTGAAGGGGATGCTATAGAAAAAAGAGCTGACGGTGTAGGGATGAGGGAGTGCTGACGATACAATACGGAGGGTGCGCAGGGGGTGCTATAGAAAGAAGAGCTGACGGTGCAAGGAGGGACTGCTGACGGTATAAGGAGGAAGGAGTGCTGACGGTAAAAGCAGGAAGGAGTGATGACGGTGCAGGGAGGAAGGAGTGCTGACGGTGCTGCAGCAGTGCTGTGGGCCCGGCCTGGGCTCTGCTGTGCCCCGCTCTCAGCTGCTAGCTCTCTGAGGCCAAAAAAAAATAGTCGAGTTTACATCTACAGGTCTACAATTGTACAATGGTCAGTGTAGTCAAAGAGTTAAGTGATATTATTATAGTCAAAACGTTAATGGAGTTTAGAGCTACAAAGTTTAACAATATCATAACTAAAGAGTCTAAGGCCAACAACATTTGTAAGATGTCGTTGAGTTTACAGCTAGTCTGGACTGGTCTGGTCTAGTACAGTTTACGTCACTTCACCACTATATCCTGGTGGCCCCGGATAGTAATCTCTCTATTTCTTCAGTTTAACTTTGACGTGTTTACAGATGCTTGCAAGCAGCCGGAGATATTTAGTGCACATTTCAAGCTTCATTGCAGAATTTTAAGAATATTACTACACACTTTGAGAACATAATACCGGGGCCACACTCTTATTTACTGACTTTCTTTTAAATGGCTGGAACTAGCACGTCACTTAGCTCTTGCGTCGCTCACGTCAAAGAAAATAAGCGCAAGATTCAAGTTGAAATTGTTTAGAAATAAAATTCCATACACACCTTAAAGATGAGCACTAGTTTCCAGATTTAATTTACGTTATTTAACTTTTGAATATCAACTTTTTTCAAGTTACAGTGCTGGTTCAATGAATTTGTAATAAATGTCATCAAATAGTGCTTTTGACATAATAAAGAGTACAGTTATGTTTAGCAGATGGGTTCCACCTGTGAAGAAAATGGGAGCTGCTTCACATGGAAATACATACTTTAAGTAAGGATATGCCTACAGAAAATTTAGGTGCCGGTAGTATTGAATTTCAGTAATAATATAGCCAGTAGAGCATTATATTGATTTTTTTAACACGTAAACCGCCACGTGACCCACCGGTGGTACACGTGGGAGATTTTCATAATGCTTCTGACCGACTAGTAGGCACTATCTCAATTTTCATCAATGCTTAATCAAAGCTGAATGAAGCCACGATCCAATTAATGTTAACTATTTTTAAAATAACTCAGTGCAATTGACTTTAAATTTGAGTTGAATAGCGAACTGACGTCAGCCCATGGCGGTTAACGTGGTGGGTTTAACTAGGCCATCAAACCAACTTCGTTTTCAGTTACTGAATTACTTCGAGTCCTTATGTAAAGAAGGTATTTTGAATATTGATTTATTTAATTGGAGGTCACTCTGGATGAGGCAACAATTGCGTTAGAGGAGGCTGAGTGAAACTGTGGTGGAAAAGATCAAATTAAACGACGCATTCAAAATCCTATATAGTTTGAAAATTTTCCTTGCTGCTTTTGGAAATTGTATTTGCTCGTTTTTGTGCAATAACTTCTTCTAAGAAAAAATTAGGTACCTCAAAGTTACTGTAGGTAATTTTTCTATCGTATATAATTTATCATGATTAAATAAATTCGGTATGAGTATCGAGGCTCAGCTTCTAAGCATAAATGGTATTTTTTGAAAACATTGTTTAAAAACTACCGCTATATTACCGATGAAATAAAAAACCGTGTTCGTTTCTGAAAACTATATGTAAAAAGCTATTGCATAATGACAATAATTTTTTTTGCCGGTACTGCATCTATAGCTATTTAAAACTGCTCAATCAACGCACATCCCTGAAGAACGGCGAGTCGCTAAGGCATTCTCTCGATATGCGACGCTGCTCTGACGCCTTCTAGCGAACACAGATCAGGAGAACAACGCATCATTCATCCCTAACACATTCCGTAGTTTTGGCTCCTGTTTTGGACATTCGAACTTTGCAGCCCATGAGGCTTCGTAAATCCCCAACACTTCCCCAACCCGCAAATGAATAATAAATGTACTTATTATGGCTACAGTACAATACCGATAACATGAACATGAATAGTCAACTGTATAGTTTAGATGTCGTACATAGCAAATGAAACGTTTTTCAGTTGTTTTGCTCCCATAGTGTAACTCAGGGCTTCTCAACCGGGGTACATGTACCCCTAGGGGTACATTTAACATACTTCATAAGTTAAAATGTACAATATATACTTACGTAAAACCATGTAAGTATATCTAACTAGCTATTAATCATTAAGGGTATTTTTATAGTTTCTTAAACCTTTAACTGTGCTGGAATTACATGACGATACACAATTGAGGTAAGGGGGTACACGACAATTGAAAGGTGGAGAAGCCCTGTTCTAATTCTGTTGATACCCTAAGACGTAAAAACTGAATGCGTCTGGACACCTGCCAGCAATTTTATCGAGAGAGCAGAACTGAGCAGTTCTCATGCTGTAGAGATAAAGCTTTAGGTAACATCCGTATTTAGCTTGCCACTACGCTACCAAAGCGTTGGATAGAACACGCCACCAGAAGTACTGAATAGAACACTGGGCACTTTTTCAGTTTATTACAACATAGCGCTGTACTGGTCAACTCTCGCAACGCACGTCGTACCGTCGATCTGGTATAAAAATATCCCCATGGTGACGTGGCATTCAGTTTTGATAGTGCTGCTATGAATCAATGATGATGTTTAGTGGGATTTAGTTTCTACAGACGATAGAGTGTAGAATCAGTAATTCTTAATTTTTTGTTCGCGCCTGCACTATTCTCCATCAAGTATAAATTGATTTTTATGTTCATTAGAATACCCATTTCAAAACACTCAGAAGCGTTAGCATCTCCAAAAATGGTGTTTTTGTTTTCAAAATTTTGTGAGTATTGTTTAAAATCTACGTTTAATTGACAAAGGCTTTCTATAGTTTATGTTTTATACTATTCTGCATTAAAAAGTATCCGAAAAATTACGCAAATTATTCAACTTTATATGGTTTGCAACACAATAAATAATAATAATAATAATAATGAAGGCATCTACGGATGCTTTATTTCCAATCAAGCCTGATACATTTCACCTTGTACATTGGATTTTCAAATGCCTTAGAACTAACGCCAGGACGCCATGACGCTTTCCCCCGGTCAAGACCGGTACCCATTTCAGACACCTGGGTGGAGTGGGGTATTGTGCTTGGAATTTTTCTCCTATACCCCTTTTCTCCCTTTCACAAAGCCTATATTTTTCTGCTAAGTTTGAATAATTTGTATGATCAACCTTTTATTGCCCACACTCAATTGTGTATCACACAAGTAAAGTGTAAACGTCAATCTGACACATCAGTAGCACTCAATGCTGAGTTATTCTAATGTTAAACCTGTGATATCAACTGTAGTCTTGGTTGATTTCTAACAGTTCTCACACTCCTAACAGAAGCCAGCAGGTGAAGTAAAAACTTAAGAAAGAATTTTTCGTCTTTTGTCTAAATGTGCGCGCAACATTCGTGTGATGGAGTCAAGTGACTGCGTTAAGAAGATTGCTGAAACTTAAGTGATAATGCATTAAGATAATCGAAGACAGTCAAACGAGAGCTAGAGTTGCGTCCGATACCAGCTCGCTTTCCAACTAACGACAAAAGACTCCTAACCTCATTCCGTAAATAACATACAATCTAATCTCCTTACAATAGTATTGTAATTCCCGGCTCAAGCCCCTACTAAATTAAATTAGCTAACCTGTACAGAATTCAAGGTTGTTTTTAATACTGATTTCTGTTGTTTCTGAATCTTCCAAGTATAGACTTTTACCAACAATAGAGGGGTATCTTAATTATTCTCTTATAAGCTTGACTAACAGGCGAAGTTTCATCCACGGTTGTTGTGAGTGCTTAAATTATTGAACAACGTAAAATCTTTCACGTAGAGCAAAAAATTAATTTGTGACCTCAGTTCATGCCGTTGAGCATCTATGTAGTTTCATGCAACTCTGCTTACGTTTAATATCAACGAAAAACGAACATTTCACGAATTATTTATAAACTTTGTTTAATTAGCTTGCAGTCACCTTTAAAAGATTAATCAGATCATCAAATATCAGATCATTCCATTCAAAATGAGAACTTGTTCTCTCTCTCTGGTTTTCAGTATCTAAAACATGATATTCGTACGAGTTGTAAGTTGAAAATGCAATACCATGTTCCAAAATGTAACGATAGCTGACGCTGACGAAACAGGTTGGCAGTTTTGATCATCCTTGTTTGCATTTCTTTAAGAAATAAATGACATTTCACTTTTCCACACTGTATAGCTCGAAAGAAGTTACCCATTAAGATATTTTTCCTCTCATTATTTGAATGAACGATGATTGATTCATGTTCAGGAGAATTGAACGAATGTGTAATATGAATGACTCAATTGTATCGTATCTTTTTCAACTAAAATAATACATCTAGATCAAAATCATGAATGGGCGTGGTCGGGAGGGGGCGGAGTTTAAAGCAGACTTGCGGTTGGTTCCCATTTCATTAAACTCAACTCTGATTGAATAAATATTCTAAATATGTATATAACTTGTAAAATATGCATTTTCAAAGTCGTGTGAAACCAAACTCTCATTTTTAACATTGTGTAATCATTTGGATGGCTAATTCCTAGGGGCAAAAGCTTTTACATGATCAGTGCACAGACAGTAACAACACTCACAACGATGCGTGGACACTCCACTTTCGAAGAGAAACAGATTCCAACTGAAGGCGCCCGGGATCACAGCAGGGAGGGATGCGTCGCTCCTCCCACGACTTTGAAAGGAATCCTTTTAAAGCAGAGAAAGGGTATTTAGATCCTCCTTCTCAAGCCCGAATCCAGACCACGAAGTTTTCAACGTTGTCACTAGTAAATGCTCTTCGAGTTAGGTAACTAACATTCTTTGAATTCGCATTCATTCTTTTCGAACCAACCGGAAAAGTATTGTACTACCTAATAACAATGCGAAAAGGGAATGTGAGTCTTTGAAAATAAAAAAAAACTGTGTTTTTAGCACTGAAATTTGGCGCTGCTGATATCTGGCAACTCCGTCCCTTCCAGGCCCGGGACAGCACAAGGAACGCCCCTAATTGATTTTCCATCCCCAGGGATTTACAGGACGTGTCCATGAAAGAGGTCGGCGCGGTGCTGCTGATGCAGAGCACAAATAACGTCCGCCCATGGATCGATGTCATGCCCTGTGATTGGTGGGAGAAACGTCAATTTAAAAATTCCCGTCCAATCATAGAAACGCTTTAAATGACGTCAGCTTACTGGGAGGAGTGACGATGCTTCCGAACAATATTTATTCCCGTGATATTTTCTATAAAAGTTGCATGGAACTAAACCAGAGCATTTCCGTTCATATCAGAATTCGAAAATAGGCTGAAATTCGATTAATATTGGGTATTGACTTGGTTTTCTTCGCCAACGTCAAGGCCCACGCATGATTCTAAAATAGACGTTCAATATTACACACAAAGTTGGTGCTCATAGTGTTAGTGCCATGGCATTCAATGGTGGGTGTTGAAGGCACTAGAGTGGCACTACGGACTGCATGGCACTTGCTAGAGTTGCTCTCGTAATGGCGGCCAAGTTAAAGCTGTCCTCATGTCTCTCTCTCACACAGGAGGATTTAAAGGCGTCCTCTTCATTCCCGTCACTAGCAGACCACAATCCGCAATCTCACCAAAAGGCGCCTTACCCACGAAAGCTTCTCTCGCAGACAAGGCCTTCCACGACCACTCGATTCAATAATACGTCAGCGCAGACGCAAATATGGTCAGTAACCTTAAATTTTACATGAATTATGGAAGGCAAACCGAAGGCATTGGCTTATTTCAAGTGGGCAAGCAGCGTTGGAGTCACCTCCACACAACGCCTAATGGGCTTTTGGGTATGGCGTGAACTTGCCCTGAGTATGCCGTGGGGCTTCTCGGGCATTTCAAACATGATCTGTGAAAAAGACTTAGTGCAGCATTTGGCCGCCAGTTCTCGATATCATTCAGTATATTGCTTTAAAATGAAATGCAACACTGATATTAGGTTGGATTATGAAAAATTTTACCGGGTATTTAATGCACGAGAAATTCATAAGATAACCCATTTGGCATCGACTTATTATGTGCATTTATGAGCTCTCTCGAAAAAATACTCCATGCCCGAACTGTTTTTTTGGAACTTGTTACCTCCCTAAAATTACACCCTTGGGGTATACTGTAGCATGTACTTGTAGAAATTACGAATTTTTAAAATTTTAATATCTATTTTTTGACTTCTAACATAGGCTGTGGATTAAACTCAACTTTGCAACAATTTTTCTCAATTATATGCACGTGTCTGGACATTCGCTCATCAGACGTTTCAGAATAATGAAGTACAGTAAGAAATACGAAGCTCTGATAATTAGATAGAATTTGGGATTTTCGAACTCATTTTGCAGTCATTTGGCAGCCCATTGCAATTTATTACCATTATTTCTAGCAGAAGTATGAATTATATTATTCGTACGTAAGCAAAGGACATAGGAACATCTTTGTTGGTGAAAATGTTGTGAAACAATAATTTGTACTTGCTATTTGCTATTTTTGCTCTACTCAAGAGTTAATATTACTCTGATGTACGAGTTTGAAGCTACACAGCAGAGCTGCTCACTAAGCTGTTTCATCTATTACCGATGGAGCGAGTTGTAATTTTGATTAATTGTTTGATTCACTGTGTTCCTCTGTGTATTGACATAAAACTTAAAAATTCCATTAAGGCTTTCGAACATAACTCGTTACTAATTCTAAAAAGAATTAGTAACGAGTAGTTTGTCCCAAGAAATTATCAGATAGAGTTTTCTCCTTCTCGTTAGTGGTACAACATCTCACATAAAATGTTGCTAACACTTCCAGTGCAGTCAATCTACGTACTAATAAACTCGGGCGAAAGGTTGAAGATGTTTACAAAAAAATTCGCCACCTCTGTTTATAGGAAACGTACATTTACAGGATTAAGTACTAATTTATTCAGTAGCATTTACAAGAGCTATATTACAACCAGTGTCTCTACTCTACTACATAGAGCAGCATATCGTAACTCAAGTGTCTATAAAATCTTTCATGACGAAGTCGAATATATCAAAAAGTTACTCCTACAAAATAAATCCCCAATATCATTTGTCAACAACCTGATTTAAAAATTTCTAGAGAAAAAACTTTCTGCTCCAATTCTACAATTTTGACCGCACCAAAGCAGAAAGTATTCATTGAACTCCCTTCTTAGGCTATCTGAACAAGGAGATGAAGAAGGAGTTATTTTTCCCTGCTGCACACTCATTTTACCTTCATTGCGTGTTACCGTTTTATAGAAATAGTTTTAAAATAGGTTAATTTTTTAGTAGGAAGGAGCGTTTGGAAGAGTGCCTGAGAAGTGTTTGTGCCTATTTCTACTAATGTGGTTGCTGCCTGCAGTCCTATGCTGGAAGTACCACACACCAGCAATGTATTCGTCTCAGCCAAATAGTTTTCTGCATGGTATCTCCCATAGAACCAGCCGTCCATACTCATCTCGCTCCCAGTCAGCTATCAGAGATCATTGCCATAGTTCAAACCCCCCTTGTGAAAGTTCCAATTTCTCCACGCTTTGTAGAACTACAGAAGAATTTATCCTTAGAATTTTGGAATCCTTGTTCATTTTTACCCACAGACCTCAGTTAAATCATGATCAAAGTGCGATGAAATTAAACATTGCCCCAATTGTGTAAATAGGAGTGTGTCCGAATGTGTGTGTGTACATGTGTAGAGATGTTTCTTTGTGTAGATATTATTGTGTGTTGGTTTGATTGCTATAATTCAGGTGCATATATACGTATAGCTTCGAATGATTAATGAGAATTTTTTTTAGTTTTTAATGGTTAGGCAAAGCTATTTTTCGATGTAGGTATAGTGATATTACTTCCTTATAGTTTTTGGCAATTTGTTCATTATGGCTTTTTTTGTTCTTTGTTTTACAGCACGGATGATGGCATCAGGGTTTCCGAAACGTTTGCAATTAAAAGAATGTTTCATTTTATTTTGTTTCTCCTTTTTGATTTTAGTGGTACATCTACAACATAATTTTACGCAAACCTCTACTTAAACAAAATATTGTTCTATTTATTAATGGCTTCAACCATGCGTAGTATTATTATACCTTGGAATAACTTTTATCCATGTAAGTTAAGGTTGGCATAAAATGATGTATAATTCGAGGCTTGGCTTCCGACCTCTTTTTGAGCAGCCCAAAAACAGATGGCTGTGTACGAGTCTGTGTGTAGATTAAGCATCGGTGTGCCAGAATAGCCTGAGGAAAAATACTTTTAACAAAATATTTTTTTAACATTTTCAAATAACTCATCGTTGAAGATAGGTGTTAATTTATTAGGATCGAAATATTTCTTTGAGGATCTCATATTTGTACAAAGCATATGCTTTGAGTATATGAGACTATGACTATTTGAGTATATGAGACACTATGAGATGAGTATATCAACATAAGATTTCACATCTATGACACGCTGAACATCTTTGACTGTTACAGTAAACAGAAGATCAAACGCCCTCAAAGCTCAACGTCTAGTGTTCATAGTCATCCCCTACAGATATTGCACAGTCTTTACCAACAATCCCCAAAGACAGTTGCTACCTATAGATTTTGAATAGTTATTCCCCGCGGATATTGCCGAGATTACGGATACGTATTACGCATAAGGGAAAATTTTAAATGTTGCCATTACCACGTTTTATTGAAACCACTGATAACGACCTAAATGGTTGAAATAACCTAATCTTAATGTAAACTCTTTTAAGTCGATTGTCCTTGCGATAACCCTCACCTCAAAATTCGCATGTGCCACAGCGAAGACGATCTAAAATCAAATTAATGAAATAAAAAGCGGTCCAAGAAACAGGAAATCGTAAAATCAGGTTTTAATTTTCTCATAAAACAGACACACTTTTGCGTGGCCGCACGCAACAATACCGAAACGCAAAAGTGTGTCGTCAATAACATAAATCGAAATAGCGTGACACAATGTTGCGAGTCTTAGGCCAATGTGATTTACTTTAGTGTGTCAACCATGATACACTTAATTTCAGTACTAGCTTAGAAAAATGTTACGCTTCCTTAGACTGTTGTGAGTCATACAAGTGGAGTGTAGTTCACGTAGCCGCATGAACTGAAGTGGAAATACCAGTGCTCAAATTTTACAGTGAAAACTACAGGCTACAATTATCGCTTGCAGAGCACACAGTTAACACTGTTTATGTGTACATATTGAGGTAAAAAATTTCATATATCAGGGAACATATTTTATGTTGAATCATACCTTAATTATTTATTTATTTCTTTGAAAGCTGGAAATTTGAGAACCAATAAGGTCATGATTCTTTCAAACTATTTTTGGGCGCACAAGTTTGACATTATTTTCTTTATTTAGTATTTTTCTTCTGCAGAACGTGATATCCGAAAGTTTCGGGCGTAGCAATGTTGAGAACAGTCCACATATGCCGAAAATATTTGTTACATCAAGCCATATGAAGCCAGCGATAACTCGAAAATTCAAATAAATTCTATAGGTCACAAGAAGAACAGCACTGTTCATTCACGGTAGATTTAGACTTTAATTCCAGGAAATCTCCTGAAATTTCGTCGTGAACACTTTACTAAATACAATAATAGCTTCTTACAACCTTCAATATTTCATTTGATACTACAAATTTAAAGCTTCAGTTTATGAGCTGAAGAACATAAAATTTACGTTCTCCCTGTAGAGTTTCACAATTTTAGTCATTTATACATAAGTCATTCCTGATTCGATACGCCCACAGGAATGTTAGTGCACATCATTTCCAAGTCTTTTTATTCGTTTGTTGGAAAGTTGACTTTGAGTTAGATTAACTCTGACCGACATCACGTAAATAAGTTCATTCCAATTATTTAAAAACAGAAATATTTGGATGTGCAAAGGTTGGAGTCATAACCTGCGGACCTTAGGGTCTATTTTTCCCATGAAATGAAGGCAGACCATAACAATTTGGTTGCGCAGGCTGCAGGATCGAACCCGCATCCCAATGTTTCCTTTTGCGGTGCAAGCAGCTCCTCTCGTGATACAGAACAAAGAAATCTTTGTGCTCAGCGAGGAAAATTTTGTAACCAATGAAATTGTGTTTCACTCCTCCCGTCAGGTAAAGAGTTGAAGACATTGTTACTGCGCTACAAAATGCAATTGGAAGAATTAAACTATCAAAAACAATCTTTTCTTTCGAATATGTTTCTAAGCTGCAAGGCAAATGACCTATACAGATACACTGTGCCCGTGATACAGAGCGAACTAAGCGGTCTGATGCATCTCTCGGCTATACGTGATCGTGAGATCTCAAGTGTGGTAGGAATTTTTTTAATTCAGATATTGTACTCAAAACGTCACTTATGAATAAGTCTTTATTTTAGTTGTATCTGTTTCAACACATGCAGCAACCCAGCGGTAGTTCAAGAACAATAGTTCAGAGCCACTTTTTTGCAATGCGATCAGTTATTTGACAGCAATCTATTATTTCATAGAACCCTGTTGTTTCGAAGCTGTGCCTCGCTGGAAATGCTTGCTTTAGAAGAACTGGTGTTCCACTCGACAACCTTTACTTCACTTCAACCGGCTCTTTCATGAAGGTGGGTCATTTCATAACGATATATTTGTTGATGTAAAAAATTAAAAAGCAGCCTTTGAGGTCTATAAAAACTGCTTTCGAATGATAAGTTAACAATTTCAATGCGAATTATGTATAGTACATCTGAAAATTGTTTAGCATTGCAAAGCTAACTCAAAAATTCAATTTGTTAGAAGCGACCATTAATTTGTTCTATTGCCATCTGTCATTTCAGTGTCAGGATTAAGTTGGACATGTCTCTTGCTCACACTTAGCTCTTACCGGAGTTCCTCAACTGTCATTTTTTGGTTGAAATTTTTAATTTTCTCATCTTATGATATAATGTTATCTTAAAGAAAAGAGTTTGAAGCACCTACCGCTTCAAGAGGCAGGTAAATTCACGGCAAGGTTGTCAGATACTAAGTGGTCTGTTAGCTCACATTGCTATTGGAAGACTAATTTGAGGAACATTGCCAGAATATGAGTTAACTTGGAGCCCAGCCTGCAGCGACGCAGACCACTACACGGTAAATTGAAGACATCTGAACAGATCAGTCGTTTGCTTGAATCGCAAATTTATGAAGAGCTTGAAAACGAGAAAAATTATAATAAAATTATTCATATATAATGGGAAAACGTTGCAGAGTCCAGCTCCATCATCAGTTTAAAGGTTACAAATCCTTATGTCAGAAACAAAAGAGAAAAACTGATGACAGTCATTGAAAGATGTCACGAAAACAGAAATAGCTGAAAGAAAACTAATATACAAAAGATTGCTATCTCTTCTCTATTTGCGACGGGTATGAACTGTCAGTAATGTTAAACGCGGGTTTTCGGTGAGTTGGTACTTGTGTTAGTGAGAGAACAACATAAAAGTACGATAATTTCTTCTGCAACTGATGCGTCGAAAACTTATGAACAGAATGACTTTTTGGGATTGCCCTAAAAATTCCCGCGTCATGCCTGGAACTATTCATGAACACTGGCAACGCTGTTTTGAATATTTCCGCTATTATGTCAAATATTTAAAAGCAGACAAACGTTTAAAATCGGCTATTGATAAGTTTTCCCATTGTTTTTCCACAAAAAAAATTCAGTGGAGCGCTGACAGATGAAATATTATACTACTTTTCGAAATTTTTAAATCGTTACATTAAAATTGTTTTTGGCCCAAAAACGCTTTATTCAGTCTTCAGCTGATCATGTTTAAACGCCATCATGTTTAAAAAACATAGCTCGTTCATGCCGGCGGAGATGAGCAGGACTGAATAATTTTCCATTCAGAGCATTGTCGTTTAAAAGTAAACGACTAGTGGCTGCAAAACGTAATTTCAGAATATAGTTTGTTTAGTACTTGCGAGTGCTACGAATATACAAGAGCTCCAAACAATGACAGAATCTCTGTTATGCGATCTTATTTTCTAATGTTTGCACACGGGATTTGTAAAATATCTTCCGTTTCACGACAATTGAATTCTTCCTTTTTTACGGTGCTTCAAAAGGGCCTGAACTCCATTCGTAGCTCAGGACTTTATGAAATTTTTATTATTATGACTGGTATTATTTATGATCGAGTGCGTATAGCGACTTTCACCTGCCAAAAAATATCCCCAAACGTATTGAAAATTTACTCCCTTAGTTGGCAAGACATATAATAAATTTAAGGACTGGGTATTAAACCTTATTTAATCAAGTTTAAGTACTAAGTCTTTGAAGGATATTCTTGTCAATTAAAGAACAGATTTCCCACGTTTCTTGGAAATACTTTAAGTGTTCTGAGGTATATTTAGTGAAGGAAACAGTCCTCAGGGGCCAGGAAAACACTGTCCAAGTTGTCGCTCTCTAATCTGTACTTCCGGGTGTCCCACAAAATTGTCCCAGCATTTTTAATTGATTATATCTCCGCTTTAAACTAACATATTTTAATTTTTCTTTTGTTCACAGTGTTGCACATTTTGTTTCCTTTTCGAATAATTTAAGTTTTTGAAAATCGTTTGAACAACCCCTTTACAATGATTGATTTACTGAAAGGGGTAGAAAACTAATTGCTCACTTATTTTTAGCAAAGCCGACAAAGCGAAGTAAGGAGAGACAGAAAGAGATCGCTTGCAAAAATATAGAGAGCAATAAGAGAAATTCAGGACCAGAGAAGCAGGCCGGAATGTAAGCTTGGTGCGGCAGTCTTTTGACAGACAAATCCTATCATGATCTCGGACACATATTCGTTAAGATTATGTATTTTCTCTTAACGAATATGAACCACTCTTATTTTTCAGCGTCAATGCCACTTATTAATTTTCTTCTAGTTTTTGACGTAATCAACCAGAGTTAATTAAATCTTCGGTAAAAACACCGTAGACTTAGCAAGTGTATTGCGCTTTTCATTTTTAGGTGGCACGCTGGCGCATGACTATCTATAATTGAGTTAGTTCGGATTTCCGACTCATATTTGTGAGTTTTTTGTGACTTACAAAAATGGCACGCGTAGGTGTTCAAAAAATGTGTCATGTGTTTTTTCCGGAATTGTTCCTGTTCGTTTGTACATAGATCCTTTTTTGTTCTAATTCGTTTCATATGTGTGCGTTTACGTTTGGCCGAAATACTCTCTTACCAATACGATCGTCACTTATGCCTAACAATTCAGAGAAGTTTTTAACTCTAATTCTCTTACTCTTAACCAGCACAAATGTTTTCAAACTTCAGATTAAATTTTAATTGTTCAACTCAAGCAACACGTTTGGAGATAGCTTAATATTATTTTGTGCTAAGTGGTCTCGCCCACGAAGAAGCAACGTTTCTTTACATGACTCTCCTCGTGCTATGTTCATCTTTCTTCAAATTTGGTCAGAAGCCAGAAAACAGCGCGAGTACAGTTAGAGTTGGCCGCAGGAATTGAAATGCGGCTACAATGCGTTTCAAATTGTTAAAGAGATTGCATTTTCTGGATTATTTCAAAAACTAAGGTACGTATTTACACAAATTTCTCAGAGCATGATGGAGTTCTTAGCATGCAGATGGTGCAAAAAAAAACTTCATTTGAGGAGTTGGTAATGGATATAATGGATAGTAGCATTCATTCTGAATGGCAGGATATCTTAGTGCGAGATATTACTAGCGAGGATTGTGAAAACTCATAAACCCCGAAAAATAATCGCTTTAATTGTGGGTTTTAACATTGAATAACGGACGTAAGCATCAAATAAATTTTTAAAATGAATAAATGCGCAAAATTATAATTTGTATGAATGTCTGAAGGGAATAAATATAAAATGTGCATTCTTTTCATAGAAATGAACAGATCCTTAGATCAATCAATTCCAAGAATTCGTATGCAATAAATCCAAGTGATATGTCAGGAAAAGCTTCCCACAATGCATGTCCTTGAGTTGACGTCCATTTGCGTTAAGTCGCTGTTTTGCAATGCTCCGCACATTTTATGTTAGTTTTAAATCTTAGGAATTTGTACGCCAAGTCATCTTTCGAAGCCAACACAACCTCAGTTGTGGGAAATTCTCTATATAGGCTTACAGGCTATGTGTGTATAATATTGTATAATATGTACAGTATAATATTAAATGAAGATACCATTTATTTTTAATGCTACCCTCTGCCTCTTAAGCTACAGTTCAAGAAGCTCCCATATCGTGTATGCATCTGAAGTTACGTTTATGTCATCAGGTGCTTTCCGTACGCAATTAAGGTTCCTCCACCAATCTCAGTCCAAACCATAAACCTTCCACCTTCTTGTTCGCTTTTCAAACGATGATGGCAATTCCGTTCATTTGCCGCCCAACGATCGCGGCCATCGGTCTATGCCCAACGATCGCGGCCATCAAGAATAGCACGCATTTTTCCGGCGAAGAAACTTCTGAAAAGCCGACCTTAATGCTTTATTTTGTTCATTTCAATCGATTTTGTAATTGGCATTCTGTCAATGTAGGCTTTTGCTCTGGTTTTAGTGACAGTAATATCCTTCAGATGACCACATCCAGTACTTTTTAACACATTTGTCATACCAACGCACGTAGAAATTTCTCACATAGTCTTCGAAGACTTATCACGAACTCACATTCAATTTGTGGCAAACGACGGTTACAAAAAAAAAACTTGTTTCTAACTTTTATCAGACACCTGACGTACTTCGTAAGATTACAGACAAAGTTCTACACACTTTGGTGATAACTACCAATCATTTTAAATAACTCTAGCGTCGGTGTATCCTCTCCTTATTCAAAAGTAATTATAACATTTTTATGGTCGATTATATTACATTTACTACCCATAATAAACACAAATCAACGTGTCTCGTTACTATTTAACACACGTAGAACACCGTTATATATGCAAACGTACATGTCAGTTCGTTTACATTTGACGTACCTGTACGATTTCTAACAGCATACAAGTTCCAGGCATGCCAACATTCCAGGAAAATTGAAACCTTTCAGAAAATGTTCTTTCGTCAATAATTTGAAAAGCAATGCAAAATAAAAGGAGCTAAATATGCATATTAGTAAAATTATTTTTTCTTATTTTTATTAGTCATCTGTACTTTCTTTGGAATTAATTTATTTAACTTCTTGGTTTATTGCAGGAGAACGGGAGAACCTAGAACAATTACTCAATTAAAAAATACTCAGTTACTTTCATAGGATGCCAGCTCGGGCAACCAGCCCAGACTTGTCTCGAAATACACGGTTTAGAAGTATATCCGCAAATATTATAACACTGGCGACAGAGTGAACCACTCCAATTGTTCATTTCAATTTGTGGCATGTTTTCACAATATCAATCCCGTATTATGATGAGCTAAGATCTTCATATACAGTTTCTACCAGACAACAAAGTTCTGGTCATGTTATGAAACAAACTGTAAAATATTCGATGATCCTTTCTATTACTTACATTACATAGGCATTCTTTTCAGCAATAAAAATTAACTATGTTGATATTATAGGGATCAAGAATTGGAGTCAAATTTTTAAGCCAAAACGTCCAACCCGATGACAAATTACTGAGAAAAACAGCGGTACCAAGCACTCTCTAACTGCATAATTCAGTCCCTTTGACACAGTAACTTTTGTGGGTATAAAATTAAAAGGAAGCATGGTACGGAAAACAGATTTCTGGCAACTTAATGTACTCAGATTTCCCAGACATCAATGTACTTCATTTATTCTAATATACTCATAATTAGGAAATTGGACATTCTGGTACACTTTGTTGAATATTTCAAACGCTATTTTTTGTAGCACTTTTTGCATGACTCGTCCGAATCAAATAGCAACAATGACATTACATCCTATTTCACCAATGTTTTATTTAAGATATTCACAAATTTAAGGCAAATTTCATAAGCCTATGCCAGAATATGAGACCGTTTAAATCCTTCACTTAAGTACACTTCGATGTAATTTTTTAAACGCAATGTAGGCTACATTAAAATATAGAAAAAATATTACTGTCTAAGTGGAAAATATTACTGTCTAATACGCCGTTGAACAACCTGAGACTGAAATATAGGAGATGGTTCGTGTGGAAATATACTTTTATGGAAAGATTTCAGAAGAGGAGCAAAGATCTTCAATGCGAACGCTGAAATATTTTTTTTTTATTTTTCATAGGTATTATAGTTGCCAACCTCTCGTCCACTCAGGGCATACAACTATTGTATCTAAGGGAGTTGGCACTCCCAGGGGAAAAATGTAAGGTCTCGAGCTGAGAGTTGCGTTGGCCTTTTTTGTAGAAATAAAACGCTTTTTTCGTTTGTGTGTTTTGCTCAGAATCATCTTTTTTTTTTGTTCACTGCAGTCCTGTTTTTCAGCACTTCTAACTTTTTCAACTTATCACGCTTCATCTGTTTCTATTCGTAAGTGATATTGTGTAGGAACACACTATGTACAAATTTAGATTCCGCGCTCCCTTTATTCATACTAAATGGTGCTTTCATCCTTCTTCTCTTTGGAACGCATTCATAGCTGTGAAGGAGATTTAAACTAATCTAGTCTTACCTACAAATCAATGAGCTATAAACAAAAATTAAAAATCGATCCCCAATTCATTTCTACTATTATTTTTTATGCAACCATTGTGGAAACAAGTTATTTTACATTATTTTGAAATATATAATTCTCAGAACCAACTGCACTATACTGAGAAATTTCTCGTAACAAAGAACTTATTAGCATAGGTGATACAAACTCTCTAGTTATGGTTACATTTCAGTCAATCAAACTTATGTGTAAAACTAAATAAAATGCACGAAATATTAAATGCTTAAAACAGTTTAACATTTTCTACTATGTCGAACCGACCAAAAGCCCTTACGTAACATCTCGAGACAAAAAAAAATAGAGTCATAGTCAAAGAAAAGTACGCGAACTCTTTTTCGAATTTTACTTCGGTCAATCAAACTCACACTCAACTGAAACAAATTCATTGGGTGACTCACATGCAACTGAAACAAATGCATTGGGCGACTCACACTCAACTGAAACAAATTCATTGGGTGACTCACACGCAACTGAAACAAATGCATTGGGCGACTCACACGCAACTGAAACAATTTCATTGGGTGACTCACACGCAACTGAAACAAATGCATTGGGCGACTCACACTCAACTGAAACAAATTCATTGGGTGACTCACACGCAACTGAAATAAATGCATTGGGCGACTCAAACTCAACTGAAACAAATTCATTGGGTGACTCACACGCAACTGAAACAAATGCATTGGGCGACTCACACTCAACTGAAACAATTTCATTGGGCGACTCACACGCAACTGAAACAAATGCATTGGGCGACTCACACTCAACTGAAACAATTTCATTGGGCGACTCACACGCAACTGAAATAAATGCATTGGGCGACTCACACGCAACTGAAACAAATGCATTGGGCGACTCACACGCAACTGAAACAAATGCATTGGGCGACTCACACGCAACTGAAACAAATGCATTGGGCGACTCACACGCAACTGAAACAAATGCATTGGGCGACTCACAGGCAACTGAAACAATTTCATTGGGCGACTCACACGCAACTGAAACAAATGCATTGGGCGACTCACACGCAACTGAAACAAATGCATTGGGCGACTCACACGCAACTGAAACAAATGCATTGGGCGACTCACACGCAACTGAAACAAATGCATTGGGCGACTCACACGCAACTGAAACAAATGCATTGGGCGACTCACACGCAACTGAAACAATTTCATTGGGCGACTCACAGGCAACTGAAACAAATGCATTGGGCGACTCACACGCAACTGAAACAAATGCATTGGGCGACTCACACGCAACTGAAACAATTTCATTGGGCGACTCACAGGCAACTGAAACAAATGCATTGGACGACTCACACGCAACTGAAACAAATGCATTGGACGACTCACACGCAACTGAAACAATTTCATTGGGCGACTCACAGGCAACTGAAACAAATGCATTGGGCGACTCACACGCAACTGAAACAATTTCATTGGGCGACTCACACGCAACTGAAACAAATGCATTGGGCGACTCACACGCAACTGAAACAAATGCATTGGGCGACTCACAGGCAACTGAAACAAATGCATTGGGCGACTCACACGCAACTGAAACAAATGCATTGGGCGACTCACACGCAACTGAAACAAATGCATTGGGCGACTCACAGGCAACTGAAACAAATGCATTGGGCGACTCACACGCAACTGAAACAAATGCATTGGGCGACTCACACGCAACTGAAACAATTTCATTGGGCGACTCACACGCAACTGAAACAAATGCATTGGGCGACTCACACGCAACTGAAACAAATGCATTGGGCGACTCACACGCAACTGAAACAAATGCATTGGGCGACTCACACGCAACTGAAACAAATGCATTGGGCGACTCACACGCAACTGAAACAAATGCATTGGGCGACTCACACGCAACTGAAACAATTTCATTGGGCGACTCACAGGCAACTGAAACAAATGCATTGGGCGACTCACACGCAACTGAAACAATTTCATTGGGCGACTCACACTCAACTGAAACAAATGCATTGGGCGACTCACACGCAACTGAAACAATTTCATTGGGCGACTCACAGGCAACTGAAACAAATGCATTGGACGACTCACACGCAACTGAAACAAATGCATTGGGCGACTCACACGCAACTGAAACAATTTCATTGGGCGACTCACAGGCAACTGAAACAAATGCATTGGACGACTTACACGCAACTGAAACAATTTCATTGGGCGACTCACAGGCAACTGAAACAAATGCATTGGACGACTCACACGCAACTGAAACAAATGCATTGGGCGACTCACACGCAACTGAAACAATTTCATTGGGCGACTCACACGCAACTGAAACAATTTCATTGGGCGACTCACACGCAACTGAAACAATTTCATTGGGCGACTCACACGCAACTGAAACAATTTCATTGGGCGACTCACACGCAACTGAAACAAATGCATTGGGCGACTCACACGCAACTGAAACAAATGCATTGGGCGACTCACACGCAACTGAAACAATTTCATTGGGCGACTCACACGCAACTGAAACAATTTCATTGGGCGACTCACACGCAACTGAAACAATTTCATTGGGCGACTCACACGCAACTGAAACAATTTCATTGGGCGACTCACACGCAACTGAAACAAATGCATTGGGCGACTCACACGCAACTGAAACAAATGCATTGGGCGACTCACACGCAACTGAAACAAATGCATTGGGCGACTCACACGCAACTGAAACAAATGCATTGGACGACTCACAGGCAACTGAAACAATTTCATTGGGCGACTCACACGCAACTGAAACAAATGCATTGGGCGACTCACACGCAACTGAAACAAATGCATTGGGCGACTCACACGCAACTGAAACAAATGCATTGGGCGACTCACACGCAACTGAAACAATTTCATTGGGCGACTCACACGCAACTGAAACAAATGCATTGGGCGACTCACACGCAACTGAAACAAATGCATTGGACGACTCACACGCAACTGAAACAAATGCATTGGACGACTCACACGCAACTGAAACAAATGCATTGGGCGACTCACACGCAACTGAAACAATTTCATTGGGCGACTCACACGCAACTGAAACAATTTCATTGGGCGACTCACACGCAACTGAAACAAATGCATTGGGCGACTCACACGCAACTGAAACAATTTCATTGGGCGACTCACACGCAACTGAAACAAATGCATTGGGCGACTCACACGCAACTGAAACAATTTCATTGGGCGACTCACAGGCAACTGAAACAAATGCATTGGGCGACTCACACGCAACTGAAACAAATGCATTGGACGACTCACACGCAACTGAAACAATTTCATTGGGCGACTCACACGCAACTGAAACAATTTCATTGGGCGACTCACACGCAACTGAAACAAATGCATTGGGCGACTCACACGCAACTGAAACAATTTCATTGGGCGACTCACACGCAACTGAAACAAATGCATTGGGCGACTCACACGCAACTGAAACAATTTCATTGGGCGACTCACAGGCAACTGAAACAATTTCATTGGGCGACTCACACGCAACTGAAACAATTTCATTGGGCGACTCTCAGGCAACTGAAACAAATGCATTGGGCGACTCACACGCAACTGAAACAAATGCATTGGACGACTCACACGCAACTGAAACAATTTCATTGGGCGACTCACACGCAACTGAAACAATTTCATTGGGCGACTCACACGCAACTGAAACAAATGCATTGGGCGACTCACACGCAACTGAAACAATTTCATTGGGCGACTCACACGCAACTGAAACAAATGCATTGGGCGACTCACACGCAACTGAAACAATTTCATTGGGCGACTCACACGCAACTGAAACAAATGCATTGGACGACTCACACGCAACTGAAACAATTTCATTGGGCGACTCACACGCAACTGAAACAATTTCATTGGGCGACTCACAGGCAACTGAAACAAATGCATTGGACGACTCACACGCAACAGAAACAAATGCATTGGACGACTCACACGCAACTGAAACAATTTCATTGGGCGACTCACAGGCAACTGAAACAAATGCATTGGACGACTCACACGCAACTGAAACAATTTCATTGGGCGACTCACACGCAACTGAAACAATTTCATTGGGCGACTCACACGCAACTGAAACAAATGCATTGGACGACTCACACGCAACTGAAACAAATGCATTGGACGACTCACACGCAACTGAAACAATTTCATTGGGCGACTCACACGCAACTGAAACAAATGCATTGGGCGACTCACACGCAACTGAAACAAATGCATTGGACGACTCACACGCAACTGAAACAATTTCATTGGGCGACTCACAGGCAACTGAAACAAATGCATCGGACGTCTCACACGCAACTGAAACAAATGCATTGGACGACTCACACGCAACTGAAACAAATGCATTGGGCGACTCACACGCAACTGAAACAAATGCATTGGGCGACTCACACGCAACTGAAACAAATGCATTGGGCGACTCACACGCAACTGAAACAAATGCATTGGACGACTCACACGCAACTGAAACAAATGCATTGGGCGACTCACACGCAACTGAAACAAATGCATTGGACGACTCACACGCAACTGAAACAAATGCATTGGGCGACTCACTCGCAACTGAAACAAATGCATTGGGCGACTCACACGCAACTGAAACAAATGCATTGGGCGACTCACACGCAACTGAAACAAATGCATTGGGCGACTCACACGCAACTGAAACAAATGCATTGGACGACTCACACTCAACTGAAACAATTTCATTGGGCGACTCACACGCAACTGAAACAATTTCATTGGGCGACTCACACGCAACTGAAACAAATGCATTGGGCGACTCACACGCAACTGAAACAATTTCATTGGGCGACTCACACGCAACTGAAACAAATGCATTGGGCGACTCACACGCAACTGAAACAATTTCATTGGGCGACTCACAGGCAACTGAAACAAATGCATTGGGCGACTCACACGCAACTGAAACAAATGCATTGGGCGACTCACACGCAACTGAAACAATTTCATTGGGCGACTCACACGCAACTGAAACAAATGCATTGGGCGACTCACACGCAACTGAAACAATTTCATTGGGCGACTCACACGCAACTGAAACAAATGCATTGGGCGACTCACACTCAACTGAAACAAATGCATTGGGCGACTCACACGCAACTGAAACAAATGCATTGGGCGACTCACACTCAACTGAAACAAATGCATTGGGCGACTCACACTCAACTAAAAACAAATGCACTGGGCGAGCTTGTCAGACATCGTGCCGGAGATGCAGCCCCCGCACAGCGGAGGCTGCCAAGCTCATATCGACCTACACTCGCTGTAGCAGACGAATTTGAAGGTGCCCTGCCAAAAGGCCCTCCACGGACACTGCAGGCCCACGGTTGCTGGATTCTTCTTTTCCTGGCCCAAATTCATAAACTTAGATTTTAAATTTAATCAAACAGGCAGTACAGAAGCTGTCAATACTATTCACGAACACTACAAGCCCAGGGTTGCTGGATTCTTCTTTTCCTGGCAAAATTAAGCGACTTAGGTTTTAAAATTATAATTATCACACAGGTAGCGCAGTAGCTGTCTATACTACAGACATCAGATACTAATTAGCAGAAAGAAAAATCTGTTGTTTTGTTCAATAAATGTGGATACCCTGAGCAGGGCATCCACTGGCGACTTGAGTGTATTGGTAGTCCATGGTTTTTCGAGTAACCCATATCAATGGCACCATGACTTCTATCGTGCATACTATGCCCCACGTGTTGATACAATCAGAAATTGTAAGCAACACATTCTGTAATTTCAGGGGCTATCAAATGTTTTTAGAAAGTATGGTCTTTTTTTCGCATTATATTTCATTAAACAGATTTCCACCCATTTAGGCCCTTCTAGCCTCCATATCAATTAAAAACGATTTCATTAAGTCCATGAGGACTTGCTAGGCGCCAATGTTAGCGTAGGCCCTTAACTTCCTTTAATTGTCACTTTGCTAGCACGAGCATTTCAATATCATGAGCACCACAAACCTATGTTGAGGCATTTGTGTTACCTCATCGAAGTTGCCTAACCGGACATGCCCAGAAAAACACTCATTTAAATGTAAACTCATGTATGTTAATTTTTCTGGATTACATCGGACGTCTTGTGGGTAATGCCATTTCCTCACCAATTCATGGGCATAAGTAAGCGAGGTGCTGATATGAGGCGTGCGAGGTGCTGATATGAGGCATGGGAGGTGCTGATATGAGGCATACGAGCTGCTGATATGAGGCATGTGAGGTGCTGATATGAGGCATGCGAGGTGCTGATATGAGGCATACAAGCTGCTGATATGAGGCATACGAGCTGCTAATATGAGGCATACGAGCTGCTGATATGAGGCGTGCGAGGTGCTGATATGAGGCGTGCGAGGTGCTGATATGAGACATACGAGCTGCTGATATGAGGCATACGAGCTGCTGATATGAGGCATGCGAGGTGCTGATATGAGGCATACGAGCCGCTGATATGAGGCATACGAGCTGCTGATATGAGGCATACGAGCTGCTAATATGAGGCATACGAGCTGCTGATATGAGGCGTGCGAGGTGCTGATATGAGGCGTGCGAGGTACTGATATGAGGCATACGAGCTGCTGATATGAGGCATACGAGCTGCTGATATGAGGCATGCGAGGTGCTGATATGAGGCATGCAAGGTGCTGATATGAGGCATACGAGATGCTGATATGAGGCATGCGAGGTGCTGATTTGAGGCATGCGAGGTGCTGATATGAGGCATACGAGCTGCTGATATGAGGCATGCGAGGTGCTTATATGAGGCATGCGAGGTGCTGATATGAGGCATACGAGCTGCTGATATGAGGCATGCGAGGTGCTGATATGAGGCATGGGAGGTGCTGATATGAGGCATACGAGCTGCTGATATGAGGCATGTGAGGTGCTGATATGAGGCATGCGAGGTGCTGATATGAGGCATACGAGCTGCTGATATGAGGCATGCAAGGTGCTGATATGAGGCATGCGAGGTGCTGATATGAGGCATGCGAGGTGCTGATATGAGGCATACGAGCTGCTGATATGAGGCATGCGAGGTGCTGATATGAGGCATATGAGCTGCTGATATGAGTCATGCGAGGTGCTGATATGAGGCATGCGAGGTGCTGATATGAGGCATACGAGCTGCTGATATGAGGCATGCGAGGTGCTGATATGAGGCATGCGAGGTGCTGATATGAGGCATACGAGCTGCTGATATGAGGCATGCGAGGTGCTGATATGAGGCATGCGAGGTGCTGATATGAGGCATACGAGCTGCTGATATGAGGCATGCGAGGTTCTGATATGAGGCATGCGAGGTGCTGATATGAGGCATACGAGCTGCTGATATGAGGCATGCGAGGTGCTGATATGAGGCATGCGAGGGGCTGATATGAAGCATGCGAGGTGCTGATATGAGGCATACGAGCTGCTGATATGAGGCATGCGAGGTGCTGATATGTGGCATACGAGCTGCTGATATGAGTCATGCGAGGTGCTGATATGAGGCATACGAGGTGCTGATATGAGGCATGCGAGGTGCTGATGTGAGGCATGCGAGGTGCTGATATGAGGCATGCGAGGTGCTGATATGAGGCATGCGAGGTGCTGATATGAGGCATGCGAGGTGCTGATATGAGGCATACGAGCTGCTGATATGAGGCATGCGAGGTGCTGATATGAGGCATGCGAGGTGCTGATATGAGGCATACGAGGTGCTGATATGAGGCATGCGAGGTGCTGATGTGAGGCATGCGAGGTGCTGATATGAGGCATGCGAGGTGCTGATATGAGGCATGCGAGGTGCTGATATGAGGCATACGAGCTGCTGATATGAGGCATGCGAGGTGCTGATGTGAGGCATGCGAGGTGCTGATATGAGGCATACGAGCTGCTGATATGAGGCATGCGAGGTGCTGATATGAGGCATGCAAGGTGCTGATATGAGGCATGCGAGGTGCTGATATGAGGCATGTGAGGTGCTGATATGAGGCATGCGAGGTGCTGATATGAGACATGCGAGGTGCTGATATGAGGCATGCGAGGTGCTGATATCAGGCATGCGAGGTGCTAATATGAGGCATGCGAGATGCTGATATCAGGCATGCTAAAGTTAGGTTAGTGAAGGTTGGGCAAGGTTGAAATACGTTCGACTGGGTTATGATAGGTTGTGACATCAGTTTAGGTCGAGACCTTCGGTTTGGTTTGAAAAAGCCTTGTTATTTAAGAAGAAGAATAACCGAAAGGGTTAGAAATTCGATATTTTTGACTGTGAAATGTGTACGGACCCTGTTAAAAATAAAATGCTCTGCATTGACTTTATAACCTTATGAAAATATTCTCCAGTTAAGAGGCTGTCGTATCTTCAACAGGCTATCTTATCTTTAAGAGGCTATCTTATCTTTAAGAGGCCATCTTATCTTTAAGAGGCTATCTTATCTTTAAGAGGCTATCTTATCTTTAAGAGGCTATCTTATCTTTAAGAGGCTATCTTATCTTTAAGAGGCTATCTTATCTTTAAGAGGCTTCTCAGTCGCTCTCGCCAAGTAACTGCTTAAGACTCACAGTTTCTATAGGGCATTTGCGAAAATTTTCGTCGAGTTGAATTTAGAAATTAAGTTTTTTCTTCATTCTGCGAGAGACAGATTAGCGTTCATTTTAGCTGTGTACAAACCCAATCTAAATACTTAACCCCGACTGTTTTCGTATACCATCAAATATGTTACATACTTGGGACTTATTCTTAAATTAAACAACTAAACTTCACCTTATAAGAGCATACGTTGTAAATTGAACAATTGAACATAGCTTCATAACGGTCTTGCGTTCAAAAACACCATTAAATATGTTTTGGTAGCAACATGTATCTGAAATTACTCCTTTCAAACTACAGCCAATGAATAATCTATCATTAAACAAACAAACAAACAACGGCATCTACGGATTCTTTTATTTCAATTTCAATCCTGAGACATATCACCTTGTACATTGGATTTTCAAATGCCTTATAACTAACACCAGGACGTCATGACGGTTTCCCCCGGTCAAGACCGGTACCCATTTCAGACACCTGGGTAGAGTGGGGTATTGTGCTTAGAATTTTTCCACAATACCCAACAGAGATAATTGCCACCAGCGCCGGGACTTGAACCTTCGTTTGCCCGCACGGAGGCAAGTCCTAAAGCCACACGGCTATGACGAGCATTATAATTTGAAGGCTCAATTTTTAGAAAAATTATGTTTGATATTATTCATGTTTCCATGGTTCGGTCATGTTTTTTCTCTGATTTGTTTAACTGAATTTCAGAAGCTTCTCGTACCCAATTACTACTTTTCAACAGCAGTTCTGCATTCACTCACACACACAACTACAATTTTTTTCAATTCATCATCTTTAGCAACTCTGCAACTTTTACCTAGCTAAAATTTTCAGTACACGTTTCAAGTTCGATCAGTTTAAATACAGTTGTGAGTAAAATAATGCAACACGTTGATTAAACGCAAGATTCCATATTTCTAGACCACGTACAATTATGAAAATTGAACTATATGTAAACAATCGCTCAAAAAGGTGAAAGTATATCTAAAACTTACAAATATTTAATTGAAAAAATATAGGAACACGTATAATAAACACGCGAACAAAATTTTACAACACATTTCAAGATTTACATATGTTAATACTTTGTTGCATAGCCGTTTTAATTAATATCGGCTTCGAGAAGTTTAGAATAGTTCACTATCAGCCTTTTACAAGTTCCGGGTGTAATCTTATTACGTTCTTCAATGCAAATTTTTTTTGTTTAATCATTTTATTGGCACCTCTCTCCTAAATCTTCAATTTCAACTCCCTCCTCAAGTTTTCGATCGAATTCATGTCCGGTAATTTACTTGGCCATTCTTAAATGTTTATCTTCTTCATCCTCAACCATTCCTTGGTTTTGTTTCCAGTATACTGTGCATCGTTGTCTTGTTGGATGGTCGCTCCACGTTTCAATTTTAACAAACATATCCCCTTGTGCATTGGTTTTTCACTAACTAACACCAGGATGCTATTACGGTTTTCCCCGGTCAAGCCGGTACCCATTTCCGACACCTGAGTAGAGTGGGACATTGTGCTTGAGTTTTCCCTTATGTCCGACGGGGAAAGTCGCCACGCAGCGTCACGAGTCGAACCCTCGACACCTTCTCGGAAGGGCGGGCTCTTTAAGCACACGGCTAAGGCGACAACTAACGAGCTAAAGGTAGGAGTTACTCTTCCAATATTTCACGATATTTTCTGCCATTCATGGTTCCTTCAATGATGTGAAGTTTACACACCCCTATTAAGCTGAAACATCCCACTCCATGATTGAGCCACCTCCAAACTTAAGAGTGGGTATGGTGTATTTTGTTTTTTACTTCTCATTTTGTTTCCACCAAATAAGGTTTGTGCTGTTTCTTCCAAATAGGTCGATTTTGGTTTCATCTGACCACAGTACTGAGTTCCAAAGCGTTGCTGGCTTGTTCAAATGATCTTTGGCATACATCAGCGTGGCCTTGACGTGACGTTTTGGAAGAAGAGGTGTCTTACGAGGAGTGCGGGAGCGAAGACCTTCACGGCGTAGTGCCCTGATGATCGTGTGTTTGCTGGCTTCGATCCCAGATGCCTTGAGATCATCCTTCAATTCTTCATGAGTAGTTTGAGGCCTCTCCGCTACTATTCGAACCAATTTTTGAACAGCACGGTTGTCAATCTTCCGTGGACGGCCAGTTTGAGGCCAGCTGTGAGTCATATTCCGGCATTTCCACTTACGTATTATAAAGGTCTTGACTGATGTCCGTATTCTTACCCATACCAACGACCTTTCAGAACGAGACCTGCTGTACCAATGACACGTTATTGAAGATGAAAGCTGATGAAATTTCGGTTGGCAAATAGAAAAATGTGTTAGAAAATTCTGCAATCATGGAAAAAATCCTGAAATAATTTTAATATATATTATCGAGAAAAAGTCGGGTATTATGAACTTTTGTTCATGTATTTATTATAAATGTTCCTGTATACTTTTTCTGTTGAATATTTTTGAATTTGGATATATTATGACCCTTTTTACACTATTGTTTTTATATAGTTCAATTTTCTTAATTGTACTTGCTTGAAATGTGGAACCTGGCGATTTAATCAACGTGCTGTATTATTTTGCCTGTCACAAGAGCTTATCTGTGGATCCCCTCTACGTTGAAAGCCTATTATCTTATCTGGTGTAAGTACATGCCTACATCTTAAGATATGAATTGTAGAGTCATCGTATATGCCACTATAAATCATGACCATGTCGAAGCATTGTTCATGTAACTTACAAAGACTGGTAAACGTGTTTCTCTTGGAACTGTGTTATGGGCCTTCTACAGACTGTCCGGTATTCTTTTCTAGTGAACTCGATGATATTGCATCGTAGTTCAATAAGTCTTACGATGACCTAATCTTTCGGTGTGACTCTAGCTATGACCTTGCAAAACATCAAAACTGCGATTACACATATAATATTTTAAATGAATTTCAGATTAAATTTTTTCTTCGCATACTCACGAAGTCTAAACGTGTTTCACTAGATGTGCTGCTCTGCTTCACACTTTCTTTGTGACTGACCCACCTGACATCTTTACATGGATTATCAGCTCCAATTTACCTGATCATTTTCCGGTGTACCTAGTTGAAAAAAACATCTTTAATGTTTGTAATAAGCCACATGCAGCAACTTACGCATAACTTTACGTTTATGAGTGAAGCCCCCAAACATGAGTATTGTTATGAGTAATGTGGCGCGGGCCTAATTCTATTTTCTATCCCACAACAAAAAATGGCTCCACGAAAATAAGTGTATCCAATTGTCAAAGATTGTGAAAATTTTCGCTCGGAAAAAAATGTTGTAACTGATTTTTAACCTCCTTATGAATTGGGTTAAAATATTGCTGATAGCAAACCGAGTGACTATTGGATTGGACATGTATCACGTATAAGACCACAACTTTTTCTTCTTGACACTTTATAATATTTTTCAAGTTCTTGACTGCGTAAATAGCTCGAAAAAACTCGTTGAATGCAAACATTCTCCCCTACAGTGCTAAAAGGTGTTATTTAGATTACATAGCCCTGTCATATAAGCCTATATTTTTCTTTGGGTATTTTCTTAAACTCTCTTAATATGACTGAGTAACCTAAATACATTAAAAAATTTTCTTCTAAAAGCAAATTGCATACATCTATATATTAATACGCTAACCTGTGCGTCACACCCTTCAAAATCATTGCGGTATCTATGATACGGGTTGGCTCTCGTCGGGTTGCGTTACAGTAGAGGGAGAGAGAGAGAGACAGGGAGAGGGAGTGAGGGTGAGAAGGAAGGTAAGGAGAAGGGGAGGGGGAGATGAAAAAGGTTTTATTTTTAAAAATTTTATGTTTTTTTAATTTTCCTTTTTTTTTAATTCGTTAGAATAGAATAGGTTATAACAGGTTACGATAGGATAGGTTAGGATGGAATTGGTTAGTTAGTATACGTTATGTCACTATGGGTGTAGGTTAGAATTTGAAATATTAGGATGGGTAAAAGTTAGAATATGTTATGTCAGAATTTATTGGGTAATGTTGATCGAATTTTTTCACAATTCCACCTAGTTTAACGATGACATTGGTTAAAGTTAGGATAGGATATGTTAGGTTAGGTTAGGTTAGGTTAGGCTAGGTTAGGTTAGGTTAGGTTAGGTTAGGTTAGGTTAGGTTCGTTTAGGATCGGTTAAGATATGTTAGGTTATGTAATATAGCGGGTAGTGTAAGTTGTAGTTAGAGAGACCTAAAGTTGGCAACGCTCGTGAGAGCAACACTCGCAGTCAGTCTCCTATTGGTCTAGGGCCCAACAACAGTAGATGTTGGCCGAGTGTGTGTATATAATTACTTATTGTGGCTAAGTATCTACCCTCTAATTTCTAAACTAATGTACTTAATTCTACTCTACTCTTTTCTATATATTCCCACCTATCCCCGCTCTACTCTTGCTGGCCACATGTCTGGTAGTTGAGTATTTAAGTTGTAAGGTATCTAAGAGGTGAGTGAATTATTTACCTTATGTGATGTGTCATTGCATTTGTCTATTTATGTCAGCACTATTACTGTGCTGTGTCTATGTGGAACCCAGATACTGTGCCGGTGTTGTTTAACCTATACTGTGCTCTAGTGTAGGATTACTAGGTTTATTATAGGTTAGGAAAGATTTGGTTTGCATAGGTTAGGACAAAATAGGTTAGAATATGTTAGGTTAAGATAGTTTAGAATATGTTATGTTACAGTTTGTTCATGGGTTTTTTAATGTTTGACACATCAGGATAGCTTCGGATAGGATAGGTTAGTTTTGTTATATTAGGATGGGTTAGGTTAGAACATATTGTGTTAGAATTTGTTAGGTTATGTTGACCAAATTTTTTCACGGGTCCACCTAGCGTAAAGATGAAATTGATTGAAATTAGGTTAGGTTAGGATATATTTGGTTAGCATAGGTTAGGATAAGATAGGTTAGAATATGTTAGGTTGAGATCGGTTAGGTTAGGATATGTTATTTTGAAATTTGTTAAGTTATGGTGATCGATTTCTTTTTTCACGGGTCCACCTATGCTTATTGATGACATTCTCCGGGGAATTTCCACGGGTCCTGCAAGTCATTTTTAAACTATCAAAATCCGCTGGATTTTTAGACCGAGTTGGAAATATTTTACCTGAAGAAGCTTCAAAATGCTTTATCAAATAATTATATCTCCACACAATACAGAAAAGAAGAATAGCATGGAACAGGTAAAAAACAATATGCTCTTTACGGCTCATAAAAAATTACAGAAGGGAAAAAATAGACTAAAGTACCTACACAAATGATTCATTCAAAAGTTTTCAAAAACTTGAGCTTTTTGATCTTCATTCGTCCACCATATATAGTTTCATGTATACAAAATTCACTTTTGGGGGCAACTTATATAGGATCCCAAACAATTATTATCTGCACTAAGAGGACATTATGATCATATAACCAGAAATAGAAGTAAATTCATATTTACTTATTATTCAAAATACTATTTGAGCAGAGTTTGGATTCATTGGACCTAAAATTTAGAGTTCGATCCTCGCTGAAATCAGAAAAAAGATAACAGAAAAATTTCCAAACGAATCTTGAATCTCTATTTCTATCCAAGTGTTATTGACTCTAGGTATTAAAGTAAAATCTTTTCTATACAAGAATATTAAAATTCATAGAGCGATTTACTGTGAAATAACATTGGTCTTAGGTCTATTGTAGAACGTACCGTACTTATTTAACTAAAAAATATTGTTCTTAATTTAATGTTATTCTTAACTTTACAGGGGAATTTCATGCTGACTCGGTCATTGCTCGGTCATGTGTGGTAACCGTTGAGGACATGGCACCAATTTTTAACTTGGTAAAATAGTTTAAGCAACATTACTCTGGTCATCACATAGACGTAACTGATATCGATATCGAAATATTTATCCCCTGTAAATCGGCTTTCGAGCCAAGAAAATGTCCAGCTGAATTCCACGAGACAGTAGCGCGAATACGTTCCTGATCGATGAATTTATCCCACGTTCGACTTATATCAGCATGTAGTTTGAGTAGCAAGCTTCTCATGGGGTTTTCCTTGCATCAAACCTCTACCTAGAAAAACAGAACAATGACTCATATTACTTTCTTATCGGATATAATTTTCATTAGACTCATTACATATACGACTCCCAGCGATTTTTTGTTTGAGAACCTAGATGATTTTGTATCTATCCTGCTTCTGGATTACATTCCGACCATCGAAATAGTTTCAAAAGCGATTTCGAAATGGCAGCAATTCCGCGTAAATTAGTTAAGTTCTGCTTTCGTCTTTTTTGTTCGTATCGACACAGTGCTGCCAGTGTGAGTATCGAACTCCTGTGTAATCTTCTTTACAGGGGCCCCAGTTCATGGGACATAGTCGTCGTTGAATGTTATTTGAATTGTCGTCGATCCATGTTCGTTGGTATCTGTCCGTCGACTTAGCTTCACACCCGATGCTCATAGTGGATAATGTTCAGTTGTGATTCATGTCTTAATTATACCGTATTCATACGCTAACGCTTATGATGAAGATGATAATTTGACTGTTTTCGTCATTGAAGATTCTACTGAATGAGAACTTACTGCTGCTCCATTTCTTTCTGTTCGGCTTTTCAATGAATCATTTGAATATTTTGACTACTAATTAAAGATAAAACACTGCATAGCGATGGCTAATTTTGAAGATTTCAAACTAACCACAAAATTTATCGCTCCACTTAATCCAAACGCATGAAGTAAGGTGTAATCCTCAGAAAATGTATTATAGAGTTCAAAAATAGAGCAACAGAACCCCATGCTCTCACTAGCAGACGTACTCACGAGATAGTTAGTTCAACTATACCTTACATTTACTGGACGTTTTTTATTATTATTAGATGGAGGGAAACAGAGTCCGTAGCGTAGCTCTGAAAAGCGTAGTGTAATGATTTCAATTCTTCCCATGATGAAATGCGAAGAAAATTGCTAATCGTGTTCACTAGAATAGAGTCAACCTACTGTTTATAATTTGATATCGCTGTTAGTCCATAACAAGTGACGTTTCGATGTAACAAGCATCATCTGCAAGTTGAAAACATAAAAAATACACAGCCCATCAATTAAATTCTAAATCTAATACTTAAGCTACTATACAGTACACTTATAAGAAATGTTCAAATCAAAATAGAAAATGACTAAGTTGGCAAACTTTGTACCACATGAATGTGAAATCACAGCACAAGACGGCTAAATAACACGAAATTGCGCAATAGCTGTATGTTCATGGCACCAGAGATGATGGTAAAAAATCAGCTCGATCGTTCGTTTTGCCTGTATAGCGTGTCTTGGTTTTAGTTTTATGATTGATGGCTGTTTGGGATATAAATGGCTGATTATTTAAATCGCTCAGTCAATTCCGTATTCAAATATAAATGTAAGGTTTAAGGCTTAAATTTGAATTTAATTTTCATTTTAATTCTATTACTAAATTTTACCATGGCGTATTCCCTTGTCATTCGCCAGCTGTTCCATGTATAATACTTTATGGCTAATGTTGAGCCAAATTCTACAGGCGCATAGGAAAGCAATGCATGTTCTGAATAGGGGCGTCCATTTGCCTGAGATTCAGCAAAGACGCGTTCCTTATAATTAAAGTCACCAGCATGAAAATTACTTAGCATAAGGCTAACTTGGAAACTATAGAGTATAGTAGTATTTTTAATCATTTCTATAGTTTTAACCCCTGAAGAGGTTCTTTTACCATATCAAAGATGTCCATTCATCCCTAATTTAATAACATACACTTTGCAACCGTATTATGTCAATTTGGTAAGTATATAAAACAACATCCCTCTAGACTTATTTACAAGTACTAATAATAAATGGTAACAAAACTTTGGTCAAAAACTTCAACATAATATACATCTTAGTAAAATATGATGGTAGAATCAAAATTACTCATATTAAATTGAAGTTAATAAATTTATTCCCATATAAAATAACGACTCGGAGAAAAATTTTAAGTTAACAGTTATGTGCCCTGAGGTATACGGTAATCAACAATTACATCACTTCCGTCAGCAACGAGACGAGGACCGATGTAGCTCACGAAGACCGATGTAGCTCATTTACTTCTTGTGTAAGTAAAGTACTGTAAGAATTTGGATTCCTGAGCCCTAGTCGTTTAGAGCACTCGCTTTTCCTGTAAACAGTCATTGATTTGATACGATGCGTTATCAACCCATGTAGCATTAGCTACAAAGTGTAAAATTATAAAATTTCTCATTCGCACTTAAATAGCATAATTATTGACATTAAAAATCTTACTCTAAATTATTATTAATAATTTTTTACTTATAATTAGTAATCCTTGAAGTTTTTGTGCAAATGCATAACATATAAAATAACGATCGACATTTTCGAGTTTACAGCCTCTGAAAAGGGCAACACCGCGCGGGACGCTTGGTTTTCCGCGTCACTCTCTCGTGCCTCTTTAGCTTGTGCGTTACAACGTTCTTATCCTCGACGGCACCAAACGCCACAACACACATTCCTTGGGCTTGAGCTTTACAAGTTAAATTCATGTGTGTTGAGATCCAACTTCAGTATGTATATTTATTATTATATATGAGTTGTTGCAGTCGCCCATTAAATTGCTTCCGTCCCGTTTTCTATGTTCATGTGCTAACCGCCTTTGTAGAGCGATTGAGCTCCTTCTTCTTGTTCTCGCCGCCGTGCTCGACGGACGTATAGTACATGTAGTTCCTAGATTACTTACTGTGTTTCTCTATACCCCACACTCATACTTATAATCGTTGCCGTACTCCATTATTCCAAGATGGAAAGAGGCCTCTCTGGTCTAACAGGTTATGGGCCCAGTAACCTAACTTTTGATGGCAATGACGAAAGGTATGAGTTGTGGGAAGTGAAATTTCGGGCCTACCTAGACTTGAAATCGTTGGGTGCCGTCCTCGAGGGCGAAGAATCAAGTCTGGATGTTGAGAAGAATAAGAAAGTTTTCTCCGAGCTTGTGCAAAGGCTCGATGATAAAAGTCTCTCGTTGATTATCAGAGACGCCTATGGAGATGGAAGAAAATCCATGAAGATTCTGCGTGATCATTACCTCGGCAGCAGTAAGCCCAGAATTATTTCTCTGTATTGCGAGTTGGCTGCGCTGAAGATGAAAAATGGCGAGACGGTAACCGACTACTTGCTGCGGGCAGAGACAACTGCATCCTACCTGAAGAAAGCCGGCGAGAGTATCAGCGATGGACTGATAATCGCCATGATTATCAGGGGATTGCCAGCTGTTTACAACGCGTTTTCTACCGTCATCACGCAAATTTACAGTAAAGAAATGGACTTCATGAAATTCAAATCGGCTCTCAAGAGTGAAGAGGAAACAAAGAAAACCCGGCAAGGCCACAGTGAAAGTGAGGAAAGCGTCATGAAAGTGAAAGACACTAAAATTACTTGTTACTTATGTGGTAAGTCAGGTCACAAGAAATTTGAGTGTAAATACTACAAAAGTGCAAAGAAAAATCAGTGGTGTTCTATTTGTAAAAATGCATCTCATGAGACTAATTTTTGCCGAAGAAAAGATACCGCGAAAGCAATGGCTACTGAGAGCAAAGAGGTGAAAAGCTCTTATTGTCTTAGAGTATCAACAGACTCGGAAAGTGCTTCTGTTGTGGACAGTGCAAAGTTACTGGTGGATTGTGGAGCTACGGCTCACATTATTTGTGATAAATCTAAGTTTGTATCTTTAGATAAAAGTTTTGGTCCTAGTAACCATTTCATCGAATTAGCTGATGGTTCTAGAATGAACAATGTTGTAGAGTGTAAAGGTGATGCGAGAATTACCCTGACTGACGCCAGAAATAAAAAACACAATGTTCTTTTAAAAAATGTTCTTTGTATTCCTAGTTTTAAGCAGAATATTTTCTCTGTCCAGGCTGCTATTGATCAATATGCATCATTTAATTTCAATCAAAATGGTTCAAAGTTGTTTACTCCAGATGGGAATGCGTTTAATATTAAAAAATGTGGTAAGCTGTATTATTTAAATTCTGTAAGCTGTGTTGATTCTATTAATGCTGTTGGTGAACACACTCTGGAGGAGTGGCACAATATTCTTGGGCATTGTAATGTAAAAGATGTGTTGAGCTTAGAAGGTATTACTAAAGGAATGAAAATTACCAACAAGCATAATTTCGATTGTGAGATCTGTGTCCAGGGTAAAATGTGTCAATATAGGAGCAGAGACCCTGATGAAAAGTCAAGAAAACCTTTAGAGCTAGTCCATAGTGACCTAGCTGGACCTATAAGCCCTACTTCTTTTGAGAATTCCATGTATGTCATGTCTTTTGTGGATGACTTTTCAGGCCTCATTTTTGTGTATTTCCTCAAAAGTAAAAGTGACACTGTTGGGGCATTTAAAAAATTCTTGGCTGATTCTGCTCCATTTGGTTCTGTTAAACGTTTAAGAACAGATAACGGCACCGAGTATTCCTCAAACTTGTTCAAAGCTGTTGTCACGGAGAACAAAATAAAGCATGAATTTTCAGCTCCGTACTCTCCCCATCAGAATGGGACTGCTGAGAGATCTTGGAGATCATTGTTTGAGATGGCTAGGTGTTTGTTGCTGCATGCAAATTTGCCAAAAGAATTGTGGAATCATGCTGTAAGAACAGCTGCTTACATTAGAAATAGGTGTTTCAACAAAAGGACAGGCAAAACTCCTTTTGAGATGTTCACGGGAAAGAAACCTGACCTTTCCAATATGCACATTTTTGGATCAAAATGTTTTGCCATGGTTCAAAACCCAGGAAAGCTTGACCCTAGGTCAGAGCAGGGTACTTTTCTGGGATATGACCTGTGCAGCCCTGCTTACATGATTTATTTCCCTGAAACTTGTCAAATAAAAAGAGTCAGATGTGTCACATTCTGTGGTAAAATTTCTAGAAATGTGGTGGGTGAGGATGAGTTCATTGCTGTAGATAACCCTGCTGAGCTGAAACAAAGTGAGAAGGCTGACAAGGCTGAGGCTGAGTTGAAACCTGGGACTGTTCCAGAAGTGATTCAAAATGAAACTCATTCAGATGCAGAGCCCACTAGAAGATTTCCTTTGAGAGAAAAGAAGCCCCCAGCTTATTTAAAAGACTATGTTGATCCAGATGAATTGGATATCACTAATAATTTTGTTGATTATTGCTACAGGGTGAGCAGTATCCCTAAGTCTTACTCTGAGGCAATTTCATCCCCAGATTCTGTTGAGTGGAAACAGGCAATGACCACTGAGATAGCTGCACTAGCCGATAATGAGACGTACGAACTTGTTGAAAAGCCAAAAGATAGATCTGTTATTGGGGGACGATGGGTCTATAGTATTAAATCAGGACCCAATGACCAGGAAACTTTCAAAGCTCGTTATGTAGCCAAGGGATACTCCCAAGTAGCTGATGTCGATTTCAAAGAAACTTTTTCTCCTACAGCACGTCTAACTTTTGTTAGAATGCTGATGGATATTGCTGTGCAAAAGTCGTACATTGTGCACCAGATGGACGTGTGCACTGCTTATCTTCATGCAAAAATTGACTGTGATGTTTTTGTAGAACAGCCTGAGGGATTTGTTGAACTTGACAAAAATGGAGAGAAGTTAGTCTGCAAACTCAAAAAATCTTTGTATGGCTTAAAGCAAAGTGGCCGTAACTGGAACAACCTTTTGCATCATTTTCTTGTTGAACAAAATTTTGTTCAATCTCTCAGTGATACTTGTGTCTATGTGAGGGAAAGCGACTCTGGAAAAGTGATTATCATTGTATATGTGGATGATTTAATTTTGGCCTCTTCTAACGCTGTTGTATTGAGTGAAGTAAAATGTTCGTTGTCAAATAAATTCAAAATGAAAGATCTTGGACAAATTTCATGTTTTCTAGGCATTGAATTTGATGTGAAGCATGACTCAATTGAGATGAAGCAGTCAAAGTATGTTGAGAAAATTTTGTCAAAATTTAGGATGTCTGATTGTAAGCCTAAGTCTATTCCCTGTGATTCCAGTGCCAACAAGCTTGATGTAAGCTCTGATTCTAGGAATTTGTGCAATCCAAAACTGTTCCGTGAGATAGTTGGCAGCCTGATCTACTTGATGACTTGTACTAGGCCTGATATTTGCAATGTTGTTACATTACTGTCGCAACATTTAACTTGTCCAACAAATGCTCATCTGAATTTGTGTAAATTTGTGTTGAAGTATCTTAAAGGTACTATTTCATACGGTTTGAAATTTGTGAAATCCGAGAACCCCGTGCAAATTACTGGTTTCTCTGACTCTGACTGGGGTGGATCCTCTGACCGGAAGAGCATATCAGGATATGTGTTTAAGTCATCTAGCAACAGTTCACTGATATCTTGGAAGTCCAAGAAACAAAATATTGTTGCTCTTTCAAGCTGCGAAGCTGAGTATGTTGCCTTGACTTATGCTGTGTAGGAGGGAATTTTCCTCAAACAGCTTCTGTGTGATATGGATGGATATGATGAACCGGTTGAAATTTTTGTTGATAATAGAGGTGCTATTGACCTAGCCAAAAACCCTGTTCATCATCAACGCTCGAAACATAAAGACATAAGATTTCACTACATTCGAGCAATCATTCAAGACAATAAAGCAGTTTTGAGCTTTGTTCCTTCAGAGGAAAACATAGCTGACATGTTCACAAAGCCTGTTACTAGACAGTCGTTGCTTAAATTCAAAGTGTGTGTTTAATTCTAAGTTACTGTGTCTGACATGTTTCCAGTTTAGCTTTGTGTAGATCAATTGCGAGAAAAGGTAGAACTTTCTTGAGTACAATACTCTTAACGCTAATGCGGACTATGCATTATTGTGCGTTATATTTTTTTTGTATCGTGCTCAGTGTAATCTGTTGATCTACACTGATGATTTTTTTTGTATGTTGTTTTTCTGCTGTTCAATGTTCAATGAAAGATCTGAATGTTGAAATGTTATCTCTAATTGATTACTATGTGAATTGATGCATAGTGGGATGGAATACTTCAGTTGGAGGGGGTGTGTTGAGATCCAACTTCAGTATGTATATTTATTATTATATATGAGTTGTTGCAGTCGCCCATTAAATTGCTTCCGTCCCGTTTTCTATGTTCATGTGCTAACCGCCTTTGTAGAGCGATTGAGCTCCTTCTTCTTGTTCTCGCCGCCGTGCTCGACGGACGTATAGTACATGTAGTTCCTAGATTACTTACTGTGTTTCTCTATACCCCACACTCATACTTATAATCGTTGCCGTACTCCATTATTCCAAGATGGAAAGAGGCCTCTCTGGTCTAACAATGTGGCATATTATCTCTCACTAAACCATCGAGATACACCACGTTGTAGTGAACCTTCGGCACGCAACTCAGTATAAATTTCGGAAATTCTCAAAATGATCATTAAAAAATTCAGTAAAATAAATCCAACCATTAGAATAAAATTTCATTACGGAATTAATTAACTTCTATCCTCAATTCTATTAAAATTGTGCACTGAAAAATTCATTCTCTAAGAAATCACTTTTGCGTTGTAACGAAACCCTCCATGACGCTGTGTCGGCAACATTTTCACTCGCACTAGCGCCACTCGTACCAAGTCATTGAAAGTGTGTGCATCTCGTGTTTTCTCTGGTGAGAATTAAAGTATTGTGTGTGACTTTGCTGTTCTACGGGTAACTATATTTATGTATTATATGTAAACCGTCAATAATATTATTGTGTATGTATTAAGAAAAATTGCCTAAATTTTCCAGAGTGCTAAACGCTTAGGATTTCCTTGCCCAGAATTTGGGTTCCCCACAGGCCATTTTTCCTTGTGTATTGTTGTATATCCTATCTTAAAGTTTTTAGCAAACAATTCACTATTCAATGTAAAGCCATTTTTAGGGAGTTTTCCCCTTTTTGTTCTTAAAATAATTTTATTTCAACATTTCAATATGATGTCATTTTATTCAGGCTAGAAATTTTCCTTTTCTTAAAATAATTTTTATGTCAACATTTCAATGTGATGTTATTTCTCTCAAGGTTAGGATTTCCCCTTTGTATCAAAAATAATTTATCATGCCAAAATTCAGTATGGTGTTATTTGTTTATCAAGCTAGAATTTTCCTTTTTTGTCTAAAATATTTTTAGGCCAATATTTCAAAATGTGTTTATGTTTTATCAAGTTAGGCTAGCACCAATTATTTTTTAGTCACAGATGTATCCTTCTGAATGCATCTAGTCCTGCATCAATTACCAATTATTGCCCCAACTGTATTTCTAAATTAAATTAGGTAGATAATCAATTAGAAAAACACAAATAATTCTTAATTCTGAAGAATAGATAGTTAGTAAATTTAATTAAATAGTCATTGTACATTGATTATTTCAGTTAGGAAAAACTGGAAACATGAGTTTTCTAGTTCAATTGCATTTAGCAAATGCTGTAGATTTTTTTACCATAATTGATTAATTAAGTGAGACCTAGGCTCAAGTGTTACTGCTCATGCCACCTTAGTTGTCCAGGCAAAGTTGCTGATGTGTTCAAGCCTCTAATCAATTGAATTGGAATAATCTATTGATCGCCATGGCCTCATTAGTTTTCGCCACCTTTCGTGTGTTCCAGTTTTAATTAAGAGTGTTCTCAATTTTTGTATGCTTATTAAGTCAGATTCAAATACTGGTTGGTATTCCCTTGAATTGTTAGTCAATGTTTAAATTTCATATCTTGGGAAGTGAAGCTATGATGAGTATTTACACAATAGAATTGTATCCTCGGTAGTTACGTACCTCAAGTCGAGTCACATAAATAATCATTCTTTCTTGATCATTAACTGTAGCAAGAATTCCTATCATAATCATTTTAGTGACCACCCTTACTATTGATTTGGTTAGGTCAATTTGTGTATAAAAATGTTAATAATTAGTCGTTACCTGATTGAGCTAAATTAGGGTGATTAAGCTTACCTCTGAAAATCCCCGGAATATTCTAAATTACCAACCCCTGGAAATCCTTATCCAGAAATCACCCAATTGTCTGATTTGGGGCTTAAATTTGGTTTAACCAGAATTGGTCGCCCTCAACTGTGGCTACCTGTTCATTAGACCTCATGTCAATGTCAGCTACCTCCTGTGGTTGTTGTTCATTGTAGCCCATAGGATGCCCTAATACTATTCTGATATGCATCCTCATGATCAATGTCTTCTAAATCCTTCCTGTGCTCTGAACTCCCTTCTTAACTACCGATTCTGTGCACTTTGTGCATGGATTCCGCGTTCCCTCTACCCCTTTTCCAAATGGTGCCTTCCTCTCTCCTCTCATAGGACACCTTTCACGTTCAAGCCAAGGAGACCAGGGATTTCTCATATAATAATAAATAATAACAATAATTAGACTGCACGTGCCCTCTCTGGCACAATTCCTAGCTTAAGTCAAGTAATCTTTATGACAATTCTAGCCTTAGTTAGGACCAATACAGTCAGCCCTCGACGGCGGCTTAGCGTAAACGTTCGAATTAAACACTGCCAACTCTTAAGATACTCATTGTAAATAGCAGTCAAAGCGTAGATTATTGGGCGGCAGAAGCCTTTAATATTAATGAAGACGAACTAACTTACATTGCCTACCCAGTAATATTCTTATCTCATGTATTAATCTTGCACTCCAATCCGGAGATGATCGTACACGACGCGTCACGATTAATAGTACCCGGAGAATACTAGTTGGGAAAGTAAGGGCATGTAGGGAGATTCATGATTGTCCATACGAGTACTTATTGTTGCGACTGCCTCGTCCTTGTTCAGGCGCCAGAATTGGGCCGAGGCACCCGCATATAATCCTCTATTTGAGGCAATCCTGTAATTCAGCAGTAAAGCTTGCAGCCTGGCTTGCGTAGCGACTGTCTCTCCTTGTGTTATCATGCTTGAACAATTAACCCAAGCTAATCACCCGTACAGAAGATCCTGGGAGGCCGACACACAAACAATCACCTCCAACATTCAATCAACATCCCTCAAAACTCTGTTCGCCACACGGCTATCAATCCAACTAAGCCACACCGCTACCAATCAACCACCCAAGCCACAAGGCACTAGCAGAAAATAACTACCTCCTTCATATACTCATATAATCAAACTGTTACCGCACCTGCGGAATATTACACTAACAAATCCACTCTCGCCGGGATCCACCCCGGATTCCCTCGAGCCGCGGCACCTGCTGAAGTGCGGCTACTCACTGGACCCGGATCTCCTTCCTCAAGAAGTGGACCCCCATACTGCTGCCGTAGTCACGGCACTCAGAGTCGTCAAAATAAAACCGAGGCGAGAATATCCAGTTCCTTCATTATCCTGCAGAGGTCAATAGTGCAAGTGAGAAAATAGATGCCAGGAAGGCAACTCGAATACCCCGAACTCCTTCAGAGTCAGAGGCCGTAAATCATTCAATTAGCAATTAAGTGTGTTTGGAAAAACACTGGTGACCTCCCCATTGTAAAAGAACATCCTCTTTTGAAAACGATAAATTCCTTGAGATTCAACCTTAAAATCAAATTCAATCAGTTCCCCATTTGAGAGAAGTTCAAAGTTCATATTGGTGACTATTAATAGCATTAATACCAGAGTGTTTTTCACTTGCACAGTTGTCCTTTGTGGGTTGATGAGCGCATGCCAGTGCTGTCGACTTCTGTTGATGGTTGTCTTGAAGGAGGTAGTACTCTGCTCCTCATTATTCAGTAGTCAAACATAGCATTTCCTCCCTAAACTCTTCCCTAATAATAAGTTATTGCTACTGCAGCCTATTCTAACAAATTCTTCATGTTTTTCAATTGCTACTGAAGCCACCTTTTTACAAAACTCTTCATGCATTTCCATTGCTACTGAAGCAAAACCATAGGAGACCTTCTAGGATAACTTCCATTGCTACTGAAGCTCCTAACTAATAACCTTCGCAATTTCCATTGCTACTGCAGCACCATTGCTACTGAAGCACCATTTGCACCATTTGGAAACACCTGTGTCAAAATTAACCAAAATGACGACCCCAGAGGGCACGAATGATCACGCAAACTCCGCACTAAAATTGGCACCCTTCGAAATTAACGGCATCGATGCCTGGTTCCTTCAATCAGAACAGTTTTTCGAAAGCCTGAACATAACGGACGAAAAGCGGATGTACTTTGCCCTAGTTAGGAGTTTACCCACGCAGGTGATAGATGACGTTTCCAGCTTCTTGGACCCTAACCTTGATAACCCGTATACCCTCTTAAAGAACGAAATGTTAAAAATTTACGGTAAGGATCGTTTTTCTCGGATTCTAGCCCTTTCGCAAAATCAATCAAATCAAAATCAATCCCCTATAGCGTTGCTCAAAAACATGAGACGCTTAGCGAAGGGCTATATGGACGACGAAACACTCAAAGCATTGTACATCCAGCGTTTGCCTGCTCACGTATGACCTTTCCTCATTTCCCCTAACGCCCCCGTGGCACTAAACGAGATAGCCCAATTCGCCGAAAAACTCCTCGATCCGGAAATATCGGGCCTGAATAGCCCAGTCACGCCCCCTGCAGTAAATCAAACTAGTAGTAGTAGTAATAGTAGCGGCAGCGCCACTGACGCGCTGCTACGAGAACTAGCTCAGCAAGTTGGAGCGTTAGTCGCTACCCAGCAAGCCGAGCGTGCCAACACTCGTGGAGATGTGCATGCGGTAACTCAACACCAAATACCACCGCATCAGCACGCAAATTATCACCCTCAAAACCCTCCTCCGTTTGACCGCCAGGCCCGTACAAATAGGTCATTCAATCAGTTTCAGAGGAACGACCCTAGACCTAACAATAGGCAGAATCAAAATCCTCAAGCTAAGGATTTGTGCTGGTATCACCAGCAATTTTTACATATGGCCCGGAAATGTGAGGGTCCAACCTGCCCCATGTTTGCACTTCTTCATCAAAAAAACGGGTACAGCGCGGCGAAAGAGCGAGTCAGGCGCCGTCGCTTACTAAACCGATATTGACTCGATGCCTCACGATTTTTGACCCTTTAACCAACATTAGATTCCTCATAGACACGGGTAGCGCTGTCAGCCTTATCCCGGCCTCCCAAATAGAGAAACAGGGTACGGGATCCCCGAGCCTTAAAGCCGCAAACGGCTCACCCATCCTATGCTACGGCACAAAATCACTTACCTGCTCCCTCAATCTCAAACGTTCAATGGAGTTCGTGTTCATAGTGGCGGATGTGGACACGGCCATCATTGGTGCAGACTTTCTGCAGAGGTTTGCGCTCTTGGTGGACGTGAGAAACGGATGCTTGTTTGATTGCGAGTCCAGTGAAAGAAGGCCTCTCCACTCGGTCAATATGGTGAACGTCACAGCAAACGTGACTTGCAACGTCACTATCACTTGCCCCTACGAACGGGTGTTGGCAGAATTCCCTGCCCTTTCCTTACCTAACGTAAACCCTAATCACAACACGCTGACGGAACACTATATTGAGACGAGTGGTCCGCCCGTTCACGCTAAAGTAAGGCGTCTTCCCCCAGACCGATTGCAGGAGGTAAAGTCTGAATTCCAGCGGATGATAGCTGATGGGACAGTTCGTATCTCAAAGAGTCCCTGGTCTAGTCCTTTGATCTTAGTGCCTAAAGCTAATGGCGAGACGCGGATCTGCGGGGATTATAGGATGCTTAACGCAGTCACCACACCCGATAGATTCCCCATTCCCTTATTGCAGGACTTCACTGCGAATCTCGCAGGGACAAAAATCTTCTCTAAAATAGACCTCAAACGAGCCTTCAATCAGATTCCGATGCACGAGAGTTCTATTAAAAAGACCGCTGTGTGCACGCCGTTTGGTCTGTTCGAGTATCTTCGCATGCCATATGGCCTGCGTAATGCTCCTCAGACCTTTCAGCGTCACATGACGGAAGTCCTTTCCGACCTACCCTTTTTGTACTGTTATCTTGACGATGTGCTAGTGGCCTCGGGGACGCCTGAGGAACATGTACATCATCTGAGAGAGCTTTGCAAACGACTAGCGTCGCACTCACTACTGATCAATCCAGAGAAGTGTGTGTTGGGAAAGAAGGAATTGACTTTCTTGGGTCACCACATTAGCGAGAGGGGAATTAAGCCGCTTCCCGAAAGAGTGGCAGCCTTACGGAACTTTCCGAGACCAACGACCCAAAGACAGTTGCGCAGGTTCTTGGGATCGGTTAATTTTTACCACCGATTCCTGAGGAACTGTGCAGAGACCCTTGCTTCGCTCACCTCCTTGATTAAACCTAAAAAAAGAGGCAAACCCGTTACGGTCGAGTGGACTGGGGAGGCAGAGAGAGCGTTCGAGCTCATCAAAGAGAGACTCGCTACTGCTACAGAATTAGCTTACCCACACCCTGAGGCAGAATTCAGCCTGTTGGTGGATGCGTCGAATATAGCGGTCGGTGCTGTGTTGCAGCAAACTGTAAATAATATCACTTCGCCGTTGGCGTTTTTCAGCCGCAAGCTCTCCCCAACCGAACAACGTTACAGCACGTTCGGGAGAGAGCTCCTAGCCATTTACTTAGCGGTAAAGCACTTTCGCTACACCCTTGAAGCTCGTCAATTCATAATTTATACCGACCACAAACCTATACTCAACGCTATCCGAATGCCTCCCGAGCGCCATTCCCCTAGGGAAAGCCGGCACTTGAGTTTTATCGCGCAGTTCACGAGTGACATCAGGCACATCAAAGGCGAGGAAAATACGGTTGCTGATTGCTTATCGCGTGTGTACAGCGCGGTACTAAACCCGTCAGCACCCGAGTTCCGACCCTCAGTACAAGCGATTTCGCTAGCCGATGTCATTCGTGCGCAGCAGTGCGACTTGGAAATCCATAACTTAATTGAGTGCCCCGACTCCTCCTTAAAACTCTCACTCAGAGAAGGCGTTTACTGTGACGCTGATCGGCCGAACCGTTATTACCTGCCTAACAACTTGCGTTTGCCCGCCATTAAGCATTACCATAACTTGTCACATCCTGGGACGGATAGAACTTTCCGCCTAATCGCAGATCGTTTTGTCTGGCCCGGGATGCGTAGGGCTATAAGAGAGTTCGTTCGTCATTGCCCAGATTGCCAAGCAAGCAAAGTCACTCGGCACAACAAAGCCGCAATTCAACCTTGTGCATTTACCGGCAGCAAATTTGACGCAGTCAACCTAGATTTGGTAGGCCCCCTACCTAATTCTCGTGGGTATAGTTACTTACTTACCATGATCGATCGCTTCTCCCGCTGGGTCGAGGCTGTCCCCATCGCTAACATAACTGCAGAAACTGTAGCACGCACTTTTGTCGAAACGTGGATATCCCGGTTCGGAGTCCCTTTGAGCATAACGCATGATCGTGGGGTTCAATTCACTTCCGCCTTGTGGTTAGAGATCTCCAAAATCTTAGGTTGCGCGAACATCTCGACAACGGCGTATCACCCCCAATCTAACGGACTCATCGAGAGGGTTCACCGTGACCTCAAAGCGGCATTACGCTGCTTAAAATGTCACCACGATTGGGTCGACAGGCTACCGATAGTATTACTTACTCTGAGGAACCTGTTTCGTCAGGATCAAAAGTGCACGTCCTCTGAACTGCTTTACGGGCAATCACTACGATTGCCTGGCGATGTTGTCGATCCCACGTACCAAACCGATGATTCCCCCAGCCAAATCGCCGATTACGCAGCACGCCTAAAGCGCGTCATGAGCGAAGTAGTTTACATACCACCTCGCCTCCCTTCACCATCTGAAAGCTTAGACCCTTGCTTACAAAGTTGCACCCACGTTTACGTCCGGGTAGACGGGGTAAAGACCCCTCTGCGACGCCCCTATGATGGCCCCTTCAGGGTCCTCAAGAGGTCCCCGAAACATTTCATTATCGAAAGGGGTACCAAGAGCGACCGTGTCAGCATAGATCGTCTTAAGGCGGCGTTTTTGTCCCTTCCGGACGACACCCCCACACACTCTCGTGAACCACAACAACCCAGGCTGCAATCAGCCCCAGGTCAACACCTGTCGAGCCTCCTGGGTTGCACCTGTCCGCTTGGGCTAAGACCCTTCCTCCCACTATGGAGTGCAACGAGTTCGTAGTTCCCCCGTATACCGTTCAAAGAACGCCGTTGGAAACTAGGAATTCGGGTGCCTCCACCTCGGATAGTGCTTCTACTACTTTAACCCCCCATCACGGGAATCCCCCAGATACTCTGTCATTGTCCCAGTTGGGGATCCGAACGTCAACTTTCACAGCCCCCAAGCTTATTCCTCCTACAGCCCCCGAGCATTGTAGCAGGTCTGGCAGACCCCTTCGTCCGCCAGCTCGTTACGCGCAGTCGTAGGGTGGTTAACTCTGTTCTGTCCTTCTCTCCTAATTTTCTTTGGCTGTCACGGCTCTTGGGAACTTCTTCGCAGCCTGTTATCTTTTCGCGTAATTGTCGGGGATCGGCTTCGCCGCTCCCAGACCTTTCGGTCTCCTTTGGGGGGAGGGTAGCTGTAGTGAACCTTCGGCACGCAACTCAGTATAAATTTCGGAAATTCTCAAAATGATCATTAAAAATTCAGTAAAATAAATCCAACCATTAGAATAAAATTTCATTACGGAATTAATTAACTTCTATCCTCAATTCTATTAAAATTGTGCACTGAAAAATTCATTCTCTAAGAAATCACTTTTGCGTTGTAACGAAACCCTCCATGACGCTGTGTCGGCAACATTTTCACTCGCACTAGCGCCACTCGTACCAAGTCATTGAAAGTGTGTGCATCTCGTGTTTTCTCTGGTGAGAATTAAAGTATTGTGTGTGACTTTGCTGTTCTACGGGTAACTATATTTATGTATTATATGTAAACCGTCAATAATATTATTGTGTATGTATTAAGAAAAATTGCCTAAATTTTCCAGAGTGCTAAACGCTTAGGATTTCCTTGCCCAGAATTTGGGTTCCCCACAGGCCATTTTTCCTTGTGTATTGTTGTATATCCTATCTTAAATTTTTTAGCAAACAATTCACTATTCAATGTAAAGCCATTTTTAGGGAGTTTTCCCCTTTTTGTTCTTAAAATAATTTTATTTCAACATTTCAATATGATGTCATTTTATTCAGGCTAGAAATTTTCCTTTTCTTAAAATAATTTTTATGTCAACATTTCAATGTGATGTTATTTCTCTCAAGGTTAGGATTTCCCCTTTGTATCAAAAATAATTTATCATGCCAAAATTCAGTATGGTGTTATTTGTTTATCAAGCTAGAATTTTCCTTTTTTGTCTAAAATATTTTTAGGCCAATATTTCAAAATGTGTTTATGTTTTATCAAGTTAGGCTAGCACCAATTATTTTTTAGTCACAGATGTATCCTTCTGAATGCATCTAGTCCTGCATCAATTACCAATTATTGCCCCAACTGTATTTCTAAATTAAATTAGGTAGATAATCAATTAGAAAAACACAAATAATTCTTAATTCTGAAGAATAGATAGTTAGTAAATTTAATTAAATAGTCATTGTACATTGATTATTTCAGTTAGGAAAAACTGGAAACATGAGTTTTCTAGTTCAATTGCATTTAGCAAATGCTGTAGATTTTTTTACCATAATTGATTAATTAAGTGAGACCTAGGCTCAAGTGTTACTGCTCATGCCACCTTAGTTGTCCAGGCAAAGTTACTGATGTGTTCAAGCCTCTAATCAATTGAATTGGAATAATCTATTGATCGCCATGGCCTCATTAGTTTTCGCCACCTTTCGTGTGTTCCAGTTTTAATTAAGAGTGTTCTCAATTTTTGTATGCTTATTAAGTCAGATTCAAATACTTGTTGGTATTCCCTTGAATTGTTAGTCAATGTTTAAATTTCATATCTTGGGAAGTGAAGCTATGATGAGTATTTACACAATAGAATTGTATCCTCGGTAGTTACGTACCTCAAGTCGAGTCACATAAATAATCATTCTTTCTTGATCATTAACTGTAGCAAGAATTCCTATCATAATCATTTTAGTGACCACCCTTACTATTGATTTGGTTAGGTCAATTTGTGTATAAAAATGTTAATAATTAGTCGTTACCTGATTGAGCTAAATTAGGGTGATTAAGCTTACCTCTGAAAATCCCCGGAATATTCTAAATTACCAACCCCTGGAAATCCTTATCCAGAAATCACCCAATTGTCTGATTTGGGGGTTAAATTTGGTTTAACCAGAATTGGTCGCCCTCAACTGTGGCTACCTGTTCATTAGACCTCATGTCAATGTCAGCTACCTCCTGTGGTTGTTGTTCATTGTAGCCCATAGGATGCCCTAATACTATTCTGATATGCATCCTCATGATCAATGTCTTCTAAATCCATCCTGTGCTCTGAACTCCCTTCTTAACTACCGATTCTGTGCACTTTGTGCATGGATTCCGCGTTCCCTCTACCCCTTTTCCAAATGGTGCCTTCCTCTCTCCTCTCGTAGGACACCTTTCACGTTCAAGCCAAGGAGACCAGGGATTTCTCATATAATAATAAATAATAACAATAATTAGACTGCACGTGCCCTCTCTGGCACAATTCCTAGCTTAAGTCAAGTAATCTTTATGACAATTCTAGCCTTAGTTAGGACCAATACAGTCAGCCCTCGACGGCGGCTTAGCGTAAACGTTCGAATTAAACACTGCCAACTCTTAAGATACTCATTGTAAATAGCAGTCAAAGCGTAGATTATTGGGCGGCAGAAGCCTTTAATATTAATGAAGACGAACTAACTTACATTGCCTACCCAGTAATATTCTTATCTCATGTATTAATCTTACACTCCAATCCGGAGATGATCGTACACGACGCGTCACGATTAATAGTACCCGGAGAATACTAGTTGGGAAAGTAAGGGCATGTAGGGAGATTCATGATTGTCCATACGAGTACTTATTGTTGCGACTGCCTCGCCCTTGTTCAGGCGCCAGAATTGGGCCGAGGCACCCGCATATAATCCTCTATTTGAGGCAATCCTGTAATTCAGCAGTAAAGCTCGCAGCCTGGCTTGCGTAGCGACTGTCTCTCCTTGTGTTATCATGCTTGAACAATTAACCCAAGCTAATCTCCCGTACAGAAGATCCTGGGAGGCCGACACACAAACAATCACCTCCAACATTCAATCAACATCCCTCAAAACTCTGTTCGCCACACGGCTATCAATCCAACTAAGCCACACGGCTACCAATCAACCACCCAAGCCACAAGGCACTAGCAGAAAATAACTACCTCCTTCATATACTCATATAATCAAACTGTTACCGCACCTGCGGAATATTACACTAACAAATCCACTCTCGCCGGGATCCACCCCGGATTCCCTCGAGCCGCGGCACCTGCTGAAGTGCGGCTACTCACTGGACCCGGATCTCCTTCCTCAAGAAGTGGACCCCCATACTGCTGCCGTAGTCACGGCACTCAGAGTCGTCAAAATAAAACCGAGGCGAGAATATCCAGTTCCTTCATTATCCTGCAGAGGTCAATAGTGCAAGTGAGAAAATAGATGCCAGGAAGGCAACTCGAATACCCCGAACTCCTTCAGAGTCAGAGGCCGTAAATCATTCAATTTGCAATTAAGTGTGTTTGGAAAAACACTGGTGACCTCCCCATTGTAAAAGAACATCCTCTTTTGAAAACGATAAATTCCTTGAGATTCAACCTTAAAATCAAATTCAATCAGTTCCCCATTTGAGAGAAGTTCAAAGTTCATAACGTAAATTGCTTATTTGTGACGTGAGACGTTCTGACTTTTGGTCATATATCACTTTGCAATCACTTGGTTTGGAGCTAGTAGAGCCTAGTATATTACAACAAAATGGCTATCTAATCTACCCGCTCAACCTCGACAACTTGCTTTTCACATCGTGGAATTATTCTAAGTCTGAACCCATAAATAGTGACTCATCCCCACGTCACGGGTGGAATTTATATTCTGTCAGTCGCTAACATTAACAGACTGTGAACCTCCACAAACACACTCACTTACACCTGGCCAACGTCATCGCTCGCCGGACCTCGCTTGCACGGAGTTTCCCATCTAAGAGAAGATCGTCAGAAGTCAAGCACGCCATCGGTCATCACGGCTTCCTCCAATAAAAATTCGAGCTGAGTTATCCCATGAAGTGTCTTTATTATCCCTCTCTTGCAATTTCGAAAAAAACTGTCGAGAAAACGTTTAAGGTTGGATGTTAATAACTAACCCTATCCACCAACCTCTACACCCAGCATTCCTTCCCGAGGGGAAAAGGCAGAAAATGCCATAAATTCTCACTCATCTCAGGTGCAAGGTATGAAATAAAACTGACTCGACTGTACGTAACTAACATTTTCAAACTCTAACTGAGAGATATGTGAGGCATCAATGTTATGTATGTCGGGTTTTAACCTTCCGCCGTTGGGTGGTTGAATGTAAATATTAATTTGAACGGCTAAGAAAAACTCGATCAATTCTCGAAGCGCATGGGAAAATTATGAGAGGGAAAATGAAAACGTTTTGGAACTCAGCTTAGTTCAGGTGGAGTTTATTGGACGAGGAAACCAGGAAAACTGGCTTGGATCTTGATCTCGGAGAGCTTGTCTAGGTGGGCAATCCTCGCCGGAGGACCAGGCTGGCGTTGACGAAGACCGGCACGCGATGAAGTAAGCAGGGTGAGTGAGTTGTATTTGGGAATTTGAGTTTGTCAATTAGAGATGATTGAGCGCAGGTCAGTAAATTAGTTCAGGTAGAACTAATGACTCCAAAATAAGGTGGGGTGTGAGTGGCAAGTTAAATCCGGCTCATGCGAGCAGAAGCAAGTTTGGCGCATTAACACATTTGCACGTTAACGGGGGCAAGTAAATTACTGCTTATGTGAGAATAGCATTTAGCATGGCACTCAAGGTAAACCCAGGGAGATTGTGTGGTGGCGTTTGTTGACGTGAAACTCTAGGCTGAGTTAAAGGCAAAGCTCAAGGCCCAGGGATAATGATTTGTGTGTATGGCGATGATGTAGAGGTCCTGCACAGGGGTCCAAGATGCTGGGTGAAACATTCCAGGAGAGACATCAAGACATTCCAATCACTGACAATCCAAATTATAATGACAACTCTTCCCACACGGAGAAATCCGAAAAACTCCTACAGGTCTGACTCCGGCTACGTTGGGATTCTCACTTTTGGCAACTCAAAAGAGATAGGACAGACTTTAGGTTGACAGATTTTTAATCAAGAAATAAATTTTTTAATCACTAATGCCTCTGGCTCTAAAATCTGAGTATTAGGTTTAAGAATTTCCAAGAATAAGGATCGTGATTCCTTACAGAGACTACGGGCAAGTAATCACGAGATCTACGGAAAAATGGTGAAAATATCAAGTGACTGCACTTTTGAAAGCAGTAAAAAAAACATAAAAAATCCTAAAGTTCATAGATATAAATCCTACAGAAGAATCCTGGTAGATGATTTGCAGTAATAAAGGAATGAAGGAATAAGATATATCCTAAATGATAAAAGGAAAAGGAAAACCTAAGCGTTGATTTCACAGGCGGAAAATACGCGAAGAAAGAAAACCGAAGGCATGAAAATTTCGTGCGGTGATTTAGCCGGCGACTTACGCGTCGGCCTCAGCCAGAGAGAGACGCCAGCAATTTGCACACACTTAAGATAGGCAGAGGGTAGTGGGTGTTTTGTCACAAGAATGCGATGAGTTAAATTAAATTTTATTGAAATGTTTTTATATTTAAATAAAGGCGTTTACGTAAAGGTTTCCAAACGAGTATGGAATTAAGAAATAAAATACCAAAATTTATCAAGCATAGGCATGAATACTTTTCGTAATTTAAACTACCAAAAAAAAAGAATAAATGCTACTATACACATGCCTATAGTATTTATAATCACAGAGTAATGACAAGGGACGGCGATGCGAGGTTCCGCCATTACACAAAGACGCTATCGAACGAACGCCGGCGATTTTCGCTGCGTTCATTCAAGCAGAAATTATCGTGGATTAGTAGATTATCGAAAGGAAAAAGGAACGAGCCTGATTATGCTTTGATAATAAATTCATGACACGGAAATGAAATGCCCATCGAACATGATTATGCTTTGATAATAAAATCATGACACGGAAATGCAATATCTTTACGCTAAGTCACGCTGAGAAAAGACAAACACAGAATGAGACACATGCTACATCAATATTTCCCACGCGTAACTACGTAACTTAATAACACTACTCTGTCAATGATTAATCTCACTGAACACAAAGAAAAACACGATTATATTCTAACATTGATTACTCACGAGAACGACGAAAGAACACGATTATTTCCTAACACATTTAAACTCACGAGAATATTGCTGTAACACCGCTAGTAGGACGCCAAGAGTCAGAGTGGCTTTTTGAACGAAGGGACGCGCAACTGCGCATTGTTGCCACCAGAGGGCTTCTCTCTCGCAAAATGGTAATTGTTATTTTGTCGTCTCATGTATTTACACAAAAACTTCAATGGTTAAGAGTTAGAAGTAGAAAATAATTAATAATAAATTATAGTAAGATTTTTAATGCTAATGATTAATTTATTTCAGTGAGAATGGCAAATTTATAATTTTTACGCTTATGTAGCGGTATGCTACATTACCCCCCAAGGCGCAGACCGAAAGGTCCACCCGCTGCAATCATCTGTAGCGGGAAGGAGGGCGAACTACACGACCCTGCCGAGTTCGGCAATTGGCAAATGATACTGAGCGGGGAAGTTTCACCAAACGGGTCTGCAAGTTTAGATCGGCAGGAGTCCTAGGAACAGGAGTTACTGCAGCGGGCTCGTCTGGTCTCTCCAGACTTGTCGCTGTGTCAGTAAGAGGACTAGAGTTAGAGTCTACGACAGGGTTAGAGATAGGGTTTGAATGTACAGGCACGTAGAAAGGATTACACTCAAGTTGACTAGGCAATAATGCAGCCAACTGAGGAAGCTGAGATGGTAGATATGATCGAGTCTCAGTGGAAGGAGAAATCTGCGGAGAAGATGATGAGTTATAAGTTACACTATGATCAGAAGTATATGCGACTTTTAATCGATCAATGCTCACAGGGTCGTGTGAGCCGAAACGTTCGAGGATGAAATATTTTTGCTTGCGTTTAAGTACTTTGAATGGGCCATCATAAGGGCGCGTGAGTGTAGGTTTTATCGCATCATTGCGGACATACACATGTGTGCAGTCTTGCAGGGCAGAATCTAGTCTGTCCTGAGTCTGAGGCATTCGTGGAGCCACATACTCGATCTTACGCATGCAATCTTTTAGGCAGGTTACATAAGCGGAACGGTCAGCGGATGAAAATTCAGGCAAAGGTTTTGGGTCAACAATGTCGCCGGGGAGACGAAGCGTCTTCCCGTACAACATTTCAGCCGCTGTGCACTGCTGATCTTGTCTGTGTAAATTTCTGATGCTAAGTAGCACTACTGGAAGTCTATCAGTCCAATCGTGACTGCAATTAAGGCAGCGCAAGGCAGACTTGAGGTCTCTGTGGACTCTCTCAATAAGTCCATTTGACTGCGGATGGTACGCTGTAGTTGAGGTATTTGCACACCCTAAAGCGGTGCTAAGTTCACTCCAGAATTTGGAGGTGAATTGTGATCCCCGGTCATGTGTGACACTTAACCCTTTCGGTACGATAATTCAAATTGTTTGGGTAAAAACTTCATGGGGAAAAAGTTGTCATTACCCTGAATTGTCAGTGAAATTGTCCTAGTGTGGTGCTTTTAGCTTAAGTAAGTGCCTTCTTCATTATTTTAATTTTAAAAATTTTTTGAATCTTTGAAGCTCGATGCTTGGCGACAGAAATTTTTGATGTTGATAATAAAGTTTTCGTATTTACGAAGAAATTATTCATACGTTTTTGCCCGAATTTACCAAAAATCAACAAAGTTCAGAAAAAACTTGCTCAAGTTAAATGGAAAGGGTATTGAATATGTTGCTCGGGTCCTGTAGCATGAACTTACGCGTGCTACAGGGTCCTATGGTAATTACAGGGGCCTATGGTAACCTATGGTAATTTACGCGTGCAGATTTCTGGAATTGTTTAAAAACTAGTTTAATGAATGTTTGTAATTTCCCTAATTTTGTTATTACTCCAAAATATTCCCTCACTAGTTAAATTAGTTTAAAACTAGGTTAGATGCCCTAAACTGGAAGCACTAGCCAACTTGGCACTGGAGTAGCCGTCAGGACCGAAAGGGTTAAGGGAACCCCAAATCTAGAGATCCAGTTTGATAAGAACGCGCGCGCTACAGTCTCAGTTTGTGTATCAGGAAGAGGGACAGCCTCAACCCAACGCGTGAACCTATCGATGATGGTCAACAAATAAGAATAACCGCGCGATAAAGGCAAGGGACCCACCAAATCTAGGTGTACAGAGTCAAACTTGTGACCTGTGAATGCACAACTCTGCAGCGCTGCACGATTATGTTTCACCACCTTACTACTCTGACACGCATGGCAATTTTGCACAATTTGCTTGACCTCCTTACGCATCGCTGGCCAGACGAAACGATCAGAAATCAAACGCAATGTACGGTTAATACCTGGATGAGAGAGGGAATGAAGGTGGAGGACAGCTACTCTGCGGAGCGTCGCAGGAAGATACAAACGAGAAGGTCGCTCGGCATCACGGTACACGCCGTCAACCAAGGTTAGTTTTGGAGGGGAAGTGTTAGAAGGTTTGAGAAGGTCCTGAAGTTCAGGATCCTCCTTCTGAGCATTAGCAATGTTGCCGAAGGTGATTTCACCACTGGTTTGGACAGAATTGATTCTGGAGAGACAATCGGCTACGGTATTGTCTAATCCCTTAATGTAACGAATGTCAGTGGTAAACTGACTTATAAACGCCAGGTGTCGGGCTTCCCTAGGGGAATGTCTTTCAGAAGGCATTTTGATCGCTGAGGTCAAAGGTTTGTGATCTGTGTAGATCACAAACTCCCTCGCCTCTAGAGCATAGCGAAAGTGTCTCACAGATAGGTAGATAGCAAGAAGTTCCCTACCGAACGCGCTATAACCACGCTCAGTGGGCGACAGCTTTTTGGAAAAGAAAGCAAGAGGAGAGATATTAGTACCTACTTGTTGTTGCAACACAGCACCTACGGCGGTACTGGATGCGTCAACAACGAGGCTGAAATCAGCATTAGCAATAGGGTAGGATAGTTCAGTCGCGGAAGCTAACTTGTGTTTGATTGTTTCAAAAGCTTTTCGCGCTTCTTCTGTCCATTTTATCTCAATAGATTTGCCTTTTCGTTTCGGTTCGAGGAGGTCAGACAAGGGCGCTAAAGTTTGAGCACAGTTGCGTATGAAACGATGGTAGAAGTTAACAGAACCTAGGAACCTTCTTAGTTCCTTCTGGGTCTGTGGAAGAGGAAAGTTTTTGATCACTTCTACTTTGGAAGGCAAAGGTTTTAGACCTAAGCTAGAGATTTCATGACCTAAGTAAATCAGTGATGGCTTTCCGAGCTCACATTTTGCAGGATTTACGAGGAGTCCATTGTCGGACAATCTTTGAAAAACGACCCTAAGATGGTCTTTGTGCAACTCTGGGGTTGTGGACGCCACTAGGATGTCGTCTAGATAGACATAAGCGAAGGTGAGATCAGAGAAAATTTCAGCCATGTGCCTTTGGAACGTCTGAGGAGCGTTCCTCAAGCCATATGGCATCTTTAAGAATTCGAAGAGACCGAACGGAGTGATTACCGCGGTCTTAGGAATCGCAGACTCATCCAAGGGAATTTGATGGAAGGCAGACTGCAGGTCTATCTTAGAGAAAATTTGTGCTCCCTCTAAATTTGCACTGAAATCATGAAGGTAGGGGATAGGATATCGATCAGGTAAAGTAACGGCGTTCAACCTGCGGAAATCCCCGCACGGTCTGAATTCACCGTTAGCCTTGGGTACTAGCAAAAGAGGGCTAGCCCAAGGGCTTTTGGAAGTGCGTATGACGCCATCTTCGAGCATCCTAGCGAATTCTTTCTTAGCTAACGCCAATCGATCAGGCGGCAGTCGCCTAGCACGGGAGAAGACTGGCGGACCTTGCGTCTCTATGAAGTGCTTTGTGCACGTTTGCATGTTATTTGAAGCTAAGTTAGGATTTGTTAATGCGGGGAAATTTTTAAGTTCCTGTTCAAACATGCACTCTTCCTTGAAAGCAATCGAGAAGGAATGCAAGACATTAGCTCTGGTTATGCTGCAAGCGGGAATTGAGATCTGTGTCTCCTCGTCCCTAATACACCTATTCTTAATATCTACAACTATGCCATACTTGGCCAAAAAATCAGCACCAATTATTGGTTCTTGGACTGCAGCTATCATGAAGGTAAATACAAATTTTCTCCTCAATCCCAGACCGCACTCTAATATTCTCTCACCGTAACAGGGTATTGGCGTGCCGTTTGCGGCGCGTAAGGTCGCCAACCATGGTTTGTTTTTGTCTTTCACTGTGGCTGGGATAATTGATACACTGGATCCAGTGTCAATTAAAAATCGATACTTGGTGACGGGATCGTGAATGGTCAAGAGGCGAGTAGTCTGGGAATGAGGCAACGCAGTACTCGCTACTATGCGTCGCTGTTGGCGTTTCCCGACGTCATTTCGGTATAACGAGGACAGTATCTAGAGGCACATTTGCGAGCTTGGTCACCAAATTTCATGTGGTACCAGCATAAATTGCTACTAGCATCACGAGAGCGCGACCTGAAGCGGCGGTCTTGATTTGACCTATCATAAGATCTACCTCTATCAAAGCGTTGAGGAGGAGGAGGATAGTTAGAGTGATAGTCATAGGGATAGTCGTAGACATTTTGGTGGCTTTGGAATCTCCCTGGGCCTTGCTGAATGTGAGCCACACTTTGACTCTGACCTATTTGAAAGTTTTGGAGAGCTTGCTTTATTTCAGCGATGTCCTGCTGCAGCTTATCTATTGTGGCAGAGGATTGATTTTGCGCAGTATTTGACGGGCTAAAAGTTGTAGCTGCTACATTCAAGGAAGCAACTTGTGGTTCTCGTGGCAAATTAATATTTCGGATCACCGTCTCTGCGGCTTCCGCTAATTTCTCTAACGTTTGCTCGGGCCCTGCTAAGGATAGGAATGGGCGGACGTTCGGAGAAAGCTTAGTCATGAAAACTTCCTTCAGAAACCCCTCAGCTACGGCAACACCCGTAGCGAGTTTCCGAAGTTCTTTCACGAGCGAAGAGGGCGAGAAAGAAGCAGAGACAGATGGAATTGCTGAGGCATCTACAAGACTTCGGAATTTGTCCGCATCGGACATCTGAAGCCTTGCCAAGATTTTGCCTTTCAAGATTCCGTAAGGATTGCGATCTGGAGGGTTTTCTAATATGTCATTAGAATCATTTAGTAGTTTTGTGGGCGCAGCGCTCACAAGGGCATAGAATTTGTCTATGTCCTGATTTATCCTATTATACCTAAACACAGCTTCCACCTGGTTGAACCAGGTGTGAGCGTCTCCTGGAATGAAAGGAGGGAGCCTAATGGGATTTGTGTGTGCTCGATCTTCATTATCGGAGTCAGGCATGCTAGCAATCTCTTTTTGGGGATGCGCAATTAAGAAATCAGTGCCTATGACTTGGGGTTAAGTAGCAAGGATTTGCGTTAACTCTTTACCCACTCAATCACTCAAAATAAGTTGAAACAGAAGGAAGGAAGTATGAAATTGGAAACGAGAAATATTTCTGCGGTATGCGGCAATTTGCGTAGGCACTATTTTAAAGCAGGTGAGAAAAATTATTTTTCTGCCTACTCAATCAATCAATAACGTTGAAGAACACGGGAAAAGAGAGAATGGAAGCGAAAATTTTTACGGTAGTCAGAAATAAATGCACAGCACGGAAATAGAAAAAAATATTTTCCCTACCTACTGAGGCACATAAAACAAACAAACAAGGACAGGAATAGCGCTAAAAAAAATTTTTGTTAGAGCTGCTCAGAGAGATATTAGCACGGACAAACCCACAGGAAATTTCTCAAACTACCACGAAATGGGAAAACTTATCACTACAATGATACGCCAACATTATCCTCTCACAATCTCTCAAACACTTCGAGTTTAGTTTTTATTTTACGAATTTCCCGGCCAATGCACCAGTGTCGGGTTTTCTTCGCGACCGTTAGGTGGTTGAATGTAAATATTAATTTGAACGGCTAAGAAAAACTCGATCAATTCTCGAAGCGCATGGGAAAATTATGAGAGGGAAAATGAAAACGTTTTGGAACTCAGCTTAGTTCAGGTGGAGTTTATTGGACGAGGAAACCAGGAAAACTGGCTTGGATCTTGATCTCGGAGAGCTTGTCTAGGTGGGCAATCCTCGCCGGAGGACCAGGCTGGCGTTGACGAAGACCAGCACGCGATGGAGTAAGCAGGGTGAGTGAGTTGTATTTGGGAATTTGAGTTTGGCAATTAGAGATGATTGAGCGCAGGTCAGTAAATTAGTTCAGGTAGAACTAATGACTCCAAAATAAGGTGGGGTGTGAGTGGCAAGTTAAATCCGGCTCATGCGAGCAGAAGCAAGTTTGGCGCATTAACACATTTGCACGTTAACGGGGGCAAGTAAATTACTGCTTATGTGAGAATAGCATTTAGCATGGCACTCAAGGTAAACCCAGGGAGATTGTGTGGTGGCGTTTGTTGACGTGAAACTCTAGGCTGAGTTAAAGGCAAAGCTCAAGGCCCAGGGATAATGATTTGTGTGTATGGCGATGATGTAGAGGTCCTGCACAGGGGTCCAAGATGCTGGGTGAAACATTCCAGGAGAGACATCAAGACATTCCAATCACTGACAATCCAAATTATAATGACAACTCTTCCCACACGGAGAAATCCGAAAAACTCCTACAGGTCTGACTCCGGCTACGTTGGGATTCTCACTTTTGGCAACTCAAAAGAGATAGGACAGACTTTAGGTTGACAGATTTTTAATCAAGAAATAAATTTTTTAATCACTAATGCCTCTGGCTCTAAAATCTGAGTATTAGGTTTAAGAATTTCCAAGAATAAGGATCGTGATTCCTTACAGAGACTACGGGCAAGTAATCACGAGATCTACGGAAAAATGGTGAAAATATCAAGTGACTGCACTTTTGAAAGCAGTAAAAAAAACATAAAAAATCCTAAAGTTCATAGATATAAATCCTACAGAAGAATCCTGGTAAATGATTTGCAGTAATAAAGGAATGAAGGAATAAGATATATCCTAAATGATAAAAGGAAAAGGAAAACCTAAGCGTTGATTTCACAGGCGGAAAATACGCGAAGAAAGAAAACCGAAGGCATGAAAATTTCGTGCGGCGATTTAGCCGGTGACTTACGCGTCGGCCTCAGCCAGAGAGAGACGCCAGCAATTTGCACACACTTAAGATAGGCAGAGGGTAGTGGGTGTTTTGTCACAAGAATGCGATGAGTTAAATTAAATTTTATTGAAATGTTTTTATATTGAAATAAAGGCGTTTACGTAAAGGTTTCCAAACGAGTATGGAATTAAGAAATAAAATACCAAAATTTATCAAGCATAGGCATGAATACTTTTCGTAATTTAAACTACCAAAAAAAAGAATAAATGCTACTATACACATGCCTATAGTATTTATAATCACAGAGTAATGACAAGGGACGGCGATGCGAGGTTCCGCCATTACACAAAGACGCTATCGAACGAACGCCGGCGATTTTCGCCGCGTTCATTCAAGCAGAAATTATCGTGGATTAGTAGATTATCGAAAGGAAAAAGGAACGAGCCTGATTATGCTTTGATAATAAATTCATGACACGGAAATGAAATGCCCATCGAACATGATTATGCTTTGATAATAAAATTGTGGGGGGTTAGGTCCGTTTATGACTAGCCAGGCAGGATAAATGATTTGAATCGAAATTCCGTCCGCAAACCGAAACCTGAAAGGATCAAGTTCGGTTTTTTATTCCATTCGAGTTACAATTCAATATAAACAAAGTACAGTACGTCAGAAAAAAAATGTTAATTACATTAGAAGGCAATACTGAATACGAACATGATTTAATTATTCAATAAACAGAAATGATGCAGGATAACACTCACCCTTTAAACAAGGGTTTTCAGGGCGTAAATCGATACGGAAAGAAAGTACTGGAATTTTCGCAATTACGTCTAGTCTGAAATAGAAAAAGAAATGCTATGAAATAAATTATGAAATCTTTCTAATTCTACAGATAAGTTAGAAGAATTTTTAGAAGTTTAAACAAGATAATACATTAAACAATTTACTAATGGTATTAAGCGCACACGATGCTCTACCGCCCCTAACTGACGAGGTAACAGTCTTTGTATCTTACGCCTAAATGGCAAGTGTTGCCATACACTACACTATCAGAGGTTTTTCTATTAAGCAAAAATTAATAAAACTCGCTGAAGGAGCGCCACATTACTCCCCGCCCAAACAGCGGAGCTGCTAAGTCTAATAATAATGACAATTTGCATCTTTCTTAAATTTCACAATCCTTCCACTTCTCGTACTCCGTAGTGGTGGCGAGGCTGATTCAGCTGTAGACTGACTAGCCTTCGTTTCGTTCTGGCGAGCCTTATCACGCTCGCGAAGAGGATTTGCTCGTCGGCGTACGGGGCAATTCTCAGGTGCAGTTTCTTCACCGCTTGCTGCAGGAGTTTCGGCGATACGCGGGACAGGAGTTTGCGCGTGTACTGGCTTTAGCCGGTCAATGGAGACAGATTCTTCGGCACCCGATGGTAGGGTTATCACGAAGTATTTGTCGAAGCGTTCGCGCACTGGATAAGGTCCAGAGTACGGAGCTTCGAGCGGCCGTCTAACTCTGTCTACACGTTTCCAGACGTGAGTACACGTCTTTAGAGCAGGTGGCAAGAAAGATTTACGTTTATCGTGATGCGTGGAAGGCAACGATGTCGAGAGGTCTAAGTTTCTCATTTCCTTTGCTAGCAGACTGATATTTGTGTTTTTGAAATTTTCCGTTTCAGTCTTCTCAATGATCGGCTGAGGGAGCAGAAATGAGGCGCCTGTCACTGCTGTGAATGGAGAGAAGTTCGACTCGTTAGGCACGCTTCTAATGCCTAGAAGCACGATTGGTAACGCGTCGAGCCACGATTGTTTCCTTGCAACGATTGCCGTTTTGATAGTTCGATGAGCTCGCTCAATCAAACCGTTGCTTTGAGGGTGATAAGATGTAGTGCGTAATTTGTGGAATCCGATGAGACGGGATAGTTCGAGGAAAAGTTCAGCCTCAAATTGAGTTCCTCTGTCCGTCACCACGTACAGAGGTACCCCAAAACGTGATACCCAGCCTGCGAGAAAAGCATTGGCAACGGAGGCTGCGGTTATTTCAGTCAAAGGAACAGCCTCGATCCATCTCGTAGCGCGATCGATGCACGTTAGCAAATACCTCATCGGGCTTAAGAATTGTTCACCGTGCCGTTTGACGGCTGGGAGTGGTCCCACGATATCGATGTGCACAGTTTGAAATCGCTCTGATGGTAAAGCGAATTGACTCACGGGGCTCTTTGTGTGCCTTTGGACTTTTGCTTGCTGGCAAGACATACATTCCTGGCACATTTTCCTGACGCTGCGGTCGATGTCAGGCCAAAAATATCTTGATTTAACGAGTTTTAATGTGCCTTTAACTCCAGGATGAGATATGCCATGCAGCATTCGAAAAATCGATTCTCTTGAAGCTGCAGGTACGAATGGCCTTGGGTAAGGGAGCGAAGTATCGCACCAAATTTCCAAGTTTTCCTTAAGAGGATAGGGTGTCAATCGTTCCTTATACCGATGAATTTCTTCGTCTTCTTTTTGTTTCTCTGCTAGGGAAGGCAAATCAAACGGATCGCAATGAACGGCGTTGAGAGATCGAGATAAGCAATCTGCTACAACATTTTGGTCGCCTCTAATATACTGCACGTCGCTCAAGTATTCAACGAGCACGGAAAGATGCCGTTGCTGCTTGTCTGATTTTGCGGGCTGCTGACTGAAAAATGCAGATTGCAGTGGCTTATGGTCGGTGAAAAGTGTCACATTTCGTCCTTCGATGTAGCTTTTAAAATGCAGAACTGCTTGGTACGCAGCTAGGAGCTCTCTGTCGAATGTGGAGTAGCGCCGCTGCGTGGCAGTCAGCTTCCTTGAGAAAAATCCGATTGGGATAGGTTCGTTATTAACGATTTGGTGCAGAGCAGCACCAATTGCAGCTTGAGATGCATCGGTGACCAAGTGGTAGTTTACGCCTCCTGGCTTCGGATGAGGCAAGGTCGTGGATGCGCAAAGATCTTGTTTGATCTTACGAAAAGATTCCTTTGCGCACTCCGGGAGCTCTAGGGACTTTGCTTTTGGGTGGTCCCTGATTAGGTCAGACAACGGAAGTACGGTTTCACTGAAGTTTGGGATCAAATGCCTGTAATATCCGACCATTCCAATGAAACGTCTCAAGGCTTGAGAGTCTTGAGGAATCGGGTATTCAGATATTACTTTGAGTTTGTCTTCAGTTGGAGATATTCCTTCTTTCGAGATTTTAAAACCCAAGAAGTCGATAGAAGTGCTGAAAAACTTACATTTATCGATTGAAATTTTCAAGTCATGCTTGTCGAGAATTTCAAAAACTGCTTCCAGGTCACGGGTATGCTGCTCTGCAGTTTCTGAAAATACTAGAATATCGTCCAGATAAATGAAAACACAATTACAGTTCAAGAAGATATGGTCCATGAATCTTTGGAAGGTGGAACCAGAATTACGGAGTCCGAAAGGCATGAACACATATTCGTATAGGCCAAATGGGGTTGTAACTGCAGTTTTGGGAATATCGTCAGGATTTATGGGTATTTGGTGATAAGCTCTAATTAAGTCAATTTTAGAGAAAACTGCCTTACCGTCCAACTGTGAAGTGACGCTGCGTAAAAAAGGTATTGGGTACCTGTCAGGCAAGGTTACTGAATTAAGAGCTCGATAGTCTCCACATGGTCTCCATTCTCCGGGACTCTTCTTCGGTACCATATGGAGAGGAGATGCCCAAGGTGATTTAGACGGTCGAATTATGCCTGCTGAGAGCAGATTCTTGAACTCGTCTTGTGCGGCTTTTAATTTATCAGGCGCTAAATTTCTTCGCCTCGAATACACAGGTTTGCCGTCTTTCGTTTCGATGTGGTGGTACACGTCGACTGTTGAGTTAGGCGAGGTGCTGCGAGGACCGGTAACGCTTGGGAATTTCTTCAAAACAGGCTTGGCGGCTTCAGGTAAGTCTTCAGTGTTGTTAATTTGTATTTGAGACACGTCATCTACATTTTCTTCAACAGTCATTACAGAGTTGGTAGTTAGGTCACACAGTTTACGTTCTTTGCAATTTACGCTGAGGCAAAAATGGCTCAGAAAGTCTATTCCAAGAAGTGGCTGAGTTGTCTCAGCGACTACGAACGTCCATGCGTAGGAGCGTCTGAGCTGCTTGAAAGCTACGTTCAAGCGCGCTTCTCCCAAGACTGGAATAGTTTGTCCGGATGCAGAAGTTAGTTTGACCGCACAGGGCTTCAAAATCATGCCTTTGGCAAAGCATTTAGGTAATATTGATACAGAAGCACCTGTGTCGATGATGAACGAAACAGAAGCAGAACCTACGGTGGCGACAACCTTAAGAAGTGGCGAGCTGGTTACTGCCATGACAACTCGCTCCGTTAGTTTCCCTGGTGCGAGTCACGTTGTGGTGAGGAAGAACGAGATGAAGGTCTGGATGACGGCTGCATTTTGAAATTCCCTTTGTTAGGAAATTTACACCACGGCTTGCACGTCCTGGCTCGATCTGCGTAGTACAGATGGCTTCTGCACACTTTAGGGCGTTGATCTTGATGAAATGGTCGTATGCCAACAGGGATCTGGTCGAATTTAGCAGTTGCTGAGTGAGGAGTTTCTGAGTGATGCGTTTTAGCAACCTCTCGCGAAAAGTCACGAGACTTCCTTTGTTGATAATCGACGTTGTGTACTTGCGTGTGTAGAGGCATCAAATTGTCGGCCAGACTGCCCAGTTGAGAAAGAGTCAGCTCTGTTTGAGCCGCAACTGCACTAGCAATCGTAGAGGGCAGCGACTGCACAAACTTGTGTCGAACGAGGTCGTCTCCAATTTTCACTTTAGCTGCCATTCTCTGAAGTTCACGTAGATACGCTGAGGGTCGGCCAGTCATCACGGTTGTTGAGATTAATTTTTCAAATAGCTCCGGCTTTGTTTTCTCATAATAGGAGACAATTTCAGCACAAAGCTCGTCATATTTTTCTTTCTCAATCAAATTAGGCGGAACCTGGTCGAGCACCTCAGACGGCAGAAACGACAGCGCGTAGTAAAACTTTGTTTCACTTTGAGTTATGTTTCGTAGGCGAAACTGAGCGTCTAGGATTTTGAAGAAGGTGGCAGGTGAAGTTTCGGAAAAAGTTGGTGGCTTTAACGCTACCCCGAGCGCATGCTCGCCTCCACCCTCTGCCATAGTTGATAACTTACTCTGCCTGGCTGTTTGGTTGAAACAGCCTTTGGCTTGTTGAAATAGGCTTTCTCTGCCTGGCCGTTTGGTTGAAACAGCCTTTGGCTTGTTGAAATAGCCTTTCTCTGCCTGGCCGTTTGGTTGAAACAGCCTTTGGCTTGTTGAAATAGCCTTTCTCTGCCTGGCCGTTTGGTTGAAACGTCTGGGGGTCACCAATTGTGGGGGGTTAGGTCCGTTTATGACTAGCCAGGCAGGATAAATGATTTGAATCGAAATTCCGTCCGCAAACCGAAACCTGAAAGGATCAAGTTCGGTTTTTTATTCCATTCGAGTTACAATTCAATATAAACAAAGTACAGTACGTCAGAAAAAAAATGTTAATTACATTAGAAGGCAATACTGAATACGAACATGATTTAATTATTCAATAAACAGAAATGATGCAGGATAACACTCACCCTTTAAACAAGGGTTTTCAGGGCGTAAATCGATACGGAAAGAAAGTACTGGAATTTTCGCAATTACGTCTAGTCTGAAATAGAAAAAGAAATGCTATGAAATAAATTATGAAATCTTTCTAATTCTACAGATAAGTTAGAAGAATTTTTAGAAGTTTAAACAAGATAATACATTAAACAATTTACTAATGGTATTAAGCGCACACGATGCTCTACCGCCCCTAACTGACGAGGTAACAGTCTTTGTATCTTACGCCTAAATGGCAAGTGTTGCCATACACTACACTATCAGAGGTTTTTCTATTAAGCAAAAATTAATAAAACTCGCTGAAGGAGCGCCACAAAATCATGACACGGAAATGCAATATCTTTACGCTAAGTCACGCTGAGAAAAGACAAACACAGAATGAGACACATGCTACATCAATATTTCCCACGCGTAACTACGTAACTTAATAACACTACTCTGTCAATGATTAATCTCACTGAACACAAAGAAAAACACGATTATATTCTAACATTGATTACTCACGAGAACGACGAAAGAACACGATTATTTCCTAACACATTTAAACTCACGAGAATTTTGCTGTAACACCGCTAGTAGGACGCCATGAGTCAGAGTGGCTTTTTGAACGAAGGGACGCGCAACTGCGCATTGTTGCCACCAGAGGGCTTCTCTCTCGCAAAATGGTAATTGTTATTTTGTCGTCTCATGTATTTACACAAAAACTTCAATGGTTAAGAGTTAGAAGTAGAAAATAATTAATAATAAATTATAGTAAGATTTTTAATGCTAATGATTAATTTATTTCAGTGAGAATGGCAAATTTATAATTTTTACGCTTATGTAGCGGTATGCTACATGTATCACATGATTAGAATAAAAAAATAATTTGGGAGGTAAATTTGAGATGAACGAGCTTGAGTTCGAAAGAAAATACCGGTGGTAATTAGGAATATTTGTAGCTAGAATTATTCTAGGTAAAAACTCATAAATAAACACAATTCTTTTTCTTCGTACGAATTTTATTTTCATCGGCGTAGCCCGAAAGAGGACAATTTTGAACACAGATACGGACACGGAACATTATCTTCGCTAGTTCGCACAATCACACCTCGCTCGAACCTTGCATCAAACGTTGGTATGCAAAAGATTATTCATGTTAGAATTGGGAGACCTGTGGATGACTGGAGTTTAATAAATGTTGGAGGTGTAGGGCCTGAGTGGGACTGCAAGAGGTGGAAGAAAAAGATTGAGAGACAAACAAAAGAGTATGGATTGAATAAGTGGAAGCTTAGCATGATGCGGAAGCCTACACTTAACTGGTATATGAAAAAGAAAGCACCTAAGTTTGAGCTGTTCTATGATGGTAGTTTTGGAAGTCAACTCTTGTTTGCTGTGAGATGTAAGTCATTGAGTGTGAACAGACGTACATGGAGATGGAATGAGAATAATAACAGATTATGTCAGCAGTGTAATGGTGGAGTAGAGGAAACAATTGAGCATTTTGTGCTGAAATGTAGTAAGTATGAGCAAGAGAGAGAGAGTTTAATGAATGTGGTGTCTGAGCAGTATGGAGAGAATGAATGGAATGCCAGATGTGCTGAAGATGATTGCGGTATGAGCTGTCTTGCTGGATTGGATCAGGAGTGTAATGCGAGTATCACTGAGGCTATGAAAGTGTTTCTTGTGCGTGCCTGGAGTAAGAGACAGTGACTGGAATGAGCCGGTCTGGCAGAATGGGCTGTAATGACCCAATGTGCCGGGGGATGGTGTTTTGACACACTGGTTGTCCCGGTGATGCCTTCCAATGGAGGCTTGTGACAAGGATCGTAGATCCTAAGTAGTTTAGTGGACAAGTCTGGTACCAGGCGTTGACCTCTGTGTGAAAATTGTGGAGGGAATTGTAGGCCGTTACAAAGGCCCCGACACTGTCGGCCCTCAAGTTCAAGTGGTGTGTATCATTGTCCTGTCAAAAAATACAAAAACGGTGATGTTTAAATGTTTTTTCTGAAGGTTAACAATATTGTTGACTGTGAGGCTACTTTAAATTCAACAAATTTTATTCAAGGTTTTATCTAAATATCGTAATCCTTGATTTACGAGTCAGCACGCCTCACCTTCAAACCAACAAAACGTAATAATGTAGCTCAAAGTAGTGGGAAAAAGGCAAGGTTTTTTTTGTCCTAATTAACTAAACTTTAAGAAAATGAAACCAGGTCCGCTTCTAGATCATCTAAATTTCAAAGCCCTAACACAAAAAGATATTGGACAAGCCAGGCTAAGCGTACGAAAAATTGAACTTCATCAGTCAGCAATAAATGCAAGAATAATACCACTAACATATTAGACAGTGCTCCTAAGTTGTCAAATTTCAGAAAATGCGGACTTTACCTGCAATACCATGTCTTAGGTTAGTAATGTAACTAGTAAAAGCTTTCAGAATTATCTCGAGTTTTTATTCCCATTTACTAGAAAATACAGAAAGGGAAACAACTGTCAACCACTTCATGATTTTGGTCAATGGGAAGTTTAATGCAATCACAGAAAATAATAATTCCTATTCCAAAAATCAGGAAGAGAACACATTTCAGAACGTTTTATAAGAATGACATTCTGCTTGCTGATGCATTATTTTCAAATTATTCAACTTTGAAGTTGCGCAAAAGGAAGCGAACGCGCAAAGAAGAATTGGTAAATCTGTAGGAAATGTCAGTTATCGATTTTGGAAATTTCAATGCCTAAACATAGTTAATTTAATCGAAATAAACAAGTTTTCTTCCATGCACTTTCCATCTCAAATGAGTATTTTATTAGTTATAGCGGTAAATGACTTACCGCCACTCCAGTGTTTGAAGCGGCAAGTAATTCAAGGAGCACGTCGGACAGCAACACTGCAATGCGCACTTGCTTCCAGCGCGATCGTCATCAAAGACAAAACCAAACCTACCGCTATACCTCATTAAATACTCATTTGACAAAAAAATAGTATAGATAAAAAGTTGTTTATTTTGATGTTATTACAATGATTCAAGCCACAAAAATTCAAAAATCAATGAGTAGCTGTTTATTCGAGCGCGTGTGATCAAAGATGAAACTAAACCTACCACTATAAATCGTAAAATACTCATTTGAGACAAAAAGTGCATTAAAAAAAATTTGTTTATTTTCATTAAATGAATTATGTTTAGGAGTTTAAATTTACGAAATGGATAACTGACATATCCTTCAGATTTACCAAAGAATTAAATTAATAACGGAAGCTAACCCATTATTACAAATGTAAACTGGTTGGGTTGTGAAGGGGAGCCACAGTTCTTTTACTGAAAATTATAAACAAAGGTTTTAACTCACCCAAATTAGTTACCACAACTTAAATGTTTGAAGCGGTAAGTAATTCATTCAAACGCGCATATGGCAACACTGTCATGGCGGGCACCTGATAAGGTTGCCGCCATTTTGGAGCTCGTGTAAACAAAATTGCGGACGTCATCCTAGTGAACCTTTATTTTTATTTTAATTATCACTAGAAGAACTGTGGCTACCCCTCACGACCCAACCTCTTTACGTTTTTAATAGGGGGTTAGCTTTTGTTTCATTTCTAAGAAGTTTTGCCAAAAACAATAACTTCGGAAAGCTTCCCGTATTGTTGGAACATCCACTCAACCCTCTCCTTTGGCGCGCAAAAGCCTGTTATCATTGTTATATGCAACATTCATATAAATTCTCAGTTAAGAGCACTGACTAGTCAAAAATCCAAAATCCATCATATTATTTTTTTATTGCTCTATTCGATTGAGAAAGTCCTAAACTTCATTCCTGCAAAGCGGCAAAACAATCCATCTCACCAAAGTAGGTCAAATGGGAGTTTGAAAGGAGGGTGGAGGGTAGCTCGCCCGGCCAGCTTGTGCAGATATGCCACGTCAGCTCAGCTGGTTGGTGCGGAGTGTTGGTTTGTTCATAATTAGGTATGCATCTATCTGCTTGCAAGTCAAGACTTTTGAGACTTGGCAAGTGGAATTCTTGGTACCTCTACCCCTCCCTTCCTCGGGAGTAAGAAAGAGGGTGGGGGGAAGCTCGCCCGGCCAGCTAGCCCAGATGTGCCACACGAGCTTGGCCGGTTGCCTCTGACTGTAGGTTTGTTCATAATTAGGTATGCATCTATCTGCTTGCAAGTTAAAACTTTTGAGATTTGGCAAGTTGAATTCTCGGTACCTCCACCCCTCCCTCCCTCGGGAGGAAGACGGAGGGTGGGGGTAGCTTGCTCGCATGCTAGTGCACATGTGCCCAATGAGCCGAGTTAGTTGTTGCTGACCGACGGTTTGTTCATAATTAGATATGCATTTCTCTGCTAGCAGATCAAAATTTTTGAGATTTGGCAAGTTGAGTTCTCGGTATCTCCACCTAGAGATGTGACTCAAAAAAAACCATGCCTTTTTTTAAAAAAAAACATTTTTTTACAAAAAAAAACCGTGTTAAAAAAAAGGGGAAATTTTTTTTCTTTAATATTATGTCTGAAAATAACTCAGCAAGAAAAAGAACCACATTACATTATTTGTTTTCATGTCAAATTACAAAATAAGACAGCATACTACTTAATTCATGGTTTTCCATGGTTTTATGAAATTTTTCATTTTCTGCAGTTTCATGCTTTGATATTTCATTTATTTTACAATACATGTGAATGACCTCCAACTCCCAAAATATTGTGTTATAATAACATATCTTCACTTATGATCATTGATAGAGATGTGACTAAAAACCATGCTGTTTTTAAAAAAAATGTTATTTATACAAAATTATGAATAAAAACCATGGATATTGATATATTTATGTGACCTTAAAAATCCAATGCTGTTTTTTGTTTAAACATTGCTTTTAAAAGAACAATCTTGACTAAAAAACATGGCTATTATATTTTATGGGACCAAAAAATTGTTCTTTTTTTTAAATATTTAAAAAAATCATGACTAAAAAACACAGATATAAATATCAGGAAAGTTATTTTGGTAAATCTGAAGGAGATGACAGTTGTCGATTTTCCACTTTTTGGTGCCTGAACCTAATTAATTGAATCAAAATAAACAAGTTTTTTTCTATTCTTTTTTCGTCTCAAATGAGTATTTTACGATTTATAGCGGTAAGTTTAGTTTCGTCATTGATGATGAATGCGCTCGAATAAACAGCTACTCATCGATTTTCGAATTTTTGTTGCTTGAAACATGGTAATAACATCGAAATAAACAACTTTTATTCTATACACTTTTTTCGTCAAATGAGTATTTAACGAGGTATAGCGGTAGGTTTGGTTTCGTCTTTCAAGACAGAGCGCTGGAAGCGAGACGCCATTGCAGTATTGCCATACAACTCGATCAAAGAATTTCTTTCCGCTTCAAAGACTGAAGTTGCGGTAAGTCATTTACCGCTATAACTAATCAAATACTCATTTGAGATAAAAAGTGCATAGAAGAAAACTTGTTTATTTCGGTCTAATTAACTATGCTAAGGCATCGAAATTTACAAAATCGACAACTGTCATCTCCTTCAGACTTACTGTTATTTTTCTTTAATTGAATTGTCTTTAGAAACTTATAAACAAAGAATGCTGTTAATATTGAAATCATGTTTATTAAAACGGTCAATGTGAAGTTTAATGCAATCACGAAAAATAAGAATTCCGATCTTAGGAATCACTATAGGAACCCATTTAAGAACGTTTTACATGAATGACATTCTGCTCGCTGATGCGTTATTTTTGAATAATTGAACTTTGAAGTTGGCCTTGGCGCCAAAGGAAGCGAGCGCATGAAACGGAATTTAATTAACGGAAATTAATTTAACGAAAGCTATTACAAACGTAAAGAGGTTGGGTCGTGAGGGCACAGTTCTTCTAGTGAAAATTATAAATAAAGCTTCTAACCCACCCATTAGGGTGACGATCGCAATCTTGTTGACATCGGGTCCAAGATGGCGGCACCCATGGTGGTCGCCATGTTAGACCCGATGTAAACAAGGTTGCGGTCGTCACCCTAATGGGTGGTTTAGAAGCTTTATTTATACTTTTCACTAAAAGAACTGTGGCTACCCCTCACGACCCAACCTCTTTACGTTTGTAATAGGGGGTTAGCTTCCGTTTTTAATTAAATTATGCTCGCTTCCTTGAACGCGCGACGGCCAACTTTAAAGTTCAATAATTCGAGAATAACGCATCAGCGAGCAGAATGTCGTTCTTGTAAAACGTTCTTAAATGGGTTCCTTTAGTGATTGTTTGGAATATAATTATCAATTTCTGTGATTGCATTAAACTTCACACTGACCATTAAAACTGTACTAGGTCTTAGAATGAAATATCTATAAAGAATCTATTCACTCCATAAAACCTTTCAGAGACCAGCTCCATCCTCAGTCATTCAGTAAAATTTGGAGAAATGCGCAATGAATTTTCACTGTTCCTTTGAAAAACATTTGCCTGAATGACTTACTGAGGATGGAGCTAGTCTCCAAAAGGTTTTATAGAGTCAATAGATTCTTTGTGGATATTTTATTCTAAGACCTGGTACGGTTCTAATGGATATTAATATATCTTATGTGACCAAAAAATCCATGCTGTTTTTTGAATGTTTTTGTTACAAAAATGTCATGACTAAAAAATACGGATATTGATATACTTTACTCTACCATAAACAACCATGCTGTTTTTTTGAAAAACATCTTTTTTACAGAAAAATCATGATTAAAAAATGTGGATATTAATATATTTTATGTGCCAAAAAAAACACGCTGTTTTTTTTCAAATCATGTTTTTGTTACCAATAAAATCATGACTAAAAACATGGATATTAATGAGTTTTTGTGATAAAAACATGGTTTTTAAAATGTCATGTTTTTTTGGTCAGATAAAATTTAATAACTCATGTTTTTTGTAAAAAATCTTTTGTTCAAAAAGCATGGTTTTTGGTCACATAAAATAAATTAATATCCATGTTTTTTTTTTACAGATTAGATTAGTCATTAGATTTAGCCTCCCTACCCAGCAACAAATGCAATCCAAAGAGAGGAAGGAAGATTATGAAACAAGATCAAACTTGAAGACAACAGTAGCAGGTGCTGAAAAACAGGACAGCAGTGAACCAAAAAAAGGTGGTCCTCAACATAACAAAAACCTTTTATTTCAACAAAAAGGAGGCCACCTAACTATCAGCTTGGGCCCTCACATTGTCCCCCTGGGAGCACTAGTTCTCATAGATACAATAATTGTATCCCCCTGAGGGGGTGTTTTTTTTTACAAAGTCATGACTAAAAAATGAATAAAAATAACTTTTTAATAAAAAAAAACATGTTTTAAAAAAACAATGATTTATTTGGTAACGTAAAATATGTTAATATCCATGATTTTAAGACAATTTTTTATGAAAAATACATAAAATTGAACAGCATGGTTTTTTGGTCGCATAAAATATATTCATATCCAGGTTTTCTTATACATCATTGTTTGTAAAAAAAACATTTTTTTAAAAAACAGTATGGGGTTTTTTAGGTCTCATATTCATGTTTTTTTAGTCATGATTTTTTAGTACAAAAATATTTATTTGGTCTCATAAATATATTATTGATGTTTTTCAGTCATGATTTTTTAGTAAAAAACATGTTTTTTCAAAAAAAATTGCATGGGGCTTTTTAGGTCACATAAAATATATTGTTTTTAGTCATGATTCTTTGTAAAAAACAGCATTGTTATATTTGGTACCAGAAAATATATTAATATTCATTTTTATTAGTCAGAATTTTTTGTAAAAAAAACATGTTTTTGAAAAAACAGCCAATTTTTTTGGTCACCTATAATATATTAATATCTATTGTTTTTAGTCATTTTTTGTTTTTGTAATGAAAACCTAAAAAAGAAACCATACAGTAAAAGTGGTGGCAGATAACCCACAATTACCTAGAGGAGTCTAAGAGGTACAGCAGGAGCCACAGAACTTATATTGATGGAGTCAAAATTCAGAGCTTATTATCTCTGCAAAGTCTGATTTTTTTGGTCACATGATAAAATCAGACATAGTAGAGATAGTAAGCTCTGAATTTTGACTCCATCAAAATAAGTTCTGTGGTTCCTGCTGTACCTCTTAGACGCCTCTAGATAATTGTGGGTTATCTGCCACCACTTTTACTGTATGGTTTCTTTATGATGTTTTATAACAATAAAATGACTAAAAAACATGGATATTAATATATTTTAGATGTCAAAAAAAAACCCAGACATATACTTAACAAAGTTTAGGTGTGCAAAAAAAAAAACAAAAAAAAACAAAAAAAAACTCATAAAAAACACGTTTATTTTGCAAAAAAACCTCAATCAAATAAAACCTTTTTTTTGCATCACTACCTCCACCCCTTCCTCCCTCGAGGGGAAAGAGGGTGATTGGTAGCTCGCCCGATCTGCTTGCGTAGATATGTCTCGTTAGCTGATCTAGTTGTTGCAGACCAACGATTTATTCAGATTTAGATGGCTTTTTTTCAATAGCAGATCAAGATTTTTCTGGATTTGACGTTGATTGCTCGGTACTAATGTAGTGATATAAGCATTTGGCTCTGCGTGGCGCTTCCATATCCTATAAGAGGAGCCTACGAGGATGCCAAGGACGCCCCAGCTTATGCTCCTGGTACGTCCTAGACATTTTTGGTACCACTTGTGGTACTGGTTCCTTCAAGGAACCACAATAACTTCCAAAAAATGATATTCAAAACGTCAACACTACCAATTTCTCCAAGAAATGTAGCTTGCAAACAAAAAAAACATGTCTCGGCACTAAAATGCGTTTTCTGAGCAATACAAATGTCAATATTCAAGCTTCTTCTTCTCAAAAAGTTGTTATCGTAGAGCAATGATTTTGGTATCATTAGATGCGCAAAGAGTTGCTGCATAAAGAGTCAGAGGATTATATTGAAATTCACAGAAGATTTTCAGTTACATTCAAAAATCTACAGAAAAATGAATGGCACTTTAAATTTTTTTTCAAATTCCATAACAAATAAATTATTGGGAGTTTCAATATAATCCTGTGACTCTTTATACAACAGCTCTTTCTGCATTCAATGATACCTAAATCATTTCTCTACAATGACTACTTTTTGAGAAGAAGTGGCTTGAATATACCCATATTTTCATTCCATTTTTCTTGTTATCTCCGTAATTATGGCAAAAAGGGAAAAAGCGCCCAATATAACCCTTATTCATTTTCTTAAATACATATGTATGCAAAATTTCATAGATCTAGATACCATACAAAAAACGGGACGGTCATTTTCTTGATTCTGACTAGACAGTCACCTTAAATAACTACAATAACGCATCAGCAAGCAGAATGTCATTCATGTAAAACGTTTTTAAATGGGTTCCTTCAGTGATTCTTTGGAATCAAATAATTATTTTTCGTGATCGCATTAAAATTCACATTGATCATGATTTTTTTGCAAGGATTGAAATTTTAATGAATTTCTCATTGCTAAGCAATATGTGTGAAGCTTTATAAATCTCATGGACAGTAGTTCTTTTATTTTTTATGTACTGAAGATTGTACATGAGAATTGCTACACAAAAGCTTGCTAATCTTTTTTTTTTTAACCAAGTGACAAGACTGAATGATTCTTTTTATATATACATTGCAAATGGCTGCTTCATCTAAACTACTGTTAAACAGCTATACAAAATTCATAAAAATGTTCCTTATCCTAACCTTTCATGATTCAAGTTCTCCAAAAATAATATTAGTAGAACTGTAGAAATAACAGAACTTGGACCTTGAAAAATCATATGTTGGCTACTAGACTACTATCTCTCCATGTGCAGTCAAGCCAAATAGTGTCACTGGCTTACTTGGTATGGAAACAACAGACAATGGAATTAAGAAAGCTTGTGTTGATGCTGGCTTTCCAAGTATAAGGGTTTAATGCATCTTCAAGTTGAAAGACTCAAATCTATGTCAGAGTAAGGTTTCCAAAACAAAATCTTTTAACTTATATATGATCAAACTTAAATCAATCTATTGCCACCTTTGGTTTAAAAATGAAGATCTAGAAAAATTTTGGCTATTGTGAAGGAGATGCAACTAATCGATTTTTGAAACTTTGTTACCCAAAACATATCAATTACATCAAAATGTACAACTTTTCATCAATGCACTTTTTGGGGCAATGTAGTATTTAATGAGTTGTAGTGGTAAATTACTGACCGCAACTCTAGTGTTTGAAGCGGCTAGTAATTCAAGGAGCGCGTTGGATGGCAACACTGCAATGCCGTCTTGCTTCCAGCGCGGTCATCAAAGACGAAACCAAACCTACTGCTATACCTCATTAAATACTAATTTACCGCAGAAAGTGTATAGAAGAAAAGTAGTTTATTTTTATGTTATTACCATGATTCAAGCAACAAAAATTTTAAAATTTATTAGTTGATGTTTATTCCATTGCATCCATCATCAAAGACGAAAATTAACATACCGCTATAACTTGTTAAATGCTCATTTGCCCCAAAAAGAGCATAGAAGAAAAGTTGCTTATTTTGGTTTAATTACCATGATAGAGGCATCAAAATTTTGAAAATTGATAAGTTGCATCACCTTCACATTCCCCAAAAATTTCTAACCCAGAGCTTTTATTTAATGCTTTTATTTTTATTTTGTTGTTCTCCCAAATCTTCCATGGAATCAAAACAATTGAACTTTCTTCAATATTAAGAGCAAACCTGCATTAACACAAAGTAACAACCCTCTCATCAATAAATATAAAAAAATGTAAAGTTTTAAGCAAGCTTAACACATATTGTGGCATCTTCAAAGTTTGTACAAAAATGCTAACTATTTTCAATAAAGTTGTAGAAGCCTCAGTAATCAGTTGAGCTTGTTAGAGATATCTATACGCTTATCTGCATTGCTACTACAATAGGGACAAAATTCCTTTGATAAATGTGAAGGAATGGACTGTGATCAATTTTCCACTTTTCAGTGCCTAAACATAGTTAATTAGATCAAAATAAACAAGTTTTCTTTTATACACTTTCTGTCTGAAATGAGTATTTTACGAGTTATAGCGGTAAATTACTTACCACAACTCTGTTTGAAGCAGGAAGAAATTCATCGAGCGGGTCAAACGGGAAGGCTACCATGGACTTTCCCTTCCAATAAAGAGGTTGGGTTGTGAGGGGGAGCCACAGTTCTTCTAGTGAAAATTATAAATAAAGGTTTCTAGTGACGTCTGTTTACATCATCTCCAATGACGACCACCCGGTACCAAAGATGGCGGCCGCCATCTTGGATCTGATGTAAACCGACGTCACTTGAAACCTTAATTTATAATTTTCACTAGAATAACTGTGGCTCCCACTCACGACCTAACCTCTTTACGTTTATAATAGGGAGTTAGCTTCCGTTTCAATTAAATTACGCTTGGCGCGCTTGCTTTCTTTGGTGCGCGAAAGCCAACTTCAAAGTTGAATAATTAAAAAATAACGCATCAGCAAGCAGAATGTCATTCATATAAAACGTCTTAAAATCTACATAACCTATCTATGGCAACAAAATTATAAAAATTGTTGACAACACTGAACTCAATATTGACCAAATTTACATACCGCTATAACTCATTACTTTTGGTTGATAGCCATTTATTGTGTTATTAACTAGAAGATCCTAGAAGTGGGTTCAGGCTCCGCGGGGTTGGCTAATAATAAATTACAAAGTACCCTAAGGGACTCTTAACAGCTCAATCGCGCAATAAATAAAAGCTATTGCTCTAATCCGTAAAATACTCATTTGCCGCAAAAAGTGTATAGAAGAAAATTAGTTTATTTTGACATTTTTACCATGATACAAGCAACAAAAATTAAAAAATTTATTAGTAGCTGTTTATTCCATTGCATTTGTCATCAAAGACAAAAATTAACATACCGATATAACTCGTAAAATACTCATTTCAGACGGAAAGTGCACAGTGGAAAACTTGTTTATTTTGATGTCATTAACTATGTTTAGGTACTGAAAATGGGAAAATCAATAACTGTCCATTGTTACTTTCTATGCTAATCCTGTTGAGGTGTTTCATTTTGTAAAAAAGAATACTCATCTACAAAATTAAGGCTGAAATCTCTTTTGATGCATTTCTACCTCTTGACACTCGTCAAAGTAATAACTTGTCGTCCTTTTATCTTCTCTTTAGAGAATTTTAGCTGAATTTGCAAGTGACATATTTTGTTCTTTTCAGTTTTTTTTATTTCGCAACTCACTAGTTGCCGTGAGTACCCCTCGGGGAAATATCTCTTGTGTGTCTGTGGAAATTAGCGCTCCAGGGATAGTATGTGAGGTCCCAAGCCAACAGCTGGTGGGCCTTCCATTTATTCAAATAGAATAGGTTTTTTTTTGTTTTATGACAGACCATCTTTTTTGGGCTCTCTGCTGTTCTATTTTTCAGCATCTACTACTCTCTTCAACTTGTATCTTGTTTCATAAATTTCTTTCTCAACATACTGTTTCTATGGACTTAGTGCGTTGAAACCCTTACACATTCCCCTGTACATATATCATGTGCAGATCATAAATTTGAATAACATAACATTCAAACTATTTTTTTTACTAATTCATCACACTTCATATTCAATTTTTACTTATTTGATGTTTTGTTCTGTGTTTTTATTATTTTTGCTTTCTGTCGTTAAAGTAGACCTGCTTTTATATAAATTTTCTAGCCTTGCTTTTGCTTTTTCTTCACTTCTGGTATTGAATAAGTTATTCTTAGAGATTATATCTAAATTGATAGAATATGGAAGAGTTGTGCCATTGTTGTAATTAATTGTTAATAAATAGGCTAAAAGCACTTCTAACTATTAAATCCATTAAATTATTTGTAGTGTTAAAGTTGCTTCTTTACTTTAATTGTAACCAAGTAGATGAAAAAAGTGGAGTAATAAAGATTGATACACTAAATACTTGATTATTTTGTTCTAGAAAAAGTACTTTCACTAATAGGAAAGATGCAATCAAAATGAGTTTTACAATTGATCTATTTTTTTATATTATTGCATTCATGCATAAATATTTAAATTCTTTTACATTTTTATACCTGAATTATTTCTATTATGTTGTGGCTAACTGAGTATTTAATTGTTCTGAACATGACACTCAGTAGTTATTATTTGTAACCTTTTAAAAAATTTTTCCAACAGCTTAAAGTTGAGACATATTTTGGAATATATTGGAAAGAGTGCATTTTGATTAAAGCAAACTCGGTCAAAGATGGACAAATTGCGCCGTACCCTTACTGGACATGAAACGTCTGATGAAGAAGAAAGAGGTGGAATAATTACTCAGGTAAGACTCGGCAGTATATTAACAATTGTGAGCAAGGTTATCATGTAAACATGACATGTAAACAATAAAGGACATGTAAACAAAGTTAGTTTTGTAATCCTGTGTTAGGCTAGTTTTAATAGGCTGTTTGAACCTTTAAGAAAAAGGACTTTCATTTTAGAGTTGTTCAGCCCTCTGTGGGTGCCTATATATATAATGGGCAAAAAAAAACATTATACTAGGAGTTAAGAGATGCATAAACCTCAAGCACTAATGTCTAGATTTCATTTTTGTCTTTCTGTGCATATAGCTTTCCAAGTTTAGATTGGTTTTAGTGGCTGGGGTCAGTGGGTCAAACAAAAGCCCATCAAAAGATTAAACAAAAATAAGAGCAACTTGTGGGAACTGCATATTCACAGAAGACTTCATTAAAAGATTTTCTTTGCATTTTATGGCTTATCTGTGTTATGGTCAAAAAATGTGTAATAGTTTATTTTACTCTTCGTTTAGAAGAAAATTTATACAATGGTTGTGCTATGTTTTTCCTTGCAAATTTTCTTTTTTTATTTATTATTTTAATCACAAGTTAGGTATCTTGTAGGGTTTTTTATGTTATTATTGAGCTGCTCAAATTAAGTAACTTGAGATATAAGTGTACCAGCTGTTATTGCAAACTGTAACATGCATTTCTTTGCTTGTAGGTTCTTTTACATAATTGTCCTGTCTTCAAAAGAGTTTGATTTTTTCTAAGTACTTTTTTAGGGATTTTTTTGCAACAATTATATGTTATTTACTATAATGTAACCTCAATTGTCTTTGATACATCTCATGATATCCAATTCTGCTGTGAACAAATGACTTTCTGAAAAAACAGCTATTTTCATTATTGCTTGTAATTTTCATTCCTTGCTTAAAGTTTTATTCAATTAGCATATTTATGAATATAACACAATATATAATTACAGAAATAAAAGAAATCAGTAACCTGAATGAAGGAAGAAAATAGTGTTCTACAATAAATCATCTTCCGCTATTAGGTACAATATTTGCTTCTGGATATTGACACTTAAAGTTCAATGCTCTATTCAGATCACTAAATTAATTTTCTATATTGTTTTTTTATTAAGAGAGTACTTTTACCTTCACTGAAGGTGTATTTGTAAAAGAAAATGCAAGCATCTATCTGGTGGTGATATAGTGACAGTTGGTTCAAATATGATAATGTACAATTTGTCTTGAGTGGGCTGCATCAATCTTAGAAAATTGGTTAAATCTTGCTCATCTTACTGTTAATATTTACCATTGCTTTCAAATTTCAAAAATGATTTTCTTCTGTATTTTGTAATTTTATTTATTGCTGTATTTATGGAAAAATAAGAGTTGTATACTTCTCAGCAGAAATCTGCTACAACTTACATAGTTGTAGCAGATCTCAGTATGTAGGATTTTCAATAATATACTTATTATTGCCCAAATTTATGTTTTCATGTTAAATTTCTGTTGCATGCTGGGTAAATAACATAAAAATAGTATTGTATTATAAAAAATGAAGTAAAGTGAGAAGTTTCATATTTATATTGCATTTAAATGAAGGTATGGCAAACATTCAGGCATTCAAAATCAGCATTTTCTACCAATTTTAGAAGATAAAGAATTTCTTCCCAATCTCCGCCAACTACTGACTATCACTTTTATTAAGTCTATTCTGTATTGTCCAGTTATCATCTTTGTAATACCTACTATCTTATTATAAAGGAAATCTTGTATATTATATTGGAATTGTTTTTAATATATTTTTTACTCTTTTACCTCCCTTGTCAAGACTGAGGACACTCCCCTGTTGAGAGTGAGTTTTCAGTTTATTCTTGCCTGCTCTTCCATTGCCTATGCTAACAATTGTTTTTTATATTTCTTGTATATGCACTATAGATGTAGTAAATCATTGGGATTTCACATGCATATTTGTTTATAAATGCTTGCCTTGGTAAAACTAGGCAGTTATTTCTATTGCATAATACAGAAATAATGCATATAGATTCATTGTATCAAGTTAGTAATTTTTCTTCCACAGTCTGTATTTTGCTGCACTATTTGAAATGTCAGAGTGACATTTAATATCTACAGACATGTAAGTGGCCAATCTTTGCTTGCTGAGTCTGGAAGTAACATTCTGCTGGAAATTTGAAATGATCAAGCATAGTTTATCTCAAGCTTATCTCTAATTAAAATCAATCCTGTGAAATAGAAAATTTCATTTACTAGCTTCCTAGATTATCTTGAAAATAAGGTGCGTAATTGCAACAAGTGTAAATATTTAACTTAGCTTGTAGAATCCAAGCAGGGATTAGTTTGTAGAAAAATTATTCACTTTCATATACAATGAATGATACTCTCAACCATTATTTTTTGATGAATTAAAATTGATGTACTTCAAATATTCTTACCTGAAGTAATTCTAGGTCATCAAAAATATTTTTGATATTTAAATATGCGGCATTTATTAAATGAAATTGAGACTAACGCATTCTGTTTACTATTTTATGCATCGCATTTTTCACCTCCATTCCTTATTGTAAGTGATAGTTTGAGATTAGATTGAATCAATTAGTTCAAGCCTCCCTAATCATGAAAATGTTATTCCCAAGAAGAAGGAGAAAGGCACCATTTAGTATGGAGTAAAGGAAAAGCTTAATCTATGTATGTGGTATATTCCCACACAAGACTGTTTTTGCATTGAAGCAGGAAGTTTGAAAGAAGTAAAAAAATAGGATGATAATCAGAGAAGAAAGAAGATGCTCAGAAAAAAAAACAGTGAACAAAAAAAAACTGGGTGGTAAAAAATAAAAAATCTATTGTATTTCAACAAAAAGAAGGCATTCTGTGGGCCTCTCATTTATCTCCTGGGAGCACTAATTCCCAAGATCCAATAATTTAAAGGGAGATAGTTTAAAAGAAAAAGTATTTAAAGTATAAAAAAATTAACTTTGGTTGTTAATGGAATGAGCTCAGGATAATGCCTTTTTTTTAGGAGGAAACAATCTATACTATAATAAGAGCCACGTCTGTCTCTGTCCAAAGCCAGCTGAAAGTGTGTGATGAGCGTATCTGTGGTACAAGCTTGGCCTTATCAACTCACAAAATATCAAATTTTTTTTCTTTCTCCCAGCATCTCTTTCATTTTGCTTTCTTTCTTATTTCAAATAAAGGGAGGTGGACTAGTTGTTGAATAAAATGGGATTAGTACTCTCTGGGTCAATGTTGTGAGAACTTGAACTGAATGCAAGATAGGCCTTCCTTTACTTGAAAGAGGTTTTTATTTGTGACCGACCCTCTTTTGTGGTTTACCGTTATCTTTTTTTAACTCCTATTATTTTCATTATTAACTTTCATTTTGTTTTATGAACTTCTTTCACTCTTACCATTTCTATGTGCAGGGTGTAGTGACACAACTTGAACATAGATTCTTCATTGCCTGAATTCACTCCTAAATTGAGACTTTCTCTCTTGGGATCACCATTGTTGCAGTGCTTTCAATTCATGATCCAATTCCTCACCATAGTTAGAAAAGCACTTGGAGGTTTTCAAGTTCAGTACAAATCTGTAATAAATACAACCAGACTTACTCTTCCGTTGAACTCAATAGAGTGGATGTGTGAGCATGGCATGATCTTTTTCCATCAAAATTGGCTTGATTACACTATGCCCCTCAGATACCTGATAAGCCTTTTTCTTACCAAAATCTTGAAGCTTAAGCTTTTTTTCGTAATATTGTGTTTGAGATTAGTGTCTGCAAGTTTACAGATACTGCAGGTTCTTTGAGATTACAATTTGTTCAATAAAACCGTGTGCTGGAGGATTTTGATCAGAGAAAGTCAATTTGGTTATTCTGCAATAAGCATTTTTGATTTTGTGTTTTTATATCAGTATAATTGTTTAAAAACAGAAATATTTCTACTAAAAATGATCTGTTTTGTTTTATGATTGCTTGAAATTGGTAAAAAGTAATTCTGCCATTCTATTTTGTACATACTGCCTGCACCATAATTATGTGGAAAAGTGATTGCTTGCATGACCATTTTATAATCATCAGTCTTTTAAGGAAATAGTATGATAAATCAACATCCTTGTAATCTTTTAGGCCCTACTAACATTTATTATCAATATTTATGAATTAGTATTTCTGAATTCAAAAATTAAAAATTTAAATTTCAGCTTGAATAATTTTTTAACCCTTTAACGCCCACATTTTCATACTCATATTACCGTTATCACAACCACTATCACTAAACTGACACTGGCATTAGGTTGTCACTGTTATCAAGATGTGGAAGGAACTGCCACTCGGCAGTGAAGTTCAAAGGACACATTAGTGAACAAATTGAATAAAAAATATTATATATTATTGTTATTTTTTAAAGAGGACCGTACAGTCCACTTGGGCGTTAAAGGGTTAATTTCCATTTTTTAATTGAGTTATTTGTGATGTGCAACACTTTACATTTGAAATTTGTGATATAAAATAGCAACGCTTACTTCGTAGACACTTATCTCTTTGTTGGTTATTTTGCTGAGCCCCTTCTGTGAGACGTACACAGGAATTTCTTTTGTTCCTCGAAGATTTTGGTCAAAAATTTTCTTAATTATCTTTTGTGAGTTAACCTTTACTATAGTGAACTTACTGTGGTAGATGTCATATGATCAGCTCAGTAATTATATTAAATATTGAGTAATTTAGATAAGATTAGATAGGTAAGTTATTTAGATTAGACAGACAAGTAGATTAGATAGATTAGTAATCTAGATATGACAAGATAGGTAAGTTATTTAGATTAGACAGATAAGGATTAGGTTAGATAGATAAGTAATTTTATGTTAGCACAGTCCTAATAAACATTAGGCAACATTATTTCTGCCATAACCTTGATCATAGATAGTTCAGGCTCTTTAGAGGACAGTTGTTCATATTTTGATTTTAGATGTCCTATTAAATCATTCTTTAGAGTTTGGTTTCTACCTGTATAATTTTCATCTTTCATGCTAAATTTAGTGGCATGCTGATCCACTATTTAAACCTGTATTTAACTGCAGCTCAATAAAGCTCTGTAACTGTAAGGGTTCTCATTTTTTCATAGAATGGTACCAAGTTCTCATTGAGAATAATTAAAAATTTTGAATCATGGATTGAAAATTTTAATTTAGAATACAGTATTGAGCAATTCACTTGATTATTGAATGTGTGTTTGGTAAAAATATTAATAGAAACACAAGATCTATATGCTAGTTGAATTTGCCTTTAGAAAAAATTTTATAGGTTTCCTGGAAAGCTTGGAGTATCTCTTGACTTATTTTCTAGAATCAGTGTACATAATAAATGTATTATTAGCTCCCCAATGTGTGGAAAAAATATTACTCACCAAAATCAGTACTTGAGTACAATGTTTGATTATTTCTTCTTAGTCATTATCCATGCGTCTCCTCGTATTGTGAGAAGTTAACTTTTTTGCTGCTTTTTAAGCTTCATGAGTGCTCATTAGCTTAGCTACATGCATTCTGGATTGAGATTGTGTCTGGCACGCATGTATTTAAATAAAGTTGAAATTTCTGCTGCCTTAGCTTAAGGCTCTCAGTTTTTCTCATGTACATATGTGCCAGAGCTTGATGACGTTACTCAATTCACAATTATTATGCTTTCAAGTATACATTTTTTGTAAGAGCATTACTTCACTTATGTCCAACTTATTATCGGTGATGGCCTTGCATTTTCATATGTTTTCATGATGCATTTGACAAAACATAAAACTTTCACCTTGGAATTTCATAAAAATCAACTCAATGCAAATATTCCCTGATTAGAGAAACATAAATTTGAAGGAGATTTTAATACTGGTTTACTAATTCAAAGTAGGATAGTTATTTTTGTGTACCATCTTCTTCATATTCATCCATAGAACTCTACTAAGTTACTGAACACTACTGGATAGCACACACATTGTAAAAAGTCTCATTTGTGCCTTAGGTGCAGTGAAGGCATCTTCAATGAAATATGTGCATTCATGCTATTTCTGTGCTGGCAATAGTTGGTAATGGAAATTATGAGCCATAGGGATGGCATTTCCCATGGTTCCAGGTAAGTGCAAATTGATATCTGCATTAATCAAAACTAGTGGTTTAGAAAGCTGTGCATTAGAGTTGTAAATGATTTCACACTGTCAATGTCATAGGAAGTGAATTTTATTTAACTGCCTTCTTCAATTTGTATTGCAACTTGTGCTGTTCACTGTTGTGATTTTTTCAATTTCTATCATGTTTCATGAACTTACTTTCTAACTTGTTGTTTCTGTGCACAGATCTTCCGTAGGAATGCCATGTGCATAGATTCTCTACTCTGTTATCTCTATACTAAATGATGCCTTTCTTCTTCCCCTCTGTTTTTTCATGTTATTAGAGAGGCTCAAACTAACTTGTCTAATTCAATGTGAAAATTATCACATTTTTCCATTTTTTTTTGATTGTTCAAAGAATATTTCAGTTTTATTTTTCAAGTTAATATGTAATTAGGTATGCACATTTAATAGAAAGTATTTTGTTCTAGTGAAACTTTGTCTTTATTTAGTAGTTATTTCTCATAAGGATATTTGTTAGTTGTTATTTTATGTAATGAAATTTTTATTCGGTAATTGATAGTATATTTTCAGCCTATCTAGAGTGGTCCCTAAATTTTGCTTTGTTTTGCAGGTCATTGATAGCTCATCTTTAAGTTGGAATAGTCGAATTAAAGGATTTCTTATCTGCTTCATCCTTGGCTTTGTTCTCTCAATGCTTGGATCAGCCCTCATCTTCCTACCTGGGGGCCTCACCATCTTCATCATCCTGTACACGCTGGGCAACATCCTCGCCATCTCCAGGTGAGCTGCTCCTTGCTGTTGTCTGCTGTGTCTCGCCCTCAACTCAATTTGATCGCAAACAAATGATCACTAAAGCAGGTTATTGCTTAATGATAACATGCTTTTGCTCCATCCTTGCTGTTGTCTACTGTCAAATCTGCTCATTTGAGTGCAAATAAATGATTACTAAGTAGGTTATTGCTAAATGATAACATGCTTTTGCTCCATCCTTGCTGTCGTCTACTGTCTTAACTCTTAATTCAATTTGGTTTCAAGTAAATGAGAACATAAGCAGGTTATGACTTATCTTGATACTGTTTCTGCTGCAACAATGTGATCACATGCATTTACTCAAGTGTGTACATTTACTGCATACATTTTTTGCCATATTTCATGATGTATTGAATGATTTATTGTATTCATACTACTCTAAGGGTTCCCATAGCACTTGTTTAAACAAAATTTATACAAATCATTATATTTTTTGTTTTGATTCAACACAGATATTGTTAGCAGTATATATCATTTTTGTATTTCAATTTGTTTGAATGTTACACTCAGATTTTATTGTGTTACACTCTTTTCAATTCATAGTTAATGTAAGTCTTCTTTCAATTGATGTTATAAATTTTCAATTCCTTGAAAGGTATAATAATGCATCAAATTGCAGGGAGTGGTTGCACTGCCAGAATGCTGGCGTAATGTCAACAGCATTGGAAACCTCAACTGTTTCAGTTATTCTAGCATTTTAGCTATTCTACCCTTGTGTTCCCAGTACCTGCTTCCTGATGGGTCCCCTGAAGCAGCTGGAGCGGATGTTTGCCCCCACACGCCTTGTGGCCACCATTGTCATGGTGCTTGCACTCATCATGACCCTCATAGCTGTCTTCATTGTGAGTGTCCCTGGTCATTGTCAAGTTGAAGGGAATTTTCTGTGTTTAATGCTGTTTGACTCATTCTAAACTAGATGTCTGATATCGGTTCTAAACTTTTTAATGGTAATCGCTCTGCCTTGATCTTCTTGTTTCTGATCGTATTTCATTTTACATAATGTTGACATATTTTAAATGATCACAGAAAAGTACTTGTCAATCTTGGAATGGAAACTTGTTTTTGTAATGCAATTTTTCTTGCACATTTCAGTTGGGCAACAAATTGCTGGCACTGCTGATGGTCCTGATTCAGTTCCTTGCAATAACCTGGTACTCACTGTCCTACATTCCGTATGCTAGAGATGCTGCCAAGAAATGCTTTGGCTCCTGCCTCGGATAGCCAGGGCCACACGTTTTCCCTCAATGCTCCCACTTCCAACCAGCGGTCATCTTTTCTAGCTCAAGAGCACGAATAACTATGGCCACTTACCCTAGTGTGGACCCATTCTTTGAGGGTATTACCCGTATTTCCAATGGACGGCATCTTTGTGCAATGTACAGCTAAGGTCTTCCGCATCAGAGGTCATAATCTTGGTTATGCCTTGTTGGCTGCTGCTCCGTCCTGTAGGGCACGAGAACGTTTGGTGTAGTATTAATACTCAACCCATTTATTGGTACTAGCTTTGCTGTTTGTTATCTTAGACTGCTCGACCAATCTGCTGTAACCCAACGCTATTTACCGTGGTTTTGTATTCAAACGCTTGATTCATATTTGTGATGTATTTAATGCCAGAAAACTTCTATACACCCTGCCATGATCAACCCCAGTGCATTAATGTAACTGAGATCAGTAGAGGTATGATGTTAAAGAATTTGACTTGTAATTCATCTTTAATCAGAATTCTATTGGAACTCAGTTTTATTTTCATGAAATATAGAAATATAGAATTCATTTACAAGATTGTTAACTAGCTGTATTCAAGTTATAGATAAATTAACCAAATTTATAGAGCAACGTCTTCCCAAAACTCTAATTAAAGTTAGAATTATGCCGATTTATAGACAATTATTTCATTAATACTGCGATGTCTGAGAAATTGATGTTATTAATGAAGTGTGATCGAAATATCAAAAATATAAACTTGAAGAAGTCGCCAATGTGCCTTAAACTTGTGTACCAGAGCAGAATTCAGGAATCGTCCAATATTCATTCATTTGAGAGCTCTGAATTTTTACTAAATCCGGTTAAATACCTAACACTGCTTAGGTAGTGTGGCTACAGGACTGTATTTCAAACTGTTTATGCACTGTTTAGGGAGTTTTTCCTACATTTCCATACGTTTTAAGATCACATTTTCAAAAACGCATTTTCCTTACGTTTTTGTTGTGAAAATGAGTTCATATAAGAGCTGTACGATAAGTTGCTATATATCTGAGTGTTGACTTCAAGAATGAAAGCAGACGAGTATTCTGAGAGCATCCCATCCTCGTTAATCCACATAGCAACTGCGGGAAATTAAACGGTAGCAAACTGTTGTAGAACCATGGTAGCTGCTGGCATGAATGTATTGAGCTAAGCTTTGTTTTGTATCGTTTATTCTCACTGGGCTTTGAAGCGTATTGTGCGACGGTATAATAACGTCGCTTTGTATTGGTATTATCCATAGTTTCCTCACTGATGCTACTGATTCACTTTCATTTGCAATACTCTGATTTTTAGTGGCGATAACTAAACACAAGTCAACTTTCTTCTCAGAAATGACATTGTATCACACGAGTCCTTATCATTGTAGTAGTAGTCTTTACGTTCATTTGGTTGTCATGACGATAACGTTTCATCATTTTGCTTCATTACTCAGCTTCTCACGAAGCTAGTTCAAAATAATTCATGCTATACCTTGTTTGCTGTCAACATATTACTATAAATACACGCATCATTTTGTAACCTCCAGCCATGAGTTGAAACTAGACGTGAAGAATAGCAACTTTCGCCGCGCGCAGCATGGAGAATTTGTAAGCGGAACTGTGTATGCTTGTGGGAAAAATTAATGCTAATGGAATTGGATAATAGGTATGACTATTCTTCATAATTCACTCGTTTGCATTAACCGCTTTGCTTGTTCATTAATATCGGACCGGTGTATTAATTTAAGCTCAATTCAAGCGATTATTTTTGCTTCACCACGCGTACACCGGCGTTCGCTGCTCCTAGCTGCTTGCATATTCCTTTCACAATGTGCAAAATTTTACTTCCATTCCAAGTAAGAATTTTGTTCTGATAAGTTAGTTATTTATTCTTCTTGCTGCTAATTAAGTTTCTTGTCACTAAATTAGGATTTGCGGGTTTCACATGTATAATTTCATTCCTTCACATGAAACAATTTCATTCCCTTATGTCAATGTAGATTTTATTCTGCAAGTGGATGAAAAATTTTGTTTTTAGCATTGACTTTCCTTATATATCAACTCTTATTTCCAGTCCTGTCAAAACTTGAAATTCAATCCATACACAATCAGTGTAGGCAAATGGATTTTTCCGTTTAGTGTTAGTTGTACAAACTTGATTTTCTGTCTTGAGCGTAGCGCTAACTAGTGCGACTTTTTAGGCCAAGTACGAGGAAATGGATGTGTTCGACGCGACGCATCGTTGCGAGTGTGCTCGTTTGTTACATCTGATATTGGTTTTTATCAAAACAGATCTTTCTTCTATTTCATAAATTATAACCAATCGAAAATGTTTCTTGATGTTACTGTTTCGTGTTAATTAATGCTTTTATTTTTTCTTGCTACTGCCGTTTCAATGTTCAGTATTTTTCTCTTTCGTCACCAGACGATTAACAATCTGGGTACGACTCCCTTGCCACGATTTCATACTAACTAAAGTGAATCCATTGCACTTGTTTTGGGGGTAAGTGTAAAGTATGGCTTCTCGGGTAGATACAAATATTGTATCCATAGGTATGAGCATTTCAGGGGGAAAATGGTTTCTCCTCTGCTGAGAGTTGTTCTTTTTGTTGATATAAAATGTGGTTTACTTTAGACCATTTTTTTCGGTTCACTACAGTCCTGTTTTTTAGCATCTCTGACTTTCTTTTTAGACTTTTATCTCTGGTTCAACCTTCGTTCTCAACTTACTGTTTCGATGTACAGGGGATCCTGTGCTGGAACACACCTTGTGCGTAGATTCCGTGTCCTATTAACTCCAGCTTAAATGGTGCCTACATCCTCCCTCTCGTTAAACATTTTTGTTGTATTAAGGGAGGATGAAACCGATATTCAATCAAGTAGTGGATGCTTTCTTTGTTCCTAAGTATGCTTTTATCCAGATACGGACATGTATTATTTTCATTTTGATTGTAGTGAACAGAACGTGCACCTTAAGACACACCAGAGTATCGTGTGAGTGTTTATCGTTGATGAAATTCCTCTGTATCGTTGTTATAAGCTGTACAAGTATTTATATATTCTGCTATTTTAACTGAATTATTGTGGCGTGGAAGTAGTCGGCTGTTTTGAGGTACACAGCGTGCTGCTGTTGGCTTATTCATTATTGAATTTGCTGTAGCTTTAATTTTACTATTTATATTCTGTAGTTGAAACTATTTTCGTTGTTGATGTGAATTCCTAAGACTTTTAGGTACTCAATGAAAAATTGAACATTTTTTGAAGAGGCATTTGGTACACTGTTTATTATTAAATGTACAATATGTTGAACATTACGTTGTCAACTAACTGCACCTTGTTATTTTTTGCTTGCCAGTGCTTATTTTTGTTCTCAACCACGTTGATTAGCTCTTGGAACATTCCATGCTTGCTTTCCAGCTCTCACTAAGGTAGTCGAGTGCATTCATATTAGCTCAGGAAATGTCAGTTCAGTAGTTGGAACGCATCGTCTTAACAAGATACGTTCTAGTGCATTCATGTCTGTTGGAAGTTGAGCTTTCTCAGCAACAGCTAAAGTGAAATATTTTCCAGTTCCCTATATGTTCGAATCACACGGTGCTGATGTATGTTTCGAGATAAAAGTATTTTATGTATCAAACACTGTTTGATTGTTCTGCTTGCTCACGAGTGTCTTTTAAAAGATGCGCAGGGTCTCACCGCTGGCAATATCTTATTTTGCGTTATTATATAGCTTGACATGTCGGTTGCGTGCGACTCGCTCCAGAAGTGTTCAATGAAAACGTTCCAATTTATACCTCAAAATGGAACAAAATTCTCTACAACATATATAAAAGTAATCAATGAGAACAGTCCTTAGCAGATGTGTGTGAAAGGTAAAAACTTACTGTACCATTTCCCTTTCAAGGGCTTATTCACATGAAAGGCCCCCGTTTCAGTTAGCAAATACTAGATAATGGTCACATGCGTTGATTATAGAAGAGGTATAAAGTTACCTCTTTAAATGTTCAAAGAGAGGAAGAATAAAAGCACCCTTTGGTATGGAGTTAGGAAAAACGCAGTCTATGCACAAAGGGTGTTCCAGTACAGGATCTCACGTGCATAGAAACAGTTAGTCAAGAAGGAAGGTTATGAAGTGCTGAAGGAAGTAAGTCAGAGATGCTGAAAAACAGGACAGCTGTGCACCGAAAAATGGTCTTTACCAAAACAAAAAAAAACTTTTCAATAAAAATAAGGCCTACCTTACTCATGGCTCGGGCCTCTGCTTTCCCAGATCGGACACATCTGAGGGTTAACCAAAGCTGTGGTACCGCGGCCCGGTCAAGAGCGTGGGAATGATCATCGGCAGAACTTGCACTTTATTAAACATATATTGTTAAAAACAATTTCAATAGCGTGCAGCTCTAACACATCAAGTCTGTGATACGTTATAAATCAGAAGAAAAAATTACAACCTTTATAGAACACTTCCAGTTTTAATGAGAAATTGTGAAATTAAGCAAAAAGATGTACTTACGTGTAGTGAGTGGACCCGCACAATATTACTCTAGAAATGCTAGTCATCGTTTCATTGCACTCTTCAACAAAAAAATCACGCCCACATAATTCTTCACCAAATGCTTAACACACCAACTTTGACAGGAAACTTGACGACTAATCTTCAAATGTTTCGTATCAAAAAAATACAAAACTATCCATGCACTGATGCATGAATTATAATGTACAGTTTAGGTAGTACAGAAAGAATGATGAGAGCAGCTACGCAAAACAATTGGCGTAAACAAACTGAGGAGAGAGGACGGAGGTCAAACAAAGACCTCTGATGTCTGCGTTCAAAATGCAGCTCCCCGCTACGCTAGTAGAAAATACACTGCAAGTCACACAAGCACAAATTTTAAAAAAAAACTGGAAAATAAACTTTTAACTTAGCAGAGAAGAAAATGACCGCTTCATCATCAATTAAAATTAACGCACGTAAACGTACCGAAGCGCTTTCAAAGCAGCAGCCAAGGAATGAAGCTCCCCTCAAAATTCTTTCTGTAGAAAAATAAATTAATACTTTCATCCATAGAGTTTAGGTGAGTACTGGACTACTATCTCATATGTCATTAAAACTGATAATCGTATCAAAAAAATTGAAACACCAAACATTAAATTTTAACCACCTGGACCTTCAATAACTCATCTCAATAAAGCATAGCTACCAAATACACGAGATTTAGAAATAACTTTTTGCGACCTAAGAGACCAAGTACTCATTTGTGATAATACAAGGAAGCGGCACTGAACAAGAAAGTCCAAAATTTACACAAAACAAAAACAATTTAGTGCTACACAGCGAAAAAAGTTGACGTCGGGTTTTAAAACACATGAACACCAATAGAGATGAAAACCTCAAGTGAACAGCAAGGGTGTTGCTACTGCTGTTGTTGCTGGAGCGGCTGAGGAGCAAGAGCTGATATGCGCTGGATCAAGGACAAGATGAGCGTCCTCACAATGGTGGGCACGAAAGGTTTCGCAGCAAATTGCTCGAATACGATGCGCAGCTCGTGGAACATGTTGCGAGTGTGAGGGTTGCGGCGTGACTGGTAGCGTAACGACAGGAACTGGTAGTACACGATCGGCGTCAGCAGACTCACTCGCCCGCTGCACATGAAATCTAGTGGTTAGGAGGCGAGGTGTCAAGCAGACCATTGACAATTTGACCGCGCCGACCATTGTTGACATTTTGACTACAATTGATTATTAAACTGAAGTTCAATATTGAACTCACATTTGAAGTCAATTGTAATATGCAATTTTGGAAATAACAAACATTAACTGGATCGGGCCTTCATTTAACTTCAATCTTAGTATTCATGAAAATTGAGTTTGTGACTACTAAAAGTTGAATTCGAGTTAGCAACATTATGAAAATCCCCTCCATAGCCACCGGTGGCGCACGTTGCCGTCAAAATGTTTAAAAGAACTGCATATATTCTAGCCCTGACAAATAGCAATTGATTAATCGCTTATACACTCCTTTTCAAGATCAAAGCTTCACGACAGATTTACAGTCAACAACTGAGTTCTTGATATTCAATATAAAATATTAGAGTTCAGGTTTTTGTGGCCCAACATGAACTAAACTAGGATGACAACAAGATTATAGACAGAACTGGAATGGGTTCATTAGCACAATTATTGAATGCTGTCATGCAACTTAATCACTTTTAAGTTTACGTCACTCAAACAAAATTCAGAAACTGAATTTCACAAAATCGACATTCAATTTTGCACACCAACTTGAATTTTGCAATAACGAAACTCAATTTTGCAAGAATGAAAATTGAACCAGAAGAATGAACTTCAAACAAATAAAATTCAGTTTCACACGAATTAAGTTCAAATTTCAAAAAATCTAACATTAACACGATAACCTACTTTTGCTCAGTGAATGTACTTCCTGTACAAATAGACGCACGCAAATTGAATTTTGAAGCTATTTATGGAGGTACTACACATCAAAAACTGATGCTTGAAGAGTACACTTTGGGAGGCAAAATCAAAAGAAAAACTACTGTATTGAAACATGCAGCACAATTACACAGAAACTAAAAAAGCAAGGCATCTCCAACAATAAAACGAACTGCGAACAGGTACTTAGCACTGCTGAAGTTGATACAGCAGCATACATTCAAATTGTTAAGAAAGAAAAAATACACAAAAATGAAATACCGCTAGTTTTCACAGAGCAAACATCATCTTGAAAGTCCTGATGCTCACAAACTTTTCACTTCCAAACTAAAATTGAACCTGACAAATAGATATACATATGTTTCTGCCAGAAACTAGTAAAAAAATAAAGGCATAAGCACAAAAACGATGTATGTTAACACTCACAAACACAAGTTGATCACTGTGAGGGGCATGAGGAAAATTTCTATAAATGCAGCTCCTCTGAGGATGTTGCGCTGCTGGAACTCCACAAGGCTGATCAGGAAGCGCGGTGCAAGTGCGTTGTTCTCTCCAGCAACCTGCACATAAGATATGATCACTCCGTTTCCCTCGGTTCAGCAGTCACTGTAGTGATGCGATAAGGTGGGCAAAGTAAGAGCTGTGTCATTAGAATCTTCTAATCTTTTCATCACTCAGATATGACTAAGGCATATTTACTATCACTATCACTGCTTCAAGTAACTTCTATGTTCTATTGTCTTCAAACAACAAGAGAAATTGATGAATTAAAACCAGTAAATGTGTTTCGTAAGTAGAGTGCTTCATCTAGATTATCATGAACAAATTCCTTCTCCTCTATTGGCATAATTTGGTAAATTCTTTTGTATTGCTAAAATACGATAGCATTTTAAAAATTTGTATGAAGACTAGAATTGAGGATAATTTGTAGATTAGTTTTTATTTAGAACAGAGGGGAAGAATTATTTGTTCATTCCTTCTCCTCTATTCTAAATAAAAACTGATCTACAAATTATCCTCAATGCTAGTCTTAATACAAATTTTTTAAATGCTATCATACCTTACCAATGAAAAAGAATTTATCAAATATAAGCATTAATGAAAGGCTATTGATCTAAGATAAGCGACCTATGTCAACGAAATTAATAACAAAAACTAGAAAATGCTGTGAAAGAATTAAATTCCTCATTCAACCATCCAAGGCTCAATATTAAAGGCAGAAGATTATATTATCAACCTACATCAAAGAGCACAAGCGTGTAGCTGGCAAAGTGCAGCAGAGCAAAGAGGACGATGGGCATCAGGACGAGCGTCACCGGAGCACAGGGCAGGAAGTTCAGTGAGTACAGCAGGTAGTGAGCAGAGTCCTCTGCCATCATCTGAGAAAAGAATTGCTTTAGTATTTCACACCAAAGAAATTGTAGAATAAAACAAGATCATTATATTGATTGACCATTTATTAAATCAGTGGAATTAATAAGGTAGAAATACCCTCATATAACTGTTAGCTTTGGAATTACATCATCATTAACAAGAATGCATTCGTACATTCTCATTATAAGGAGAAGATTCATTTTGTTTAGAACACAATCTTTACATTTTTTTTATCTCTTCACAATATTTTCCACTCGATTGTAAATGCCCAATAACTACAGAGGATCCAAAAATTTGTGCACACAAAATGAGTTTCTCCACAAACTTTTTAGCAGTACACCAAGAGAAGCTAACAGTACTAAGCCAAATTGCACAAAAGTATGAATTTTTTTGTTAAAAGTATGAATTTTTTTGTTAAAAGTATGAGTAATTATACAGTTCACAGCACAAACTAAATTTCTTCACTTTTCATGGTTCTACTTAAAAAACTAAACATCAAACACTCACTTACCAAATTTTTTCAGGGCAAACACAATTATTGAGTAGAATAATTCTATACGTTCATATAACGAATTGAATTTTGTCTGTCAAAACAGAAGATAACCAACCTGAACAAGGAAAGCTCGAGCAAATTGCACTCTATCGACTCGCTGGTGCAAACGCAATGCAGATGTGGCAGCATTGCTCATGAGCACTCGTTGGTAGCTGCTCTCTGGAGTACTAAACATGAAACAATGTTTTTGTTAATACCTTAGTAACACTACCACAGAAGAGGAGATTTTTGCTAGCAAAGCCACACTTTACAAGCAGAAACTACGATGTAAAATTGTAAATCATCTTGAAACAAGGTTTCATCAAAATAATCCACATTCAAATTAATACATATTTAGACTTTTACATGTATCTAGACATAGGTAAACCATTAAGAATATGGAGACATTTTGTAACACTGAAGGCTTCAGTGAAATAGATGAAAGGCATGTTCCACCCCCAGATAAATTCTACTCAGACAATAGAAATCTTACCACAGTGTCCTCCAATTGCAAAAATATTGGCAAATTTATTTCTGTATTAATGTGTTGCATGAGTAAACTCAAAGATCAAACTTACCAATACAAAATATATATAGCAAAATTAATTTCAATAATGACGGTAGGGAAAAGGAAAACAAGGCCTCCCTAGCACTCAAATAACACACAAGACATGAATTAGCTAAAAAATTGGACAGTCCTTGGCAGTCATTCAAATCTTAATTTTGAACATATGCAAAATTAGAGCTAAATATTTGACCAGTATTACTTTCTGTAGAAACCTCACTGTTTAGGAACATATAATTTATAACTAGTGATTACTGAGCAAGCATCTTCATGCTATTGAATGAATAATTCAGAACTAGTGACCATAGAGTATACAGCTCCTTCATATAGAATGAACTATTTATAACTAGTGACTGAGAAGTAACTATGTCACAGCTATCAAGTGAACAATTTTCAGCTAGTGACCCATAAGCAAATTATAAGAACATTTTAGCTTGCAATACAATTTCTATTGATCATTTTACAGCTAACCGCATAACTTTCCAGATTGAGAGCAACATTCATAAGGCTTCAAACCACCTCAAATAAGTAACTCACCTAAAGAATGGAAGGAAGTATGAGATACAGAAGATGAGAGTGAGAGCTCTGGTAAGCCATAGAGCCGTGTCCACCTTGTGCTCCAACATGTATTTGCTGACAGCAGCCGTGCCTCCTTGGGTGTTGTCTTGCTGCTGTTGTTGCTGGCCTTGTTGTGGCTGCTGCTGCTGCTGCTGCTCATCGTCACTGCCTTCTCTTCTGTCACTCATTTTGGCAAGTTATGTTATATGGCTGAATGTGGATAAAATTATACTCTAAAGAATTCAGCCCACACTTAGAAGAATACAAGTCTAACAAAGACCATGGAATGGAGGTAGAACAAGTAATGTATAGTTAATAATAAATTTCAACAAAATCAAAATGTGTTTAAATAGTTCAACTGCGCTGAACAGTCTGTAGATTATTTAAAAACTGGAACAAATGCATGGAAGTTGACATTAGTACTGATTAATTTTTACCCTGGGTGATAAATGGATAAAGGTTTAGTAAGCTGATCTGGCACTCTACACAATGAGTCTAAGTTATCAACTGGATAACTGGAACAAAAACTGGAACTGGAACAAATGCATGGGAAAAAACTGGAACAAATGCATGGAAGTTGACATTAGTACTGATTAATTTTTACCCTGGGTGATGAATGGATAAAGGTTTGGTAAGCTGATCTGGCACTCTACACAATGAGTCTAAGTTATCAAGTTGATCATATTGAAAACTTTTGATACACATAGCAGGAAAACAAATCGGTAACCTTTTAATATTTTTGTGATTACGGGAGCAAGTAAACTTGGTATTTTCTAGACGTGGTCATAACTTTAAATACAAGGGGAAAATGAAGGCATGATGTTCTATGATATAATTTTTTATTATAATTATCTGATCATTCAACAGTGAGGTTGGCAAAAACCTAGATTTAAAAACAGATGCACCTGGGTTTTTAAAAGTTTTGATGGATTTTTATTAGATCTGCCACTGTTGCAATTTCTCTACTACATAACTTAACCTTGTAATACAAGTGTGTAAAATTTGAATTCTGATAGGAAATACAACCCACAAAAGTGACTACAATAGTATGATAAATAAAACCTCTCTTACCAGAACATACATGTTCTTGAGAGGAAAGAGAAAGACATCATTGTAGGGTTGACATCATGTAGGGAATTTGGAATGTATGCACAAGGTGCATCCCCACATCCTGCTCATAAAAACTGCATGACTTAGAATAATATAATAAATGAAGAAGAATGTATTCGATGCTGAAAAATGAACAGCAATGAAAAAAAAGATGGTCCAAAACAAAACTTTTATTTTAACAAAATGAAGGACTACCTAAATTTAGGAAAGGACCTCAAGGACTTCAAATTTCTCTCCTAGAAGTACCAATTCCTTTGAATACAATAACTCTACCTAGGGGCTAAACTGCATTAATTGAGCATAAATAATTTCCAAACATTGAACAAAGCAGTTGCTATAGGTACCTGCTATGCATGGCTTATGAAAAACTCAATAGAACCAATTAGCGTAAACCATTCATCAGAGTTCATTTTAGGCTGAACAATATTTGAACACGGAATATGAAACCACAGCTGAGGTAATGTCTCCTTTTAAATTTCCACTATAGCATTTACCTGGATTACCAGGAAAACTCAGTGTTCATAATTTATTTTGAATGAGTACTGCATGAAGTTGGCTAAGAAAATTGTAGCAAATTACTGTTTTAATGGCATCAGGACAGGACATGCTCTCCTGCAGCCACTTATGCATTATTAATTTTACCAAGAATTCTTGTTAATGTTTCCTACAATATATTTAGGCACGTCATGCAAATACAACAAAAAAAAAACAGTCAAATCAATGCCAACTTAATATAGAAGAAAACACAATATGGATGGAATAGCCTCTGCCCCTTCTAAAAAAAAATTGGTTACTCTTATATCTTGTGTATTTTATACTGAGATTATAGATTAAAAATTGGTTCAAGCTTCCCTAACCATTACAAAGGTGTTTCAAAGAGGGGAAGGAGAGAGGCACCACTTGGTATGGAATAAAGGGAATGGGAAATTAGGAACCAAATGGGTTCGAACATAATATATAGAAACATTGAGTACATTAAAATACAAATTAAGAAAGAAAATTTATAAAAAAAGGTAAGAGCTTATGCACAAACCAGTCAAAGCTGAAAATGAACCTTCAGTGAACCATGACTGTACATAATTGAAAAAATTAAAAAATATCTCATTTCAACAAAAAGAAGGAATGACCTAACATTTCCCTGAGAATTTATTATTTTCATAGGGTGCTAGTTCGCATAGATATATTATTAGTGCCTCCTTAGAGATTTTTGCTGAGTTAACAAAATTTAATAATTTCTGAAATGTTCAGTGATTCTATATTTTCCTGAATACAAAATGAAAAACAAACTTTACCTATCAACAGATATCACCATGATCCATCTGATTGAATAGGTACCTGTTGCTATGAATGAGCCATTCTATAAATTTTAATTCATTATATAAAATGAAAAGAAAATCATTCAAACATTTATAACATCCAAAGGACATGATAACCTTTGTTTAATGTGCCTAAATATAGTTAATTAGATCAAAATAAACAACTTCTCTTTTATGCACTTTCACTTGCAAATGAGTATTTAATGAGGTATAGGGTAATGTTCAAATGGCCGGACGGTTCGAATCGTCGGTCATTCTTAGTTAATTTTAAATTTTTGCGCTCGGTAGCTATCTAAAAACTCAACCCGCAAGGCCTGTAGTGGTGTAATCTGCTACGCGTCTTACGGCTTTTGGATTGCTACAGATCGTCAAAATTGAAAATTAACTAAGAATGACCGACGATTCGGACCGTCCTGCCGGCCATTCGAACATTACCCTACCGGTAGGTTTAGTTTTGTCTTAGATGACAAATACGCTCGAATAGACAGCTACTCATTGATTTATTAATTTCAGTTGCTAGAATCATGGTAATACCATCAAAATAAACTACTTTTCTTCTATACACATATTACGTCAAATAAATATTTTACAAGTTAGCGCGGTAGATTTAGTTTTGTCTTTGATAACTACCAATTAGATCAAAACAATTTAATTCTATGCACTTTCCAACGCAAATTAGTATTTTACAAATTATAGCAGTAAATTAGTTATGGCAACTCTAGTGTTTGAAGTGGTAATTCATCGACTGCGGGTCTGGCAATACTGTCATGGACGCTCTGATTCGACGCGCTCGAATGCTCGAGCGGTTCCTGCCATTGACAACAAAAGTTAACATACCGCTATATTCCATTATTTTTGAGTGATAATTTCTATTGTGTTATTAAATAAAAGATCCTAAAAGTGAGTTCAGGCTCCGCAAAGTGAGCTAATAATAAATAACAAAGTATTAAAACGTAGTCTAACAGCTCAATCGCGCAAAAAAAAACCTACCGCTTCAACTCGTAAAATACTTATTTGCTGCAAAAAGTGTATAGAAGAAATGTAGTTTATTTTGCTGTTATTACCATGATTCAAGCAACAAAAATTCGTAAATTGATTAGTAGTTAGCTCTCTATTCAAGCGCATTTGTCATCACAGACGAAACTAAACCAACCGCTGTCTCAATTAATACTCATTTGAGATGGAAAGTGCATAGAAGAAAACTTGTTTATTTCAATCTAATTAATTATATTTAGGCCCAAAAAAACTGGAAAATTGATTCTTACCAAATGCTACACATTTAGGGACCCTATGTATAGGCACTGAAAAATTAAATATCGAAGTCCGGTTAATCATCAACATTTACCAAATTCCAGAAGCTCTGTGAGAATCTATAACTGGCTAAAAAAATGTCTTCAACTTTCACTAATACTAAGTTTCAGGCAGATGAATGAAACTGCTTCAATATGGCAGGAAATGCATTCAAAAGGTGATTCAAGTCTACTAATATATCATTGGTAAATCTAGGAGGATATGTCAGTTATCAATTTTCCACTTTTTGGTGCCTGAACCTAATTAATTGAATCAAAATAAACAAGTTTTCTTCTATGCACTTTCCGTCTCAAATGAGTATTTTACGATTTATAGCGGTAAGTTTAGTTTCGTCTTTGATGACGAATGCGCTCGAATAAACAGCTCCTCATCAATTTTCGAATTTATGTTGCTTGAATCATGGTGATAACATCGAAATAAACGACTTTTCTTCTATACACTTTTTTTGTCAAATGAGTATTTAATGAGGTATAGCGATAGGTTTGGTTTCGTCTTCAATGACGATCGCGCTGGAAGCGAGTGCGCATTGCAGTGTTGCTGTCCGACGTGCTCCTTGAATTACTTGCCACCTCAAACACTGGAGTTGCGGTAAGTCATTTACCGCTATAACTAATAAAAAACTCATTTGAGACGGGAAGTGCATAGAAGAAAACCTGTTTATTTCGATCTAATAAACTATGCTTAGGCATCGAAATTTACAAATTTGATAACATAGTTAATACCATAGTTAATAAGATCAAAATAAACAAGTTTTCTTCTATGCACTTTCCGTCTCAAATAAGTATTTTATTAGTTATAGCGGTAAATGACTTACCCCAACTCCAGTATTTGAAGCGGAAGTTATTCAAGGAGCACGTCGGACAGCAACACTGCAATGCGCACTCGCTTCTTGCGCGATCGTCATCAAAGACGAAACCAAACCGGTAAATCTGAAGATGACAGTTGTCGATTTTCCACTTTTTGGTGCCTGAACCTAATTAATTGAATCAAAATAAACAAGTTTTCTTCTATTCTTTTTTCGTCTCAAATGAGTATTTTACGATTTATAGCGGTAAGTTTAGTTTCGTCATTGATGACGAATACGCTCGAATAAACAGCTACTCATCGATTTTCGAATTTTTGTTGCTTGAAACATGGTAATAACATCGAAATAAACAACTTTTATTCTATACACTTTTTTGGTCAAATGAGTATTTAACGAGGTATATCCGTAGGTTAGGTTTTGTCTTTCAAGACAGAGCGCTGGAAGTGAGACGCCATTGCAGTATTGCCATACAACTCGATCAAAGAATTTCTTTCCGCTTCAACGACTGGAGTTGCGGTAAGTCATTTACCGCTATAACTAATAAAATACTCATTTGAGACATAAAGTGCATAGAAGAAAACTTGTTTATTTTGATCTAATTAACTATGCTAAGGCATCAAAATTTACAAAATCAACAACTGTCATCTCCTTCAGATTTACCACCAAACCTACCGCTATACCTCGTTAAATACTTATTTGACAAAAAAAGTGTATAGAAGGAAAGTAGTTTATTTTGATGTTATTACGATTATTCAAGCAACAAGAATTTGAAAATCGATGAGTAAGCTGTTTATTCAAGCGCATTCGTCATCAAAGACGAAACTAAACTTACCGCTATAAATCGTAAAATATTCATTTGAGACGGAAAGTGCATAGAAGAAAACTTGTTTATTTTGAGTCAATTAATTAGGTTCAGGGACAAAAAAGTGGAAAATCGACAACTGACATATCCTTCAGATTTACCCATTTTTTAAAAGTTGTTTTGTGTTAAAATTAAAGTTAATGAATGAAGGTTCATATTTTTGAAAATATCTTTTTTTTATTCCTTTGCTTGTACTTCAGTGCCTTTACATTACTATAATATTACATAGGCCTAGATGCTAATTATTTTTGAATGACTGACAGGTAGAAGGGAGATAATCTCTCCTAGGTAGCCTACTTTAGCTCACACTAACTAGAAAATCTTTCATGCAGTATTTTTTTCTATTGCTGCTCATTCATCATGCCAAGACCAATTGTTTTTAACGTCTCTTCTCTCTTTTTCCAGATACGGCAACAAAACTGACAATTTTAAGTTAAAAGTAAATCCCAGTTGGGAAAAGTCATCATTTTCAGCGTTGTTAAACACAAAATTTGTTATCTGAAAATCTGTATCGAACATATTCCTGGTATCAGCAAGTTGTCCGCACCCGGTCAAACCGCACACGAGTCATATGAATGAAAACTATCTGACTGTCTACTTACTTAGTTGGTTACTTAGTTGGTCTTCAGACTCCTCACCAATTAAAGGTATTAGTGCCTGATATTTGAGCTTCTAGGACGTGGGGCGTTTCAAATTTTATTTGCAAGCTGGCTGTCATTGAGGAAGTTGAGCAGCAGCTTTGTATCAAACTTGTCACTCAGAAGCATTTCCAAGTTGAAAGTTACATTATTATTTTCAGCCCATTTTTTGAGTGACACTCTTTGGTCTTCATGCATTGGACAATCAATTAGCACATGGCTTATGCTGGTCTGACATCTACACAACTGGCACTGAGGATGTGGAAGCTTCAAGAAGAGATGCTTATGCGTCAACTGGGTGGTGAGTAACCGAAGTCTTGAAAGGATTATTTGATGTCTTCTGGGTAGTGTAGTATTTACTGTTGGTTTTAATGTAGGTTTTATGCCATGATAGTCTGTTGAGTTTAGGTCCCACTCTTGTTGCCATTTGTAATTGAAGTGTTTCTTGATAATAGGTTTAAGGTCTGGGTGAGCTAAGAAATTGGAGCTAACCGTCTTAAGTTTACATGCTGCTTTGGCTAGCTCATCTGCTTTTTCATTTCCTGGTATGCCTACATGACTTGGTACCCATTCTATTATTAGCTTATTGGGTGGTAATTTATGCAATAGTTTCTTTATTTCATATGTTAGGTAGTGTTTAGAGGGTAATAGCTGATTCAAGGCCTGGATAGAACTGTAGGAGTCGGTGAACAGAATAAATTCTCCTTGTTTGTCTTCTATGAACTTGATAGCATAAAAAATTGCAGTAAGTTCTGCTGTGAAGATTGAAGTGCCATTTGATAATCTTGCCAAGATGCTGTCATTCTCAGAAAATATGCCAATTCCCACTTTATTGTCTAGAATTGAGCCATCAGTGTAGATTTCTCTTTTATTGGGATAGGACTCCTGCAGGAGCCGAAATAGGAGTGTCCAATGGCTATGGGACAGCGTGTCCTTTTGTTGCAGTTTAAGGCTGTGTTGGCATCGTATCTCAGACATGTCATATTTGTCTTTTGTTGCTATGCATGATATGTTCTTTGTTTCTATGTTAAGTTCTTTTAGTAGATGGTATATACGTCCAGAAATAGGAAGTGGGTCAGGACTATTTTCTATTACAAAGAAAGGATAATAATCATGTATAAGAGTTCTCACTGGGTGTTCTGGAATGCTTAGTATTCTTACAGCATATTGGCACAGTTGGCTTTTTCGAGAGTACTTGAGAGGCATTAGGTTTGCCTCAACTTCAAGATTGCTGACTCTGGTACATCTCAGAGCCCCCAGCATCATCCTGGCAGCTGCATACTGCAATCTATCAAGCAGCTTGAGATGTGTTCCACAAGCTGTGTCTAATAAGAAGCTGGCATACTCTAGCTTTGGCAAAATAAGTGCGGTATATATTTTCTTTAGAATTGCGTACATTGCTGACCACTTAATGTTTGCGAGAATACGAAGAAGTCTGATGTCTTTTTGACATTTGTTTGCTACTTCTTTTATGTGTGGGCCCCACCTCAGTTGCACATCCAGTAAGACTCCAAGGAATTTAAGTTTCTTTACTTGTTCAATTTTCGAGCTCATATATCTTAAAGGGTGAGGGGGTTTGATACGTTTTCTGGTGAAGATCATGTATTTTGTTTTTTCTGCTGATATTTGGAATCCCCAGCGTTGTGACCAGCCTAGTTTAATATCTAATGCCTCTTGCATAATCTCATATGCCTGGTGTATATCAGTGTGTTCAAGCCAAAGAGCCCCATCATCTGCATATAGGGATGTTTGTATTTGTGGGTTCAGATCTTGAAAGATGTCGTTAATCATAATATTGAACAGGGTAGGACTAATTACTGATCCCTGAGGTACTCCTGCCTCTAACTTGACTGGCTCGGATAGCGTAGAGTTGACTCGGACTTTGATGATACGATTGCTGATAAACGATTTTACTATTTCAGGTAGGTTCCCTTCAAATCCCAATAATTCAAGTTTTTTGGTGAGCCCATGATGCCATACAGAGTCAAAAGCTTGCTTAATATCTATAAAAATGGCAATGCAGAAATCCTGAGTGATGAGTGATTTCCGTACGGAGTTTTCTAGTCGGGAGAGTGCATCCAATGTTGAATGCCCTGCTCTGAATCCACTTTGTGTTTTACTGATGTGTTTTTTGTCTTCAAGGTATGCAAGAAGTCTCCAGTTGACAATTTTTTCAAAGACTTTGCATAATACATTGGTGAGAGCAACAGGCCTACGAGGCCTGTCGAAAAAGTATCCGACCTTAATTTTTCCCGCGCAAAGTAGTGATTCTAAGGCGGCGCCACTGTGCACGGTGGAAGGAGGAATCTTAATGCGCATGCTTGACATTTTTCACCGCATTCACTTGGGCCAGTCACTGGCTGGTGGTCGCCAAGTAAGGTGCTGTTCTAAGTGTTTGTCGGATTTAGTTTTCTTGCAAGATGACTGAACGAATTGAGCAAAGACACTGCATCAAATTTTGTCAAAAGCTTGGTGATTCTCAAATTGAAACAATTCGTAAGATTCAGCAGGTGTTTGGGGAAGATGCTATCAGGATGTTCTCCGGCGACTTCGTGATGCAGTTCGGCGCAAAAGACCAGACATGTGGACTGCGAACAACTGGCACTTGCATCACGACAACGCGCCCGCACATTCATCCCATTTGATCCGCAATTTCTTGGCCAAACATGGAATTACGACCGTTCGCCAACCTCCCTACTCTCCAGACTTGGCTCCTTGCGACTTCTGGTTGTTTCCAAAATTGAAGACACCACTGAAAGGATCCCGTTTTGAGAGTAGAGAAGAGATAATGCGGAACGCGACGACAGAGCTGAACACCATTCCAAAAGAAGACTTCCAGAGGTGTTTCCGGCAGTGGAAGGATCGGTTGGCTAAGTGTGTGGAAGCACAAGGAGCCTACTTTGAAGGGGATTAGGGTCCCAACCCCGTCAGGTTGTTGAAGTATTTTTTCTGGCCAAAGGTCGGATACTTTTTCGACAGGCCTCGTATAAGACTTTGGTTCTGTTGGAGTTTTTCCAGGCTTCAGTATGGGGCATATGATAGCTTCTTTCCATTGATTTGGTATTGTGGATGTCCAGATTTTATTATAAAAGTTCAGTATGTTTGTCTTCTGAGTGTTATTCATGTTTCTAATAAAATGCAGTGAAATCATGTCTGGCCCAGGGGTTTTAGTTTTTGAACAGTCTACAGCTCTGTTGAATTCTGCAAAAGTGAGAGGGCGATTGTAGTACTGAGAAGTTGAGCTTTCAAAGGAGATGTTGGTAGCTTCGCAGATTTGCCTGTGAACATTAAATATTGGGTCATTAGTTTCATTTTTACTATTCTGAGCATATTGCTGAACTAAAGTGTCAGCAATTTCTTTGGTACATGTAATGATTTGATCATGAGAATCTTTAAAAATTATTTGACTTATATTTCTACTTCCTTTCATAGCTCTGATCTTTTGCCATACAACATTAGTGGGACTTTTATCATTTAGGCTCATTACAAACTCTCTCCAGTACTTTGTTTTTTCCTCCAGCACCGTTTTTCTAAAAACTGCTCGGGCCCTTTTGAAGGCTATCCACTTTTCTATATTTCCTCGATGGTTTTTATACCTGTTGTATTCCTTGTGGTAATTTTTGTGGGCCACTCTGCATTTCTCGTTCCACCAGCAGTTGCTTTTTCTTTGTGTAGTACTGCTGGAGCTCATTTTGACTGTCTCTTTTGTTGCGTTTATTATTGCTTCAGTAATGATACTGCAGGCTTCTTCAACTGTTTTATCAGACCAGTTAGGAAATTTTAACGCTGCTTCAAATTTTGGCCAATTTGCAGATTTTAGTAACCATCGCTTGGGAACCTCTACTCTAGGGACTTCAATGTTTGTTTCAATCCATATTGGAAAATGGTCACTAGTTGCAGTATCTAGGTGGGTTTTCCATGTTAGTATGGGGTACAGATCCTCTGAAACAATTGTCAAGTCTATATGTGTGTATGTTCCTGTTGAAGATAAGAAAGTTGGGGAGGAATTGTTGAGCAACACAAGGTGATTGTCCGTTATCCAAGTTTCAATTGCTTGTCCCCTTTTATCAGTGAAATCTGAGCCCCATGAATAGCTATGTGCATTTGAGTCCATAAGAATGATGCAGGAACCTGTTATTAGGTTGTTAATTTCTTCTAGGTTATGTTGCAGGAAAGTCTGATCAAGATAGGGAGGGAAATATGCATTTATTATGGTAATAGGTTTCTTATTAACAAAAACTTTACATGCAACTATTTCCAGTAAACTTCTCAAACTTACATGAATGGATGGAATGCTGTTATGAACAAAGGTTAGTACCCCACCCCCTCGGCCTTCTGTGCGTTCTTTTCTGTATGGGACATTGTATCCTCTTAATTTAACTTGGCTATTTTGTTTTAGGTGAGTTTCCTGGAGACATATAATTCCAGGCTGCTGTTCATCTGACATTACCTGTAAAAAAGGAAGTTTTGGATAAAAACCTCTGAGGTTCCATTGTAATATAATTAAGTTCATTGTAAATTGATTAGAGAGGTGAAATTCAGCTTTGTAAGTGTTTCCGTGATTATTTCCTCAGCATTTAGCATATTCCCAAGCTCAGTCAGGCACTCAATTTTCTCTGTAATAGAATTTGCTACTAATAGTTTAATGATGACTGGGAGTAACTGTAAGATAGATTTTCTGAAGAGAATCTCCATACTTAAATTTGGCATGTCTGTGTTATTTCCACCAATGTTTTTACCTTGATCAGGATTTTGCATAACTATTTGAGTTTGAGTAGTACCTTGTGAGGCTGGAGTTGTAGGAGCATTTGAGCTACCTCTTAGGATCCTATGGCTGTATCCTGTATATTCTGTGTTCTGTGCATGTTGATTTGCTTTTATTGCGCGGGCGTTTTCTGTGTGCTGCTCTTGGTTTACATTTTTCTTTTTTGTTACTGAATTTACTTTATCTACAGGCTGTATGATTTTTCTTGGTGAATGAGTGGCTGCAGCATATGAAACCATAGGCGTTTCTCTGGTGTTACCTGGGGTGTTGGTTTGTGCTAATGATGGGAAGGTATACTGTGATAGTATATCTGGAAAAGTTTCCTCAAAAATCTCTTGTACTGGATTAGTTTGTTCCTGGGAGTACACAATTCTACGGGCTTCATTGAAGGAGATACGATCACTAGCTTGGAGTTTGCACACTTCATGCTCTTTGATGTAGATGGGACATTCTTTTGAGGTTGCTGTATGGTTTCCTTTACAGTTTGGGCAGTGATAGTTGTTTGAGTTACAATTTTGGTCTTCATGATCATAGGAGGAGCACTTTCTACAAATCTTCTTGTTGCGGCAAACAGAAGCTGTGTGTCCCCATCTCCAGCATTTTATGCAGCATATTGGGCTCGGATAATAAGGGTCTACCTTATAGTTACAGTACCCTGCCTGGATCTCTACTGGACATGTCGGTCCTAGAAATGTCAAAACAAAAATTGGCAAGTGTGCTCGTTTAGGATCCATGTACATTTTTCTTATTCCAACAACCCCAGAAGGAGCAAGTTGGTCAAGCAAGTCCTCCAGTGAACCATAAAGAAATTCAGGAGCATAGATTTTGCCACATGATGTGGATGCTCCCCAGGCAATCTGGGTTTTAACAGGTACATTGCCAAATGTTTGAGTGTTCAGCAGAGTTTTGATTTGTTCCAGAGTTTTGGTTTTGATGATTAGGCTTCCTGTTCTTTTGTAATCTACTTTCTCAACAGGTCCACAAATCTTGTTTAATAGTTCCTGTACCTTGAACGGGTTGAGTTTGGTGAGGTTAATGTGCTCATCAGTTGAAGAGATTATAATGTGCCTTGTAGATTGTGGCATCTTATTAGCATTTTCAGAAAGATTCAGATCGATTTTGGCCGATTTTTTTTTCTACAGTAGACTTTTTTGTCATCTGTTGCAGTTCTTCTTGATTATTAGAGATTTTGTCTTTACTTGCATTGAAGGAATTTTCATTTGATAGAACTCCTGAGGGATTTGATATCATTGATAGGGATAGTTCCTCAATGGAAGTGTTTGATATGTCATGAGTGTTTCTTTTTTTATTGCTGTTGATTTCAAGGGTAGCGTCTGGACTTTTGTCGAGTGTTCTCTTGACTGCATTTGAACCTGCTGTTTGTATTTGTTTTTCCTGCAATTTTTTTGGAGGGTAGGAGTCCTCTGCCTCAGCTTGAACTGGTTGAGACACAGTTTTTGGGGTTGAGCTCCTAACCTTAGGATTTTTTTTGGTAGAGGCTGTACCTCCATGTTTTCCTCTGACCGGTTGTGTGAGTGAGTGGGGTTTTTCTCTCTCTTTTTTTGGGGAGCCTCCAGCTGCTTTAGAATTTTTCCCATTGGTTGGCATTGCACTTTCTAGTCTGTACAATACCTTCTGCAAAGTTTTGGATATGTTTCCTATTTGAGACACTTCTAATAGTTTTTTTTTTTTTGAATGAAGAAACAGGGTTCAAGTTAGAGTTGCTATCCAACAAAGAGTACACTAGGTGACGTTGAAAGTTGATGAATTCTAAGATGCTCAGAACTTGCCCAAGCTATGGGGCAAAGGCCCCAGCAGGTTAGTCAATTGCCCTCAACCACTGCCACAGTATTCAGTTTTAGTCATAAATACTAATAGTTTCGTAAATAAAGTTACTTGCCAGTTTCAAGCCAGAAATTATCGTATTAAGCCACCACGTCCTGTCCGCTCAAACATCCACCTTTTTCGATTCTGACTGTCTGACAGCTCGACAGACAGAGACAGTGCAAGTCACAACTCACAATGCTATCTAACTCCATGCGGTCACAGTTAAGTGAACATTCTGTCGAAAAGTTGTGAATAACCTACTCTCTACTTATAAAATAAATTGGTGCATAACGTACAGAAATTACATAATTTTAAAATAATTGTTAGTTCTCTAGCTGCTTCTTCATTTATCTTGCTAACTTCAACTTATGCAGATAAAAACCAATTCCAGATTTTGATGATTGAAGCTGACTCGATGTTTGACTTGAAAATAAACTTTTTTTTCATCAATTTTAACAACATCATAGGGTTATCCCGTCCAAAAAATGCCTTTTTTAGATTTGTAGAGCATTTAAGTAAAAACATATTACAATTAATGACTGTTATCAATAAAGAACAAATTTGCCCAAGAATTATCACAAAAATGTGCATTTCATTTAACGGGATCAGTAGAAGTAAAAAATGTGGTTGAGATTGAGTATTACGTCAAACTCTGCTATTCTTGGAGAAATTATGCATAATAACCCACAGAGTCATTATAAGCACCCATTTAAATCTGTGGCGCGATGTTGAACGACTGATTTATAATGAACCGTCACAAGATAAATTCCTACATGGCTGTGCTGCAGTTAGCTCAGCTATCTGATTTCCGATTTAGATCGAATGACGCTTTAAAGGACAAAAAAAAAAGAATCGTCATATTCGGTTAGTAAACGACGTTCTCGCTCCCCCTACGTTAATGAAAATATATATTTTTTTTTTAAACGCCCCGTTTAAAAATTCTGCTTCATACTCACTCAAAAAACGCAGCTTATTCTGATTGTCTTATGATTTGAGAACAACAGAACAAATGGATTATTTAACATGATTATCGAAAGGAAATTCTGAAAAACACTCATTCGCACCTGAGTTTTGAAATTTTCTCAACGAGCGAGTTGAAGTGGTACTAGAAAAACAAAACACTTGTGAGAGATAAACTGCCGAGATATAGCCATGTGCCAGGTTAGTACAGATTGGGGATTCAGACGTCTCGTCAACAGGAAACGTATGATTTAATTCCTCACGTCCATAAAGCATTCTTTGTCAAGTTCTTTCCTCTACGCAACCTGTGCAAATGTTAATAAACGGGCAAGTCTTTGAATGAGAATAGAGTTTCCCGGAGGCCGAGATTCTCGGACCAAAGATTTCTCAGTAACTGAATAAGTGGTTCAGAGCCTTAAGTTAAGCGGTGATGGAAGTTTTGTTGATTAAAAATATCTAGCCCACCCTCGAAGCAGAAAAAAAGCTTCTACTTGAACTTCGGCATAATATATGCTGATACCACCTTGCATGCCTACCAAGCTGAGGTTTTGCTCAAAATTAGGGTTCAAATCCTCTTCAGATCAAAAACAGCAATTTGCGATAATGGACTCTACCATCTCCTTAACTAATCTTTTGGAAGAATACGTCCAGCCGAAGCATAAATTTAAGAATATACTCCGGAAATTCACAACCATTCTGTTGCAGGTTGACCCAGTTTTGAAGTGAGATTGATAATTTACGCAGTGCAGTTCAGAATGTAGCAACACTAACTGCCACTGCCTTTACTTCGTTTCTGGCTGACCAGTGTAGTACCAGAATTCCCCATTCACCGATCTTCAAGATTATCGTGGCAATTGAGAAAAGCATATTATCCATCTATCACATTCATATCAGGAGAAGAAGTATTCAATTTTCTTTCCCATTTATTTAGAAAGAATTTCACTGATTACCTGTAGGTATTGAGAATTTTCTTCTTTACAAGAGCCAGGCAACTTCTTCTCGGTCTTCCTCTTCTTTCGTGGCTGCTTTGTCTCTGCCTGCAACGTCTCCTGTGCGGCAAAAAATTCCAGAAAATTTGTAAAAAAATTAAGACTATGAGTTCATTTTAAGAAAGGCCTCGTACTCGAATTATTTCCGCAAATTTAAGAATGGAATAATTTAAATTTAGCGTTTCTTCTATTCTGATATAAAAGAGTATAAAGCAGAGCGTTTTTGTAATATGCTCTCATAACAACACCCCAACCTCAAAACAAGGATAAAAACAAGGAAATTTTAATAATTAATGAAAATCAAAAATGGAGTGAGAATTTAGCACAACCAGAGTTAGGTTTCTGAGAGTACTGTGAAACCTACATCACAAATTGATGCATCACCTGTACCAGAATGCATGGATGTAGCAATATAATAATTTTTAAAAATGACTTTTTATAATGCGTTCCTCGTCCAATTCACTACAAAAGTGTTGTTTGATTGCAGGCATAAAACAAATATCAAACGTATACTATGGTTTATATCACTATAAAATTATCCTCGAAAAACAAGAAAGAATGATCTAAGCTCTAAAAATCATAGATAACCTTATGAAAAGAGAAAAGCATCATAACCCATTGTTTACTAATACAGTATGATATATTTTTCTTAAGAACATATATACAATTTACAAGTTCCATTACCTCTAAATGTAAACACAATTGGATGCTGCAGAAAACCCCACACAACAAAAACCTCTAATTTTAACTGCACAGGCACCTTGGCGACACACAAAACCTAGTTTTCCAATTGCTGAGGCGCAACAACAAACAAAACCTAGCCTTCAAAAATTGACGCGCAGTAATGCAAAAAATTCAATCACTGAGACGCTATGCTAATTCACACACAAACAGGAACTCGACTACGAAGACGTCCCCTGACCTGGCGTGTAGGGCAGTGCTTCCTTTTGTGTCCTGAGTCCCCACACACGATGCACTTCTGTGCCGCCTCCCTCAGTTGCTCGAGTTTGAAGCTAGCGGAGGGGAGGCCTGCGCAGCGGTGGTCGCTGCTCTGGCACTTGTCGCATTTGCTGCAGTGCTGCCATGTCGGCTTCACGCAGCGCCCGCATGCCTCACAATGCCTGTACCCGCTCCCGTCCTGTCACACAATTTCTAGTTAGCTCTTGAGTTTATGCATCATCATCATACTCGAGTAACTAAGTAAAGTAAGGTAAGTTGCTAGCGCTTTGCAAACTAGGTACACACGTGAACCTCTACTAATATTGACGAAAATGAGTCTCAGTTGATTACTTGAATTCAGCAATGTATATATTTGTTGAACTGGGGTCAATTACTAGCCCTGTCAGTTGAAGTTCCCATAAATAGAGGACTGACTGTATTGTATTGTGGAATTGAACGCTTTGCATAAATGAACGAGACTTTACTGAAAGAAATTCTCAGCTTACTTTCTAGACACAGCGGTGATGAATGTTTCAGTGTGTTAATGGTCATACCCAAATCCTTGGGAAAAAAATTAGTAAGACGTGCTAAAAAATATAATGTATAATGCAAAACGATATTTAATGTTTGGAAAATTGTGGTCAACTGTTACTAAACCGAAGACAGTTGGAAATCATCCCAATGATCAACAGTGGCTGAGCCACAAAGGTATATTTGCTACCAGACTGCCTATTTACATCTAAGCAACGCAGGATTTGAAAAGTTGTCTACAATTGTACAGTATGAGTGAGAAAAGAAATGACACAAAACTGAATAACTGAATTATGAAATGATTTCAAGTAGACTCAACTGTTCGTAACACCTACATTTCTTCTTCCATTCTAATTTCTTCTTTAAGAAGAAAGACAAAATACACGTTCGGCAGAGTAGCATTCCATTAAAACCTGTCTGATACTCTATAATGAAACATTATAGAAAACTGGTTAAAAATCAACATTCTGAAACTATGTACTGTGTCAAATTAACTGACAAATATTCCAAAATTCAATACCAGAAAAAAGCTAATTAATAGTAAACATTCTGGAAGAAAACACTTCAGGAGACGCGTAAAAACAAATCAAGATTCTATATCAGAACATCGCAAAAAATATCCAAAAACAAACACCTCAAACTAGAACACTCAGTAAAGACGAGTGATAACATCACAAGCACTCATGAAGGCAACCCAACAATAGGTGTCCAGGTGAGCAAGCGCACCTTGCCCATGCATCCTCCGCACTGGTGGCAGTGGACGTTGCTGGCGTACACCCAACGGCGGCACGCGTCGCAGTGACGGTAGCCCTCGCTCTCTGGCAGGGGGAAGAGACTGGCATCTCTGTTGGTGTACACACGCACTGCTGACCCGCGCTTCATGGCCTTCTTTCCGCCTGTAATACAAGTTAGTAACTAGCCAAATGACTTTCTTCAATTGCACCTATGTTGGTGTACACGCGCACTGCAGACCCGCACTTCATTGCCTTCTTACCGTCTGTAATAGTCCAATTCATATTAGTAATCCACTAAATAGCATTTTTCAATTGCATCTCTGTTGGTGTACACGCGCACTGCAGACCTGCACTTCAGAGCCTTCTTGGCGTCTATAATTCCCCAATACATATTAGTAACTAGGTAAATGTCATTCTTCAACCGCTGAACATGCGTTCCGTCGGTTAACCCTACCAGACCTGGGCCTAACTGTTCAACCACATAAAGTCAGTTCAAGCACACAGGGGCAGGCATCAACAATGGCTAACCATGAGGTTTGATCATGATTTGTTGTTGTTTGTGTTGCATTTTTTCACGTACTAGGTGTAAAGTACCTAAACAATGGCTGGTCGGTTTTGGCAATAGCTCAGTGAGCAATAAAGTAATCAGAAGCAATACCCAAAACACCTTCCTGACACAAGACTCGTTCCGATAATGTACATACACAAATTTGAATGACTGGCTTCTTACTAGGGAATGTAATTAACTAGGATCGCAACACTATGGAAATAATTCCTACGTCTAGTCTTGGAAAAATAATTTTATCCTGACCAGAAAAAAATTTGTTCTACCCTGAAGGTCTAGTAGTATTGCTCAAAGGTATGCAAAATTTTAATACAAGTATCAAGTGTGGGTTCTAACTAACGATTAACTCCCACGGACGCATAATTAAAAGCATTTTTATGGTTTGAAGCCAATTACTTGCTGACTTGGATAGTCATGGCAGTGGATAGAAATCATGACTGCTAAGACAGTGCTGGCAGTGTTGATAATAAAAAGATACACAAAAAAATAACAACTTCAAGGAATCTCACGTCTAACGTTGGCAAAATAAAATCAACGCATGAAAAAACGCATAAAAAAGTAGATCAGGTAATGCTTTCCTTTATTTATTTATTTAGGTGATTCATTTTTTTCAATTTCTTGCAGGGTCAGTTGACAACGAGAGGCTGACCTGAGGTGTAGCAGTCGTGGTTGATGTAGTCGAGCTGGTAGTCCAGCATGGTGAAGCCAGGCAGACTCTCATTAACTTGGTACTCCAGGAAGTACGGGAACATCAGCAGCACTGCCAAATGAAGACAATGTTAGAGGCGCACCGTGCGACGAGGCAGGCCTTCCAAACTGTGCAATGGAGTACAGAAACTACACACATGGGAGTTAGTTTAAGGCTCTGTTTCGATTGCAATGATGATTCCACGGAGGAAAGAAAGGGACCACTAAGCATAGACTAAAGTTAACGGGGAATCTATGGAAAATATGTTCCCAAACAGGATACCTTGTGCATAAAAGCAGAAAGTTAGGAAGGAAGAGGATAGAGGAAGCATGAAAATCAAAAGAAGCATAATGGATACGAAAGACAGGAGTCCAGAAGGCATATCCATTGCTGAGGTAATTTGACAGGATCTCTTCCTAGAGGTGCGTACCCATTGCTTATGATAGACAAACCTATCCTCAACAAATTGAGGAGATATGACGGTTAAAACAGGAATCCATCCAAAGGGCCAAAATATCTCATCACTCAAATATTGCGTTTGAAGCGCCGACAGACCTATTTTACTACTACTACTACTAAAATAATGTGTTTGGGAAAGAGTTGGTAATCATTTTCTTCCACTAACGCATTGGAAATACTTGAAAATTATACACCTCTATCGTTGCAAATGAGCTATTCAAGCAGTTCCCAGAATTTGAGTGACAAGCTTCAACCAAATTATTATGCTTTGCTTTCATGGCGTGCCGTGTACTCCTAGGTAGTAATAACTAATGTTACAATAAAAGAAGACCACATACAAGAAGAAAGTCAGTAGCACATATTAATTGCGGAGACCCAAGCTGTTGAATCCTTTCTTAACTCCCAAGAAGTTGCGTCATGAGTCTTTGCACTTAGAGTTCTCTTTCAGAGGTATCAGATGTAAAAGAGTAATTCAAAAGCTAAATTGAAATCATTCTTACAACCTGAGAAACATTACACAAACGTAAACGTAACATTGGTCTTGACTTTGTGGAAAAATAGAACACGAGACGGCCCGTAACACTGACCTGTCAAGGAGGCGGAGGGCGGCAGGTCATTGGCCTCCCGCCACAGCTCGCTGAGGTACGAGAAGCACACGTTCAGCAGCTCCACACGCGCGCCAAACGGCGGGTCGCACGCAATGCACACCTCTGTAGCACAGCAAACATTCACTCATGATTACTTCAATTCAATTTCATTTTTAGCAGTTCCATATAAATTTTGCCGAATGCTTTGGATGCCCACTTCTGCAGCCCAACATATCTGTTGTTATGGTGACTTCAATCCCGCTTTATTCTTTGCTCTCCTCTTTACGTTTTACTGATTTCCTAAACATTGATGCCTACATATATTCTGTAGAAAATGTTCAGCCTTGTTACTGCTATCCCCTATTTAGCTCTTCACCCTTATCATCTCAGTCAAGTTTTTGCTGAGTACTCCAATTTATTTCCATCAAAATTTCCTACCTATACTCCAGGAGAAATTTGTTCCTCAACTCTGCCAAAAAATTCATGTCAAACCAGACCTTGCACTGTAAAAACTGAAACAATAAGTATAAATTAACACAGAAACCTAACTTAAAATTACCTAGTTTCCCTTAGCATTAATCGCAATAGAAGATTGCTAGAAACTTGGTTTGAATTTGAAGCAAATTCCACACAAAGCTAATGAAATTGATGGAACAAAATTGTCTTTGTGAAAATTAAAATGAATTAGTGAAGCACTCTCATTATTCATTATTAAAATTATAGCAATACTACAGTCAAATATCACAAACGAGCAATAAGCGTGTCATTTCAAGGCTTCATGTAAAATTTTAATCCAACGGTGAGTTTACATTTGCTATGACATAATGAACTATTGAAACATGATTGTATTAGTAAGTATATAAGACTCCTCAACTATAACAAAGGCATTTTCAATAGAGCATAGAAAACGAGCTATTTATTATGAACTGTAGAAAACGAGAAGCGGATGCACAAGGTATGTTGCCACACAGAAAGCCGTACGCTTAGAAATAGCACTTTAAGAAAAAAAGGGTACGAAAATAAAGAAAAGAGACAGCAAAGAAGGCATGAAAACTAATAAAATCAAAGTAAATACGTAACATAAATTAAGTATCAAAAGTTTATCTATAGCAAGGTAACCTCCTAACCGTATCCTCCACGGGGCATAAGTCGCCATAGCATGGGCTAGACAAACCTAACTAACCCAAACCTATCTAACTCATGCACAGTGAGGGATTCTGTCCTCCAAACGTTGACAATTATCACTCCCTCATAAGGTTGGACACAAATTTTCCAACCTACAAACGTTAAAATAACTATCCCTAACTCAAAAGATTAAAAACAGATTTTATATCCTAAAAATATTGACAACTATCACGCCCTCGAAGCATTAATACCTGATATCACAGCCTCAGAGACAACCATCTCCTGACACTTTGACTGCGGAAGGTAAAACTGAAGTATAATGTTCGACTCAAATTCAAAGTCAAGTGTTTTGAATAGCTGACCAACAGTAGAACGAGTTTGACAAATTTCCCCCTTAAAACGAAATAAAGTTACTGAAGAGTGCGATAAATGAATTTTCCAGTTTCACTCACATTTCTTATCAAAGACTTGAAAGACGTGACCATGAAAAAGCACGGTTACAAGGAGGAAATGAATATTACATTCTCCCCTAACAGAGTGATACATCGGCATACTCGAAAAAAAAAAAACATTCAAGTGGTTGAACTCTCCCGTCCCATTCCGAGCATAATGTACGGGAGCGAAGTCAAACACAAATTTCCAAGCTCTTTATTATCAAATCATAATTTAACACAAAATGAGTGCGTGAAAAGCTGTAGCTAAAAATGAAGCAACACAAGTAGTGAATGGGCCAAAATCTTAGCCTGTACAACAATGGACAAGATCCCATCGGTCAACATAGGCAAGATCAAATGCATTACTCTTGGCTTTCTGATGCGCATCCTACTGTGACCTACCAGCCTACCACCGGCCCTTCCTGACAGGTCGGTACTTGTTGAACATCAGCTTCTCTTGCGACCACCTGTCCTTTCTAGTAACTAGCCAGTCTATGACCTGTTCTAACTGACAGATGAAAGCTGGTTGACCACCTGCCTCCCCTATGACAAACTACCCTTCTAAGTACTTGATCATCTGCCCTCCTGACAGGTAGTGGCTGGGTGCCCACCTGCTTCTTCTGTGACCAACCAGTCCACACTAGATCCCTTGCTTCTTATTCTTTTCTGCCCAGCTCATTGCCTTACCTGTGGCGCCAGTCAGGAAGTTCACAACTCGTTGTCTTGCTTTGGGGCCGTCAAAAAAGTGTTGATTGAACATGTTGAAACGGACGAAGCTCGTGAGAGGGAAAAAATTTCTCTGGAAAGAAAAAGACATAATCATGAATTGGGAACTAACTTTTGTGAACCGATGAGGGCAGTTTGAATTATCAAGTTTACGAAATTGTTCAACTACTTGAGCAATGAGAAAAGAAGTTAACAATTAATTCTATCCATTAATTGCTCAAGTGCCATAACTTTAAAGTTAAGCAGACCTCATTAAATGACTTCTGAATTTTACTTTGCAAGAAATACTCCACATCCATTAAAAACAAACCTGAGCACTGTTCAACATGAAGTTAAACAATACCCAACTTTCCTTAAACTGCTGTTATTAGAAAATCTTGAAAAACATGGCATCCCATTTGAGCCATTTGAGCCTTTCTGGCATTGCTCCTGAAGTCCTGAGCAATCACTACGAAAATGTTCTTGTACTAGGAATTTGAGAATAATCCTGAAATAAGCCCAACACTGCCAAAGATCAAATAGAAATATTGAGTTGATAAAGACTTGGATAACAATGATTACCCAGGGCATCATAGAAGGTGAGCCAGGTCAGTTTACACCTTAACGTAAGACCACGACTCTAGCCAGTTCAACACGTTGCAATGCCTGAAATTGTTAAACACTGTTGATGGTATGCCTGAAGTTACTTTTAAGATCTACCTACTTCAAGCCACAATCAAAGTGCCTAACATCACTGTTCCTCACATATCTGGTGTCAATGTCAAGCAGCATGGAAGTGGCAGCCAAGTCGGTCTCATTGTTGGTGACAGCTTCGTGCAGGCTAGGCACCCCCACACAGAGCAGCCTGGTGGCACGTGTTGCTGCCACCATTGCAACCACGGCACCGAGTGACTTGTCGCTGAACAGGTACTGGGCCTCGCACTTGGAGTTTTCCTTCAAGGGTACCAGCTGTAAAAGAAAATATGATGGTAACTTAGAAAGCAACTGATACAAGACTGTTGAGAGTGCGTGGAAAATTGTAATAATCATTTTCTGCACTCATAAGAGCATTTTGTGGAAGGCAACACAAGCCTCACTCTTCTGTAAGGCTCAACCAGACACTTCAGGAGCATTAAACAAGCTTGATGAACTATATGTATGTGTGCACATATGTCCCCTTCACTCCATGCGCCTCAGTACTACAAAAAATGCTCCATAATACATATTTAAAATTTGCTTGCAATGCATGTTCTAATTTTAGTGTAAAAATTCTCGTAAATTACATCAGCAGTAAAAATGCATTGAGCATAATTTGCAGTAAGATTAGAAAAGATTCTCAGAGTTGAGGAACTTGATAGAGTAATGAGATATTGGGGGCTTTATGATACGTCTTCAGGCATAAGTTGTTCGAGACCTTAAATACGCAAGAAACCTATGCAGGTTAAAGCAGTGCAGAACAATTTTAAAAATGGCTGAACTTTAACTGCATTGTCAAAGGGACTCACTTGAGGGCATGGTCGAAGTAAAATTAATTGAGATTGACACCGAGAGTCAGCCTATCTGAAATCAGATTTTGATCATGGACTTGTTTGTTTTTTCATAAATTAGTTTTAGTGACCATGGACATTTTACAAATCCAAAATCTATTACAACCTATAGAGCTTGAGCTTAGATTACCTTAGAGCTTAGAGCATGTTAGTAAAATAAATATTATTCCATGATATTTGAGCGTAACCACACTAAAATCTAGCACTATTATATTTGACAAAAAATGACAGGAGGTTATAATCTGGTCCAGTGGAATCTGTTAAATTGGGATGGATCCTGAATTGCTACTTCTGCTTCCAGCATCACATGATATTGGGTCTTGAAACTAACCTAGAATACACTGGCATTTAATTGTATTCTCAGTTTTATGTCTAAATCAAACGCTAGAGAAAACTATCATAGTTAATGAATCTGTTCAATTACGAAACAAATACGCCATTAAGAACTTGTGTACATTACTATAGTTGAATAATAAATAATAATATTACCATAGTCCAGATGAAGTAATGCAAAAAAATGTGATATTCACAAATCCTCACATTTCCATAGATTTGAGAATGGTCTTGTGTTCACATTTTTTTTTGCAGTAAAGAAGTCAAAATGCACTCAAAATCTTGAGGGAAAAAGACAAAAAGCCCTCACACAATAACTGATGGCTATTTCTGACTGCAAACTGCAGTGCACTCGCTATCAAAAGGTTAATCTAAGGGCCCAGATAAGAAATTTACTGGCAAAATCTCAAAATATGAAATGTTGACTACATAGTATAAATGTTTCCCACATTTAATCAATTACCCAGTTCATCAAAACTCAATGATTCATGGAACAAAGTCATGTTAAAAACTTGCAGTCTCACACGAGAGGGATGCGTGAGCAGATGGTCAGAGACAGGCGTGATGACAGTGGCAGCAGAACACAGAGGAGTAGGAGGGTGGTCTGGATCACTGGGCAGCTGGCAGAGCACGTTGCACACGGTGCAGTACCCGCGCTCGTCGGGTGTGACGCTCGCTATTGTTGATAACCTGCAACACAGGAACACAATGAGCGATGGTAGAGAAATAGAAACTACCTTGTTGTGGAGGTGTTAGTGTGTTGCCCCAAGCTATGTTGAAGGCACCGGCTAACTTGATACTTGCTTGTTGTAATCAGTTTGCAGGCATATGTAATTTTATTGTCTGAAGTTTATGGGAAAAATATCTTATTTTTAAGGGAATCTTTTTCCAAGTTTATAGATAAAAAATTCCTGTACCTGAGAGAAGTAAGAGTTATCAATGAAAAATAATTTGACCTTAGTGAGCAAAAAAAAAAAACAATAATACAAAGGATTCTCAGTTAACGACAGTACCGACCTCCTTTTCAAAGAAAAATAATTCGACCTTAGTGAGCAAAAAGAAAAAATAATAATACACAGGGTTCTCGGTATATGACAGTAATGACCAATCTTGTTTTAGTATAATGCAACGTCCCATACATCAGTAAAAAATTTAGGCTCGATCTATGACAGTTGCTTCATAACAACAAACTTGGTGAGTGAATTAGTTCATCTTTGTGGTGGCAGAATACATGGTCTGGTGTCAAAAGAACATTGCTTCCCTAAGTAAACAGCCCAATTTGGAGGTGGAGGCTTATGATGTCACAGAGCTGTCAGCATTGCACAGAGAAGAGTTATCTGCTAAGGAGCTCATTTAAATGGAGAAGCAGATAATTGAAGGACAGGAGGAAGATGAGACAGAAACTCCAGAACTGAAGAGTTTTACAAGCAAGAGTTTAGCAAAAGGTTTTGCAATGACAAAGGAAGAGCTGGCAAAGTTTGAAGCTGAGGAACCCAACACTGCCAAATATGCTAGGGTCTACTGAGGGATCATGGATTGCCTGACATTGTTGCCGTTTGTCTCCCGCAGGTGAGATAAACTCGTTATCTGCTTGTTACTTTGTTACTAAATGGCAACTAATTAAGGAAAATAAAACTCTTCTACTTGATAAATTGCTATTGGAAAAAATAGTGATACAAGTGAAAATGTAATGGATAATAATGCTTTGGTCAATGAAATATGAACTAAGGTACATGAATGGTAATAACTAGATGAACTTAGCTAAATTAATAGAAGTAAATTAACGGGACTTAAATGGAGTAAGTTAACGGAGAAAAAGGAGCATGAACAGGTGGGAACGAACCACAGTAGAAAATAAACCAAAATCTTAAATTAATTACCTGTCAATAGAAGAGACTAAGAGACCAGTGGAGGGATCGTGAGGAGATTGGGATGCAACATGCAAACATCTCAAGTAACAATATAATATAATACATGCAAAAGATATTTACAGAAATAATAAGAAAATATGGTATTTACAAACAAAATGCAGAACTTAAAGAAACATATTACACTACTTAACTCAAATGAATGAAAACATAAAATAAAATAAATTCTATAACTCAAAAGAAAATAAGAACTTAAAATAATAAAATAAACTAATAGAAATCATACATACATATACCGGGCTTATCCTCCCCATGGGAGGGTAGCCGACAGCAGGCCACAATCACCACACTTAGTCACTAGGAGGCGAGAGAGGCAGCACTGGCCGCACCTGAACTGCCAGGATCAGCAGCAGCCCAGCACAACCAGCTTCCACAGTCAGGCCCGACAGCAACAGCTGGTTTACCCCGACCGTTTCATTGAGTGCAGCCCCTCCCCCCGCACATGACAGGTCAACCCCATCACACGCGGGCAGCTTCCAGTAACGCGTCAAAAATAAAATTACCTCCTTATACACTGCCCCCACTCACTTCTGTCCGCAGCCATCCCTCTCGCCACGTCCACAGTCAGACCCCTCTCATACAAAGCACGTCGCACCCCATCCATCCAACTCATCCGTGGTCTACCTCACGCTCGAAGACTACTCACTTCCGACATATATATCTTTTTCACCAGCCGCTCAACATTCATTCTTTCTACATGCCCAAACCATCCAAGCACTCTTTCATCCACTCGCCTGCTCAACTTTTTGATAACACCCGTCTGCTCCCTAACCAACTCATTCCTAATCCTATCTCTTCTAGTTACTCCATACATGCTCCTCAAACACTTCATCTCAAACACATCCAACTTCCTCCTCTCAGCTGCTCTCAACCCCCAGGACTCTGCTCCATACAACAAAACTGGCACAATCAAACTTTCATACAGTCCCCTCTTAGCATTCATACTCAAACTCCTGCATTCAAAAACTTTCCTCATTGCACCCAATGTCTTACAACCTTCACTCACTCGATGCTTCACTTCTACTTCCATACTATCCTTAACAGTCACATCCAACCCAAGGCACCTAAAATGCTCTACCTCCCCTAAAACTACCCCATTCAACCTCGCATCCAAAGTTCCAAACACTCCACCTCTTGAACATCTCATCACCTTACTTTTATTCACATTTACCCTCAATTTCCGCCTTTCGCACACTCTACCAAACTCTGTAACCAGTCTCCTCAGTTTTTTCTCTGAATCAGCCACAAGCGCTGTATCATCTGCAAACAACAGCTGACACACTTCCCAATACATACCATTTCGTCCCACCAACTGCGCACCTTTTCCCAACACTCTGGCATTCACTTCTCTCACCACACCATCCATAAACAAATTAAACAACCACGGCGACATCACACATCCCTGTTTCACACCTGTCACAACTGGGAACCATTCACTCACCTCATTCCCTACTCTCACACATGCTCTGCTATCAATGTAGAAACTCTTGATCGCATTCAACAGTCTCCCACCCACTCCATACAAACTTACCACTTGCCATAAAGCCTCGCGATCCACTCTGTCATACGCCTTCTCTAGATCCATAAATGCCCAATATACATCCTTTCCCTTTAATAAGTATTTTTCATTCACCTGCCTCACAGCAAACATTTGATCCACACAACCTCTACCACACTGTTCTTCAGCAAGCACACGATCCGTCAACACTCTCACTCTTCCAATTAACACTCTTCCATACAGCTTCCCAACGACACTTAGTAGACTTATACCCCTAGAATTAATGCACTCATACCTGTCACCTTTCCCCTTGTACAACGGAACTACGCACACGCTACTCCAATCAACCGGCACTCTACTAGCCTCGAAACACACATTTAATAAACGCACCAACCATTCTATAACCACATCTCCTCCTTTTTTTAGACATTCAACCGTGCAGCCATCCAAACCTGGAGCTTTCCCATTTTTCATTTCATCCAACGCACATCTCACCTCTGCACTTCTTATTCAACTTCTATTCACTTCACCAAACACAGGCATTCTAACATCACTTCCAACAGCTACTACTCTTGCAATCCTATCATCCCTCACGTTCAGCAGTTCCTCAAAATACTCCGCCCAGCTCTTTCTCACATCACAACTCTCCACTAGCAGCCTACCATTTGTATCCTTCACTCTTGCCTCATTCTCCACCTGACCCTTCCTAATTCTCTTCACTTCCTTCCAGAAAACCTTCCTTCTCTCCATGAAATCCCCTCCCAACTTCCTCCCCCATTCCTCATCCGCCGCCCTCTTCGCTCTCCTTGCCATTCTTTGTACCTCTTTCTTCCTCTCCTTATACTCTTCAAAATTTTGCTGGCTGCCTCGTTGCAACCACCTTTCGAACGCCCTCCGCTTTCTTTTCACAGCCGCTCCTACTTCTCCGTTCCACCATTCACTCCCCTTTCTAATCCCCCCTCCAACCTTCTCTACCCCACACACTTCCCTTGCACATTTTTCCACCGCATCTTTAAACAACTTCCATTCCCCTTCCACTCCACCCACCTCACTATCCTTCACCCTCCCATACTCCACTTTCATCTTCTCCTGATACTCACACTCACGCTCAGAATCATGTAACTTGCTTACATTTAAAACCTCCCTTCCACTCCTCCTTTTTACACCTCCCCATATTCCACTAACTCTCAGCTTTCCTTCCACCAAATAATGATCCGAAATCCCATTCATCTCACCACGGAACACATGCACATCAAGCAAACGACCCAATAGAAATCAAACAGCAAATAGTAATAACTGCATTTCAACAAAATAAATAATAACAGAACAAGCAAGTAACAAAATATGGCAAATTACTCACTTATCCTTAAAACTTACTAATTCTAATTCACCTACCAGTGCAACTGGAGCTTCACTTTTATTTGGAATGATTTTAGGGTTTTTACTAATATTTTACAGTAGTTAAATTTATAGCCAACTGAAAAGAATGAAAATGTACCATTAGACTATAATAAACATGAAAATAACAATAAAGATTATCTGAGTAAAAAGAGGCATGAAGGCTGTGCTATAAAAATTAGCAACACAACCCCCGGTTACAACATATCACAAGGAGGTCTCTGGGAAGAGAAAAGGAGCATACCATCCAAACTAGATTGGAAAGCTTTTTCAAGAAAGTAAAGAGGCCAGCAACAGATCCTGTCCCCTTGTCAGTGCTCAGGAATGTGTGTACTGTATTTAGGTGTGTTCCCACTTACACTAAAATTTGGGTTACAACATATTATTATTATTATTATTATATAAGAAAGTTTTAGTCTCCCTTAATTGCACAACAAAGATGTTCTAAGAGAAGAAGGAGGAAGGCACCATTTAGTATGGAGTTGAGGGAACGCAGAATCTATGCACAATGTGCACAGAAACAGGAAGCTAAGAAAGAAGTTCATGAAACAAGAAAAAGTTGAAGAAGAAAGTAGTAGGTGCTGAAAAACAGGACAGCAGTGAACCAAAAAAAGATGGTCCGTAACAAAACATAAGCCTATTCTATTTCAACAAAAGGAAGCCTACCTAACCTTTAGCTCAGGCCCTCACATAGTCCCCCTGGGAGCGTTAATTCCCATAGATACACTACCTATCTCCCCCCAAGGGGAGGTTACAACATATCATGAGAACAGATTTCCAGCATAAACCAAGGACCTCCTGTATAACAAAGCCAGATCTTTGAAGCTAAGCAATTTTTTAAACCAAAAATCTGTGCTGCAACTAATGAAAATACAAACTGTTAGATATACAACTAGAAATTGAAATATTCTGCAAATTCTCATGACAAAAATTGATAACCTTGCAATGAAAATAAAACATATATAAGTAGAAGTCTCTCCCCATTCAATTTCTATACTTAGACAACATCTGATCAGGTTAATTACTATTAAAGTTTAGCTTTCACACCTAATAGTCATCAAGAAATCTACTAATTTGAAAATCAGAGCATTGAATTACAAGTATTGAGAAAAATTCATTCTACCACAACTAAAATACATTTGATGACACACAGTAACATCAGACATAATAAAAACATCACAAACCTTCTGTACTCTTCAAGATGTGAACGTTTTGGTTTGCTTTCTTTGATCTTCTGGAGCCATAAATTTCTATAGGCCTTTGATTGGGTGTGGTCAGCCCACATGAAGAATGGGCACTGCTTCCTGTCACGGCATGCCGAGCAAGCAAAGTATTTTCTTGACTTTTTGTCAACAAAAAAGCGCTCAAAGCAAATAGTAGGACCTGAAAAAGGTAAAACTATTGAGTAAAATAAACCAGCATTAATATTACTGCACACTTATGACTTATCTCATATTATAATCACACATATCTTGATAATTAAGAAAAGATTTAGGCTATCACTGAATTTAGCAAAAGATTCATTAGGCTAAATTTCATTATTTTAACTGTTCTTTATTATTGTACATATAGCATTTGAATGGAAATAATACTACTAGTTGGAACATTACTAGTCGTTAATATTAGAAGTGTGTAATGAGGTTCACACTAGCTCTAGCTATCTAATACAAGTAAGGGTTATTTCCATTCAAGTGCTATCTGTACGATAATTAGGAACGGTCAAAATTACTAAACTTATCCTACTGAACAAAATAATTGCACACATTAACAAAGACATGAGCTCTGCCTTAAATTTCTATTCTATTTTAATGATCCTTTAAATACAGAACTGCATAATAGAAATTCAACTTCCATGAAAGTCCTTACTTTAACTTTCAACAACTTTGGTGTTATGTGGTTATGCATAAGCCTTTGAAAATCTGAATTTGACTAACATAACAAATGAGAATAGTTGGTATTTTTCAAAACAGTAAATTTCAGCACATGAAAAATAAAGGAATATATTAATTTCATTTAAATTGTGATATATATTTTCAAATACTATACAAAGATTAGCATCAATTCTTATAAGATATTATTTTTCATGCTTAAATTTTTGTGCTACCTATCTGTGACCTTGTAACTTAACTGAATTAAACCCAGATATACCAATTAGGTGATGCTTTTTTGGTAAATCTTAAGGATATGACAGTAATCAATTTCTACTTTTTGGTGCCTACACATAATTAATTAAATCAAAATAAACAAGTTTTCTTCTATGCACTTTTCTTCAGAAATGATTATATTACGAGTTATAGCGGTAGGTTTAGTTTTATCTTTGATGACAAATGAGCTCGAATAAACAGCTACTCATCGATTTTGGAATTTTTGTTGCTTGAATCATGGTAATAACAAAATAAACAACTTTTCTTCTATATACTTTTTTGTCAAATGAGTATTTAACGAGATATAGCGGTATGTTTAGTTTTGTCTTTGATGACGAGCCTGTCAAAAGCGAGACTCTGCCATATCGCGCGATCGATAAATTTCCTTCTGCTTCAAATACTGGAGTTGCGGTAAGTCATTTACCGCAATAACTAATAAAATACTCATTTCAGGTGGAAAGTGCATATAAGAAAACTTGTTTATTTTGATTGAATTAACTATGTTTAGGCATTGAAATTTACAAAATTGATTACTGTCATATTCTTCAGATTTACCGCTTGTTTTTTCTCCTATTGATCTAATGGCTTCTTTTCCAGAATCTTCATTTCTTCATATGCATACTTATCACTAAGAAAAAATCCTGCTCTATCCAATCTTACAACAGACATGTAAAACAAAACTACTGCATATGAATGAAATTAACATATGCTTCAACTGGCCAGAATGGGAGAAGCTTAAACATGTAATGATTAGAGAGAGAGAAATATGAGTCAAACTTTGTCAAGCAATATCAGCTCATTCAAACTATATTTAATGAGTTTCACCCAAACTATCATCTATAATGCATAACAAAAATTCATATTTTTAGATTTTGATAACCCAACTTACCATGAATACAGACAGGATTTTTGGATATATTTGTAGTTATAACCTCCACTCCCAAGTTTGGAGTTGGAGCTCGTCGGCGCCAAGGTGGGAAGCTTGGAGCCATTGTTTGGTGGAAAATTAAAAATAATAAAAGATTTCTGAAAAGAATGAAATATATTGCAGTGATAATATATGCCACACAATCAATCATAATTAAAAATTTATTACAAAATAGTTTATTATAAATTGATAATATACTGACAAAATTATCCTAACAGCAGAATCACAAGCAAAACAGAAAAAAATTATAGAATCAAAACAATCTCAAATCCTGAAGCATCAAAATAAATATTTTTACTCCAGACACTTGGCAGCAGTGCAGTTCTGGTGTGATGCATTAGTCATGAAATTAAAAATGGCAATGAATATATATTATAAGTTGCCTTTTCATAAAGGCTATTGATTCAAATAAATTTACCCTTTTTTATAGGTATACTTTTCCCACTCCCAGTACCTGAATATTTGGTAAATGTGTAGTGTTGGTTAGTAATTGATTTGGTCAATATTGAGTTTAATGTTGTCAACAAATTTCATAATTTCCTAGGTATAGACAGGTAATATAGTCAATTTTAAGACGTTCTACATGAATGACAATGTGCCCGGAAATGCTTAGTTTTTGAGTTATTTAAGTTTGAAGTTATACAAACAGCGCTCCTGAATGGCCTTATTTGCGCAAAAACAGTCATTGTTTTTGCAATGAAAACGGAAGCTAACCTCTATTACAAACGTAAAGAGGTTGGGTCGTGAGGGGTAGCCACAGTTCTTTTAGTGAAAATTATAAATAAAGGTTTCTAGTGACGTTTGTTTACATCGACTGGAAGATGGCTGCCGCCATGGGCGCCGCCATTTTGGTGCCGATGTAAACAAGATTGCGATCGTCACCCTAACGGGTGGGTTAGAAGCTTTATTTATACTTTTCACTAAAAGAACTGTGGCTACCCCTCACGACCCAACCTCTTTACGTTTGTAATAGAAGGTTAGCTTCTGTTATTGATTAAAATACGCTAGCCGCGCGCGCTTCCATGGCGCACAAGCCAGCTTCAAAGTTGAATAATTCAAAAATAACGCATCACCGGGCAGAATGTCATTCATGTAAAACGTCTTAAAATCGACTGTATTACCTATCTATACCTACAAAATTATAAAATTTGTTGACAACATTAAACTCAATATTGACCATTGATTTTCCACTTTTTGGTATCTAATTGTAGGTAATTAGACCAAAATAGGGTCAATATTTATTTTAAGTGCTGCACGGAAATTAATAATTTGGGGGCAAATAATCAATAAAGGAACACATTTAAAAACCTTTTACACGAATGACATTCTGCTTGCTGATGCGTTATTTTTGAATAATTGTACTTTGAAGTTGGCGCCGGCGCCATAATTTAGTTAATAAGGGTAGTTAACCCGCCTATTACACACGTAAAGAGGTTGGGTCGCAAGGGTTAGCCAAAGTTCTTCTAGTGAAAATTATAAATAAAGGTTGTAACCGACCCATAACGTCGAATGATCGAGTGTGTGCAAGCGCGCACTGCTGCTTCGACGTAACTGGCAGCCTTGAGATGACCGCAGGTCCGTAACTTCAACCCCGGTATATCGTGGGTTTGCCGTATCTGGGAACATTTAAAACAAGTCTTTCGCATCGAAAATATAACTCATCTCATTAACTATGTTTTTGCATAGTAGAATTTTAATTGATTTATAATTTTCACTAAAAGAACTGTGGCTACCCCTCACGACCCAACCTCTTTACGTTTGTAATAGGCGCGCCCGCGCCAACTTCAAAGTTCAATAATTCAAAAATAACGCATCAGCGAGCACAATGTCATTCTTGTATAAGGTCTTAAAATGTGTTCCTTTATTGATTATTTGCCCCCAAATTATTAATTTCCGCACAGCACCTAAAATAAATATTGACCCATAATAGACAAGCTTTCTCCTTTGCACTTTCCGCCGTAAATGAATATTTTACAAGTTGTAGCAGTAAATGACTTACCGCAACCCCAGTGTTTGAAGCGAAAAAAAAATTATCGAGCCTGTGGTATGGCAACGCAGCAATGAAGTCTTGCTTCCAGCCCAATTGTCATCAAAAACGAAACCAAACCTACCGCTATACCTCGCTAAATACTCATTAGACGAAAAAAGTGTATAGAAGAAAAGTTGTTTATTTTGATGTTATGACCACAATTCAAGCAACAAAAATTAAAAAATCGACGAGTAGCTGTTTATTCGAACGTATTTGTCATCAAAGACGAAACTAAACCTACCGCTATAACTGGTTAAAAACTCATTTCAGACGGAAAGTGCATAGAATAGAAATTGTTTATTCAGATCTAGGTTAATTACCTATTTCTAGACACCAAAAAGTGGAAAATTGATTACTGACCAACGCTACACATTTACTGAATATTCTAAGTTTAATAATAAAAAACTCTGTTATACAAAAAAAGTGTTATATACAAGCATATAAAACTCGAACACAAAAAATTAATTAAATACAGCAGACTACCTATAGGTTGAAAAAAATTCCACACGAAAATCCGTTATTGCTGCCACCACGTTCTCTTGAACTTGAACTTGAGGGCCGACAGTGTCGGGGCCTTTGTAACGGCCTACAATTCCCTCCACAATTTTCACACAAAGAGTTCAGCGCCTGGTACCAGACTTGTCCACTAAACTACTCAGGATCTACGATCCTTGTCACAAGCCTCCATTGGAAGGCATCACCGGGACAGCCAGTGTGTCAAAACACCATCCCCCGGCACATTGGGTCATTACAGCCCATTCTACCAGACTGGCTCATTCCAGTCACTGTCTCTTACTCCAGGCACGCACAAGAAACACTTTCATAGCCTCAGTGATACTCGCATTACACTCCTGATCCAATCCAGCAAGACAGCTCATACCGCAATCATCTTCAGCACATCTGGCATTCCACTCATTCTCTCCATACTGCTCAGACACCACATTCATAAAACTCTCTCTCTCTTGCTCATACTTACTACATTCCAGCACAAAATGCTCAATTGATTCCTCTACTCCACTATTACACTGCTGACATAATCTGTTATTATTCTCATTCCATCTCCATGTACGTCTGTTCACACTCAATGACTTACATCTCACAGCAAACAAGAGTTGACTTCCAAAACTACCATCATAGAACAGCTCAAACTTAGGTGCTTTCTTTTTCATATACCAGTTAAGTGTAGGCTTCCGCATCATGCTAAGCTTCCACTTATTCAATCCATACTCTTTGGTTTGTCTCTCAATCTCTTTCTTCCACCTCTTGCAGTCCCACTCAGGCCCTACACCTCCTACATTTATTAAACTCCAGTCATCCACAGGTCTCCCAATTCTAACATGAATAATCTTTTGCATGCTGAGTTTCCTTGCATGCCCCCAACATACTTTCTCCCAATAGCTTACACTCAGATTCCATTCAAAGATTCGCCTTACCCACCTGCTATTCTGCATTCTTTCAATTCTCACCTTATAATTCAGTACAGCTTTCATCATTCTTTCTGAAAATAGGCTCCACCCTAGGTCACCTCTAATGGCTTCTATAGCTGTCCATTTCGGAGCACCCAATGCTACACGTCCTACCTTATTTTGTATCACATCCAGCTTTTCAAGATCACTTCCATTCCAAGCAAGAGCACTCATACCATACATGACACTAGGTACAGCAACATACTTCCACATTCCTCTCACACATTCGTACTTGTTTGCTCTGTATCTGGCCACACTACCTAACCGTCCACTCCACTGCATTGCTTTAGCCACTTTCTCACCTTTAGTTCTAGTACATCCATCTTCACTCATCATACAACCTAGATATTTGTATTCTTTTGTTCTACCTATTCTGATTTCTCCGATATTCCACAGTCTGTCTCTATCAGTCTCATCACTATTTATAACCATGACCTTACTTTTATCGGCACCAAAGTTCATCTTGAAATCTGTACTATATCCATTCACAATGTCAAGCATCCTTTGTAGTTCATGACCACATTCACTAACCACAACCACATCATCAGCATACAACAAACAGCTCAGTCTCTCATTACCAACTTTCAGTCCTAAACCACTCCCTCTCAGTCGAACTGCTAATTCTTCTGTGTACAATCCAAACAACAGGGGGGACAGAGTACAGCCCTGTCTCACTCCTCTAACACTCCTCACTTGCCCTGTTTCCAAATTTCCTAACCTGTAGATAGCACTTGTGTTCTCATACAGACTCTGTACAATGTTCACTATTTTTCTGCTAAAACCAACTTTTCTCAAAATTTCAAACAGCCTAACCCGATCCACTCTGTCATACGCCTTTTCAATATCCAGGAATGCTAAATATACCTTCTTGTTATCCTTCTTCATTCGCTCAATTATTTCACTCACTACAAACAGATTATCCTCCCCCCGTCTATCTTGCCTAAAACCATTCTGTTCTTCTCCCAGGACTCCTAATTCCTCAACTAAATTTTTCATTCTCTCATTCAAAATACCACAAAAGATCTTACATACGGTGTCACCCAGTGCAATTGGTCTGTAATTTTTAAGTTCTTTCATACTCTTATGTCCACCCTTATGCAACAGAACTACATTACACTTGTTCCAGTCATCCGGTACTCTTTCACTCTTCCATATCTCATCAAATAAACATTTCAACATACTGACTACACTCTCTCCTCCACATTTATAGAACTCATATGGTATCTTATCAGGGCCACATGCCTTTCCATTTTTCACTTTCTTCAAAAAACTTACAATCTCTTCACAAGTGATTTCGTCTTCCATTTGCAGTTCATGTTCATCTATCAGAAAATTTATTGGTTCATCATCTGTAATCTGCTCATTCATTCCACCAATGTCCTCCCAGTATTCTTCAACTGCTTTCACCATTTGCATCCTATCTTGCACACTGCAACCATTGACTACTAATTCATCAACTTGAACTTCACTACCTCTATCATTACCTTGTATAAACCTATACCAATCTTTTATTCCATCTGGACCTTTCTTTCTTAGATTTTCAACTTGGTGTCTCTCTTCTTTAACCCTAGCCTCATTGATCATTCTCTTTACTTTCTTCTGCTGGTCCTTGTACTCATTCCATACACTCTGCCATTCATCCTCAGTAATTCTGCGTCTTTCATACATTTTCCTCATACTGCGTTGTTTTTTATTTAAAGTCTTCCTTCTCGTTCGTTCTTCCTTTATCTCACTCGTAAACCACCTAGCATTCCCTGTACTTTTCCTGCATTTCATTCTACCAATCTTTTGCTCTGCCACATCATACAAGGTTCTTGCAATCTCCTTATTTAGGTCATTTACATTTCCACACCTGTTCCAGTTACATCTACTCAATTCATTTCTAAATTCTTCCCAGTTTGCCATTTTAATACGCCAATTTTCTCTTACTCTGCTGGCCTTCTGCATCGGCTCCTTTCCACCCCAATTATATTCTAGTACAAGCATTTTATGGTCACTATCAATATCAAAATCATCTTCATCTACAAACATTTCTTTGACACACTCTCTTGCTCTACTATTCACTATCATATAGTCAATTGCAGTTTTACATTCCCTGCTTTGCCATGTATGCAAGCCATTTCCTATTGTTACATTTAGGTTCTCAAGTTCATTCTCATCACAGAAATCAATCAATTTTTGTCCATTTGCATTCACAGGCTCACCAAGTATACCAACATGGCCATTCATATCACCCATCAAAATCAGAGGGCATCTGCAATGCTCTTGCACAATTCTTGTTAATATTTCATACTTTTTTACATTCTCTTGATGAGCTAAAATACCATCAGTTGTCATATAGCATACAACCACAATAACACATTCTCTGGCATGCATTCTTTCACACTTTATTACTAACAGATCTTCACTCTCAGGTTCATTTCCAACAGGAATTTCTTCTAATTTCCAATTTAGAGCATTTTTTACAATGAGACCAACTCCACCACCTCTTTTTTGCCAACTTACACGCCCTTTTCCAATCATGTAGTACTTACTCTCCTTACATTTTAAACTGACTCTATCACGCATTTGGGTCTCTACTACACCAACACAATCCAAATCTCCATTCTCAAATTCTGCTACAAGGTCATTTAATTTTCCTGCATTCCATCCACGCACATTTATACATCCAAACCTTACAACACTATTGGACAATTCACAACATTTTTCATTTTTGCTCTGACAGCTTTCCATTCATCCAGTTCCACCTTCCATCACAATATGAGTACACCCAATCCACTGGATGTATCTCCTGGAGAGTTTCATCTCACCTTCTTGAGTAAGGTGGACTCCATCTCCACGAAAACACCCACTCTGGATCAGGTTATCCATATCAAGGAAGCTGGAACCCATTTCACTCTTTCTCATACTCTCAGCTTTCATACTCATAATCCTTTTATGCACTTCCCTATTGACCTCCTTTCGCACCCTTTCATACTCCTCACCACATGCAGGCCTTCTCAGCAGACTGGTCACAGCCACTCTTACATTCTTCTTTCGGGCCCTTTCAACAACATTCATAATTGCATTCACCGTACGCTCTCTCCCACATTCAAGCAATCCATTGCCACCTCCTTGCAGTACAACCATCCCTTCATCCATTCCATCTATCACTTCCTCAGCATGCCTACAAATCTCATTCACTCCCTTTCCTCTCATGCTCGTACATCCACTACGGTCAGTCATACTCACAAACCTATCCACATTCTTCACCATGCTGTCACCACATATTCTAATCGTAGGTCTCACTCTCCCTTTCATACTACTCTTTCGTTCAACTCTTCCACTCACATCACTCTTTCCATCCATCTTCCTTTCATTCACTTCCACTACAGGCGCCTGCACCTCATGTGGCATATCAACAGGTTGCTCCTTCACTCTCTTCCCATTCGTACTTCTTTCATCATGCTCATTCATCCTTCTACTCTCAGCTGACACATTTGCACCACCATTCACTTCATTTATTGCATTCACACTCCTTGCACCATCATCCACTTCATTTGCACTCCTTGCACCATCATCCACTTCATTTGCACTCCTTTCACCACCACCATTTACCTCTTCATTCACTGCATTTGCACCATTCTCATTCTTTCCTTCATTCAACTTCCTTTCATCCTTCAAATCAGCCTCTAAAGCAACCATCAGAATTGTCAATCTCTCAACCTCCTCTTCCAACTTTTTTCTCTCGTCATTCAAACATTTCCAGCACGTAAACACAAGATCATTCAACTTCCTCCGACTCATCTCTCTCAAACCTTTGCATGCATCTATATCTACCCACTCTTTACAAGTCATGCACTCAATCTCCTCATCCATTCCACTTGCACCTCCCTTCCTACGACCAGTCCTATTTCTTGCCATCCTCAAACACAGACTTCTATCTCAGTACAAATTTCACAGGCAGAAGAAGTCTTCACTCACCAAATCTACTGAAAATCAAGTTATCAAAAAAAAAGAAACAAAAACGTTTTCTACTACTCACAGTCACTCTCTACAATGTCACACACTATACTCTTTATATGCAAAGAAAGCTTAACTACCAGTCAAAACACCTCAGTCAAAAATTGCAAGTCACCACACCAAAGTCCAATGCTCAGTCTCAACTCTCACGCAACAAAAAAACTACTCTCACGAGCACTCCATACAAAGTCACACACTGTACTCACGTGAATATACAAACTATACCATTTTTTAGCAACTTCACTTTAATTCACCACAATATTCGTCGGAGGACCAGAAACCAATCAAACCAGAAACCAACGTTACAAGTTTTGCCACTTTCATCACATGTAGATTCAGCAACACCAGACCAGACTGATCGCCTGTCACCAGACTCTAACAGATCTTCACTGCTAACAGATCTTCACTTTCAGGTTCATTTCCAACAGGAAGTTCTTCTAATTTCCAATTTAGAGCATTCTTTACAATCAAACCAACTCCACCTGCCATTCAGCTAACGGTGGAAAAAACACCGGCCCAGTTTAGAAGACTGATACGGAACATCTATAAACAATGCATAGCAGTCCGTTAGTAAATAGGGAATGAACAGTTATAAACACATGTATAAAAATATCATTTTTTCCAGCTTACAGGTATATAGACTTTTTCTTTTTCCTAAGCAGTCAAAAATTAGTTCTGTCCATAATAAGAGATTGTCTTAGATCTCGCAAAAAGTGAATAATTAGAAAAATATGCGACTATAAGCGAAAATACCTACGAATGAAATTATTAGAAAAACTCATTCACTCACTTATCTGTTGTAAAGAGACAGTTTATGAAAATGCTCAATTTTTTCAGACGACTGCAGAGGGTGAAGTATTTTTTGAACCGCATATTATATAGATACTTCCGCTTGACAGAGGGGTTAAGTTAGGCAACAGAATTTGAACAAGTAGGACCCATGTCAAGTCCCAGCTTGGGCACTGTGATATTTCTACCATACATCAATTCCCTGTAAATAAAGAAAACATTTTTTTTCAATTTTGCATTTAAAGCTTAACGACACATTGGATTCTAAATATGTTGTGCGCAGCCACCTCAACAAGTGAACTCAACTCTCCGAATTAACGGGCCCTACGGCACACAAATTTACCGGGAACCCATCTGGGGTCGGTAACGCTGAAATTTAAGATAATTAAGGACAAGCGGAGCGTCATTAGCGGGAGTCTCACCTGAAGATCTTCGAAAACAATGTTCAGGCAAACACTCTTCACTGTAGCCGGCTGTCAAGGACCCAAGAAGTCCCTGGTAGCGAGGGCAGAATGCCGAGTCCGCGGAGCACACGAGAAGAAGGTGCGCTCGCGTTCACGGCTGGTTTCAATCTGAGGTGGCCGACTTCTGTCGCCACCAGGGTTGCCAGATAACTTCATGAATTTTAGGCCAAATTTTACCATGAAAAAAGCCAAAAAAGGCCAAATTTATTTATAGGTAAACTAATATAGCAGGTAGATGCCCATAGAGCAGGGGTCTTCAAGCTTTTCAGACTTAGGGCCATACTGATTACTCCAGTAAGTTCCAAGGGCCAAAAAAGTTTTAATTTTCCTATCATTATCTATAATTTTTAGAGTAGTCGCCGAGTACGCGGTCGGCTTAACCGTCGCGGGCCGGATTGAACACACTGGCGGGCCGGATTTGGCCCGCGGGCCGTGGTTTAAAGACCCTTGCCCTAGAGTATCATAATTCTACTAGCCATTCAAAAAATCTTATTACAAAGGAAAAATAGACCTAACTTACCCTATTCTTCGAGGAATAACATAAATTACTTTGACTTTTCTTCCTCAGCAGGAGTTTGAGAGGTAGAAGCAGCTAGAGAGCTAGTTTCTTGGTTTCAGTTTGGCAAAAGATGCTCGATTTGATATTAGATTGCATTCTTGAAGCAACTTCGAAGTCCTTACAACAAAAGAACTATTGTTGAGGTGTGCTCGGATTTGCACTTTTTCATCTACCTTTCAAGTTCGTAATCTAATGTTGGGCTTTGTTTTGACTGCTATCACCATAGAAAACATTCTTCCAACAATAGCATTGCTAGCGGGAGTCACCAGGCAATGAGCGCACAACGTGAGAGTTCTTTAACCAAGTCAAAACTGCATGGTGTCTTTAGGAATCTCAACACCGCCAAAATGCCCTCCTGCTTCCAGTCTATGATACTGATTTTTCGGTACTGCGGCTCACTAATGTTGATACAATCCTGAGCTAAATACAGCCTGTGCAAATCTGCAAATTCTCCTTTGATTACTTGATTTGATATTCGCAAAGGATTTAATAATATTCAGCAAGATCTAGCTGATCCTGTTGGAGACTAGCTGATCCTGTTGCTCCTGTGTTCAACTGTCAAGTTTCAGTTTTACGCCTTGGGCGGCACAAAAACCGGAAAATGACTAAAAAAGCCAGAAAAAAGCCAAATTTAAGAAAAAGGCCAAACCTATAATCTCGAAGCCAAACGCTTGCAAAAAAAGCCAGATTTGTGATATTTGGCCTTAAAAAGGCCAATATGACAACCCTGGTCGCCACGCTCCTTAGCTTGCTCGAATCCGTCGCGATGGCTTAGGACTCGAACAAGAAGATCAGACAAACGTTTTAGTATTTAAATTTAAATTTGTCACCGTAGACGTGAGGAGCCCCCGCCATTGCTCCGCTTAGTCGTAAAATTATCAGCGTTATTAATTTTAGGCTGATTAGAAGGAGCACAGCCTTTGCCCTTTATTGCGGAAGGCCTTTTTGTGCCTTATAAAGTCTGCAAAGGACCTCAGCGTTCGAGCAATGACTGGAATCTCGACAATGTCTTTACATAAATGCCCTAAATTGGTAGATTTATTTAGAGTTAATAGTAAGCGGAAAAGATTGGTAGAAGAGATTCGAGGAGAACGTTTATGATCACTGAGCTTCCTTTTCACGTACACAGTCCCTTTCCCTCGGTTAAGAAACATAATTTGTAATACACAGTTGTGATGACAAAGCGATCGATTAAAATGTTGAATTTAATGAAATAAAGCATGTAAATCATGCAATTGCACTAACTTCCGCAACATAAGTACCCAAATTTGATGTCCGCCAAGTTCAGATCGTCAAAGAGCAGAATGAGTAGCACATTTTATATTTTTGCTTTAATTCCATCGTATCAGAGACATTCAAAGTCTCAGACAGAATGTTCACTTTGAGAGCGTATAGCATCCAGGAATAAATCCTATATTTATTAATATATCATAAATTCTAAAATCCTCAGACCCTCGTTTCCCATCTAGCGACATTTTACCTTACATCCGGTTTTAGGGATATATAAGTTGTGCTAGACTGGATCAAAGACCCCTCTATGCTCAGTCGCACTCCAGTCAACTTCCCGTGGTGCCTCTTGATTATTTCTAAGGGTCAACCTCAGCTTCACCTTTTAGAACAGTTGTTTTCATTATGCAGTTCTCGAAAAAGATATAAATTAATTACCGACAAGAATACCACACTTAAGCATTTAAGCAATATACACAGTACATACATACACCTCAGCACACCGTAAGTTAGGAAGTAGGGGCTACAAATAATTTTGTCGCGCTGAAATCGTTATTAATTGAAGGTTTATTTGTGAATATATAAAGAGATTCTAGAATACGAAGGTCTTGTTCATTAAATGTTTTGCATAGAATAGAAAAATTAGACATTTTGAAAGGGTGATTGGAACTATTGCAACGGTTTCTAATGGCGGACTGAGGTGTATGATTGTGTTGGGTGTGTATGGTTATGTACGCTCGTATGTACTGTGTATAAATTAATTAGCATATAATTTATGTAATATACGCTGACTTGCAGTAGCTACGGAACTCTCAATCAAAGCGTTTAACCGACGTGGCTCTCCTGCAAAAATTAGTGAATAACTCTATTTTAAACTCTAATAGCCTATCAGAAAATGAACGTAATATAAACCACTATAACGCACGAGTGAGGGTTATTAATCCTCAGTATCAGAGCAGTGAAACAGAGGGAGCACCAATAAAATTATCAAAAAATTACATATCAGTCAGAATCTTAATTCATTCTCGATGATAAATTATGTCTCCCTCAGGTTCTTGAATAGCCAACAATCTTGAATAGCTTTATTTATCGAGGAGCCACACCTTTGTGATAATTTGTCAATTTTTAACAGATAATACGAATCTCGTGTACTATACAATGATCATGCTAAAATAGGGTTTCTTGTTTAAATTTATGGAGGAGGGGAAATTCGAGTTGAAAACATTTCCCATCATGTCGCAGAAATTTTTTTTTTAATAAATTTGTCATTTTTTTGTTAGAATTTTCACGTACTCGTAAATGAAAAACTAAAAACCATTATTGATATAAACACATGCTTTTGAAACTTGCTATAAAGTGTGTTTGTTGAAATTTTTTTGAAATTTTTGCGTTCAAACTTCAGGAGGCACGTCCATTCTTATTTCAAATTAATTAACTCAAAGCAATCGACTTTAACACTCCGTCGGTGTTAAAGCATATCAACTAAGCGATAGCTAAACTTATCAAATTACGATGAACAATCGAAATAGAATTTTTTATTCATTTGCAGGTCAACGGGTGAAAAAGAATTTTCCATTTCGTTAGAAAGTGTTAAATGAAAATGAAAAGTTTGCATATATTGTGACACTTACCCTCACTACCTTACTAATTAAATTATACAATAAAAAGCATGAGTTCTGATTTCTTCCAGGTCATCTGAATACTGTAAGAATATGGTAATGAGCTCAATTGTGAATGCATGTTAAATTGCTACTGAATGTGACCCGTGGAACGAAATCTTCGGATGAACCATTAAAGCTAAACCTTAAAGAATGTTCAAAAACAGCATTTAACTAGATTTTTATAATGTTCAATATGTGTAATTAGAACAGTATGGCAGTATTTTTTAGTTCATATATCCTGTTTCATATCTCGAAATAAAATTCATTCTGATTGATCAATCTTTTCCCAAACTATAAAGCGTCTCAGGAATGGTTGTTGCGCTGCAGCCTGCACCTCCTCCCTCTCCTCCTGACCATGATTGGTGCTGTCACCCGCACGTCGCTTTTTACTCGTACAAATTAATGACCCTTCTTATGAGACGACAGGCGATTCTTCCGACCAGGCGTCCTTCTTACGCTTGTTGACAGCGTCCTTGGGTCGTAGTCTACCTTGTAAGTTTCTATTTTCTCATCATGTGCTGTTGTTGTTCTCTGATATTTCGAGTATTTTCTGGTACGTGGTGCGTTCAGTGTACTCCCTTTGTTTGATTCATTTGAATTAAATACTTAGGGGCCTATAATATCATTCCACCTTATTGAGTAATATCTAAATTATGCGAGAGATTTCAAATAACTAATAATTGAAAATTACATTTACCCTCTTTTATTCCAATTGCACGAGCTTGGAGAAATCCCATGAAAATAGCCTCATATAGGCGATCGAAGAAAATGCTGTTGCCTTTCCTTTCTGATACAAAATTTTCGTCTAACACATTTTTTTCTTCATTAACTCTTGCACCATCAAGTTGAAAAGTTAGTTATTGCTTTCGACTAGCTGGATCAGAGGAACTAACTCAGAACATTCAAGTAGAAACTTATCTTTCAGTTGCCTTCTTAACTATGAAATTAGCGTGAACCCTACTACATACATCGAATTTGTCCGATTTTTAAGAAATCCTATACAGCATATTTCAGGGTGAAAAAGGTTCGCATTACACTGATATCAAGCATTTTCTGTTTCATGAAATTTTTTCGGCAAGTATACAAGATGCAGATACTTCTCATTCAAGAAGTAACGAGGTAGAAACAAGAGTGAAAACTTTCGGGCTTCATCAGGACTCTTCCAGTCTCTTCGAAAATTTCAAGGTCTTCTTTTCCAAGAAATGAGCCTTCAACACCTGCCATGATAGAACGGTGGCGCGGTGTGTCTCCTCCCTCAGTTGAAGCTTCCGCTCCTGTCACCTTCGATGACTACTTTTGTGGAAATTTTGGGGCGTTCGTGTTAGTGCTCAGCTAAGGGTTGTTGAATATTGAGCAGATACTGACATCACATGGTTGTCTTATTCTAATGCCTTTAATTCGCGGAGGGAAACGCCCAGCTAGCATCTATATTTAAAACAAGGAGCTTATGTGCTAGAAAGTGCTCGCACAAACTAACTCGAACAAATTGAGGGTGGGGTAAAAGAATTATCGTTTATCAAAAAGCACTGTGATTATTCTTTCCTATCGAAAAATAATGATGTCGAGTAAATCTTCAGATGATCAGTGAGATGATTTATTTCTGAATTCTAAGTTCTGATTACACTTATTTTTGTTTATCTATCTAATTTCATTTATACATTCTGAGATCCAGAAACGCGCGATGCTCACCAGGGTAGCAATAGATCTCTCTTCGAACAGTGAATCAGAGCACTAATTTTATTTATGGAAATATCTAGTTATTTCTGATTTAAAGTTCAGTGCTAACTGGTCACAGAGCGTTTAACGAATGTAATTTTCATGACTTTCAGTTTTTTTTTGCACAAAAAACGAAACACTTTATTCTGCTACATCGAACTGACGATTGCATTTCTCAGTGTAGCCGAAAAAGAAATTATGAACATAGGTTAAATAAAATAAAACTAAGCAAACGCAAAAATGAGCTAATTTTTAATTTTTTGATGCCTAGTATCGAGCTCGGAGAAAATGTTTTACCACACCGCACATTTGTAATCATTCTTATACAAAGAATGGAGAGCATTGCCAAACAAGTCCCTAGAATGATGATCAATGCCAAGCAAGTCGCCGAAAAGCATTGCTAAGCAAGTCCCAAGAATGACTGGTCCAAAGCACTGATGACAGAAAGACCCGGGATCGTACGTCGTTTGTCTTTTAGCTCGACACGTCACGACTTGGTTGCCCGCAAAAGTTGGGCCTCCCCTGCACCTTTAAAAACACTCTCGCGGTCGCCAGGGACGGATTCGTTTATTCCAACTTGTCCAGGGAGCCAAACTTGTGGCAACAAAATTTACGTGAGCTTAATGGGGATGAAATGGCAGGCAAAATAATGCGGGCAGAAAGACAGTTTCAAATAACTACGTTCAGTTTTCCTCTCAAGTTGGCAGATTCGATAACGTGCGTGCTCAGAATAAGGTATTCGTTTTGCTAAGCATGAACTATGAAACTCTGCTACAATAAACTTACTGACAGAAAAGAGGGGCTCATGGAAAAGAACTCAACTTACGATCAGTGAATTTCAGTCATCAGTGAATCAATGTTCCAGTCCTGTCCAGGTTCACGTTGTTCTTGTTTTATTGGTTCTTTTGTCAATTCATTATTGATTTCATAGGTATTCGTTTTAAAATATGCATCATTTATGATAAAAATTTCGTAAATGTACCGTAACGTAAACGTATTCGGTTTTAAAATTTGTTTGTTTATTCGAAGATGATTAATGAGACTGAGGGGATTTTATGCTACGCATTCAGGCTGAGCTCCATTGTGTGCGTGCCCCTTTTAGTATCGTAGCTGGTTCGACTGTTCACATCGCTCAATCCAATTCTGTACGCACGTGCGTGCTCAAGTGGTTTCTGGTAAGATATCATCACCTAATTGGAATACAAGTTATGGTAATTATTTGGACGTAGTTGTTCATATAGCTTGTACAGGACTCCTGAATGGAACTGATAGAAAATATTTTCTAAAACTTATTCACATAACCCTGCAATAACTGAAAATATTTCTTAATCGGTGGTCACGTCATTTATAGAGATTTGGCTGAAAGACATAATATTCACAGTTAACCTCTGAGTTAGCGTTATGTCTAGAATAGCAGTGCGAGCCCCCATCATCATGTTGTAGAAGCTGGACCGGATAAGTAAGTACAGCACTCTTACGAAGTTTGCAGAACAGCTAACGAGTAGTCGGACTGAACTTACATAACAAAATTTTGTACATTTTCAAGTATTCACAAAAAAGAAATGCAGGGCATGAGACTTCAGAGATTTTCATTGATACATTTGCGACGTAAAAAAATGAGACAATTTTCGTGATGTAAAAACACGTGACAAATTACCCAAAAATGATAGATTACCACTTTAGTACCGAATTCAATTTCAGCTCAGGAGCCTGGGAGCAGGAGAAAAGCACGTTTCTTACTCAGGCTTGAAGAGGTTGTTTACACGCTGCTTGAGATACGACACATCTCTGAGTCTTGCTTCAGTTCTTCCTGCATCGAAAAAACCCGTCGATGGGTCGTTTAAAAACAATATTTTAGAATTTTTCGTACTTAATGAATCCAGTTAATGTTTGATATTTATAAAATCACCAGTAACTTTTAACTTTACATTTGAGTTTAGTATTGATCTTCAGTTGAACCCATCGCAGTCAACGTGTTAAATGGTTCATTCTCTTTCAACTCTGGACTTACTGTATGTCATTCCATATTCAAGATATGCAAAACAACCCTCGTGATGGAAATTTGTCTATGTTCAAAAAGATAGGAATAGATCACATTTAAATAAGAAATATAATTTGCTGACAAAAATTGGTACATGTCTTAAAGTTTCTTACACTGAAACACGAGTCGTGTTGAAACACAACTCGTGTCAAGAGTCTTGTGCTTCATTTTTTTTTTAAATGTCTTTCTAACTTTCAGCATTTGTTGATTGCATTTATTGTTATTTTTGAGAATAATAATGGAAAAAATGAGCTTAGTAAGTTCATCATCATCGCATCATTAAATCAGCATTTTTAGGACTCACATATATGGAACTTTCTCGTACATTTCCATTTGTACTCATGATGTTGAAGTTCAATGTACACTGACGGTAAACTCTACGCAGGGAAGTAATTATCATAATTTTACGCAATATACGATCAACTCCCAGTTCAAATAATATCTCATACGAACTAAATACTCGTAAAACCGATAATTCTCACTCGAAAATGAGCAAACTTTCCAATGAAAATCGCCTCGGTGATCTGGCCAGATTGTCATCAGTCAGCACCACGGTCACGTGGCTGGCAGGGCCGGCGTTGCGTAGCGGTAGCGCAAAAATATCCAAACGATTTCAGGATATGCATTTAGTGCAAATATTTTACGCAATGGTGCGCAATGGTGCGCAGCCACTCAGCTGGCTCACCCCCATCTGAAATGCTGCGGCAGCCTGCCCTCACGCGAGCGTTTTGCGTTGAACAGAGCTGGTTTTACTGCGTTATCTGTGTGTATGCCAACGGTGATTTTTAAATAGCTGCACCACTTATATTCAACTCGTTTATTCGATGCCGAGATAATCATTCGTGGAACATTGTTCCAGTCAAATAGGCATATGCTATATGGAGTTAAGGCTATCGCAGTATTCAGTTAGCTGTTGATCTGTTGCGCTTGTGCGTTGTCAAATCCAAACACACGTCGATGGAATACAAGTCAGATTACATTAGATCAACTAGGCAGTGGGAGGCACTGACGAAGTCCTGACAGCCTCGAGAAGACGTTACTTCAGCTGCAGAAGCAGCATAGTAATAAGAAGTGAGCTATTGCTTACCGGACATGATTTGGGCTAGCGAATGCTCGGCTATATTTAGTTTGCTCATGTAGGGCACGGTAGAGCTTTCCAGATCTCGAGCCTTGGATAGCTTAAACTTGAAGCTGTGAGGACTCACACACTATACGTCAAATGATGAGACCAAGTGTATTGTAAGACAAATGTATTATAAGACACTAGAATTAAACCAGTAAAAATTAAATGGAAAAAGTGTACCTTTTAAGGTTCTTCACTAACAATTATTTCACAGCAGCATGCAGATATGCTCTTCAGTTTCAGCGTTTATAAGCACGCGGCCGAAAACACAGGCAATACGGCTCCCAACTGAGTTGAAGCTAATAACTTTTAACGTGTATGAAGGTAAACACAACGAGCCAGAGCTTGGGCAATGTACTGCTTATTGTGGTTCAGTTGCACGCAGCTGCTTACGAAGGAAAAAGGCAAACTAGTTCTGTGAAGCAACAACGCTGTTGGTGTTGGCATTTCATTACAAGCTCCACAGCAGCAGGAATGCATAATTTTATAAGATAGACGGAGCGTGAGATTTAAGCATACGAGAATCCATATTAAATAGCAGAGATCCATGTAGCCGACACTTCCAAGTTAGGGGAATTCCGGGAACGCTGAAAATACTTTTAATTTTGTTCCAACTCTCAGGGCATTTTTTTGTCGAGCACACTTGCCTCTTAGAGTAACTGCGGCGTGTAAGCCGGTAAAATTGTAATGAAATTCACGAGCTGAGGAAAAGGCTAAGTTCGGATCCGGCGGTCGCAGTCCGGCTCAGCGGACACGCTTAGCCAATTTTCAAATGAAGCAATGCAGCCCCTGCTCCTCCGGTCACGCTCTTGCTTCTTTCTTTGGGCAAAAAGCGATGATTTCCGTAGCATGTAACATTACGTTTTCCCACGTTTAGATTAGGCGTTTACTTATACAATGCAAGTAACATTAATATTTTTCGAAGTTTATTTTCACGCAGTTAGGTTATTAAATTATTTTTTGCATCTATAAGGAAATCATGCCAAATTTAGCCATAAGCCTGGATGTTATTTTTTAGTTAAAAGGTTTGAAGCCTTTATGTGTAATCGTGTTATTTGGTCTCATTTAGAACGGAATAATAAACCAGCAGTTATTTGCTCCCGCTTCAAGGTCAGATGACTAATTTTATTTGTGCTTCTGCTGTGAAATTAAGCTCGACAGGTACAATATCGTTAGATGTGCGTTGTGTCTTCTGTCAGTGCTGTTTTTATTCCCCTTAATATACTTTACTGTTACGTAAGGTGAAGATGCCTGCATCATACGAATTCAAAAATACTTCCTGAAAACTTTTCACCGAGAAGATTTCATTGAGCAAGTTCTGGTAGCATTGATACAACGCGTCACGTAGGGCGCGCCCGCACACGTTGATTGTGTTGTCTCAAATCCCTGACATGATATCATTTGTTAATTTAAGACCTAAATATTTTCTCTAAGATATTTGTTTACTTATTAACAAATATATTTTTCGGAGGCGCTGTTCAATGAGTGCTCGAATTTTTATGTACAAATACATTTTCTTATCGGAAATATTTATTTACACATACACAAGTAAGCTTTTCAGAAACGTACTTCGATAAGTGCTCCAGTTTTATGTCAACAAAACTGCTAACAATCATCTCATTTAAACACATCATTTCAATCTGGCTTGAATAAAATTTTAAACTAAAATTTTCATTTATATCACCTTTCAATTAGTTGAGTGCACACTTCAACTCTTTTTACCAAGAAAAAGTGTGCTCTGACGCTCAACCAACAAGCAGAAGTGGCGACGGCAAGGGAGACTCCAACAAGCGAAGTCCGAACTGAGACGAGGGAGGAAATCACAAGCAGCGATCATTGCCGAGAGGAAAACGCTCCGGATAATCGGCGGGAAAATCTATGGCAAGTCTCGGCATAAATTTCGTGAGGCTTTCATATTAGAGGCAGCAACTACCGAGCCTGATGGTGGCCCGAGCGCGGCAAAGCTCTGCCGGAATACAAGGGCCCCTCAAGCAGCGGAGGCGGGCGTGACGAACGGAGAGGGAATCAAACGAGAAACGAAAAAGTGATGCGAGCGGCGTGACGTGAAAACGGACTGAGGGGTTCTTCGAGGCATGGTCTTTTGAAGAGAGGAAGAAATGCGCTGGTGAGGCTAAGTAGATTTTCATTACAGCTGCTGGTATGGGGACGTAAGTGTGTCTGAACGACTGGAAAGGAGAATCCAAAGATGAAGGAAGCAAGAGGTGCAGGACCGTAGGAGATGGGAAGTAGCTCACGAGGTAAAAATTGGTGCAGATAAAAGACGTAGAGTAAATTAGATGGCAAAAACTGGAGGAGATGAAAAAAGGGGAGTAAGTAAGATGTCAAAAACTGGTAAAACGGAAGGAAAGAAGTAGCTCAGGAAACAAATCACTGTTGGAGTGGCAAAGAAGGATGAAAGTCAGGAGGTAAAGTACTAGGGGAGAAGGAAGGAGGAAGTACGTCACGAAAAAAATGATTGGTTGAGGGGGAGAGGAAGAAGTATGTATGTAGAGCGGAAGAATATCCCGAAGGAATTCGTCACTGAAAACAACAGGCTGACTCAGGTTCAAGAATGTGATTTTGCATGCTTTTGTGATACCGCATGCAGAAATATATTTGTTTGATAGCATGACAATTACGATGTCACTAGAACTGAAATAGTGGATATAAGTGCAGAAATAATCAGGATAACGTAAATAGAGAGCAAAATGAACGAAAGCTCAACGTGAAAAAGACATACGAACGGCCGGGAAACGCATGTTTAAACGCAATCGGAAAACTAATTGAACAAAAATTACAAAAATGAATGAATGATTTAGGCTTCGACATTAGCGTGAAGGTCAGTAGAATTTGTAAATGACTCAAAACAAATAGCATCAAATGCATTGTGACTTGCTGATGAAATTAGATTTTTCATTGCTCTAACATAGGTAAATTTGATATTCCCATGTCATGTCTATGCTATGGTTCAACACAGGCACGATAAATGAAGAATGATGCATTGGGTAGGATAGGACGGTTATTGGTTGCTGTAACATGTGGCTGTACTTCTATACAAACGTCGACATGAAGAGAGACTGTGAGGATTTCCTCACAAAATTGGTGCACGTCTGCTAATCACATAAAGTAGCAACCTATAGTGACCTATTCGCAAGCTAGTCCGAGAGCGGTGGAGCTGAGAGGTCAGAATTGCCTTAGACTTGCTACCGTGCAGTCCTTCATTGCGCTCTACTACCGGTCGTAAGCCGCAGTTTCCGGTCAACGCTACCCTTGACGAAGGCGGAGCTGGACGTCGTTGCGTGGAGACAAACCGTGCTGGCTCAATTTTTCGGCGCTTAGCTCACCTAAGTTCTTCTCCTTATGCTTATCTTAAATTTTCATGAATGAATGGTTGAATGTGTGTGCTTAATGAATTCTTAAACCAGTCTCTACTAAACTTTGAGCTGGTCTTTCCATTTTCTTTGAAACCTTTAAATTAACCTTGAATTAACCTTAAAAAAATTGCATGCTTCTAACTTAACCTGGAAGAGGGGCTTTCTACTAGTGGGTTGAATTCCTCCCCACGTAGCCTTCCTTTTCACTTACTTTTCTTGCACTTACCGGTTCTTCCGGTGCCTCTCTTAATTAACTTCGCGCCTTAAAGTGAGAAGCACACTGGACGACCTAATAAGTTCAGGTGCGCTAATTTTTGCTATTTTGCCGCTTTATTACTGCTGTGCTACCCACTTGAAACTTAACGCCAGTCGTTGTGAAGAATTATGCTCATGTTCAATATTTTGTCCCCTCTACAGTATTAGCCGAGCCTGCGCGCGCCTTCTTGTCTTCCTTGTCTGTAACTGCGGTTCTTCCAAGCAATGTCTAACGGCGTCTTTTTATTGAAGGTGAATGATGAATTTCTCTATAGTCAACTTAATTAATACTGTGAACCAATTGCTAAATTGCCACCTTGTCGATACTTATTTGTATATTAATTATTATCTGGTTTCCATTTTGATCGTTCCACGTCGCTCTTTTTAACACGAACAGTAGCCTGGCGACGTCTGTTGTTGCCTTACCTGGAGCCTGGCGACGTCTGTTGTTGCCTTACCTGGAGCCTGGCGACGTCTGTTGTTGCCTTACCTGGAGCCTGGCGACGTCTGTTGTTGCCTTACCTGGAGCCTGGCGACGTCTGTTGTTGCCTTACCTGGAGCCTGGCGACGTCTGTTGTTGCCTTACCTGGAGCCTGGCGACGTCTGTTGTTGCCTTACCTGGAGCCTGGCGACGTCTGTTGTTGCCTTACCTGGAGCCTGGCGACGTCTGTTGTTGCCTTACCTGGAGCCTGGCGACGTCTGTTGTTGCCTTACCTGGAGCCTGGCGACGTCTGTTGTTGCCTTACCTGGAGCCTGGCGACGTCTGTTGTTGCCTTACCTGGAGCCTGGCGACGTCTGTTGTTGCCTTACCTGGAGCCTGGCGACGTCTGTTGTTGCCTTACCTGGAGCCTGGCGACGTCTGTTGTTGCCTTACCTGGAGCCTGGCGACGTCTGTTGTTGCCTTACCTGGAGCCTGGCGACGTCTGTTGTTGCCTTACCTGGAGCCTGGCGACGTCTGTTGTTGCCTTACCTGGAGCCTGGCGACGTCTGTTGTTGCCTTACCTGGAGCCTGGCGACGTCTGTTGTTGCCTTACCTGGAGCCTGGCGACGTCTGTTGTTGCCTTACCTGGAGCCTGGCGACGTCTGTTGTTGCCTTACCTGGAGCCTGGCGACGTCTGTTGTTGCCTTACCTGGAGCCTGGCGACGTCTGTTGTTGCCTTACCTGGAGCCTGGCGACGTCTGTTGTTGCCTTACCTGGAGCCTGGCGACGTCTGTTGTTGCCTTACCTGGAGCCTGGCGACGTCTGTTGTTGCCTTACCTGGAGCCTGGCGACGTCTGTTGTTGCCTTACCTGGAGCCTGGCGACGTCTGTTGTTGCCTTACCTGGAGCCTGGCGACGTCTGTTGTTGCCTTACCTGGAGCCTGGCGACGTCTGTTGTTGCCTTTCCTCGAACCGGGCGACCGTTCGTCAATTTATTTGAAGCAGTCGCTTATGCTGCTCCTTAACTTTAATGTATATTCCTAATTATGCGTAACCTTCTAGTTCGTCAAGATAAATTTATTCGTTGATGTTTTAGTCGTTCGTGTGTTCGCGTTGCTTGTCGTTCGTGTGTTCGCGTTGTAGTTCTTTGTTGCTCGTATCGAGAACCTTTATTCCTTATACGTTAAGATTAAATAAAATTTTGACTTAAACTTGATTATAAGTCACCTTAAAAGATTGTGTCGCGGACAAATTCTCGACAAGACAACAGTGGGAACAAAATTGGAGACAGAATACATGAATCAATAAGTCTATCGATGTAATGTTTTACTAGAAAACCGAAATGATCCGAAACCGTAGAATTAGAGGTAAAAAAGAAAATAGGGCAGGGGAGTAGAAAGCAAAAATAACATAGGACCGTTCAGATATGCGCCAGAAAGAACGGTGCAAATGGGAGTGGAACAGTAAAAAGTAATAGTGAACTAGGGCCGTTGATTTTTTCGCCAGTTGTAGAAAATGGAGCAGAGAATTAGATGGTATAATTAAAGTGGTATTAGAAAAGCTAGAAGAGATATGAGTAGTAAGAAGAACGATAAGACGCGTTCGGCGTAGATCGAATCGATTTGGCGCTCAGGAGAATAGCAGGTCAGTGAAAGCTTGATGTAATGTTCAAGACATCGAATGAATTTCCGTTGTTCCCGCTAACATGGCTCGTGCTCGGGCTTGAAATTAATCATATCACATCGACGGGCAAAGTATTCTAATTGCAATGACAAAAACGCAATAATTTTTGAGAAGAGTTTTTCACAGTTTTTCAAGGCAGGGAAACCTGAAGTTTGGTGAGTTGATTTGATTGAGGCCTGAAGAAGAGATGAGCCAGCTTAGAGAGACCTCATCAGTGGGCGTGATGAGGAGCGTGAGGGTCTGCCTCACTGCCGGATCACGGAACGCACGTCCACGGTTCCTGGTCAGCCCGCTCTTGAAATTTTAGAAATATGTACTCTTTCCATGGACTCGTGGCTACCGATGACCCTCGTTGCCACTTTTCACGTGGGTGGAATAAGTTTCAGTCCCAAATTTTAGAAAAATCGAGAGATTACCTGAACCCCTCTTGAAATTTTAGAAATACTCTTTCTATGGACTTGTGACCACCTTCACTTATGCCACTTTACACGTGGGTGTAAAGACTTTCAGTCACTTATTTTAGAAAAACGAGAGATCACCTAATGAATCAAGCACTCTTGAAGCTACACCAGAAGGAGTAACATCTCAATTTTTAATACCAAAAAATAGGCAAGACAGAGGGTTTTTGTAATATTTGGAACAGGAATTAAAAACTCATTTAATGTCAAACATCATTACACAAGAAAATACCTGAAACACAAGTTTTTTAGTTTTTCGAGTAATTACTTTTTCAAAAAACAGTTCTTGCGCCCAAAATTACCCTTAAAAGAGTAATGAATAAAACCATTCATTTATTCTATAATACAATCACGAAAAGAGCTTTGATTTCCCTTCATTTCGTTCGTTTATATTTTTAAGCCTAGTCAGCCAATCGGAGAGACTCGGTAGATTGTTGTGGCAGAACTATTCGTTATGAAACATGTATAAATAATTAAAAGTAGTCGAGATTATCAAAAGTGAACAAATTCTAAGTTCATTACACTAAGTGTGACATATATACCGTATGCGAAATCTAAACAAATTACGCCGTAATTTGAATGGATCACTTAAACAAAATTCTTCAAATCACCAGCACTGATAGCACTGAATGCGGCACGTTCAAGGTGCGGATACGACTGCCCAGGTCAGGTGCTACGCTGGAGCTGTAAAACTAATCGAAAGTTACGACGTCAGTTGAGCTCTTAGCAACGAGTGTCAGAGGAGGGAAGCAGAGTAAGCGACAAGTAAAAAGGCTTTAGGGTCACTACAATTTTGACATCTCAGAACGATGCTGTTTCGCAGCACGAATAGGAAACAATGATACTAAAATGAAGTTTTGAGATTTAAAAAACGGGTGTATGGGTTTCCATGCTTCATTATGCGAATTGAAAATGCAAAATGATTAGCTGGAGAGAAAACAATGAATTGAAAAGTACGCATGAGTTTGAATATTGACAGAAATGGTCTAGAATTGAATAAAAATTTTGCCCATCGTCAGAAGACCAAACAAAACCTCAGAAATCTCCGGTAATAATGAATACGTTTATAAAATTTTGGTGCTTAAGGATGAGCAAAATCGAATGCGTATGTAATAAAGAAAATGATGAAGGATTTAAAACAGCATGTATCATAGGATGTAATGAAGGATGTTTCAAAGATCTAATAAGGAATACTTTAAAAGCCGTAGTAGAGGATGAAACAAAGGGTGTGGCAAATGAGGCGAAGAAGAATGTAATAAAGGATGTAAAGAAAGACGTATATAAAGTAGTGCTTATAATCATCAGGTGCTTTGAAGCTTCAATAAGAACTCCATCTCTTATCCATATAGGATATTTAAGGCTACTTTGATGAACTTCTGTCTGAACAGAAATTGACAACATGTTAAGGCGCTACTGATGCCATAGTAATTATCGTTTATAAGGTTACTGGAAATTTTTTTTTATTTTAAACTGAGAAAGAAGCATTAGCTCGGCGCTGTACGCTGACAAACGCCAAGTAATGGTACGCATATTTGCTTTTTGTGACATTTATCGTGTGAGAACTAATGAAATGCAGTGCTTACAGTCGCTGTATCTTCGTTGTCTCTATGGAAAAAGTTTCCGCTTTAGTTTTACATGAGGAGCATCAACGACAGATTTGCTTTAAATCTGAAACGGTTGCAAATCAACCCAAACGCAGGATTCAAGAAGGCATTTGTTGTGGTCTTGGAATTTTTATCCATATCGCTGACGCGCATCAGCCAATGCAGGCAAAAATATCGCTTCCAAACGCCATGACTGCTAATCTACTTGAATTTATTTGCACGCGTAACAGTTATCACTGGAAGGTGCTATCAAAAATGAGTGTTTGAAGAGCCAGAGCTCTTATTACCCTCGTATCGCTGGTGCTGGGACGGAGTACAAGAGCCGAGTACTAATGTCTTGTAAAATGCGCCAGCTAACGCCTATAGCATTCGTGCCTGCAAGAGTTATGCGTTCATTTAAGTCTACGGATAATTTACGCCCGCCTCTACACAGCGGAGGGCCGCCGTTGCCTTTCGAAGCCAACTCTGCGATGGGACGCTCGATTTCCCAGCGAATTCTGGATAGCCAAAGACGCTTATGCTGATGCACAAATTAGGCGTTAATCAAACTTAAGTATACGTTATAAAAATCACTCAATAGGACTCAAAAACTTTTAAAGAACTAAACTAAATAAAGTTCGCCAAAAAATTTTGCGTGATTTTTCATCCAATTGAAACAAGAGACGATGATTTCAAACATTTGAATTATACACAATAATGTTGGATAATTTCATCTATGAGAGTGTACCTTTCACAGTTCATATAAGCAGAACCCTGCTCAAAAGTGGTCACAGACATGCGAGCGTGGCGTACTTTACAACTAATGCCAAGCTTTCAAAACCAATTTATAGAATAATCAGCAACAGTTAGTGGACAACAAGATCGAAATGGAGCTAGATTTCACTTTTTTAATTAACGAATCTTAAGGACTGCAGAATATGTATTTTACGCAGCAGAAACTTGAAGTCAATGTAGCACCTTGAACAATAAATTATTTGCTGATCTTTTCTAGTAAAACAATGTTAATTTATGTGGTATATTCTACATCACTGTAAGTTTATAAACTAGGACTTCATGATTTTACAACGATCGTCTTCGGGCTGAAAATATACTGAAAAATTTTGTCCGTCTTATATCGCGTTAAAAATTTGAAACAATTACGTGAAGTTGTTAAATTCTGAAATAATTATTTGTTGTATAAAAATTCAATTTCTCAATTAATTCTAAGTTGAGTATTTTTGTGAGGAGAGCGTGTGTAGGTTAAAATAATAAAAACTCTGATACATGATAAGAACCATCAGGTAACTGACATTCTTTTCAGCGACATTCCATGTCTTCAGCCATTATGAACATAATTCCGAAAGTTGTTCACTTCTAATTCACAGGGCAGCAAAGCATGCCCTGACTTGCTGTATGTCCACTACGGTGAATGGCGCCTCTCGCTCGATTTAGAGAGCTTTTATTAATTATTTTATTTAGTTTTTTAATTTATTTTAATTAATTTAAGCGAACTCTGCTCTACTTTTTTGATTGTATTAAATCCTTTGCTTGTGCTGCTGTTGTTTTCTCAAAGCCCCTCACTCTGACCATCCTGAAGTCATGGTTCGTCAAGCCCGCGGGTCAGAAGAACGGCGTTCGACTTCAGCAAAGGATTTAATAGAGTCAGAAAAGTAGAGCAGAGTTCGCTTATGTTTCTCGGGCGCGCCAAGCGAGCGAGAAGAGCGCACCTGGAGAGGGAGCTGGCAACCCGCACCCAACACTACGTCCAAACTTTCCTTAATTAAAACAACTTAGCCGCACTGACGACCGCTATCAATCTTACTGTAGTTAAGGCAAGTTTTGCTGCTGAGGGACGATCTCTGCACCGCTTTGTTGGCCTTTACTGAACCCATTATTCTCTATGAACTTCGCAGGAAATTCACTTGTTCATCGGCAATTTTTCGCCTACATGAGGTAACTCGGGGCATGTTTGGTCGTGTTAGGCTGCAGAATGCAGAACACTCGTTTGAATTGTAAATGAAAGATACTGTCCATTCTCGGCGTGTGCAGCAGCTTGTAAAAAATAATTTAGTTCTCACATATTAATCAACAGCTTCTCATAAAGACTAACGTTGAATTATAGTTTCCCACTGCACTTTTGCAACTGCATTTTCTGTTTATCACTGACTTCAATGAGGAACCTTAATGCTTGATATTCAGACCAGAAAACTATAAGATTACCACTCAGATTCAAACAAGTTTTCGTCAAGGGAAAGATGACTCGAAAATTAGCGTTACTAATATTCATTCCAGCTCTAAATTTGAGGTCTTGTTCTAGCTGTGTTAAAAAATCTTCTTGAGTAGTTGAGCAATTGGAAGTCTGAGTTGGATCATTATAAATTAACATGGAAAAATATGTATAGAGTGGAAAACCTTCCGTTATTGGTTGTACAATTTCACTATCGTTTTTGCATTTCTCGATTTCTTTAAACGGTAAATCAACAGCACAAGAAATGAGGAGAGTATTTGTTAGAACACGCAAGTGTAAAAAGCGGAGCACCACGATATTGATGCGCTGGATAATTCGTAGAAGAAAAATATAGGAGCTCTTTCACGTGCGATGACTGACTTGAATTTGTCATAAAAACATTGTGTGAATTTTATTTTTTGGGCGATTTAGTGGTGGTCCTAACACAAATTTCCTTTTCTCAGAAGGAAATCATTATCATGCCTATCAAATGATTGGCTAACCATTAGAAAAATTTCACGGGCTAAATAATTTAGGTCTCTCAGCTCTAACGAAACAGAGTTGTTCTATTGAATATCAACAGAAGAACAAAATCTCTTCTCATCGCAACCAGGGAAAAATTCAACCCGCCAAAAAAAGCTTATGAAGTACACCCTAGGACTTTTTGAAGTAACCGAGTAGTAAACGGACTGTATTATTAATTGAAACTCACAAATACAAATTGACCGTTCAAATGCTATGCAATTTTTCTCAATTTAAAAACAGCAGTTTAGACCTGAATTAATATGAATTAAAACAAATATAAACACAATTTAAGCTTTAAAATTCAATGGAATTTGTCTTAATTTTAACTTCGCTGAACTTCACTACAAACATAAATAGTATGAATGAAAAGTTTGCTAGCGATCGCCCGCGTTACTACTGATATGCCATATTTAAAGTGTTCATTTTTCAAGTCGTTCGAAGCTCTAAGTTCCTTAATGTGTGTTTGAGTTAATGCTCCAACAAACACATGTTAATTTAAGGTGCCTACGTACACGTAATGCGGAAAAAACGCAGCTTCCAGAAAAATAGCTGAAGTTAATTCAAATTTACGTATTATTCTGTCACTGATTCCAAATCTGCAACGGAAAACCTGAAGAAGACATTCCTTAGTCCATCTCTCGGTGTGTTGATTAGATGTCATGGATCTTTATATATTGCAATTGCTTCAAGTCGTGCTTTACTGAAACAAGAATAGGCATCAAGGTATCGAAGTATCTACGTTATTTTCTGCATACATAATTGCTGGTCTGCGATTCTTTCATGCGTTTAATTAGAAATGAATCAGAAGCTTTGGGCTGTGACTTCTCAGTTAGATGAAATAATTCTGAAATTTTAGCAATGGCCACCGATGTTTCTCGTATTTAGAATATTTAATTCCAAAGTCTAAGTCCCAACTGAAACGCTTCCATGAAGTTGTTTCTTTACAATGATCATAATTTGATGAATATAATTTTGCAGTAACAAATTTCTGTGCAATTATTCGAAATACATTGTCAATATTTTGCATTAGGTTCACAGATAATTTTAACGATTTTTTGATGCTGAAGCGGTGAGAAAGTGATGATTGTAAAAAATCTCATTTTCTTTGACCAGAAACATAACTCGATAACTCATTGAAAGTCAACGCATCATTTTTGATAGCGAATATCTCAGGTCATCCCACTCACTCAAACCTTGAGATTCACTTCAAATTAGCGCACAGCAAGGCCAAAAAAGCTCAGTCTCCGTCTCCACTCGCATTCAAGCATTCAATCTAGGAGTTAAAGTTTCGTATATACTGCCAGGAGACCGGGCGAGGCTCATTACCCTCACCACCTTCCCTCATCACGAGCACCATCACAACTATCGCCCTTTTTTCTACATCTATCTTGCGCCGATGAAAAAGAGCGTTTAATTGCTTCGATCACGGCGCATCGTGGGCACGCGGCTCTGAGCCTACCGTCCGGAGCTCAGAAGGCCCAAATTCCTGTACATTCTAGGCCTAGCGTGGTGGAATTTAGGCCCTAGCATTCCGCTGTGTGCAGCACGAGCAGCCCGCCATGTTTGCTGAGATGAGCGCAAAACTCCTTGCGATGGAAATCGCGTGAGCAAACGAGCGAATTTTCGGTGGTGGGCTCACCGTGACCTACTGGTGCTGTGGTGTCCAGCTAGTGCTGTGGTGTCCAGCTGGTGCTGTGGTGTCCAGCTGGTGCTGTGGTGTCCAGCTGGTGCTGTCATGTCCAGCTGGTGCTGTGGTGTCCAGCTAGTGCTGTGGTGTCCAGCTGGTGCTGTGGTGTCCAGCTGGTGCTGTCATGTCCAGCTGGTGCTGTGGTGTCCAGCTAGTGCTGTGGTGTCCAGCTGGTGCTGTGGTGTCCAGCTGGTTCTGTGGTGTCCAGCTAGTGCTGTGGTGTCCAGCTGGTGCTGTGGTGTCCAGCTGGTGCTGTCATGTCCAGCTGGTGCTGTGGTGTCCAGCTGGTGCTGTGGTGTCCAGCTGGTGCTGTGGTGTCCAGCTGGTGCTGTGGTGTCCAGCTGTTGCAGTGGAGTCCAGCTGGTGCTGTGGTGTCCAGCTGGTGCAGTGGTGTCCAGCTGGTGCTGTGGTGTCCAGCTGGTGCAGTGGTGTTCAGCTGGTGCTGTGGTGTCCAGCTGGTGCTGTGGTGTCCAGCTGGTGCTGTGGTGTCCAGCTGGTGCTGTGGTGTCCAGCTGGTGCTGTGGTGTCCAGCTGGTGCTGTGGTGTCCAGCTGGTGATGTGGTGTCCAGTTGGTGCTGTGGTGTCCAGCTGGTGCTGTGGTGTCCAGCTGGTGCTGTGGTGTCCAGCTGGTGCAGTGGTGTCCAGTTGGTGCTGTGGTGTCCAGCTGGTGCTGTGGTGTCCAGCTGGTGCTGTGGTGTCCAGCTGGTGCAGTGGTGTCCAGCAATTGGTGATACGGAGGTGACAGGGTTAAAATGAGTCGGGACATTTAATTTTGCTAGAGCTAAAACTCTGGCCTCACGACTGAAACCTAGCTCTCCACAAAGCTTTTTGCTGGGCTCTCTACTTTTCTACACCGATGGTGAATAACTAATTTAATTAATCCAAATAATTTGAATAATTTAAGTAGTTTAACTAATCAATTAATTAGCCCCTGCCGTATGAAAGTGTGACTTCTTCCCTAACCGAGCATTTACAGAAGAGAAAAGAGAGCGAGACCTTGCCTGGACCTGGATTGTGTCGAAATGGGCCCCACACAAGGCAAGTTCTCTACTTCGATCGGTGTCTGTCTTGACTACACTTCTTGGTTCCCTATTGACACATTTCCAGCACCCAGTCATCCTCTTACATCTCCCACGCACCCAAACCTCGGCTGCTGCACCCTCTGCTTCTCTTTTACATATTCCTAAGTTTAGGAATTACCGAACAAACAAGTGTTCGTTTTTCTTCCATTGAGCACCAAGACCACCTCATTAGTCATTCGTCCATCAAGTCTGACTGATCATTGACCTCAAGTTCTAGTTGAAGTGTTTCATAAGTACCATTCTATCAGATCTCGTCATTGTACAAAATGCCCGTCTTTTATCCTTTAAGTTTTTTATTCTAATCTTAATCTCTAAGTCTCAATGTCCTAAAAATTAAGGCGTTGAATTAATTCATTTCTCCGTTCTATTAAGTCTCTAAAAAATTGAAATTACCCTCATTTTAAATTCCTAACAAGTTTCTTTGCGTAGAAACCAACGAATGATTTGAATCATTGGCGAATTCGAATTACATGCTCTCCCATTTACGACTGAAAATGACTCACTCTGAGGTCCTATGACAATCATAACAGCATCCATTCCGCTACAACCAGCCTTGGCCACCCACCCACAGCTCTTTTTACGAGTACATTAGATCAGCCCCTGCAAAGTGGGACACCGAGCTCTTGCATGGACCCGGGGAGCTGCCCGAAGTACGTGGGCTCACTGAGGCGCATCAAAGCCCTGCTGTTTAATATCAGCCTTTAAAGACCTCCACAAAATTTGGCCTGTGCTACAACTTTTGGAAGAAACTCCTTGAAGAGTTTTGAAGGGTTTATTGGATATGTCCTAAAGTGCGGCCTCGGCATGTAAATATTGAAGTTCAAATTTGCAACAACTCAAATTTAACATGCTGTCAAACTTTCGTAAAATTCTGTTGACTGTACGAAGTCCAAACAATACGAGGCTTTCGTTTGATAAGTTCCAGCACAAGTCTCCCTTCTTTTCTTGCAAGGATTTTTCCTCCTACTGCTGGCGCGAGTATTTTCAACTGTGAAACGAAGCCGACACTCTGGATGAAAGTTCATTTCGTTCCCTTCGAGGTCCAAATCCCGAGCAAATAGATCGGGGTCATAGCGAGTCAAGGCGTTCTTTGCGATATTAACTTGATCTCAGGTGTCTGCTTAGATTATAATTAGGAAAAGGGAAAATCTGACGACAAGATTAATTTGAAAAATTGTGATCTAACTCATTGAAGAAATAGATATCTGGCCGTTTCTTGATCAAGGTCATTTTGAAAACTGTCACGGAGAATAGAAAATTATAGTTTGATGTTTTAATCCTGAAATAAAAACACCAGTCGTTCACTATTACGGAAAATTTATGGAAACAGAATGAATTGACACTGAATACGTATTCCACTCATCTTTTGTAACGAAGAAAAAATGGGATATGAGAAATTAACTTAACAAAATTGATGGGTCAGTATTGTTAGTATCAGTGCAGTTTTATTAATGAAGAAACTAATGTTTTTTTTGATCGGTACACTATTAATGACGAAGAAATTTATTGCGTAAGCGGTGCAGTATTATTGATAAAGAAACTGTTATTTTGTAATCGGTGCAATTTTATTGATGAAGAAACTGTCATTTTATTAGCGGTCTGATTGTATTAGTGAAGAAACTGTTATTTTTGTAAGCGGTGCAGTATTATTGATGAAGAAACTGTTATTTTGTAATCGGTGCAATTTTATTGATGATGAAATTCTCATTTTATTAGCGGTCTGATTTTATTAGTGAAGAAACTGTTATTTTGTAAGCAATGCAGTATTATCGATGAAGACACTATTGTTTTGTATACAGTGCAGTTTTTTATTGAGGTAATCATAATTATCTAAGCGGCAGCATATTGAACTTCGTGTTTCAGCCCCTACAAACTGACGACAAGGGAAATCCGCAGCTGAGTCCGAAATGCAGCTCTATGAATAATACACCTAATGATACCCGGTATTCCATATGACATATTGCCAATCATTACTGGAAACTCTTGTAAATAATCATAAATTTGTCATGAATGAGGTCAAATATTTAAAGAATGATATGATATTTCTCCTGCACTGTACGCACATACTCGTAGTCTGGAGTACCTCTACACTATCTCCGGTGGCCATAAGAGCTCTATTTGTTCCGGGGTTAAAATTCATCGCTATGTGAGAAACTTTCAGTTCAGTGTTTGTTTGATTATTTTTTATATATTTGTTTGATTTTCGCTTCATCCGTCTCTCTGTGGTGCTCATAAGGATGTTTAGTGACCGTATCTGTGATACGAGTTTCACCAGCGCACAAGTACAATAATGTTTTAATTAAGGGTACTATTAGAATGGATATATTTGTTTGTCATCCTCATCTGGAAAACTTATTAAAGGAGAATGTTGAATCCCGTCATTTATGACTTGGCGTGTGCACTACAAAGTTTAAAAATGATACTTTCCTAGTAAATTTGCTTCGTTATGTTGAGTTTTGTGTGAGCCGAGTAAGGGTTTTTAAACCTTGAGTTTCTAAGAGTGAGTTTTTAATTCATCCCACACTGAACATAAATGCTACAGCGTAGCTTCTGGATTCTCGTAAGAACAAAATCTTTTCATTGACAGATTTCGTAAAAGAATTTTCCTTATTTTTACAATTTATGAACTAAGTGCGGTTTTCCAGTAGATTTCTTCCCTCAAAAAAAAAGTCTTGATTATTTTTGATTCGCCACACATAGTTTTGAAGTCGCCGTAGAAAACGATGCACGTGAGATAATTATAAACTGGTAAGAATTTAATTTAAGGAAGGAAGCAGGGAGTTATAAAGTAAACTCTTTAATAAGCGTGCATAGATTGGTTCTGTGATTCATGAGCGGGGGTCCGGGAGTAGGTGGCAGAGGAGGGAGAAACTTTAATGGATGCAAATCAATTCCCGACTTGTGATTTACGGTAGAGCTGGCAGTGGAGGTTACAGGGGCATTCACTGTAGAGGCTGAGCTGTGAGAGGCGCAAAACCTGAAATCTGATTTAAATTTTACATTCATCAATGTATCACTGATACACTCTTACTTCTATATGAAACCAACAGTTTTAATTTTTAATTTCAGTGTTATAACCGTTCAATTTCACTGCTGTTACCATTAAATTTCAGAGTTATTACGATTTAATTAAAGTGTTTTTACCATTTAATTTCAGAATTATGACCATTAAATTTCACAGTTATTACCATTAAATTTCAGAGGTATTAAAATTTAGTTATATAGTTTTTACCATTTAATTTCAGAGTTATGATCTTTCAATTTCAGAGTTTGAATTTTGTGGTATTCTCTGTACATGTGATATGCACACTGACTTCTTCCACTGAGGCCATTTATTTTATTTGTAGTTTGACGTCATTTGCGGACACTTTTGCGTGAAAACTGAGCTAATTGGGGTAAAACTAAACACAGTGGACTTAAAGCTGTAATTTTTCCAGCTTCGTCGTGTAATACTTTGTAAAGAATAAAAGTGAAAGAAAATTAATGTATGTGCTAAAATATGTATTACATCAAAATTTCAGCAAATTGTAGCAGCTAGTAATGGCAGGCTCGAACATCTACGTAAAAATGAGGTACTTACAAATTCAATAAAAAGCAGAGATTGTATTCTCCTGCCAGTGAAACATTACTTGAGATTATTTGTTAAAATGAATAGATGAGTCACACATATTAAATTTTCATCACTTTTTACTTAAAACAAACGTTACAACAAACTTTGTACTGACAGAACTCCTCCAGGGGAGAGTTAAGAAATTATTTAAAAAGAGCTTTACGATTTAGTTTCCTCGGACAGCATTCATGAGCAGTTGCCAATTTAAGGCACGCAACTTCAATACTTTTAGCCACTTGAGGAGATAATTAACGATATTACTGATTTGCTCGACTCCTCACACAACTTACTGAGGTAGTCAAGAACTACTTCACAGCTTTCTCTCTTTTTTCAAGTCTTCATCTACCGAATAATTTTGCAATTTTTGATAAAAGAATTATTGAAAACAAAAATGATTTTGATGTAGAAAAGAAATCGAAGACTGAAATCCGCATCAATTTTCACATAAACTATACCTACTGTAAGACAGAGCCTGTACATATGTTCCCCACCTACACCTCGTAATCAATGAAGCGAAGCACGCATGGCTCCAAATATGTCCATAATTTCGTTTTTATCCAATAATATGGCGTGGCTGAAATTTTCACTGTTACAACAGCTCTTAGGGCTAAACAAAAAATAAATCAGCCACGCTGACAGTGATTCTATCAAAGGAAGCTCACTAACTTCCTCATGAAGAACTGAGACCAAGTTGAGAACATCCTGATAAACACCTGAAAGATAAGCAAATCCAACCTGTTCCTCTCTTGAATGGATTTTTTTCAGAACACAAGAACTTTTGAGAAAGTTTATGAAGTTTGAAACGAAACGTACGGTAAATGGCTGAAATTGCCGCTGTTATATCAGCTTCTGGGACTAAAAAAATAAAAATAATTCCGCCACGCTCACAGTGAATTTTGAGGCAAAACGTACGGTGAGTGAGGGACCTGTTAATTAATTCATCACCCTCATTGTTTTTCGTAGGATATGTGGAACACAACAAACTAATAATTTCAAAGTTTCCGGCTGAATTTGTTCAAGCCGTCGTCTGGCACGAATGTATCTTTTCCAATTCTTCTTGTAGTGCAAGCGCGTATCTAGAATACAAAATAAAATATATTAAAGTACAGTTTCTCGTAAGAATTATCTTTGGCGTTAAATGAGCGAAAAAAAAATTATGGCTGGACATCAAGATGGCAAATAGTTTTCTGAGGTTCTCACACGCTGAAAAATACTTCCATTACTTTTTGAATGAAGATTCTTCAAACATTTAAAAATTGGAAGACTGTTCAAGGTCAAAGAATTCACTACGTAACAATACAAAGTTGTTGCTTGGTTGGCTGGTTGGTCTGTCTCTCTGCCACGCTCAAAAGAATGCCTAATGACCGTATCTGTGATAGAAGTTTCGCCAGTGCGCAAGTACTTACAAGAATATTTTAATTGCTGGTGCTATTCGAATAAGTTTTTTTGTTTGTCTCCCACACCTGGAACATTTATTTAAAGAAAATATCGAATCCCGTCATTTTTCAGGGGCACCGTGTATGAAAGTATGTAGTTTTCTATTTGAGACTGCTGATGAACAAGGGATAACCTATTCTTCCACAGCCCATTTCCTGTGTGCTCGTCAACCTTTTTACGAGTTTTCTCTGTTTCCCCGTTGTAGAACAGTGTGCATAAGATTGTGACGAGCAATTTATTCAATACACGTCTTATATGTCAGCTATTGAGCAATCGATATTTAAAGAGTCCTGTATGACCCAAACGCGTTCAAATGAAATGAGTCATATATATATAATGTTAGGAGTGAAAAGGTTTATCTTCCCGCTAATACTACATAGAGGTAACCGTCACTTTTCAAGCAGAAGATTTGTAGCCTTAGAAACTTTCTTTTACCTTGAGTTCTTATAAATAACGCTCTTTCGTCTTGAGCTCTTGAAAGGAAACTCTTAGCTCTCATGAATAAAACGTTCATTAATCGTATAGGATATAAAACAAGAAACTCCAATAGGCTGATGTTAATGGCATTGCCTTATAGGAATCCAAGCATTCGTTCTAATTGGGACGCACTCTCTTCTTAATGGCAGCCCTTTGCAATTACGTTGCCGTTGTAATTAATATTCATTTATGCAACAGCCTGCCCAAAATTCCAATTTCAAATTCCTCGGAAATGCATAAGACTGCAAAGAAGGCTAGGACGACCGCCTCAGGAAAGAAGCAGATGTTGCATGACGTATGGCTTCAGCAACGAGCCAACGGCTTCGGCAAGCACCACAAGAAGCCCTTGTATTACCATAATGTTGCTCGCAAACCTCCGCCCAAACCTCGTCGTCACTCCGCGCGCCGGGGTGAGGGCTCGGATCCATGCAGGTGTGCACCTGGAAAGGAGAAAAAACACGCAGTGTTAATCCTAAAAGTCCACAAATTAGAATGTTTTTTTTTTTGCGCTTGAATGGGAAATTTTCGGACGCTGTCCCATCTTTGAAACATTTGGTGCTCTTTGATGCAGATTTTGGTGTATGTTGTGCCGCAACCTATGAACTCAATTGTAGCGGGGTGGAATGTGTTCTTGAAGCGTATCTGCTACTGTAAAAAGCATTATCCTTCCTGACCACATTAACTGAGGGAACAGGGGAAACTTTTAGTGTGTTATAATTTTTCTGGCCTAGGGGGTGTTAACAAATTTCAATAGATCAGGTGAATGATGAAGGATTTGATTGACCAGATCATTAGTTGCAACTAAAATACATAAATTACTTTGAAACCGTTGATGATATCAAAAATATATTGAATATGTGATCTTTGCTATATTAAGCTCAGCTAAATTTCACTCAAAACGTATTTGCTATTTTCAATGGTGGGTGTCAGAAAAGATAATGGTGCTTTTTTACTGTGATGCGTTTTTAATTTTCAAGCAAGTCCCACACCTTTGAAAAGCAGAGCATGTAAAATACCGAGGGCTTTTAAACAAGATATTCTGTTGCAAACTCTTGCTTACACAATATCACTGATAGCACACAATATCATGATCTAGGTAACTCATGATCTAGATGACTCATGATCTGGGTGTCTCATAATCTAGGTGCCTCATGATCTAGGTGACTCATGGTCTAGGTAACTCATGAAAGTGAGCTAATTTTGTGACGGCTGGAAAAATAAAAACGAGTCTACCAGATACAATTTTTTTCAGCGATACAGTCCGGCGAGGCGGCGTCCATCCCCCGACGCAACAATGGTTTTGTCTCAGAGGGACAAAGACCTGGCGACTTCAGACGCGGCCGCCAAAAAGATCAGGCCATGAGCGCATCAAGAAGAGTTCTTCACTCTCATATTACAAATGGACAGGCTTTGTTGGCAGACCACCATAAAAAATCCTCGTGGAAAAAGAAATGAAGCGGAACTGGATGCCGAACTACGGTTTTCATAGCGAGCCATAGAAGGGTGAGTACCGACATGTCAACATTTCAATTCGTGAAAGTAACTCATATTTAAGGAATTTTTCAAGCTGGTATTGTAAGCAGAGCGAACAAAAAAGAACCATGGTCCTTTTTCATGAAACGACAGTGTTTGATTGTTGCCCACAAAAAAAAAAATAAATTATGCATCATATTATTAAAAAATACATCGTATTATTAAATTATACATCCTATTATTACGGTATACATCATATTATTAAATTATACATCACAGTATGAATTTATTCATCATATTATGAAGTTATTTATCACAGGATTAAATTATTCATCATATTATTAAATTATACAACATAGTATGAAATAATTCATCATATTATTAAATTATACAATATAGTATGAAATTTTTCATCATATTAAATTATGCATCATAGTATTAAATTAAACATCAAAAGATCACATCATATATATATTTATCACACGATGTCAGCCTGACCCCATGTAGCATCAACGGGTGAGAATCTTCGTATCGTCTTTTTTGCGAATCACTGATCCATGTATTGAATGTATACTGCATACATGAAAAGCGAACTGTATTATTTCATATGGACAAGAATTACCCATGAAGTGAACTAAAGTTATTGGCTAATGTTTAGCATCTACTGAAATTTTGTGCATGCTAATTTTTTTGTTTCAGTAAAAATGAACAAATATTTTAAATATTGAATATCTAATCTATTCTCTTTCAGCAAATTCAGTAAAATGAATGATACAGGCAGAGCTGTTGATGAGCTATATCTCATCGGCAAGGCAAAATCAAAGATTTTCAAGTTGTTGAAATAGCTGAAAAATGGGGTTCACAACACTCTGCATCGGTTATATGAACTCGAAACTTCCGAAATCGTCGTCAAAGTAGTCGCCTTCGAGCATCTTCCCGCCGTTATGTCATATGCGAGAAACATTTCAGTGTTTTGTCGTTACTGCTGCCGGAATGACTGAGTGCATAGAATACATTTAGCTCTCATTTCAGACTTCCACAGGAGAGCTTTCAGACGCCACTAGCCTGCCTACGTCATTCTATAAATTGTGGCTTCCAAAAGAAAGTTATTATTTAATATTAAGGTGCTGAAGGGAATAGATATTCTTAAATAAATGAATTCTGACTCCTGCCCGTACGGAAGCTAAAAAACCTTCGAAAAATAAGCCATTCACTTGCCAACAATAGAACCTACTCACTCGTCAAATGGTTTTATTTGATAAATAGTCACCCGTTTTATGTATTTTTCCCGTACACTACTGTTGTAGTATCCCGACGGTTTTAATAAGTTAGAGCGGAAAAATTTAGCTTCTCTCAACGCCTGATATGTAGCCAATGAATTTATACTTTTGCTTCATTCTGGAGTCGAACGCTTGTGCTTCCACCCACAGCTCTAACAAAAGAGTGAGGGAGAATATTCAAGATATGTTGCCATGTACAACAGAGAGTTTTCGAGGCGAGCCTAGAAAGAAACTCTAGGCTGCAGGGAGAAAATGAAGAAATTATTATCGTAGTGAAGATAAAGGTCCTAATAAATGTTGGGCGAAATATGTATTTTTTCTCCCAGAAATGAAAAGTATATTTATCATACCGTTGGTCCAAGGAGTTCACCCGTCATTATACTCTGCAAATGGGTTGCCATTCTAAAACACCAGAGAAAATTTCACTAAAGATGACGTAAGTGGCAGTTAAATTCATGTTACTTCGATCTTTTGAAATAATTTGAAATTCACTTTGCAGAAGTTTTTCGGTTTACTTCTTTTTTTTAGAAGGCGTTCACTAGATATTTTAACAAAAATGATTAATTTTAGTGGTGACTGCTTATTTCTGGTGATAAAAGTTGTGTTCAGAGGATAAATGTTTTAGGGCAGGGCTGCTCAACCTTTCAAATGTCGTGTACCCCTTGGCTTAATGGTGTATCTTCATGCACCCCCAGCACAGTTAAAGGTTTTAGGAACTATAAAAATACACTCGATGACTTATAATTATATATACTTATACGGTTGTATGTAAATATATATTGTGCATTTTAAGATAGGAAGTAAGTCAAATGTACCGATAGGGGTACATATACCCCAGGTTGAGAAGCCCTGTTCTAGATCTAGAATCACTTTCTTTTCCAAAGGTTACGTCCTATACTTCAACGGAAGAAAAGGAAGGAAAACATTCTCTGGTTCACGTGGAAACCTCATTCTAACAGTTTAAAACAAATTTAATTTAATGAATTCATTTGTAGTTTAGCTAAGATGGCGATGCCTTGATTATTAAAATCCCTTGTAATATAAATTAGCTGTGGTAAGGCAGCGAATTCGAGGCTCTCTCAGGTGCTCTGAATCACACTTTTTGTTAATCAATGCCCCTTTCATTACAAAACTTCTTTGGAACTACAAAAAATTTTAAATTACAAAAAATAATAATCTTTTCAGAGCCCATAAAAATTTCATATGCAACATTATGATTTTCGCTCAAAAAAACTGTTTATGCAAAATAACCTTTTCCTGTCGAAATTTTCTTTTCTAGTTAAAATTGACTGTGGTTCTTTTCTCTTCTAGCTGGTTTTCAAAATCCAATGAACTGTAATACATCTCATGTATCAAATTTTTTGATACATGCGATTTTTCTTTCTTTTCTTTTTTCTTCCATCATGACACCTGCCTCACGTCCAGCATGAGTTGTAGTACATCTCATGCATAAACTTTAGAAATAAACAATTTTCCTTTCTTTCCTTTCCTCTTTCATCATGACTCCTGCTTTGAGTCCAGCGCTGACGCGTCCTGGCTGGTGCGCGGCATGGTTCACGAGCTCATTTCAAGCGGGGCCCAGCAGCGGTCACTTTATTGAGGCCCGGCGCTCCACACTCCAGTGTTTATTAATAGTTTTACGAGCGAACAAGTGCTGTAATGCACTGCTCTCCCGACACGCTGACTGCGACAGCCGTCGTCGCAGCGCCGCAACATGCGCCGTGCGGCGGGTTTACACTTGCAAAACGCACACTGCAACAGCTTCTGCTTTCGCTCAATACTGAACGGGAAGGCCTTGACGACTCTTAAACTTAAATGTATTCAGACCTTACGCTATTATTGCTCAGCCAGCAGCAGTCATTAAGCACACCCTATTGGAATGATCTCTCGAAACAATGCAGCAGAATGTATACAACTTCTACTCAGGTCACGCTATTCTTAGAACTTCTTCCGTTTTTGTAGTGAATTGCGATCAGCTCTATTTTGTTGTTTGCATGACATTATGTTGTAATATTTAGCTTTTGTCTATGTTATAACACAACTTGAGCATATGAAGTGATGTATGACTCTAACGAACGTTTATTCACAGTTCACAAAAACTGCAACTGCCGTGAGGAAGTTGGCCAAAGTTTACTGAAATGATAGCATGTTCAGTAAATTATAGGCTTTTATCGTCCTAAAACTTGGGGAACACTAACCATTGTGCGCAACGGGCAAATGAAATTGGTTTTTAACGAGCTTTTCATTTCAAAGCTACAAACAGTACGTTTTATTTAGTTTTGATTTCAGAAAAATGTACAAAATTTAGATTCATTTAGAGTGAATTTCAATCCATTTCCTTCATCAAAGTCCTCGGATGAATAAAACATGTGATACCATTTAAAATGGTTTTCTTGACGCGATGTGATCATGAAACCTCCGCACTACAAGCAAGCTTTATGTCACAAAATAATTACGCACCCACTGTGACATTTTGGCTTCATGTTTTGATGTAAAGCGATACATGGCATTTCACATCGATATCATGCTCGTAACCTCATCAAATTTGGCATAACACTTAGACCGCAACGTGCGCCACCTGTAGCCACAGAGGGTATTTTCATGATGGTGCTGACCGACCAGTATAGTCAAAACTCAATTTTCATAAATACTCAATTAAAGTTATATGAAGACATGATGAAGCTAATGTTTGCTATTTTCAAAATTGCATGCTACAATTGGCTTTAAATTTGAGTTACATATTGTACTTCAGTTTAGCCAATCGTGGTCAGAGTGTTAAAGAAGGAGCCCTGAAGTCTGCAACGAGCCTGCGGGCGCTGCCCTGCTCCGAAATAGAACGGGTCGGATGCCAGATCGCCTTTTTTACGAAGATGCTTCAACAGATGAGACGTGATCAGTTACTCACTGGTGATCGCCTAGCTAAAATTTTACTTTTCTCCTCCAAATATTTGCTGCAAACCTTGAACACGGAATGTTCTTAGCTCTACATCGGTCTAACTTGCTCATTGTAGTTATGAAGGTTAAATATCGGAGCAATTGCATGTGTTTATTTCTTGCTGATGCTGTTGTCATGAATTACTTAAATACAAGGACACAAAATTGTTAGAGATTGAGACTCAGGAGGCTCAGTAGAAGAAAATTTGAATGCTTATCTCCTGCAGAAGCACAGAGACAATTAAATTTTCTCCCTTTAGCGCAAACGATTACCAATAATACATAAAAACTTTACCTAAGGACTTTCATATTCCTAAAAATTAACGGCCAGCAATACAGGATAATATTGAAAAAGGAAGGAAATAATGGAAAATAATATAAGGTGAGAAACGACAAAAATCTTCACTGGCGCTCATTATGTACTCAATTATTTTAAAATATAACCTTACCATGAACACTTCTAGACTTAGACACAATAAATTTCGCTCGACTGCTTTTGACCTCTTTTTACGATCGCTTTCTTCATCGTTACTTGCTCTTTCAAGGCTCGTGGCTATTACTACTAACCCCTTAAGTGATAGAAGCAGGAGGTATGAAATTCACACAAGATGTTCACTATTAATAAGGAGGTAGTCAGTTTTAAACTGTGGGATGTACGGGTAATTGCAGAGCTGCCTCTGCCACAGAGACGCACGGGGCCACGACCAGTTTCATCAAAGTTCAGTCACGTCGGCACAACCGTCGAGGAAGCTGAAATTCCTTTAATAAGACGAATTTACTGTGTTTGACCTGAGACTGGCGTAGCATAGCAATTCAGCAAACTTTTGTGCTGCCATTACTGAAGAGCAATTCATTTTCTATTGGTGGCTGCCATGGAAGGAGCCGCGAGATTGCTTCTTTCTCCACGCTGCTCGACTCATCATACTGAACGGGCTTCTGCTTTCGTGCAGTGAGAGAAAGACTTCTAATCAACCCATGACGGTTCCCTTGAAACCTATTCATTCTGTCAAGTTTCGACCTCATTCAATAGCCTTATTAACATTATAGAAGCGTCAGGATTGAATTTCATAGGGCATATACAATAAGATCAAGAACTTATGAGCTTGGATGACAGGCTTCGTTTGTAGTAATTTTGCTACAACTCGACTACGACGTTGCTCTACATATACGAGTAAAAAGACTTTTCTGAATGCAAGAACATTTGTGTGCGAGTAGTTCTCATTGAGATAATCTTGCATTTAATAGATAAGATAAGTCAGAATAAACGTCATGAAAGAGTACAAGCAGAACGAAGCGCAGATTAGTTCGCAGTTTAACCAGACCAGACAGGGACTTGATTGCCCTGGTGCTGTTATCCAGCGATCAGAAGTGTGCAGTCTTGGCCTTTTGCACTTTACTTTGCTTTTCTCTTCTATAAAGAAGATTTTGCCCCATGTTCTTTTACCTGGTTTTATAGCGAAAAACTTTTGTCCCGTCTTATTTATTCTTAATATTATGACCTAGTACTAAGACGACTCAGTCAATTAGATTTTAATTTTGGAGTGTTTGTTCAACGTGATGTCATTCGTGAGTTGATTGAGTAATTAAAAACATCATGAAATCTTTTGCATTTTATTAATTATCAATCTATAATATCCGTCGAGCTCATGTGCGTGCGTGTGCATGGGCGAATGCAGTTCAATCAATTTCTTAAGTTTTCGCAATTTACCGATTAGTTCATACACACTACTATATTACTAATTTTTGCAGTATTAACAAAAATTGGGACACTTCAGCTCAGCGAGTAAAATCAGTATTATTCAAGAGTAAGATTCGATTTATCATGAACATTTTTCTTTCCAATTCTCTTTTTCTCTTTCCCATAATTTCTGACTCGTGTTCTTCTCTTTTCGGTCTCCTCATTTTAGAAATTTTGAATAAACTGGAACATTTGTGAAACATTCTGAATGGCTTTAGCTTATTACATAAGAAAATTCAAGTAAAGCAGCAAAATCGCTGGGAAGCAGCATTTTAATGCGACTGTGATTGCTCTGTAACAATTCGAGAGTGAAAATGTCCAGAAAATAAAATCTTCATCTCCCCGACCAATGCTACTGGCTTCCTACATGCAGAGATTTAACAAGCAGATCTAAACGAAGAAAGGAACCGAGACGACAATCATCTTTAGAAAAGAAATCAATGAAAAGTTGAAAACGTAGCATTAAAGTAGTAGTTGAAAAGTAGTTAAAATAGCTAAAGAAGTAGTGGAAAAGATGTAGTAGCAGTAATAGTAGCAGTAATAGTAGAACAAAAGTAGTATTAACGCATTTTTATTAGAGTAGAAAGTCGCGGTGGTAAAACCGGCGTTCTGTGAGGTCGAGGTTCCGGGGCGCGGGGTGCAGCACCAGCGAGTGATCATATGATCAGGAAATGATGAGCACTTAATCGCCAGGTAATGAGACGCTTTCCTATCGGTCAAGTGCACGAGTTCTCTGGTTTATTAGATGAACGACCACCGCCGCCGGAAAATGTCTGTAGATTTTTGCTGGGCGTTTGTGCAGTGGGATATGTGAGGTCAGGATTACATGGGAACAGCGTTTAGTGAAATGGAGTCGTGTTTGTGTTAAACGAAATCAAGTCAATGAATATCTTTAGGAGCATACTTCATAAGAATCAAGCCCTGAATTGAAATAAAGTAAATTATTTTCGCAGTAAAGAAATCAATTTTATAAATAACAATAAAGTAATGAAGATAGTAACAAAGGAATTAAATATCCATCCTTTCGAAGCAGAACTGACCATTTTGCTTTTTGTGGAAACTTTATCGAGTGAGAGCGTTCAAAATGTGTGAAGATAATGTGTAACGTCAAAGGAGATAAAACCTATTATGAATTATAATTTATTCAAATTGATTTCAGTGAACAACAATGTCACTTCCAGATAGGCCACTTTTATTTACTGTAATATAAGCTGCAGCAGTCAATCTGGTATTTTCGAGAAGGCTGGGGAAGCCTGAAAATGCAGGATTGGCTGACGCACCCCGTATCTATTTAAGGGCTGTTTACATTGGGGGACATTTTGGCCGTGAGGCGCGACACGTGTATACGAGGTGCACCACTGAGGCTCATATTTGTGTGTGTATACGGAGTTCCCTATTTGCTATGATCGAATTCGTGAGACGCGACACTAAAGAGCCTCGCAACTACCGTGGCGAATAGAAAACTCCGTATATACACACAAAAATATAAGCCTCATTGGTGAGCCTCGTATACACGTGTCGCGCCTAACGGCCAAAATGTCCTCGAGTGTAAACGGCCCTTAACACATTTATGTTTTTTTGCGGTTTCTGACAGACGGAACTTGAGAAAGTGAAGTTTAGAATTTTCAAAACACTCTTGTACTTAAAATTGATCTCTGGATGAAAATGAAAACGATCAAAGGAGTTAAAACCGTCATAAAACAACCAATGAGACTTATAATACTTAGAAATTTGGAGGTCAGGAAATGACGATAGAGGACAACTCTGTGGGATCACTTTGATTTTTGAAAAATTATTAGAGAGTCGCTTCAAAATTTTCATGGAACTATCAAGTCGCAATTTCAGTTTGCTCTCCGGAAATGAACGAGCGTATTGAATTTTGTTGAAAAATCAGGTTAAGGACAGACTATTTTGAATCAATAAGAAAAATATACTGAAATTAATTTTGAAAGAACAAACTAATTTTGTGACTTGAAAATACCTAGAAAATCGTGATTCAAAGTTCAAACGATTCTCTACGAGTTTTTCATGAACGGAAATCCATTTTTCCATGAAGAACAATTTCAAAGAATTCAAAAAGAACGACCACATTTACCGACGAATATATCATAACGTTCGGAGCAGCCCATAGCTGATGACCATTTTACCATTTATATTACAAAATTTATACTACAAAATTTAAACTAGAACATTTATACGAGAATATTTACACTAGAACATCTATACTAGAAAATTTATATCAGAAAATTTATACTTGAACATTTATAGTAGAACATTTACACAAGAACATTTATGCTAGAATATTTATACTAGAACATTATGCCAGAACATTTATACTAGAGCATATATACCAATACATTTATACAAAAACATGTATACCAATACATTTACATAAGAACATTTATACTAGAAGACATATAATATTACATTTATACAAGAACATTTATACTAGAACAGGCCAAATTCCGGGCAAGTTGAATTATTCGAAGTTGAAGTGCAAAGCGCAGAGCGGGATTTGGCGTTTCAATGAAGGCTGAGCAGATTACAGGCGGGCGTGTCGGCAGGACACTGGCTGGGCGGAATAAATCAGAGCAGCTGTCTTCATCTCAGCTGGTGCAATAACATTGAGATGTATTGCGGCCTTGCTGTGCCTTCTGGCCTGCATTACAGCCCCAGTGCTGCACTTCCTGGCCTGCATTACAGCTCCAGTGCTGCACTTCCTGGCCTGCATTACAGCTCCAGTGCTGCATGTCCTGGCTTGCATTACAGCTCCAGTGCTGCACTTCCTGGCCTGCATTACAGCTCCAGTGCTGCACTTCCTGGCCTGCATTACAGCTCCAGTGCTGCACTTCCTGGCCGGCCTGCATTACAGCTCCAGTGCTGCACTTCCTGGCCAGCATTACAGCCCCAGTGCTGCACTTCCTGGCCTGCATTACAGCTCCAGTGCTGCACTTCCTGGCCTGCATTACAGCTCCAGTGCTGCACTTCCTGGCCTACATTACAGCTCCAGTGCTGCACTTCCTGGCCAGCATTACAGCCCCAGTGCTGCACTTCCTGGCCAGCATTACAGCTCCAGTGCTGCACTTCCTGGCCTGCATTACAGCTCCAGTGCTGCACTTCCTGGCCTGCATTACAGCTCCAGTGCTGCATGTCCTGGCTTGCATTACAGCTCCAGTGCTGCACTTCCTGGCCTGCATTACAGCTCCAGTGCTGCACTTCCTGGCCTGCATTACAGCTCCAGTGCTGCACTTCCTGGCCGGCCTGCATTACAGCTCCAGTGCTGCACTTCCTGGCCAGCATTACAGCCCCAGTGCTGCACTTCCTGGCCTGCATTACAGCTCCAGTGCTGCACTTCCTGGCCTGCATTACAGCTCCAGTGCTGCACTTCCTGGCCTACATTACAGCTCCAGTGCTGCACTTCCTGGCCAGCATTACAGCCCCAGTGCTGCACTTCCTGGCCAGCATTACAGCTCCAGTGCTGCACTTCCCAGCCTGAATTACAGCTCCAGTGCTCTGCTTCCTGGCCTTCATTACAGCTCTAGTGCTGCACGTCCTTGCCTGCATTACAGCTCTAGTGCTGCAGTTCTTAGCACGGGAATAATAATTTCAAATATTTTTTACATAACAAAAGCAAAATATAAGACCCTGAGTTGTTTTTGAATAGATTTTTTACTTGTAGAAATACATTTTCCCGCCACATTACTGCTCCCTTGACGTGAGCTATGCAGAGTTTTTTTTACAAACGGATAAGGTCCTCAACATTCTTTCATCTTAATGAGGCTATCCTTGATGTTAGGATGGATTAAGTGTTAAAACTATTTCTCAAAACAGTAGCCATTCTTCTAACTTAATCTACATTAGCAGCAGAAGCATTATCAGTAGTGCTAAAAGAAACATTTGTCATATGTGTATTTTCATTGCTATACGTGTTTGGTTCCATTTTAATAACAATAATTTATAAACTTCTTTGCCTAAGAGGAAGTGGATAAAGTATAAGCTCAGTAAATATAAGGTTTTTCCTCATAACTTACTCAACCTGCCTACAATAATCACCCAGAAGAGCTGCCTGTTGTGCCATGCAGTTACAGAAACGGGTCTCGAACCGATGCCTTTCCTGCCCAAAGAGTCGTGTCCTTTCCTGCTCCTCAGAGACGATCAATTTGTAATAATGGTCCAGTCGCAAGGGAATGACCATGAGCGGTGGCAGTACAGGTAAAACAGCAGCACAAGTGGAGAAGCAGAAACACAAGCAGCCGAACAAACAACAATGGCAGCCATAGAAGAGAAGCACCATTAGTGGCAGCAGCAGAACAATTATCACCATTATCAAGAGCAGCAATAACAACGCTACTAAGGACAACACTAGCACGGTGAATGCACTAGCAGTAGAACATCATCGCCATTAACAAGGCAGCAATAGCAACCCTACCCACAACAACACTAACACCAGCAGTTAAACATCACCACTAACAAGAGCAGCAATAGCGACACTACCAAGAACAACACCAGCACCATTACCAAGAACAGCAATAACAGCACTAATAAGAACAGCAATAGCAACACTACCAAGCACAACACCATTACCATTACTAAGAGCAGCAACAGCAACACTACCAACAACACCAACACCAGCAGTAGAACATCTCCACCATAACCAATAGCACTAACAACAACACTATCGAGAAAAGCACTCTCACCATTACCAAGAGCAGCAACAGCAACACCACCAACAACCCTAACACCAGCAGCAGACGACGCTACAGGCCGCCTCAGCGCGGCCCGGGCGGCCTCACGCTGCAATCAAAGCTCCTCAGTCGCTGCTCTCAAAGCAAAGCAGCTACGCCCTGGAATTTCATAATATAAATTCCTGAGGATGGACAAGAAAATATGGCCCAAGGAAGTTCTTTCTCCTCTCCAAAAGCGAGCTTGCTCTTTTTCAATGAGATATTACCGAGATCAGGGGCGCGTTACGGTCGCGGCAGCGGAGACCGAGAGCGGCCAACACCCGCGTATCTTCCTCGGCTCTTGAGGCAGAGTGTGAGCTTGTCGACAGTATTGGGAGAGTGCGAGATAGGATTGGGTGTTTCTGTTTTGTGAACTGTCGCATGATGATTGAATAATGATAATATACTGGAAATAGCGTTACTAGGAATCTGTGAAATGAAATAAAACATAAATTTTGCTCTCTGCTTAGAACATATTTCAAAACCTACCTAAATTAATATCAAAACAAGGATAAATTGTTTTATCATTATAAACGATCATGAAAAATATTTTTTAAAGTATATACGTTTAACTATGTTTATAAGAGCACCTAAGCACTTGAAGAAAAACATAAATTCAATTCGAGGGCCTTGAAAAATAATAAATGCATACATAGGAACGTTGGAATTATTAAGGAAGTAAACAAATTTTGTCTGCAGTTGAGAACGTATTACAGAAATAATATTATTTTTCCGTGTAACTGCCACCAGTGCTATGCAATGGAGCTCTGCAGGAAAAATATTTTTTTTTTTTTGGTAGAGCCAACAATATCGTTAATTATTAGATGCAGTACAATATAAAGGAACAGGACTGAAGAGAACAGGATAGCATATAATAAAAAGGATAAAACAGAATATAACAGAAAAAGGTGATATTAACAGGTCAAGTCGCCCACTATCAGCGCCTGATACTTAATCCCAGTGCTCGAACAGAAGCAGAGTGCAGTTTTTTTCATATACTTGGTATCGCAAACGTCGCTCATGATTACCTTAATTCAAATAAATTTGCTACAGTGATGAACTCCCTTCATTAACAGGCTCAATTGAATAATATTGCAGAGGTCTAAGCATCTCCATATACCAGCTTTGAAGTCCCTCTAAGCAATATCGCTCAAAGAAACAATTCTAAAAAACAATTTCTCACCCATTGGAAAAAAATCGATGAAACAATTTCTCACGTAGAAGAAAAAAAGTCGATGCATCAAACATCACTTGTCACGAGTTAAAATACAAAACGGTAATTCCGATACACGAGTTCATTACTTTGACTGCGGCGTGAGCCATATTTGGTCACTGAGGGAGTTTTCATTATGCGGCTTACAAACCATTAGCCACAAATTAAATTTTTAAAATACTTAATCAAAACTAAATGCAAACACGATCCAGTTAATGTTTGGTATTTTTAAAATTGCTTACCAGAATTCCCTTTAAGTTTGAATTGAATATTAAACTTCAGTTTTACCTGCCGCAGCCAAAGTGTTAACTTCAGTTTTCCGTCTTTACACAACCAACACCCAGCGCTCCACAGTCCCGTCTCCTCCCACTCCCCCTCGGCGCCGCCAGCAGGGCTCAGCTGGCGTGCGCCCCTCGCCTAATATACATGCAAATGCTCAGGCATTCTGATTATAATTGTACGGAAGGCGTTTACAAGACTTCTTAGGCCGCCAGAGGTCGCGACGTCCAAAAAATGATATCTGGTCTGACAACTCCGGCTGTCCAATTACAGGCCTCCGTCTTGTGGGCGACACGCTCGCAGCGAGCGCCGGGCACCAATCAGTGTCCGAAGGATTAACAATGTTTTTTTTTGTGTTGTTTTCATGATAATTTCTGTGACTTAACATGGGTTTTTTAATTCATTGTAGTTCCTAGAGTTTTTTTATTTTGCCAATAATATTTTTTTTGATGTTCCTTTCGTGGGTGCTAGGTTATGTGTCTGATTTGAGGGTTTATTTCACGAAGTGATGAAGAGTTAGAACAGACTTTGAAGGTGAGTATGATAGCCGAAAACTTGCGCATCAGAAAAATTGTACAAGCTTTTTCGATACGTTGACACGCAATAACGCGCGCTGTTCTGATTCTAATGGTTCCTATTCACGTCCAAAAGAAATTCATCACAAAAGATTATTTCCGAAAAACACACATATAATTCTTCAGCCTCATTTTTGGATCCAGTTCTAATAGGAAATGAATTTTACTACTAAGCTGTTCTGCAGAACATAAAAAATCCTAAACCCCGTCACAATCTTTTATTTGTTTCAACGGAGGAGCGAGATGATTTTACAGGGGCAAAATGCTGACGTTGAAGAGGTAGATACGACACATATCATCCCCGGCACCAATTAAATTAAAATCGTCTCCGTGACCAAGGCTGACTCCTTCAATCAGCGAGGCTGGCAGCGCCGGCGCAGAAGCGGGGCTTTGCAAAAATATTCACTTGACTGAAATGGATGCTTGCAGCGTAAATATCTAGGGGGAACCGAAGCAGTTTTATCCATCTACGAAGCAACCTTAACCGCCATCCAGAAACTGCAGCGACTTGCCTTCACACGAACGTTCCTTACACGAACGTAACTGGTGTTCGTTTCGTTACGACGTACACTAACGTTATTTATGGCGCTCTATTGCTCAAGTCTGCACAAAACTTGTTGTTTTAAGGACGAGCTACATTTCATCACTAGGACAGGTAATGTTTTACTTCTCTTTATGAGTACAGTTTTCCCCCTCACTTCTTTATTCTTGCTGGAGAACTACGTGTTAAACTAACCCCGTGTCCTCAGTTGTTTGGGCACGTAGAAAGCTGAGAAGATGATGGAAACCGAAAAAAGCTGGAGGTAACTTGCCAAAGAGAACTGTGAACAAGCTACCTCGTTCTTCTCTTTAGACTCGATGAAGATGAATGGGATTCCTAGAATAATTTCTGTTATATCCTTAGCGTTACTTGATGATAAAAGTCAATACCATCATGAAGAATTATTTCAAAGCGGTGAATGATTGAAGCGGATGTTATAGTGCTTGCTTAACATAACAACCGCCTCAAGTTGTGCCCCTTCCAAAATCAATTGCTGTTGTTTCAAAATACCACCACCGTGGCTGCTGCAGCACTCAAGCACACCAACATTGTCAAAGTTGGCCGCATCAGCGAGGCTTGAGCTGCCCTTGTCGCCTGATCTAATATATTCCGCAGCCGCCTCAAAAAACCCATGATGAAGAGCTTAAAAGTTCACGCAAAATGCCTGGCGTTATTGAATCTGGTCAGGACAGACCCAAAAACAAGGAAAACACATCTTTATAAATTGAGGGAAGACAAGGCCTTTTTTGAACGTGTGGAGGGAGCTAAGAAAGAAAGAGTCGTTCAGGGTTCCACGTTAACCACCGTTTCCATTCAAACGTATCTTCAACTGAATGCAATTTGGTTCACCTAAAAGATCACTAAGCGACAGTTTCCGTCAGGAAGGGAGTGAGAAAATTTATTTGCAAAGCTAAAATCATTCGAGGGAAAAGATCGTTAAAAAATAAATTCTATTCAAAAGAATTGTGCAAAGTAAGTATATGTTAAAAAAATAAATACACGGCTAGTAGCCAATGGTGAAGCACGTCACTTATGTTGAGGAAATGTTCATAGCAATAAAGATATTTTTGAACAACTCAGTACTCTCATCTACTAGAAAATTTACTGGCGTAGTACAGGAATAAATTTTCAGACTTCTCAGTTCACCGACTCACAAGATCAAGCTGTTGGCGACTTGGGAATTTTAAAACACGACATCCTTGAATATTTCTAGTTCTCTATTTCACCCGCGCAACCAGCTCGCTACTGCCAGCATACACGCTCGCTTGGCTGTAACGGAACAAAACACCGATCAGATCCCTCATTATATTTTATACGTAGAACAGAATAACTCACGATATTGCCTCAGTGAGGCGGAAGGATTACTTTATTAAGGAACTGACGTATACATTAGCATTCATGACGCTAAAGTGCTAACAGAGGAAAACCTAAAGCACATAAAGCTTGTATTAACATCACGTGTGGGTGAAAACCTAAAGCGTCCGTAAGCCCCAAAAACAGCCCACAGAATCTTCACCTCGCGCTGGCAGCGGCGGGCTTCCCTCATAATTCTATTCAATTTTGCGGAACATTATGGCCATATGGAGGCTCGCATGGGGAATTAGGCAGCAATTAGAGGCCGCAATCACGGCTAAGTTATGCCACAAGTTTAACGCTCTGAAAGATAGGGCCTTAAAGCTCCAAAAAATTGACTTAAGTGAGGTTATGTTACCAGCCTGAGCGAGTCGTTCCAGCTAACCCACTGCGTTGACTCAATGTCAGTCTGGGACCGCTCGAAATGCCGCATTGCACGAGTTATTGCTCTCCAAAATTAATATGAGGCTGAGTTATTGGAGCCATTTTCAAGGAACAAGGAATTTATTACGAAGATATCTACTTTACTGTGATTGCATTAATTAAAAATTGTTTGTTTCATGAATTTTGTATCACAAGCGGATGCCACTCTGTCTGTATTTACACACATATACTTTAAAACCGCTTTACTAAATATTCACTACGCGAAACCTTTTCAGTCATAAGTTTTCTACGGATGACTAGTTACCCATTTTGGTCGCCCCTCACATCTATGTTCCGTCTCACATCTATGCTCTGTCTCACATCTATGTTCCGTCTCACATCTATGTTCTGTCTCACATCTATGTTCCGTCTCACATCTATGTTCCGTCTCACATCTATGTTCCGTCTCACATCTATGTTCCGTCTCACATCTATGTTCCGTCTCACATCTATGTTCCGTCTCACATTTTTGTCCCATCTCACATCTTTATTCCGTCTCACATCTATGTTCCGTCTCCCATCTATGTTCCATATCACATCTTTGTTCCATCTCACATCTTTATTCCGTCTCACATCTATGTTCCGTCTCCCATCTATGTTCCATATCACATCTTTGTTCCATTTCACATCTTTATTCCGTCTCACATCTATGTTCCCTCTCACATCTATGTTCCGTCTCACATCTTTATTCCGTCTCACATCTTTATTCCGTCTCACATCTATGTTCCGTCTCACATCTTTATTCCGTCTCACATCTGTGTTCCATCTCACATCTTTGTTCCATCTCACATCTATGTTCCGTCTCACATCTATGTTCCGTCTCACATCTTTATTCCGTCTCACATCTTTATTCCGTATCACATCTATGTTCCGTCTCACATCTTTATTCCGTCTCACATCTATGTTCCATCTAACATCTTTGTTCCGTCTCACATCTATGCTCCGTCTCACATCTATGTTCCGTCTCACATCTATGTTCCACCTCACATCTATGTTCCGTCTCACATCTATGTTCCGTCTCACATTTTTATTCCGTCTCACATCTATGTTCCGTCTCACATCTATGTTCCGTCTCACATCTATGTTCCACCTCACATCTATGTTCCGTCTCACATCTTTATTCCGTCTCACATCTATGTTCCGTCTCACATCTTTATTCCGTCTCACATCTTTATTCCGTCTCACATCTATGTTCCATCTCACATCTTTGTTCCACCTCGCATCTATGTTCCGTCTCACATCTATTTTCCGTCTCATATTTTATTTCTTCAATATTATTTTCTCGTTCAGTTCATCTTTTATTTTTAACAGAATTATGAAGACCCCGTCCGTGTCAGTCTGAAAAAATCAAGCTAAAAGGCTCGAATTCATTCATGCCCTTTCACCAGCGTAGTTTTCTGCTTTGACTTGAAGTAACAAATGGCATTATACTTGAAAATGCTGCGAAATGCTGCCAATATTTGTGACCATTCACAGAGGAAATAAAGTTTAGAAAAATAAGGAAAATTAAGTTGCAATAAATGGTGTATGGTGGAAGTTCAGTTCATTAAACTTTGCCGTCAAATATTTGATGAAATAGCTAGCGTCAAGCTGTGAGAAATGGTTATCTTACCTTCAAATACCACAAACTACAATGTTTTCATGAGTGTTTCAAGAAGTACTTGGGTAATATATCACCAGTAAACTTTGACACGCACAGCTGCCAATGTAACCCCTCCAGAAGCCTTTTTTAAGGAAGTGCATCCCATTGATGCATCAGAAATTGATTATTTTTCTAAAATAATATCGCAAGAAATTTTTGAACACCTCACGGCGCTAGAACGTAGCGAACATTCGTGCGTCTTAAAGTATTAGCCTTTTGTATTTTGTGGTTATTTTGGGCTCATAGTTCGCTCATCATTTGCGTTTTTATGCTTGGATTTTTCAGCCTAAGTTCTTCGCGTCTGTTATATTTTTTCGGTATTGCTTGGATATTTTTGGACTTGGTTATCTGCAACAGTTATATTTTCCTCACTTTTGCTTAGACTTTTGGATTTATTTATTCGCACTAGCTGCATTTACTTCACTATTGCCTGGATATTATTGGCCTTTGTTATTCCTACAAGTTATATTTTCTTCACCGTTACTCGAAGATCTTCTAATTATCACAGTTATTCTGATAAGTTAGATTTCCCCGTTATGTTCTGATGCTTCTTGTGTTGCTCAAACTTATAAACTATGGAACCATGAATACCGATAACGTTACTGTTAGATCAAGATTATCTGTTTTCTCTCAGCCAGTATTATTATCGAGCCATTTTCTCTGGCTATACCACCTTTTTTTAATAATTATGCTGGGCTGTGTTCCAAAACGCATAATAGCAAAGAACACCGTCTTTGACGTGCAAATTCACAATACAATTTATTAAACAAAATCCAACTCATGTAACTGCTCGCATTGCAGTGCTATCAGGCTTTATCAAAATATGGCTATTTATAATGAAATTGAGACAGACTTATTATTGAAGTTCGGAATCCAATTGTTCACTTGAATAGTATTTAGCTCTGAGTTGAACTAACAAATTTTAACACTTGTATACGGTAATCACAAGGAAAAGACAGATAAAAGAACTTCGAACATCAAGCATGTGAAAACACTAAAGTAAATGAGAAGCAATCAATCAAAGCTGCCAAAAATTCGACTGGGTATACTGTATCTCCTAGTTAACATTGAACGCTCTGAAAATAGTCTTTCTAAAACGTAACACGATGACAGCAACAACAGTAAACATCTCCTTCTTGTAAATTCCATGACCATCTTTTTGACTATCTTCATCTATACAGACTGACGAGATCACTGCGCACCGTCTGCAGTATCCATAAATGGCAGCCTGGCAGGTGACTCGCTTTAGGAGAGACTCCATGCGGAGACTCGTAAGATCAAGAGGGCAATCGTTCGAGTCACCAAGTTCGTGAGCTTCAGTTCAGGCGAGCCATTAGGGGCAGTTAGTGAAGCCGTTCCAACTTCCGGCAACAAATGAGTCATCTGGTAAAAGATTCCGTTAAATATTGATCCTGAAATGAGTCCAATAAAGCAGCACGACCATCCAATACTTGGCATTCAAATCGAGGACTTCAAGTTTGGTCAGGAAGCCAAGTTAAGAAGTTAGAGCAACCTTGGCTGCAACTTACAAACTTGGTGACAGTTTTCGTGATTAGGTGCAGCAGCTGCTGCTCTGTGTGATGGAGAGGGGCGAGCCCTCGACTTTAAACTTGATGTGCTTAGAGGAACTCCGCTTAGTAGGCTGAGTAGGGCTTGATGTGCTTAGAGGATCTCCACTTAGTAGGCTGAGTAGGCCTTGATGTGCTTAGAGGACCTCCACTTAGTAGGCTGAGTAGGGCTTGATGTGCTTAGAGGACCTCCGCTTAGTAGGCTGAGTAGGACTTGATATGCTTAGAGGACCTCTGCTTTGTAGGCGGAGTAGGACTTGATGCGCTTAGAGGACCTCCGCTTTATAAGCTGAGTAAGCCTTGATGTGCTTAGAGGACCTCCGCTTAGTAGGCTGAGTAGGCCTTGATGTGCTTAGAAGACCTCCGCTTAGTAGGCTGAGTAGGACTTGATGCGCTTAGAGGACCTCCGCTTTATAAGCTGAGTAGGCCTTGATGTGCTTAGAGGACCTCCGCTTAGTAGGCTGAGTAGGCCTTGATGTGCTTAGAAGACCTCCGCTTAGTAGGCTGAGTAGGCCTTGATGTGCTTAGAGGACCTCCGCTTTGTAAGCTGAGTAGGACTTGATGCGTTTAGAGGACCTCCGCTTTGTGAGCTGAGTAGGACTTGATGTGCTTAGAGGACCTCCGCTAAGTAGGCTGAGTAGGACTTGATGTGCTCATCGCTTCCGTAGTCTTGGTTAACTCAGCAGTAGTTCTTATATGTTGCGTGTGGAACTAAATTTAATTTCATCTACTCACAATGAGATAGTATAGCGCTGTTGTTAGAGGAATTTTTATTAGTTATCATTCGTATTAACGGCCTATTGCTATTCATATTCCATCAATGTCGCAACGGGAAGTTTTTGATTTGAATTTTTTTATATACCCGGTCTAACTAACTTTTTCGCCGCTGCATTCATGTTTTTCGCCGCCCAAGTAATTAAATCGCTTAGACGGCGAAAAACATGCATCCTCCGGCGAAAAAGTTATACTGGGCTACTTAACTTTAAGATGAGCTATTGAGAGATTGTGAGGCGAACATTCACAAATATTTCAATAAAATTGCTTACTCACCTACTTCTTCTTTGTCTCGAATTACCCATGAAATATAAAATGCTTCTATTATAAGGTTTCGTTGTTTTATTGAATATCAGGAATTTTTACTAACGGAAATAAAAACTCGTCGGTAAATTAATTTTTAAAAGGGTAACCAGGTCAAAATGCATTTTAAATAGAAAAAGTGAGAGACAATAATACTGAAAATAGTACACCCTTTTAGAGTCTGACAGATGTTACACTTAATTGAACTTCAAATTAACTGAAAGAAGTATGAGACGTAAAACATGTCTCTCCCTACGAAAGTTCATGTCCATTTGTAACTTCCGTAGCGACAGCTGCCGACGCGCATGAATCAAATCCTTCTCTATTTATGAGTTTCAAGCAATCAATTATTCGTGTTTTTTGATAAAGTCTGAAATAACTCTGATGCTGGAAAAAATTCTCAAGGATTGATATTTTGCCGGGTGTATTTTAAATGTTGCTTCACGCTGCCTGTCAGTGCCAAAAAAAAACACTTGTCTGAAGACTTTAGATTGGAGCTCGTTGGCGATTTATCTTGTTTACAGGCGGCTTGGTGTTGTCAATGAGTCATTTCCTTCGCACGTTTGTGATTTTAATTTGGTAGGGATTGTAGTATAAAAACTATAATTCATTATTTTAGCATAATTCTAGCTATGACTATTAAATGCTTAGTTAGTTATACGGACTAGGTGAAATCTGGATCATCTAGGACTTTCATTCCATTTTAAGATAAGTTATAAAATATCAGTGAGGTAAACTTAGCCTTTCTCAAGGAGCACAATTACACTGTATTCATCGCAGAACATTTCAGATATTAATAAATTGTGGAACAAAAACATTATCTGCTGTTCAACCACATCACATCAGCTCATCACTCACGTTAAATAAAGTTAGCCTTCCTCAAAAATAGCAATTACACTGGATTTATCACAAAATATCTCATATATTTATAAATTGTGGAACAAAAACATTATATGTTGTCACCCACACCACAACAGCTCAGCACCCACCACATCTCCAGCACATGGTCTGTCCACAGACACACCAATCTTGCACGGAACGTTCCCTCAATCGCAACTTGTCCGAAAAATGGGCGGGCCTCCATGCATCCTGCCATAGTTGAAGACCAAGCCCTCATTGCCTCACAGCGTGCCCCCGTATCTGCTCGCCCATCACTCTAATTGTAACAAAGTTTCTATTCAAGCAAACACGATCTGCATAGACAAGCGGCGACTGACGCGCCTCAGCCCCGACCTCCGCTGGCCAGACTGACCCGGAATCGTGATCTAACGAAACAGTTGACTGAGGTCTTGTTGTGGACACTTGGCATCAAGGCCTTATAGCTTCTGCAGGACAGGTTATATCTTTGATTAGTAATTTATGAATATTAGGATAAGAGCTTATGAGTTAGGGATTAGTAGTTAAATAAAGAATGGTATCGGAAATAATCGTAGTTTAATTTCATATTTTATGTGAGTATGTTGGAACGTCATTGGAAACACGTGTGGACATAGTGACGTATTACAAGTTAGAACTCCCACACTTGAGCGTACGAGCCATGCTAAAAATTTGATGTTCTTTTAAGTTCATGGGCAAATTATAATCCTGCTAAAAGCACTAATAATTTAAATCATGTTCAGCATATCTCATCGCTGTGGGCAATCACACTCTAATATTTACAAAAAATAATCAGCAAAAATGCTTACAGTTCTCTTGGAACCCTACAATAAAAAGTGGCAAAAAACCGTTGGGATCCTGGATACAATACCAAGAGTGAAAATTTTAAAATTGAGGCAGGGCAGAAGACACTACTGGAGTGGACACACATTCGATACGATGATGGACTAAAGGTCGCAAGCTGCGATTTCAAGCTGAACAATTATTATACAAGCTGAGAGTACATTGTTTTAACTAGTGTGATTTTTTGAGCATACTGTCAGTGTGCTCTTTTATTATACCTATAATAATTTTCAATGATTGTGGGGATCATATAACTGAGCTCTTAAAAATTCTCCTGAGTTGTTGGAAATTCTTCTGAGTTGTTGGAAATTCTTCTGAGTTGTTGGAAATTCTTCTGAGTTGTTGGAAATTCTTCTGAGTTGTTGGAAATTCTTCTGAGTTGTTGGAAATTCTTCTGAGTTGTTGGAAATTCTTCTGAGTTGTTGGAAATTCTTCTGAGTTGTTGAAAATTCTTCTGAGTTGTTGGAAATTCTTCTGAGTTGTTGGAAATTCTTCTGAGTTGTTGGAAATTCTTCTGAGTTGTTGGAAATTCTCCTGAGCTGGTGGAAATTCTCCTGAGCTGTTGGAAATTCTCCTGAGCTGTTGGAAATTCCTATAGCTGTTGGAAATTCTCCTGAGCTGTTGGAAATTCTCCTGAGCTGTTGGAAATTCTTCTGAGCTGTTGGAAATTCTCCTGAGCTGTTGGAAATTCTCCAGAGCTGTTGGAAATTCTTCTGAGCTGTTGGAAATTCTCCTGAGCTGTTGGAAATTCTTCTGAGCTGTTGGAAATTCTCCTGAGCTGTTGGAAATTCTCCAGAGCTGACAGAAACTTTTTGTGTTGAAATTTGAGGGTTTCTAATAGCCCAAATATTGTAACTGAGTTGGGCGTACGTGTGAAGAATTTGAGTCGATACTTGGAGAATAAGGAAAATCTTCACAACCATCCATTTAAATATAGCGCTGCACTGACTTCGCGGTGGCGCATTGAATTTGACATAAACGAAGTCAACGTATGAGCTTGTTCCAACAATACATGTGTGTACACAGAACTCATAATTGCATTTTCAGAGCATGTAATTCTAATGTAAACATCAGAAAGAGGAGCTCAATAATCTTTATCTTCATGAAACTGTATTGAATTAGTCGTGCTATGCAGTTTCAGAAAGGAAAAGATTAGTCTCTGTCTCTCTTTCTCTGAGGAAACATTAGCAAGAGATCGAGATTCTGAACCTGCAGGTCACCCTTATCTTATCTGTACGAAAATAAAATCAAAATTTCAAAAAGGGACACTGAGAGACTTGGATTCATGTTAAGTACTCTCACAACTCCAAAATTTTCCCTGCACTTGCTCATCACAATCGCTACTCGCTTAGAAATTAACAGTTGACTGAAGAGCTGCTGAACCTCCTTGAGATTGAGCCGCTCGCTCATGATCGTGTCCAGCTCGCGCTGAGGAGGATCAGGCCTGTAAAATAATCACAGCCAAGTGGCAGCTGGCCGAGGGCATGTAGTGTTTACCAAGCCTGCACAAGACGTGATGAGCATGAATTTATAAGCATGAAATAACTGTAAATGTTGAATTAAAGTCATGGAATCCACTGTATATTTAGGAGGGTGTTATTTATTTAAGCTATTTATTATAGATTTAGGTATTATTTTCAGCTCCGCCTGGTTCATTCTACTCTCATTCTACAATCGTCTGCTTGCTTTCATATCTTCCTCATTAATAACATGCTTCTCTGATGTACGAATCCTACGCATCAGTCATTTATGAATTCAACTTTATTGCCTCATTCAGTAAATAATTCAGTTGACTTTCTATTGTATCTTCTTCTACAACGATATATTTACTCATTGTAGTCTAACAATATTTTCTTATCGTATTATGTGCATTATCATGCGCTTGTATGCTGATATGGTTTCTTAAAACCTGGCCTTGTCAGCGAACATGTTATAGAATGTGAATATTTTAACTAAAATGATCGACTGCGTGTTGTTACATCGAGTGCTCTCACAAAACAAAATTAGCTCTTTGCATCATCTAAAAAATTTTAGGTGAAAATTTTTACGAAGTTATCATAGAGTTTCACTATAATGAGTAAAAATTCTTTCAAAATAATTTTTTTAGTTCATCAAAGACATTCAATATCTGAAATGTCACTAACTTGGCTATAAAAGGATGCAAATTGTCTACTTTGTATTTTCTAATGCGATGTTCATTTCCACGGTCTCCTTCAATTCTGTTAAACTCTGTGCCATTAACTTTATTATTACTGTTTTTTTTAAATAGCACCTAAAACTCATCCAGCTCCCTTGAAAAGATTTTAATCACAAAAGTCGTGTCAAATTCAGCAAACATCATTCTTTAATCGAGACTTCTTATAAAATAGCCATTATAAAATAGCCTTCTAATAAAATAATCATCACCTCAATATCGTCGGACATTTGTGTAGATAACTCAACGACTAACAACTTGCAAATCACTCCATCTCTTCCTAGGGCTTCGTTTCAGAACGCAATTTGGTGAGTTGCCATTTTACCATACCTGACTTTTATCGGAACTGGGAGTGATGACGCCAACATTTTCGTGGGAGAGCTGCTATCAGAATTTATGGCGTTGCATTCATCACCCTAAAGCTTCCTGCTGGTCATCAGGATAAAGAAGCGAAGTTAAGAATGTTCAGCATGTTTCATTTGTCTTTTCATCAAGTTGTAGCCACCAGATGTTTCTAGGAGATGAAGGCCTGAGAATACTTTTCTCAATAAGCAGAGACCGTTAGGAGGTCTTGCCTTGCTCATATCACGGAGCTACGAGTTGCCTGAAGTTAGATTAACGCCCACGAATTAACATAGATATTGTGGCGATGCTGTGCTAGTAATCCATGCTAATGTTATTGCAGGTTAGACGAGCAATATTAGTGGGTTTGCCGCTAGTTCTACTGCCCCAGAGGCTCTAATATCCCGCTGAGGAGCCGGCGAGCGCCGCAAGGGAGGGTGAGAGCAATTAGAGGGGTAAGAGGGGCGATTGAATTACTTTTTGCGAGCGAAAGGACATGCGGAAATGCTCTCAAACTTCCAAGATGGGCTTCAATTAAAAGAATGCAGAATAATCGAGGGTGATGAACAGTACTGCCCAAATTGGTTCATATCAAATATTGCCAAGCATAAACCACACGATAGTCCAGAAAATCACTATAACTTTGCTAAATTGCTGGTCTCATTATACCAGTAGTCTCTCATAAGACACACGTATTACACATGGCTCTACCCTGAAATTAACGCTGTGTTTTCGACACTTTAGATTGGCTGCTCGAACAGCATCCTTAATATTGTTCATGGAATAGATAAAGAGAACTCTGTTATCAATTACAATCGCAACTCAGGAGCTGTTTCAGATGCATTTGAAGCCAGTTTTTGTGAGCATGGAAGCAGCGGGACAGACCATACATTTTCAGCTCCAGTGCCGTCGGAAGCGAACGCCGCCGGAGGATAGCGCGCGTATTCGCGCCTCCAAATGAGAGCGATAGAGCAAAGTTTTGGGAGGAATTTTGTGCTGCGGACAGCCATCAAACGCAGCCGTTCGGAGGCGCGGGATCGTGCTGCAGGCGCCTCAACTTCGAGCGAACACCGTTTAGTTCTCTGTAATGTTTCTTAATTACAGGCAAGAAAACCGCTTCGACCCGCGCGATTAGCGCTCTTTAAAGCCTTTAAGAGACGTCTCATGCTGCCTTACATCTGCCAAACCATTTGCAACGCTGCCACTTTTGGCGGATTTTCTTACAAACTCAAAAGAAAGAAGCCGTTTTCATCTAATTGCTTGCTCAAGTGAGAAGCTTTAAGAGCGATTTGAAAGAAGAACGATATGCTTTCCAACCTTGAAAAGTATCTTTTAATGAAAGATGTTCGTTATTGAGGAATGGATTTAGTAGTTTTATCCAGCGCCTGCTCTTCTTTTCGTGCCTCATTAAGTAATAGCATAATTTATAGCCTAGCTTGGCATCTAAAAAAGTTGTAGCTCATGACGGTACATATTGGATAAGAAAGTAATTAAATTGCAAGGCATTCTCCAAGGTTGATTTGAAAAAGTTTTACCACAATCAGTGCTACTGAACAATTTTTCTGTTATTGAGGAACCTAAAATTCAGGCTTCCAACTATCACCACGGGCTGCTTTGAAATTGCGTAGATAGAAGATTAAACCTCTGTGACCGAGGCACTCAAGCTATTACTGCCCCGATGACATGGAGTACACAACATTCTTTTATGCACCGACTTACAGTACATGCAAAAGACACAAAAATGGGGAAGCACCGGTTGCCTACTGTGGATATTTTAATTAAGCAACGCTGACACAAAAGATGAGACAGTTTTTGAGAGGAGCCGAGTTGGGAGAGCAGGGGCAGGCCGCATGCCGTATGCACGGAAGTTAATTAGAGCTCCTGCGTCGCAACTTACAAGCTGTTGACGCTCCCTGCTGCAAACTTCGCCTTGTTTGCCTGGCTCCCTGTGCTTCGGACCACCACAATAACATAAGACCGAACCATCAGGCTAGAAGCCCCCGGAAAATTATCGTGACCAAGGTTTAGGTTATTCAACTTAGGGATCAAGAATTCCAATAATAATACACTTACGAAATTAATAACACAAAAACCCCTATGCCCAAAGCTTGAACATAACGTGACATTTAGAGAGCGCCTCAGATCTTGTGGTCAGATATTTATGTTTAGGAAGTGAGCTGCAGTCAGGAGGAGTGTAATAAATTAGTCAGGAGTTGTGGCAGGCTTACGAGTCTAAACTTAATACTCAACTTGTGGGTCTTGTTTTAGCTCGGTGTTGTCGCGAACACTCAGTGTGTACTGCTGCACTTGCGATATATTTTGCATAGCAAGTGCTTGAAGTGGAGCAAAACAAGAAGAGTTGCTGTAAACTAAATCTTTATTATTCCGTGCGCTAGAATAACTGAATACTCACGAACCTGCATATGCGAAATCTATTCCGAGTGCTGACCATTCTAGTGGAGTTGGAGTTTCCCTGCTTACGGGATTGTCATTTGTGAGAGAGTCCAGGACTGAGAATGATCAGGTTACAGGTCAGTTGGTTCCTTGTAAGTGACAGCGTGGTAGGCGGGACACTGAATGACCGTGGCTCTTCCTTGTCGGAATTGCACGCGCGATCTCTCTCGCTTGCATAATTCCTGGCCATGATCACGAGTAAGAACACGGGCTTTGACCTGTGTTTATTTCCAGTGGAAATTTTCAGTGATATTTCTTGTGAGTATAAAACGTATGGTAAAGTTTGATTACACGTGTGTAATGATAATCCATTAAACTACCTTCACGTTTTAGATGTTAAAATTTCAGTTCAGTATTAGAGATACTGGTTACGACAAAATGCTTACATTTTCTTACGAGTATTTCTCTCATGAAAAATTTTCAAATGCTAGAACTACAGTTTAGTAGTATGTACGTAAACTGTTTTGTGGTATGCATTTTTAATGCGGAAATGTCGGTGGTGGTCGGGCAATAGTTTCAACATTTGTCCATTAACCCTTTCGTAGTGACTGAGACATATATGTACCAATAGTCAAAGGTCCATGATTACAAATGGGACAAATATGTCCCAATTTTAAAGTAATACAATTGAAAAAAGGTAAGCTGATGTGCTTGCTAGCAGGAGCTTATTTGAGAACTCAAAATAAAAGTGTTCATGCCAACCGTTCTTAAACTCGAACGAGCCAACTTAGACTTACGCTCGTTCATGAATGACATTGAATAAAACATATGTGTGGGCTAAAATCCGTTGACATGCTGAATTTAAGACATGCATTAAATCAAGGCTGGTAAAATCATAGGAATGAGAATGCAGGGACTTTAGAAAAAAATACTGCTTTATGATTATAACAGAATTTGATCTCGCGTGGCCACTTCATTGCTGTTGTGTAGGTAGGAAAAATACTGCTCTATGGTTATAACAGAATTTGATCTCACGTGGCCACTTCATTGCTGTTGTGGAGGTATTACGATATTGATAAATATTTCAGTTTCTAAATTGTTTTTTTTAGCCATAAATTTTCATTGTAATACATTCTATCACTTATAACGGAATAAGGAACTGAAGTAGAAAGCTGCAAGAAATCTTTTTCTAGTTCCCAGATAATATTAAATCTAGAGTTAGAAAACTTGTAAGCTTTTTATTCCCCAATTCGGGGTTGGCAACTTGGAATCGAGATTAAGAATAACGGAAGAAATAATAAGAGTAAGATTAAAGACTGAAACATTTTGCAGTGATCATTTGTATTTAAAATCATGATTAGGATTAAATGTAAAAATGATAACAGATAGACTCATTAGCAAAATGTTTCAGATATTGATTTCAGTTTCTATATTATATATACGTACGTGAACATGGCTCCCTCCACTTCACTACAGAACAAAGACTCCACCACGAATCACACTACAAAGACTCCACCCTATGCCACAGAACAAAGATTCCACCCACTGACGCAGACTTTCCTCTCCACCACAAAACAAAGTCTGTACGCTGCGCCACAGAACAAAGACTCCACCATGCACCACAAAACAAAGTCTGTACGCTGCGCCACAGAACAAAGACTCCACCATGCACCACAAAAAAAGACTCCACCATGCACCACAGAACAAAGACTCCACCATGCACCACAGAACAAAAACTCCACTATGCACCACAGAACAAAGACTCCACCATGCGCCACAAAACAAAGACTCCACTATACGCCATAGAACAAAGACTACACTATGCGCCACAGAATAAAGACTTCACCATGCGCCACAGAATAAAGACCCCACTCCGCGCCACAGAACAAAGACTCCACCATGCGCCACAGAATAAAGACCCCACTCCGCGCCACAGAACAAAGACCGCACTCCGCGCCACGGAACAAATACCACCAGCCCCAAAGACAGCACCACAGACTCGAGGACGGAGCGCTCAGGTGGCGTTGGCTAAGCGCATGCAGATTGTGTGTCGCCGGCACCTACTTCGCGCGGCCCTGGTGAGGCTGCTGCTGCTCTCGTATGGTCGATCAACCCTCACAATTAATTCTGCGTCTCTCTTTCACAATCCACTCTTACAGTTCTGCTTCTTTCCCTCACAATCCACCCTCACAATTCTGCGTTTTTATTTCACAATCCACTCTCACAATTCTGCGTTTCTATTTCACAATCCACTATCACAATTCTGCTTCTCTCTTTCACAATCCACTCTCACAATTCTGCTTCTCTCTTCCACAATCCACTCTCACATTTGAGCTTCTTTCTCACACTCAACTAGCAAAAAGATCTTTGAATTTATCTTCTGTGATTGAGGATGTGCAGGTCACTTCTGTGTGAATGCCCTAAAAATTCGCTTCTTGTGATTACACCTTAAGTAAATGTTTCAGCTGTTATCCTCATTGCTTCCTCCCCTTAAGAAGAAACAAAAGAAAAACTAACCAAATGAGATGAGCAATGCTAATAAGTGTAAATCAAATGCGATCGAACAATTGGAAGAACACACTATGAAAATGTGGCCCGCAGTAATATTTATTAACTTATCCTATATTCAAGTTCATCAGAAAACGTGACTGTGAGAAAGAAATAAAAACTGATCACTTTGCAGCTACAAGAAAGTCGAACACGATCATTTAGACATGAAAGAATCTAAAATTACGTTGATATGCGAGGCGGTAAGGTTGCGTCACTCGAAGCTTCAGCAGCTCTTTTCGGGAGCGTAAAAAACAGAGGAGATAGCACAACATTTAGCGATGGTGGAAGGCGCGCCGTTCTGCCTTGGGGCCGTGACCGCTGCTGCCTTCATGGAGGAGCTGAGTGGGGAGGGATGGGCTTGTGAGAGCTGGGCTGGGGAGTGGGGCTAGAAACTAAGGCTGAAATTACTAGGCATAGGGCGCTGGTCTGAGGCATAAGGCGCTGGACTGCCCAGTTTAACTTTTAATATGATTTTATCAACCGTATCTGTGATCTTATTCATAGTACCTATGATTTTGTTGATGTCTATGATTTTAGAAGACCAAGTATAGGTTCTGCATTGGGCGGCTAAAATTAAAGACGTATTTGCAAAAAAAGTTAGACTGGGTGGGAATAACTAGGTTGGAGGACTTGGGCTGAGAAGAGTTGAGCTACAAAGAGCTGGGCTGAGGTAGGTGAGCTAGATATGAGACAAAGAGTCTTGGAAAGATAGACTGAGAGGAACTTGGATGGGGGGGGATCGGGCTGAAGAAAATAGGTTCAGGGGTTCGGGCTTGGGAGAGTTGGGCTAGGAAACCAAGGGTGTAAATTATTAAATGGAAAGATGGTGCTGAGTAGCTAGGCTAGAATTATTTTGGAAAACTTTTCATTTCATGGATTTTGTCAGTTGTCAAATCATAACAGATGTTTTCAGCGCAGCATGCATGTTAACCTGTCCCTTGAGGATTCATTTAAATACCCGTAGGCCTTAACCTCAATAAATTTTTTCTTGGAGAGCGACAAGACATGTTTAGAGGCAAGTCGAGAGAGGGACCTCGTAGTGGAAAGAAGAACTTCATTCTGTAATACAAGGTAGAATGGTGATGGAATGGTGATATTAGAAAGCAAAAGCGCATGGTCAGACTTTTATGGTAATCTATTTCACTACGGCTGAAGAAGATCATTCCAGATCTTCCTCTAGCTGCGCATTACGGGGGAGATATAAGAGGTAAGTATCTTTGCTCATCTCTATTGTTTCTTAAACATCCAGGTCACGTTTTATTTGAAAAATAGATCATGATCGAAACTGCGTGAATTTCACAAATCTTAGTTCCCCTTCACAGCACAATGAAGGATGATAGTTCAGTATACATCCTCCTACTCGTTGTGATGATGCTGCTGTCATTCCTCTGTGAAAATTTAAAAAAGCCATTCAGTTTGCTAGGGTAAGTGTGAAGGAAATAGAAATGAAGGGAAATGTGTGTCCTGGAGGATAACGCTGATGGAATACCCCTTGTAAGAATGCTTCCATAAGTTTCTTGACGTTAATACAATTTTTATTCAGAATAATTCCTGAAAAATCGAATACTAATGCGAATTCAGTATAATTATAACAAAAGCTCATTTCTTACTTTTTTGGCTGTTTTCAGATTCCTGCGCCAAAATTTGAATGACTGCAAATATCTAGGACCTAGCTGGATCTCAGTCCTCATGAGAAAATTGTAAGCCTTTCCGTTATGTTCCTTTTGCGGGTATAAACGATTCGTTGGAAGGGCGGGGGGGTGGCGCTCATTGTACAATAATCCCAGGGAATCTAAACAATAAGAGTTGGACACTAATAACGTACTCTAAATGACTGTAAACATGAAAGTAATGCCTATTATACAATGACGTAGACGAATGACTTACTGTATACCTTCATATTTATTTGTGCGTAAAACTGCAAAAAATACCTGCATAGCAAATACCACAGACAGCAGAGTGAGTCATTTTTTTCTGCATCTCCGCTGACACGTCGACAGGGCGAAACAAGCACGGGATCGCCAGAGACAGACATGTTAACACTCGCCAGTCCAGTCACGTCGCAACTTGCTGCCTCCCTCGGGCAAGGGATTTCCAACTCTTCAGTTAAAGGCTCTTTGTTAAGAGCGTCAGAGAGCCATTATTCTTGTGTTCACCGAGTCTTGAGAGCTGTTCCTGAGCGCTCACAGTCCACTGGCACTAGCACAGAATTTGAGTTCAATCGTGAATTGCAATGGTAACGGTGTTGGTACTCATCTGCTCTTTTGTTTATGGGATGGTAATAGTTTAGTTTACGGAATGGTAACGGTTCTGCTTATGGAATGTTAACGGAGTTGGTACTCATCTGCATCTTTGTTTATGGGATGGCAAGTTGAATTGTAGCGGTTTTGTTTATGGAATGGTTTTAGAATGGTAACAGTAAAGGTACTCGCCAGCGCTTTTGTATATGCCTACGTATCTAATTTTTAATGTGAATTTATGATTTGAAAATTTTGTATATTCTTAAATAAATGCCACGCTTGGATAACTCTTTCTGTTTTAAAACCTTTCGAATTCTCACCGGCTGAAGAGAAAGCGTATTAATTATGTTAACAACAAGTTAAAATAGAAAATTTGTCACTTCTGCCCTATGCGATGGGGTGCGACGTGCTTTGTATGAGAGGGGTCTGACTGTGGACGTGGCGAGAGGGATGGCTGCGGACAGAGGTGAGTGGGGGCAGTGTATAAGGAGGTAATTTTATTTTTGACGCGTTACTGGAAGCTGCCCGCGTGTGATGGGGTTGACCTGTCATGTGCGGGGGGAGGGGCTGCACTCAATGAAGCGGTCGGGGTAAACCAGCTGTGGCTGTCGGGCCTGACTGTGGAAGGTGGTTGTGCTGGGCTGCTGCTGATCCTGTCAGTTCAGGTGCGGCCAGTGCTGCCTCTCTCGCCTCCTAGTGACTAAGTGTGGTGATTGTGGCCTGCTGTCGGCTACCCTCCCATAGGGAGGATAAGCCCGGTATATGTATGTATGTATGTATGCCCTAGCAATCACCTCTGCATTTGTATAATTTTTCTTTCGTTCATATTCTACACCGAAATGTAGTTTCATTAAAACAACACCAACATGAAGTATCGACTTAAGTGCAGCTGCAGCCTAATTTTTTCCTCTCACGTGCGGAAGTATACATTTGTATTGTAAAGAAAGAACAAAGCATGTTGTGATCACTACGGTAGCGTACAACTGCTGCACCATCGCTGGCGTTGCCAGGGTGACAGCGTGTAGCCGCGGCAACAAAAGCCACTTTGTCCTCTACTAAAGACGCGTTGTGTGCCTTTATTCGGCATGCACTTGGAACTGTTGGCGGTGAGGATTCGCGCCGCAGCGTAAGGTGATACATACGATCTTTGATCGCATGCAAGTAGGAGTAAGGAACAGTTTTCCCTGATGAATTTTGAACATGTTAATATTTTTTGACGGTTCGAAAAATGATATTACACGGATTTAGATTTTTACAGTGTAAAATTCATGATATGTAAATGCGCTGAAAATTAGGCTTAAATTTTGAACATGTTAATATTTGTTGGCGTTTCGAATGACGGAACATTGAATCAATTTTTTCGCAGTCTAAAATTCCGACATGAAAATGTGTAGAAAATTAAGTTCGGAAAGAAATGAAGCGTTACTGTTATGTGCTGGAGAAATGTAGATATTCGCGAGAAAAATACGATTACAAAGACTTGCGAGAAGGAGGACAATTAAGACATTAAGAAAATACAGTTGTCATTTTATGACTAAATTTTTCGTTTACACTGAAGAGTTCAGTTATCTCTAGTGACATGTTTAATTATGATAAGTTTAATCAATTCGTATTTTATTTGACATATTTTTATCATAAATTTTAGGTTGGTATTCCATTCATCTATGGGAACATAAAGCTCCATGGCATAAAAAAGATCATAAATAAAAATTTACGGCAGCTCTTATCCCTCAGCATCTTTTAAAAAAATAATTAGTTCAGCAATTAATATCGGTCAGTTTGGTGATTTTTTCATCGACGAAAAAAATTACCATGGGGGAATTAATGTTTTGAGTTTCGTCAAACATTCAAAATAAATTTCTAATTCTAAAAATACTCTTAGCCAGTAATTATAATATACCAGCGTATACTGTCCATCAAAAATGATGGGATTCAATATTTTCCATGAATAAATGTTCCAAATGTGGATGACAAACAAATTATCCTTCTCGAGATTAAAATATTTTTGTACTCCTGCACTGGGAAAACTTATACCACAGGTGCGGTCATTAAGCATCCTTATGAGCGTCACAGAGAGACGAAAGAAGCGGACACAACAGAAATATATAAATAAAAAAACACCAAGGGTATAATTAGGTAAGAAGAATTCGTGAAAAAATCCTTGCAAGCATTTTCGTATGCCATTACTCTGTAAGCTTCTATGCTGGGTACGTTTGTGTCAAGTAAATCAACAATGAATACGAATCACGAATTTCAAAGGAGAAACTGCAATTTAAATTTCTCTGTCTCTTTTTCCTTTTTTACTGAAGCACAGCAACAAATTTTGAACTTCAGTATCGTTGGTCAACGTCATGCGAGTCGGAAGTAAGTTTGTTTAATTTGGCATTCAACACGTTGACTGCTTTGTGCCCTCCCGGCGGCCACTGAGGGGATTTCTGTGTTGCGGGTGAACTACCTGTGATTACAATTGAGATTTTAAATATGATTAAAAAAAACAAATGGAGGCACCATCCAGTTTCTCATCTGTTCATTATTACATTTAAAATTTAATTTGAGTTTACCTTTAACTCTGTTCAACGTAGCACAGTTTACAAGCTACAGGATCGTAATGTGTTACTTTCAATCTTTAATTACAGATCTAGACTCAATTACTGGCAGTCCTTTGAACTCGTGCTGCATGAATTTCATGTTTAGTTCTTGTTCAGATATTAAAGTCTGTCTTCCAATTTGTTCATTCATTGGTCTCAGCTGACCAAGCCGCTCGTGCCAATTACCTTACATTGGCAATCAAGCTGACAAATAGCACTGAATCTTTTCAAATTATTCAACTCGTATTGAGCAAATCATTATTCAAAATTTTCTGTGTCACACAAATTCGATGAAGGCGTAATGTTTGTAGGTAAAAATCATCCTCTCATCCTTTGTGATTAGCTTTGCTAAGTTCTATTGGTATACCCTTTTCAACATGGTGTTGTTGGTCGTGTTGTACAACACAGTACTTTAGCTTGACGTACGCTCATGAGAGGCAAAACATGTTGGTCGTATACTGTACAGCAACGTTCGTTATCTTCTGCTGGCGTGTCGTTCATCAGTTTTTTGCAGTTTTACGTGCAATAAACTATGAAATTTTTTATGAAAATCATGATTTTAAGAAAAAACCTTCATTGCGGGAAAATCTAACCTAGCAATTTTAAATCAGTTAACATTTTATAAGCTAGATCGATAACTATCTATAAACATCGACGCAAACGCAGTCGTACGTTATTTTTTTAAATAATCGATTTTGAAGACTTTTGTTTGTCATTATATTTTATTTCATTTCATTTTTCAAAAGGGGCGCGAACTGTAGATTAACTCGTTTTCCTCTACATGAGAACATTTATACGAACAAAAACTATTTTCACCTTCCTGTTCACTTTAAAGAAACTTAGTGATATAAAAAGCTTAAAATCTCAACAAACAAAAGCTTTGATAAATAAATTGTTATAAAAAACTATCATTCATCGTTTTCGCCAGATTAGTTTTCGCTCTTCTCTTCCGTAGAGCAGAATTATCGTGAGTACAAACTTATTCTTCGTTGGATTAATAGATTCGGTCGACATAAAAGCTTTATGTTCATATGTCCATGGCATATTCCCATTGCGGTGTTTCCAAAACGTTAACCTCGCGCTTAAGGGCCTTTCTTTTGTTCATCCGAGCAAGAAAACACAAGTCCGAGAACCTACGGCTCCTGATGACATTTATCAGAACCAGCGTTGGATTTTCTTGCCGTGCAGTGGAACTAAAAACAGGACAAAAAGAAAAGTCTTTCATTTGTATCGCAGAGATTGCGTGAGTTACGAGAGCTATTAATGGCCAATATGGCCTCAGCATCTGGCGCCCCTGCAGCTTTACAAAACATTATGGCGGCTTTCACAGAACGATACTTTTCGTATGAAAAACTTCACTTTTGCGGCCCAATGGTGAAACTTGGAAAGCGGGGAATTAGTGAGGAGAAACGCAATAAGTTGATTGGCTATTAAGTTGAGCTGTAGTTCGGCAGTTGGTTGTGCACATCTCAGAGCCTTTGCTTGCTGCGCATGTGGAAGGTGTTTGTGAATTGGTGGCAAAATAGCTGGTGATGTCATTTTAGGTAAGGTTTTAGAGGTTTAATGAAAACCCACAGGTATTAACAGTAGAGAATCGACGTCTTTTTGTGTTTATAAGTCTATGCCATTGGTATTTCTCTTAAATAGCCCTATGTATGCATTTTCACATAGCAATTGAATTTGCGCATATTTTCAATATTAGCAGAGCAAATAGATCTGGGGAATGGAAACGAACTTACTGACAGTTTAAACCAAAAATAGAGGCTTGGTTGACTGGCGACAACCTGATTTAAGATCTGTCATACAAAGTACTTAAAAATACTCATCAAGGAGCCCCACTTGAGTCAATCCATTGCCCTGGAACTGATTATTTAAAACAGGACATGAAAAATTTGCACAGGTTTACTGTTCACCAAAAAATCACCAAACTGACCGATATTAATTGCTGAACTAATTATTTTTTTAAAAGATGCTGAGAGATAAGAGCTGACGTAAATTTTTATTTATGATTTGTTTCATGCCATGGAGCTTTATGTTTCCATAGATGCCCTTATCTTGAAACTTTTCATCATCTTCTGCGAAAAAAAACTAAAATTCCCAGTACTGATATTTGGATGGTGGTGCTATTTGGGTAGGAATGAGCATGGAATCAATAACCTGAATCACTGCAAATCTCGCAAAACAAACACCCATGGACGACTGGTTAATTGGAAGCCCGAATAGAAGAAGGCTTCTTCGGCTTTCAATATTGAAAAATGCGTTGAAGGAAAATACATTGTAGTCAGGAGTTATCCTTGAAACAGTGATGCAAGAGAATTAGACGCAAAGGAACTATCCACTCGCCTTGGTAATTTTTGTAGCGAACACTCTTCCGTTCCAGATATTTGCATAGTATACATATGATAGGGATTTGTCTATAGGGTGCATATTTATCTGCAGGCAAACAGTGAGAGATGATATGAGTATGTCTCCCTTTGTACTCAACGGAGTACAATGATTATAATTAATAACTCATGATTAATCAAGAGTAGCTGAAATATTGTGCGCACGACTGATCAGAATTCTTCAGCCATCAGGTCACATCATGTCAAAGAATTAAGGGTTACGATAGTGCTTTGACATCAGTATTGTTTCGCGCAGCTCTCAGTGAATATCTTGCGTTGCTCACTCTGAACTATACGTTCTACTATGCATTGAACTTCTTGTTTCACCGCGTGTGGTGAAACTCGTTACATCACAAGTTTTACATCACGTTGCGCCTCAAGCTGCACATCGAGAACAACAATAGCATGTTTCATATCACTTCTCACCAAAACACTTTTCATGTTGCGCAACACTTCTCACCACAAGCTGCACCACATGTTACGCAACACTTCTCTCAACAAGCTGCACCACATGTCACGCAACACTTCTCTCACTACATGTTACGCAACACTTCTCACCACAGCCGTGTTGCCTCAGCTGTGAGCGCGCGGCGCGCTCTGCCACCGTGGCGCGGCCCTCTTTTAATTTCGTTAACGAGGCGTCGTTAAATTACAATCAGATGCAAAGGCCGGCACTGAGCGCAGTTGAATTTGCCCGCCCTGCTGTTGCCCCGAAACCCCCCGTCACGGGGGTGAGGTGGGGGTGAGGCGAGGATGGGTGTTGGTCCCCAGGGGTGCGATTTTAAAATTGACGTCATCGTAAGGGTACAGATAGTACGGAAGTGTTTTTGAGTCGATTTGGTAACGCGTTTGGTGGCAAAGGTAGCGGAGTCGAATTGACTTGAGGAGATCTCGTGCTCCCAGCTCTACTGTACCGCTAAGACGACTAAAATTAAAAAAAAATGTGTTTCAGGTCTGGGGTCTGGTGTGAGTGAGTGCTCAGACTTGAGTCTTGTGACTCAAACTTGATGCCTTGTGACTCAAACTTGACTCCTTGTGACTCAAACTTGACGCCTTGTGACTCATACTTGACACCTTATGACTCAAACTTGACGATTTGTGACTTGAAATTCACGCCTTGTGACTCAAACTCAACGCCTTGTGACTCAAACTTGACACCTTGTGCCTCAAACTCAACACCTTGTGACTCAAACTCAACGCCCTTGTACTCAAACTTGACACCTTGTGACTCAAACTTGACGCCTTGTGACTCAAACTTGACGCCTTGTGACTCAAACTCAACGCCTTGTGACCTTGAACTTGGCGCCTTGTGACTTGAACTTGACACCTTGTGACTCAAACTTGACGCCTTGTGACTCAAACTTGACGCCTTGTGACTCAAACTCAACGCCTTGTGACTTGAACTTGACGCCTTGTGACTTGAACTTGACGCCTTGTGACTCAAACTTGACGCCTTGTGACTCAAACGTGATGCCTTGTGACTTGAACTTGATGCCTTGTGACTTGAACTTGACACCTGGTGACTCAAACTTGACGCATTGTAACTCAAAATTGATGCCTTGTGACTCAAACTTGATTGCTTGTGACTCAAACTTGACGCCTTGTGACTCAAACTTGACGCCTTGACGCCAAACTTCAGAATAAGTGCTCAAACTTGACGCAGTGAGGAGTACGTGAGGATAGAACACTCTATCGCTGCAAGGGCATTGACTTGATGAAACACGGGACGTCCTATCGTACTCAAAAATAAAATAGTACTATAAAATAAACGAAATAACAAAATTTTGGCTGATAGTGCTGACTAAGAGCGTGAGCAAGTAGAACAGTGGTTGGGTTAGTAGGAAGCCTTGCACGTCGACCAATAATTCAGCACATTTATACCAGCAGAGGATCGCAAGAATGATAAGTGCCAATAATGCATACAATTCAAGGAGCACAACTAATTTTTGCTGAAAAAGTAAATCGTAATAAAATTAGTAATGACAACTTAAATACTCAACAAAATAGGGCATTCTAATGAAAATAAATATTTTAAAATTAATTTTCCTAAAAATTAGATATTTTGCTATCAATTGCACGTGCGGCCACCTGCCCGCTGATGCTCTGAACAGAAACGTACAATAAACAATTTAAACAATTTAAGCAATTTATTTACCACAGGTGATACAGAGATAGAATGTTTCTTAAGTCTAGTACAATGGTCAAATTTGAGTATAGCTACCTGTGGGCCCGAATAAGTTCAGTGACTTCTAGGGCATTCTATCATCAACGTTAGTCTAAGGAGTACAATACTGTTTAACCTAAATCACTTAACTAGAGACGCATTAGACTGATCAATGAGATAATTAACTCGAAATTAGATGCTTCATTTTACAAGATAGTTCATATGGACTAGATTTAACAGTATATTCGACAAACGATTCAAGAACAGACTGAAGATTGGCGAAATTAACCATGGCAAATTACATTATTAGGACCAGTTATGTAGGGGACAAGGTTTGACTTTGTGATCTTACACGACTAATAATCTGATAGGAAGTGAGACTCAAGATTTCTTTTGAATACCTTATAAGAATTACTTTCACGGATCTCCGCAGGTATTGAGTTCCAAGTTTTAGTTCCAACGAAGAGGATACTGTGTTGTGACCGAGCCTTTGAGTAATAAGGAAGCATGAATTTACTTCTATTTCGGGTTAAATGGTCGTGATGACCAGTTTGCGCAGTTAATAATTGTTTTAGGCTGTTGTCGCCATCATTTCTTAATGTTTTGTAAATGAAATTGCAAATGGAGATTTTGTAGTGATCCGAAAGCTTAAGTATTCGTAAATTTTTGAATGAATCATTTGTGTAAGCATTATATTCTAGATTCTTTACACAAACGTACACCAGTAAAAATACACAAAATACACAAACGTACACCAGTAAAAATAAACAAAATACACAAACGTACACCAGTAAAAATACACAAAATACACAAACGTACACCAGTAAAAATAAACAAAATACACAAACGTACACCAGTAAAAATACACAAAATACACAAACGTACACCAGTAAAAATAAACAAAATACACAAACGTACACCAGTAAAAATACACAAAATACACAAACGTACACCAGTAAAAATACACAAAATACACAAACGTACACCAGTAAAAATACACAAAATACACAAACGTACACCAGTAAAAATACACAAAATACACAAACGTACACCAGTAAAAATACACAAACGTACACCAGTAAAAATAAACAAAATACACAAACGTACACCAGTAAAAATACACAAAATACACAAACGTACACCAGTAAAAATAAACAAAATACACAAACGTACACCAGTAAAAATACACAAAATACACAAACGTACACCAGTAAAAAGGTGACCAGAAATCATGCACAGGATCAGCAGACCTACTTGTATGCATTCGTGTTTGTGCGTCTCCAGGAGAGCAGAAAATAAATTTATAATTCTATGTTATCAAGATTATAAAATACGAGAAAGCAACGGGCTATTAAATGAACTTCTTCCGTACAAAGATTCCGAGAAAATTGATCGAATGAACTGCTTACGTAAATTCAACAACTTTTATCTTCCGATTTGTTTGACGGTTTTAGTTATCAAGTCTCGAGAGATTCAATTTGAAAAGTAACTGCTTTTCGTCTCCGATTCTTACGGTCCTCTTAGAAAGTTCTTACGATTCGGAAATCGGTCGTAAAGTTAAGATGATTTATTCGTGCGACATAATTTTTGGTTGACTCTAATGTTGTTAATATTATTTCTATCATAATTTTCCCTCTAATTCTTACCGTAGGCATGAGCAGTGCTGACTATGGCATAACGAAACTAGAAGGGAAGCTGTCAAAACTTATCGTTATGAATAATTCTCAACGGTCAAATCAACTTTCAAACCTCCACCCTTTTTAACTCCCGAGAACCAGAACAATAATCTTACCTAGTGAACAATTTAAAATAATGCCGAGCCTTGCGAGAAGCACACCAGCACTCTAGCAGCCGTGACAGCCACCCCGAGTACAGTTCTCATATCGTCGGATGGTGGTCTCGAATGGACCAATCTTATGCAAATACGCCCTGCTGACGACTGGTGGCTGGTGGGAGGGCATGTGGGCGAGAGGGAACCGATGCGTCCACACAACAGATGAAGAGGAGATGATCTTGCTGGAGAAGAGAAAACGGCGAGAAAGGACGAAAAAGTGATGAACTTGTTGAAAAAAGTCTCTAAAGTCTATGAAAATGAGATGATAGAGAATAAGACAGAGAGAAAGGACGAAAGGGTGATGAACTTGTTGAAAAAAGTACCAAGAGAAAATGATCTTGTTGGAGAAGAGAAAACGGCGAGAAAAGACGAAAAAGAGAAGAACTTGAGGAAGAAAGTACCAAGAAACGATGATGGTAAAATGATCTAGGAGGAAAATAAACTACTAAAAGTAACGAAAGAGAGATGAACTTGTTAAAGAATGTACTAAGAGGTGATGAAGAGGAGTTGATCATGTTGGGAAAGAGATAAATGCTAAAACGAACAAAGGGATATAATTTTTTCGAAACAAGCACCCAGAGCTGATGAAAAGGAGAAGACATAGGAGAAAAGAATACTGCTCGCGGCAATGAGAAAGAGAAAATCTTGAGGTAGAAGATAAGACTACTAAGGTATCGACAAGAAGATGATTCTGTTGAAAAAGGGGAACTTATTCAAGGTGATAAAAAGATTATTTTGTAAGAGAAAAGAAAATTTCTTGAGGTGACGTAAAACAGACCTAGTCAAAAACTATTACGAAGAGATGGGAGAATATTTTTGTTAGAGAAGAGGAAACTACAAGACGGAATGAAAAAGCGATGTCCTTGTTGCAGGAATGGCTACAAGTAAGAACAAAGTGAGCACGGTATTGAGATGGTATTGAACATTTCTTCATAAAATTGAATAAAATGTAAACTATTGATCAATTTTCATTTGTCCAGTCCCACAATTTACAAAGAATACTGACTACAACATTTGGAAGAAAAACTAATTGAGCCATGACAAAGCTCCCAACATGCATAGAGGATTATACAGTAATTTTTTAATTCCTTCAAATGGCTGCTAGTTAACGTTGTAGCCACAATTATCGCAGAATCTTGTTTTCTCCAATTCTTTTTCCGTGACCTAAGCTAGGTCACAGATACAATCAGACAGATTTCAAGACGTAAGCAAAATGAAAGAAAACTTGATGTAACTGTTTTTTAAAATCATGCTAACTTTCAAAACTTTTCGAGCAGTAGAGAAAACGCTGATGTAAGCTCTTTTTTGTGTCATAACAGAATGGTTACGAAGAAGGTTATTGAAAAATTCAATGCATAACATTTCATTCCAGTACCTAGGTAAACATTATTGTAGAGTTTACGATGAAATTCGGCGATAAAAGATTGATATAACCAATGATATCTCATAGAAATATACAAAAGTTGTGTTGAAGAATGAATCGCTTATTTAGAACAAGCCTTGCAAGCGAAGAAAAATAAATCTAAAAGCATAGCGCTCAAACTATAGGGTTGTGATGATTTGATAAACTTAGCATGGGGCTGTGTCGATCATAACTGATAACGAATAGTAATTCAAGGACTAAAAAGTCAAAACTAAGACATTTATCAGACTCTGTTCTCAACTTTGGTTTACAATGAGTTTCATCAAAAAGGCTATTCTGCTGCAGATGTCTTCGCTTTGGAAAAAACAAATTTCTACAAGTAGATCTTTCCTTAAAATGTTTCTATAACTGGGTCAAGATAAAATGAATTATTTAAGAACTAATAAAATTTACAATTGAGAGCTGCTATAGCTATCCTCCTCTCTGCCACATATATAAAAGTATTTTTTGCTCGTCGAACATGGCAGAGATCACTACCATTGATCTTTTGTTCGCTTTTTCGCACAATGGCGCTTTAGTCAGCTTTCCAAATACAGCGCAACAAACAACGCAATTATTTGGTCCAATTTGTATAGGATGAGAACATCGCAGTCATTCTGTTGAGGACAAAGAAACGCGCCAGTAGATCTTGGATGAGCTGCGGTAACGACCGCTGCTGCAGCCACCGCTGATGTGCACGGCTCAGCCCGTGGGGGCTGACATCTCAGTCGCTGATTCGTGCCGTCAAAAATATTTCAGTACTTGTGAAGTCTGAAACTTCAGATTTTCACGAAGTAGACGTCAAACTCAGAAAGATTCGTGGCATCGAAAATATTCTAATGCTTGGGAAGTCTGAAACTTCAGATTTTAACTAAATAAAAGTTAAACTCAGGAATGTTTTAGTATTTTGAAGTCTGGAACTTCTGATTCTAATGAAATTAATGTCAAAGTCAGGCATGTATGAATACATGTGAAGCTTGAAACTTCAAATTCTAATGAAATAAACGTCAAAGCCAGGCATGTTTCAGTACTTGTCAAGTTTGAACCTTCAGATCCTAAAGAAATAAAGGTCAAAGTCGGATCTGTTTTAGCACTTGGAGGTATGAAACTTCAGATTCTAACGGAATAGAGGTAAAAGTCAGATACGGCTTAGTACATTTTAAGTCTGAAACTTCAGATTCTAAAGAAATAAAACCAAAAATCAGTCATGTAAATGTACTTTCGAAGTTTGAAATTTCATATTTTAACGTATTCGAGGTCAAATTTATTTACGTTTTAGTACGTGTGAAGTCAGTAAGTTCAGATTCAAGAGAAATAGAGTAGGAGCGTTATGTTTCCTTGGCTAATTTCAGGACGCTGAAAGATTGCGGACTCTAATTAATGAAAACGTGGTTCTTTCTTATCCCTGTAGTCTGCTGGCATGACATAAAATGATAGAAAGTGGATGTATTGAGAATGAAATGATTATGATTGATACACTTTTCAATATGTAGGTCTGAAAGGGCTAATCAAATTTCTAATTAAAATAAAACTGCTAACATTGCTAATTTCTGCATTTTGGCTACTGAAAATTGTATCTTGTGGAGCGAAGTATCCTACATACGTCACAAGGAAATTTACGATTACATACCGTATCAATATTGAATACTTCAATCGAAGTTGTGGGAAACGTACAGCAGCTGCTATCATAGTCGCTGTTAGTGTTATTGACATGATTGAAAAATATACCAACATATAAAAACTGAGCTTCGATTTCTTACTGTAGCTCTTGTCATGTGATGCTTTTTGTTCAAGCGCCATGTGTGTTCCTTCGTTTGATGTTGCGCTAAGTGGATTCTCCTGACCGAGAAATGCACCATCTGTCAAGGTGTGAGAGCGCGATTTTGAGTCCGTAATCCCACTCGTAACCTTCCATAGAGAACAATGCGCCGAACCCTCAAGTAGCCTCTCCCTAAGAGCTCTCCCAAGAAACCAAAAGAAACGTGAGCAAAAACGGTCGGCAAAAGTAGTACGGAGGGGAAGAAGAAAAAACCTCGTGCTGGCATCAATCACAATCTTTGGCTTATTAAAGTGAGAAGCCATTATGGAACTTGCATCATTAGAGCAAGAATGCGGGCCAACACAAACGCGTCTTTTTTTCTGGCTCCGCAAATATCGCCTCAGCCGGGATTCTGTTTTTCGTCTATGTTTTTGCACCCTCAATATTCGTTCTCATTGTTCGTGCGAATATTGGAGTGCGTCGTACAGATGCCGCTTAGGCGCATTTCTTACCAGCCGAGACCAGCGGAAGCCTTATCCACAACTGCAGCATGGTATCAGAGAGCCGTAAGGAAGACTGTAAGAAGATTGTTAGCACTTATTGTGCTCGTATCGAGTTGTTTTTTTAGGTATAGTTGGTGTATCGCAGAGTTTCCTTTGCTTTTTGAATGATACTTCGCGCAAAGCTGGTACCGAGGGTCTTATTTTGGTATTTCCGTGAATATGCGGTGTCTTAATTATTTCACTATTATACTGAGTAAAGAGTAATACTGAGTAAAGGGGCTGAGTAAAGGGGTGATACTGAGTAAAGGGGCTGTGAAAATAAACTGTGTTTTATGGATTAAAGATTGAAAGTCTTGAATAAATGGTGACAACCCAAGAAGAGTTTCAAAGTTATCTAAGTTAAAATTATTGTTTACTTCTAATTGAACAATAATTATGTGTATTTAAAGCGGTTCAATCTTTAATCTTCAAAACTCAATTTTTTTCCAATCCGTTATCCCAGTGTCACTAATACTGAGCTAATTTTGACAACGCGACCCAGTATCAGTGAAACAGAGCTAATTTTGACAGCATTAGAGTTGTAGCTAATTTGTTCCAAAACTCTTAATCCTGTCAAAATAAAATCAATTTGTAGAATAATGTTGTGATATTGAACTCCAATATTATTCGCTCATGGACTGAGTTTATGTGTACTCACGTAATCGCACCAGATTTTTTTTTTATACTCTATTCTCTCGTACTTCATAAGCTAGTTTTTAGACAGGATTATCCCTTAAAGCTTGACTCTGTATTTCGTTTTTAAGCTCTATAGTACCTACTTCTTACTGTTTACTAATTTTAAATGACTGATCAACCTGAGATATTCGAGGAAATCGACCCATATCTCAATCATTTGAACAGAATATATCCAAACCTAAACGACTCTCAAGAGTGTAGGTATACTAATATATCAAAATTCAACGAAGCTATAAGAATAACTGACCGAGATTTCTCACTCCTGTGTTGGAACTGCAGGTCACTCTATCCAAAATTGGAAGAGATACAATGTACTATTACTGAACTTAAATATAACCTAGACGTGATTAGCTTCACCGAAAGCTGGCTAGATGACTCGACTAAAAACATGATTCGATTTGAAAATTATCATAGTTACCATTCGCTAAGAAAAAACCAGCGGGGCGGAGGCATCAGCACATATGTATCTAACCACATAGACTCGAGAACCATAGCAAGTGCAACAATGAATCAGGATCATATAGAATCACTCTTCGTGGAACTGTCTAGAGATGGTAAACGCATTGTGCTTGGAACGGTGTATAGGCCTCCTACAGCCTGTCCTATATCCTTCCTGAATGAGCTGAATCGTATTATTTCTCAGTTCAACAAGCCCTTATACAATGACATAATAATATGCGGTGACTTCAATTATGATCTACTGAAACATGAAAGCTATGAACCAATCTCTAATTTCCTAACAACCTTTCAGTCTCAATCCTTCCTTCCGATCATTACAAAGCCTACACGAATAACCTCAGAGTGTGCTACGCTGCTTGACAATATCTTTATGACAGACCCAAGTGATTTTCTTGCTGGAATAATTACTTCTGACTTATCAGATCACTTCCTAGTTTTTCTTATTAAGAAAAATGTCTATATTGCTTGCACCAAGGCACGGGCTGAAACTTACTCATATCGTAAAATAAACGAATCAAACCTTGAAGAAATGCGCACCGTTCTAGAAGAATCAATGCCTACATTGCACATCTCTCAACAAAATAATAATGCTACGAGCATTCATGAAGCAGTAGTAAAGTTGACTGAAACTATAATGACCGCATACAATCAGTGTTGCCCAATTGTAACTCGTACAGTTACCCCGAAAAATAAACAAAAGCCCTGGATTACTAGAGACATCGTAATAAATATAAAGAAACGTCAAGCGTACCTAGCCCTCCTTTGCGAAGGGCGAATATCTAGAGAAACATATAACCGATTCAGAAACTATGTAACAAACCAGATAAGAACATCAAAAAAGAACTACTTTACGCTCAAGTTTACTCAATTCAAAACTGACATTAAAAAGACTTGGCTTCTCCTTAACTCTTGCTGTAAACCGAATAATGCCGATAAAAAGAAAATTGAATATGTCATTCAAGATAATGTGAAATACCATGAGAAGAAAGAAATTTCTAATCTCTTTAAGAACTTCTTCGTAAACGTAGGGAAAACTATAGCTGATGGTATTCCAAGTGAACCTACTGATCACGTGGAATTCATGGATCATATTCGAGAACCCAACTCCTTTTTCTTTACGCCTACAAACTCCTCCGATGTAATTACGTGCATAAACAACACGAAAAATAAATCGAGTGGGCTACAAACGTTTCCGACTAAAGTACTTAAAGTTATTGCTGACATTGTAGCCCCGCTGATACCAAATATTATTAACCAGTCTCTCTCACTAGGCACTTTCCCGAACTCCCTCAAAGTTGCTAGAGTAACCCCTATCTTTAAAAGTGGTGAAAAAAACCTGTGCAAACAATTATCGACCTATCTCCGTACTACCAATTATTAGCAAAGTATTCGAAAAGATTGTGTATAAAAAAGTGTACTCTTATTTTGAACAAAAATCATTTCTTTACGATAAACAATACGGCTTTCGCTCTAAAAAATCAACAACACAGGCTATATTAAATCATTTACAATTCCTCTATTCTTATATAGATGAAGGAAAGCCTGTCTTCTCTGTATTTCTTGACTTTCGAAAAGCATTCGATTTTGTGGACCATAAAATACTACTCTCGAAACTACACTGTTATGGCATTCGAGGGATTGCCCATGATTGGTTCAGATCATACCTAACAAATCGGAAGCAATACGTTGTCATTGACGACGCAAAATCAGACCCACAGACAATTAGCCATGGAGTTCCACAAGGATCTGTTCTTGGGCCTCTCCTGTTTCTGATTTTTATCAATGATATTGTAAAATCTACATCATTCCTCAAATTCATACTTTTTGCCGATGACAGTACGCTTTCTGCGGTCCTTCCGAACCAAAATCCCGCTATGATTGTGGAGAGTATAAATAATGAACTTCATAAGGTTTCATCGTGGCTCAAAGCTAATAAAATAAGCCTTAATATTGATAAAACAAATTATATTACATTCTCATACAAGAAAGATGTATCTCTCCCATGCATTAAAATTGGCGAAGGTGAAATCGAAGAAACCAACTCATGTAAGTTTCTGGGCATCATATTAGATAAACATCTGACCTTCAAAGAGCACATCACTCATATTAGTTCTAAATTATCAAAATCCATCGGAATCCTAAATAAAGTTAAAAATTTTCTGCCTGAAACAGCTTTACAAATGCTCTACCGAACGCTTATTTCTCCATACTTGCAATACGGAATAGAAGCATGGCACGGAACTGATAAAAATAAAACCAACAAAATTTTTACTCTGCAGAAAAGAGCTGTCAGAGCGGTAAAGAACCTAGAATATAATGCTCACACAAATGACTCTTTCAAAAATTTAAAAATACTAAAACTTTCGGATCTCTACAAAATCTCCATCTGTAATTTCATTTACAAAACATTAAGAAATGATGGCGACAATAGCCTAAGACAATTATTGACTGCGCAAACTGGTCATCACGACCATTTAACCCGAAATAGAAGTAAATTCATGCTTCCTTATTATTCGAAGGCCCGGTCGCAACACAGTATCCTCTTCGTCGGAACCAAAACTTGGAACTCGATACCTGCGGAGATCCGTAAATGAAATTCGTACAAAGTATTCAAAAGACATCTTGAGTCTCACTTCCTATCAGAATACTAGTCGTGTAAGATCACCATGTCAAATCTTGCCTCCTACATGTAAATAATGATAATGTAATAATGTAACTTGCTTTGGGTAACATAACCGATCTTCAGTCTGCTCTTGAATCGTTTTATCCAACATACTGTTAAATATAGCCGATTTGACCTATATTGTAAAATACAGCATAAAATATCGAGTAAATTATTTCAATGATCAGTCTAATGCGAAACTAGGTTGAGTAAACTAGGTTAAACATTATTGTACACCTTAGAATAACGTGATGATAGGATGCCCTAGAAGTCGCTGAACTTGTTCGGGCCCACAGGTAGCTATACTCAAATTTAACCATTGTACTAGACTTAAGAAACATTCTACCTCTGTATCACCTGTGGTAAATAAATTGTTTAAATTGTTTAAAAATTGTTTAAATGTGCTCACATGATTCATTTCGCAATCAGCCTTAGAATGAGTGTGGGTAGAATGTTAGTTTTGGGTGCACATCACTGTGTTCCAGGAGAGAGAATAATTAAACATCTGGAATGAGGATGTGACGATTGTTACAGCACGCCTTGCGACACGCGTTTTTATGCCCTCAAAAATTTAAATTAAAAAATTTGAATCTTTCTGTTAAGAAAGTTGCGCTTTAAAAATCAGAGAAGTTCATTACTTCAGATTCTAGAGAAATAGAGAAGGAGAGTCATGTTTCTTTCCTAATTACGTAGTTCAAGAACGCTGAGTGACTGCGGACCCTGATTTGTGGAAAAGTAGTTCTTTTCACTGAAGTTAGAGGCGATGATTCTCGTATATAAGGATAGGAAGCGGCTGTATTGAGAATGAAATGATAATATTGATTCACTCTTTAATATGAATGTCTGAAGCGGCCGATCAAATTTCTAATAAAAATAAATTTGTGTTATATTTTTCTGTTTCTAATCATTTTAAAAAGTTTTGAATTCTTAAATTATGAAATAACGTCGCAGTGTCCTAAGGGCGTTTGAAAATATAAGGACACGTAAACCCTGCGTCTGCTGGTGGTCGGTTCGGATGATTTCTTGGATTGTCCACTCCATGAGGAGGAAAAACAGGAAGATCTAAATATTAAAGATCGTCAGTTAGGTCATTTTCAACTGATGCTCTCAAATTAAATTGTCTCTTTCTTTCACCTGATTGATACTAGGAAGTGTAACCAATTTCTGTTTCGAGCAGGGAGACATCAAGCTAGTTTAATTGCTAGCCAAATCTTACATTGCCTGTAATCTAGTCAAGGTCGACATTTTTTTTCCAAAATTCCCAATTTTCCTTGGGAAAAACGCACGTGATGTTATAAAACCGTGTAAAAAACATACCTCTTACTTAATTTTAAAATGGTATTGAAACCAACGATGGGACAATATCATCAATTTCAGGAAAGTGCCGATCTTTCACAAAAAGAGAACATGTCACAAACTGTGGATGAATCAGTATGCAATCAACTTGATTGAACTTTTTTCTTTGAAAATTTTCTCAACAGCTATAGGAAATCTTAAAAAATTGCTTATGTTTGTACGACTAAGCTTACACATCGTATGTTCACTCCTATTTGCACGCTGTATGGATGCATAGAAAATTCACGCACCTCAAATAGCCCAAGAAAGCCATGAACAAAGTTAACATCAGAGAAGAATTACGTCATAATGAAGTCATTAATGAAAGAAAAATTATCCAAGCAAATCAGTGAACGATGATCAGAATTCGTTACTTAGTGTTTTCTTTAAAGCACTTTTGAAGATTACCTTGAACAAAAAAAAATTCCATCAAGGACTCAGCTGCCGCAGCAAACGAGCTCTCTGCAAAAATCCAATCAGAGGAGTGATGTATCACTAGAGTCACGTTTTTGTATCGTCTGCAGTAAGCCTTGGTGACCAAAGCTGATTTAATCTAAAAGCCATTCGATGACATTCGTGCTCACCATTTTCAATAAGTGTTCAAATTTGCTGCCATGTGACAGCGTTGCTCTGATAAGAGAGAATGAACACCCTCTCAATCGGCCGCGAACCATAATCATAATAGACAAGATCAAAAGAATATTATTTTCCGTTCGCAGAATTTTTAACTTTATGTACTTCCGGCTGCTTGCCACAATGACTCGAATCAAGGTGAAGGTTGAGGAAAGTTGCATTGCTCAAGCGTGTTGTTAAAGGAATTTCTCGGTGGAAAAAATTGCAAGCACGCATGATCAGGGTCCTTTAGTGTATGTATATACGAATCAAAAGTAATACTTGGTATATCAAACGTTTAACATGTGATCACAACACTTCGAGACATTTGTAGCAAGACTTTACAGATGGGTAGACTTGTTTGTTACTGAAAAAATCTACGTTACTAAGCAGTGCTTTAATATTCATCCATTTGAAATGATCTTGAGAAATTTCAAAGCACTGAGAGTGTTCGGCAATGAAAGGAGTTGCTGAGATGTTTAATTTCATCATGGAACTAACGATAGTGTCTTGAGGTCAATTGATTGTTTGATAGAAATTTCTCAGTTGTGTTACGCATTGCTTTGATTCGCTGGCTCATAAAGGCTTAAAGCCTTGAAAAACCATTATAGATTTTGCTATTACCATTAATTTTTATTGTTGAGCATTACTATTACTATTGTATTACTATTGTATTACAACTACTATTTACTACGTACCTAGTAATATTACTCCTATTTCTACTATTATTACTACTATTTCTACATCTATTTTTAGGCTGTTTATACTTACGCGAAGGTACTTCCGTGCATATTTTGTATCTTGAAATTTCACAGAGTAGGTACCCTTTGTGCTGGTATCATTTGGCTATAGAATGTTCATGTCGAGAAGAGGAGGTACCTGCGTACAACTCATGCAAAGCGAGGTCAGTTAATTCGAACGGAAAATAAGAATTAATTCACATGACTGCAGGTTTATTCACTTCAAAAAATTTACAATATTTACAAAATAATACAGAATTGAAAATATTATTATAGCCTGATTGTTATGGCCGCAAGTTCAGTTGTGATTGCTCGTGAACATGGCAGAGAGCAATCTGTGCGTGTTCATCTGACTCAGCTGACAGAAGTGTGGCATCAAACCCACTTAGCGCTAGCGATGATCCCATTTAAACAACGCGTAAATATAGGACGTGATTACCCCGGTTACAGTGGTTTGTTTGGGCTATAATATAGAAAAACATCGCAGGAGCTCACCCTAAAAAATAAAGTCTGGGCTGATTTTCAGCAAGTTCGTTGTCCTGTCTATTTTAATCAATTTATTTTTCACGAACTCATGAAAAGAATTTGTAGGAAATCAGTTCAAGTGATATGGCTTGCCATGATTTCCTAGTTTTGTAGTTTGCAATAGAATGACCCCGGGCTTTGTATGTTTTCTCTGCTTGGTTCTGGGACATGATATGAATGTGCCATCATTTTTTAATACACAGGGAAATCGTTGAATACACAGTTGAGTACACATTTTTGAATACACAGTTCGTTGTTCTAATCAGACAGAAGAACAATACCCATTCATTTCGGTAAAATAATGCATTTCGTTACTACAAATTTAATAAAACATTGGACATTAGATATATGAGAGAAGCATGCCCACGATTGGGATAGCAATGAATTTTATAATAGCTCCTCAAGTCAAAAATGTACAATAGACAGAACAAACAGTCCTGTTGCAATATAAGCAAACTTCTGTAATGACACACGTTTCAACTCTTCAATGAAACACGTTCGTAACGAAATTAACATATATCTTTGGGGTTATAGGTACGCACACAGCAATGTCATTAAACGATCTGCAACAATTAAAACGTAGACAACATGAATAATTTAGCAACACAACGAATTCTCTCGTCACAACGCGCAGGTGTGACCAGGATAACATCTATGTAGCAGTAGGAGGTACGTTTGTCAAACACTCATAAAATTGTACAGCATCTTCATAAAACAAAGCATGTCTAGGACGCATGGAGTTGCAAAGTTAATGATATACATACAGCAATATACTTAAGATATATTTATTTTTTAAGGGTTTCTAGAGTTCTGTATACATATTTGTCTACTGAGTGCAACAAGCCGATCTTACGAGTAACTCAGTAAGGTGCATGTACAAACACTGTACACATTTTCATAAGAGTTTTCGGCTACCTTATTTACGTATGTCACAGTATAAAATGATTTGAGATTGAACTAAAATATGCATTTTATGAAGTTAATTATCTGATTTGGACCTTTGAAAAATTTTCATAATGGCAGAACATAATTTCGTTCACATCCGCGTTTCCGCAAACAGGATCTCTTGAAGGATAAAAATTAGCTTTTTACTAACGAATAAACGAAGACCAGGTTTGTATGAGAACATTCTCTATTATTCAAAGTAAATGTTAATAACTGCTTGATGCTTTCAGAAATATGAAACTAGAAAAGGTACTCACATTGTTTATGAAATTCGTTCGCTGAAAAATTACCCATTGTTTCAACACTAAAGTAGAAGGAATACTTTCGAAATTTAAAATATCACCCATTGCCTGTACTCTCTAATTTTATTTAATACAATTAAAATGATACCATAGGTCATTATTTTTCATTTTATTGCTCGATGACTGTGCTTAGGATTTAAAGAGGATTCTTTTTCTGAACGAAGACCGAAATCTGATGGCAGAAAAAAATAGTTTAGATTTATTTTATGTTTAAATACATTTGAGCCCCACCTTTTATTTTTACAGCATTCAGAGGTCTCGGCAAAAGTATCAACATTAGCCTGTAAATTAGGTTCATTACACTATTGAAGAGTTCGATGAAGGAGCAGCGATGTCCTCTTCATGACGCTAGATCAATTTCCCAGAGATGAAAAGGGATGCAAAAGGGACACGATCGACACAACTAGTCATAATGGGAAATCGTAAATATTTAGCATGGACTTCACTTTACATACGTTTGATGGTTAGATTACGTTATAAAATGAGAGACAGCGTTACGGATGCAAGTCTCTTGAGAGACGAGGTATGCTTTATATAAATCCACACCCAAAAACCAGGAAGTGCGATAAAGCTTAACGGACTGTGGTAATCTTACCATATTTTTGAAGACAGAAAAAATCATCGATTGTTTTTTGACTCGGCTAAACACATCTCCATCGTTAATTTCACTTGTAGTTTCAAGGACTATAAAAGTACGAAGCTCTTCAGATTTTTTGGGATCAATGTTCCAGCTTGGAAATCGCAGTCCACGGAAACAGAGTTAACATGGCCACAAAGTGAGTCAACTGTTTATTGTACGTTAATAAAGTGAACGGACGTTGATATAGAGCTCTTAGCAATGAAATTTTTGCTTCGTGACTTTTATTTTCAATTCCTGGAGTAGAAAACACAAATCGAGTTCTTTCTTTCTCTGGTCCTGAAAATGAAACCTCTCTGCCGCAGGTGACGATGTCTTCGTCTTCGCTTCTCGCGTTATCATCACGTAACTGCGCAGAGCGATCCAAAGATCGGATTGCATTTTGATCTCCGTAACTGCTCAATTTCTTTACACTAAAATGTTATTTTAGTGAGTTTCAAGGATCGTCCCTCCAATATTCTCGAAACATTAGGACACCTGGTTAACGTGTGACATTGATCTTTTCATCAATACAGAAGTTTTAAGATTCGACTGAGTTAATTTCTCTTGACGAGACTCTTTTCATATATTTCATAACAGTAATAGCGAACACATAATTTGTACATTACATACAGTAACAATTATGATTGCATTTACCTTAATACTTAAGCTTATTTTAGGTGTCGAACTTTACTTTGAGACAATTTTTGTTAGTAACCTGCTGGTGGGGCATGACACGAGAGCAGCAGGACGATGAGTCGTTTGAAATGACGACGACTGGGAACAACAGCAGGGACACTCAAGCTCTCAGCAGCACAAGTTTAAATGAATAAATAATGAATAAATCGTCACAATTGAGCTCCAAAACGTTACGACAATGATGCTTAGGGCACGCCATGAGGAAGCTGTCCGCAGTTTAATTGACTGACTGAGGGTAGTACGCACATCAAATTTACTGCATCAACGCAGCAGGTTGTCATCTTTTACACTTTGAATGGATAAATTGTAGCGTAATCCGAGCATTTTCTTGTTACCTGATTTAAGATCTAGGGTACGCAAAAATGACATCAGAGAAACGGAGGTAGGGTTGATTGAGCTCATATTCTGTTCTGATAGTCGACACATTGCATGTCTAAACACATACGACTTTGAGTTTACTGACAAATGTTCAGTTCGACGATCACTCTGTACATGCCACGTTGCAGTCATGAGAAGCATTTAAAACACCACGAAGACTCGACAAATCTACGCTCAATGTAGATGGAACTTCTGGCGAGGTTATGACAAAGATGCAGAGTAAATAAATAAAATTAGGCTGAAAGTTGATGTGACACTCAATGACGGCGTGGTTATGCGACCTGAAAAGAATAAAATGAATGTTGTCATTCATGAATAAAGTTAATCGATATGTTATTTTGAATAGATACTCTAAATATTCAATGACGAGTTTGATTATTACTCAACGTGAATAGGGAATAAAGTACATGAAAAAAGATGAAAGCAATATTTCACAATATTCAAGCAAACGTGTTACACTAGGCGTAAAGTAATTAAAAAGAATCAATCTCGAAAAACGAAAAGTTATCATCATTTAAAATGACGTCAAATTTTTCATGCACGTCATCGATCAAAAGTTCATCTTGCTCCTGGAAGACCATAATTCAAAGACGTATATTCAGTTAGAGTGTCAATTCACACGCACGTCCCAATCATACTTTTTAGCCGGAGCATGCATGTTTTTCGTCGCCTAAGTGGTTTAATTACTTGAAAGTATTTAATTACTCGCGTGAATGGATGAATACAACTATTCTTTACCCCTCCTACTGATGTTTATTAATCAAAATTTTCATGTATTAGGAGAGAAGACCCCATTAACAGAAGTACGGTAATGCAAGTTCTTCTGTTTGAAAAAAAGTATAAATATTCTTGAGTAACTGTGATGTCGCAAAAGACTTTTTCTGAATAAATTTTTATTCAGGAATTTTTAAGCATCGAAAAATTTCATAATTTTTAACAAAATATTTTCAGTTCTGATGAAGGATGCAACTCTCAGAAGTACGTTCATTTAAAAGATTTTTTAAATAACTTCCTGAGAGCTAAGTAACAAAAGTTAGGAATCGATGGTAGCTTATTCACCGTACTTCCACCGACTCGCGCTTCTTAGCTTTCACGAGTGTGTATAAAATGAGATTTTAAGCATTACAATTTCCACGCCTATGACAAATCTACAACAATGCTTGACCAGTTGGTGTACACTTTGTGGCTGAGGTAGAGTTGCTGTATTTTGTTGTGCTAGTTAAAGGATGCCAACCCCGTTGTGAACTGAGAAATAACATCAGCACTGGAACAAACTGGCCACGAGTGATACAGTCAGAAAGAGAAAAACAGAAAAATTTGCACTTTCTGGAATACGTTTTATAGGTGTGTTCGTGTTGTACTGACTCGTATCATTTTATTTGTTACCCAGCTATTACCCAGCGACAATTAATATGTGATATTTAACACTGAACTGCACCAACTGATACTACTTCGCACCAACACGCACCGTATAATACAGAATATTCAGTATTAACTGAATATGGTTATACGATGCTGAATATATATATTTATATACAGAATATTCAGCATCGATTTGCCCTAAAATTGTAAAATAATATTCAGCATTGACTGAATATTGTACTACGGTGCTGAATAAGTATACAACATTCAGCAGTGCCTCTCATCGAAGTTCCCACATAACGCTCGACACTGACCTGCGCCGAGAGATATTTCAAAGAGATCCAAGCCGTCAGCAAACGGCGGGCGTGACGAGTCTTTCTTCGTCACTGTAGAAAATAAAAAACAAGGTGTTGTGGTTACTCATTCCTAAGTCAAAAATTTTTTTATTAAATTTTAAAATGTTTTTTGTTGTAAAAACTACATCATGAAAAAGTCCAATAAGAATCAAGTTACTTGAATTGTGCAACTGATGTATAAATTACACGTTACTCATAATACTATTACATTATTAATGAGTAATTGTAAAAATTCATGATTACCATTGTTCATAGAAAAGACTCGAAAATGACTGGAAAATTTTTTAGTGTGTGTCTAATTTTCAAGGCAATAATGATCAAGTTTTCAAGAGAACACAACTTCATCAATGGGTTAGGAAAAATTAGAATGTGAGGTTGATAAATCTTTACTATTTATAGTTAATTTTAAGAAGAAGAATAAAGAAGCGGTCACATAAGTAGTAGAATTATTCATTAGCCTTTTTAGTAATAACGCATATGAAATCAGATGAAGCTAAGTAGATAGCATTTGAAATGAACCAACTAAATTTATTGAATTAAAAATTATGTTGAGAGACTGATTAGGAAGACAAACTCAGAGGTAAGTAAACGAATTATTTTTATTAGAATAGCTTCAATTCTTATCAACAAAATACTCATGATGATGGCTTATAATTCAGGAAAAAGTCCACATGTATTGTAATGTAATCAAATTTTGATTTAAAAGTCAATTCAAGTTGACCAAATGATTGGCAAATGGAATTTTCTTTCCTTAGTACACGCAGGAAAATTTCGGGTGACAGACTCGCTCCGCCTGAGAACGGTTTTATTGTTTGCAAGGGCGTTAAAAAATTAAGCAAACCCGCACCCCAGCACACTTCTAGAATAGTTTTATACACATTAGAAATAGATAGTTGTAAGAAGCTTGCGAGAGACAAGCACGTAAGAGACCACCACAAAAATTTTGCTCTCAAAAATTTATTATGAAGTAAAAAAACTAAAAATATCCATGCCTTGAACAGGTTCTAAAATTGACAGATTTTCAAGTGCTCATAAAAACAGGCACTCACACACACAATCGACACACATTGAAACTCGCAGGCTAAGCACACATTCACACCTTTACCAGTTGCAGAAACACACTCATAGTAGACAGACCGTCAAACATATACGGTAAACGAATTATCAAATTCTCACAAGGCACACAGGCTTTCATAACGGACAGATATTCAAACAGTTACGGTAAACGTAACAAAAGACACCAGACGATCTCGGTAAAGAAACAAACGTTCACGGAAGACAGGCAGAGACTCACACCAGACCGACTTTTTGACGATCACCGTGAACAAAAAATCGGGCATTTGCGCGAGACAGATACACACTCACAACTGACCCACATTCTGGCGTTGACGCTAAGCTAACACTTCGATGTCCACGAGATTTTACGCACGAATATACGGTCAAAAACAATCACAGTCAACATCTTGTTGCGTACCGTCGACTGCGTTGCCGGTGGTGTGAGACTGCGTTCTCTTCCTGCCTCGCGTGCCAGGGTTCCTCTCCAGAACTTGATCTGTGGAGAACGGAGAGTCGGTGGTGAGTGAAAGTCACTGTCGGCTGCAAAAATCGTGTAACAGAAGTAATAAGTAGCCAAAGCAGAAGAGTTAGGAAACATTGCTTTTGCCTAACTGGATTCGTACGGTATGTGCTTCTGACTTAATTGCTTCACGGATTGCTATCATTTTAATAACTGTAAGTTATAAAAAAAATAACCGCATTTTGAGCACATTCTGAGTTTAATTGTTATGTTAGACAAAAAGTAACGTAGCAGGCAACCTAACAGCGTTTGGCCATACTGCGCAATATTTTCTTAATTAGTTAACACTTTCCCTTCATGGCCTATCTTTTGAAGGGAACTCGTTGGATTTAGGTTCGTTTTTCCGTATAATTTCCATCAGACCTTCTGTGATATTGTGTGAGTGATCAAAATTCCATTTATTATGTGTACGGAAGTTTGAGTTCCCAATATATGCTTTTTAGCTATAGATTGCGTATTTTCTGAGTTGTTCACGATTAAATAAGGGAATTGCAGTCATTAGGTAGAGTTATGAAGTTTTTGAAGGAACTGAATTGTAGCAAATACGCTTTTAGTCGAAATAATATCCAGTTTTGAGCATTTTTCTGTTTGATAGTTGAACTGTACCAGACTTGTCACAACTTGTCGACCTCGGATGCTAAGGCTAATACTACGGCAAAATGTGCTTCTCTGAAGCATAAGTTTATCATCATTTGTAAATTTTGCAAAGATGTGAGCCCAGCTTGCTAACAATTAGCACGAACTGAGAATTGCGAACGCGTGTAGTTTGATTACAGGAGCAACAGAAAGCACAGATTACAAGGTTAAGCGCAGGGCTGGCTTGGAGCTGAGCCACCTACAATGATAAAATATCGACGAAAATGAGCACTTCTTGGCATAAATTAAGAGAGCGTATAAACACTTTTTAGAACTCACTATTGATGTCTTCGAGCACCTCCGTGGCAACCGTCGTAGGGGGTGTGGTGGTCGGAGGGGGGCCGGAATCTGCGGTGGACAGCAAGGCACGGTCAGCTCGTGTACGGGGCAAAATAGTTTCTGATGTATTTATATGACATAATCACTGTTTTTGTTGTTTAACACACGGTTACTGCTGATTTGCAAGGCATAATCACTGCTGTTGTACAAAGCACAATCACTGCTGTTGTACAAGGCACAATCACTGCTGTTGTACAAGACACAATCGCTGTTTTTCTACAAGACACAATCATTGTTGTTGTGGAAGACACGATTACTGCTTTTTTACAAGACACAATCGCTGCTGTTGTACAAGACACAATGATTGTTATTGTAGAAGACACGGTTATTGCTGTTGTACAATACGCGACTGCTGCTGCTGTACAAGAAACAAGCACTGATTTTTTACGAGACATAATCCCTATTGTTATGGTACATGTGGTACATGGCATGGTTACTGCTGACGTACACGGCAAAATCACTCCTTGTGTCCAAAACACGATCACTGCTGTTGGTAACACACGGTTACCGCTCTTGTACAATGCACGATTACTGCTGTTGTACAAGAGACAATCACTGTTGTTGTACAAGACACAATCACTGTTGTTGTTGTACAAGGTGCAATCACTGTTGTTGCACAATTCACGATCACTTGTTGCACGAGACAAAATCATTGCTGATAGGAGAGGCAATATCACTGCTGCTGCACAACACAGTCACTATTGTTGTATAAGACACGATTACTGCTGTTGTTCAAGGCACAATCACTGCTGTTATTTGTATCTACGCATATTTTAATCTTAGGAAGATATTTTATTTCAACCCAAATCACACATACGATATTTAAATAAGAGCAACTGATTGTATCAATGCTGAGTTCAATAGACTGTTTGTATTGCTAACTGAACTTTATTAATACACTCATTCAATATCTTAAGTTCATTAGTAGACATGAAACACTCATCAAAGTCTATGCGCTAATTTTGAGTTTCCAAGACAGGTAATCTTAAAGGTAAATTATTTCAGATGTTTGCCTCCCCAGCTTACACGCATGACACGTGGTAAGATTCTAGGGTTATAAAATTCTTCCTCGCGACTTATTATAAGACATTCAAGTATACTAAATGACTAAAATTTATACCACTATGAAGAAATATGTTTTTAAGGCAATTAACACTTAAGTTTTAAAACTTAATTTATTATTGTTTAAATTTATATCAAAGGTTAATCTAGAATTGACTAAAAATGTTTGTTATATTAAATGAATCAACCTTCCCATGCTCGCCGCAAATTAAACATTCGTAGCAGCATTCAAAGAGGCAGAAAAAACTCACATCTCGTCGCGAGAAAAGTCTCGGCATAAATATTTCTTCGCGTACATCGCTCTTAAAAATTAGGTGAAAGCGAACATTTAGCTAATCATATTAACTTAAGCAAGCAAAGAGTATAAAGTGAAGTCTCGGTATAAATCTTCCTTCGAGAATGTCGCTCATGAAAAAAGATGAAAATAAAACTTCACCTAATCACCCTAACTTAAGCAAAAGCAAGCCAAGAATATGAAGTATTTTTTCAGTTATTTGATTTAGCATTCACAGCTGACAAAATACGTGAAATGTGGCGGTGCTCACCGTAGACCTTGATGGCGCCGTCAGTTTCACCGCGGGGATTCTTGGCGACGCAGCGGTAGGTGCCGAAGTCTTCCTGCTCCATGTACCTGATGGTCAGCAGCATGTGGATCTTGTAGGCAGGGTTGCCCACCTTCTGTTCTATGTGGAACTTATCTGCTGGGCAAGGCTAGCGTTAGTGGAGCAGGGGGGGTTTCTTTAACTGTTCACTCGTGGTTACTGTTTCATTGCCCACTAAATGCATTTCGCTTCAACAGTTGACGCGTTGTTACTGTTTCATTGCCCTTTAAATGCGTTTCGCTTCAACAGTTGACGCGTTGTTACTGTTTCATTGCCCTTTAAATGCGCTTCGCTTCAACAGTTGATGCGTTGTTACAGTTTCATTGCCCTCTAAATGCGTTTCGCTTCAACTGTTGACGCGCTGTTACAGTTTCATTGCCCTCTAAAAGCATTTCGGTTCAACAGTTGATGCGTTGTTATGGTTTCATTACCCTTTAAATGCATTTTGCTGCAAAAATGTTGCGTTGTTACAGTTTCATTGAGTTTAAACTGCGTTTCACTCCTGCGCTATAGCATTTCATACTTAGAGCGAAATTTGATGTGAACAAAGTGCACCCTTGAAGTTCACACGTATTTGAATGGTACTGTAAAGAAATGGAGGAGAAATGTTCGGTGGTGTGATACAAAAGGCCTGTAACGTATCATACCTTTTCAAATTCAATAAGTGCATTAGTTTCATCAAAAAAATGCTCATACGATTTAATTTGAGAATAAATGTTAACTAATTAGGAATACCTAATTTCAACGGCCGCACTATTATCTTAAGTTAAAACATACGAGCCTTGAAAAATATTTTTATTGTCCAATTTTCAAATCATCCACAGCTCAAAATCTGTAGAAATCTGTGACTCAGCGGAAATCAGGTGCTGCCTAATCAAAAAGTAAACATATTGCTTCAAATTTTATAATTTTCTCGAAGCGTCGAAATAATTTTTGCGAAATTGCCTCCGCTAGGCTTAGAAAAATTTACCACATACGCTAAGCAAACAATGGTGGCCGGAAAACACTTGCTTCTTCCTACACTAGCTTTTAAGCAAGCCTGCTTCTCATTTTTTAGTTAATAATAAAATGAACATATTAAATGAATGTCTTTTTTAATTTGAGGTTTGAAAAAATTATGCTGTTACTTTTTGTCAGTACAGCGAGCATTAATCTAAATTCTGTATGGAGTAAACGCCACAGTTCCAGCGAAGGGTACACGCCATAGATCCAGTGTAGGGTACGCGCCACAGATCCAGTACACGGTACACGCCACAAATCGTAGAGTGTAGGATACACGCTACAGATCCAGTACACGGTACATGCCACAAATATAATAGTAAAGTGTAGATTGTAGGGCACACGCCACAGATCCAGTGCACGGTACAAGCCACAAATAGTAGAGTGTAGGGTACGCGTCACAGATCCAGTACACGGTACACGCCATAAATAGTAGAGTGTAGGGTACGCGTCACAGATCCAGTACACGGTACACGCCACAAATAGCAGAGTGTAGGGTACACGCCACAGATCCAATCTGTGCTCAGTCTGCGAAGTTTGTGACAAGCTCTCAGGGCCCCGACAGCGCCCCGACACTCTTCGAGAGAGTTTGGACAGCTATGCAAATAGTGGTATTATGAGCGGCGCCTCCAGCACTAACTTCTGCTGTGGGACGCCTGATCTCTTTTGCTGAGACCTCGGCATTGTCTTCGGCATGGCTAATTTCCCTCAACAGGCTCATGCAGCCAGAAACAAGCAGAGGACTCTGGAAAAAGTCTTGTGGTTTCTTGCGAAGCGAGGACGAGGGTGTGCAAACTAGCCAAAATATTCATGCATTAAGAAAAAAGGAAGTTATGACATCTGCTCTCAGCAACTTTTTTGACAGAGATAAAATTCAGTTGTTGTTTTCAGTACGCCAGGTTTGATACCTTCGACCCTTACTGAAGGCGTACTTACTTCGTACTTACTTCGACCCTTAGTGAATAATTTTACTGAAGTTTTATTACTAGAAGACACTATAAAGTACAACCCTCTTCTCTTTATAAAACAACCGTGTGTATAAACAAATGAATTGCCTTATTTAAATGAGGAATTTACGAAATCTGGATGAGGGCAGAAAGATTTCTTTTTGCTTACGGCCTACAAGTAGGTATAGTTATAGATAAAGTCATGGAAAGTTAAGGAGTTTGATAACAACATATTTTTTACTTCAGTGCATTCTGGTATGCATGTAAATATGTTGGTATTGAAAGGTAGATTTGATATACATTGTGTAATTAAAGGATTGTCGGTATATAACATGTCAGCAAGTTCAATTTTTTCCCTTCGTCTGAATGAAAACAAGAATATGCAAACAAGTGTGCAAGTGCGTTTTTATCCTGATTCGATTTTAGTCTCAAAACGAAAACGCATCAAAAAATTCTTGATATCTCCCAGCACAAACTGTCTTCGCCCTGTTCTAATCAAATGCTAGTGTTCGCTCTGCATACAATCTGAGAGTCACAATCCATGTAATTTGATGTTAAGGTCACTGGACGAGAGAAAAAATACATCAGTAAGATAAAAATATCAGAAGTGAAAAGTTTAAAAATGCATACCCACTATGGTCACCATGGGAGATGGACTTAGTAGACTATTTTAGAACTTTATTTCATGATTTAGCTGTGAAAGGAACCGGACGAACTATTTTCTCTTTATTCTTTTTTTATCATATAAGTTTCACCGATCAGTAAGTCCTATTTAGTTAATAAAAACTGACTCCATGTAGATATATTTACTTTATTACTTCAAAGGTTTAGCACCCAAGTCCAAGAACCAAACGTAAAGCTCACAAGACATTATAGGGTAGCGTTGTAAAGCTCTGCATAAGTTCCAGAAGAGCTAAGAGAGGGGGCAAAGAGAGTGTTAGGTCGGTTGCAGGATCTGAGTGTATCGAGACCAACTCATTAGAGGCTGCAAATCTATCTTCACTTCGAGCCATTCTTTCCCTGCTGATTACTTTTGTGAAGAAGCTTCGGCTGAGTTCCTTGATAGGAGTGGGAAGGGGCAGGGAGTGTATCGAATCGAACTCTCTAAAGGCGATTGGATCTTCGACCAGAGTTGCAATAAAGTCCGAGGAGCGAGTACACTTCATCGAAATACAAATATATCACTATCTACTAGTACAAATTCGTAACAGATTTATTCAAAAATTAATAAAAAATGAATAAATAAATACACTTCTACGATATAAAAGCAAACGACCACCGCAGCGAACTGAAGTTGAACTACGGAGTGAGGACCATTTGCAGTATTGCTGCGAGGAGCAGCAAGGCGTCAAGCAAATAGACGGTGGCGAAGGTCTGGCATACAGGCGAAGTCCGGAGCACACAATGGACCGATTGAAGGCCAAATTTAGAGGAAGTGATTGTCTCTAGGATCTACAGTGGCGATATAAGGGCTTTTGGGTTCTTGGGTTTGGTTTCGTGCTGGGATACTGTGTTAAAACGGGATGTTTTTGGATTTGTGAGGTAAGTTTTGGTATATCACCAAATAATCCATATTTATATGGACTACAGTGAAATGGTAGCCAAAAATAGTTGAGTATTAGAAGAATTATGAATAAACTTAGAAATCAGCATGATATAATTCAAAACTTCTAAAAACATTCGTGCCTGAACAGCGAGTTCCCACGTGAAAAAGTTTTTGCAAATTACTACCAATATTCAATATGTTCTGTTTTCAGGGCAATCTCTAGGAGTAGAAGTTTTAGATGAAAAATTTTTAGAACAAGTAATAAACCCTTACATATTTGGGTAATAATATATTATCAAATGCAATATTTACTTACCTTCGTAGTACGATAATTCTATAAAATATTAAAGTAACCTTAAGTTAATTTTGAAATTATATTTTCAAATTATCATATCCATGAAATTTGCATGGGTTCCAAAATATTATGTTTAATTCCTCGAAAATTAAAATATGCTGTAGAGACAAATTTCAAAAACAATTATGCTTCCAAAAAAAAACAGATATGACTGAAAGAACGGAATCGGACGTTTTGTGTACCTACACGTCAGATGTAGAAATGAGGTTGTCTGAAATAACGGACCCTGCTGTAAGTAAATGAAACTGGAAGCACTAAAGACATAGCTGAGCCTTAAATTTTACATTAATAACACGATAATGAAATTTAGCTGGTTTTCCAGTAACGATTTTCGGAGGGGAATTCGACGAAGACTGTTTAGCATTAGCTTTGTCTCGAAAATGAAGAATGATTTTGATAGATAAAGATGACAAATGCATAATTTCCCTTCATATGTAAGCCCATTCATGTTAACGATGCGGTTTCGTTTTTCAGCTCGGTCTTTGTATGCTGAATGGAGAGGGCTCGTTGATAAATCAACAGTATTGTATCTCCTACTACGCTGCTCAGCAACCCTTCAATGCATGGCACGGAATGTCATGCCTACGTATGCTGATGCACATTGAGCGTCCTTGTCTTATCACTGGCTAACACGCGGGCAACAATGCACGAAGTTTTCCAGTAAACTGTAATTGAGGAATTCTTGACCACCAGTATTATTCTAAGAATTATTTGTACGAAATAATTAATGAGCAACGCTACCATCTGTCTTCAAATTCACCTGTATCGGGGGGATTATCTTATCTAATTGCATTAAAATTGAAAACAAGCGAGTGTGTAATGTGTCAAAAATAGCCTAATTTTCCCTAAAATTAAATAATGCATTATATGTCTAAACATTTCTGAGATATTAATGCGTTAAGAAACATGTACTCAATAAAATTATTTTTAGATTAGAAAATTGTCTTGTAAATATTCACAGAAACTAAATTCGTTGTGAGCACGATTTAGTTGAAGTCTTAACAAATCTGAGTACGAAAATCAGGATTATGAAGGCGTAAGACATCGCACTCGAATAAGTGAAGATTTTGCTATTAACGCTGAATGCTTTAAAAACTGCACTCAGGAAGTAAGATAAAGGGGTAAAAAGTCTACGGAAATTACTACCAATTTTTAACTATGTTTGCTCTCCTGGTAATTATGTTGTTGTCTGCCTGTTATCTGTTGTTGCGAGTGGGATGTGAAGCTTTATAATTTGGTAATCAAATCAAGGAGTTTTTGCTGCAAATATTATGTTTAAATTTATCGTTCATTCCATGAACCAGACAATCTTAGAATGACATTCGAATTCCCTCCTCAGTTCCTAGAGTGAATTTTATTTTAAAGGGCCTATTACCAAGGTTTAAATTTTTGGCCAACCTGTAGTAACTAACTAATCGCGTATATACTCGTAAGCAATCTTTCGAAATTTTCAGTATTACTACTTCCATAAATGGCACATCTGAAGGTGTTTGTCTGAGCGAGCTTAAAATTCGCTCGCTGGAAATCTAAATGCTGAATATTTTTGAAGGGGCCAACCTTTCTCACCAAAAATTATTGAATTGCCAAATGCATGGGAACTCTGTTTTAACTTAATTCAAAACCACCTGTCATAACTCCAGTATTATGTTTGATTTTCTATTTATTCTTGAGTTATTATAGTACTCACTTGAGCCATAGCCAACCAGAAATTATCTCAAAAAACAAAAACTGCTAAGTATCTGTAGGGAAATAAGTTTGAAACTTTTTACATTATTTAATTCTCATTTATTTGGAAAATTTAGCTCAATGCATTATTGAGTTTAACTCAATGATGCATTAAATAATGCGAGTAATTAAAAGTGACATAGAAATAAATAACTAAGAACTAAGTCGAGTCCAGTGAATGAGTGAAGAGGAGTACTGACCTTAGTCGTAGATTATGTTGTTGTCTCCACGAGTCCAGTGGTTGAGTGAGGTGGAGTACCAGCCTGAGTCGTAGATCATGTTACTGTCGCCACGAGTCCAGAAGTTGAGTGAGGTGGAGCACTGACCTGAGTCGTAGATCATGTTACTGTCGCCACGAGTCCAGAAGTTGAGTGAGGTGGAGTACTGACCTGAGTCGTAGATCATGTTACTGTCGCCACGAGTCCAGAAGTTGAGTTTGGTGGAGTACTGACCTGAGTCGTAGATCATGTTACTGTCGCCACGAGTCCAGTAGTTGAGTGAGGTGGAGTACTGACCTGAGTCGTAGATCATGTTACTGTCGCCACGAGTCCAGAAGTTGAGTGAGGTGGAGTACTGACCTGAGTCGTAGATCATGTTACTGTCGCCACGAGTCCAGAAGTTGAGTGAGGTGGAGTACTGACCTGAGTCGTAGATCATGTTACTGTCGCCACGAGTCCAGAAGTTGAGTGAGGTGGAGTACTGACCTGAGTCGTAGATCATGTTACTGTCGCCACGAGTCCAGTAGTTGAGGGAGGTGGGGTGAGCTTCAGTGTAGCACTCGAGCACCACCTGGCTGCCCCTCACTGCTGCGATCAGCTGGTGTGGGATCCACAGCATCGGCGGGACTGCGGTGCCCAGCAGGTAATCAGCAAATTCAAAAACCTCTAAAAATTAGTCACACCCAGCATAGCCATGCTTATTTTTTGCTTCCATGTCCCACATATTCAATTTTTGCCTTAAAATAATTCAAATCTCCAAAATTTATATCAAATCAAAATGCATTTAATATGAGCACAAGAATCTCGCTACCAATTTACCCTGAGATTAAATTTTCACCCGAATTTTTCATAAAACTGAAAGATTAGCTAGTTCATTCACTGACACAATCACGCTTAAGTAAATGAGACATTAAATGAAAAATAAAAAATAAACAGTATCCCCTTTTGACAATCCTATTGACAAGATGAATTTTGAATTTTTTTAAGATAAAAGTGTTGTCAACCTCATTGAAAAGTGAAACTAAAGCAATCTTCATTGAAATCAGATCAGACAACCTTAGTAATTCACCTCAGAGAAGCATTTCCTTAGCTCCAATGAAAATGCGGTAAATAGGGGAGCAATAAAGCAAAAAGTTATGAATATGTACGTATAAATAAACACCATTCGCTATCATGTGCTGTAGATTTTCATCTAGCATCATGAATGGTGCAGCACAATTAGAAATTTCATTGCTCACAGTCTACGCTGACAAGAATCCGCTTGCTGACGATCGGAGGATGTCCGTTGCTCGCGATGCAGAGGTAGGCCCCCATGTCCATCCTGCTCACCTTGTTCAGCGTCAGCACCTCGCCCTTGTGGTCGATTACTGAGTGCAATGTTAAAAAAAATATTCTCAGGACAATGCGGTAACTTCAGTGCTCACGAGCACACCATCGGTCACCTCAGTGACATATTAAACTGATTCTTTTCAATAGAAACTTCAGTGACAAATTAATGAAAATCTATTTTTCCTACAAGAGCATTGATGGTAATCGAGTAGGTAATCGCAAATGGGTTACGATTTGTACATCTCTTTCTCGAGTGAAATGGGTCTTTAATATTTGGAAAATAGAAAAATAATTTTATATGACATGAGAACAACTCTAGCGTAGAAAAATATCTCTAGCATTTTTGTGTAGTGTCATGTGTGATATAATTTATTGTAATTATTAAATGCAGTTAACCTCTGCAATTCCCCTCTATCATCTTAGTTGCGGAAAAAAAGCACTTTCCTGAAAATTATTTCGCTTAGTTTCAATCATTTTAGATGATAGATGATATTTCTATCAGTCAGGCTGTGCCAAAATGCCATCCTCTTGTGTATTCATTTAACACATTGTATGATAATATTTCAACTCTCTCGCGCTCAAAAACTGTCGAATAAGTCCATTCCATAACATTTCTTCTGGCTGAGCACCAACTGCACAGAGAGCGGCAGGATATGTGGCACATCCCTTTCCTTATCCAATCTGTACTCGATTACCACGGTCTTTAAGAAGAACCAGTGAGTAAAAAATTCAATCTCGCAAGACTTGCGGCAATGGGAGACGACTTGCAACCGTTTAGAGATTTACGAAGGTAAGCAGTTGCTAAAGAAGCCTTCAGTGGCGAATGGGAGGCTTTGAGGGCGTGTCAGCCGGCAATTGAGTTAGCTTTGCTATGGAACGTCTTCAAAAGGCGTTCTTGGGGGCTTAACATCCTTCGATGCGGGGAGCGCTTGCCCTCACAGGAGAATCACGGGAGACTTCTTAAACTTAAGGAGACTGATGCTTCACAACTTTTTGCTAACGGCTTCTAGGATAAATTAGAGATGTAATCGCAGACTCGGTTGGAAGTGCGGCCTGATTATGCCGTTCTGATTGCCTCAGGCGTAGCTCATATCTCTCAACCTGATCACAACCATAATGAGTGATGCGAGGGTATTCTGTTTCTACAGACATGGAATTGAAAACTGCATAACACTGAATATATTATATAATATATTGAATGTTCAGTCATCGTTTTACTTTCGTGATGAATGAAAATAAATTTTTGCCCTTTGCAGAATGAATTACCGAGTGATTTCTCCAACATGACCCATGATTTAGCTGCCGTATATTTCCTAGTGCATCATAGTGCATCATTACTAGTGCATCATAGAAAAGCCAAATATGTATTCCAGTCTTCTAAACTTGAATCAAAACTTATTTATAAGGAAATATCTTAATGGTAAGAATACGTCGTAGAATTTTTTATGGGATGTATAAAATTTATACTTCTCGAAAAACAGTGAAAATACTATACATTTAAACGGGCTAATGAAATCCTTTCTCTACAAAAATAGTTAAAAAAAACTTCACGGTAAAATTGAAACAGGTATTTAATTACCAAAATAGTATTCATTGATCAAGACCAGACTTCAAGGTCCCGCTGAGTGATAATATCCATTCAACACATCTATTACTCAAGGTGAGATGAAATGTTCAGTACGTATTTTTAGCGTGGCAGAAACGGCGGGACTGGAGACGAGTTCAGTAGTGGACAGTTTAATCTCGCGAGCGTTTGCAGAGCTCAGACAGATTGGTTAATTGCTTCTATTGGCGCTAATTGTGCATATTGGCTGCCTAGATGTCCGCTCACCTCGTCTCCGGGACACGACCTAAAATACTGTATAACGCCTCTAGAAAATCGCAGTTGAAGCACATATGGTGGGCTAAACTGGAGCAAAGTAAATGCTGAAAATGAGACTTTCTTGGAAATTTCTTCGATCAATTTTGCTGTGAGAAAGGTTGAAATAAATTTTGAGCAATAAATTTTTGAGGTAATGAGGTAATAAATTTTGAGGTAATACGCAATTGGGGAAACCTCAGAATTTATGTCACTAGTTCCTTTTTTTATGCTCTTTCTTGTACTGTCTCCCTAACATCTACTCAAAATTGTAATGCTTCTAATTTTATTTCTCATCACGTTTAAGCTAAGATGAGCTTGTGAGAGATCGAGCTTCGAGAAAGTTTTATATCATAATTTTTCCAAACGCTGAGCATGCATCGCCAAATTCCAAGTGCACCTTTCTCAATTCCCATAGGTCCTTTTGATTTTTTAAATCCTACACCTCAAAACTGATGTTCGATGTTTTCCTAAAATGCCGATTAAATTTCGTTCGCAACATCTCAAAAAAATCCTATAGTGTGAAGGAATAACTCTTTAGAATCAGAAGTGAACACAAAATCCCAGACTGGATGAATATTTGCCTCTCTAATGACAAATTGAAAAAACTGATCGGCTTGGAAATCCCTTTTCTCGATTATTTAATTTAGTCAATAGAAATCAAACAAGTGAGCAATAAACCTGATCATGATTCAAAAAGTTTCTCGCTAAGGAAATTGACATCAATTTAGCTTATAAAATAAAGCATACGATGAATATAAATGTCGGTTACAGCATGGAAGTCTAGTTACTTCAAATGAGAATTGTTGCCGCTTTGAAGGTTTTTCTCCATGACTGAACCACAGAACTAAGTTACCTAATCTTGGGAGTGTATTCAGAACAAAACGCATTCGCACTTGATATCGTTTTGAATTATTATTCTTAATAAAAACACAAACTAATTGTGGTTCAAAATATTATTTCCTGAATATCCTTTTAAAATTTAGAACTAAAATTAATTATTTCAAACAAGTCGGTGTCAGTATCCTAACTTTGATCACATTTCAACAACAGAATTCAGTAGAATGTGAATCAATCAAAGAACGTCGAGGACAGCAGCAGCAACAGAGGAAGCAAACCTCGCAATTTTGGCCACTTGAGGCGAACGATTTCTCTTGCTGCATTTGCAGCGGCAGGATTTCCACTCGAGGAAAGGTCTGTTTGTGCTCGGTTCTGACACACGTAACAAGCGTTACGGCTCGCACTTGTTCGACACCAAACACGTTTCGAAGTGCATTTTGAATGTTAGTTTCATTTCCCGTCGTACAAACTGTTTTGTCGCCAGTGCAGGCGTGCATTTCACAATGAGTTCATGAGAAGAGTTGTCAGAAAACGTTCTGTAACTGACAGTTCAGCAACAATGTTCCTGTAAATTTCCAACCTACTCTATGCGTTAAATTTTCTCAAGTGGATTCCAAAAAATTTTCGACTTCGCAGCATTTGAACATCAAATTTATTAATTTTTTTATATCTTTATTGCGTGAACGTGTTTTTCCCACTTTGAATGAACTTATGAAGGTAACATAGAATTTTGGTGATATTTTCCCACTGCCGTTACAAGTTACATAAAAAATATTTCAGATCTTGTTCTGTAAATGTATTTCTGTGAATTAAAACCATCAACTTGGATTCCTTTTAATTTAATTTTCACTGATTAGTTAGCTACAGACGACAATGATTTCAAAGTTACGTCATAGAACACTTCGTGTTCTTGAAATTAAATTTTCTTGAATATTGTAATACATTATTCTCCAATGTTTGCAATACCAAAAAGTGAGACTGTAAAAATTAAGAACAAATGGATGCTTTTAAACAACAAAAAATAACATAAAGAGTTTCGAGAAAGAAACAAACCATTCAATATTTTCAAACGGCCTAAAGGCTCAATTCGTTTTTTGTTAAATCCATGTCAGGTTCACGGCATGAGACAACCCCAGTAATTTAAACGAGTATTTTTCCGAATTTTATTGCAAAGACCATTTGAAAAAGCTATGAGTATTGTACAGTTCGAGAATCTGAAGAATTATGAAACAATTTTACCCAAGACTGAGTAAAACAAGCGACTTTTTACACTGAAAATCTAACTAATTCTGATGTCCTCTCTATATATTCGAAAAAAGGCACATCGTAATTCTGCAACTCTGCTAACCTCACCTCCAAAAACAAATGGCCATTGGTGTTTTTTGAACAAATTTCATAATTTAAGAGTTGAATTGTTTCAAGGCACAAATATACTTGGTAATCGTGGATAAATGGTTTGAAAATTAAGTGTATGTTTATGACTGAACCATACATTCTTGCTAAACAATAATCTTTCAGTGGAGATCGGCTAAAATTTTAACATAAAGATCATACTAAACTAACTCCCCGTACTAAAATGATCAGAAACTCTAATTATATAAATATCTGAATAACGTAAAATAAAATAATTTCACAGATCTTTGACGGGTTTGATATGGATTTCATGAATCGAGCCGTCGTGCAAAAGTCATTTACATATTCGGATTTCGGTGGTGGCTGGAAGTCCACCAAAAAAGCCCGTGATAAGGCGAGGACGCTTTTCATGGCCAGCTCTTATCGGTAAACGACTGCGGCAGTTCCATTTGAAAGTGGCGGAAGCGAAGTGAGGTCGCGATCTGTGTCTGCGGTGCTTCTGCAGTTGCGGTGGCTGGGGAAAACCAAGGCTAATTGGCAGCAACGCGGAGCTCGGTTAGGCCATTTCGGCATCAGGCTTAGGTGTGGCTGTAAGCTAAAACTGGAAACTTTCCTCAAGCTTATTGGGCTGCCAATGAAATGAATTTGATGCTACAAGTACAGGCTTGCACAAAAACCTTTTTTGTCGAGTAGTTTGAGGGCTAGCTGGGAAAAAGATGAAATTTTTGTTTTTTGGAACTAAACCAGGGAATATACTAAGAGCATTTTATTTATTTTTCATTTAATTTTGATCAGTTTTTCGGTTTTCAACGAATTTCAAGACGGGAAAGAAGTTTGTCTTTAGGTATTCATTGTAATGAATGACTTAACTTTTTTCAACGATATATTTTGCCATTTATTGCCAGCGGCTGCTCGTGAAAGTCATTCGATGAATTCTAGCATCTAAGACAGTAAAAATATGAAAAAAGTTTAAAATTATGGACGTCATATTTTTCCTCTAACTTAAATAACAGTTTTGTTCTTTAAATTTACGTTATGAGAAGGTGCTGAATTTCATTCGTGATTACAATGCCTTTAATTCTTAAATGCACTTCCGAGATTGAACGGCGAACCTCATATTGAACACACGACCGCATTCTACAGCTACAAGAAGAAAAAATAAAGCAAGCTGTCAAACACGTAACGCTTTGAGTATCAAATATTCCCTCTTACTCGTAGAAAGCACAGGCGCGGTCTGTGTTCACCAGAAGTGCAGTGCGTTGGAACAATAATTTGTTTGCAAAAGAGAATGATTTTGGAAGAGGAAGTCGATCGTTAGGGCACAAAGCGGAGCCTTCACCACGTAGAGCGGCGCATCAGAGGCGGTGGAGGCAGAGTATTGGTATGAGAGCGCGGCGCCGCTAACCCATCTGCTGCTCTCTGCTCTAAATTGACCGTTTTGTCTTGGTTTGCACCCCTTCCGCCCCTCTGCACTCACTCCCAGCTCGAAAGAACGAACGCTGACAGAAATGAATGAGTAGATTGTACTCGACAAGCCGAACGACTTCCGTAATGCTGTAAGTCTACACATGGGGAATATTCTCTCAGTTTGAGGCAGAGGTTTGAAAAGTATGGACATCTCTTGTGTTTATAAATGTTTGCTTGCGTTGTTAAATCTTACAACAAGGAAAAATTAGGAAACATCTTTAAAACAGTTCATCGTCTGTTCAATTGAATAACGGAAAAAAACTGAGCCCCAACAATGTGCTTGCTCCCGTTGTGGTTGATTACTTTCATAAGGCCGAGGACTGAATACCTGAAATAATTTCACTGTATATTTAAAAAAAGCGCTTAATGCGAACGGAATGGATTGTGTTTTTAGTTTTCATGCATGAATTGACATGCATCAACTGAAAATTTACTCAAACTGCTGGATTATTTTAACATTGAACAATATTACCAATGAAATATCTTTTGGAATTGAACAACAATCGTGTGTGTCAGTGTTGAAGTGAACGCTAAAAACTTCGAAAATTCGGTGGCATAAAATATTGATTCTGCAATCGTCACAGCAGCATTGTTCAAATATGCCCGTCAAACTCATCCAATATGTTGGGCACAGCCGGTTCATGAACTCCTTACTCCCGACTCCATTTAGCTGGTGGCTTAGTTTTAGGGAATGCTGATTACCTCGTCCATTTTCAGAGGTACGGAAACTCTGAGGAAGTCATTGTCATTTATTGAAACCACTTATTAAAAACCCATTTCTGATGGGGAAGACCGAAGAGCTGCTCAAAGCTGAGGGTCTCTTCAAGAGTTTGATTGAAGCCCAAGACAAGGGATGATGACAAAAGACCTTGCGCCACACTCCTATTTCTGACATAAGTCGATCCTCGAGTCGTACGACAACATCTTATTCGGACCTCAACTTATACGGATTTTAAAATGAGTTATTTTAAAGTGAGCTATTTTAATAAAAGTTAATGAGTCCCAGTTATTCATAACCTGAAACAAATATAGTGTTAGTGGAATGATTGAGACTACTTTTCAGATGAAGAAGGTGTGGTGAGCATTAAATAAATTCGTGTAACTCGAGGATTGACTGCGCGCATATCCCGTTTGTTATTGAAATCTCTTGCGTGACAATTCATGTCACATTCTACCCGTGGCAATTTGATCTGAATTTTTAATGCGTCAGAATTTGATTACGATGTGAACAACATGGTCGGAGCGTTATTTTTACAGAGCATATTTCGAATAAAAAGTGAGGGGAAACCAAAATTTTGATATTATTTAATTTAAAAACTTCAAACAACAACACACTATAAAACAAAATCAGTTAAATTATTTAATTAAACTTATCAAATAGTGACAATAAGAAGTAAAATATAATAGCAAAAACTATCCGGCTGTTTTCATGAGGAAATTTTGTGATGCGAAATTACAGGGAAAAATTCGTCGAATACCACAATTGATGGCAGACGAAGGAAATGCAGTCTCTTCGTTTATATGTCATCTGCAAAAAGTTCTATCCGACGAGTTGTTCGATGAACTTACTCTTCATTGAATTAATTTATAAATAATCACCTTCCAGTGGGCTGACTCCATTTATATATGCAATGCTGCTTTTAATATATATAAAATCTCACATATGATTCACAGAATCTAAATTGGAGGATAAAGATTTTGTATCATGAATTTTTTTTGTAAACAGCAGGCAGATATTCCCTTCCGATTCATAAGGGAAATTTTCAGCAAACTTATGGATTCTAATTAACGTTACACTAAATAATTAGGAAGAGACTCGCTTCATCGTTTCGTTCTGACAGTTTGGAAGGCAGCGTTCCAAACTCAACTAATACGTAAGCCAAAGTTCAACTAACTTAATGACAGCCACTTTCAAGGCGAGTGCACAACTTGAAATACAATATTGATAGAATTAAGCTCATTCAAAAATTGTCTATTAAATCATTTGTCTGTAACAATCATTTTATCACATCAGATGAGCATGAAATTCGTTTCAAACTATCGATCGATGAAAATTCCCCATTTAATACTGCAACACAAAGAGCAAAACAATAGGTATGAGTTGAACCCAGAACATTCACCTGACAAAGTCTTCTCGCTTCCAGGTGACGACGGGCTTTAGACTGCCTCTCACTTAGCAGCGCAACTATGAACAATATATTATAAACAATACGTATGAATTGAACCCAGAACATTCACCTGACAAAGTCTTGTTGACGGTGATGAGCTGACCGTCTTCTCGCTTCCAGGTGACGACGGGCTTCGGGCTGCCTCTCGCTTTGCAGCGCAGCTTGACGTCGTTGCCCTCCTGAGCGATGACGTCTCCGGAGCTCTCCGAGTCCACTATGTCCGGCGGTACTGAAGGCACACGGGCGATACTAAGTGGCCATTTTATTTTTGGAATGGATTATCATTTGAATGGTTTTCATTTATGTGGAGCTATCATTATAGCTCGTAAAACGGTGTGGCGTTTAATTGGGCAATGTTAGCTTTGTTGGAAATGTTGCGTTGATTGCATGGAACAACTGGAAAGGGTGTAACAACTAGTACCTTGTGAAAAACATTTTTCTACCCCATTGAAATGCTATTGCGTCGATAAATGTATGCAAAATGACTGTAAAACTATCACCAACGAGAATATCAAATCTGCGGCAGATGAGTTACATATATACTCCTCTAATGAAACATTTTTAGCTTCATGCCTCGTTGCTTTTTAATTAACACAAGAAAATCCCACAGCTGAAAAACTCTCCGTGAATCGGAAACTTTGTGCAAACACTGTTCATATTGACAAATATTTCAAACATAGTAACATTTTTATCGGAATTGTTGTCGGAATTTCGCAATAGTCGGTAATCACAATACGTTGAGAAGCCATTTCCAATTTTTCTCTTTACTCTCGAGTGCCCGCTTTCATATCTGACTTTCTTTTCACACTCTTATTTTGATAGTCTGACCTGCAGTGAGAAGACCTACAGAAATAAGAAAATTTGTCGCATCTATTATATTTGCTTCAAGTCGACATTCATACACCAACTTTATAATGATGGAGAATTTCCAGCCTCTCAACAGGAACAACACTAAAGTGTTCACTAATTGAACGTAGCTCACCTACTACAGTGAGGTAGCCCACGACGGTCATGGTGGAGGCGGTGTTGATCTGACACATGTACTTCCCTGTGTCGGACTCCCTGACGTCGGCGATGTGCAGGTACCAGGTCTTCTGGTGCTTGTCGTGCGTGACGCTGATGCGGTCGTTGCGCGTGATCACGTGGTTAGCCACGGTCAGGATCGCCGAGTTCTCGTAGTAAATCCACGCCAACTGAAACGATAACAGGTTTCATGCATTCTAACTTCTTTCTAAGAGAGAGAGATAGAGGGAGTAGTCCCTTTTGTTGAGGAAGAGAATAGTCACTCGCATAACGGGTCAATGGACGTGCAAAGAAAAGCCACGAGACTAGATATTTTTTCACTCTGTTTTGCTTCGTTGTTTGCATCATATTATACTTTTACATTAGCAGCTTAGTGGTTGTAGAACCAAAGTGACTACTCCCTCTCTCTCTCTCTCCCCCTCTCTCTCTCTCTCTCTCATCAAAAGCTGTACAAGCGATTGCAGGTGTAAACACGCTTAAAATTTGAATTGATGTCTGAAAGGGATGCGTTTGGCTACCAAGGGCTTCATTAGATATCGTATAAACGCGAAACCTGAGGAAATTCTTAATGCATTATTTTCGTTTGCCAAATTTTAGAGGTTATTTTTTTTGTATCGTCAATCATAAACACATAAAAGCAATGGATAAAACTTGAAAGCATTGAACGAATATTTTAGAATTATTCAAGCCCGCACTGCATTGATTGCAGCCCCTCACACTCGTCTCTTTTTATTTCTTTTGACTAAGCGAGCTGACCTCTGGAGGCCGCGGTAAAATTTTGCAGCGCCGCTGGTTGGTCCATTAGTGAAGGTCGCCAGCGTAAGTATGGCTCGCAATGTAGGTCGTTCATCAACTAGTCTGACTGCTAAAACTGGTTGCAAACACAACAGAAATATAGGTGTCATATGTCGTTGAACTGTCAAATTCCGATCGTATTGCACAATGGATAAAATAAAACACGCATCTAAATGAACCATATCATTGTACTGGGAGTAAATTTTCATTTGGTTTTCATGATCCCTATCATGGTTTTCATGTATCGTACTGTGCTAAAATTGAAGTACGTTCAGTTACGGTTAACACCATTTTTGGCACTTGCCGTAAAGCATCGATCACTCACGGCGGACGGTGCGACTGCCGCGCAGTCCTTTTACTGGTCATTTCAATTAATGACTGGCCTCATCAGGTCATCATTGGCCGGTTCAGGTTAACTCAATTACCTCTAGCAAAACTGGACACTCAAGCTCAACCTCATTACGCATGGTTCTCTCGTCTGGTTTTTGGGACCAGGCTGTGGCGCTTCAAATACAAATTTTTACGGACTAGTCATTATTGTCTCTCTCAGCAGCCTGATTTATGGCGCAAAATTAAGTGCCGTCCAGGAACATAGATGTTTTTTCTAAATGATGAAGTAAAAACTGCTCTTTTTTGTGCGGTGACTCAAAATAGATACTGAGTCTGAAATCTTGCCTGGATAACATAATCAATGCACTAGAAACTACAATGCACTCGCTTAGTGCTTTAAAAATTTCCTTGAAATTTTGTTGTTGAACCGCCATGGAGCTTCGATTTTACCGCTTGTCACCGATGCATTTCTTTTAAATTATGTTTTGGAAAACTGAAGGAATAAACTTAAAATTCAAAAAACTCATATCATTAATGTATGAATTCAAAATGGCGAAAAAGTTTGTCTTAAATGGAATGAATACGCAAAAATTCTTACCACTTTATTATACACCCTTATTTCTCATATATCTACATTAGTCTACGGTAGAGGGTGCAAAGCTCATTGTGGGGAAATGTATTTTTATGCAACTAAAAATATTGTTTCTTGAATTTAATTTAATTCTTAGCCCTGTTCATCAACAAGACTCTATCAATGCATTTACTCGTAACTATGCTTTTGGTGATAATTCAGCTATTTCTAATTGTTTTATAAACATTACAGTAACTGCTTAGTGTCACATGTACACTCAATACTAAAACACTTTTCAGACCCAAAGGTGCGGAGAATTTTTCTTTCTAGTTATGAGTTTCTTTATTTTCTGCAAAAATTTTCCCCCGCAAAGTTCATTTTACCTTTCCTCTGCTGGTTGTCCTTAAGCCTCAAGAACAAGTTCAATTCATATCGCTATCATCCACGAGTAAGAGAAGGTGTTGAGGTCATTTGAGTTCTTGACACTTCCTATTGCTCAGATAAATCGGCGCACAGCCTGAGCGGCCGGTGAACCTCGGAGAGCTGTGGGCCTACAACCCGACAAAGCCATCAAAGGCCCTTTAGTGAGCAACGTCGTACTGCCCGAATTATACCAGCTCTTCCCTGCTGATAAATTCCGGTCGCTCCTGCTCCGCTGCATATGAATACTCGCCAAGCTAATGTCTGCCCTCCTTCTCAAGAGATGCCTCCCGAAAGCGACTTGTGGTGCTGGTGAGGGATAATCCAACAGTCCCATTGTATGTGTTAGTGAGTATGTCTTGTAAAGCGGTCATACATCACCTAAGGAATTAGAATCAATAGCACCGAGCCTTTTGTATAAACAATTCTGAAATGGGCGTTTCAGTCGTGTGTCTCGTGAACGTAATATCCCAAAAAATGCAATTCATTGAAAAAGAGGGAGAAAATTATCAGTTTCTGGGAAAGATTTCCCCCTATCCCATGGGGATTGAGCCGAAACATTTTCGTTGGGTTCCCCTTGCGTTCTCTGACCTGTCGACTGACCATTCCGACCTCCATCAGTTCTTGCTATTCTTCTTTGTGGAGCAATTTCCCCTCAATTCAGAGGGTGTTCTACTCTTCTAAAATGAGGGAACTTTGGAGCAAGTTGCCTGCGTGCACCAAATAAATTCACCGAGACCATTTCTGGGTTGTGATGAGCAAGCGAAAGAAACCTCGGACTAAATTCTTCATGTACAGGGCTTCATTACTTAATAATTCTAAGTTCTTGGCATTCCTCAGAGCTGAAAGGAATTTAAAACCCATGAGTAGCTTGTTCGATATCTTTACACAAGGCTCAGCATCTGCCAACCTCTTTGCTCCTCGTTTTATCTGACGGGAATATGATAATAACATCTCACGCAGGGAGGGTAGAAACGAGGTTGGGATGTTCAATCTCGTCGTTTTTAGGTCGTCAATATTTCTTGTGAGGCGATATTTCTATCAAGGCCCAGGAAGCACGGTGACGGCCAACAGATCGCATGATAATGGAGATGAAGCGACCTAAGGCAAATCACGCTTACGGCATGGAAAACTTACAAATTTGAAGAATATTTCTGGCCTGGAATACATTCCCCTCTTCACTGCCTTATCGATCGGCAGCACCTAAAACATTGAAGGAGGAAGAAGCCAACGGGAGAATTATTTCAGCTACTACGTACGGAGATTTGATTATTCGCTACTCGAGTGAAGAACTCTCAGCTCATAAATACGTGAATGGTCTTTCATTTATGCTGCGTAGTTCTTCTGAATTGAGATATTTCTCAGAACACTTATGACAGGAGCGTCATCGATGTACACGGAAAAATCTCTGCGAATTCTCCAGAAAATTGCGATTCTGAAAAACCATGAGTGGGACATTAAAAAATACAATTGAAAATAAAAATTGGGCGATTGGCAGTTAGTGAATAGCTCTGAATTTTGAGTTGAATAATTTTTTTACAGATTTTTTAAATTGTGTAGAACGGAAACGCTCAAAGACAAAAAAGTCCCTCTTGAAGTGCTCCAAACACTTAATGAATCGGGAATAAAAACGGGATGTCAGATTACGACAACGAGATTCGTCTGTTAAATGAGAGGTAATAGACGAACTTAATTGAGAGCAGACCAACAGGCGGTGCCCTTGACCTTTCTTTTCTGTGTAGAACTGTCTTGTGGAAACATTGAAGCATTTATGCTCTCAATTTTGAGAGCGACCAGTTAAAGACAACCTGAAACTTTGGTCGTTAGCAATCGCTAGAAAACTTTCAAAAGTGTTCATTAGACATGCCCAGAATATCAGTGTAATAACATGCGAAGCAAATAAATTTTTCATTTATCAATTATTAAACAGTTTCCGATTTTTTGCAAAAATATGTTATAGAATCAGGTAATAATTTTTCGGAAAATGTCTTACATTAGATATTTTTAACATTGTACTCCTCGTATCGTTCAAATTAGAAATATTGTTGATATTCTTCAACTGTATCTACTCCTACGTTCATTCCATGTGCACATCATGTGTTCACTTCAAGATAAAATTTAATTTAAAAAATCGTAAATCTTCTGAAATGGATAGAAGAGTCTTTGTTTATTATGAATGTGATTCCTTAGTGGTTGAGAAGGTCTTTACCTCGAAATCATATGCTAAGGGATCTCTGCGTAGGAGGTCTTGCGTTGGATAACATCTTATACATAGAGTTTGCATTCTCTTAACTCCATACTAAACGGTACATTCATCCTTCCTCTCTTTGGAACACCTGTGTAGGGGTTAGGGAGGTTTAAACTAACTTATAACCTTATCTAAAACCTTAACCATCAATCCAAATTACTAGTGAGATGCCGTCATTTAGTGGGCGCCAGTTTTGGAGGTGCATTCTTGCTCTATCTCTTTGGACTCTGTGTAGACTGATTCATCAACGTGTCTGGTTGCAAAACTTTCGGAAAAACTTTAACTGGGTTGCGCTCCGTTATAACTTCGAGATGTTCCAACATTGTGGTTCCCCCAGTCTCAGGGATATTTGCCAAATTTACCTCAGGCCGGAATAGTTCAGACCAGCTATTGTATCAGGCTAGGCTTGATTTGTGAGGCTGATCCCTTAAGTAATTTATCTTTATTTTCATTTATCTTTGGTGCCAGATTTATCCGCTCTAAGCTGAAGATGAACATTTGATGTGTTTGTTGAGGGTCAAACGGCCGAATGTTGAAGAAGTACATAATGAAGTTTAAATGTTCGGAAGGTTCACGAGGGCTACACTGTCAGTAATGCGATGACAAATTAAAAACAGGGGGAAAATTTCCCGTGGTACACAGCTCAATTAATTAAATTAACAAAAATTTTGAATTTAAAATTTTGCTTCACAAAATTTCGTGGAGAAAGTTGATGAGGAAAATTAAAAACACTCAAATATGAACTATTCTTTTCTGAAACTGTTTTTTTCCAATAATTAACACATCTTTGCCCAGTAATGTTGAGGCCGAAAACAGTGAAATGACGCAGATAATCATCAAGTGATGAACTGAAAATCGAATCCTATTGAAAATGTAAATAACACTGACAGCCCTACATTGATGTAAAAAACACAGAGCCAATGATGTTGAGATCTAAGCTATGAAATATACTGGACAGCCTGCGCAATATTTCGCTGAGTCAGCGTCTCAATCATTGCGGTCGAGTGAGCGCGAGGAGTGATGAGCAGCGTAAACAAGTCCTGATTTGTTGCGTCAAGTCTCGCTTCTTGTTCAGGCAGCGTTATTGTGTGGCGGCAACGGTGCTTCCTACACGACAACTTTGTGATGATTGTAACGCTTCAAAAAATTAGAAATAATAGTGAGTAAATTTCTAGTGAGAGATACGTGAAGTTTAAATTGTAATCATTCTGAAATTCTGTCATGGCGGAAAAAAATTACAGTAAGGAATAAACTTGCGTGCTGAACAACCGAAGCCAAAGAGTGGGCTAACATACTATTAATATTTATTGTTTTAGGAGGAGTGGAGTGTGAAATTTAAAACCGTAGTTTCTTCCTTAAATTTCTGCGTGCTTATTGATACTCTGAAAATTCGCTCGCGATTAAATGCTCATCAAACATTGAAACTAGTATTTTACAGTCTGGTTATAAGGTCAAAAGTTGAATAAAATAAAACTTATATATAAGCAAATTAGCGTATCTTGAAACAGACACAGTAAAATTTTCACAAAAAATTGCAAATTTAGTTCCTTCAAGAAATATTTTCGTAACATTTAGGTAGCATTTTGTACTTTCAATACGATAAAAATATCCCCTTACCTGGAATCAGTTTCAAAATATTCGTTACCATAGTGAGCCTAAAACAAACTTACATGTTTCTTCAAGAAGTGACATACTTCTTACAACAAGAATGAGCGGTCTTATAGAAAAGAATGACGGAAAATGATCAGGTACAAGAATGAGTGATAATCTAGAAAGAATGACGGAAAATGATCACTTACAAGAATGAGTGATAATCTAGAAAGAATGACGGAAAATGATCAGGTACAAGAATGAGTGATAATCTAGAAAGAATGACGGAAAATGATCACTTACAAGAATGAGTGATAATCTAGAAAGAATGACGGAAAATGATCACTTACAAGAATGAGTGATAATCTAGAAAGAACGACGGAAAATGATCAGGTACAAGAATGAGTGATTATATAGCAAAAATGACGGAAAATGATCAGGTACAAGAATGAGTGATTGTATAGAAAGAAGGACGGAAAATGATCAGGTACAAGAATGCGTGATTGTATATAAAGAATGACTGAAAATGATCAGGTACAAGAATGCGTGATTATATAGAAAGAATGACTGAAAATGATCAGGTACAAGAATGCGTGGTTGTATAGAAAGAATGACTGAAAATGATCAGGTACATGAATGCGTGATTATATAGAATGAATGACGGAAAATTATCACTGACAAGAATGAGTGATAATCTAGAAAGAATGACGGAAAATGATCAGGGACATGAATAAGTGATTATATAGAAAGAATGACGGAAAATGATCAGGTTCAAAAATGAGTGATTATATAGAAAGAATGACGGAAAATGATCAGGTACAAGAATGAGTGATTATATAGAAAGAATGACGGAAAATGATCAGGTACATGAATGAGTGATTATATAGAAAGAATGACGGAAAATGATCAGGTACAAGAATGCGTGATTGTATAGAAAGAATGACGGAAAATGATCAGGTACAAGAATGCGTGATTGTATAGAAAGAATGACGGAAAATGATCAGGTACAAGAATGAGTGATTATATAGAAAGAATGACGGAAAATGATCAGGTACAAGAATGCGTGATTGTATGGGAAGAATGACGGAAAATGATCAGGTACAAGAATGCGTGATTGTATAGAAAGAATGACGGAAAATGATCAGGTACAAGAATGCGTGATTGTATAGAAAGAATGACGGAAAATGATCAGATACAAGAATGAGTGATTATATAGAAAGAATGACGGAAAATGATCAGGTACAAGAATGCGTGATTGTATAGACAGAATGACGGAAAATGATCATGTACAAGAATGCGTGATTGTATAGAAAGAATGACGGAAAGTGATCAGGTACAAGAATGCGTGATTGTATAGGAAGAATGACAGAAAATGATCAGGTACAAGAATGAGTGATTATATAGAAAGAATGACGGAAAATGATCAGGTACAAGAATGAGTGATAATCTAGAAAGAATGACGGAAAATGATCACTTACAAGAATGAGTGATAATCTAGAAAGAATGACGGAAAATGATCACCTACAAGAATGAGTGATAATCTAGAAAGAATGACGGAAAATGATCAGGTACAAGAATGCGTGATTGTATAGAAAGAATGACGGAAAATGATCAGGTACAAGAATGCGTGATTGTATAGAAAGAATGACGGAAAATGATCAGGTACAAGAATGAGTGATTATATAGAAAGAATGACGGAAAATGATCAGGTACAAGAATGCATGATTGTATAGAAAGAATGACGGAAAATGATCAGGTACAAGAATGCGTGATTGTATAGAAAGAATGACGGAAAATGATCAGGTACAAGCATGCGTGATTGTATTGAAAGAATGACGGAAAATGATCAGGTACAAGAATGCGTGATTGTATAGAAAGAATGACGGAAAATGATCACTTACTTTATGTGGGCCGAGGTAGTCGACCCGACAAGCGAACCTGACGGTCCTGCCCTCAGGCACGGTCTGGTTGCCGATGTCGCCCAGAAACACAGGGTCACGTGGCTTCCCTCCTGGTGGTGAGAACGTTGAATATTTACGAGCTCAATGATAGCAAGTAATTTAATTCATATGAAATTTTTTTTCGTAAATTTCTTTTTTATAGGAATTTTTTCGCAATAGAGATGAAAATATTCAAGATAAACGTCCAGGCCTAACTGTGCGAATGATTTTTAGCACGGTTGTTGTTTTATTGTTGCTAACGTGTAACAAATGGAAAAGATTCGCGAAAAAATTATATCGATACGTATAGCTAATTTTTGGATTATATCTACTAACATTGAATGAACTGTATCGTTGCACAAAATGTCAGGATGGGGATTGTGCAAAATTATGCTAATGTATAAATGTTAATAGGCGAAACCGATTCTGAGTCAGTCGAATTACATCAACTATCATATAATACAAAAATGTGTTGGGATGAATTACGTGTCCGTCAATAACAATTTATCAAAAATTACCAGAAAGTGCGGTGAAAAGGACAGTAGATATTGACGTCAGTCTGTAGCTGTTATCAGTTTACATTAAATAGCAGCCTAATTGCTTGGCACACAATATTATTCCTCGTAATCAGTACTAGAGAGTTATAATAATAACAAACACCGTGTTTAAAATGTAGGTATGGGCCTGTCATCATCAGCACGTGTCAGGTTGTAGTTATCCAGGGACAGCGGGTGAGTTGCCCTGAGTGTTTTGATATCAATGCCATGGAGGCCTCTGGGGCGTTTGTGAGGCCGTGTCATATCTACTGTACATGAGCGACAACGATGGGCCTAGTAACGCACGCGAGCGGGAAGTGTTAATGATCCGCGCGGCAATTGACAAATTATCGAGCTCTACGCTGGCGTTTAAGAAAAAAATTGATAAATGCTAAATAAACCCTTTCAATATGATAACGAAGCTTGTATATATGGGTAGGCATTTTTTGTGGCGACAGAATATGTTTCGAATGGGGTAGAGTCTGGAAATCTATGGTCTACAAGTCGATATTACACGGTTCTCAGGATGAGATTGTCGTTGTCTTCTACTGGTATTCGTTTACTTTTTAAATTTAACGGGCCAAAGTTAATGCCTCAGTTTAAAATTTGCGTTATTTTAAAAGCACACTCGTTTTAACCATTGTTGGCAGTTTTTTTAGGGACGGACGTTTACGTGTATAGTTAACTGGGACATCAGTCATATGTTCTCAAAATTAAATAGGAATAATTTACATTGCAGTCGAAATATATTTTATGATTTAAATTGAAACGGAAGTTATGTGCATTATTTTTGCAATACATTTTCACCGTATCTGTCGTTGAGGCAAACATTTTTATTAATTAATGTTACTCGAAGAAGAAGTTGCGATTAATTTAGCGAAGAAGTGGTAGCGTTCACCAAGAGCCATATAAATAACAGAAACAATAAACTTAAAAGTATTCATCTAGGCTTTAGAACATAAAATGCGTACGAAAATTTGCATTTTTAAGCCCATCAAATGATAGGATGGCTCCAAAAAATATCGGCGCGAGTGTAAGTATAGGTGGACGTGAGGCGTCAAGTGCCGTTGCCGCTGCGAGCGCTAAAGAGGGACCGGAATTAGGCCGATACTCTAATGGACAGCCGAATATTCAGGACCAAGAAAGAAAGGAGCGTGAGCGGACTAAATTATGCATCGTTTTGGTGCCCCTCACCTGCTCCTCCCACTCGGTGACTGACGCGCTTAGTCACTGGGCTCAGCTTGCAGAACAAGTCCGAGGGTTCTTAAGACTTGCATTTCAGCCAAGACATTTTTCTGAGTTTGAAAATAGTAAAATTGGTCTTTTAAACCCCAAGATCACTTTCTTTAAGTAATTTAAGACATGTGTAATCGAGTTGAACTAAATTTGTAAGGTGGCCTGTATGACACTTGAACTATATAGAAAGAATTACGATGGAAAAAACTTTTCTTGGCTTCGTAATATTCAGCCAATCGGTAAAAGCTCAAGAAACCAATAAACAATTTTGGGGATTGTGACTAATTTTTCTCGTCCTATCACTATTATAAAAGTAGCCGCGTCCTTCCGTCCGTGTGACCTCCTCTGCTAATCGATAGCTTTGATAGCAACAAGGATAAAGCTTAAGAAATACAAAAAATCCTTCTAATGCATTTTTTTTCTGTGGCGATTCAACTCCCTTTCACTTGGATTATTATTGTATCCAGAATACGCAATCGGCTTATTTTTACAAATAGAAATTTTCTTTTGAGCTTCCTCTGTTGAAATTCATCATGTTGCTTGGCTATTTTTAATTGATAGTGCGAAAAGAAATGTTTTAAATTCGTTTGACCAGTAACCTGGCTACCGCTTAGTATAAAGCCCAAGATTTTGGTACTTGAGTTATCGTTTTCGAAATTGTAATATCTTGAAAAGCTTCGAAGAGATAATAGACGACATTTCAGAATATAATTCCAGCAAAAGAGGCCACCATGGATACAAATTTGTCAAACCGCAAGGGAGAACTAGCAAGACTTCGACAGCAAGAAAAACGCCGAAGACGATCGAATGAACAAATGAAATGGCAAGGCGAAAGCGAAATGGCAAGAGGAAGTAATGCTACTCGCCAACGAGAAGCTAGAGCTAAATTGACCCTTGAACGGCGTTTGATAATTCTACGGAATAATGCAGAACAACACCGAGTAGCTAGAGAGAGCTTAACACATGAAAGAAGCGAGGAAATTTTTCTGCGTTACGCTGGACAACATTGAGTGGCACGAGAGAATTTAACTCATGAAAGAAGGGATGAAATTCTTCAGATTAATGCCGACCAGCACGTGTGTCCTAGTAACTGTTAAATTCAGCGTATGTGAATGAAAGCGCCGCTAGTTGAGTAATTTCACTGGGAGATCAGAAATTGATCTGCTGGTTTTTTTTTAGAAACGTAAGTTCAGAAGAATTAGTCAATCTTGTAAAGCTTCGTAATATCAATTCACTCTCTATATTTGGCCCTCTACTTAGTTGTTACATGAGGTTATGCTGAGTTTCATTTTAGTTATTTAACTAATTTTTTTTGCTCAATGTGCATTTTTAAAATTTGTTTTTTTATCGCCTGAGAGTCTATTTTGATGAAAAGACTTGAACATAACCTGTTTTCTCAGTTTTATCAGTGCATTTCTAGCCTGTTAGCTGCAATGCGAATCCAGGCAGTAAATGCTTTCAGTGCTGCCGGTATATGTGATACCAGAGCGCGTGCGTGAAAATAATCACGAGCACCGCGGCACGGATCAATCAGGCGATTCACTTCAAAAGACTAAAGCATAGCTTGTCGTGCTTGCCGAGCGCTCCTAAATTAAAGTTCTGAAGTTCTGTTAAGGTTTAGAATTTCATGTTCATGTTCATTGAGGTAAAATTAGAGATCAAATTTCGGATGATGAGGGCACTGATAGTTGAAGCCACAAGTTTTGTTACGGAACCCATTGCATTTGTATTACCCGTGCAGGCACTAACGAGTGCAATAAGAGTTGTTAATTCTGTGTGCTTGAACCACTGCCAAGTCAAAGGCTCAACAGGATGATAAAATATTCAATCTTAAAACTCGTACATCAAAAATAGAAAATTTGATGAGAAGGCTACTTAATAAACGCTTGAGCTTTCGAAAATGTATTTTTAAAATTTTATTGGCAATTTTAGGACCGAAAAAAATTTCACTGAGTAACATATCGTACATGCTCATGTTTTTCCCATTTGCAGCAAACTATCATGAGCCAAATCCATAAAGAAATAGGCAGTGGCTCTTAATGATTTTTGTTGGCTATCAGTCTCGACTGAGTATCAGTCCTATAAACTTCCAGAGAAACATGCAAGAAATCAAATGAGTTAAAACTGATTTCTTAAAATATTTACAATTTTGATCAGCTCAGAAACATTCCACTGAAGTTAAGCACTTGAACGGGCTCTACTGAGGAGAATGATTTTGCCTCATCATGGATGAATGACGACAGATGCAGACAATATTTAGTTTTTCATTTGAAAAATTTTTTGAAATATTTACCGTGAAAAGTAATAAAAAAGTATACAATGATTAGAAGTAGTTATCCAGGTGTTTTTATGAATTTAGGAAAGGAAAGCTATGAATTTTGAAACTGTGGACTCTCATTTTTTTCTAGATACGAAAAATTTTGGAATCATGAATCTTACTTAAAACACGGAAAATTTTTATCTAAAGTTGATTGAGTTTTCACAACACCAAAAACATAATAGCTGGAGGGCTGACACAACTCCTTCCTGATTTTATCAAACATATAGAGTGTGAGAAGAAGTCCTCTGACTCTTTTTTCAATTTGAAATAAAAGCTGATGATATTTGTTTTTGCCAAAACAATGCACTCAATTAATTGCTAATATCTTTCTTTAACGTTTCAGATGGAACTTGTTATTAAAATCTTCTGCAATACTTTGAAAATGAGTAAACGGCCACGTGGCCACCATCTTCACCAGATTTGAATCCCTTGAACTTCAGTGTTTGGTCACTGTTGGAGATAGAAGTCTGTTCATCATCCCAGCTACCGTCAACGTTTGAAGTCGTCCCTAAAGAAGGCTTAGGATAAAATACCGCAAGAGAAACTGAGGGTGTCTGTTGAAAGTTTCAGAGTCAGACATCAGAGATTAATCACAGCAAATGAAGAGCAAATTGGTAAATGAACTTCTAGTTGGCTTATAGTTAGTATAGTACTGTAAGGACGATATTTCTTTCATTTCACTATTTTCCTGCACATTTTTAACCAATAAACCTAGCCCGCGGAATATTTCCTTTCCCACCCTGTAATTCAACGATCAAAGCTCCCAACCCAAATTGGTATTCAATTTCATTTACTGTTCGTATTCACACACTCCTTGAAACATTAGAGTAGAACGCAAAAAATAAATAATATTCTCGCACGAGTCACGGCGCAGTTAACACATAATGATGATTCTCTCACTCAGTTGATGCTCACGACCGTGCCCGTTCAACTAACATTTGAAAGATTTAACCAATTTATGACGGCATGCACGTACAACACAAGAATAAACTACAACACAACACAAGAATAAACATCATCTTCATTACTAGCATGAATAAAAGACTCTTCGGTCGAAAGAAATATCTGTGTCGTGGGCCAAATAAGGTACGAGGCTTCTATGACATTTGTATTCCTAAGCTGTGTTTTTGAGTGGCGGCGAGAGTACTGGCTGGAGCCGCAGCCTGCAGCGGAGGCCTCTTGCTTTGATTCCTGCCACCTGATGCCCGATGTGCCTGGAGGGAGCTGGGGGAGCCAAAGGCAGCTCTGCTTGTACTCATCGGCTTATGACTTTGCACGTAGTGGGTCTTAGTATTATTTTAGCCAGCTGGTCGTCAGCGTTAAGGAGTTTTTTCATCATGTACGGAAAATAATAAGTTGCCATCAGCTTTGATGAGTTTCTCAATTACGTGCGGAATATAATAAGTAGAAGTCAGCGTTACGGAGTTTCCCTATCAAGTACGGAATACAGTAAATTTAAATAAATATAATATAAATAGTCGCCAGTGTTGAATAACTTCACCACCATAACAAAATAAGTAGTCCCCAATGTTTCAAAATTTCTGTCCCAAGTAGGGAAGATGATGAGTAGTCGCCAGCTTTGAGGAATTTACCTACCTAGTAGAGAACATAATAAGTAGTCGCTGGTTATATGGAATTTCTGTACCCAGTAGGAAACCAAATAAGTAGTCACAAGTGTTAAGGAATTTTTCTTCCAAGTAAAGAGCATTATAAGTAGTCACCAGGTTTAAGGAATTCCCGTATCAAGTGGGGAAAAGAATAAGTAGTCATCGTTTTGTTTCTATGAGCGGTTAGTGTATAACACCTCCAAAATTATTTGGGAAATAGTATCGAATTGGTCACGCTCAAAAAGTACCTGAACATCGTCGGCTTAAAGTATTATTTATGCGTTCTGCTTCATAATAGAAGTTAAAACTTTTTGCTATGTTTCAAGTTCTTCACGTGTTAAAATGAGATAGAAATCACTCAACATTTTTCACTGCACCATGTCAATCGTTAAAATTCTTTTCCACTGTCAATCTATAAAATGCAATACTTCGATGAAATTATCATCATCTTCAGGCTGAAAAGAAGTAGATCATATTTTTATACAGTTACATTGATAAAAAATGTCAGTTAATTTTTCAAGCAAAAGCAGACCCAGTAAACACATAAAAAATCACATTGCATGACTGAAAGACTAACACGTGAAGAACTTTTTGCCATAATTTTATCTGGTAAAGGAAATATCTAAAAACGTAAGCAGCACTGGTCACTTGCAGTAATGAAGGAAAAGTTATTTCTCAGAGCTATCAATGAAAACTTGAAGCATTGCCCCGCGTGCACTGCCTTAGTACTATAACTGAAGAACGGCGTTTCAAACACCGTGTAGAATATGTTGAATTGGTATGTATAGAAACTCAGTTGATAGCCCATGTGCTTGAAAGTCAATTGTTAAGACGATAAATGACGTGACTTAAGCTGAAGTTCGGGATTGAACTCAAATTTTAAGTCAATTGTAGTAACCAATGTTGAAAATAGCGAACATTAACTTGGTCGTATCTTCATTTAGTTTGATTAAGTATTTTTGAAAATTTAGCTCGTGACTACAAGTCAGTCAGTAGCATTATGATAATTCCCTCCGTGACCATGCACTTGTAGCTGTCAAAGTGTTAAATGTCATCTAATAGACAAAAATTTATTAGCAACGCGTAAAATGGCAAATTAAAAGTTGACAATCGAATGTGTACGTTCACATGATGTCTGAATGGTTTATAGTTCATACAGCAGTAAACTTTGATTTAAACATTATATGAATAATCCAGCAAAAGAAATTACTTTTTTTTGAATGCGCTTCTCGCTGTCGCCGCTAATAATAATGTCAAAGTTGGAACTGATAATTCAAAATTATCGAAGCAGATTTTCTTCCATAAGCATATGCGAGTTGCATAACGTTCGGTTATTTTATTTTGTGGTAAATGAGCGTCCAAGCTGTAAAGTAATGAAAATGTAATTCTGATCAATAAATAAGTACATCAGCGCTCAAGTCAAATCGATATATTGAAAAATGAATCTATTTATTCAAGATTACCCTTTTCTTGATATGATTTTAGAATATTGCTCGTAGCACTGCCCTTCAGAAAATTGTTGGTAGGGTTTTGTAGGTAATTTTGGTGTTTTGTCATGGACATGGATTGGAGAAATGAATGTAATTGGGAATGACTTTATAATTTCATTAGAGCATCTGTGAGCATTTTTATACCCAAGACTCGGTTGCACATTCCGCACTCCTCTACTCCTAAGTTGAAATGTGAAAGTTCCAACTTTAGAGAGATGTTTTTCCTTCATTAAATAATTATTTGTTTCGTATAATTTAGTGAAGCGCAACTTCACGGTTAAATAAAACATATGACATTTATGCTGCCTTAAAAAAATATTTCACGAAATTATTTGTTATAATCATTGAACAAAATAATCAAGGGTGATGTGCTTGTAAAAATCAGATGTGAATATAATCATTTTCTAAAAATACATATTTAAATGCTCAAAAAGTGAATTATAAATATAAGATAATATATCATCTTAAGATTCACTAATTCACAAATTACAAGCATTCAAGTTGAGAGACTGTTTGGTTTTCGTTTGCAGTTGTTACTCGATGAATTTTGACAACAAAAAGAATGCAAACTACACAGAACTTGTTACGGTTACTTTGCCTTACTATGCACTAGAATAGGCGTAAAACTCCACGTCCTTCTCAGCCTCTTGGATTAGCTCTCGGAAAATTTTAGTAAGGTCATTGAGGAATAAGGGAAACAATTTCATCATGACGGGATGAAAGTGTCTCATGGACGAAAGGATTTTATGAATTTCATGGACGATTTCACGGACGATTTCATGAACGAATTGAATTTCATGGACGATAGGATGTTCGAATCATGACTCATCACTTTTGGAGTCCTGTGCGTGAATGTCCAAAAAATAACAACCAAGAAAATATTACAAGCGACCATTTCTTATGAAGGACAGGACGTGGGGACAATGAGTTGAACAAATATTTACCAAATTATAAAGAATTACTCTCCAAAAAATATTTATTAAAATTTGTGAATAAGGATTTCGTACTCTTTCTCTTCCCTGTTGTATACATACAATCGTCGTACATGTTTTTTTCGGCCCACTGACACATTTAAATCGTCTGAATTATAAGGAAAAAATAAATAAATCTTAACAGCTAGCTCCAATTTGGAATTTGCAAACTTACGAAGATCCTTGGAACGACGGGCTTTTACATGCTTCAGAAGTGCTAGAAGACGGTCTCACACCTCACACATTCGACTTCAATAGAGTTGTGCACTGCTTTGATTCTCCGATCCCTGAGTCCGGTGAATTCTGATCCAGTTCCACTTTTGCTAATTTCGACTTCAATGGAGTTATCCTGATGTGCTCATTCTAACCATGTCTTTCTGAACAGTAGGGACCTACTCTCCACATCCCAACTCTCTAACTCTAGAGCTGGCACCAGCCCTGGTTTCGCTATTCGTGACTTCAGCTAAACTAAGAACTACTCTCTTCATGCCAACTCTGAGATCAGCAGAGGTAATATCTGCTCCACTAATGCACATCCACAGATCAGCGCAGTTCAGACCTGCTCTGCTTGTGCTAACCCAGAGATCAGCGGAGTTAAGATCTTCTCTAATAATACAAACCCAGAGATCAGCGAAGTTAATGTCGTCTCTGTTCATGCTAACCCACAGATTAGCGGAGTTAAAATCTTCTCTACTAATGCAAACCTTGAGATCAGCGAAGTTAATGTCGTCTCTGTTCATGCTAACCCACAGATTAGCGGAGTTAAAATCTTCTCTACTAATGCAAGCCTTGAGATGAGTGAAGTTAAGATCGTCTCTGTTCATGCTAACCCACAGATTAGCGGAGTGAAAATCTTCTCTACTAATGCAAACCTTCAGATCAGCGAAGTTAATGTCGTCTCTGTTCATGCTAACCCACAGATTAGCGGAGTTAAAATCTTCTCTACTAATGCAAACCTTGAGATCAGCGAAGTTAATGTCGTCTCTGTTCATGCTAACCCACAGATCAGCCGAGTTAAAAGATTCTCTACTAATGCAAGCCTTGAGATGAGCGAAGTTAAGATCGTCTCTGTTCATGCTAACACTGAGATCAGCAGAGATGGGCAGGCTTCAGTGGAGTTGGGACAGCTTCACTGGTGGGGCCATGATCCCAGTTTTATTAGAGCATCTGAGATGCAGCGCCGCAAATGAATATCGACACGCACGAGCGATATTGCTGCTTCTGCGGCTGCTGAGGGCTTTCAGTGCTCGAGATTTATTGCGCAAGATACGAAAGTAAACGTCGAATATTTACTCGAAACTCATCATAGAATTCCCTTACGTACAATGATTAGCATTCTAGTATTTTTTAATCATAATTGTAATAAATATTTATTTATAATAAATATCCAAATAATTTATTTTTGACGTACTGATTACATAAATCTACGGTAAATGATCCCTAACATTCAACTATCTCATCTATGTTCACGTCGAAGGGTTGAATTTTCAGTTAACCGTTGAACTCTATCCGAAAATGCCTTTTAACGTAAAAATAAGTTTATGTAAAATAATATTATTTAATACTAATTCAAATCATCATTATTGAAACATTCACTTATCGAAACAAAGTCTTCAGAACCCGTTGAATATTTTTCTTACTAATTGATAAATGCTCAATTGTCATGGAACCACCCACTGCGGTTGTTACGGCAATAAAACAATTTACTTAGATAGGACCGGCATAATGATACGCATGGTGATGTATAGCTACTGACCAGTGTTCGTAATGAGAAGCTGCCATGTCCGGCCAATAGGACGCACCGATCGTACACCAGTAATGTGGGTCCGAGTGACCGTCGTTTGTTTGCTAAAGGCGACCGTCAACTGGAGTCTTGAGGGCGCAGAGTGTGGCCTGGACTGCAGGTGTAAGCAATCAAGCTGCTCCTTATGACTCCAGACTTGCTCTCCGTCACCAAGGAAACAGAGGACAACAAGAAGCCGAGTTCCTAGCGATGTGCCTGTGCCTATATTTGGTATATTGCCTGCTGTTTACCGTTCTATTACAGTGCACCCCGAGTAAAGTTTTATCATAATGTCGATAGCGCGGGGAAAGTGTCTTATTCCGTAAGATATAAAGTTGTGATACATCGTGCTCGCACAAGTCCAGAGTGTGTATTTGCGCACTCTCTTTAGGGCGCTCGGGAGATGCTAAGAGAATGAGATCGTCATTCAAGTTTTCCTCAAATTATCCAGGGGTATTGAGGTTTATCAGTGTGGCAATTTTCTTTCCTTTACTTGTAAAGAATTACTTCTCTACAGATTTACTTTACTTTTCAAACAAATTAAATGGCAATGAATGATCACAATGCTTAAATCAATCTAACGCGCTGGTATTGAATCAAGTAGTGATTTTCATTCGTTAGTCATCTTTTTAGTTGAAAGTTCCTTAGTTGTTGTAAAGTTTGAGAGTGATAATTTTGGTTCATTTAACCTTTTAACACGTCAACGCTCACAATTACACCGATAAATTTTTAGATGTTGTTCATTCTCTGCAATCTGGTCTCCGTTATCTACAGTCAATGAACAAAATCAATGATGAAAGTTAGATTCATGAAAACTTTTGCTTGAAATCTTTTGTTTGAGAATAGTTACTGGTTTTCTGGCAATACAACGCCATCTCTGGAGGAGTTAGCAGCTGCAACCGTTATTGTTTGAAGATTTGCAATTTTATAATTAGTAATAATCTTTTACTGTAAAAAAAATTGGACTTATGGTTCACGTGTTCATAGTTTGATGAATTGATGATTATTTAAATGTGACAACATCATTCAAAAGAGGGGATACAACTTACATCGGTGAAGTAAAAAAATCATCTCTCAGAAAACCTGAAGTCAACAAATCTCCACTCTACAAATGTTGTTGATCATACGTTCAAAGTAAGTACAAAAAGTATTTCTATGCCATCAAATCTTATGCAATTACTGATGAAGCCAATATACTGATCACGTTCACTGAATACTACTTGTAAATTTATTTCACAATCTAGTAGATATGAAACATTTTTTGAGATATCAAATATTCCTAAATTAAGATACGATAACCGACCAACAATCGTTGACTTGAGATGATACGATAGGAAGGTACGAACAAAAGTTTGAAGGCATTACCACTGCACTTCCTGGCATGACATTATAATTTACAGGTTTCTGCTCAAGTTAATTTTTGAGTTTATACTTTGGGAAAGAATACCATGAGCACGCATAAGTACGCAAATTTTACATGGATGGTTCCCATCGGGAGTTATTTAGTATAATCATAATTGTTAAACGGGATATGAACATCGATAAGTGGGGCAACGGAATAATTGTATTCTTCTTTTACATGTTATCCATTGGAATTATGTGATGGATCCAATCAGTGACATCAATAGTATTTTTTCCGATTTTTTATTAATGCGGAAAATGGAATCTGGACAACAATTACCAAACCTATTTTTTGGTTTTATTAAACAAGATGGAAGAAATTGCTTAGGTACGAAAAAACACACAACCCTTATATTTTACTTTGCAAATGGAGTTTGAAAGCTGGAGAAACTAAAGGACAAAACGAAAATACAAAATTCAAATTCTTTATAGTCGATGACTAATAAAAAATCTGCTGTCTAGTTTGATGACGCGAAAAAATGAATTCGAACACTTAACAAAAATTAATTTTGAGAGAATAATAGCATGTGAGCATATTTCGTGAATAATTATCTAGACGCTCAAAAGTTGAAATCCGAATTTAAAATTGCGAAGAAGTTTCGTTTGAGATGAGAAATGTTTTGTGCCGCAAATCACGTCAAACTTCAAAGCGAAAACAGTAAAACTCTTCATACTTCGGAACAACCCTTGAAATTTCAAGTACGGTGATTTACATAATCATTATCATTATTATTATGAAACTTTAAAGACAAAGCAACCCAAAAACTACTCTCATTTCATATTTTGTCGTCAGAATAGTTCAAGTGATCACGTATTCTCGAGTAATTCCACACACAAGTTTGTTGAAGAGAAATAAAATACAAAGGACTCCATTGAATCGTCTTATCCATCAGAGCCGAACGCCTCAGCCGAAAAAGTCGGGAAAAGTTTAGTGTGGCAATAATCAAGGCAGTCCGCGCCAGCTGCTCCCTTCGGCCTCCCTCTCTTCCTGCCTGCATCACACGCGGCTTCTGCCCTCGAATCGGTGAGGTAGGAATGAATGACGAACATAATATTTCGCTGTTGCTGATTCATAAAAACTAGCCTTCAAGTAGGGGATTGTACAACGAAGCGAATAGGATCAAAGAGTTTTTAAACGAAACTCCGCTAGATTTTGCGTATGTTGCTTAGTCAAAAGAATGGGATCAGAGAGTTTTTAAACGAAGTCCGCTCGATTTTGCGTGTGTCGCTAAAATAAACCACCCAACCGTTGTGTTGAAATGTGCGCGACAGGTAATGAGGGTAAGCTCAATATTATGTATTAGAATCAAGAGTATAATTGCTGCTTTGATGAGGCATACTATATTGATAGTAAAATTTAATCACCATCTACGTAGGGAAAGGATTAAGTATGTTTTTTAGTTTCATTTTACTTTATTCTCATTCATTGGACTAAATTTTACATGCCCATACCTCATTGGTGGTTGAATATACTGTGCTACATAATAAAAACGGTATTTAAGTAATAATGGACAACAATATGCTAGCTCATAAATATATAAAAAATAAACATTTATGTTTTGAATCTTTGGTGATTTATGTTTGACTTGAAATGTAATAAAATGTTAAATAATTTTGAACATTCCGATTATTTTGATGATGCATCACTATTAATCCTCTTCTGATTTACGACTGAAATATAAGATTCATAATTCAAGTTGAGCAGAATAGAATGCAACACATTCTTTTAGTTGAGCAGCAAACTATTTTCAGTCATAAGAAAGATACCAATTTAAACTGTTTTCCACCCATCTTAAACAAAATGATGTATTTATTTTCAAAGTTAATCCTATAAAACTTATCTAACCTCAATCTGTGCACCAAATCAAAGTTCGTCGGCACTCAAATTGTGATGGTACTGTTAAATAATTTTACTATATTTTCCATGTACTGCACCTGTGTTGACGGTAAGGTATGTCAAAAGAGCATTGTGTGATCCAACCGGTAACACGTTGGTTGAAAAATCAAATTTAAAACTTATTACGAATTTTCATGATACATCTCAAAGCAAGCTGCCCCTTCACTTCCTTCATTTGACTCGTGCGTCGTCAGATGTAACCACTTCCCAGTCCAGAAATTCTAAATCCAACAGTACTTGTGACATCACGGCAGCTAAGATCCCCTCTCAAGTCAGTCAGTTTTACCTCTCGTGGCACTCTTTGCATCAGGGCGGTTTTGAAAACTCCATATTATTAATTTTATCACCCTTTTGACATCATTGCATAAGCCTCTTGGCTTATCAAATTCAACGTTTAAGGCTATGAGGTTTCATCTTAAAGGGTCACTTCAGCTAGTTCATCTTTCCCTGCCCCAATGGCCCTGATGCTTCTGGGAGTAGAACGAGCAGTCGAGCTGTTGTGCCGCCATACATCCCAGTCACGATGGCAAAAATCAGAGTTTCCTGTTTTTCCGCTCCTGCTATACAGGAGAAGCCAAGCAACAGCTGCGTTGTTTAGCAACGTCGTTACTGTGTCGTAAAATGCGCGTATTGGCCCGCCATCATTTCTGGGCTGTCACAGCGACTGGGCTTTTTCTACAGGTGGAAATTATGACCGATCGCAAGGAAAAAATAAAGTCAGAGCTAACCCTCTTTCCTGCTGCTAATAATAGTATGGAATTCCAAGTAAAATTTGTTTTGTGTGCCACATGTTTTCATGCGCACGGGGATTTGAGATATGAGATGTATTTATTCTTAACGCTACCTATTTCCAGAGTGCTGCGGCAAATGTGGAGAGGTGAATATGCATTGCAAAGGTTTCTTCAAACTGCATCGCAGCCCATTCTTTCATTGCTATTTATGACATGAAAACGTTATTAAGAAAAAATAATGAAACACAACTGAGTAAAATGTGCTATTTCATTTAATAATTGATTCGAGTTTTGATCGTTGGTTATCTATCAAATTTCTATACATATGTAAATTTTGTGCAAGATGAAGTGTTAGGGAATATTATATCCTCTAAGGTCATATCTTCTTCGTATATATTCTTCGTTATTGATATTTTTATAATTAAATATCGTGCTTAAACACAAAAAATGTTTATCACGCATCAAAGTTCACTAAAAGGAATTATACTTTTAGTTATTCATGCTAATTTGTTACTTGATATTTTATTTATTGCGTAAAAAAAATTAAGCGATTCATTAAGTAAAAAAGGTCCTAAGTGTTCGAATGCCTAGGAAGAAAAGCTTTGAAAATATTTATTTTTAGTAAGACTTCAAGAAAGAAACACAGTTTTCCAATTTTTCAACGCGGGACTAAAATTGACAGAAACATGAATCTAATATCCTACTATACATCATACAGTTTTTGGCTGAAATTGTAATTAATCAAATTCATTAGTTTTGAGAACGTATATTTGTTTGATGGATACCCCTCAAAGATCAAAGTTAACAGCCCTAAACACAGAAAATTGCCCAGCACAGCAGAGCCACGGCAATCTGCTCCCAATGCCGCAGAAGAACGCGCTTCACTTCGCTGCGCTCGTTCTGTTCAGCCTTGATGAAGCGAGTGTGACAGCCACGGCTCCTACGAGACTCCAAACTCTTCTAACTGCTAATGCAGCCCGCGATAAGGCGTGACTCTCCGAGGTATAGGCGTTCCAGCCTCGGCAGCAATGCAGGCTTTTACTAACTGCTTATCTAACGCAACGTGCTCGTTCTCCCAACTGTCAGTACAATTTTTGCGAACAGTAGACAAGTTGATACTCGTTATTATTGTCAGATGTACTGACAGTGAGTTGCGGTTATTGTAGTTGGTGTTTAGTACTATATCAGGGACTTTCTCCTTGTCTTAGGGAAGGATTTGATGTAATCTGATGCAGATTGCGACCTGATGTAGTTCTGAGCAGCCAACGACATTTTGTGGACCACATCACAGGTACTTTGTTCCTGGTTCATAACTGATCAATGAATTGGTGCGCTCAAGATTCGATGTTTCATTGTATAATTATAAAATAAAGCTTTATAGCAAAGTATAATAAGCTATAATAACTTTGTAATAATAGTTTATGTGGGCTACATATGAACAGCATATTCTAGAAAAGACTTGAGAACAGACTTAAGATCTTTCTCATTAATCATCGCAAAGGGCCGCCCTATCGAGATGAGTCATATAACAGAAAGGATTAAACATGAAAAACTTTTTGTAATTGATATTGTGATTGAAAGAGGGATTCAACATTTGTTATGAAAGCTCTGTAAGAACTTTTTTCGAAAATCTCAGGAGAAATTGAATTCCAAGTCTTAGTTCCTATAAAGAGGAGACTATTGTGACCGAGCGTTCGAATAATAAGGAAATATGAAATTACTTGTATTTAGGGTTAAACGATCATGACAGTCAGTTTGTGCAGTTGATAATTGTTAGAGGTCTCTGTATTTGAGCCGTAAACAAGAAAAATAAGATACAATTTTATTTTGCATAAATTTTAAACAAAGGACGTCAACTTAAAGTGCGGCACCTGAACCTGAAGGTTTTAAGTGTACGATATTTTTTGAGTCTCAGGTTTCCAAATGTTCTTTGATGATTCCGGGCGTAAAGATTATAGTGAAAACGAAATCTATAATCAATTCAAAGAATCCTATTAATTATTGGTCTTAAAAACCATATACGGTATTAATTCACAGTTTCACATTGTATAGTCACCTATATATTTTCCAAACTGGCAATAGAAACATCTATATTTTATATTTGAGTATACCAGTATTGCTCAACGGCAGAATCTAAGGCTTTTTTAAAAATTTTTATACCATGCTAATCGGATAACGGGTACTGGATAAACTTTTAATATGAGAACGTATAACTTATTAAGTCGATTAAGAGGATGCCTAACACAATGTTCCCATGAGTAAAATTCAATGAATGTTGAAAAAATTAATTTATGTTAGAGAGGGTTACACTTGGTACACTTGAAATATTCATGAGCAGATAACCTTGTTCGTACAATCAGAGTTGAAGCTGAATAAATCAATTGTGTTAGCACAAATGAGAACAAATTTGTAACTACTGGAATTTATGGAATAATGAAGGCATCTTCACGATATAGCAGGGCCATCAGCGCAAGAACCATCATATACCACTGGGTAGGCAAGAACTTCTTCCATCAATTAAGTTTTTCTCTTCAAGTAAAGCAAACGGAGAGAGAAACGGAAGCAAGCGGAGGCATCTGTCAGTTGTACCCCTTATCAAGTATAATGGTTGGTAATATCAACCGGGCACGTGCTAAAATCATCAATTAGCACGTCGCTAATGACAACATCTGGCATGCCAGTAAGAACAGTTGACATGTTAAAACATGTAACGATTTGATAGCTTTAATCCTACAATTAATAGCAATTAACATATCAATAAGGACATTTCGCTCCTAAAAGAGCACATCGCGGTTTGATTACATCATTAAACACGCTAATAACGGTTTACTTGTTGATAGCAACGGTGATTATGTGAGTGGAAAATAACCTAGATAGTCATTACTGCCATCTAAACAATTGTCAATTTCATTGACATTTTCATTTACACAGGCACTAACGTTCATTCAATTACAAAAAATAGCCTAAATAAAACATATATAGATTGTGCATGAATGTGTAACGAATAAAAAACATTACAATATCGAATATAAATAGATAATCAAAGTTTAAAATGTATTTTAATCTGTATAACACGTTTTCAACAATTAAGTTTTCCATGAACTTTGCATTCTATACGTAAGAAAGACTACTATATTATAGAGAAGGAAGGCCAGATAGCCTCTACTATTCTGTTAAAACTCATGAAAATGAAAAGATACGGAAATAAGAAGAGACTAATCTCATTTTGGAAGTAATATTCCTAAGTTCTACTTCATTCATTTAATTTCAAACAAAAACACATCCCGAGTGCTTCAGCAGAAAAGGGTCCTGTAAATTGAAGTTGTTTACGCAGCAGTCGGCATTCGAGGCCGTCGTACGTGGAGGCAACAGGAAGAGGCGATGAACTCGAGAGACTGATGACCGGGGAGCTGTTAGTCATGGCGAGCTGACCTGTCGCGCCCTGCCTCTTGCGATTGCCTTGGAAGCAAACGATTTTTTGAAAAACTTACTTTCACAGCTTGAGGAGCTTTTTGCCACTGATTTTTGGCAGTGAATAATTTTTGAAAGTGAAAAGATAAAAGATTCTAGCAAGTTGGAAAGTGGTCGCCATTCCCTGAGGCAGTTTCACGAATTTGTGAGAGTTTGGGTTCTGGTGGAGCAAAATAAGAAAACAGATTCCGTGTTCTGGAAACTGATGCAAGAAACTGACCTTCCGGTGTGAGGGAAGAATGCAAGAAAAATGACTTCGTGATGAGGTGAACCAAAAAATAGAAACTGACTTCGCGGTGTGGGGAAACAAAAGAAAGAATCCGAATTTGTGATGTGAGGAACCAAAAGAAAGAAAGTTACTTCATGGTGTGGGGGAATGAAGAAAGAATCTGACTTTGTGATGTACAGGAACAAAAAAATTCAACTCAGCGGTGTGATGGAACGAAAGATAAAACATTTGTCATGTTCTGGTAGAACAAAATAAAAAACAGACCGTGGTGCAGCGGAAAGGTGCGGAAAATGAATAAGCTATCTGTGCCTTACGACTCAATTAATAAAACTTAAAATAAACATGCTTAAGCGTTTGAAGCCGAACCAGTTTTTTGAGTTGGTACTTAGTAATGTTTAATTTGATGAAACATCACCGTATTCATGCGCACATAAGCATCTCACAAAAAATTGAGGCTAGCCATACTGCCAAAAATCAAACATTTTACAGGAATGATAGCATTTAAACAATTACTTATCTTTTTACTTTCAAATAAAATTATTCCCTCCCAAAAACCTGTAGCAAAAAGCTCCTCAAGCTTCGAAAAGTAGTTTTTCAAAAATATTTCATTATCTGAGGCAATCAGCTCGACATAATTAAAGAAGGTGCCTTGTATATCTTTGCCATTTGCAGAAGTACTTTAGTTTTTAGCGGATAACCAATCAACAAATTTTAGTGTCATAAATGCAATTCGAGTCAGAAGCGCAGTACAATCAATCTTTCTTCAACTTATTTTGTGTGCGTGGATGAAAACCGCGGGAGAAACCGCAAGAATTTTAGGATTGTGCATTTTAAATACTTGAAAAGTTTCTAACTAATTTCATAGGTGAGTTTAATTTTGATTGAATATGAATTTCATTGGTTATATCTAATTTGCCCAATCACAATAATATTGGCCAAGGAATTTTATTGGTTTCATCATTTTATTAGTCTTACATTCCTGATCTTATTTAAAAATAAAGAACGTGTAAATTACGTACAATATGAACTCGCTTTCTTCGATCCTTTTTCCGCCAGAATCAGTTTCGTGTTCGAAATTCAATAACAATTGGAATAATGTCTAAATGTTCTAATCCCATGCATAAGAGTTTGTAATTCATTAAGATAGATTCAAGAGCAATTGTACTCCTATGTGTGCTGTCTTTAAAGCCCTTGGAAAATAAACATTACTTTAATACTGCTCAATCTTACATTTAAGCTGGTTACGTACACTAAGGAGCATTTATTAACAGAATGCTGAATGCGGGAACATTCATGAGAGTTTATTGGCCTTTGTGCAAATGGAAAATGACAGAACGCGACAGTGAGTTGGGTGAGTTTAAATTGTGTCTTTTATTAAAAGTCTATAATATTGTAAATACGAGTAATAAATAAATCAATAATGCAGACAATTTCAAATACTTTAATTTTAGTGTATAATAAAACTGCTAAAATAATTGTAAATGTATACAACTTTTGTTATTTAAACACAAATTTAATCTAATATTCATTGCTCAGATCTGCGACTTGAGGTGTCATAGGTTAGAAGTAGCTTAAACTACTTTCAATTTAATCCCATCCCGCAATACGAGCTGTGTATCCCAGCTCTCTAGAGGCTGGAGTTGCGTCTCGCGTGTCAAGACATGACCAACGGTGACAGGGATCGTCCTGATTCCTGAACAACAAGTGACGTGTCCCGATGAAATCTGCTCAATTTATCAGTTTGTTTCCACTCAGTCATGAAAGTTATAATAGCGCAGCAGAAAAGAGCAGTCTGTATCAGTAAAATTGAACCGAAAGCACGGTGGGTCGCATGTCGGTACTTCACCAGCCCCGCTGGTCCTCTTCGATCGTCCACCATAAACATTATATCAAGAAAGCTAACAAATCCTCATCGCCCGCTGCTTCTTCTCCTGTAAGACAAAGAGCCTCTTTGTGTTGCTCTAATCATGATTCGTACGAGAATGAATACTCCCCAGAATGAAGCCTCACACACTTCCTGTCCGCGCAGGAGCTGCTCAATAATTCCCTCTAATCTATCCTAATGCTGCACGCCCTTCATACTTTTTCAGAGCCGAGCGCCAAGAATTCTGTCTTAGCGTGTCACCGATTCATTTTAGTTTCATTAGAATGCTTGAAGATTTCAGGCGTCCAGCACCAGGGTGATGTGGAAAGCGACTCTATTTCGGCGTACGCCTCTCTTTTTAGCGAACGCTTATCATCGACGCAGATCATCGCTTATTCATGACTGATTCGAGCCGTGGAGTGGATATTTTTGGCGTTTTTAGGTAGGCTGACTTGAGAGAGGGTGCTCTTCAGAATTTGGATCTCGATTGCTTGATCGATGGTGAAGTTGCTTTACTCCTGTCGTAAAATTCTCGAGCAGAGCAGAAGAAATGAGCTTTTAGACTCTAGAATAGAGCGCTCATATCTTCTCGAGAAGCGAATTCTTTTGTGCTGCAGACACTCTGTTTTGAAAGTTTCCTTCCCACAACTTTTTTCTGGAGATTTCAAGGATCTGTGCAGTCGATAGTTTCAACGAAGACTTTTTTAATAGCGTATAACAATCCCTTATTCTAGAAAATAGGCAGAGTATCATAACTAGACCATTGTTGGATCCCTTTTTTTCAGAACGCTCATTCTAATGTGGCACACTGTAGGGTGTTCCTGCGGTGACTTGAAGAATTGACGTTTATTAGTTCGTAGGGTAATTGAGTTCAGTTCACAAGGGAATTTTAATAATTAGCATAATATTTCACAACTGCTCCTCCTACAGCTTATGCGTAATCAGTGGTGAATAAAACAAAACAATAAATTATAAATTATGACCTCTCACTTTCCAATATATTTTAGAGTAATATATCATGCAACGTCCCCTAGCACTACGTGAAACAAAATTACATAGCATTATGGGACTCGTGAGATCATTAATATAAAGTAAAATCAAATGCATTTTTCGAGTAAGGTAATTTATGTTGCCTGTTTGCTAGCGCAGAATATACACACTGAATGGGCTCTAAAAACACAACAAAACTCAGAAATGGCTCAGTGTCGAACAACATTGATGCTGTTAAGTTATAGTAAGACGTGCGTTAAACTCGCTTGTATCATCAGCGTAGATAAAGCAAAGTTTCTTTACCTTGAGTAGAATTCCTTTTTCGAATCTGCACGTGCAGCATTTTAAAATTTTTCCGAAGATTTTCAAAGTCAACGTGAGTTGTAAAGAGTAAAAGCCAGTTTCGGTTCACCGACAGCAAAATTCGACTAGTTAACAATCAAAGGCGCTTGACATCGCGTATGGATTTTTGTCTTTCTCGGGAACGAAAAACAATCGAAGATCCAATTAATGGAGAACTATAGAATGAAGGTGTATTTCAGTGTCGCTTTTCAAATGATACTTAGGTAGTCAGTCTTCTACTTATTTCATTATAAAAGCCTTATAAGAACGTTCAAAAGATCGTTCATCGAATGAGTGTTATTTAAAAGATGAAAGAAACCTTTTTCATTCAGTTCTAACTTAGAAAGTAGTCAAAATCGAAGGGAGCGATATTTTATTACCCAAAACTTCCATCTGAGCGATATTGTATCCGACAGAAAATACGCACGAACGTACGTTATATCGAGCAGGGACCGAAGGCTCGTCAATCAGTGCCTTTAGGAACGGTTTTCTCTGTTCGGCCGATCATTGACTTCCAATGTAGAGAAAAACAGCGCGTCTCACAGTCAGCATACCAATGACCTTAAAAATCGTTAGCACCAACTGCGCTGAATTTCAGCGGCCTTCCTTCGTGTCAACTTCTTCCTCTGCTCCACCTGCCTTGTCTGGACTGAAAAGCTTAAATTTTCGACGAGGAAAAGAGACATATAACTACAGTTATGGAAAATAGAAATCATGCTGAATAATAATTCTTTAACCTCATGGTTCTGTTAATACCTAGAGCGTTATTTCTGAGGTTGTTTTTTCCATGTACTAGCAAGCTCGATTTTTTCATGGTCTATGTGAGCGAGTTATTCGCTATCTTTGTAGATGGAAGTTATAACTACATACGAACGAGGACTGAGAAAAAAATTAGTGTGCTGAATTTTGAAATTGTGTCCCCTATAGGACAGCGTGTAAAATATGCCATCAAATGTAAAGTTCATAGCCCAAGTCACACAGCCTGTTAAAATGAAGTGGAATCAGAGAATAGAATCTTTGTGCACAATCACTTGAAGACGTTCCTATCATCCTTAATACACGAAAACGTCCCTATATATCGGTTGAGGGTGCCGATTTTAAAAACAAATCATCACAAGAGGCATGGTTTTTGGAGGCTCTAGCCTGGACGCCAGATGTCCCATCAGAAAGTCTTTGTTAGTTCAGGATGCGTTCCCTCAGTGTAAGACATCTCGGAACATGCTTCCAGTCTAACCTCATTGAAACATTTTCGTCCAAATAAATCAAACCATGCTTCCTATGCACATATATATGAACAAAGATTTTGTCCCGATAATTGTAACTAAGCATTCTGTCAAGATACATCCGAACGGAGACTTTGTCCAAATGAATGCAACCACGCTGACTTGCCAACATTATGATTATTATTTGTAAGTCCGACCACAGAAACTTGTATCATGTGTGGAACAGCGCTTCTGTCCAAGTAAGTATCACTATCTCTTTTTCATTCATCGCTGCCGACCTACAATACTCGGAACGATAAATTTTTTAAAGTAAACCTTATACGCCACTGGCTAGGGCTAGTTAATGGCTCCTTTGCATCATGATAATTGCGCAATATAAAGAAAGTACATTGAAGGGAAAAGAGATGTCTAAGAGTAAAAATCATACACTTTTCTTCAGCAAAACTCTGCGGATGTAATATTGAAAGAAAATAGGATGGTAATTTTATGCAACTCATTTTCCTCTGAACGACATATTTTCGCTCATAAACTTCGCATTACGGAGGAAATGGATCTAGGGTTATAAGTGCACATGCAAGTGCATGTAATTTTGAGTAAATATTTCAAACTCAAGCTAAATTTTATGAACAGTCTTCTTGTATCTAAAGCGTATGAACCTGATCGCTTAGCTGCTACGGACGACTGTATTATCTCTTCAAGAGTCCACATCTCACCTTTGCTGTCTCACCCCATGTCTCTTCAAAAATCATGCATCGTTCTTCACGTACATTTTTGCAATTACATTTTTGCAACAATTCATTCCAAACAGGCTTAAATCTACTTGAATTCAAAGCCGCACCTCACTCTAACAACATTTCATTTCAATTTAACCTCACTTTCCTCCAGCTCACCATTCTCAAGAGAATTGCAGGACACACAACGCATTAATCTGCTATTCAATCACACTACCAGCACAGCAGTCGATCGCATCTGCGAAATATATTTCTACATGATTTTACTATAACATCATATTGACCACCACACAACCCAATTTTTGTAGCAACTCACTTTTGCATCCTTTGAATCCTTTTGCTTTCTCTCTTACATGATCACAGCAAAGATTTCTATATAGACAATCACTATCACTCTGCTTCAATAGGATAAGTGCTTCTCGATCTTTGTTCTGACGTCTAATTTACGAAGCAATGGAACTCCAGATAACACGCAAATCGTGCTCAAAATATCTCGTGCGTTTGTGAGTATTTAGAGTGGAATGCAGAAAAGCTCTCGTGCTCCTACGAACCCAGCTGCATATGTCGCTACATGAGCACTGAAATATCGCAGTGTACATCGGTAACAAGTAGTTCGTTAGTCAAGTGAAATCAGTAAGTTATTTCATTTATATTGTAGCTTCAGCAAGACCTCAAGATCTTGGCAGCGAGCTCCTGAGCAAGAGAGGCATATTTGAGCCCTACAGCTCATTACTTTATTACGCCAGCTTGCAACCAACAATTGTATTCCAGTACACATCCTTGATTCGGCACTAGTGTCCACTATCATCGCACATATGGCAGCCAACTGGGCATCTCTCATACTTCTACAAGGCAGCGGTACATCACTTCAATCTCACATCTCTGCATGAGAGGCATCAGTCTCGAAGAGCATCGTTCAGCCAAACCCAAGCAGTCCCATTACCCCCTGCCAACTAAAATTAGTTTTTATTAAGACAAAGTTCGTAGTTTTTTGAGGTAACTTTTCCGCAGAAGTTGCTCGGAAAAGTTGCTGTTTTGAATAGCGAGCAGCTTAAAGCGCCAACTTTTGACTTGGGAAGTTTTTTATTGTTTTTTATTGAATGTTCTTGGAGGAGATACTGGAGCAATTTCCACATCTCGAGAACAAACAGTTTTTCGAGGGAGGAGATCGAGAGATCGCAGAGTTTTGCGGGCCGAATTTGGGTAGATGCAGCAGCCGAGCTCCGGTGTGAGGCTGGCAGCAAATAAGCTGAGGCAGCTGTGCTCAAACCGGGGAAGGAAGAATGGTTGGTTTTCTGGAGGAGATGGTACAGAGCTTGCTCATGACGACTATTGGGGAAACGCTTTTAAGGTTTGTGAGAAATCGTGTTGCTACATAAATGATCTACTACTGGAACTCGGGCAGGGAAGAATGATTAGTTTTCTGGCTATGGTACAGAGCTTGCTCATGGCGACTATTGGTGAAACGCTTCTAAGGTTTGTGAGAACTTGTGTTCCTACATAAATGATCTACTAGTGAAACTCGGTGAGGGAAGAATGGTTAGCTTTCAGGATATTGTACAGAGCTTTCTTGTAGCAAACTTCGGTGAAACCACACTAAATTTTATAATAAGTTATGTTGCTACTTAAATGATCTACTGCTGATGTACACGTTGGACCTTTGTAAGTTTTAATCTAGTAGAAGTCACATGAATAGAATCAAATGAGTTAAACCTTTCGAAAACTATCCATACTTTCCATCACAGATGAGTTATGCAACAAAATATCAGAAGTTTATACACTTTCATAAAGATTTCAAATTAACGATACTTTTCCAGCCCTTCAAGAAAGTAAGGGTGTTAATTTTATATCGATGATTTCAGTAGACGGCTGTTTTTTTCGAGCATTGCCGACCACTACCAAAAACTCTGAGATAATTCTTCTCCTTTTCTTTTGGCTAAAATGAAAAGATGTATACCACATTGCCCCTACTTCCCTGTTCCATTTTGAGCTTACAGCTACTGTAATTTGCTGGTAACTTTTACTGTACATTCTAAAACATTAGAATAGCGTAGTTACAGCTGTGCATGCGTGTGAATGATTTTGACAGTAATTTTGACATAGGAAAAAATATGAACCTTTATCAGATAATGATTACTCTGTTCAGTAAATTAGCTTAGAACTTGTAGAAATACCCAAATGAAACAGAAGGCAAAGCGTTGGCAAAATTTCACACAGAGCGTCGTGAATTTGTGGCAGTAATGTACTAATAAATTTTTAAGCCGAATCAAAATAAATTCGGGTTGGAAAATTCTTTGTTTAAAGGAGACAGTTCTCATTAGAAATTAAGCTTAAAATTTCGCCTCTTTCGAGTCATCATTCAAGTCATTCAATGCAATTTTAGTATGAAAATACAAAAAAAATGATTTCCATAAACAATAATTTGTTTCATCCAATAGCCTCGCCAAGAATATGAAACAAAATTTTTTAAAATTTGTACAATACAATATAGCTTGTAAAAAACAGCACTGCATAATTTTATCAAGGCTCTGCACCCTCCGATATTTAAAAAGGAAATTTTTATTCTCATATTCTTTCAGCGGCTGTATTTATAGATTTTTTATTTATTCAAATTGAGAAAGACATTTTCCAAGCTGGCACAACTTTGTAGGACAGACTGGCTTTAATAACTACAGTGGCGTCTACTTGTTAGTTCTCAAATTGGGTTTGAATATGAATAAGCATGGAATCATTAAGAAATCGAAGCTTCTCTTAAAAAATACAGCACGAACTATCTTGGAAGCTGTACAGCAAATTTAAAAAATCATGAAATGTAAAACACACTTGTGGATTTCTGCTTAATATTTGATCTCAGGTCAAATAAAAAAATACGTAAAATAAATCAAATATTAATGCAATATATATGTATGTTCAGTACCGTATCGCTCATTATAAATATCTTCAAATACATTCCTTTGAAAAATGCTTGCCAGGTTCATCTACTACTCAATTTTCTTCCCCAGTTTTATTCCAAGAATCCAACAAGATTAACATTGTTTTACATTCCTCAGCCACGGTCTCTACCGTAAAGTTTATATTTCAAAGTCTACAATCTCTCCCTCAAAGTTACCATTTCATATGTTTTATCATGTCTAGCTTGCTACGGTTCTGTCCTAGTGTTGTAACCACCATAACGTCTCTCAGAATCTGTTGCTCCGAACGGAGGTGGTGGAGGAGCGGAGGAGGCGGAAGTTGTGAGCAGACCTCTGTCGCAATCGGCGGTATTGTGGTTCCACACAACAACTCGACTCAAAGTTATTTCTCGTTGTGTCGACCTCGAGTCTGACTTTTCTCTTCAGCTCCTCACCTTTATACGGACACATTCCTAGCATGCATGAGGAAACTTTGCTGCCACGGTAAAAACTCCTGCGCAAGTTTCGCACATCTGTTGGTAGTTACTAACTTTATTGCTTGGAAGGCAAGAAACTTGAAAAATTTTCTCATGGTTTAGAAGTCACAAATTAAATTAAAAATCCAACTGTACTTTATTCCATTCGAACATTTGTTAGTAACGGGATTTCTATTATTTTTAAAATCAAAAGCTGTCTATGCTTTATAATCTTCACGTCAACTAAAAGCTCATTAACGACACTTTTTCTGCAGCTTTTTTTCTCATAATCTAATTCCTTTATACTCAGATCATACGGCGTTGTGTTCAGGTTTTATCTTTAAAATATTTACTTGGCATTTGAGCTAAAGAAAACCCTGAACATAGCGAAAAACAAGTACACTCAACAATATTTCATTCCTTGAATCAAGAGGAATCTCTTTACCTTCATAACAGCTTGATATTATATTTAGCCATCTATCGAGTCTCTAATTATGTCGTTGCTTCCGATGAAATTTTGTCTAAGTCGATCGTACGAACAAAATTTTGTTTGTTGTTGAAGACGAATGGTTCATTTGAGGAATAAGTAAAACTCATAGTTACTCTGTGCCTAAAAAAGTTCAATTTTTGGAACTTTTCGTTTTTTATTATTGCACTTTGTACTTATGCATTTTTTGAGAAAAGTTGCTCCACGAAAATACTTTGTCTGACCGCAGCAAATATAAGCAATAGATTATGTTAAATCACGCCGTCGTAGGGCGTAATCATAGAGGAAGCTGGAAAGTCTTTTGCTAAAATTCAAAGCAACCGCTTACAATGACAGTGTCAGAGCTGCATGGGAAAATAGAGAGAGGGAGTATAAATTGTTAACTCGCGTCTTTTCTCATCTTGCGGAGCGCATGAGTAAAGCATCACATTCTGGTCAAAAAAGACCCTGGTTTGATACCACTCCTGTAACTCTCCTATTTTCCCCATAGTAAATGTAGTTCCTCTGGTGATTGGGAAAAAAAAACAACGATTGGAAAGGTTACAGGAAAAGCTCTGACTTCTACTCCCTCAGCTTGCACTTCACCCACTCTTTTTACTTACTCTGAAGAGCTGAAAAACTTTTCAAAACAAACGATTGTGATAATCGAGAGATATAGGAAATAAAGATGTAAAAGATGAGACTGAGACTCCTTTATTGGTATACTGTGATTGGGTCACCGCACGCACGGTCAAATTTTTTCTCTCGCCTGGTTGAGCTCCAGACAGACGAAGCAGCAAGGATCCTCCTCCATGCCGACCACGGATTGAAATTTTCTTCCTAACATGCTACGATCAAAACTACGCTCTTCGTTAGTCAAGTGAGCTAATTTGAACGGGTGAGAACATAAAAAAACTAGACTTAGATGTCTACAATGAGGTTTTAGGAAATTTTACTGATGAATACATATGTGCTGGTAATTTCTACCTGAAAAGTAGGTGACGGTCTCGAACATACGAGGCCTGTCGAAAAAGTATCCGACCTTTGGCCAGAAAAAATACTTCAACAACCTGACGGGGTTGGGACCCTAATCCCCTTCAAAGTAGGCTCCTTGTGCTTCCACACACTTAGCCCACCGATCCTTCCACTGCCGGAAACACCTCTGGAAGTCTTCTTTTGGAATGGTGTTCAGCTCTGTCGTCGCGTTCCGCATTATCTCTTCTCTACTCTCAAAACGGGATCCTTTCAGTGGTGTCTTCAATTTTGGAAACAACCAGAAGTCGCAAGGAGCCAGGTCTGGAGAGTAGGGAGGTTGGCGAACGGTCGTAATTCCATGTTTGGCCAAGAAATTGCGGATCAAATGGGATGAATGTGCGGGCGCGTTGGCGTGATGCAAGTGCCAGTTGTTCGCAGTCCACATGTCTGGTCTTTTGCGCCGAACTGCATCACGAAGTCGCCGGAGAACATCCTGATAGTACTCCTTTGTCACTGTTTGTCCTTCCGGTGCGTTTTCGTGATGCACAATTCCACGGACATCAAAGAAAACAGTCAGCATCGAAGGAGTCAAACAGGCAATGCGACGATGGAGCTGAACACCATTCTAAAAAAAAACTACCAGAGGTGTTTCCAGCAGTGGAAGGATCGGTGGGCTAAGTGTGTGCAAGCACAAGGGGCATACTTTGAAGGGGATTAGGGTCCCAACTCCGACAGGTATTCGAAATATTTTTTCTGGCCAAAGGTCGGATACTTTTTAGACAGGCCTCGTACCTTCAGTTACATTAGTTCACGATGCTCTTTTGAAGGCACCGCCCATAAATTACGCCAGATTCCTTAATGAAGGCTCCTGCTGCACCGATCACGGACTCATTGAGCACATTTTGCAGGGGCGAGCTTCTTTCGCGTGTATTTTCTGGCGTGTATTTCTTGACGCGCGGGGGCCTGCAGCTCGCTGCTGGTTGCTTTTATTGAGGGCCTGGCAGCCGCCGAACTTATGAAGCGAGGCGGCCCGAGACGCGCCGTGGCTGCTCCACTTCTTTGTGCTTCACTTGGGCAATGAGAGCTAGATTTTCTCGCGGAAGACAATCCTTAAAGTTCCAGTGCTACTATAGAGTGAGGTCTACCGCCATATGTCGCCTACCCAGGGGCGGTTTGAAATCTGCAAATTAAGCGTTTATCGTTAAATTAAATGTATGGAAATGAGTAATGTCCGTTAGTAAGCTAGCCTAACCTAGGCTAACCTCACGCTACAGTACTAGCCAGAGGTAGATCTCATGCTACAGCGTGGTAGACCTCTCACGCTATGGCAGCACCAAATTTCCTTCGAACATTTTGATCATTCTAGTATCCCAAAAGTGTCATGTAGCCATCTATGCACGATGAATATTAGGACAAGTCTGTTCTCACAAATTTTACGCATTATTTATGATTGTGTGCTTTGAATAATGACTGGAAATCACAAAAGAGGAAAACGAAAACGGTAACCCAAATTTGGAGGTGCAGGGACTTGATAGGTAGCTACACTTGTACGAGGGAGACATACATAACAATGCTCGTGATAGGCTTTCAAAAACCTATGAACTTTAAAGTCTGAGGAAGAACAAGCGTAGGGGCTGTTGACGAAAGCTGTGATTAAATAGATCTAAAAAAACTTTAAATATTGCATCACTAGTAAAGTGCATAGCATGGGTCTTGAAGGGGAAAATAGGATTTGAAATACATGAATGAAAATGTGAAATCGTTCATTAATAATAAAAACTAAATAGATGCACTGGCACATCTCAAAAACTTGAGACGCATAAAATATGCATAATTTAAAAAAAAAATAAAAATAAATCAAAGTTCGTTATCAAAAAGTTTCGCAACTGAAACCAGATCGTAACAAACTTAAATTTTTTTCGTGTTGGATCATCATAAGCTCTAAATTAAACCCACTACTTCATTTTTCATGTATTTAGGCAATTTTAGCAACTTATTCACCGCAAGCGGTACAGTAGTAGATTGTTTTTTTAAGTCTAGTACAATTGACAAATTCGAGTATAGCCACTAGTGGGCCCGAATAAGTTAAGCAACTTCTAGGGCATGCTATCAGCAACGCCATTCTACGGTGTGCAATTATGTTCAACATATCTCTGGAAAAGCTTGTGTCCGCCGTGAGAAAGTGACACGTTGAGAACTGTGAAATTTTCTCAAGTTGACCAAGTCCTCGTCCTCTTCTTGACTGAAGTCTTTCTCGTCGGGAAACGATGGGCGGGCTGATATTCTGCTCTTCTTTTGGAAAAGCACGAGTATTTTTTGATGACTGTTTGCACACTATGTTATGGTGAGTCAATCAGCGACTGTGTATTTTGAAAATGTTCATCTTCCAAGTTTGTTCATTTATATGCACTTCTCGAGTTTACTTACTTTTTGTATTTTCAAGCTAAAAAAATTTTTTCAGGATTCAACCAAAATTTTTTTTGTCGGAATTCGTGAATAAACTCATCGGGAAGCTTGAAATCAAATATACAGTAAATAGTTCCCTGTTTAGGTTGGTATTGGGGAGATAAATTTTCTAAGTACGCTAACGCCTTTGAGCATTTCTCATTTCACGATAGATCACCAGACATGAATATTAAACTGCGAGGTTTGTGATAGAATAAAATTAGAGTACGAAGACAAAATACCTGCTATTTAGCTAAGCTTGCAAAGTGAAAACAATTTTGTCGAATAGCCATTGTCGAATATTACGGCAAAACAGACTATAATGAAATCCAAAATCAGCAATTTTTGAAAACTGTATTTTAACAGAACAGTCTCCGGTAAAATATTGCTTAGCGGTTGGTATCTATACTAATTACCCATAACTGGCAGCGCTTTTGTATACTCTGTAGAAATAAGAGCTCACGCGTAAATTTGAAATGGATATTGTTAAAAGTTTATTATATTATTATCGTTATTTCTTCGTTCACTATGCTTTTACTAATTACACAGGGAAATATTAGGAGTAAATTTATACTTCAAGCGGTAATCAGGCCAACTATCGTGAAGAAAATAGAAAATTAATTGTCAGCTTGGATACCTAATGATGTGTTAGGTTTGCTGAGAAATGTAGGTCAAAGTAGTTCGGGTCTTTGGTTATATTTTCGCAGGATAAGTTTAGTTGAGAAACAAGTTATGTAGGCTAGGTGAGGATTCATTTGGGTTGCCTCGGTTATTTAGAATAAGTTAAAAATAACCGTAAATTTTTTCACGGGTCTGGCTAGCATGTGCAAAAATATTACTCAGAGCAATGAGTAACATATCTTAGAATGCTTGTCATTTAAAAATATTTTTTCATATCATTTACCTATTTGTGAGTATTTTTAATTGGTTTAATCGGAAGAATTTTCAATTAACCTATGAACAATGGGTCTTGAGCAATGAAAATGAAGAGAAAAAGCTGCAATAATGAAACATTGCTTATTTTTCCATGGAAATAAACTAGAAGCTGGACCAAATTTGAGGAAAAGGTGCTATATAAGTGACCAGAAAACAGATGAAAATACCATTTGTGCAGCAAGGACTTCTGTGAGTGAAAACTATAGTATATTTTCATTTAAAAAAAGTTAGCTTTTGTAACCTGTTTTTTCCTGCACATTCATGTTTTTTGTTAAATTTTTCTCAAGATAGTCATTATGTAGTTATTTCCTCAGTAGATTTCAAATATAAGAATAAAATCTGAAAAAAGTGTGAAAAAATCGAGTTCCTTTGATGTTCCTTGTTTAATTTTGCACGTGATCATTTTCTTCAAAGTGAATTCAATGGAGTTGGGAGAAAATGGCTAACCATTCTTGTTAACTGGGAAAGTGCTTGGCGTTGTTGTCTTAAAACATGCGTGCTTACACTTTATAATCACAAGGACGTAAAGCAGAGAGGCATTAAATGAAAACCCTGCAACATTTGATAGATTTAAGAATTCGATCAGTTTAAAGGATCCATTCGCCTCTTGGATGTTTATAATACTGTGTGTTATACATTGAAAGGCTATGATTTGTGCGCATCCCTCGTAGTCATAATCTAAACTGAGTCATGAGCGTCGCTGCGTCTAAAAAGGCACATGCTCGAGTGCAACCTGAATTATTTATACGGCTCCTGATTTTGCGAGTTCATTGTAAGACAACAATCGAGTGAACTGTCCTGCACGAGCTCAATAAATTCCAGCGGCACAAAGGATTGACCGTATTTCTGGCCAAGTGTTCAACGTACGCAGTATATTTCGAGCGGGATCTCTAATGTCCGAGTAATTGGACCATTAACTCAAGCCTGAGTACGCAAGACCTCTGTGATGGAGCGCTTCAAAGCCCGGTGCCTGAGTGTGCAGTCTTTAATGCTCGCCATTATTGCTCGCATATCCTCAGTTTTGTTCTTGATCTGAGCCCACGACAGTCCGTCCTGGGACTAATTATGCCAGAAAATGTAAAGTGTGGGCACATTTAGCAAACACGGGAGCTGATGTGTTGTATTCTCAGTTTAGTTTTGGATTAACTCGTTTAGGAATAAGTCTTTTTGCGGTAACTATATATTTATCAGTAAATATCATATACGCTGATAGACATGTCATTTCCTGTGGTTGAAATTTAAACAAGCAGATTGGACGAGTCATGTACGAATAACTGTGGAAGATTTGAACGATGTTACAGCAAATGCGCGATTCGCACATTCTTATGCAATGTCAAAAGTTGAAAGAATATCATCACCGTGTTTTAGCAATCTGGTCATGGTTCGCAATTTTAACATCCAACTGCTAAGAATATGCATTTATGAGGGTTTCCGGTACCTATAAATCAATGGCTAACTCGTACAATTCTGCTGCTATAGCCATACTTTAAAATTGGAACGTGACTTTTTGATCAAACTCAATTCCTGTTTTCCCCTAGTGACTAACTTTGCTTCGGCAAAATTGCATATTTCTAAACTTTTCAAAATATTACCGGTCGGGACGTAGCAAACCAGGAGATATTCCTCTGAAAAATCTTAGGCAAATTAAAAGTAATCTCGTGTATGGAAAGGCTTTATCATTGTGTTTCTTTGGTGTTCGAGAACGTGCCAATGAATCAGGGAGTGCTTCCTCAGCATTTTCTCAATTCAAATCTTTTCAAAAACCAAATCAAACCTTTAATCCCTTCTGTTAAAAGTGGCTCATTTGCCCTCTGACAAAAGTCCTCCGTTCATTTAAGACTAAAAATCAGCGATGGCCAGTCGCCTAAGTGACAGACGTCAGAGAGTAGCGATCTGTTCGCTCTCCAAAAGAACTCGCTCATCAATGCCGTGTGCTGTACTCGTGAGCCAACACCACTCAGCGAAAGTTTTACTCTCGTATCTGCAGTCAACTTTGCTATCAAAAAGATTTATACATGAATCTGGTATGGTAACTATCATATCTGCAGTCAGCTCGGTCATCACAAGCTGTCATATCTACAGTCAGCTCCGCTATCACAAGCTGTCATATCTACAGTCAGCTCGGCTATCACAAGCTATCATATCTGCAGTCAGCTCGACTATCACAAGCTATCATATCTGCAGGCAGCTCGGCTATCACAAGCTATCATATCTGCAGGCAGTTCGGCTATCACAAGCTATCATATCTGCAGGCAGTTCGGCTATCACAAGCTATCATATCTGCACTCAGCTCGACTATCACAAGCTATCATATCTGCAGGCAGCTCGGCTATCACAAGCTATCATATCTGCAGGCAGCTCGGCTATCACAAGCTATCATATCTGCAGTCAGCTCGACTATCACAAGCTATCATATCTGCAGGCAGCTCGGCTATCACAAGCTATCATATCTGCAGGCAGTTCGGCTATCACAAGCTATCATATCTGCAGGCAGTTCGGCTATCACAAGCTATCATATCTGCAGTCAGCTCGACTATCTCAAGCTATCATATCTGCAGGCAGCTCGACTATCACAAGCTATCATATCTGCAGGCAGCTCGGCTATCACAAGCTATCATATCTGCAGGCAGCTCGGCTATCACAAGCTATCATATCTGCAGGCAGTTCGGCTATCACAAGCTATCATATCTGCAGGCAGCTCGGCTATCACAAGCTATCATATCTGCAGGCAGTTCGGCTATCACAAGCTATCATATCTGCAGTCAGCTCGACTATCACAAGCTGTCATATCTCCAGTCAGCTCGACTATCACAAGCTGTCATATCTGCAGGCAGTTCGGCTATCACAAGCTATCATATCTGCAGTCAGCTCGGCTATCACAGACGCCCTCGTCGCACGAAATAAAACTCGACCCAGAAAAGCTGTGCGGTTTATTGCTTTTGAAGAGCCCTCGATCTCATCAAAGTGAGCTAGCTCACGTACACTCAAACTAAATTAGTTTTCCTTCAAATTGGCTCACAAAGAAAACTTCCTCTTCCAAATGAATTGCTGTACCTCGCGTGCCATCTGACTGGAAACACACACATATCGTTTCATCTAAGTAATTTGATTTAAATCTGCTTTTATTTGTCCACATATCCTTTGGTGTGTCGAAAATAGCATTCCTCGAAGATCGCATGCATTTCTCAGTGCTTCTGAAGGTTGAGGCTAATTGCTTTTAATTTGAGTTTGGATGAGTTTAATGTGCCCTTCTCGGGTAGATATACATCAGGTAATTACTCTGCTTGGATACGGCGCTCTCAGTTGAGCTATTCGTAGTTAGATAAAATAAGAGCAACAAATTCATAAGCTCCAGCAAATGATCTGCCAAAATATACGGATGGATATACATCTTCTAGATGTTTATTTTCTGCAAATTTATCTTCTTGACATTCATCGGGTTGTAAATATTAGTTCAGAAATAGATTTTGTACTCTGAAAATAAGCAACAACGAATATTTAGAATATTAATCCTTACTTATAATTTACGCAGATTTCCAATCATAACTGAAGCAGTCAAAATTTTGTAAGCCTGTTTCTCTAAAAAAATTGATGCTTGTGTAATTTTATCATCTAATTATGAAAGAGCTGAATGGTTTGCTACTGCACTGATCAAATGTTGGATTCAGCAAAGATTTTCGCGTGAAAACCTGAAAAACCTGAAAACCTGCCCATTAAAGCCTCAAACATCCCAAAATAATTTTATGACAAAAATCTAAATTTTACACTCATTATGATTGAGGATAATGCTTCTTTATGAAAAATAATGTTCACGGAAACGTTCGCACACGCGTAAATTATAGTCCAAATGCACTGCAATCCACTCCGGTGTCAGAAGTCGCTGCTACCTGTCACTGTTTCCTGGGTATCATCGGTTCATGAGCACAGTATCTTCATCACTGGCAATCAAAGATGCTGTGAGTACCTCTCTCATTTTCGATAAGATAAGCAAACCACAATGCTCATCGCCACTAATGCGATAAGCAGCCCTATCATCTCCAATAACATGAGCTAGCAACAATATAGTGAGTAATGTCGTCAATTCAGATACGACGAGAACCAATGTAGTCTCTTAACTTCGTTACGTCACCACTAAAATGATGTGGGCAGAGCAAATCACGCGTCATCACTCAAATAAAGACAAGAACTGCTGCAGTAGCCAACAGACTATGGTGAGCAGGTGCCGCAAGAGCTCGGAGTATTCTCAACGGATCAAAAAAAATTGAGCCTTGAATTTTAACTTTTGAAAATACAAATTTTATTCTGCGAAAACTATTCCAAAGCCGTTAGATAAATATTTATTTACCTATTGTATTCTATGAATAAATTGTAAGCACCACATGCATGAAGTCTTGGCCCATTAGTCTACATACGTAGTGCCATAATACCCTCACATGCAGGAAAAAAGTACATCACCAGCCAAAGCAAATACTAAAAATCAATTAGACACAACAGCATGGCCTCAGAATTCATTTCAACACTTTCAGTGAACGTTCCAAAAGCAAGCAGCGTTTTTGCCTGCTTGCGGACTCAGCAGTGAGCGTGTTCAGCGTCCCAACAGGAAGCAGAATTTTAGCAAGCTGGTGTGGACTCTGCAATGCGTTTGTTAATTTCTAATTTCGCAAGTCCTAGCATTGTTGTACGGCGCGCATCATTATTTTAGGCATGTGCCTTTCACGCCCTGGCGCCCATTTCACGGCAGGGCAGCCAGGCAGCGCTCGCTCTGCCTCCCTAATTACCTCAGGTCGCCGGTCCAGCTATCCCGCCCCTCACTCCCTCTGCTTATTTAACTGATTTTGCAGTTATTGTTTTTGTGATTGCCGGTTTAAAATACCCGTTTTCCTAAGAATTTTTTACAGTAATTTTTTTGCTTTATTTCTATTTTTTTTTTTGTTCTGTCTGAACTCAATCTGTATTATTCTGTCTGAACTCAACTGCTTCCGTAGCAATGGCTTCTCACACAAATATTTATGCTTGCTTAACGACGATTTCTGTTATTACTGACTATGCAACATACGTTTTTGGCAAAAACTGTTGATTTAATATTTATTCTGTAGTAACTGCCTGTTAAAAAACTGCTTCGGTTAATACTGAATTCCTAGCAATTGTTCACAAAATAATTGTTTTTAATTAGCTATGATGGAACTAATTAGTGGAACGTGTCTGACTTCACTTCACTCCGCTGATGTTACAGAAATGGTAGAGAAAAAAGAACATTAGGAAAATTTCAACAAGCTTTTTAATGAGCATGCCTTATTAATGCTCGTTACTTTATACAAACATTTCGTAGCTATGAAAATTTGCTCATAGGTGTTATAATTGAGTGTGGCTTTGCTCATTTCCATGACCAGTTGTCGTAATTTGACTCGCTGTTTGAGAACAGCCGCTCTGTGACGCCGCATCTACGAGCAAAGGTAAGGACGAAATGAGCAATTTCAATGGACCACTTCTTCAAGGATAAAATTGCTAAGATTCATTTCATCAAAAGAAAAAGTACAGGAACATTTTTCCTGTATTTAAAACCAAACGCTTCCCAAGATATCTGAATAATTCAACATGAAGTAACAGGCAAAAATCAGGCATGGTGTGGTGATGAATTCAGCTAGCAGTTTAACAATCGGAATTTGAGTTTTATGTTGCATCATACTGTATTAATGCAACATAATTTTGGAGGTTTCAATGACGAAAAAAGACACTGATTAACAAACTCAAGAAACTTTACTTCAAATAAAACTACCATTGAATGGAGACAGAGATTCTTTGAAATTCTTTGAAATTAATTTCCTAACGTCTCTTTTAATTTCAAGGTGTTGAAAATATACTCAACTGGATAATAAATGAAAGACAAAAACTCACTACTACACAACTGGATAATAAATGAGAGACAAAAACTTACTAGTCTCACGATAAACAGCCGTCATATTTTTTGCAAGAGCTTTTTTCACTAAATAAGCGTATCGCAGGCCTTCACACGTAAGCCTTTCTGTAGGTCAGAGCATAGGTACGTCATTGCTACGATTTGAGAGTTCTGATTTCTTTACCTAATATAAATATACTGAAGTTGAATTACCCACCAGATTACGCTTGTCATGTTGAATATTGATATAGGCATTCTTTTCCTTGAAACTACTAGCTCATGATAAAAGAGTAAGATTGAATCTTGTAATGATTGTTGCTGAGGAAGTACATTTGTTGGGTTTGATAAAATCTATCGCTGCTTGACGACTAAATATTTATGACAGTGGGTGAAATTTACGTGTGACATTATCAGTCGCATTCATGAGAAAACAGAAGGTTTCATTTAATTATCGTCCTTTTCCTACATTGATAAAAAGTCTTGAGGAAATTCCATTTTAGCCATGATATCCCGAGCGTAATCGTGTGCTAAGATTAATTTCATATTTCCAAAAAAATCTCACATTCGAATTGGAGATAATTCGCCATGTAAATGGGTAGCTTCATTTAAGAAACCCCCTCTCTGACAGAGCAAATTTGGTGAGCTCATGCGCACGTAATCCCAAATGGAAGGCAAAGCACAGCCATCCCACCGAAACCACCGTACGACGGCCCACACCTCCTCTAATTACACAACTCTCCCGCTCCCGCAAGCACACAATAATATCTCAGTCAAGCTAGAAACGAAAGCAACTTCTTTAGGAGAGACGGTCGATTTTCTTAAAGGGGCTGTAAAACTTCAAATTGCTGCTACTTTCATCGCTGAGGATCGTCAACACAATTTGAAGCTTTGTCTGATGCAAGTAATCTTTGTTTTGTCTTATGTCATTTACATAATCCTAGTAATTTTGAGTGTATTTGTCTAATGAGGTTTCTTTGATGCATTTACATTTTTTTGAACAACTGAAGTAAAATATTTTTACATCTACGGGGAAGAACTTTCCTTAGTTTTCCACACTTATACTGAAATTAAACATTTTGGTATCATCTGCGCGAGGCAGTCTTCATCAAGTTACCAAATTGAAGTTTCATTGGCAAATAAAATGCAACTGTGAAATTAGTTGGTACGGATCGACTATTTAAATGAAGCAATTTGAAAGCTTTGTGATTATTCCGTAATATTTCCAAAGCTTTTGTTATATTCCGTAATATTTCCAAAGCTTTTGTTATGAGTGCGTCTGGAAATTTTCAAATTGCGTGTTTTTTTTTCAATCTTCGCGTGTCGCTTCTAGGCAGTTAACCACAGGTCAAAACAGTCCAGATGTGCTGGGGATTTAACGTGTTTTTTGCGAAGCGACTCGCCAATGGTCACTGAAGGGATTTTCATAATGCTGCTGACAAACCTGCAGTCAATAATTCAACTTCAATAAATAATTAATGAAAGCTTAAATGAAGGCACGATCCGTATAATGTTTGCTATTGTCAAAATTGATTACTAGAATTACTACAATTGACTTCCAAGATGAATTGAACATTGAACTTCAGTTGAGCCCTTCGCAGAAAACGTGTTAAACTAAACGATGAATTAAAAATTGAGGGCTCTCGAAGTGGGCCACCTGATACTTTGTTCGCGTGACTGTGCTAAATTATCCTCGACGCTCCTGAAAACGACCGCTCACCTCGCATTTTTTGTGCGTCGCTTTACCATGAAGTGATCGCGCAAATTAGCTTGGTTTAACAGCTTTCACGTGGGACTGAATACATGCTTAAGTTTTATCGTTTCTAATGAATCATTTTTTCTTCATAGTTTCATGCGTCTAGTTTATTTTTGTCGTGATTTTTACATTTTCTAAAATATCGTCACAATCGAGGTTGAAAATTGATGGTCTCCAAGAAGCATTTCAAGTAAAATATACAGAAGTGTAGATGGCAATTTACTAATGATGGTAATTTGCAAATGATGGCACCATAGTAATGATAATCTTGTCCAGAGAATAGTTCGGTTTCAGGCACGTTTATATATTTATGTTTTGAATCGAAAGAAAAGCGAAAGACTTCCTTCAAAATTTCACTCCCTCATACTAAATCAACGCATGAATTGATGCGATAAGAAAACACGCGAGAAATTGATGAGTTATTTATGTCTATTTATTGCTCAATGTAATTTTCGGCTCCTGTAAGTCATTCATCCCGTTTTTGGTGTCCATTATCCGATTACTACGCATTTACTGTCGTTAACGTTGTCTTTTGAGGGCAAAAATTGTAGCACAGAATACTACAATTATTACTGCTAGCTACGAGACTTTACGTTAAGTCTCCTACGTTATTTTTTATGATGTAAGAAATACGGTGGAAAAGTGGTTTCATCAAATCAGGAATGTAGTCAACGATCATGTAGATCAACTCATAATTTGTAACGTCTAATATTTCCCATCTTGTATCATATGAAACACGGCCAATTTTTTCCGGTAGCTACTGAATTTATTGAAGAAAATAATTAACCGCATTCATTTCAGTTGGCAGTATATTAATACGCATATGTTCTATGGTAATTTATAAGCATGCACGTTTCATCTGAAGTAAGATGAGCTGCGTGGCACAATGGCACAATTTCCAAAAGATTTTCGATAAAAACTTTGCAATTTATACACTACACTTTCGAGAACTACCTCCAAAACAAACAACTAAGGTAGACATTACTGAGCAGCCCTAGCTGCTTTTGTACGCCCTTGGTTATTCTTAGCAGCACCCACATCATTAAAACTGCTGAAATCGTCGGTCAAGAACAGAATACGAGCATCCTCTTCTCATTTGATGGTCTTTTCGATGTGAACGAGGGACCGTCGTGCAAGCCGCTGCAGCAGCGCAACTTGCAAGGCCTTGGAGCGTGGACACACAGAATACTCAGGGCTTTTGTACGTTATGCGGTGTATTGCTGAGGGAAATGTACTGGCAAAAACTCATCATCTTCAAAAAAATTGAAACAAAATCTGTCATGGTTTTTCTTCCACGTGGATGATTGTTCCACAGTAAGATAAAAAAAGATAAATCATGATGAATTTGGAAGAATGCTAATCGTATTTATCATGGAGAAGGAAGTAGCCGGTCAAGGGATGGAGATGCTGGTATTAATCGCATAGAGGAGAGTTAAAATTGACACACGTGCCATTTACTTTATGGCTTACAAAGACAGAAAATTTTTCAAAATTTAATGTGTATTCAAAAATTAAAAATTAACAAGCTGTTCATTTGAGATGCAGCGTTGTTTTATTAACTAATCTAAATTGTCAGATTATTTCACATTTTAACTGAAGGTTTAATTCGACGTTTTGAGGTCGATCAGCTTCAAAGTTTCAATGATCTTTTTCACATGGCTTAGAAAACTACTGATCGAATTTATTTCCCTTTTGCTAACCAAAGTATTTTTGGAAGCATTGAATTCCAACATCCCCTACTATAAAAAAAATCTCATAACGATCAATACCAGGCAATTTTCTATGAAAGGTATTTATGAAAGAATTTCTGCGGAGAAATTTTAAGAGCCCGATGACAGATGACTAAATATGAAAGCTAAATTATTATATCAGAGTTGGTTTTGGCGTCGCTCAAGTAGCGTTCACTGAGCAGCTACGACAGGCAATGTAGGCAAGCTGATGACAGCGGATGTATGGACACAAAGAGAAGGATTGAAACCAGATCTCACGAAGCGAAAGCCTGGGAGGCACTGCACTGCAGTCTCAGACACTGGACCACCTAAATCGTCCTAGGGTGTTGCACCATCGATACATTTCATTACTGCAGCTGACTTCTTTCTAGGATGCTCATAGCAGAAAATTGAGGCCAACGTCTAAAAGCGGAGTGTTCTTACATTCATAATCGTACCTGACTTTCAACACTTCAGCGAAACATTTCATTGCTGATATTCAAGTAGCTCTACGAACGTCATTTAGAATTAGATCTTAAAATTCACTGTACAAGCTTGATTTCCAGCTACATCTAATTATCACTGCTGAAACGGGATAGACCTTCAAAACAACAGTACCATGACGAACCCCGTGAATGGCTGTCATGAGTTTGGTCTTTCCAAGTCGTGCTCGCTATTTTCTAATATTCGACAGTGCTGCAGATCTGAGGAGATTTTTAGCGTAGGCAAGCAACAATAGCTTGCTAAGACCTGGACTAATGGAGGCAGATATTAAGAGCTCAAGAAGGGTAGGTATGAGGGGATCTGTGAAGGCAATATCTCCTCATAAGCCGACAAGCAGTTCAGCCTGTGTAATTAACCCTCAGGTTCACCTTCACCAGACACCGCTGCAATTTTCTTGCTGCTCTGCTTTGTAGGATTCCCTCATTATGATGCCAGGCGCTGGCTCTGCCTCATCTGCGCTTTCACCGAAGGTAAAGATGAAATTTCCGGAAAATGAAGCTGAAATGAGCAAATGTTCATGGAATTTGTTAACACTGACAAGAGGTTAACAATCCGTGGCTACAAAATATTTTTAGTATTCGGTAAATTTGTTAAGGTTTCGGTATCTACCAAATAAAAATCTACTCGATTTTTAATATGAAATAAATCAGAATATTTTTCAATTTCCGAAGCGTGAACTGGAGGAGTTAAGCGAAGCCAAGAACCAGCGGCAGATTTAAAAAAAAATTGGCGACCGTAGCCCCACAGCAAGTAGCGTAAATTTTTTTGAGTTAACTTGGAAGACCTTCCGCTGCAAAATGTTTCGCTGAGTCCAAAAATTTGGCTTCTCTTCCAGACCAGGGCTTCTTCCTCATCACGCCATCATTTTGCTGCAGGTAATGCTGTACTTTACTAAAAGTTTTTTTTTAAATTTTGCGCGTAATAATATAAATACTTAATGTAGGTTTTACTGTCAAGACACAATTTATAGATTGTTTTGTCAATATACTATACCCTTAAATCATTGTTAAAACTAAATGAAAATAACATTCAAAATATTTTCTAACATTTTTTGAAAAGTTGGAATGTGAATCATGTAGCAAAAATCCAAATTTCAACGTAATGAAAATCTTATAAAGTTTTTTCTTGCTTCGCTAAATTTTTGTGGCGTCCAGTGAAAATTTATCAGTTACACCTGACTCGTTTACTGAAAATTTTCTACATTTTTATTCTATGCATTATGTTTTAGTACCTCATCCTGTTGGACACTCTCCCCTCTCCTTCTCTTATTTTTTTGCGTTTCTGTCTTCCTCTCGTACCATAATTCAATAGGATTGTTTTAATTTCATGTCTTCGTAACTTTTTGTTTCATTCAGTATCCTTATTTTATTTTTGTATTATTTGCAGTTCCGGTCTTCCAGTTCTTACTTCTCCTTCCTTCATTCATCGCATATTCATGTATAGAACTCCCTACTTTCTTGTTCATGTCATTTACTTTTTATTAAACAATCCTCTTCTTTTGGTTCCCCATGCCTCGCTGCTTTCTTAAAACTTTCTATAAATTTTCTTTTCACTTGGTTTCTGTTTTCCCGTTTCACCGTGAACGACCTACTCTTTTTTTCTAGTAACTCCTCACATATACTGTAACTTTTTTCTTTATCTTCTATCCTATAATAATCTCCAGCTTCTTATTATGTCACACGACTTACTTCCAACTTTTTCAATACATCCGCTCTCTCGCATCCTCGTTCTTCCGTCCTCAAGCTCCGATTTGTTTTCTTCCTTGGATTTCATCTCTGCTGCTTCCGTTCTTTCTACCTTCACCTACATCGCTTTATATCCGTTTCTTCAGCACTTAGTTGCTCCTCCCTTCCATAAACTCACCAGCCCCTCGCCCTACCTCCAGCAACTCCCCGCTCCTCTCCGTAATGCAATAGCCTCTGAAAGCTCGACTGAGTGTCCATAAGTAGCTGGGGTGTCGTTACAGCTGCTGCAGCTGCTACTGCTTCTCTCGCTCTTCATTGTTAGGCTGTTTCTACCGTGGGGACACTTTGTGTGCTTCAATCAGTTCTGTTTTTGGTGAGAGAGTCGAAGAAATCTATCACTTCTCAGTTAAAATTCCTCTCGTCAAAAGAAGTTGTTTGGTAATGGAAACAATCCTTGGTAACCTAGAGAGTGTTCTGTCATTTCAAAAGTGATGAAGGTACACCAAGTCGAGCCCCTTACAAATATTTTCGTTAAATATAGTGCAGAATAATCCCAACTTGAACGGTCAGAGAAAGGTAACTCCGCGTACAGGTTTCGTAGCACTGTGGGTCTGTCATCGTGGGTAATAAAAATACTAACCCCGTGACTCAGGCTAGTGTCACTCAATTTAGAACATGTATAAATTCATTTATGTGACACTATTCGTGAGAATTCACCATGATCAAATCTCATTGATTTTCCTTAATTTTGTGCCTCTCAATATCACACATTACTATTTCATAACGAATCCCGAGAATCTAACATCACATGTGATATATTGATGAGGAGTTGTGAAACGTCGTTTGGCGACCGTGAAAGTTGCGATAGAATTCAAAGAAATGACCGCACGCAACCAAGTAATCAAGATTTTTACCTCAAGAATGTAACTTAATTAATTCTTCACGCTTCACATTCAATTCTTGCGACCTTTCATTTTCTTTGATTGGTGCTTCTCAGTTGAAGCTGTTGAAATCAGTTGCAACAGCCCCAGTAAAGGCAATAGATTGACAGTGGGGCTGTTTGTCCCAGGTTACTGCTTAGTAAATGGGTAGGAAACTGTCAAAATTATCTGACTTCTGCCGTGCTGCAACGTTTTAGTACTGAGAACACAAGGATGAGTCGTGTAATATTTTTGAATGTAATATTTGTTCCTCATAAAAAGTTAGTCTCTGACAGAATCAACAAGTGCCTATATAGCCCCATCTGTAACAGGAATGAGTCATTCCTACTATCAATAGATAGGAGGCGATAATTACTGAGAAAGGATTTGAAACGTTGGGGTCATACCGTATGTCTGCCAATTATTGTATTCATACGTAGATTTATAAGCGTGTGAACCTAGATTTCTCACATGTTCAAGTCCTGATAACCCGACCTTCTCAATTAACCACAAGGATTAATCTTAGATCAGTTTTCTTCTAGACTGCATTGATGCAGACGGGAGTTTTTTCCAAGAGACGCAGAGAGAAGCAAAAACGCGAGGTCTGAGTGTGTGCCTCCGGGCTTAATTTCACGCTTTACGCCTCACTCGAATAAATTCTTGACTGCGCCACTGCAGCAGCAAGACAAGCCAGCGTGGCTACCTCAGCTGCGCGCTGCACAGTTTAGAGAACAGCGCCCTCTGCATCGCCAGTTTCCGGCACATTGTGCCAATGGAAACGTCTTTTGAGTTCTTCTCTTGCTCCAAATTTGCTACTCTGACTCATTTAACGCAGCTCGTATAGTTCAAAAAGCAGTAGTAGGAAGCTGGTGTTGTTCTATGCAGGTTAAATTGTTTGCTTCTTCGCGTACACGAACATACTTGCACCGGAGCGTGATCTTGGAAAACTTGAAGTGTCAAAACTACTTATTCACCGCGCATCTTTTCTCTTCTTAGGACCATCGAATATCAGGGGCAGAAATGTGGTCCCTTGTTGCCGCTTTCAGTGACAACCGCAGATGACAGTAGGTCGGTTCGTTCCTGTTACAATACTTTATTCTATACAAATATTGTCAATTACGATATCACGATATCTAGGAAAATCTACTTGCTCAGTAATTGAAGTAGGCCATTTTACGTAGAAGCACCATTGGAATGCAAATATTTAACCATGGCACTAGCGACCTGAAAATGGAACAGACAAAAACAGGTGACAACTGGTGTTACCCTCGTTAAGTTTCCTTACTGTAATAGTGAGTGACCAAAGCGTCCCTCATAGTAACGTTAGAGGTATGGCACAGAGATATTGCTTGCATGAAGCACTGAACAATACACAGAGGCTGTGCTTGCATGAAGCACCGAACAATACACAGAGGCCGTGCTTGCATCAAGCACTGAACAATACCCAGAGGCTGTGCTTTCATCAAGCACTGAACAACACGAAGAGGCTGTGCTTGCATCAAGCACAGAACAATACACAGAGGCTGTGCTTGCGTCTGCCGTTCGTTTTCGTCGGTGCCAAATCAATTGGTCGGCGCTCGCTGCCCCTTCTCTCCCAGCTCATTTCCTGAGAGCCTCTCGGCCCTCTCAAACACAGAATATTCCCCCAAATTAAATTCTACCAGGGAAATAAGACCGCCGCGCCATCGACCTAAACCTGCTACATCTCCCGCATTCGCTCTCTGCAAAAAATTCTGACGCTTCGCATTTTTCTTCGGCAACTTTTACACTTGAGTGACTTCGTACGGCTGTCGACACTTGTATTTTTACAGAAAAAAAATATCTGACTTTCTTCTGATGCGAATGTCCAACTTTCTGAAGTTTTCAAAGGTTTTCGAACCTTATTTCGATATCGGTTCTAATGAGTCACAACCCTACTAGCGACGGAATTCGATTTTTGTCAATTTTTTAAGGAAATTTGACACGTTTGAATTTCATAGAATACGAATATTTTTGTTGGTCGTTTCAATCACAATAGTTTCTTCTCTATTTACGTACATACCTATGCACTATCGTACATTTATGGAAGCAAGTTCTTTGTACGCAAAGTCTTCCTAGAGAGTTGTTGCGGTCACCAAATTTTTGAAAGTGGAAATTTCTGTATTGGCTGAAGTCAAATAAGAGAAGGTCCTCGGAGCTATAATACCCATATATTATTTTAAACCAAGAACATATTTTTAAGGTAATTTTAAGTTGGTAGCAATTATTGCTATAAAACTTATTCATTAGTCTTTATGGGACACTGAACAATTGCAATATTAGATGATATTTTTCTTTAAATTTTTAAAGAATATCAATTTGGTTCAGGTTGTTTTAAAATGTTGTATTTTTCTGATCACGATTCTGAAAAAATTAGTTCCTCAACTTTTAACGTGAGACTTGGCGTTAACTTCTGAGCTCAAGCATTGATATATTTTACCCGTACCGTACGTCATTTATGGTCTCCTATTTCAGCTGAAGAAAAAACGAGTAATTTTTGGGGAATTAACAAGCATGAAACATGAGTTTTAGGACATTTCTATGTCAGAATCGCGTTATAACATAAGATATATAAATTTCCGAATGAATGAAAAATAAATAAAAAGTTATGACCAATTTCACTTTCTCACGTTCAAATGTCAACTATCATCAGCACATCGCCACCTTCACACCACACAACTCGGCCCCTCCAGACACTCTCCTCTATACCCAGCTCCTTCCTCATACCACACAACTCGACCTCACTATACACTCCCCTCTGTTCTAACCGTCATCCTCGAACTAAACAACTCTACCCCACAGCAGACTCTCCTCTGTACCTATCTCCATTATCACACCACACAACTCTACATCAAATACTCTTCCATAATCGTCCCAGATACACCACTTTGTTCCCACCTACACCCTCACACGTCGTAACTCTATCCCACCAGATACTCCTCATTCCTTTCTGTTCCCTTCTGCTCCCTCACACCAAACAACTCTAAACCTGGATGCTACTTCACGCTGATGAGGGTGTGACAGTAGTGAACTGGGGTTTTAAATACGAAGTTGGGTGATTCACTACGAATGTTTTCAATGTTAAAGAATAATAACAATTTAGTCAGAAGCAAGGGTTATCCTTAAAGGAAGTTTTTTCATTGAAAGAAAAAATTGTGCAAGGACCTGAGTTTACATAAGCGATTGAAAGCCAAAAAATTTGAATTTTTTCTAATCTCACAACACATTCTAATGAATAAAGCATACATTCACACATAACCTTGGTTTTTCATTTCATTCACACCTTGGTCATTATTATCTTCAAATAGTTCAATTCAGTTTTGCTGCACTCTAAAATAACCGTATTCTTGCACTGAAAATATATTTCAACACTATTCTCATGATAGCACCAGCTGATTGAAAATGACTCCGCTGAACTTGCAACAAAAAACTCTTTAGCACGCCTTGAAGCTACTACTCGAGAGCGCATTCGCAACAAAACCTGGATAGAATAAAAAACTGATAGAAGGCCTTTCTTTAAAAATCGCTCCATTATTGAAACTTCGTTGTAATATCAGTGTTTTTCTGCTAGCAATTTGAGTAAAATAGCAAAAAATAATAGCTAAATGAGTGAAAAAATTTCCCGAATAATCTCATCTGCTCGCCTTTTCTATTTTCTGATGTTACCTCAGGAGCTGCTCGCTTTGGCGGGCTTCTAAAGCAGGCGCTTAGCTGACTGCGTCCTTCGACGAGTGTTCGTGTTCGATGTGCGTTGGCAGATCAAAAGCGCACCCTACACTTAGTGTATGTGTAAGCACGATGTGTAGCCAGGCAAATGTCTTAAGCTTTGCTCCTTGATTCCCTTTCAGACAAAACATCTGTGAGATGACGTTAAAAAATACTTTTTCTGACAACGTATAACGTATTTCAATTAGCTCGTTGATAATTCGAAAATTCACTCTTCTAAACCAGTGCTTTGAGGAAACTTCAACGAATTACGGGCCACGTCTTTAAGCTTATTATTGTCCAATTGGCATCGAGTTCCACGTTTGACTGAACATCCCAGAAGATACTTTTAAGCTTCACAGTATCAACTCTTGACACATAATGTTGACCGAACGTCGTTTTAATATCCATCTGAGCAATAAAGGCGTAAAGGTGTAAAGTTGGTTGCGGTGGCGCACGCAAGCGAGGGACGATGCACTCGATCGCCGTCATCACCCGGACCCTCAAGCGTAATGACAGCCATGTGCCGGGGGAGAAGGGGGTGCACCAGGGAAATCGATGCGCTGCTAACTGGCTGTAGAACATTCTTTAAAACGAGCTAGTATTTTCCAATCACAGTTCAAGTCCGTAACAAAGAAAAAGTATCAGAACTTTTTTCGTTTATACTCATATGTGTTTGTACGTTGCCGTGCTGAGTCATGAACGGAAGGCATAGACGTATGTGTTGTGAATACCTCACTCGAGGAGCAAGATGAAGAAGGGGAGAAGATACTGCCATATCGAAAAAGAACAAACATCAACTACGAGTCCAAACATTCAAATATCTATGAATAATATCTCTATCTATAGAAAGTAAAGGAGTTGTGCCTAATATAAAGTAGACGATTTTTGTGTGCACTGCCTAACAAACTGATTTACATAGAAGGTATTGATGTCTTAATACATATCTCTAACTTGAATTAAAATCATGAAATCTGCAGAGGCATGTTTGTAATAGATATTTTCGAAAATAATACTCGATATTGTAGAGTTTATTTAATACTTTAGCAAAATAGCAACTGAAGTTTATACTTTATTTGAGTCGATTTAGAGTCAAAATCTGAAGCATAATATACTTGGGTATCAAGCCTTTCTGGTTGTAAGCGGTTTGATTAGCAGCGATCCTTAATCCTGACAAACTCGTCAACTGAAAAAATTTTTACTCGTGGTCTGTGGGAAATATATTTTGTCCGTCACTGAAAGCGCATAGGTCGCTAAAACTAATTCATTTCAACAAAATATAACTAAACTCAAACAATGCAAGAAACATTAGGATTCGTGATAAATTTTCTAAATCTAAGGTGAATGATTAGTAGTACTAAAATATATTTCTCAGTAGTGTGAAAAGAATTATTGTCATTTATTTTCTGCTTCGGAGCATAATCTGACGTACATGTTATCCCATCTGCAAACAACGAAATAGAGTAAAAGAAAAAAAGAAAGTCACAAATCCTCACCCGACACAGGCGTTTGATTTGGATATCGCCCTCATCTTGGGTAAGTGTCACTGTATGTTTGGCTTAATCAAGAGGCGTTAGAATACACGATTTGACATGCAATAACTTCATTTAAATAACACATTCGTGGTATTGGATCCCACTGTGTCAAAGTGTAAGATCTCGGTAACCGCTAGATAGAGCTATGCTTTCAAAATCAAAAAAAGAGAACCCTACGGAGATCATAAAAACTTCCACGGCATGATTCCCATTAAAGCGAACGGAAAAACATACACCAATTTAAAGCGTCTCATTCAAGTCAACGCGTCTCAAATACGAACAAATCACTTGTGTTGGCCATCGGCTATATCAATAACAGGGTTTTGTGTTGTTGGAAATTGAACTGTGAGTTGCAGGACATATTTAAAAAGATATTTTGCTTAGTTTAGGATAAGTCATAGTAAAATCCGTGCTTTTCTCTGATCTCTGGCGTTTTTTGTATAAGCTGATGCCATATGTTCGATAAAATTTTCCACACGAACACAACTGCATTAGACTTGAACTCTAGAGTTCCGAGTGATAATCGCTAACATGATGTGGGAGTAAAAGTTCAGGAAGTACTTCGTTTTTTTCTAATTTTTATGAAGTTTATAATTAGTACAATAGTATAAAACTTAATATAATCTGAATTGTCGCATTGATAACAAATTATAATGATTCAATTGCATCCTAAAATTTGTGCAAGAGCTCTTTGCTAATAAGATTTAATATATTCAGGCTTACATGACTGGGAATTTGCTCTCCAAAAATGAAATTTCTTCATGAAAATGAATATCTCTGAATCCGTCAGGTACAGGGGTTCTATGGGGTGATGAATCGTGAACTTGTCAGAACGATATGAATCTTAATTCAAATACGGTCTCGATGAAATAAGAACAAAGAAACATGCGTGCAACGCTGAGAGACTTTCTCCAGTTGGCTTATTGGATGCTTCTGTTTCCCATGAATATTAACGAGAGTGATCAGAGAGAACATGCTTGCGAAGAGGATCATACATGGAGGTCAATATGGATTAATTGGAAGTTCGTATAAGCTCTTTAAGAATTGCTGTTTGTAAAATAATTGAGTTCTTTCATATCATGAGGTTTTAATAATTATGGACGTAAAATTTTTTCTCGGAGCGAGGCAAAATTTAAATAAATATGGTTGGGTTTGCGTAACGTACATTTTTCAAATGTTTTGTAACTTCTACAATGTCAACGCCGAGCATTAACTTCAACCTAGGCTTGACTTTAAATTTCTAACGGAAAAGTTTTCATACATCAATCTCACATGCCTTGAAAACTTCAACCTGTTATTCTTATTTTGAGTAAATGGTTCCCCAGGACACAAATAATTGTGTGCTTCATCTTTAGCGCATGCGTCACAATTTCTTTCGTGAATAATTTTTTGTGTAACATATAACGAACGCTAGCCGCATTTGGTTTCGGCAAGGAAGGAATGGGCTCCTGCCTTTATGAAGAATCCATAACCTGAGGTGGCCTAATTTATTTACAGCTCTTGAAGGCCTCTTAAAATTCTATGGTCTTCTTAAGGAGGTTGGAGCACTCGCTTCAGACCGTAAAAGTTAAGTTCAAGCCTAGATAATTGATTACAATCGACATTCCTGAACAAGCAGGACAAGTTGAGTGAGCACTAAACTCAAGCGCATGGTAATCGACCTTATGTTTTGGTGAAGCTGATAAACAAACGATAAGGAGGCGGTTGATGAAAGATGTCTGGTAGAGCGTAGGAAACGAACAAAAGCCTGCGAAAAAGTGCGAGCTCACTCAGATAGAGGGAAAAAGGAAACAGAGTAGTTGAATTGTCAATGATATGGGGGCATTAAATTTGAAGAGAAATATTTTCATAGAAAACAAAGAGGCAGACAAGCAGTTTAGCATAGGACGAAAATATTGAGTTTGAATCGAGCATTCTAGCATTTTTCCCAGCTATCATCTTATTGCAACTATCTACGTCTATTTTGTGCTTTAGCATTTCTTGTGTTTCGTGGTACAATATCAGAGGGAAAATTAGTGAATAGCCTATCATAAATTCGAGGACTTTAAAACGAACGCATCTTTTAATCACATATCTAATGACTGACTTCATATGAGTGCTTACGTGACATCTCATCCCATTTCCGATATTCTAAAATTTGTGAACATTCCCCGTATCATTAATGTTGCTTTTGTGCAACATGTGTGAGCAGTCGAGGAAACCGGAATTCTACTTTATGCCAAATGCCAGTACCACGTGTTTTGAAACTAACCCACGCAACCATAAACTTCGACAACAAACAGAACATAGCCCGTTAACAGTACGGATAGCACAGTACAAATAAACCGCAGCCAGTACCATGCGACTTGAAACTAACCCACGCTACCATCAAATTTGGTATCAAACAAAACACAACCCATGAAAAGTACGGATAACAGTGCAAATAAACCGCAGCAGTGACAAGCGACGCGTCGGAGCGACAGGCGGCTCATATAGGGCACTCTGGGTGGAGGTGCCTGCAGGGAGAGTTGGATTACTAGACGAGCTCTCGCCCCCGCATAGCAAATGTACCCGACGAGCTGAGAGGGACGAGGTCTGACGTGGTCTCGCCGGGGACCGACAACAGACACGCTGTGCATGCGTCATGCTTTTCGTGAGCACGCTTTCAGTAGGATACGAACTATCTTCTTGGAATGTTTCTAGTTTTTAGGTATGAGTAGCTTGAACGCTAGAAGGGAATTTCCGGCGCGTGTTTTACGCAACCAACTACACGAACAAAAACTAAAACGTTTTTCTCTTTTTCAGTCTCGCTTCATTGTTTCATCGAATACCACGATAGGGATTACTGTTGCTGGGTGTGCTGTAAAGTGTGCAATAGTTTTTTTGTGTTATAATAAGATAGCCATTGATCATTGGTTGAAGAATAAATTTCTGAAGGAAAACAGGTTTCTGTATCATTTAACTCTCATCTTTGATTACAAACGCAGTGTCCTTGCTTTACAACAGATTAAATGCATGATCAAACGGGAAAAATACAATATGTTCTCAGCACAATGATCAGCCAAAAATACTGTTTTTATGCGAAGACAAGAAAAAGTTTCTTCCCTCTCTGAACAAGCGCTCTAGTACCAACATGACTTTCTAGGTTCAAATAAAATCTTTGTGCATGCAAAACAAAAATGGAGATGAAGATGACATGGTGAAGATGATGGAACAAGGCTTGGTTGCCAGAAGCTTTGCAAGTTGATATTTTTGAGAACAAGATGAGGCTTGCATTGCGGGGAATAGACAGCTTCGATAATCCAACAGCTTACATCGTGTGACAAGACGGAGATTTATTTCTCGAGTTAGCATCAACATGAACTTCAGGGAAGCACTTCGGGGAGCAATCAACTTCTCCACTCATAAAATAATATTTCCCATGCAACATGAATCCTAAATAATATGCGTGCAATGAATTAGCATATAAGGCTAATTGCATCAGATATCACTTACTCTGAATGTCAATGAAACTTGACAGCAACCAACATCCATAATAAACACTCAATCTGGCTTCTGAAAAACGTAAAAAATTTCCACCACTAGAATATTTTTAGCTGAATTTTTAGTACAGTCCTACGTTCTGCGACATTAACGACGTGATTTACGGCCATCGTCTCAGCAGGTTCGCCAAGAATCAGTGAGTGACTGACTCACAACCTCCTTCAGCTGGCCGGGCAGTCGTCGAGGGCTCCTGAGCCACGACGGGATGCTGTTTATGGAGAGCTTATATGTAATTCCTGCGAGGATAAGAGCCGTGATGAGCAAACAAAGGCTTGGCCGAGACAAGCATTATTATTCTGGGGCTCGACACGAGGAAGTCTCGCGAGATTCTCGTGAGGCTGCGACTCGTAACTCGCTTACCGGACACTCGTGCCTTCTTGTCCGGACCGCTGCTGTTGTTTGGGTTTTTTGTCTGTGTGTACGGGCACTCGTGCCTTCTTGTCCGAACCACTGCTGTTGTTTTGTGTCTGTACGTACGGGCACTCGTGCCTTCTTGACCAGACTGTTACTGTTTTTTTGTGTCTTTACGTACGGGCAGTCAAGCATTCATGTGCGGACCGACATGTTCTGATCTCAGTACTGCTATCGGTTAGTGCTGTGTGATGTTAATGGTAATTTGAACCCGAACAGCATTCATTGTTCTCAGCCCTAAGCCTCCGCTCACGAGTGCTCCGCATTATTAACATGGAAACAAAAATTGCTTCGCGTGTTTAAAGCAGCTCAAATAAATGCAATGATTGCTTCTGTTTGGCTAAAATCGCAAATTGATGTCGTTGAAAATGAGCTTTTCATAATGAGATTGCACTAACAAGAGTTATAATGTTTCAATAATGAATAGCAATAAGACCTCATGGCTTAAGCGCGACACCTTTAGCTAAAGAGTCGGGCGATGGAGGTGCGGCCGGGACGGTCGAGAGCAATTTGAAGAAAGCGGCACTCGAGTTTCGGAGGCGCTAAAAGTGAGAGCAGGTCAGCTTTTTAGAGCACCCTGCGCTATGCTATACATTAGTGGCCTCTCAAGTAACACTCGACCACTTCATACCTGAAAAGAATAGTAATGGTGCACTTCCACCTCTCAAAAATGTAAAAGAAGTTCATGACAAAAATTTGGAAACGACCCATTTGAGAACGGTCAAAAAATTTTATTGTCGCAGATACAAAGTAGGAGAAGCGTCTCGGGAGGAAGACCGAGATAAAAAGCGAAATACAAACGAGGCGGGGTTGAATTATCTTAAAATCGTCATGTCATAATTGACGGTATTTTCGTTACATCTTGATCCTAGCGTGCGATCTAACGGGCATTTCCGTCATTCACCAGAAATAATATAATTTTGTGAAGAAACACAACCTAAAATGAATTATGAGTTCTACTGTGACACTTTTTTAGCAAACACAAATACAATCATTTAAAATATAACAGCTTCGACTCTAAAATAGATCTATTGCATAAATTTCGAATGCAGCATTTCAAGAATGCTCAAACATTTTCCGTCAAATTAGGTTTCCAGCAGAAAAACTTCTGCGCAACAACAGTGAAGCGGCCCCTTAGGCACACTCACAACGTCCCAGTAATCGTCAAACCCGCGCTTTTCTTCGAACAATTTAGAACTCCCGAGCCATTCTTCAATACAAGATATACATATAAGGCCTGTATAAAACACGGAACATTTTTCAGATTTTCAAGTAGAAGTACACGCAAACTTGATTGCAAGTTTTAAATTTCCTACATTCGTCGTAAATATTAATCTCAGAAACATTAAAGTTTGTTCAATAACAGAGACGAAAATCGTACACAAAAACCTATAGATAACGATACGTAAGAAATAACCTTGCCTCCCTCTCGTGGGAATAATTGCTTTTCGGGACAAATAATTATCTACTGAAAGAGACAGTCTTCTGATTTCGTGATCATTAACATGTTCGTCGGGTTCAATCTTAGTTGATTACAAACCAAGGCTTAGGTTAAGCATCGACTAGAACTGCAGTGTGCCGTTTGGTAGACAAAACTGTGTAGGTAGAAGTACTCATTGGCGAATGTACGGGTAAAATATTTCAAGTATTTTAATTTAAAATAGACGAAAAATTTACTGGTACTCTGAAAAAAGTCTGTCTGACAGTTCTAATTTTTCTGAATTTGAAAATTATACTCAGTAATCAATGACCCTACCGAGAAAGAAGTGTACGCAACGTATCTTGTCGTTTTAATCTTAAAAAACAATGTCAATGCTTTATTTGTATTTTGTGGACAGGAGTCGCCGATTGCTGCTCGTAAATTTTCATTTTAAGAAAATTTAGACTAGTTAAAAACAGGTGCCTGAATGCTGCTCTTTTTGCGTCTATTTTGTTTTTCAAAGAGCGAATATAAAGGTCAAGTGCTGCTTCACTTTCACTTGAAGCGGAAGAACTTTCTTCAAGTCGTTTAATGAGTCCATTCCTTCACGGACATAATGAAAAATATAAATTGTAAATTCAAATAGATTTTTTTCACATGCTTCAATTTTATTCAGTTTCTTTGAAACGTTTCTAAATTAAATTAAAACCACTGTAAATTTTGAGTTCCGCGTAGTTGAGGACATTTAGCTCAAGCTTATAAGCGTCAAAGGTTGGAGTGCAAAAACTCAACTTTCGTACACTTTTCAATGACATAACACAGGTTTTTACCTACATCTGCATTGAAGCCGTCCTTCACGAGTTCATGTATCGAGTTCATTGAGTTCATGTACGCGTTTCTCGCGTACTGATACCCATAACTCAGGTATTCCATGCATGTGTATAACCCCTCGGAATATTTTTGTTTGTCAGTATGGTTTACGCATACTGTCAAGACTAGCCTACATACCCGAGCTTCCTATCAAGCGCCGCAGTTTTATGCTTGGGGGCAGAAAAGAAGTGGGGGCAGGCCGAGTAAGCTATGATGATGGAAGGCGTCATCAGCAGAGGCGCTTGGACAAACGTAGCGCGATGTGCTGGTCATGATCGGCTGCACTCAGTGTATTGTCCCGCAGCTGTTGCACGCTCACCGCAAGTGCTGAGTTTAGCGGCCCTTCCTGCTCCGCTGCAAGGGGTGAGTTTAGCGGCCCTTCCTGCTCCGCTGCAAGGGGTGAGTTTAGCAGCCCTTCCTGTTCCGTTGCAAGGGGTGAGTTTAGCAGCCCTTCCTGTTCCGTTGCAAGGGGTGAGTTTAGCGGCCCTTCCTGCTCCGCTGCAAGGGGTGAGTTTAGCAGCCTTTCCTGTTCCGTTGCAAGGGGTGAGTTTAGCAGCCCTTCCTGCTCTGCTGCAAGGGGTGAGTTTAGCAGCCCTTCCTGTTCCGTTGCAAGGGTTGAGTTTAGCAGCCCTTCCTGTTCCGTTGCAAGGGGTGAGCTTAGCGGCCCTTCCTGCTCCGCTGCAAGGGGTAAGTTTAGCAGTCTTTCCTGTTCCGTTGCAAGGGCTGAGTTTAGCAGCCTGTTCCGCCGCAAGGGGTGAGTTTAGCAGCCCTTCCTGCTCTGCTGCAAGGGGTGAGTTTAGCAGCCCTTCCTGTTCCGTTGCAAGGGGTGAGTTTAGCAGCCCTTCATGTTCCGTTGCAAGGGGTGAGTTTAGCAGCCCTTCCTGTTCCGTTGCAAGGGGTGAGTTTAGCAGCCCTTCATGTTCCGTTGCAAGGGGTGAGTTTAGCACCCCTTCCTGCTCCGCTGCGAGGGGTGAGTTTAGCAGCCCTTCCTTGCTCTTGAAAATTTAAATGCGAAACATTTGCACGTCGCTGATGATTATATTTTATTCAACCTTCTTTCATTTCATACCTACCTTTGTGAATTTAGTAACCTTCAATTGATGAGTTTGTCAACCCTTCCTTGGCCGATGCACGTGGTGAGTCCAGCAGCATTTACGCGCAGCTTCACGCTTTCAACTAACTCCATGCGTGAATGATTGACAACGTATGACTGTGAGTTGGGACTCAGAAAAATTATTTTAGCCGAACTTTTTATTGTCAATGGAGACCACAATTTGGATTCTGCGATCAGTGTAGAAAATGAAGACATCATTTGAGTGAATTAATAAACGAAAGAATTTCTGTAAGAAATTAACAAAGGTTTCTTCATGGTGAATTTGAGACATGAAAAACAAATTAAAAAACTACGTTGTGCAATACAAAGAAGCAATTCTAATGTGCATGGGCTAGTAAATCCCAAAAACAGAGAGTAAATGCCCTAGGGCGATATGCCTATTATATATTTCACCGTTGACGATATGATGAATTCTGCAATTCACTATTTGGTTTGTGTATGCGGACCAATTAATTTTTTTCAGATTAATTCCATTAAGCCATGCAAAAAACGTTTAAGACTATACATTTTTTATTAAGAATTATTTCAAACAAAATTTTATCGCCAGCAATAATGTTCTCATAGAAAAATTCCAGTGCGTTTTCTTACTGGTTGCATAGTCGATGAGCTCACAAGCAATTCTCGCTTCAAGGTTTCTTCAAGATCATTTTTTGCCTATAAAAACAAAGTTAAATTGATTACTTCTGCTGGAAAGTGAGGAAACGTTCTTATGAATTAAGCGGACGATATTAGTCAACATCAAGCATGTAATAAATTAGATAACTTTCAGGGAAAATTTTACTCACTTCAATCCTCGAACAATTTACTCACATTTGATGGCTGCATTCAACTCAATAAATAACAATAAATCTTTGTTCTCGAATTCATAAAAAGATATTCTTTTTAAATTGTTAAAACATGAAACTGGATCAATGTTTTGCGGTACTGTTTTACAAAACGTCTATATTTGTCTTTGTAATTTATTGTGTAATTTGCAGTAAATTTTTGCGCTTTAGGCAGGTACGTGTGCTTAAAGTTGCATCTCATGAAAATTAATGCGAATTGGTTTCGCCGTAACCAAAATAATATCGCAACGGTTAAACTATATTAAATTTTTCACATCTGAGTCATATTTCCATCAAAATTAATAAATTTCTGGGCTACGTTCCTTTGCTCTCCTAACTCAAGTTATTCGAGGGGTAACTGGCATCGTTACTTGCGTATTCACTGATAAATGGCCCCGGAAAGTTAGTTTTCATCTTCTGTTCAAACTAAGCAAAGCAAACTAAACAAAAATATTAAACAAATCAAGCAGTTCAGACCATAATAGAATATACAAAAATGATGCCTGACAATGAAAATTTTATCCTACCTGTAATTGTGGTGCAGACGAGAGGACGCTGCTCATATATTAAGTGTGTTGATTTTCCTTGTGTGCAACATCTGATTGTGGCTGAAGATGAAGAATGATGCACTCCCTGTTCTTATCAGAATTTTATCGGAGAAGCTCCTCAACGCAAGATCACCTTTCATGCATTTTAAAAACCAATGTTAAACATTTCATGTTTTAACTCATTGGAAATGAACTGTTTTTCTTTCTTTTTTCTTTCTTTCATGTGGAAACTATGAGAACACTCTTTACTCACTCTTTACCCATTCACTCGCGGTAACAAATAGCCTTCTTATAGAATGGACCGAATGAGTAAGAGATATTTGAGATCGGACGACAAAATTTTCTTCTGCAAACGATTTCATGATAAATTTTTCCTTGCGATGTACGCGCTCTGGGAAGTATTCTGTGAAAAATTTATGAGTTTTTTTCAGAAACCTCTTCCTTTTTTTCATGAGCCTTTCAGAGACTGGATATGGTCTTGGAACTCGTGTATTTTCCTAGAAACACATATTGTTTCACAGCTCTTACTTATGAACTATTGTTCTTCGATATATGAAGTCAGTCTCCTCATAAACTTCAAAAAAATTTCCTCTGTGTACATATTCCTTTTCTAAACAATTATCTATTCGAGTTTTTTTTCTACTCATTCCTGTTTTAAATTGATTATCCAAGAACACTGGTAGTATCGCAGCTTCCATTTCAATGTTATTGCCTCATATAAAAATTTAAATTAGCCATAGCTTGAAGCTTTAAAATATTAATCACTCTAATCTACGAGTGACATAATCTAACCTAGTGTTATTTAAAAAATGAGCTATATAAATACATCGGGTTCAGTTCATTGTTGGAAAAACACGAGGTAAGGTTATGTTAAAAAAAAAACACACAAAGAATTTTGAGCACACCAAACTGATACTAATATGAAGTTTTAGGTGCAACAGCTTGAAAATAAGAGCTGGAGAACTATAAATGTTCATTCGAAAATCAACTGCATACTGGAGAATGAACAAGAAAATTTCGTGGGTCTGTGCATCAGGTAAATTTCTAGGCTCAGATTAAAGTTAATTTAAGGTATTTGGGCTCAAAAGTGTGCAAATAAAAGCTAGGAAATGTTTTTGTTTTTCGGAAAACGACCGGTGCCAAGACCATGCACTTCCGAGACCTTCACCAAAATGGCACTCCAGTTTTTTTCCGTTCGATTTTTAAAAAAGCTTTGTATTTTTTTCTACCATATATGAATACTATTACATACCAAAAAACTAAAATTTAATCACTAAATTTTATCCACAATTTAAGTTACTCAATATTTCCTGAAATCGTTGTAATTATATAAGTTTATTCGGCTGTCAGAAAGCGCACCATCTCTTTTGCGAAGCTGTGTAGCCCTCCAACGTGGTCGGGGCGATTCTACATATTTATTACGACGATGCCACTCGCCACTTCATTTCACGTTTAGCCAAGCAAAGAGCAATGTCCGTAATGACACCGTAACCGCGATCCCAACTCACTGTAAAGTTCCCTATACTTCACTGAATTATAGCATTCCAATTCCAATAAAAAATTCTAGCATTCTAACATCTTGCAATCGGCAGCATCAAAGATAACTCGAAACATTCTAATTCGCCAATTGAAACCGTCATTAAATTGGTAAGACTCGTTTTTTCCTTTTGTTCGCAAATGTAGGAATCGTACTACTTTATAGGTGCGTCTTATTTGTAATATTTGAGTTTCTGATCATGAGGTAAAAAGACTAATTATGCTTGTCCGTTGTAAGATCATCAATTATGGGAATGACTTCGCTACGTCATTAATTTAATGTTATTTTACATCTTATTGCTACGAAAGTGTTCAAACTCAAGTGTTCCAGTTTTGCCGATGGATGTCATCCTGGCAGAGCAAAACAAGAGAGAAAATTCGAATTGTCGATGCTTTGAGTCAATCAAAATTGAAGCTTGTATGGTAATACTTCCGGCCTCAAAACTGAACCTGATAATATGAATAAATACTGAACAGTTGCATGATAAGCGATGGATATTAGACAATTGCAAGTGCGTTTCATCAAGAGCTTAAACAAGACACACACTCCAGATCCGTAGCCCACCCAACCACCACGCTCTTCTGTAGCGCAGCCAGCAGCCTCGGCTGCAAACCTCGCCAGTCCATCACAAGTTGAAGCGACTGAGCAACAAAAGTCACTCGAGACTCCTTAAAACAACTTGACAGATTTTTCCAGGTGATGAGAGCCTCGAACGATCGGCGCTATGCAGGGATGACAAATTGCTGCATTTGAGCGGCTAAGTGGAGCAACGATGGCCGAGGACCAAACGAACGGAGGCTATCGATTTATTGAAAGGCAACGCTTTCGCATTAGACGTTCTACCGAAGATGAGAGCGCTACTGGAGACTATGATTTCAGCCACATGATTGCCCACAGTCTTTTGCACGTGAAAATATTGGAATGAATAAATTCCTTTTTCATACACGCTTTCTGAGACAAGCTTTCTGATTGACGTTCGGTTGTCTTTCATGTTTCCACCAAGGTATTTCCTTAGACGGATCATTTAAAACGACCTTTCATACATCGACACGAGAAGAGAGTGATAAAAATTTCCATTGTTTTGAGAAGCTAGATATTCTCAAGCGTCAGCAAATTCCATGGCCTTCGTGAGATGTTGAGCATTTATTAACTCCTTATCTTTTCCACCATTTGGGTATTTTAGAAAAATGTTGGGTAATGAGTGTCCTTAACATTAAAAGCAAGTGTTTCATTCCCAACATTTTTCCCTTCTTCATTGAGTTCTAACGGTGACGATTTTCCCTAAAATCTAAGTTGGAAGAAATATCATCTATGCGTTTAGTTCAAAGTGAATTCAAAAAGCTAAAGCAAAACATTGGCGTACAATACGTCAATTTTTAACGAGTAACTATTGCAAGGGACTTATGATAAATTCGTAAATATAGGATACTGATGAATTAAAATATTGCTGAAAGTTTTTAATTCGCTGTTCACTAAATTAAAATGGGAATGTTTTGGTTGCTGAGACTGAATTTATCATATTACTTCATGACAATTGAACAGTTTTCTGTTTGTCAAAAATTTTGACTTGAACATTTCTATTCAAAGAGGACGTGGTGAGGATGGCACAACTCCTCAGGGAGCTCGTCGCACCGAACTCACCTTATGGGCGACCGTTTGGTTTAAAGGACGTAGCGTGCGAATAAAATTGCAAAGAATTGTGCACATTAATACTCTAAAATGATAAAATGAGTCACATGTTTTGAAATTCAGGTTCAAACGATTCAAACTTTAGTTCAGACTTTGATATTTGGTAAAGTTTATAACTCAACAAGCTAAAGCAGAAAAGAGTTTTAAAAAGTTCACATATGACAAGTGAACAAACAAAAATGTACATTACATTGGAAATAAAATAACACTTCATTTTAAACAGTTACACACAAAAAATCCCAACAGGGTTTCACCATTGAATTGTTGTGGACACTTACCTCTACTATCAGTCTGCGCTGCAACAGCTGCTGTACTGCAGACGTAGACGAGACGCAGCGCTGCAGCTGCGGCGGCTGCAGCTGAGCAAGACATACATCGTACCATCGTTTACGTCACCACCACTGTTTTCACAATTGCTCCCACTGCTGCTTTCACAACTGCTTTCACCGATGTTTTCACAACTGTTTCCACCGCTGCTTTCACTGTTGCTTCCACCACCGCTGCTTCCACCACCGCTGCTCCACCACCGCTTCCAACACAACTTCCAACACCGCTTTCACCAGTACAACACCTCTCGTCGCAGCACACTCTGTAGTGAAGCACCTCTCGGTCCACACTAGTGATAAGTTCTCGTTTTGTTGCTTACGACATTGTCTTTAGATATCACGGGCCTGATTTGGATGTTGATTACCAGGTAGGCAAAAGACTAGAATATTCGTTTCTCTTATTTGACTTCTCAAGGAGTTGATAAATTCATCATCAAGGGAGCAGAATCACTTGAAAATCCGTTTTTCGACCTCGATACAATGAGATATTAATCTTGGCATCGTTAGCTACCTCGAAATGCATCCTAATTTTGAGTCCATCTAAATATAAACAGTCGACAATTTTAGGGTAGCAGAAAAACAAACTTTCTTAATTTCATGCTTGACAAAAATGTGTTTTGGAATATACTTCAGAATAAAATTCCTCAAAATGTTGGCAGTTGAATAACATTTTCTTGCAAAAATTCTCGGATTTCATTTAAACTTTTACTTTTTTGAACAGATAATTATTTATTTCCGTTAAAAATACATCTTCCTCTATGCAAAACCTGTAAATCACTCCCAGCACTAGGTACTCTAATAATAGTGTCCTAGTGTTGAATAATTTCAAAAGGGGTCTCAATACAGTTCACATAAATTAATTTACGTTTGGTTTAATCGGCGATCACCAAACTATTGTAGTACCAAACAAATCGGCTATTTCGTACTACAAATTATGCCGCACGTGATCATTACTCTGCCAAGGACGGACTGGGTATGCCATATAAAAGTCTGCTGCTATTAGTTTCGCACTAATTTGTTCTTGTATTTCGTCTTGGAAGATAGTATTTCATTCTCTCGTTGAATTCCAATAGAGAAATTCTGTTACTTTCTCCTTAAACAAATAGGTATTGTTGAGTTGCATTTTTTGAGTTCGTATTTGTACTTTCACACATTTGTTACCTTGTTTTGTGCTAAGCTAAAACGTATTTTAGATTACAGTCTCAAAATCTTACTAGCATTTCGTTAGTTTCCATTTTTGATTTTAAGCAATGATGTTTGTTTCCATCTTCATGTTCGTCACAATAGTCAAGAATATATTTAATAATTTATGAGCATGTTATGTCAGTGACACTTTCTGAATAGTGTAGGCGCAAAGCTAGGCTACTTCGGCCAGCTGTTAATTTTGCTTGTTCAAATTTACTACGCGTGAATTCGAAACAGGAAGATTTCGCTCTTACCGCTTTTCTACTACTTTTTTTTAATAACTTATTACCTCCATAAAAAAATTGAACGTCTGAGCACGATCGAAAGCAGAAAAAATGCTACATACTAGAAAGATTTTAAATCACAAATCAAGCAAATTTTTTGTGACTTACTTCATCGACTGTTCTTGAGATCAAAGTAGTTAGGAGCCAGAAGATCCATCTGATAGACCATAAAACTCGGTATCTCATCTACGTAAAAACTCCGAATCTCAGCTGCAGGAACTCCAAGACTCACTTTACCGAAACAAATCTATGCAGTAGAACACCTAGCACAGTCATAGAAAAATCCTATCTCCTAATTTTCAATTTACGACGAGTCCAAGGCTTTGATTGTTGGGATTGGTCTCTTGGAATGCATCCGGATTAGTTGTGCATAAGTTCATGATTTAATGTACCCTCACATTTCATTGTAACATATTGCTCGCAAATAACTTAGGGGATTTACCCACCTGAAAAAAATTCTCGCAGAGAGGGTTTTGACTATGGGAAGTATAGTTTAAGCAAGAAAATACAATGAATTCTAATATGAAAATTAGATGTGTTCAAGAATGGTGTGTCAGTGTTCCCTCAAAAAATTAAGCACATAAGAAACATTCAGGGCTTACAATACTTTAGTTCTTTCGATCGCTGCGTTGAAAATGTTTTCACGCCCCGAAAGTTGCAGAATTTTCTGATATTCTGGTTAGCAGGAACACTAAAAACCATAGTTACATAAATGAAGAAATTCAGTGGAAATAAAGATACATTTTGAAAGATTAATTATTATCAGCCGCTAGAGGTGTGCGTGATATTGAGCTTACGGTTAATTACATAAGAACTGACTTCGACGAAGTTAACTTAAAATGTTAGTCATAATGGTGATGATTATCATGATGATGATGATGACAAAAGAATGAAAAAAAAAAAATTGCTAAACATTTTCTACTAGAGTAAAGAAATTCTCAAAGATAAAATTTGAAGTGCTCTCCCGAAATGAAGAAGCATAAATATACAAAAATTGCCGCCCGAAATTAGTAATTATACCTGATTACGTGAGCAAAAATATGCATATATTATAATAATAGCATTCATCTCCAAATTGTCATGGCTGTAGGCTCTAAATTGCGTAGTACACGTACATTTTTGTACATTAACTTTAATGTCTGTAGTCTTGAAGTGTATTCGCTACTTTTATTCGTTTTTGATAAGAGAATTTTTAAATCGAATGTTCATTTGCGACAATTCATCAGTAACAATCTTTCTAAGTCGAGCTTGTCTCTGCTGGCAGGAAAACAGATATAAGTACGTAAATGATTAATTAAGACTTTTTTGGTCATTCGAGACACATTACGGTAAATAACAAATTTTTGCAACGTACTCTGAGCTTTTTATATTGAATAATATGTATCTGCAAACTTACTTGGTTCGAATATTTGAGATTTTTTTTACGAGTCAAATTAAATTTAAAATTACGATTTGACCTTAACAAACCATCCAAATGTTGTATATAAACACGTTAGTTACAGAAAAGATATTGTATTAATTTTAAAAAAGGCCAATGATGGAATTATCCAAGACTGTCACGATACTCAAACTAAACTAAACTTGAGTTATAAATCAAAAATGTAACTAAAGATAATAAAAGAGAACGCTGGTTTATATCAGATGAATGTCCAGTCCTCAAATGAATGAATTACTTGTATTCGTTACGAATACCTGGCGAATATATATATAAATCAACTGTTTTCGTAAGCGCTTTGGGTACATTTTGAAAGCAGTAATGTTTCCGTAAAAATGTTTCCGTAAATGTTTCCGCAATGTTTCCGTAAAAGCAGTAATGTTTCCGTTTCGTTGATTTACTTATGGTGTTAAAATATTCAGAGCGAGATTTTAAGACGATTTTCTACCAGATTTCGTTTATAAGAACTAGAAATATTCAAAGAACACTTACCAAACACCTTACGTCTCTTAGTTGCGATTAAGAGTTACTTGTATTCTCATTATTTGAACAACAAAATCCCACTTATATCTCATGTACTCAAAGTAAAAAGTAAGCATTTTTTTAAGTTATTCAAGCTGATGAAAGCGCTTCAATAGCTTTTTAGAACTGCACCATTGATTTTTGTAAATTGCAAGCCCCTGGGTCAACTTTGTAGAACTTCACCATAGATTTCTGTACATTGTTAGCCCTCGGTTCAACTTTTTAGAACTGTACCGTAGGTTTTTGTACAATGTAAGCCCTTGGGTCAACTTTTTAAAACTCCACCATAGATTTTTGCTCATTACAAGCCCCTGGACCAACTTTTTAGAACTACGCCCTAGATTTTTGTAAATTGTAAGCCCTTGGGTCAAATAAAAATGCTTTACTCACAAATATAATGATCTAATTTTGTATTTTCAGGAATAGTCTACTCACCCGCTGCAAAGAAGATGAGATTAAAAACCTCTTAGCGGAAAAGGTCGTTGAGATTTCAATGCGAGTGGAGTCTATTAGCCATAAACATGCTCAAAATTTCGAGTAAAATAACATATATAATTCTAATTTCACAGTTCTAACCTTCGGGAATTTTGAATGCTAATTTTCTATCTGCATTTAGAGTGTTTTTCAAATTTCGAGCTCCAATTATTGCTTTCAATCGCACTTTAAAGGAACGTTATGCGTCAATTTAAATTGAATAAATGGGTACGACTTCCGACAGCGACAGGACTACAAAGCCCGGCCCTGCGGACCGCATGTGGGACGGAACAAACTTGGACAAATGCTGGCGGTAACACCTAGAGCTGGAACTCGCTGTAGCACCGCAGCATCTATTTTCTTAGAACCATGTAATCCCTGCTGGTGTATCGGGGACCATTACAGCGATGGTTGGTAGTGGTGAGCTTTCTCGGTTTCCTTTACCTCGTTGGGATTTCGTTGTTCATTTTTTCTGGAAGGCAGTCAATACTTGTAACTTACGTGAGCAGTTGTTATTTAGAGAGGTTAGACTTTCAAGTGGCTTAAGAAACGAACGCAATCAATTCATTATTGAAATTAGGAAAGAATATATCAGCATAGGTCTGTGGATGCAGATATTTTCGCAGCTTATGCACTGTAGACTGAGAAAGGTTACTGAGTTGAAAATTTTTGATCATAATTATTACTTTATTGTCGCTGGACCAGTAATAAACGAAGAATCGTAGAGCAAAAGTAAAACGTGGCTCAATCTATTTTGCGTTGCAGATTCGAATTTGACTGCCACTACGCACGCTTCTCAGAAGCTTTGTCGCATGCAAATCTTCTAAAAATAGCGTGTTCTGTACCAGACTATAGATTACTGTAAGGCCAGCTGTACACAACATGCTACTGCAGTTCATTTTTCCATTTATTTATTGTTTTTTAACCTTTGGTCGGCAGGTGTTACCAACTTCACAGTTCACCAGCGAAAATAACGTAGTTAGCTCTTACAGTATTGGGTGATATTTTGAAAATTTGCAGTTTTTAACCTTCTATGAGAATGTGGAAAACTGTGTAAACTTAACAGGCTCCATCAGAAAAGCGGGTTTAAAGCTACTAATAGATGAGTCAAAGTTAAGAAAGAAAAAAAAATAAATCACTTCGATTCACGGCGAGAGAGACTGACCTTTTTTATGCCACCACGTATAGAAAGTGACAGGCAGACACGGGGTGCTGAGAGAGATATAAATACAAACGAGTTCACCAATACAGGCTGGTGGAACAAATAAGTTAAATCATATATTTTCACTGGTAATACAACATTAGTAACTGATTCGAAGAAATTGAGGTAAAAGCTGATTAAAAAAAAGTCACTCACAGTATGATAAAAATAAGTTAGAACAAACGTCAGACAGCATGATAGGGCAGGTTTTATTTAGGATACTGGTTGCTGATGTTAAGATTACATGAGGTGATGATGAGGTCAATAAGTTTTGATGACTAAGTTTGGTTACGTGTTTATCCTAACGAAATGATAGAAAACAAATTAGCTTATAAAATAGAAACATTGTGCAGTAAAGCTTGTTCTAAAAGCCGAATGGATTGCTGAGGGTAATGTAGGATGAAATGTTCATATACATCGAATAAATGAGTGACATTTCAACTATACTTGTATCCAATTATATCGTAATTAGTTCCTAATCGTTTGTCTTCAGTTTACTACGAAACGAATGCCATAAAATTTAGACAAACGTAATAGGAAGGTTATTATTGATGAGTGAATTTTCTACAGAAAAATTATGAAGTGAACTTAAGCCAAGAGCAAGACATGATATTTGCAATTATAAATTAGTGGTACTCACAATTTATAATCATAAGTCTTCAATCAGTTCTAAATTCGAGTCCAGTTTTAATTTTTTTTCAATTGCTATTTAAACTTACCGTGCTCGGTTAATGTGGAAATCGAAAAAACTTTGTTTTTTCAAACGCACGCTGTGCATGTATGTTCTTAATATTCTTTTGAATAATAATTTTCAAAAATATTACATTTAGATCAAGTATGAGCTCACGTTTTAAGTCAGTTATACTGAATTGAACATTCTGAGTATTTTGTAGCCCGTGTCTCCTAAAACTTAATTTCGAAAATATTTATTTTGGCAAGACTATAACGTGCATTTTTTGTACATACTCGTACGCTGTACCCAAGACACGACCCGAGTTAAATTTCAACTAATACCTGATAACTACCAAACATGTTTCCGCAACCTATAGAGCTTCACGCACATACTTATTGATTGAATTTTGCGTATTAAAAATTATAACTTGTGATTCTAATATAATCCTTTTATAAGTGTTAGCAGCAGCCTCTTAAGCAGGTTAAGCAGGAGAGACGACCGCATGCCTCTAGATCAGCCATTCTTCACTTCGATCGGCAACATTTTACGATAATTTTAATAAAAAAGTCAGGAAGCAAGTTTTCGTTATGGTTCAACCAAAAAAGGGTGGAGATCTGAAGTAGGACGACCCCTTTTAATCTAAGATATTTCTAGCAAAGTTTCGAAAGTCGGAAACCAAAAAATTAAGGCTTGCAATTAAATAAACCTGTCTTGAATTGAATGAGAAAATTCAATTTGTTGAAGGTCTGGAAAAATCCCCTCGTTCGTCTATCATCCAAGAAAAATCTGATGGTGTAGAATCGTTAGTTTGATTGCAGCAGCGCAAGACTTTCAACTCCGGGGAAGAATTTTGAGGGAATTGGCGCGTGATTTTTTTCGACCTACACGTAAATTAAGCTCCAGAAAGGAATTCCGCGCGAGAGTCCTAGAGCTAGTTCAGAATACTAGATCAGCGTTTCTGCTTCGTTTGTCATGGAAATTGAAAGAGAAGATTAGGTCACGTTTTAAATCCCTTTAAGTGAAGCAAAATAGTTTGAATGAATGAAAAAACGCTGTGACTCATTACAAGTGAATTAAAGCATCTGAGAATCGTATTCCAGTTTGGTAGACGGACTCGGTAACTTCAACAGGGCAGAGCGGCCGACACCCTGGGCACACCTCGCTTGTGTGTCGCTCGCTGCTGGATTTTGACCTCCTCGAGAAAGAAACCCCTTGAAGTTTTTACTTCTTTTAGATTCTCAAGCACTCGCATGAAATTAAAGTACAAGCTTGAGATAATTCCATCATGGAGAAATTAAATAAAACGCATTTAAATGCGAGCAAGCTAAAAACAATTACGAGTAGATTCTCTATTCAAAGCCAATAAATCGTTCCCCTTGTGGACGTTTTTAAAATTTTACATTAAAATTTTTTCCAAAATCTTCTTGTGATGTACGCGAGGACCAGAGCATGCAGCAGCAGGGACGGAGCACCACACTTGCACTCTAACCGTGCCGGCGTCCGAGGACAGACTGCCAGCCTACAGTAGGACTGGTAGGACCGATAAGGACGCCCCGCCTAGGCACCGCCTGGATATAGTGCACATCAGCCTCGCGCCGCCCATTGCCTCTCAAGCTCAAAACTTACTTTGATCTAAGTCAATGAAATCAAAGAGCTTAATTCCAAATTCGTGTCATCCTACTCGTAAATGATGTGTGTATTGTACAGGTGATCGAGTCTTGTCGCGCGGAGATTAGGGCATTAATCTATGCTTGTCAATGAATGCGTTTGACGATCCTGTAGTCATGTTTAGTGATCAACGCGAGGCGCGAAGTAAGCCATTTCTTAATATTTAGAACAACTGAATAACATCTTGAGTTCTACAATAACTGAGTAATGTTTTTTTAAACGTTAACGAACCAAATGCGATTGAAACTCCTAACATGAAGCATCTAAAAGCTAATCATTGTTTTACAAGGACTATATGTGACGTGACTTTTAACCAGATGCAATATTTATTTCATATCTAAATAAACTTGAGTGCTTTGGCCGAGGTATATTTCAAAGTATTTACTGAATGGAATCAATTTTCATGTAAGTAAAATTGTTTTTGTAAAGAACGTCATTGATTGCAGTGAAACTTCAGGGGTTAGAGTTCCACTCAAAATCCCAGACCGCAGCTCGGACTCATGAACTGAAAGCACAATTTAGATTTAGGTACGATAGCAATTGGTATGATTGACAAAATTAAAAAATATTACTTCCGTAGACGACGAGCGTCGTGATGGTAAGTTGTAAATACTTCCTAGATTGAGATACAGTTCAGCCCTCATCAAGAGACTACAACAAAAATGCTAAGCTTATAAGAATTTTGTTCATCAAACACAAGAAAAATCCTACCTTTCACATATTGCTCGATGGTTCGTGCAATGCCATCCATTGAAGCGTGTCAGAGAATACAACCCGAGACCACTTGAGAATGAATACTTTACAGTATTGAGGTACTCCAACTTTAATATTTCTATACTATGATGATGTTCTAGTGGTTCAGAAAATCCTTAATTATACCTTCCACATCATCCATATGATTAGAATTGAATGCTATCATTGGAAGTGCATTTTAGAATTCAATACTTTTTGAGTTAGGAAAATGTCTATTTTAGTGGAATAATTTCGTTGAAATGTAGAGTTTATCTTAAGAACTCCATCGTGTAGTCAAATCATCATACATCATAAGGATAAATAGAATTAAGTGAATGAGTCATTATAAAAAAAGTGACTTTAACAAGAATTAGAGTTTTAAAACTGAGTAAAATTTTTAGAAAGTATCAAACATTAACTTTCCTATTTTGATGCATATAAGCATTTTCAGGGTTAATGTTAATAAATGTTTAAATATTTAATTTGTTGCCCCTGAAATTAAACTAGGAGCACTTATCGGTTGAAATGCTGAAAAACCAAACCAGCTGTGAAGATCTCATTTTAGAACAAATATCTACGGAAAATACTCCAAACATTCAAGTTACTCCTGCACTAGCGTACCACCCCATCGAAGAAAAGTAATAAATTTCTGACGATGAGCACGAAAGAAGAATGAGAATAAAATATCTTACTCATGTTTATGTTATGTATTTTTACATTTTGATCCTGCATTAACGTTTTATCCTTTTGTGTTCGCCACTTTTGGGTCCTCATGGTAATATTCGACCAGGACTTAAATAATATTATTCAAAGGTGCAAAATATTATGATTCACTTTTCTATCACTTTTAATATAGTTATTTTTATATGGATTAGTTTTACAAGATTCACTCTTCACTATTTGAAAGTATAGAAACAATTTACTTTACACTATCTTACATTTTTGCTACAGTAATTTCTCACAGTTTACGTCCTTCAGAGTTGTCTACGAAAAAGGAATTGTATTTCAAAAACAAAATTAGCCAATTAAACAAAAGTTCGATGAGCTTACTATACATGCTATTAGCAATTTATTCTCCATGATTACTTCTTTTTTTAAAACAAGTCAATCACCAATAATTTAGCTCACAACTTATTCCCACTCAGCGCTTATCAAAAGCGAACTTGTTTATTTTAATTTATTGTTGTCATATTTTCAGCCCGGCCTAATGATATACAATTGGAGAAAGCTTTTCTTCGTATCTTATAAATTTAATCAAAATACACTCGAAATAGAAAGAAATCCGACTTTGGCTAGACAGCGTTAGTGCAGGTGTCTGTTCGGCTTTACGTTTTCCAGGGTCTGAAAATTAAAGATCTCAACTCCTCAAATCTGTCAGAGCTATTGTGCAGAGTAACGCAAAGCCACGTGTGAGTCGACGATCATTACCAGGATAGTATGTGAATGTACAGGCCAACATATCAGAATAACTTCAAAAAACAGGAACCACGTCGCTCAGCTACCTCGCAATGAGTATTGACACAAGCCAGTAGTTTCTTAGATTACAAAAAATTGTTCCCGTGTTCAAAACTGGGAGGCCTAACGCATACACTTAATTACTTTCTGTTGTTCGTACTAGCATTTGAAACCTCTCAATTTAAAGCATCACAAAAGTTGAAACACGATTGTACTTATGTGTTTCATTTTTATTCGTTAAAATTCATATCTTTTTGTATTTAATTTACTTCAGAAATTTTAACAAAGATGCATCTTTATCTGCTCGGTGAAGCTACCCAGTGCTGAGAAAAATAATGAAAATGTTACAGAAACAGTGCATTTTATACACCCATCTAGTGCAAAATCGTGAAGCTAAAGGTATGCTTCTGATGAATAGTAGAATCAAGAATTAGTGATCAAATTTTACATAACGTCAAGTTACAGGACATTACATGCTACTCCTACCTTTCGAAACAAGATAGTTCCATGTACAGGCAGATGCTGCTTTCATGGAGAAAAAATTCTTCAACCGGCGTAAATAGGCCTCTCAGTAAGACTATCATCCGAAACATACGTTGAAATTAACAGTGGAATGATTCGTAAATAAGAAAACGACTGTCCTTACGCGGCTCAGATAATCTCAAGAACTCAATTCCTTTGAAAATTGGGGACGAATATTTAAAACTGCAGTAGACCTATTGAGTTCACGGAACTTCCTGATTTGAACCTCATCTATTTGCAAGAATGTATCATGATGCCACGAATAGAGAATCACGCATTAGTTTCTAATTGCAATAATCTTCTTGTTAATGCTGCAAATCAGAGCAGGCCACTATGTCCGAAGACCTAAATACTTTTATCAGTCGTTTTTTCCTGTTCAAACGACTTTTAGGCTAACAATACCTTTCATTTCGTGCTTCTGAAATATTTAGGTAAATGTACGAACGTTGAATTACCTGCATTACTTACCCAAACCAAAGCTCGAAATTTTAAAATTGCTCAACAAATAGAGTTGATAGAGTTGTGCAAATACTTATGTCCAGGTACGCCAATGAAATAAAATGAAGCACTGAACAATATTAACAATTTTACCTTCACATTAGTAATAATACAATAAAAAATAATTCCAGTACAGACGCTTCAGAACTTGAGAATAAAAAGCAAGGGAGACATCGCTACACGCTGTCATTTTTATTAAAAATGATAAAATAAAACTAAACGCTTATAACTAACAGTCCATCTTCAGCAAAATGTCTCTAAAACAAAACCCAAAGAAGAATAATTAATTCACCAATGAGGTTTTTCTGAAGAATTTAAACTTTCAAAAAATACAAGCAACAACGGTAAAAAAATGGTAAAAGAAAAACTGAACAACTGAACTACGTGTTGGCAACTTGAAGCGGAAAACCACTTTAAGTGTCATTCAGAGTAGGTTTTATTTTGTAAATATTTGCAAAGATTTGAGAATACGCAGATCTGTTCTATAAGAGGTACCGGCCAAGGTTGTTAAGTCGTTAAGGGAGACCGGAACATTGCACTCATCTGCGTGATATCTAACAGAAGACAGTGGGAGGGGACCCAAGAGGAAGACCAGTTCTGCAACTTCGCCCAGCGTGCTCGGAAACTCTAGTCATTAGGGTACGGCAGGTAGAACTAACGTACCGCGATTCACAACGGGAAAATCTGTATTGGTACACCAGAGACGAGCACAGTGAGGGTGGTAGTTGGTCTTTGAAACGGAATAGAGAACCAATTTTAAAATTATTCGCGGAAATCATTTGAATTTTCAGTTGCGGGAATAACTTATTAATAATGGATTTAACAACCTCGCTTAGTTTCATTGACTGCCGGCCAAAATACGGAAACTTCACAGAGAAAGCTTGTTGAACTCAAGACTGAACAGATTGAGGGTAATCATAAATTTTTGACGCGTCATCGTAACGAATCATCACGCGTCATTTGTCGAAGATTAATCACGTTATAATTTATAATTCGTTTTCATTTTCAAACAATATTTATGTCGAAACTTTTGTTCAGTTTTGGGGTAAAATTTTTAAGAAAGCGTAGAATGCGCATGAGACAACGACGTGTGCAACTGCTTCAAAATGACCGTACAATTTTTTTGAAGTTTGCATAAAAAATGCAACCCAGAGCTATTAACAAATCACTCTCAGAACCATAGTGCAAACGCGCACATTTTGGAAATAGTGCACTCAAAGGCCACAGGTTTTACAGTGTTACAATGAGGCGGACTCCATTTCGAGGACCCTGGAGAAACACTCTTCATTATCCAGAAGCACCAAAAATGAAGGTTTTGTCTGCAAGAAGACGCGTCCGTTCATCAAAGACCCACAGTTTTTCTTAGGGATGTCACAGGTGAGCTCGTGCCTGTATTAATTCCAGCGTTTTTGAGGCGAACTTAGTCTTGACGAACAAAGACTTTTCTGGTCCCCAAATGGGATGCAAGAGAGAGACCACTTCCATGGGGAAAGTTAAAACTCGAGCTGTAAGACTACAGAGAGCCTGGGTTGCAATCTAGCACTGGTCGTGAGAGCAAAGATTTTTGCACTTAGATCCTATCTCTTGCCGAATAACATATACTAGACTTTCAAGAAATCCTTTCGAAATGAGCGCTTTTTAATGTCTGATGATTTATTTGAAGATCTCGAAGGCCAAAAATTCAGTATAATTCACAGAGTCAAGCAAAACGGAATAAAAGTATATGCACAATCCTTATGATAATTTGAAATACATTTAGCGAAGGCCAGTAAACTACTTCACCCTAAAGAATATTAACTAAAGTGTATTTATTTAGTGGTAGCTAGAGCCATAATGCTCTATGGACTTTTACTTTCATAGGGTTAATGTAAGTGATTTTTTTCAATGGACTCGAAAACTTTATTTCAACTTTCAGAACTGAAGGAGTAGAGAGTCTGAAAAGAAATGAGAATATTATAAAAGCTTAAAATGCAAAGTTCCGTCCACGCAAAAAAAAACTTGTAAACTCATTGGTGTGACGTATTTAGTGAAAAAAATCCGGCTCTGATTACAACATTAACTCTCTACAGTCGAGGAAACGTTTCGATGTCTATAACTCAAAATGAAAATTGAATTTACCTTCAAAATTGCGCAACATAGAGTCAGTAACCATTATAGGATTTTAAAAGTATTTACTGTAAATTAATTCGCTTAAGAGTCAGAAAATAACGAAGTTTACTTTAGTCCGACACTAAATATAAAGGCCAGCAACTCGGAAGAGATGATGAAGTGTATTGTTAGTTTAATGGAATAACTCGCTATGTTTTCCACTCAGGGATTTCTCACACTCAGTTTAGAATTCCTTATACCTTTGTGTAAATTTCTAAGCTATATTTTTAATTCGAAACAAGCTGCAGGTTAAAATGAAATTTTCATGAATTTTGTTTGTCCCCGATGCCATTAACTCAATAAATTATTATTCAGCAGAGCGAGACTAAGCTTTTGCTTATTTCTAAGAAGTATTCAGCTAATCCAGTTCCTTAACAACTCATCATAAGCACCTTGTCGCAGTTTTCTGCAGGACTGCATTTTTTTCACAGGGCTATGAAATCATCGATTTCAGAAATGAGCTCGAGTATTTGACATTATTTCTAAAAACTACCAAGCATTGTTCTATGAATTAATTTGAAAATTTAAATTGTTTCGGGAGCAAACTGTTAGTATCAAATCCTCATTTGAATTGTGTCTAAAATATGAAATTGAGAGTTTCATTACCGTGATGTGTTAATGAAAGTCATTAAAAAATATCTTTTTGGTAGTAGACAGATTTGCCCTGAAATTAATTCAGGTTCATTCTCATCATTAGACATTATCACTTTCAAATCAACATAGCGCATAATTTACTGAATTTGATGAATGTTTTCTTTTATAACCCTTTCCTTTGAATAAGTCAAGCATACATTCATTTCAAGTTTTTCTCATTTTCCCATTAAAAGTCTGAAAAACATGCCACTTCAAGGAACTATTTCGTTGTTAAAATTAGAGTAAAAACCTGACCAAAATCATTATGCTAAGAACACGCACAAAACTCACTTTATAATATCACCGAGGGAGTGGAGGAACACCCATAAAATCGAAGCATAATTTATTTCACAGTTCCACTTGTTGAACTGTGAAACTTTCATCTGCTGCATTTGAGTCGAACAGCAATGTAAAGTTTACCTCGTGTCACTTCCTGCAATATCAGTATTCAGAACTATGTAATTTGTTCATGAAAGAACAAGATTTTAGACTAGGTGAGACATTATATAGCTTATTCTTAAAGGCAGAAATGAGAATTTATCTAGAGAAACAGAAAACTGTGCTGGTTTGAAAAGTGATGATCATGCGTCTGTCACTGATGATCTGACAAACAATTACGATGGCTATAGTTTATAATAAATTTCAAAGCATTCATCAAGACAAACAAATTCGTTGTATTCTTCTGTGATGATAATTCCCCATGGATCGCTCGGAAATGGGCTAAAATTATACGAAAAAGGAAAATTACACACGAGATTTGCAAGGCTTTATTTGAGATTCATTTAATTTCACCACAAAACTCTGAAGAAGTGAGAGCTATTTAATTTCCATTGTTTCCCTGCAATATATTCAAAGCATTAAATCATTCAACAGAGAAGCAGTTGAGCAAGAAGGACACTCGCAAGCTTCAAGCTTGCCAGTCGAGATGCGTGTTTCAGGCGAGGCCAATCTGGTGTATTGAAGCAATGACCGTGATTGCTTAGTCTGCCATAATGATCCGTAATGACAGACGTCGACACGAAGGCTTGGACACCAGATGAGTGGGTGCGCTTCTGTAACGCTCTGCTTTACGGGCCTCTCTCACGTCCAGCTTCCCTGCCTTGGCCTGCTGTCCTGTTTCAGTCTGTTCTCGCTTCGGTTTGGTCCTTCCGCTGCTCACCAGGTGTTTCCAGCTGAGAAACTTCTTAAAGAAAGCTTTCGGCTGTACCAAGATGAAATATTTTCAAGAAATTCAACTTTTTTGGTAACGCTTGAAGTATGGTTAAGATCATATTTTCAAACTAATATATTTTCAGTTGCATTTTTAGTAACTAGAAGATAAGTGTGTTTTCAAAACAGAAAATATATCAACAGTAAAGTGACTACTTTAGCGCCGTTTACGGCATCATGACCATAATTATCAATACGAAAATGTGACTGGTTTTGCAAATTTTGCATTTCGTTATCCTCTTTAAAGCGGAATAAAAACGGTGATCGATTGTGCGAACATTCTGAAGCTGAGAACTTCATTAACAGAACTCGATAATTGCGATTAGCGACGCAGTGCTCAGTCATTTAGAGTCAGATGTGCAGTTCTGTTCATTCCACTTTGATGTAAGCTCTCAATTTACTGTCTAAATTCTCACATCCAGTAAAACTCAGTTTGCGCTTTTTTTACATCATTTTCATTCATTCAAGATTAGTATGGAATAGGTGCATCAATATGATTAGTGCGAAAAACTTCCATGCACCAATTTTGTTTTTCATTCATGTCTGGCATGTGTGTATTCGTGTTGAACTGAATCGTTCTTGAATTTGAAACTCATAATGGTGAATTTATCTACCAATATAACTTAGCCAATGTGCAGTAGTCGTAAATTTAGATAGCCTCGAGAACTCAAAAAACGTTTTTATTTGTCGTCGAGCAACGATTTTTGGATCACGAATAGCCAGTTTGGTGCCAAAATATCATAAAATTAATTAAACCCTCAATAGAACAGAGAAGTGAGTAAAAGTACTGCACGTACAAATTTACCTCACAACTAAACCGCGGATTTTTTGGTGAGGCCAACTTTCAACTCTATCGCCGATAATCATCAGGGTAAACTTAACGCTTTTCGTTATACTTCGAATGAAAGTTGGCAAATCGCGCGCAACTGAATTCATTGAAAACCCTTCAAGACCCTCAATCAATAATTGAAGACATAGGTCCGAAAACTACAAAGATTCAATCTTAATAGTCCAAAAAAGCAGGCGTAAATGCTATGCAGTATTTGGAAAAAAATTCTGGAACCCCTAAGTTTCGCATTCGTTAAGGAGTTTTATTTATTAAAACGCACTTAATGCAGAAAATACCAAATAAATCACGTTTTATTCTAATTGCTAATTTATCCTTTGTCTCGCGTTGAAAACTTTGCTGTATATTTTTCCTCCCTGAGCGTTTCATGTGCAAGGTAAGAGCTTAGTTCAGAAGAGCACTATGCTGTAGAATGGCTGTGGATCCTTTAAGAACAACAAAATTCCGAAATTTTCCTTTCAGTGGAGAGTTTAAGACCACCGGGAATACGAGAATAACCATAGGTAGGTGTTATGTTGTGCAAGACGCCAATGGAGAGTTGTTTCTGGTTTGATTAAACCAAAATGCTTTTTTCAATACTCCATGAGTATATTTGTACTTCTAATGTCTTTGAAAATGCTTTATTTTTGTTTTGTTTTACTGTCCCACGACATGAATAACACAAAACTGTCTGATAAGTCTTTTGATACATGACCAACAATTGTGTTGAAAACATTTTCCAAATATCTTTTTACAACGAGTGCGTCAGGTACCCACATATAGTAAAGCGGCCGGTAAATTATTCAATTTCAGAAGCAAGCTTGTAAGCGCTCACTCTGTAAGCGTTTTCGAAATGATTGTTGGGATAGGTATCCTGTAGAAATTTGAACAAAATACTCTAAATACTTCTGAATTGAAGTACCGTATTTCATTTTTATATTTTTTATAGTAAAAAGTTCATATCAGTTTGAGGTAATGATAATTGCATAGATGCATTCAAACTTGCATAGCCAAGTTTATTACGCTCAATAGTTAGTGAACCTCAAATAGTAGAGGTTACAGCCGATGTTTTGAGAGTCACTAATTTGTCTGCCAAACAAATATGAACGCAGTTATGTGGAGTTCCGATCTGGCACTGCAGGTGCCGAGTCACAGAAGGCGATTACACGGTAATGGAGACTGGCGTTGCTTAAGTGCGCAGGCGTCTTCGCAAAGTCAACAATTCATGCTTGACTTTCTTCAGTATTGAGTTAATTGAAGAAATTTTAGGGCAAGAGAAAACTTCAAAATCAAAGTGAATCAAAGATCATCTAATTAGTTTCTCATTTTGGATAGGAAAACTCAAAGATTTCAGTCTAAAATCATCAGCAGCAAAGGAAGTCAAGCTTTCTCCATCGAACTCAATATTTATATTTCTTCTTCCATAACATTACTTAAAATACTCTGCAGTCTTAATGTACTCAAATGTGACAATATTCTCCGTCTTCATTACCTCAAATGCGACAATGTCCCAGTTTTCAGAATAACTAGTTTGCACTAAAAGAACTTCGGAAGCTAGCCTTCAAGACATCCTTTGACCCGAGTAAGAGGTGACTCTGCTCAGAATTGCATACTTTTCAGCAAACCTATCCTGCTGCCTTGGTTCAAGTTTTGAATCCCCGAACAGCAATGATTTATTTTTTCTTTATACTCTATTTTAGTAGCTTCAGAATGTTTTGAAAATTTCTTTCGAAACTAGCGAAAATAATTAGTTTAGTAGTCTGCAAGCCAAGTAAATTAATTGCTTACACGAATGGTAATTCATGATCATACCTGTGTGTGATCGAAACTTGCACCAAATTTTGGATCGACTACGATCATTCTCAGTCACTTCACATATTAGCCGTTATTAAAGTGAACTCCGTCAACCAGAAAATCGCGAAGTTCATGTTTAATTTGTATATCAGAATAAAATAAATAGAAATTTGGTTTACCGATGTTGTGGCAACGGTGATAAAATATTACGTTTATTATATAGAGATTGAGTATGATTGATCTACGGAAGCCCTTAGAAGATTTCAAACATTATCCTTTCACATTTACAGATTACATCAGCCTTTCGCCAGCAGTGAAAGGCTATTCGATAACAGCTCGTGTGAGACAGCTTCAGCAAACTTGAACGCAAGAGACCCTCTACTAACAACTCGTGCCAGTAGGATAACAGCTGATGTAGGACAGAACGTTAACGCTTGTACAAAATTCGTGAGATATAACAATTTGTACTTAATTTGGTCGTAATTTAAACACGACGGTGTGGTTGGGCTTCTTTTAACCATAACTTTCAGCCTCTTTTTAATTTTTACTAGAATTTGCAGTACGAAAGCAGCAAAATAATATCATCAATTCAATGTCTGTAATAAATCAATCCATTTGGTTCTTTGTGAATAATTGAAACGAAATTACAGATAAATACTGCAAAAAATTATTGTGAAACTAAATTACAGACGAGTCAATGTATTTCAAAGGAAACTTCCCTGTTCTGCTAACAAGCTTTGCTCGACCAAAACAGCTTTACCGAGGTAGCATTTTCATCGTGTTTTAACAATGGACAAAAACAAGAAAAATCGGGATTTGACAAAGTTTGAAGCAGCAAATGTATTCCTATACCTATTTCATGGTCGGCATATCTGGATTTTTCATAAGATTGCATTTAGTTGTAACACTTGATGTCGAAACCGTTGGGCCACCTGAAGTGAGGGCAAAAATGAGTGGGAAATTTAGATGATAGACGAAGAAATGAGGAAGGTTATGCCCAACAGGAAGAGGAATCATAGGTGTCGCAGCAATTTTGTTCACGAGGTGGAAATGAGAATATAATAGTAAATGCTGTTATGAGGGCACAAAAATACATAAATAATTGAATAAATTTGAAGTCTTCTCCTCGCGAATTTGTATTTCCTCACTTTGCTTGAAAAATTTTGAGCCAAGTACCAATTGTCAAAATCCTACTGCTTTCCATCGGATTTCATGAGGCTAAGAGAAGAAAATTTCACTTTACACCAAATCCCAATTATACGTAAATTAACGTCACTGGAGCGAGCTTAGCCACATTTCCAGTCCCTCAATAGTTGGATTATTCGTATGAATTCATGATAGGAAATTCAGCCTTTGCAAAACATCCCTATCATTAATTCTTCCACGACTTTGCTCGCGTCAGAGCAGGCTTCCTGTTTCCCCTCGCCCTGAACCGCGAACGCCTGGAGGTTGCAGTTCATCTTTCAAGTGTGGCTGTGACCGTTGGGCGTAAATTTCTAATTTTGGCTCCCATCAGCTGCGTTAATTAATGTAGAGGTCGTCCGGAGGCGCGACGCAGGCTGCCTCTGTCAAAGAAAGCCTCGTGTTTCTCTCGTAGAGCTGCGAGCGCCTGCTCTCTGGCAAATACGCATCGGTCGATCCGAACACTCATGTAACTTCCAGGTGTTCATGCGAAAATGGCGATACTTCTGCGATGTTCGATGCTTGAATAAAATATTGAACACAATTATTAATTTTAGGGGAAAAGTAATTATGTCGGAGTCTCCAAAAGCAGTATTTAAACGCGTTGTGCATGCATAACGAACAACTGTTTATGAGCGATGATGGATTACGGCTAAGCGAAATGGCCATTCTTTAAATCAACGCATGTTCAAAGAAACTGGTTCTATTTGTTAAAAATACATCAATTATAGGTGCAGTAGAAATCACTGAATAATATTCTGCTTCGATGATCAAAAATTTTGTATCTATATTTATTTGCGTTGAAAAATCTCTGGCGTCAACATTCCCATTTCGCTAGACTTCGTCATTATACAATTTTCAGCTCAAACTTTATCTGGGCTTGTCAGTTACAGTTTATCGAATCTAGTTCAAAATGCGTTCATGAAACATCTACAGCGTAAAATATTGAGTTGGAAAAATGTTCGATCACTAAGGAGTAAAAATAAAATAATGACCATGTGTAGAGGTACGCGCTTGATGAATAAATCAAGTAAGAACTTTTAGGTGAGTGCAGATTGGAGGTTTTCATTTTGAACACACACTTGCCTAGTTAGAACACCTCGGAAATTTTCCTGGAATGCCTTCCTACGTACTCCCCAGTTTCATGTCGCTCGTTCGTCAGAAGGATGAATCTCAGTGTGTGCTATACAAGTTTGCAAGCACTGGGGAGTGAATGTAAACTTGTCTCTCTACGTCTACAAAAGAATCGCAATGAGACGCAGTCGACAAGCTAAAATTAGCGCCGAAAAATCAGCAGCCTTGGTCATTGCAAGACACGTCATTTTTCATTGCAGTCGTGAAAATGATATTCAAGCACAATAACTAATAAACAATTCTCATTAACAGACGGGAAGTTGGAAAACTTTACCTACATTACAAAAAATCATGGGATAAACGATAGGTACTCGATTCCTATGTAACCTGTCTTATATCCCATTTTAACTTTCACAATATTTTTTCCCAAAAAAGAACAGTTTAAGAGACTTTTTAAAGTTTCCTGAAAATTTACAGTATTGAGATCTTTGGCAGCATAGACAGCGAGTTCAGCATCGAAAGTAAAAATAATTCAAGATATTAAAGAAAATGTCATTTTAGCGAGTAATACACAACTTGATAGAAAAATAATTGTTTCGAATAAAGGTGATATAAAATCAGTCATTTCTAAAATGTCTGATCATGATCCTTAGTTGGTAAACATATATGGGTATAGTAATACCCATGTCAATTATTCGAAGACTGATAATGCACATAAATGCAAGTAAAAAGAAAAAATGTATGACACCATTGACGCCATGATGGAAAACGCTTTTACTAGTGTCCACATTCATTAGAATATGAGCTTAGGCTTTTGCGATATCAGGGAATGATTTAAATAATTATCATAGATGAATGTAAATAATTCTGCTTCTAAGACCAAAAGGTTACCATGCTGCAAATTCGGGAAGCACTGCACGCCACATCATTAGTCCTATGCACTATTTTTTCCTATCACTCAAATTGCTTTTACAAATGTTAAACTCAGACTCTTGCAGAGATAGACGTACGCTTTGATAAGCTGTGTCTGATTTGCTCAGGAGTATGATGAGTCCAAAATTCAGACAGGCCTTGGACTTTAAACAAAGTAATCTTTTTGCCAACTATTGACATAATTATGTATTTGAAATACTGTCAAAATAGTTTCTGAAAAAATAATGTGTGTCCAAGACTTATCCTTTCTTCCATGCTTCAACTCGGTTTCAACATGTTCATTCTCATTAGAATCATCATTCCAACATGAGATATATTGTGAATCGCAGCGTAAATTTTCCTATAGCTCTCTTCATTATGAAACGTAGTAAAAAATTATTATTAATAATGTGAGGCGACACTATTTCGTTAAGAATGAAATTCACCATATTGTTGTTAATTCTATGCCCGTAAACTTTCACAAAATAGCGGCATGATAAACTAGTTGAGTAAAAATCGTTTCTCATTCTAAAATGAGTTCGTTAACTCACCTTGTGAGTTTAGTAAGCGCTATGGAGCATCTGCGGCGGTAACATGGCCTGCAGATGAAGTGATCACATTATGAAGCCCCAAGAACCGAATGCAACCCAAGAACTAGCCCAGCTGCGGCAACGACACGTCGACGAATTCTGAATTCCGTCGGAGTTGCAGGTGAGGCGCCCGTGGCGGAAGGAGAAGGTCTTCATTAGTCGCTAATTGCTTCACGAATGGACAACAAGTAATGCAAGTAATGGAATGAATTGCCTAAATGAACGAATGGTTGACACGTTCTCTAAATGTCTTTAATTGTTTGCGAGTTGTTGAGCCTGCTGGGGCATCGGAATGAGTCCGCTCAGTGCGTGGGACGGAAGCGTTGGCAACACCAGTTGCTTGAATTTCTGCTTCGAAAAGATAACTTTTGAAGCCAATAACTATAGTGGCAGGCAGAAATGAGACGTTGGTCCAATTGAGCACAATAATTAACGTGTTCAAAAGTTTAATAAGGCACGATAAAGAATAATAATAAATAATTTATTTCCTCAAAATTACAGAACAAATTTACTGCTTCTGAAGCAGTCTAAATGAATTCTTATATTCTGAAGTTTTTTTGCAGTCTCTCAATTTTAAAATAGATCTTCAAAAATTTTCCCCCGGATTTTTTTTCAAAAATCTGACATAACTGTGCCATAAATTAACTGATACGCGCTTACACGTTAACACATGTTACGTACTTTCGGAAAATTTCCAGCGTCGTGAGACTACTTCTCGAAGGACAGTGATCTGCTGTGAAGGCGCTTGTAATTCCAGACCTGAGGGGCAGTTAGGAAGTCTTGCAGACTGAATTAGGGCCCAGTTATGTGGAAGTTACTCCTGAGCTGCCTACAACGGGTCCAAACACGGACGAAGATAAGCTCTCGCAGAATGAGGATAAAAAGGATAATTACCCATCTAACCAGAAAGGTTTTTCTTTTAATGAAAATAAACTAATGAAGAAGAACAAAGCCGTTGGACAGAACCAAAATTTTAATTTTCTAAAGTGGAAGACCTAATCGTCGAAAATAAAAACAGCAATGGGAACAAGTTTAAACTTAACAAGCAGAGATAAAAAATTTCTTAAAGTTTGGCCTCTGATCAGACATCAGATTTAAGACTTCAGATGCTCTAATTTCAAGGTTCAGTGTGTGTGTGTGCGGTAGTTCTTTTTTTATATATTACCCGTAATGTAAGGAGTTGTCCCTTCTGAAATCAACAATACAGTTACTATCAGTCAAACTAATTTCATCAGGTTCTCTGTTCTATGATTCCATTCGTTAAGTTCTGTCTCGCTAGCTTTATTCCTCGAGCACTTTGGTTCAGCTCTTGCTTTGTTTCACATGCTGAACTCCTGGTAATTAATTAATTTCGCTCTGCAAAGCCAAATTTTCTAATTTTTCACGTTATTTTAGCGGTACAGTCGGCTGTAAACGTTCGCCTGCTAACTACGCTGCTCTACATGATAATTTTACGGGATGAAATCTGCTTGTCTGCGGTGTTTTCAAATTAAATTTGTTTACATAGTAGCTGGCAAGTTAGCATGGCTGCTAAATGCTTTGCGCAGAAATTGTATGCATGTAAAGTAATCATTATACAAATAATTTTTAGGTTGAACGCAACTTAAAAATGTAAACGGTTAACTAGTATTTTATACAACATACTGATTTGAAAAAAGGCAATTGTTTTTCATTTGAGTCGGAGTAAAATTAAACGAAACGCGGCGAACTGTAAACTAAACTTGATCAAGTTATACATCAACCTATCCTTTGTATCGGTTCGGAGTAATGATTCTACACATATAGAGCTTTAATCAAAAAAAATGTTTGTTCTTTCAATTGTTTTAATTTAAATCTAACACTGTGGGTACGTACTAAGCAGTTGATGAATTGTTTAAATTTATTGATAACAGAGGTAGTGGTGACGATGTTGTCCACTAAGCAACAGTGAACTGATTGCGTAAAAACAATATGAATATGGAGTTTTAAGGCATTACACTTCCATACAGCGAAATTTTAACAAACTAATTACTTTTTTTTCTTCATTCGCCGAAGATCATAGTGTGAGCGTGCTAAATGAAGCCTATGTACATAAGTAGTACGCGTGAAAAAACTTTGCGTGTAAAAGAACAATTATGAAATATTATGAACGAAAAACTTTACGAAGATTGCAACGAGTTACAAAAATTCAGCCGCCAACTCTATAGGAAGAAAACTCTTTTGCGAAAGATAATTTTCCACAGCTAGTGTAAAACTCATCGCTCCCTAAGCATTTATGTTTACCATACGCTAAAGAGGAGAGGGCAGCCTACCAGCCCACTGCAGTGTTTTCTTTGGAGCAGCGAAATTTTATGGAGAAACTAAAAAGAATGAAATGAAGCGAACATAGGAACTAGCGATTAGAGGGATTAACGCTAGTAGTAAAATGGGCAGATTTAAATTATTTTTCGTTTAAGACTGTGTGATTGGCATTCAGAACAATTTTCCTTTTTTTTGCTCTTATATATCGACTAGTATGCAGAATGAGGGAAATTGTGGCTGAGTTCTCCCTTTCACAACGGTGAGAATCACCGGGCGGCACTGCCGGGATTTGAACAGCCGAGACCTTCCCATGAAGGGCGCGTTCTTTAACCCCTTGGTCACGGTTACCACATAGATATCAAATCCATAGTATTATAGATTGGATAGCCCTACACTAGAGCACAGCATAGGTTCCACATAGACAACATAGATAGAGTACTGCACAAAATAGACAATTGCAAGACACAGCAATTTAGGTAAATAGTTCACTCACCTCTTGGATACCTTAACTTAATACTACATTTTCAATACTGTGGCTAGCAAGAGTAGAGCGGAGATAGACGGGAAATATATAGAATAGCGTAGAATAGAATTAGTACATTAGTTTAGAATTAAGAAGTTAGATACCAACCACAGTATGGTAATTATTTACACACTCGGTCAACATGTACTTGTTGTTGAACCCGAGGCCAATCGCAGACTGCCTTGCGAGTGTTGCTCTCTCGAGCGTTGCCAACTTATGGTCTCTCTAACTAGAACTTACACTACTCGCTATATTACACCCCTCCCTCCTTAATTAGAAACCCTCCCCCTGTATCCCCCAGTCCCCTTATTCAATATAGTCAATCCTAAAGGTCCATTCTCACCACAGGCTTCCGAGCCCGGGTAGACCTGCGTGAGATGTTAGCACTTGGAGGCTCGTGCATCCTAGCCTCCTGGGTGGGAGTCGGGTAATCAGGTGTTCCGGTGTCAGGTTCATTGGTCGGAGGTGGTGGGTATGAATTTTGAGCAGGTTGTGGAAACACGATGGTTTCCTCCGTAGGTTGTTCCAAGGGTTCAGGGATGGTGTTCGAGCAGGTAATAACTTGGTCCTGGTGTCGACGAACGACCTATCCCCCCTTCAGTTGGCACTTGTAGGATACCGGGCCTGTTTTCTCAATGGTGGTAGCAGGGGTCCATTTTGGGGAACCCGGCGTGTATTGACGGACCATCACAGGAGACTCCGGCGGAATATCAACCGCGCGAGACCCTGGGTGGTATCTTTTCTGAGCGTCCTGGCGTTGAGCAACTTTGGACGCGATTGCTTCTGACGGCCAAAGCAGATCAAGACGAGAGCGAACTTTTCTGCCTAACATCAGTTCGGCGGGCGTAACACCTGTTGTCGTGTGGGGTGTCAGCCGATATTTGAACAGAAACCTGTCTAGTGCTAGGCGTAGGGGTTCCGTTGACTTTCGTATATTCTTCTTGAAAGTTTGTACCATGCGCTCTGCCAGACCATTAGTTGAAGGGTGGTATGGTGCGCTCGTAATATGTCGCATACCACATGCCTTCACAAATTCTTGGAATTCAGCCGATGTGAAACACGTTGCATTGTCAGAAACAATTGTTACTGGAAATCCAAATGTCGCAAAAGTGTGTTTCAGGCACGAGATCGTTTCGCCAGAGGTTGTAGTAGATGTGGGAAAAATTTCAACCCACTTAGAGTGTGCATCCACGATCACTAGATAGTATTTTCCATCCATTGGGCCCGCGTAGTCAATGTGTATGCGATGCCAAGGCTTCGCAGGCCATTCCCACGGATGGAGTTCAGCTTTCGTTGGTGCAGCTCGAGTGCTCAGGCACTCGCTGCATGATTTAGTCGTTTCTTCTAGATCTTTGTCCAGCAGCGGCCACCATACATAGCTGCGAGCTAACTCCTTCATCCTGGATGATCCAGCATGGCCAGAGTGCAGGTCGTCCACAATGGCTTGTCTGAGAGCTTGGGGTACAATAATTTTTGCTCCCCAGAGCACACAGCCATTTTGTGTGGACAATTCGTCTCGCCTCCTAGTATACGGAGCGAGATCAGGGTCACCAATTACCGTCGAAGGCCAGCCTACTTGGCAGTATTTGTATACCTTTGAAAGTACTGGGTCCCTTAGGGTGCCGTCGCGGATGTGGGTGCTGGTGACTGGAGCTGACTCAAGGAAATTAACTAAGGACGTCCATTCCGCAGGAATAGGTGTGGCTTCCTCGGGAGTTGTCAAAGGTAGACGACTGAGAGCATCAGCTGTGCCCAACAGCACGCCGGACCGGTGACGCAAGGTGAACTTGTAGGACTGCAGTAGTAAAGCCCACCTTTGAATGCGCCCGGATGCCATCGGTGGAATGCTTCTACCCGGATCAAATAGTCCTAACAAAGGTTTGTGGTCCGTAACCACAGTGAAAACCTGTCCCCACAGGTAGCAATGAAATTTTCGAAGTGCGAACACCATAGCTAGGGCTTCTTTCTCAGTTTGAGAGTAGTTGCGTTCTGTTGCTGTTAGAGTTCGGGAGGCAAAATAGGCGGGGCGTTCAATCCCATCAATAAGGTGACACAGCACCGCTCCCACACCATACGCACTACTGTCCGCCACTACCACTATGGGTTTATGAGGGTCAAAATGGACTAGAGTCTGAGAGTCCAGGAGGGCTTGTTTAGATTTCTGGAAGGCTCTCTCCTGACTTGCATCCCATTTCCAAGGGGTTTTGTCTCTCAGTAAGGTATTTAGGGGCTCCAGCATAGTTGCAGATGATTTTAGAAATTTCCTATAGAAATTTAGCAGCCCAAGGTAGGCCCTCAGTTGAGTTACATTAGTAGGGGCTGGTGCATTCTGGATTGCTGCTACCTTCTCTGCAGTGGGGTGCAATCCATCCTTGTCAATTTGGTATCCAAGGTAGGATACCTGTGGCACTCCAATTTGGCATTTATCCATTTTCAGTTTTAGTCCTGCCTCCTGTAGTTTAGATAAGACTTGATAGAGACGCTTGTTGTGCTCTTGCTCATTAGTGGCACTCACCAGGACGTCATCCAGGTAGCAGAACACTCCTGGGAGGCCCTGCAATAGTCCTTCCATGGCACGCTGAAAGATTCCAGGTGCGGACGCAATTCCAAAACTGAGACGGTTGTAGGCAAATAAACCTCTGTGGGTGTTTATTACCGTGAGTTCCTTGGAGTCTTCATCCAAGGGTAGTTGAGCGTATGCCTGAGACATATCTAGCTTGGAGTATATAACTCCTCCTGCTAACCCGCTAAATAGATCTTCCACTCTGGGTATAGGGTAGGTATCAAGCCTAGTGGCTCTGTTGACTGTTAATTTGTAGTCCCCACAGATGCGGATGCTTTGATCAGCCTTGAGCACAGGGACGATCGCCGCTGCCCATCTCGAGTATTGTACAGGGGTGAGGATACCTTCCTGCACCAGTCTATCAAGTTCTGCCTCCACCTTAGGTCTCAGTGTGTAAGGCACGTTCCTGGCCTTACAAAACTTTGGTGGTACAGCTGGATCCACTTCTATTTTGAAATTCCTTCCCTTAAAGCAACCTAGACCTGGTTTAAAAAGGTCAGGGAATTTATTTGCTAACTCTTCAGGGCAGGTAGTCAATTTGTTGACATTATTTGATACTATAGTTAGCCCAAGGGAATCAATCAGGTCCCTACCCAGCAAAGCTGGCCCCTCCCTGTCTACAATCACAATAGTTGCTAGTTGAGGACCCATATTACCAGATTCACGCTGGATGTTAGCTCTAATCTCTCCGCAAACTACTAGCTCCACTCCCCCATAAGTCCTAAGCTTAACATCAGAAGGTCTCAGCTCGGGTCTTGACTTAGCTGGTATTTTAGAGTAGGTGGCCATTGAAAGGATAGACCTGGCAGCACCTGTATCTACCTCCATCTCTAATGGCACACCATTTAGTAACAATTTTATTTTGATTGGGGGTTTCATTTCCTCGGCTATTGAGAAAATCTCTCCATAACAGCCTAGATTAGCAACTGGATAGTCTGCACAGGCTGCATTGTTAGTTCTATTAGGGTTAGGGTGGTGTTCCCTCCCCCTTTTCTCATGCATAGCATGCACAAAATTATTTTTGTTGTCTTTAGCAGAATTTTGCTTTTTCAATTTAAAGCAACACTTCTTAAGATGGCCTTTTTGGCCACAACCATGACAAACACTGTCTTTATAGGGGCAATCTCTACGCCAGTGCAGATTACCACAGCCGCTGCATGCTGATTTGGGGCTAGCTTGAGCCTGAGTTTTGCCCTGAGGCTTAATAGCAGTTTGCTTTACTCTATGCTGGCCCACATTTAGTATGGAATTAGGTTGCCTTAACACAACCGTCTCCCTCAGTTGAGTTTCTTTGGCAGTTGCCAGATCCACGGCTTTTTTCCATGTGAGGTCATTTTCATTAAGCAAACAATTTTGAACATCATTACTGGCCACACCCAGTATGAACCTATCAAGAAGCGTCTCTTCCAGAACTTCCTGTTTGAAATTACAGGTGTCTGACAGGGCCTTTAAGCTAGCCACAAAATCAGCAATGCTCTCCCCTTGTTTCTGGTTCCGCTTATGGAACCTAAACCTATCAAAGATCTGGTTGCGTGTCGGCTTAAAATGCCGTCTTAACGCTTCCATGATCTCCTCATAGGTAGCATCTAAAAGTCTTTTAGGTGACAGTAGGTCTTTGGCTAACCTAACAATTTTAGGACCCACCAGAGCAATAAATGTTTTAGCTTTATTTGAACCTTCCACTTTATTAATACTAAGGAAGCAGTTTAGCCTGACTTCATATTCTGGGAATTCTTCCTCTAAAGGATTGAATTCTCCCACTGAGCCTAGCATTGGCATTTTTACCCAGCTTTACAGCTAATTGTCAGATATCTACCTGAAATAGTAGTAGCAACAATATCAGTTGCAAGAGTAGCCAATTCAAGAGGCTGTAATAATACCCCTTGTTAAAAAAAAAAAAAAAAATCAGAAATTTACAGCATCAATACTATAGTCACTGAATAATATAAATTCTGAGTTCCTTCATTAGTCTAGCCTCTCCCAATAGTTCTACAAAAAATAATCCTCGTCGCCAGTATTATAGATTGGATAGCCCTACACTAGAGCACAGCATAGGTTCCACATAGACAACATAGATAGAGTACTGCACAAAATAGACAATTGCAAGACACAGCAATTTAGGTAAATAGTTCACTCACCTCTTGGATACCTTAACTTAATACTACATTTTCAATACTGTGGCTAGCAAGAGTAGAGCGGAGATAGACGGGAAATATATAGAATAGCGTAGAATAGAATTAGTACATTAGTTTAGAATTAAGAAGTTAGATACCAACCACAGTATGGTAATTATTTACACACTCGGTCAACATGTACTTGTTGTTGAACCCGAGGCCAATCGCAGACTGCCTTGCGAGTGTTGCTCTCTCGAGCGTTGCCAACTTATGGTCTCTCTAACTAGAACTTACACTACTCGCTATATTACAATAGAAACGGCAATAACCAGTAGTCAAGTCAAATAGTAACGGAAATAAAAAGCCGTAAAAATATTCCCCAAAAACTCGTAGTGGACAGAGTACACTTAACTCTTATAACGCAAAATATGAAAATTAAATTGCTTAAATAAAAATTAAGTAATAAAATTGAATAAAACCAAAAAAAGTCATGAGACAAGCTGAATGAACTCAGCAATATTCTAAAAATGAAGTCGTTTTGCAGTTTGAAATTACTACGTGTGACTATAGTCAGCTGGTCGTGCTGGGCCATTTATACACACGTCTTTAAAAGTATACTACTAAGCCATCGGCAAGATAGGTCGATTGGTGCCTCTGTACTAAGGAGGGAAAATAATGCTTCCCTAGAATAAACTGAGCTCGCGTATCATAGATAGGCTACTTACAAATCGGACTTCTGTCACGATCTTTAAATTTTCGTTAGGATGTTAGCAGATCGCTTATTCGCTGGACTTATTTTGCGGAAATTTCGCTACTTAGCTAAAGCATTAGCTTCTTCTCGCAGCAATCTGGAATTCCGAAAAATATTGGAAGCTATTCGCAGGACCCGGAAAAACTGTCGACGGATCTTAACTTTAGTAATAATTGTCAGCAAATTTGACTTTCCCTCCTTTCCCTGAACATCAGGAATATTCCAACGGAATAAATAAGCCTCAAAAAATACGGCTTTATCAGTCAGCACATCTGACTTTCCCTCCTATACCTGAACATCAGGAAGATTCCAACGGAATAAATCAGCCTCAGAAAATACGGCTTGATCAGTCAGCAAATCTGTAGCAGTCGCTACAAAAATGTCTCATCTCATCAAATTTCTCATTAACATTTAAACAACACATTTATTTGCATAAACTATCTTACTTTAAATTATTACTGATAATTTTCTAATTATAAAGTATTAATCTTTATGTTTTTGTGTAAATCACACAAAGATGAAATAACACCAAACAACCGCTTGAGTTAGACCTAGGCGTGGTGGCAACATCCCCCCACGCGTCCCCTAGCATCATTTTTGTGCTTGGAATTGGTGTCGAAAGGATCTCGTCGCATTCTCCGACGTCGACACACACACACTGACCATTAACACAGAATCACCTGGCCTTTAGAGTATCTACTAGTCTGGCTTAAAAATTTAAACTGCCTCCATTCCCGGGCATTTCTGAGTAAACCAGCATCTGCTAAATTCAGTGGGACTTGATCTTAATTACTATTCAAATGAAGAGTCATCATCGCCACCAGGCTCTGCACCTGTGATCAAACTCACATGCTCCAAAAATTCAGCAGGCTTTGCCCACATAAATTGCAACGCACCGATTGTTGTGCTTGGTTAAAAATTGCCCTCAGTAAATTGAATAACCTAAACACAAATACACTTACGACCTCGTCAACCTGCCTGAGCGACTGCCTCAGGACTGCGAAGTATCTTCAGTCAAGATCTGCATGATCAAGTCTCGGCGATCCTCCCAGCTCCTTCAAATAAAGACCGTACACAAAAGCTAAGTCACACTGTGTTCTCATTTGTCCTCTGTTATGTAATCGAAAACCTTCTCGAGATCTTTATGCTTTGAAGTTGGTAATACGCTTGAAATCCATACCAACCAAACAATAAAAATCTGACTTTCTCTTCTATCCCTGAACATCAGGACGATTCCATGGAATCGTCCAATTTCGGATTTCCGATTACCAATCTCTGGGCATTGTTTTAGATAAACATCTGATATTGAAAGAGCATATCGCAGATATCAGTACTAAATTATCAAAATCCGTTGGAATCCTTCGTAAAATAAAAAAAATACATTGCCTGAAGAAGCTTTAAAGATAGCTTATCAAACGATCATTTTACCATATCTACTGTACGGGATAGAAGCTTGGCCCAGAACTGATAAAATTTAAACCAATCTGCTCATTGGATGGCAAAAGAGAGCCATTCGAGCGGTCATAAAATTAGAATTGAATACTCACACAACAGATTCATTTAAAAACTTAAAAACGTGGACTTTTTTATCTCTACCACCTCTTTATATGCAATTTCATGTATACAACACTAACTGATGATGGCAATTGTGAACTCAAAGATAACAGATGAAACTGGCCATCATGATCATTCGGCTTTTTAAGTGTGCTCGCCATAGCCGTGGGGCTAGAGGTTTCTGCCGCCGTGCGGCAGACATGGGATAGAATTTCGGCGCTGGTGGTGGCCAAAAATTCCAAGCACAATACCCCACTCTACCCAGGTGTCTGAAATGGGTACCGGTCTTGACCGGGGGAAAGCGTCATGGCGTCCTGGCGTTAGATATAAGGCATTTGAAAATCCAATGTACAAGGTGATATGTGTTAGGTTTGGCCGTGGGTATAGCCAAACGCTAAACGTTAATTCGATAAGTATTTGTAAACCATGAGAAAGGGTAATGATTGGCGTGGAAACTCAGCTTTTTGTCTCTAGTTTATTTGAAGGAGCCGGAAAGGACCGCCGAGTCTTGAGTTACTGAAGAACTTGGCTGACGATGGTTCGCAGTCCGTGCAGGCGAAAAGGCTCCGGCTAGTGACGAAGTCGACAGTGTGGGTGTGTGTTTGGAATTTATAGGAGCCCAATTTATAAGACTTTGAAAGACCCGTGACGTCGGTAGTCTCTATTTAAGGTATCGGCTTATTTAATTCCAAGCCGGACAAGATATTTATCGTAGTGGAAGCAGGGAGTTGAATTGCAAAGGAATAACTTGTAGTTTTTTTAGTTAAGGCCAAACAAGGCCAAAACAAAGTCCCAACAAGAGAAGAAGGCCCAAAACTAGTTCCAGAAAAGGTAGTCCCATGAAAGGCCCAGGGAACTGATTGTGTGTGGTGGTGTGGCGATGTCGTTGAGGTTCTGCAAAAACTCGAAACGCTGGATGAGCAGTCCCAGGAGACATCAAGGAAAAATTCCACCACTGACAGTCCCCAACATCGTAAATGATAAACTCCCACAAAGTAGACTCCGAGAAGTCCTACAGATCCGACCCGAGCTAGTTTAATAAATCTCTCTTTTGTCAAGCTCAAGGAGATAGGACAGATTTTTGTAGCTGGCAAGCCTGTTCACTAATGCCTATGGCTTTAATATCTGAGCATGAGGTTTAAGAACTTCCGGTAATGACAATCGTTATTCATTACCGAAACCACATGCAATTAAGCACAATATCTACGGAATATCATGAAATATCCACAAAACTGCAACTTTTGCAAGAATCTGCATTACAGCAAATCCTGTGATTTTTAAGGCAGTAATATCGGTGATTAAATTTATGGAGTTAGGGAAAAACACATGACTTAACAACACATGATTCATGAAGCAGCAAGAAAAGACATACCACAACTAAAATTGCATAGAATGAGAATTAATGCTTTTTCAGTACTCTAGAACATCCCTATATCCGTGCAAGAAATAACAGAAAAAAATCCTAACTTTCATTAAGATCACTAATACTGAAAAACACTGACAAGCATCATTGATAAAAATAAGGAATAATATCTACACTGAGAAAAGAAACACTAAACGGGTTTTGCTTGCACAGAAAGAAAATATGCGCAAAACGAAACATGAAAATCAAGGTGACGATGACCCGGCGGTTTTTACGCGTCGCCATTTGCAATAAACCGCCGGCATAACATCGTACGCATTCACGAAGGCAGATGCTAGTATGTATTTTTGTCGCAAGAATAAGCAGAATTGATTTAAATTTGTTGATAGTGATTTATATTGAAATAAGTGCGATTAAACGCAAGATTTAAGGAGTATGAAATATATATAAAATAAAACTAAGAACTTTAGCAGGAATATGCATGAATAATTTTCGTAATCTATAATCCGTACGAAATTATTAAAAGGCATTCCCGAACATTATTTCACGTCCAACACACTTCAGAAAACTACTGCAAATATGTTGTGAAAAAGAATCTTATTCCAAATGCGTAAAGTGCGATTTTAAATCCCAGCGTCATGACACGAGACGGCAGTTTGTGCCTCGCCATCTTGGAAAAACAAAGACACCGGCAACAAAGACGCCAGCAGTTCTGTCGTGCTCTCTCACGAGTATTTTATGAACGAATTTCAATATCAATATGACCGCTGCAAAATGTATGACTTTCAGTAAGGGAAAGGACGTAGTTGAATATCTAATATAAATTATTGACACACGAAATGCACGGGACGTGCAAAGTTCACGCTAAGTCATGTTGAGATATCCTCTGAATGAAACATGCTACATCACAACTTCTACGCATAACTACGTATCTAAATACACAGCACTGTCACTATTTATACTCACTGAACACGAAAAAGGAACACGATTATTTTCTAACACAGATTTACTCACGAGAAATGCTGTAACACCGAGCTAGAGAGACGCCAATGTGAAAGTGCGTTTGAAAGAGACGCGCCACTGCGCAGTATTGCCATTCAGGGGCTTCTCTCTCGAAAAATGTCGAGTGTTATTTATTGTCTCATGCATTTACACAAAAACTTCAATGATTACGAATTAGAAGTAGAAAATAATTAATAATAAATTAGAGTAAGATTTTTAATGCTAATAATTATTTTATTTAGGTAGAATGGGAAAATTTATAGTTTTTACGCTTTGTAGCAAATGCTACATATGTATCAGGCTTGATTGGAAATAAAGCATCCGTAGATGCCTTCATTTCCATTTTCATTTCATCTATCAACTAACTACTCTCAGGTATCCCTAAGACAGGAACATTTTCAAAAAGGGTGGCGCGCGAACAAGGACCATCCACATTATCCATCACATTTATAAGCGGCCCATAGACGATCAATTTAATTGCCAATATAAATGACTCTATATATTGATGAATTTTTTTTGCCCACTAAGTCAATTATTCGACGGTCGTCAATCCAACCCACAGACGATCAATTAAATTGTCAATATTCATTACTGACAATTATATTGACAAAAAAATTGATCGTCTATGGGCCGCTTTACATATATTATAATGTCACCGATTATTAATATACTCGATCAAAACTCACCCTCGCAATTTTTTAGCGTAGGGCACGGGAAGCACATGGTTTGCGGCGCCTAGCTCCATGGTTTGCGGCTTTGCGCACAGAGTTTCGGTCACGGTATATCGTGGTTCCGGTAAATCGGGGTCTTCGGACTAAAAGGACAGCCTGTCGCCTGCGCGGTGTGTTGAAATAGGGCAATAAGTTTAACAGATGTAGGATAAAGTATTAGAATTTTATAAAGAGGAATTGAATAGGTTTAATTTCTGGACACCAATAGCTGCTGACTATTATTTGCGTTCTAGTGTCTAAACTCCGGAAATTGACCAACACCGGCCAAGTAGTCTGTTCTCAGGTTACAAAAAAAAATTTTTGCTAGGCTCAACACAGGCAATTTCCAATTTTATCACTCAAAAGTAAGTTTTCAACTAAATATAAAATTATTATGAATTTTTAAATATAGTTATTGCTTAATCTGGCTTATAGCACCGGTGTGAGAGAAATATTAGGAAATAATCTTATTTAAAAAAAACAGATGGTCAATATTGAGTTTAATGTTGTCAACAATTTTCCTAAATTTGTTGCCTTAGAGAGGTAATATGGTTTATTTTAAGACATTTTATATGAATGACATTGTGCTTGCAAATGCTGAGTTTTTGAGCTATTTAACTTAATTATAAGTATCTTAGTTTACAAACATAACATCAATAAACTGAAAAATATCACGGTCAAATTTTACTTTAATGTTGTTAACGATTTTCATAATTTTGTTGCTATAGATAGGTAATATAGTCAATTTTAAGACAATTTACACGAATGACAATATGCTCGCTAATGCTTAGTTTTGAGTTATTTAAATTTAAAGTTATACCCACGGCGCTCTTGAATGGCCTTTTTTGCGCAAAAGCAGTCATTGTTTTTGCATTAGAAATGGAAGCTAACCCCCTATTACAAACATAAAGAGGTTGGGTTGTGAGAGGTAGCCACAGTTCTTCTAGAGAAAATTATAAATGAAGGTTTCTAGTGACGTCCGTTTACATCGACTCCAAGATGGCTGCCGCCATCTTGGGTACCGGGTGGCGCCATGGCGGCAGCCACCTTGGATTTGATGTAAACGGACGTTACTAGAAACCTTTATTTATAATTTTCACTGGAAAAACTGTGGCTACCCCTCCTGATCCAACCTCTTTACGTTTGTAATAGGGGGTTAGCTTCTGGTATTAATTATATTACGCCAGGCGTGCTCGCTTCCCTGGCACGCACAAGCCAACTTCAAAGTTGAATGATTCAAAAATAACGCATCAGCGAGCAGAATGACATTCCTGTCAAACATTCTTGAATGGGAACAAGAATGAAAATATCGATTATAACTGGAATTTGATGCTGATTCCGAATCTGCAATTTGTTTTGACCGCTCCTGATTTTATTGATTTTTTGTGATTTTTTTAATTTTAAGTTTTTATACATTTTTAATGTTTTTTTTGGCCTGCACCACCTCATGATCCAAACTCTGCCATTCTCGACCCAACCTGGTCGGACTTGGCATACTTTGGCTTGCACCACCTCATGATCCAAACTGTCATTCTCGACCCAACCTGGTCGGACTTGGCATACTTTGGCCTGCACCACCTCATGATCTGAACTCTGCCATTCTCGACCCAACATGGTCAGACCGTGCCTTGAAGACCTGAGTACCGGATAGGGCCGGGTTCCACCCAACCTGTACGGACATGGCATTCTTTGGGCACCACCTCGGTTGTTGCTAGCCGCCTTTCCAAAAAAAAATAAAAAAAAATAGAAAAAATCAAGAGCGGTCAAAACAAATTGCATATTCGGAATCAGCATCAAATTCCAGTTATAATCAATATTTTCATTCTTGCTGAGCGGCAAAGCCGCTCGGCAAGACTTAAGCCCTTAAATGTGTTCCTTTATTGATTCTTTGCAAGGAAATTATGAAAATTGTTGACAACTTTAAAGTAAAGTTTGACCAATATCACTGCTTGGCACAAATATTTTAATGGTGGTAAATGTTTCCAGTAATATATTTCTGTCTAGGCTAAAATTTTGGTAAATGTGTAGCGTTGGTCAGTAATCTGTTTTTAAGTTTTCTGTGTCTAATCATAGTTAATTAGATCAAAATAAACAAGTTTTCTTCTATACACTTTCTGTCAGAAACGAGTATTTTACGAGTTATAGGAGTAACTGAATTGGGTCAACATTGAATTTAACGTTGTCAACAACTCATAATTTCATTGCAAAATTTAGGTAATAGGAAACATTTTAAGACATTTTACACGAATGACATTGTGCACGCTAATGCTTAGTTTTTGAGATATAGCATAAATAATGTTCAGGTACGAATAACATTAACGGCAGTGTCGATATGGCTCTTCCGCCGTTTCACGGACGCGGACCACGCCAAATTTTTTGGCTGGAATCTTCGGCCTCGGTTTGGTTGAGTTTAAGAGGACCGTCTACCCAAAAAAAAAAGTCCGTTATTTTTGGATGGATTTCTCTGAAATTTTCACAGTAGGTGTGAAATGATGCAAAGATCATTTGTTAGTTCGACAAAATTTTTGTATCTGCACTGGATTTTTTTTTATTTTCGAAAAATATGTAGAATAGGGTTTATTTTTAAATCCTACTTCTTCTACAATTTTGAAGTGACAGAACCAGTACTTCGTTTTTAGATTGCTTATATGTCTATATAACCACGTGCAATAAGGAATTTTGATAACTTCTTTTCGTGGAATTTGGGAATTAAAAAAAAATACCTTTTTTCCATTTTTTTTTTCATGTCGTGTAATTTTGAAAATAATAAATGTATCAGAAAATGGTATTGCGCGTGGATACACCTTGCTAAGCCCTATCGAATGGTATATAAACCATTCTCGTAGCTCTAAAATTGTGGAAGAAGTAGCATTTGAGAAACCAATTATCAAGTTTCCAGAAAAACGTGTTTTTTCACAAAAAAAATTTTTCTTTTATATCTTTTGAACTACAGGGTTTTCTACAATGAACTCTTGAGCGTTTGTAGCTCTTTTCAAGCCCTTTTGATTGGTATAATTTACATTGCTGTAGCTCTGTAACTCTGGGAAAAAATATACAACAATAGAGAATAGGTGTTATTCTTGAAATCAACCAATTTTTTTTTACCATAATTCGCTTTTTTGTCAAGTCAACTTCTTTGTTTTATAGCTCTTTTCAAGCCCTTTGGATTGGTGTGCTTGCCATAGCTGTAGCAATGATACTGCAGCTGTCATCGAGCTATGAGTGAAAGCTGCGGTATCATAGATACGGCAGAACAGCTAAATTCTGAAATTGTCAAAATTTCATAAAAAATATTTATTCAGCCTTAGAATGTTTTGTTTGAATAATGGAACCACTTTGAGTAGCCCATGAACGAACTATATTGCCATTGCCGCAGAGAAACACGCTCGATTGACTCCCAGTTATGAGGGGGGGAGGGGTCAAGGTCACGCCACCCCCATCGCTTTCCCCCCCTCTGGTGGGCGGACTATTTGGAGTAGACGAAAACGGATAGTACCGATGGAAGCGCAAGAAAATCCTCTATAAGATGCATATAAAAACAGAAAATCAACACATATCCTGATTTCTACGTAGACGGTGTCCTTAAGGGGACCATGTTGGGGGCATCTGCAGTCCTCTCCCGATTTTTTTTTTATTGCTTTAAATGAGTTTGAGATATGTCCCCGAATGTCTGTAAAAATATCAGGAACGTATCCCAGAGCTAGCATCCCCCTTACGGACCTTTTTTTTCATTTTTGATCCTAGAGCAATGAAATTTGGTATACTGATAGGAAATGCAATTTAGAATCATTTATCATTCATGACAAAATGCGATTTTCTTGAAAAGAAAATGGGAAATCATAGAAAACAACATTTTTGGATGGGTTTTCTAAATGCTTCCTCTCCTACAGTTTTTGAGCTACAGTAATGATTTTGGTATCATTGGATGCAGAATAACGTGGACATTCAAAAAAAAAAAAAATTCTCAAACTTTCAATTTTATTTTGTTTTTTTTATATATATTTCATCATTCATATTCCTCAAGGTAAGCATCCCCCTTCCGAATATTTTTTTTATTATTGAATTTAGAGCAATGAAATTTGGTATACTGATTGGAAATGCAATTTAGAATCATTTATCATTTATGACAAAATGCGATTTTCTTGAAAAGAAAATGGGAAATCATGGAAAACGACATTTTTGGGGGGGGGGGGGGGTTCTAAATGCTTCTTCTCTGATAGTTTTTGAGCTACAGTAATGAATTTGGTATCATTGGATGCAGAATAACGTGGACATTACAAAAACTTGAATGCTTTTCCTCAAATTTCCAATATAAAAATTAGAAAAAAAAGAAAAAAATATCAAAATATTCCTAAGAAAATTCAAATTTATGACGTCATAATTTTGAAACAAGAATGAATTTTGAAAAACTTCCTAATGCATTGTGAAGCCCTTGTTTTTCTGCATTCAATGATACCAAAATCATCACTGAAGCTCAAAAACTGTGGGAGGAGAAGCATTTTTTTTCTTAAATCGTCGATATTGAACAATCACGATTTCCAATACACTCGTTATAATGGGGCCGAAGTTTACACAGCTAGAGCAATGTGGTTTGCTGCATTTGGAAGTCACAGGTGTAATCTACAATTGCTGTTGACTTGATTTTCAAAAATTTTTACGTGAAATTTTTTCCGTAGAATTTTTACTCTAAATTCAAACTCTGATTATAGCTTTTTCAAAAAAATTCTATAAATTCCAAATGAATTCAAATTAAAAAACCGGTCAACAGCATTTTTGGAGAATACGTTGTACTTTCGCATGCAACAAACCGCATTGCTCTAGCTTTGTAAATTTTGGCCCCTAAATAACATATGTTATTTACATATATTTTATTATTTTTCATGAATAACTCATTTTCTATGCCCTAATGCAAAAAACTTATATGTGAAAAGTTGTTGGGAATCTAGAGATCTAGTAGTCTGCAAATTTTCATAGACGCAAGTCCGATAGACAAAAATCTACGGATGGAAAATCAAATTTTCGCCGACTTACCGACATGGTCCCCTTAATTAACACCTTGACGCTTGACGACGTTCATAGACGTCATGCAAGTTTTGTCCAAATGCACACCCCCACCATTCTTAATTTATAGTCAGAATAGACGCCCAATGTTTTGTGTCAGTTTATATATTTAATAAACTAGTTTATTGACAGTAAAAAATAGAGTGATGTCTATAGACGTCGTGGCGCTTTTGGTACCCGCAGTGGCACAAACTACTCACGACGTCTCTTCCCGTCATGCAAAAATGATACGCATTATATCGTATAAACTTTCTTTATTCAGTTTAAAACTATAACACAACATTATTTCATGAATGCAAGTGCAAATACAAGAAAATGAAATGTGTTTCACTGTTTGGATTTAATTTGAAACAGAAATAAAAAATATTTTGATAATTCCTTTGACTAGTTCATTGACAACTTAGATGCAAATAAAAAAAATAATAGACTACAAGAGGAATGAAAAATAAATTCATCTACTGAATGAAAAACTACTGTATCACATAAAACAAGAAAAAGTACAGGTGCATGACCTGAGGTCTAGCCGTATGCATGCTTGCTTAGGTACTCTAATGCCCATGGTAAAGAGCAAAACATGGTACCGGACATAAAGGTGGTGTACCTTCACAATCTTTACATCTGTATAGTGTCTCTCTCCTCTTCTTTTCTTGTGTGCACACTCTGCAACGTAGATATAGAGGAACATTTCATTTCAATGAAGGAATGTTTTCCAAACAGTCAAATTCATCAATTCTTTCATATTCCAAGGGCGTGTTTGAAGGAGCAGATGTTTTCGTTGGCTGTTCCACTTCGTGATCCGCAAATGCCAGTGCTTCTATAAGAGCATCTCTGAACTTTAGAATTCGCAGATTTTTTGTTTAGACACCTTCTTGAAGAGTACGTAAGAATTCATTACAGCAATATCAAGGAGATGGAAGATAACCTTCTTGTACCATTTTATGGTCTTCCTTGGAGTACTGCAGTAAGAGAGAAGTTGGTCTGAACGATCGACTCCACCCATGTTTGCGTTGTAATCTTGAACTCAAATGGGCTTCAGTTTACTACGTCTAAGATTTGAGGTGCAATCATGGTAAAGGCAAAATAAGGCAAAATAATAATTGTGTGATTTCTCAAAAATATTCTGAAAAAAAGGAAAAATATGAAAACTATATAGATTAGAAAGTATTTTATATCCATAAAAAGAAATTGGAGGTATCTAATTACATAAATAATACATCAGAAGTAACACAACGGTTCAAAGTCACACACCCGATCACTCACACAGCCGGCGAAATACTGAAACAAGCTGTCAACCAATGTCGTATATCTGTCTTGGAAAGATGACGCAATATGGAAACAGAGAAAGTCCAAAACACTCATGCACCCGCTCAAAATTGGTACAAATGGTGCATCTTTCCCGCGACCCTATGTAGAAACACACTGCATTGACGTCTCCTCAAGTCCAGGGGTTATTGTGCCAGGTCTAGTTACGACGTCTATAGACGTCTGTGCTAATTGGACCAAACTGGAAAACTGAGGCAAGCGTCAAAGTGTCAAGTTATTTTAGGTTTATTTAGATTAGTTTAGGTTAGTTTATCCCCTCAGGGGGATACAACTATTGTATCTATGGGAATTAGCGCTCCCAGGGGGACTATGTGAGAGCCTGAGCTAAAGGTTAGGTAGGCTTCCTTTTTTGTTGAAATAGAATAGGCTTTTGTTTTGTAACGAACCATCTTTTTTCGGTTCACTACTGTCCTGTTTTTCAGCACCTCTGACTTTCTTCTTCAACTTTTATCTTATTTCATGAACTTCTATCCCATCTTACTGTTTCTATGCCCTTTCTGCATAGATTCCTCATTTTCTTATCTCCATACTAAATGGTGCCTTCCTCCTTCCTCTCTTCGATACGCTCTATTTTTGCAGCGGTTAGGGAGGCTTAAACTAACTTATAATTTTAATCTTAGGTTAGTTTATTTAACTAACCTAACCTCACCTATTGTTACGTTAAAACCGTATTTTTTGCTTATTTATGTGTCCTTTTGTAAGTTTTGTTCAATTGTATAAATGACGTTCCTACAACTCGGAAGTTAAATATCTTAAAAACTAAGCATTTGCGAGCACAATGTCATTCGTGTAAAACGTTTTCCATGGTACCATACTACATATACATGGCAACAAAATAATTGAAATCGTTGACAACATTAAATTCAATATTGATCATGAATTACCGCAACTCTACTGTTTGAAGCGGCAAGTAATTCAACGATCGCGCGTCTGGCAACTCTGTTATAGATGCTCTGATCCGACGCACTCGAATGCTTGAGCTCGTTCCCGCCATGAACAACAAAATTTTAACATATCGCTATAATTCGTTAGTTTTGGGTAATAATTTCTATTGTGTTATTAACTAAAAGATCCTAGAAGTGAGTTCAGGCTCTGCAAGCTCCGCGGGGTGAGCTAGTAATAAATTACAAAGTATTCAAACGTACTGTAACAGCTCAATCATGCAAAACATGAAACCTACCGCTCTAACTCGTAAAATACTCATTTGCCGCAGAAAGTGTATTGAAAAAAAAGTAGTATATTGATTCATGATTCAAGCAACAACAAAACTTTGTAAATCGATTAGTAGCTGTTTATTTGATCGCATTTGTCATCAAAGACGAAAATTAACATACCGTTATAACTCGTAAAATACTCATTTCTGACGGAAAATGCATAGAAGAAAACTTGTTCCTTTCAATCTAATCAACTATGTTTAGGCAACGAAAAGTGGAAAATCGATTACTGACCAAGGCTACACATTTACCAAAATTTCTTTCAAGATGCTCATGTATACCATTACAGGGTGTGCAAAAGTCACTTCACTATTTGAACATTTATTATACAGCTATACAAATAAGTTAAAGGCACAGTTTGGGTCTATTTCTGGATTATGGTCATTTTTCAGTTTATAAACTCATCTTATAGAGATTTTTCTTGCGCATCCAACGATATAATTGGCTTTCAAGTACGTCAATTGGTTAGTCTCCTGGACGGGGTAAAAAACGCGCACTAGTGTGACCTTGGGGTGCACCAATGGATGAGTGACCTCCCTCTTTCCCCCCCATTACGAGCCAATATTGAGTCTTTCTCTACGGGAATGGCAAGAGAGTTCATTCTTGACCTTACTTGAAATGCTTTTGTACTCAAACAAAACATTCTATTACTCAGTGATGAATTATGATGGTGTAATTGAGTGTTTGTTTTGAGTCTGGCTGCTGAGTCATCAGCTAATTAGTTGGCTATGTAAACATAAACGCCTCCCAGAGTTTTAAAGCTACAGGAATGGCAATTATATCAATCGAAAGGGCTTAAAAAGAGCTACAAAGCAATACAGGTGATTGAAAAAAATATTAGTCAACATTGAAAAAAAATTGTTAAAAAAATAACCCTGTTCTGAAACTTATATATATTGACTTTTGATATGGATCCTTTCCCACTGTTTTGAAGGTACAAAATTGCTGATAAGATTCAATTAAAAAATTAGTACTGAACGAAAAATTTTTTTAGGGAAAAATGGCTTTTCTGAAAACTCACCTTTTTGATTTTTGAAAACCTACTCCTCCCACAGTTTTGAAGGTACAGAGATGGCAAGCATACCAATCAATAGCGATTGAAAAGGAAAATAGATCCGGTGCAAAAGTTTTTTTAATATCAATTCACATTGAAAATTAGAAGCAAATTATTCAAAAAAGTGGAAAAAGAGGTCATTTTTTGGGAAAAAAGTTCTCAAAATTCAAAAATTCAAAAGAAGAACTTTTGCATGAGATCTCTAGACAAGACAATTTGCTATCTAGAAAATATTTTCTCAGTTCTATGAGTTGAAAATTGTAGGAGTAGGATTTTCCACAACACATATTTTTTCATGTTTTTTAAAAATAATCTTATTCATGTATGGTTACAAAAAATACGCACAAATAAAAAAAGTTATTCATAACAATTTACACCTATGGTAGATATCTCAGAAAAATCCACCGAGAACTTACAAACTTTTTTTTTACCCTGAACCGTCCCCTTAAATATTAAATGAAGAAAAAAATCTTTAATTTTATTATGTGAATATAGTAGTTGAATGATCTCCATTATTATTACAATTGTATTCAATTTATAGTATTTTCCATGAGTTCTTTCAAAATGTGGAGTTATTCTGTTGATTTCTTTTATAATGTTTCTTAAATCTTGAAAAGTATTTGGCATATTGATGTAAACATTTCCTTCAAGATATCCCCATAAGAAGAAATCTGAAGGGGTTATCTGAGGAGACTGTGTTGGGACTGTTGGCCGTAGAACATCACCAAAACGTAAAATTAAACAACCAGGAAAGGCAGCTCTTAGTATGTATTGCCTTGGTGTTGCGCAAGTATCTTGAAATCATTGCAATGTTTGGAATGACTTTGTTGATAAGATCTTCTAATGATTCCTTTCTGTATTCAAACTAACAATACCTTGTAAGAGGAGTATCTTTCAAATAGCTTTGCTTATTGGTCCTTGCTGTATTTCAGCATTTTTGGGATATGAAAACTGTGTAAATTTTGATTACAAAATATGTTTCAAATCTGTATCGTTGATACAGGATAAAACTTGAAGATTTTCTCGCTCATTTTGTATGTTTCACATTTATATAGCTGTTTTAGTTGTTGTACAATATATTTTCAAAATGGTGGTGACTTCCACTAAACCTTGTACATATTTTAAATGATGGCCAACCAATATATGCTGGTGTGCAAGGTGCACCATTATTTTGTATTCAAATTTTGATGTGATAACTAAACTATAGTAAACTTTTCTAGCTTACATATCAAGGTCAAGCTTTTTTATCTTCATCCAGGTGTAATTTGGTTATAAATTTAGTTTAAATTATTTCTAGGAAATTTTGAGACTGTTCTTTTGTAACAGACCTGTGTTATTTTCTGTGATAAAAATGTTTATGAACTTATTAACCTTTTTTGTATTTTCTCATTGTCATTGCAGTTGGTATGCATAACTGATGAAATCCTCTAGAAACAATGGATATCAAAAGAGAAGTGTCTGAGAGTGAGATGGAGTACGTCACTGTAAAGGAGGAGCCTATCAACTGGCATGAGGAACCTCAGGTAGGGCAATCTGTTGCCTGTCTTGAATACTTTCATTTTGACATTTTGTGTTATGCATGTGAAAAGTTTAGTATTGTTTGTTTCTTTATTTTGGCTGTTCCTCTTTCCAACCAGTTCTGGATAAGTTATTGAGTAGATCCTGAATAAGTAATTGTATCATTGTTGCCTGGATTGATTTTGTGTCCATTTTTAGCATAATTATTTTTTAATATGAATAAAAGAGTTCATTTCTTACAAATGAGATTTGTCAGCCATAACATATGAAATAATTTTAGAGTTTTCATGGCTTGCTTTTTGATATGTTCATTTTTGAGGATTTCTTTTCTCATTTTGCAGCAATTTAAAAATATCCAATTTAGGCTGTATTTGTAGCTTCTTAATTATATGATGTAGGTATCGTTCATTCTATTTGTGTCATTTGGTGCTAATACTATTTTTAAGTGCTTTCTGTACCCTAGTGCTTCTAGCTCAGTTGAGGCTGAATATCACCTCATTTATTTCATTAAGGAATTATTTTATGCTGCCATTAGAGTTTTTTGCTCCATAAATTATTGTTTGGCTTATGCAGCAAAATTACTAGGTTTTCTCTGTCACTCGCACAATATTTATATGATTCTGTTGTGGGTTCACTACATGTGAATTTCCATTTATCTCCAGTTATGTCAATTTCATTGAATAATACTTTGTACCTACTTTCTCATTAATAATATATTGAAGCCTTCCAGATTTGCTTATCTTTTTCCTGTTCAAAGTTGTTGTGCCAAAAGTGACAAATTTTTGTGCATAAATTTTTACAAAATTTTGTTGAACATGAAATTCTTCAATCTTTTCATAAAAATTGAAATTAGGTAATCTTCCTGCTGCTGCTGTTAAATATTGGATCCTGCCCATGAAATTTTGTTTGTTGTTTTACCTAGTCTGATAAGTCTTTAATTCATGTGTTTCCTTACCACCTCAGCTTTGCAGTTTTTAGTTGATGATTTGTGTGGGTTGATCTACTTCTTCGTATTGGTAGCCACAGAAACTGGAGAAACTAATTTTTTTCAAAGAATTTTTCTTTAACTCTAAGCTTGTCTTTTTGAAGCCTATTTCTCATCTCACATTTTTACTGTCTAGTCCACCAATTTTCTTTCAAGTACAAACAATTTCATATGCAACCAAGTTCAGTAACTCTGTATGAAAAAGTTTTCAAAATTGAGAACTACATTTGTTATTCATCTATTTCTAAAAATGAAATAACTTAATTTTGTAACTTAACACTTTGACCGCAGCGTGACCCACCGGTGGTACACGGAGGTAATTTTCACAACGCTGCAGACCGACCAGTAGTCACAAACACAATTTCCATAAATACTTAATCAAAGCTAAATGAAGGCACGATCCAGTTCATGTTTGCTATTTTCAACATCGCGCGCTGCAGTTGACTTTTAATTTGAGTTTGGTGTTGAACTTAATATTTAGTAGTTGCGGTTAAAGTGTTAATTGAGATTGGCCGATAACTTGACTGCGTGATGAAATTTAAAGAGAGTTAGTTCATTAGCCAGTGATGAATTTGAATAAAAATTCACTTCCTCTTAACTAATGTTCATGAGAGGCAGTACAACTCAAAATTCCTACCAATAGGTTTATGGCCATGTCTTTCATTGAATAATATTGAATTTTGATTCATGAGAATACATGGCCTTGTAGCACAAGCTTGAATGTGCTAGTTATTAAAATTCAAATAAAATTTCTGCATTATCTTTCTCATACTTCTCTCCTCTCTGACTGATTATCATGAATTTGAATTTAAACATTTAAATGAACACAATATAAATTTTTTAATAGAAAAATGCAGTACACAAACAATTTATCCCCATAAAAATAACAATCTTCCATTAAAGGTGCAACATGTGCTTTAGGAGAGAGTTGGACAAACGTCATGGCTCATATTCTGAAGGAATTAATGGGTATTCATCATTTTTACATTACTTTTATTTTTCTTTATCAAGGGGGACATTTCATGTGTGTCTATCAAATAGCTGTATCATTTAATTATTGTTATAATTACTACCGCCCCTCAGGGGGATACAACTATTGTATCTATGGGAATTAGCGCTCCCAAGGGGACAATGTGAGGGCCGGAGCTGAGAGTTAGGTAGACTTTTTTTTGTTTAAATAAAATATTTATTTATGCTGAGGACCTTTTTTTTTGGGTCCACTGCTGTCCTGTTTTTCAGCACCTACTACTTTCTTCTTCAACTTTCATCTTGTTTCATAATCTTCTTTCTCAACTTACTGTTACTATGCCCTTTCTGCATAGATTGTGTATTCCTTTAACTCCATACTAAAAGGTGCCTTCTTCCTTCCTCTCTTTAGATAGCCATGTTGTGGATAGACTTTGGCTTAAACTAACTAAGACTCTAATCTATAAATACTACCGATATTAAAATGATTATTGTTTCTCAAGTTCTTATCAAATAGTAGAAGGTTTGGAGGATTATTCTTTCTTTTTTGGAACAGCAATTAGCTATTTTTCATTTCACTGATTGTGTTTTTACTTTTACCTGGGGATCCACAGCAGCTGACACTCATTGGTGAACAAGAGGCTATGCCCACCAACAGCAGCAGTAGCGCCATGCAGGAAACAACTGTACCACCCGCCATTGCCTCCACCAGTTCTGGGTTGAGGTTTGCAAGATCTCAACCTGTAACATACACTTATGTCTCATCTGATGAAGATTCTGATGTTGAAGAGGAGCGTCCTGGCATCTATATGCGTGCTGCTAATATGCGCAACAATAGCCGAGAGGTGGTAGAAGAGCACCAGGTGGGTGATGGTAATCAGCTGTGTGATGGTGTAGTCATGAAACAAGCAAAGGATCTGCCACCTGTAGCCAAAAGACAGAAGATAATGTGGAAAGATAGTGAAGTAGAGACCCCGATTGAGGCTTTGCCCTTTATACCAAGGAATGTTGGTATTTGTGTTGATGTGGACGAGGACAATTTTGATGAGTATGCAGCGCTGATGTTGTTCTTGGATGACAACATTTGGAGAACCATGGCACTGGAGACAAATCGTTACTATGCCAGCAAGGTTGGCAAAGCAGGCAAACGTGTCCCTGATGTCTCTCCTGGTGAGATTAGAGCATACATAGGAATTATGTTTCTTTTTGGCCTGAACCCTCCTGCAACTATCAGCATACCCTGGGAAAAAAGCTCCACATTCAAGAATGACATTATCAGTTCATCAATGTCATTCAGGCGATTCAAGCATATACACACCTTTTTTCACCTTGTAGACAATGAGACACTTCCCCCTGTAGACAGTATAGAATACAAAACTGCTCGTGTCGCACCGCTATTGAAGCCCTTCCAGGTGAAGTGCCGAACTGTCTACAAGGCAGACACTAAACAACTTAGTATAGACGAAGGGAGCATGGGCTGGAAGGGTAACTCTTCGATGAGGGTGTACAACCCAAACAAACCTCACAAGTACCATATAAAGAGTTACAAGCTGGTGGAAACTGCGTCAGGGTACTTGTCAGCTATCATCTTCCATGACACCACAAAGCACACTGTATCAGAGATTGTCCTAACGCTGCTCCACAACTCTCCCTACCGCCAGAATGAGGGATACTCTCTCTTCACAGATAGGTTCTATTCGTCCCCAGACTTATTTTGGCACTTGAGAACAAAGATGGGTTTCAATGCCACTGGAACCTGCATGACCAATCGCAATCAGTACCCCAACAAAATGCTCACAGATATGATTGGCAAGAAACCGGCCAAGGGAAGTGTTGTCTCAGTCCGTGCCTCAAAAGGCACTGCATCAATGATTGCCATGAAGTGGATTGATGCCAAGGAAGTCAATATGCTCTCAACAGAAGTTACAGCCAAGAAGGTTGAATGCAGATCACAGAGACATCAAATTCAAGCTACAAAACCTGAAATGGTGCCCCTCTATAACAAGCATATGGGAGGAGTAGACATGAACGATTACTTAGAGTCTAAGTATACTCCATGCGTCGCTTCAAAGAAACTCTGGCGTAAACTAGCCATGTACATCCTCAGTCTTGCTGTCACGAATGCGTATATTATTCACAGTAAGGTGAATAAGATTGCTGAAGTGGCTAAGAGACACAGCCAACATTATAAATTTATTGAAAAGCTTGGAAACACAATGATGATAATGTTGGACACACAACCAGAACGAAGATTTGGTGCCACAACTCCTCTTCTGCCTGCAATGAACATTGGCCTCCACCTTCCAGCATGCTACCCCCCTCGAGAAAGTGAGAAGAAAAAGGCAAAGGAGAACGCTGACTATACAGGAAAGATGAAGCGCGAGTCGCATAGGTGTCAGATGGCTGGTTGTTCAAAGAGGAGTGTCTTCTATTGTGAAAACTGCAACGTTACACTCTGTGTGAAAGTAGACAGTAACTGCTTTTCTGCTTATCACAAGAGGCTACCCTATGTCGGTGAAAAACATCCACCAGCTGCATCAGATTCCTCCAAAACATCATCAGCTGATGAAGAGACTTCAGCAGAGAGTACACGTAGAGTTACTCCTCGCCGTCCAGCAAAGCGATTGCCATCTTCCGATGAGACTCCCAACACTGAAAACTGAAAAGCGTGTCAGGAAGTCTCCTCGGGCTCCCTAGTGACTCACCATCACTTGGGGAGGGGACGGGGGGGGGGGGGGGGGTAGTTGTAAGATATCACAACATCCATCTTCAAAACAATCCATCAATAACTACAATGCAGCCAGATCATCACTCAACTTATAATTAGCTACTGCATTCCATCTTCACCAAGCCTTCATTTCATCCATCTTCAAGTCATCTTCATCCATTGCATCCAGACCTGTGAGTACCACGTTTTTTTTTTTCTTGTTTTGTACAATAGGTAAGTTATTTAGAACATTTTGTACTTAGAACTTCATATTTTTCAATCTCTGCCTTTTACAGCATGTGAAACGAAAATTTTGAAATATCACAAAATCCATGGGTTTTACCGCCTTATTTCGCAAAAATGGCAAATGATAAGACAAATCTGAAGTCAGTAGCGTGTAGAGCAGTATTTTATTCATATTGTGTGAAAATTACAAGTTTCGAAACACTATACTTACAGTAATATAACCAGACATGCAAACATGCATTTATGTAGGAACTAAAACGAAGAATGGATAACACTTTGTAGACATATAAATGGTCATAACTTTTTTTCTAATTGTTGTAGAGGAAAAATAAAAACATCAGCAGGTTTGGAAGGATTTTCTGCATAAAATAGCAATGAAAAACATTACATTGTTCCCAAAACAAAAAAATGGCCATTGATCTCTTTGAAGCAATGTTGTGCAAAAATCTACGGAGTTTGACTCCATATTACAAAGAAACGGTTCAAGTTATCAAAAATCTGACAACATCAAAGTGTAAAGCAACATTTTTTACTCATTACTTCATATTTTTACATCTCTGCCTATTACGGTAAGTGAACAGGGAGCGGCAGAGTAACGCGGGTAAATTGACTACTTTTCTGAGGGATGCGCGACCGTGCGCGGGTTAAGAAAAACTTTCACATTTAAATAGTAGGTTTTCAAGTGACCGCTAGTTTTAGAAGAAAATGTGTTTGCAACGCTTAAGATATTTTCCATTACAGACAAATCCAGGAGGAATCTTCTCTACCTTTACTGCCAAGAAAGAAGTAGACAATGTGTGGGCTGAGGCACATTTAGGAAATGCAAAAGTAGACGATGGATTGATGAAAGGGAGCTCAAGTGCTTGCAATGCTAGCACTATACGTCAAAGATCATCTGGAGCATCTGAGGAAAGCACTGACTTACCATCAGACGAATCGTCAAGAAGCATTGATGTCAAGGCCGAACCTCCCGACACGTCTCAACCCTCAATGTATGACTGTGGGGGTTCAAGGTTGGTTTGCTAGTAATAAAGGCTACACTTAATCACCTTTGTTGCCTTCACATACCTGCGTTAGAGTTTCTAGCGTCCCATACACTTCTATACGTTGCAGGTTTTTGTACACATTGTTTTTATACTTTAATGCTATTTTAACCCATTTATTCCACAAGAACCCATTGCCCACTGAGGTTGGCAGAAAATTGTATATTTTTAAAACTCTGTATCTACCTCAGTTATCAACCAAATTGAATTTTCTTTGTTGCAGAAAAAAGATAGAAAATTATTCTTTATTTGATAACTTCAGACGTTGCCTACACATAGCGTCAAGTCGTTGAGGGGTGTGGTTATGGATTTTCTTGCAGCTGATTCTCAAACATGGTGTGTTAGGGTGTTTCAAAAAAATTAAACTTGTTCGATTTTCATGAACAACCTCTTATTTTGTTCCTATTCATAGGAAACCTATTTTAGCATACAGTAGTGCCCCAACTTTCACGACATCTACTTTTTCGGTTCTCTGTTTCGCGTTATACCCTATATATTAGGGTGGATCGTTTTTTCACGTTTTCCGATTTGATTTCAGCGGTAGTGCGGAAAAGTTGTGAATGGACACCAAAATAACTTGTGGAAAATCTTAAAGCTCTGAGACAATATCTTCAGCTTGCACAAACGCACTGGAAATTGGAAAAAGTCTGGAAAAAAGCCTCCGGTTCATTATCATTTAAAAACATAGTTTTAATGCAATCACGTTCCGGTGCTTAAATTTGAAAGTGATTTAAACACTCTTCAATATAGTTTAAGTGCGTTTTCTTAGGCGATGTCATCTTCTGCTTCCACAACTGCCTCGAAAGATGCAATAAATTCCTCAAGAAATTGGCATCAAAGCGTAAATTAAGTTACAATGTGCAGTTGAATACCACACCGAGGTTATATTCAGTGTTCCCTCAACGTTCAGTGTCTATCTGATTGTCACAGGGAGTGGATGTGTGTCACTGTGAGTGGATGTGTCTTGAGAACTTTTTTTCTGGTAGGTTTTGCAAATATTTTACTGCCTTAATATCATTGAAACAAATCATAGGTAATTCATATCGATTTTGTTTATTACTTACAGGATCACCATGTCTGCTGTTCAAGGAAAAACCAACAGACATAGCCGCAGTCAAGCGTGTGTTGTGTTTGGGCAGCCTAATGAACTCAAAGACCTTAATCTTCCTACTTATCACGATGTGATGAAATGCTACTTTTTCGTGAGGCAGCAACTAAAAATAACTTCAAACCAGGAACCTTCATTTAAAGATATTAGTGATTGTGTATTTTCCCACGTGATGAATGTTTGGAAAAGAGCCTCAATTCCAACTGTTTCTGAGAAGAGAATCTATGACATGTTGAAAAGTTATCACTCAAAATATGTGAAGATGAAGAAATTAGTAGAAGTGAGAAAAAGTGAGAAAAACTTGCAAAAACTTGAAGATTTTCAAACACAAGCAGAGAAAAAACTGTTAGATGCAAGTGCTTGTAAATGTGAAGATTTTGAGTTGTGCTCCTGTAGTCGACTCAGCAAAGTGCCACTTGAAGAAAGGCAGGGTTGGCACATAAAAAACCCACCCAAAAAAAAAACACTCTAAAAACCCACTAAATAGTGGGTTTTTTTGGTTTTATTATTGTTATGTAAATTTTATTTGTTTTCAAGCTTATAGAATCAGAATAAGCTAAATATTTATCTTGTCAAAAAATGTATCTAAGTCATGTGTATGACTATGACAAGAAAACATTGAAAAACAAAACACCAACCCTATTTAAATCAAATTAGAAAAACCTTAATCACAAAATAATAAAAACTCAGGGGACTAATAAATTTTTATGAATCCCATTTCCAAAGTAAAAAAAAAATTTTAAACAAATGCAGTTTGACTACTTGATAATATAGAGACTTCTGAATTTTCCCGGTCTTCTAGACTAGACTGCTACTACAATAGTATTGTGTTTCTCTTTCTACATCCACCGCCATTTCATCGTTGTCATCCACATCATGATCATTTGTGAGGTGGCGATATACTGAGACCAATTTCTGTGCGCATTCTGATTCTAATCTATTTCTCAATTTATTCCACACAATTCCAAATGTTGAGAAAATTCTCTCAATGGATCCTGAACTTGCGGGGCAAGAATGAAGATTGCTTATAAACTTGCAGAAACCTTCTGCCAGTGTTTTTTCAGGAATCTGCATTTTCTGCTGTTTCATATCTTGAATATCCCACCATCAACAAGGAGTCATTGTCTTAGTGATATTCTCATTGAACATGTGTTTTGGGAAGATGTTGGAGTCCTTCAATTTATAGGAATAAAGCGCACCGATGAACTCCAGATTGTACTCAGCCAACCACTCTTCAATATCAGTCTCCTGTGAGAGCTTTGCCTGAAACAAGTCTAACAATTATAGTCAGATGGGGTAAGACACGACCGCAGCCATCATGGGGTAGAAAGTAAAGAAACGACTGGCCTATGGTGAGCATTCAAGCTGCACAAGAACAAATTTGGCGATGGAATCTGTTAGAGCATTTACTTCCAATCATTTTAGTGTTTGTTGCTATCCTGTACTGCAAAAAGTGATTTTTTGGCAAATTTAAAAAAAAAATTTTGGTATGTCACTACATGTTGTAACATGTAACAGTGTGGTTGACTGACTTAACTTGCGCTGCTAAGCACTCCAGCTCTAACAATACACATGTTAAGTTGTTAACAGCATGACTGTTAAGTGATGTGCAGTTGTCTTGCTTCAAGTTGCTTGTGGTGGTTACTTATGATCTGCATGGTGCTTCCCTCTCACATGACTTGCGCCTGTCTGCTGCTAAAACAACTTACTATGAATTGACAAGCATAGCAATTCTCTTTGCACATCTTGTATCTTTACAGAATGCAGAGCTATGTCTCTATGCATATGGTAATTGGTAAATGGTAATTGTGATGGACAAACTTAATTCATATATTGTTCATATAATGTAATAATGCATATAATAATGTAATATAATGTTGGAAATAAAGTAATCAAATAACAATATTTACTCAATAAGTATATATATATAAATCTGAAATAGGGGCAACTGGAGCTGTGTGAATAACTTTTAAACAAAAACAGGTATTACAAAAAGCCCAAAAAACCCAATTTAACCCAAAAAAACCCACATGGGTTGTTTTTTTTTTTTAAAAACAGGGTTTTTTTCCATCCCTGAAGAAAGGGAGTTCTTGATAGATTAAAGAACTATTAGAAAGATGGCCATTGGCTCTGTGGATGCTTTATTGACGGCCAAGATGCAAAAGAAAACAGAGAGAAAACTCACAGACATAATGCGAATGCATCATTCTGAACCGGTGCCCTCAACAAGCAAAGAAACGACTGATAACTTAGATCAGTCACATATGTCACTTTCAATAGTTTCCTCTTCAACAGACAGTTCAGATAATAGCAGTTCATCAGAGTTTGAACCCAGTTCACCCACAGTAAGGAGACTTCATAAGAGGGAAAAAATGCAGCGAGTATCACTTGATAGCCTAGCAGTGATGTCGGACAAAACAGGAGTGTCTGACAGAGCAGCTGCAACAATAGCTTCTGCTGTGTTAGAAGGAGCTGGACTTGTAAATAAATGTGACTCATCCTTGGTAGTTGACAGAAATACTCGTAAAGTACGGAGAGCCAGAAAGAGAGCAAGGTCAGAAGTCCAAGAAAACATGAAATTATTAAAACCACTTGAAAGTATATATTTTGATGGAAGGAAGGACACAACAAAAATAGGAGAAATTGTAGAATCAAAGCAGTATGTTAGGATTGCACAAGAAGAGCATGTAGTATTGCTTCAAGAACCTGGTTCACTTTATATTGGTCACTTAGCTCCAATAGCAGGATCTGCTTCTTGTATTTCTTCTTCAATACTTGATTATCTGCAGTCACACAATATTGATACCAGTAGCATTGTTGCTGTAGGCTGCGATGGAACATCTGTAAACACAGGTCGTAGAGGAGGAGTTATAAGACTCCTTGAAGAGAAACTCAACAGACCTCTTCACTGGTTTGTATGTTTATTACATGCAAACGAGCTACCTCTTCGTCACTTGATAAGTCATTACGATGGTCAAACTTCTGGTCCATCAAGCTTCACTGGACCCATTGGTAAACATCTGAGTGACTGAAAAACTACCTGTAGTAGAATTCGATCCAATTCCTAGTGAAACCATTGAACTTGATTCATTAGATTTAAGTACTGATCAAGCATATTTGCTACAGCTATACAGAGCGGTAGCATCTGGTGAATGTTCCAGCCAATTGGCACTCATGAAACCAGGGAAAATACATAACGCCAGATGGTTAACAACGGCCAGTCGTATTCTCCGTCTCTACATTTCAACAGAAAACCCTTCATATCAGCTGCTTCAGATTGTGAACTTTATCATGGCAGTATATGTTCCAGTATGGTTCAATATCAAGATGAACCCTTCTGTAAGCAATGGTGCAAATCATTTGTTCTCAATGATAACAAAGTCTCATTCTTTGCCAGATAAAAGCAGAAATATTGTCCACCAAGTTTTGCAAAACAATGCTTACTTTGCTCAGCATGAAAACCTCCTTATTGATATGATGCATGATGAATCTCCAGCCATTCGTGAGATTGGCTACAGAAGAATAATCAAAGCAAGAGATAATCCAGTTCAAAGAAATACAATTTGGAAATTCCAACCAAAGCTATTTCATGCTACTGTCTTTCATTTGATGATCGATTGGCAGAACATCCAACTGACAGAACCACCTCTCACGAGAAGAGTATCATCAGAGGACATTATGTCTCTAATTAAATCCAAAGAGAAGCCCTCTGCTCTCCCAGATTTTCCCTGTCATAACCAGGCGGTGGAAAGACACATCAAATTAATAACACAGGCTTCAAAATCAGTTGTAGGAGCAGCTGCTCGTGATGGTTTTATAAGAAACGGAATTTATGGAAGGAAAAAACTACCCAAGTTTGAAACTAAAAAACAGTGTTTGCTTTATTAAACAGAACACTGAAAACAGTGTACACAGATATTAGCAATGGAAGGGAGGATGGGTTGGGTAGGGCGGAACTCGTCGTACAACCACCTCCTCGTGGTGAGTTCTGGATTGTGTTATCTCCTTCAAATAGAATTTGAGAAAACATAAACTAAGTGCTGTAAATTTTAGAAATATGCATTATTTAGCAAAACAAGTGCAATATACGTCATAGTACCCATATCTATGACGATGAGCTTAAATGATCAAAATCGTCAATTATTGGTATTTCTGGTATTTTTCTAATTTTCCAAGCTATTTGTGGAAGCAGAAGATGACTTCGCTGAAGAAAACACTCTTAAACTAGATTGAAAAGTATTGAAATCACTTTCAAATGGAAGTTACCGGAACGTGATTTCCTTAAAACTATGTTTTAAAACGATAATGAACCGGAGGCAGTTTTTTCAGACTTTTTCCAGTTTCAGTGCGTTTGTGCAAGCTAAAGATATTGTCACAGAGCTTTAAGATTTTTCACAAGTTATTTTGGTGTCCATTCACAACTTTTCCGCACTACCGCTAAAATCAAATCGGAAAACGTGAAAAAACGATCCACCCTACTATATCTTCCATATTTCGCACTTTCGAGGCAACCGATCGCATTTTCGCTACAACCGATCTCGTTTTTGCGGCGAAAAATTGCGTGTGTGCGATATTTAAACTTTTATATTTATATACATAACTTTGATTTTTTTTATCAAAATATAAAAATAAACATATACGGTATCATAATACATTGTATCAAAATTAATAATTTTTTTTAAATTTAAAATTGATTTTTTGATATACTTTTATTAACTTAGATAACTTTATTCAACTTTGATATTTGAACCACCCACATTATAGGGTGACACTTATTTTTCGACTTGTGAATTTCAATTGGGACTAGCGGTTATTGTGAGGTTCTAGCCAGATACAATGTACAAATTTTTTATGGAAAAAAATTAATATATAGAGGTCGCTCAAGGAGCTCAAAGTTTGACGTAATAATACTAATTAGTGTAAAAATCCCAACTATTCCATATTTTTGCAGATATCATTCGAAGTGTGACATATGGAAAAGCCGGTCAATTCTAAACTCTGTGAATGGCAGAAAGGAATGCCGAAATTGTAAACAAGGTTTTAGGGTGCAATGTTGTGGTTGTTGCATGAAGGTTTATCAGTAGCGATGTGACCATTGGTAAGTGAGGTTGTGGTGGGAAGCGCTCTCCGGATATAGCTAATTATTCGTTCCACAAAACAGATTCAAAATTGTTTCTAAATTTAACGAAAACATATATGCATGCTTATTGCTTTGTTTATTGTGAACTTGTAATTTGTTTTTTTTCCAGATACTGAATAATAGGTAATAGCTATATTAGCTAGGTATTAATTGTTCATTCTGTATGTAATCTAGGATGGCATCAACAAGATCTAAGACAGACATCTATTTACTTGGCTCGCTGGAGAATACTATAACAGGAAGTAAGCTGCCCTCCAGAAAGCAGGTGCTGCAGGTTTTTCTTTATTATCAGCTGGAAGAAAAGATGAGAAAGAAGGACGCAGCAGCTGATACATTGAAAGTTTTGGGAGATTTCTGGCAGCGCGCTCGAATTCCTATGCAGAAAAACCAGCGAGCAAAAAAAAAAAATCTTATGTTTGTACAAGGAATGGGCCAGTCTGAAAAAGAACAAAAGCCGAACGACAAAGACCCAAAAGGAAAATGAAAGAAAGTTTGTCAACTCGTTTGAAAATCTGTTCGATATCGCTCACGGAAGTGGAATGTCAATGATAGATCTTTGTCAAGGGAACACTCGAGATGCAACCACGAGGAGGAAATGAGAACTCGGTAAATAGTATAATTTAATGTGCGAGGTTGGTAAAACAAATAAAGACTAATGATGAATACAAAATAACTTAAACTTATCCTAATTGAAAGTCCAAACACGGGATAATAAGGTTGGCTGCCAGGCTCAGGTTAGTCTACACGCAGAGTTCAGAGTCACGCAACAGGTGACTCAACTTCTGCTGGAGCGGCGTGCGTGCAGATTCCCGAAGAGGTGGGTACGAGTATCGCTCCAGTACAGCTCAGGGTAGGGTAGTGCGTGGCCCACGCAGTAAATCGAGCGTAGCTCCGAAGGGCACGGGGTCAGGGTACCCAAGCGGGCCCACCAGCGTACCTACAAAAGAGTCATCCCTACAGTCTGGGCACGAGTGCTAGTGCTGCGACCGCTAACTATAAAGCTATGGCGGCGCGAAGCACTAAATGAAGTTACAAGAAAGCTAGTCTTAGTTAAATAATAATTTACCCTAACTGTCACAAACAACGAAGTGCAGTTAGAACTCTGACTGCCAAGTCCGAAGAGAACGAGACATTTCGCACAAGGAACAGTTAGAGCACAATGAATAGTTAGAGCACAATGAATAGTTAGAGCACAATGAATAGTTAGAGCACAATGAATAGTTAGAGCACAATGAATAGTTAGAGCACAATGAATAGTTAGAGCACAATGAATAGTTAGAGCACAATGAATAGTTAGAGCACAATGAATAGTTAGAGCACAATGCAATACACAGAAAACATTAACACAGAAGACATTAACATAGAAGACACTAACACAGAAGACACTAACGTTACACGTAACGTACCGGTGGCTCAAGAAAAGAAGTCCTGTTAGATATGAACCACGAGAGACAATGCGTGTCGAGGCTCGCTAGTTCACGGACGAATGGGCGATGTTGCCAGGCCACAATTACAGAAGTACAGTCGTCCGGTACAGAAAAGAATAAAAAATAAACGATCAAGAAAGGCGGACGGGCGAAGTTCCCTTACAATCTTGAAGAAGACAGACAGTTCTTGAAGGCACAACGGGAAGAAGGGAGGCGTAGGCTCGATGATTTCTAAGGATATGGTACTCTCAAATAAAGTGTCTCGACGCCAGAAACGAGAAGAAAAGGAACAACACCGTAAAACAAAGTCTTTTCAAGAAAAAGCGAAGATCAATGAAATACGCCAGTTGGCATCAAGCTCAAGTTCAACATCTTCTCTCCAGAACGAAAATCTGATGAAGACAATTGCGCTGGTCCATCTACGTCTCAGATGCCTCCCTCTAAACGTACGCGGGGGTCCAAGAAGATAATGGATAGCGAATTGTCAGCCGCAAGAGCGTGGAGTGGCAATGATTCAAACATACAACCTGGCCTTAACTAAAGATGGACAAAAGCAGTACCTATTGCAGGCTGTAGAGGCTCACCGAAAATCCTTCCCAACCGCTAGCAGTCAAACTTAGATCCTGCAAACTAGGCGACATGAGTGGGAGATTGGCGCCCATGAGACCCCTGCCTTTGAGCAGCTAATACTCACGACATACTGTGAGGGGGACCTAGTAATTATTCATCTTCAAGCTTGAACAATTAAATTAAGCAAAAAATAATCGCCATTTACTAGTTTCTAATCAAAACAGCCAAATATTAAGCATATATGACAAAAAACCTCAAAATATATTTTATTGCGATTTTACGAACTTTTACCTCGATGAGCGACCTCTAAATATCGATATTTTTGAAAAAAATTTAACACACACTGTTTTTTAGGTGGAACCTCACAAGATGGCTGCCAGTCCCAGCAGAAATTGGAAAAAAAAGTTTTTTACCCCCATATAAGTGTCACCCTAACCCACAAGCTAAGCAGAAACTTTTTCCACCGTCTTGGGTGACGTCACTGTATTTCAACCCTCCATAAGACGGACCACGGTAATCCGGATATCGGTAAAGGGGGGTTGTCCGAGTTACTGACGTTAGTGACGAAAGCTGCCCATAGATGGCACGCGCATCGGCCGCCACCGCTCCCGCCATAATTCAGTTTGTTTACCCCACCATATTCAAATGATAGTGCTGTGTTGCTCTGACTTTTGAGTGAATATTTCTGTGTTTAAGCATAATTGAAACTTCTTTTTTTTTCACCATGTCTTCGAGAGGCCCCGCTAACGCTCCTCTTAGGAAAAAAGTGACATTATCTGTGACCCAGAAACTAGAAATGATAAGAAAATTGGAGGCAGGTGCGTCTGTAGCAAATATGTGTATTGAATATGGAGTGAAAAAACAAACAGTTTCCGACATTCGTAAAGCAAAGGATAAACTGAGTGCTTTTGCTCTGAAATATAATGTGGATGCTGGTTCTAAAGCTTCTTCTGTTGGTGGAAGGAAGCGCATGCGAGTTGCGAAGGATACAAATCTTGAGGAGGCTGTGACAAAGTGGTACATCCAGCAACGTTCGTGTGGTAACTTAGTTCGTGGCCTGGAACTTCGAGCTGCCGCTAAAAAATTGGCACAACATATGGGCATTAATTTTGAGGCTAGTGATGGTTGGTTGTGGAGATTTAGAAATCGCCACGGACTGTGTAATAAAATTACTCACGGTGAAGCAGGGAGTGCGTCAGTCGAAAAAGTGGAGCCATTCAGGAAGAAGCTTAATGATTTAATTGAAAGTAAAGGGCTATTATTATCCCAATTGTACAATGGAAACGAGACTGGATTATTTTGGCGCTCAGTGCCCAAGAATACTCAAGCTTTTAGGCATGAAGCTTCCCCATCTGGTCGTAAGCGGAGCAAAGAACGTTTCTCTTTGTTGTGCTGTGCGCGAATGCGGATGGCTTGCACCGTCTGGAGTTGGTGGTAGTCGGTAAGTATGGGTGCTCGCGACCTTTAAAAAACTGCATGAATCATCTACCGGTACATTACTATAACTCGGATAAAGCATGGATTACCATAGCTATCTTCAAGGACTGGTTCAACAAACATTTTGCTGTACGTAGACACCAGACAGAGGTTCTGAAACTGCCTGCTGGTGAGGTGAAGGGGCTGCTCATCTTAGATAACGCACCTGCTCACCGAAGTGGAGAGCAACTTGTGAGTGAGGATGGGAAGATACGGTGTATGTTTTTGCCACCCAACGTCACCTCACTCATCCAGCCCATGGATCAGGGGGTAATTTTATCATGCAAGAGGTTATACCAACGAAGGTATCTAGACGAGGTGCTCGTCGTATTGGAAGATGAGGAAGATGTTACTGGCGACACACGAGGAAAAAAGACTATTGATAACATAAAGAATTACAACATAAAGTCAGCTATATTCAACGTTGCAGCTGCATGGAATGCAGTAAAAATCACTACCCTAGCCAATGCCTGGAAAAAACTTCTGTATGATGCAGAGGTAGAATACGATTTTGAAGGATTTGAAGCCAGGGACTTTCATCGTATCCTTAGAAGGGCAGGCGAAGGAGAAGTGTCTGAAGATGATGTTAGGACGTGGTTAGATGACACAGAAGGTGATCCTCGCTACCAGGTGATGACAGAAGAAGAAATAGCTCACAATGTTCTCGCTGGTGACAACAGAGATGATTCTAGTGACGAAGGTGAAGATGACGAACCATTGCCTACGAAACTCAAGCTCTCTGTCGTAAGGGAATCACTTCATAATCTTATCAGCTACATTGACTTGTCACCAGAAAGTGAAATCCAGCAATATTATCCACATTTTAGAACCTTCAGGGAAATCATAATCCGCGAACATCAATCGGGAAAACAACTCAAACTCGATCTGTTTTTCACGCCTGCTCGTCCCAACATTGCTGAAGCTGATGAAGCTGACAAAAATATCGATGACCCACAAGCTCAGTCACCTCAGCCTTCTACTATTGGTTATCAACCACCAGCCCCTTCTGATTCAGAATAAACCATCACCATCACCAAAATTCCATCACCTCAAGCTCATTGGCCATCTACATAAGGTAAATAAATAACTTTTACTGTACATTTTAGTAGTGAACATTGTAATTTCTGTTACCCCACAGGCTAAATATTTTTAAGTATACAGCAGTATAGTGCATACAGTATAATATAATATGTATTTAGGCCTTATTAAGGTGATTATTTGGGCATATATAGGCATATCGGGTATTCCGGACAATCAGCTAATCCGGACCACCCTTCCCCCCTGGTAGTCCGTCTTATCGAGAGTTGACTCTACATATCTTTCCGCTTTTGTGTTCACACGTGGTTCTATTGTCGTGCGGCCGTGACTCTTCTGGATACATGCTACAGAGGCGGATTCTCACTAACTATGGCCACAAGTGCACCACGTGGTACAGGGGGCGACCCTTGTGACATCAACAAAAAAAGCAAGAGCCCGGGACCTTCAAAAGTAGGAGAGAAAGTTAAAAGGCGTGAGTACAGAGTTGGTGTGAAAAAGCGGCGTTATGATAATGAAACGAAAACTAAAATAATGCAGCAGATTGACCAAGGTGCTAGAAACGTGGATATTTGTCATATGTGCAATGTCCCTGAATCTACAGTGCGTAGTATGAGGAAGCAGAACAGTGAAATTAAGAAAAATCTGGCCCTAGCAAAGAAATATTTTAGCCCTAGTGGTGTGGGGATTCATTCTGGTGGCGAGAGAAGTGTAAAAACTGTTACTGATTACAACGAGGTGATGATAATTTTAGAACATTATTCATTGAAGTAGATAAATCGCCGAAATGATGAAGTTGCTAGCATAACTGGGCCCCAGATTCAGGACCCAAGCCCGTGTTCTGTACAATACTGTAATCAAGAAAATGAATCTTAAAAAAAAAACACCCTTCACTGCACCACGCGATTGGCTTCATCATTTTAAGAACAGGGTTAAGGTGAAATATGCGGTTTATCTGGGTGAGGCCCAGTCTGTTGGGCCCAGTAGCCCAACAACTGATCAAAGATGGCAAGTATTCCTTGGCACAAATATATAACGCTGATAAAACTGGCGTATACTGGGAAAGGTCACCACGGTCCACATTTATTTCTATCTCTGAAAAGCAAGCTCGCGGAGTAAAAATAGCCAACCGATTTACTGCACTACTAACTGCTAATGCCGATGGAACACACAGGATGAAACCCCTAATTTTGTATCACTCTAAGCGCCCTCACCCCTACAAAAATTCAAACATGGACAAACTTAAGGGTGCTTCATATGGAGGTCAAATGCCAAGGGGTACATGACCTTTGCTTTATTACTGGACTGGTTTGATAACTGTTTCGTGCCGGACGCAAAAGCGCACTGCCAGGCTATCAATTTGAATTTCCGTGTGTTGTTCATGGATAATACACCAGGGCATGCACGCTTCCTTGTAGGCCGCCATCCATCGGTACAAGTGGTTTTCATGACACCCAAATACAACATCAAGGATTCAGCCCATGGACCAGGAAGTAATTGTCAACACTAAATTACTATTTTATCAAGACGTGCACGGGAGAATAAGAAAGGCAACAGACAGTCAGGCGGAACTTCAGGAGCTTCAGGAACTTCAGGACCTTCAAACAGATAATCATGCAACTTCATCACCGTCCTCAGACCGAGAAAGTGACTGATGACCTTGCTACCACCTCTACATCATCTGACACAGTCACCGAAAAACAATTCTGGCGGCAGTTTAACATCCGGCTGGCAGTTGAGGCTTTTGTTAAAGCTTGGAAAGCTCTCACAATCGCCACCTTAAAACATGCTTGGAAACCGCTCCTCCCACAGATGATCACTCCCCAGGCAGACAGGCAGCAGGGCACCGGCAAAGGAGATGGTATGGGTGTTGGCGAGACTGGAGTGTCGAACATGGCTCTAAAATTTGTACCAGTAGAAAGCCATGGCTTTGTTGACATCGACTTCACTACGCTTCCATTTCTGGAAAGTTCAAAACTTCAAAAATTACCCTCACAGGAACACTCAGAAAAGACAAAATTCGTGACGTACCTCACGAATTATTCCAAGGTGCAGAGAGATTAGTCTGAAGTCTTCATCGAAGAAGAATCTTACTGTAGTTCACTGGCAAGATAACAGTAATTTCATTGTTGGGACAAACAACTTGGACAGTGCTCTGGCGCTGGGCAGCTGTAATCATTGGTCTGCCAAATACAAGAAAGTTGCAAGCGTGCCCCAGCCAAAGATCATACTGCACTACAACAACGGTATGGGTGGCGTCGGTTTGTTTGACCAGCTCAGAGCAAAGTATAGAGTTGCTTTTCGCAAACGGGTATGGTATTATCCAATCTTTCAATTCCTGCTCAATGCAACAGTTGTAAATGGTTAGGTGTACTTTAGGAAAAAAGGCCAATGAGTCAAATGGAATTTACCCAAGAAATTGTTTCTAGCTTGCTAGTTCCCTCAGCTAGCTTGACTAAGAACCATGTCCCTCGTCATATCAGCCCAACAGGAAGATATGATGGCGTGAACCACAATGTTGTAATGGGACCAACACAGCGACGATGTGGTGTATGTAAAAAGAATGTTCGCCCCATGTGTACAAAGTGTGACGTCGCTCTCCATATAAAGTGCTGGCTCCAGTATCACACTCCTTGAATGTCGTCTAAAGGAACAGAATATTGATCTATGTAATTATGCAAGTCTTTTCAGCATTCATACGTACATAACGAGCGGAGCTGTGTTTTATATTTTCTTTGTCGCTCAATTTTTAGAAATATTCTGATGTCATGAAACGGATAAGGCTCTCACCTCCCGTTTAAGAAAGAGGGATTTAAACCTTGATAGTCGTAGGAGGAAAGAGGATAGAAAGGGTGGAAAATAACACAGCAGAAGAGGGGATAGGAGGCTGAAAATAGAAATAACAGAGTTAGCAAAGTATGTACCACGAGTCTACCTTAGTGTGATCAGCATGGGACAATAACAACACAATGTGAAAGATTTCAATTGGATTTATTCAATGTTGAACACGTGAGTTAAAATTGGGACATTTAAGCAATGCAAATATGAAGATTGTCCATGTACACATTCTGACAGAAAATAGCACACCAAAATGAGAGCAATGTGCGCTTCGAATCGTAATGAGCGCTAGCGAACGATTTCACGATTTAATGGGTCATCTCAGGCCCCTGTCGGTCCGATGAGTATTTTCCATGTTTATGTTGTAAAAGAACCCTAGGTTGTGGACTGTTCGGTCCTAAAATTTTATGGCGCTACAGACACTAGATCCCCCCCAGGGGGGGATCTAAGTAGACAAAAATCTTGAATTTTCTACCCCATATAAAAAAACAAAATGGTTAATAGATAATTTGAAAACCTACTTTTGTTAGAAATGTTCCAAGGATTCTAAAACTGTCTTTGGTTGTGTTCTAGCATAAAAACTCAATAAGTAATCCTCTTTTGAAATATCAATACAAATGAACTAAAAAAACCAATATGCCCAATTTTTTCAAAAACTTAAAGCCTAAATCAAAAAAATCACTGAAAGAAATTGTGTTTTTTTTCAAAAGTTACATTTTATAGTCAAATTTCATAAGAATCCGGCTGAAAATGAAAAATTTCATAATTTATATAAAAACACTTTTTATAGAAATAACAATTCACAGTGTGAATATGAGTTTATGCATGGATATTATCGAAATGAAAATGAAAACAGCATTAAATTACTTGAATTTCCATTATATTACACTTCAACAAAATATTTTGTTTATGGCTTACACCTAAAACCTCTAATTTTCAACATTCAAAAGCGGATTCTTCAGTGATTTTTGATGCTAGAACAAAACCAAAAACAGTTTTAGAATCCTGGAACATTTCTAACAAACGTATTGAAGATAATTTCTGAATTTGTAAAAAAAATTATATAGCTCGAAACCAAAAATAACGTATCAAAAAAAAATGTTTATTTCCAAGTTGTCACACGATATACATGCCAACATATTGGCTTTTAAAAGTTTCTTAAATATAGGGCATCCTAAAACAAATGTTCCATACGAGGAGTACTAATTGACAAACCATCCGAGGTGTACAAGTAGATAAGCCATACGAGGCATAATAATAGACAAACTATACGAGGTGTACTAATAGACAAACTGTCAGAGGTGTACAAGTAGATAGACCATACGAGGCATATTAATTGACAAAATATACGAGGCGTACTAATAGACAAACCATTCGTGGTGTGCTAGTAGTCTAACAAAAGTTCTATACTAGGAGTACTAATTGACAAACCATCCGAGGTGTACAAATAGATAAGCCATACGAGGCATAATAATAATAGGCAAACTATACGAGGTGTACTAATAGACAAGCTATCAGAGGTGTACAAAATAGATAGACCATACGAGGCATATTAATAGACCAAATATACGAGGCGTACTAATAGACAAACCACACGTGGCTTGCCAATAGTCTATCTCTGTCAAGGGTAGTTGAATGAGAAACGAAAAATATGCCCTAAAAATATGCAAAGCCCTATCACCACCAAAAACATATTTCATATCTTCTCGATATTCACCACATCATGCGGACATGGGTACATGGGATAAAATAGAGATACAGTGTAAGCCGGTTACCACTCATGATTGACAAATATCTACAAAATATTGGTAGAAATGGGTAAACAAACATATATTCAATATCAAAATTCATAGCTTGTACAACATACGGACAGAAAGATAATTTTACTACGATTCATATGCTCAAATTGCACTTTATTTCAATAATTATATATGACATTAATCCGATTCACAGAAACGCCCTCTGGGGAAGTGATAGAACTATTTTTGAATCATTTCGCTATTACAATAAAATTTATTAACCGAATGGTTTTTGCGTAAAGAAATGAAATATAAACATGTATATCTATTTATGTAGATACATATATATACCTACACACGTACACACACATATAATATATATACTTATTGAAAATAAAATATTAGAAAAAAATACATATATAAGATAGAAGAGAAGATAGAAGCCACCTACCATCTACTACACAGAAAATGACAGCTGAGCTCACTGTAATCCTAAGAAATTTTTCGCATAAAAAAAAACTAAAAAGAAGAGAAGACTTCGAAAAACCTAAAAATGAGCTGATGAGCTGGTTTTTAATTTCTTCACAGAAATTTTTAAGAAAAATCAGGTTATAGTCAAGAAGCAACACAACTCTTCAGCATTATACGGACATGTGTACGTGGGATAAAATGGAGTAACATTGTGGCCGGATATCACATCTGAGTGGAGAATATTCACAAAATTGGCACATATAGGAAGATTAGGCCTTGATCCAAAATGATAATTTTAATTACAGAAATTTAGAGTTTTTTCCGATTTGAAAGTTCAGTGCTAGTGTGCGCTGAACGCACGGAAAAAATAAAAAGACTAAATGCAATGCTTAAATTACCCCTTTCCCCCAGCTCAGCCGAAAATCGATTGAAAACATCTTCGAGAATGATTTTGAAATAGCAAGACAACGTTAGCCAAAAATTTAATTCATTATAAACTTTGCACAACCCTCACATCTATAAACCTGTTTATTGGTGTACACACAAATGTATTTCATGGTATATTTGTCATACGGACGTTAAATATTAATACAGAAAAGAGAAAGAAATAACAAAATAAAGATGAGGAAATACTCCTAATTATGGAAAGAACGTTCGTTCTGCTGCACTGAACTGTTGGCTGTGGTGCTCATTGTTGTTGACAGAAATAAGTAAGATGAAGATGAATATACGAATCGCTTAGCAAACGTAAAATGAAATAGTTTCTAAATTTCTAACAGAAATTTCAGGAAAAATTAAAATTTCTGACAGATGGGAAGTTCACACCGAGATACTGCAGGCCCTATGACAGAGATGCAAAATGGCGTGACACATTTACTCTAAATTCTTTTCCAGTTTTAGAGTTTTTGATATGCTGGGGAAGCTTGTTATATCATTGATGTAAGAAAATCTCACAAAAATTCTGTCTTCAAATGTTCCAATTTTCTTCAACACGTTGGTTGAAAACGCTTCAAGGATTCTAAAACTGTATTTAGTTTTGTTCTATCATCAAAACTCAATGACGAGTCCTCCTTTGAAATATCCATATAAATGTACCAAAAAGCTAATTTTTCGTAAAAAACATGGCCTAAATCGAAAAAGCTACAGGAGTTGAAAAAGTTTACTTACAACAAATACATAAACTGTCCAAATTTCGAACGAATTGGACGAAAAAAGGTAAAATATCCGGATGACCTTAACGTTACGCAAAAATTTATGGCAACAATCAAAAGAAAGTTTACGTTTAAGTCGTTGACATGCTGTGCCTCCCGCCATCTTCTTTCTTATGCTTGACGTTCACCGATGTAAAGCTGAAGACGATGTTTCGCTATTCTCACATGAACGATGGTTCCGGTGTACCTTCTTGTTTATCGTCTTGAGTTGCTGTTCTGCAGGGGACATCAGCATCTGCCGGTTCCCCGGCCTGCTCACAAATTCAGAGTTTCTCTTGTAGCGTAACTGAGAGAAAAGTCCTCCCGATTCTTCTTGTGTTCTGCTTTGATACGTTCCACTTGGTTCCTTCTAAAAGGTTCTCGAATTTTTGTTGTTACAATGCCAGCACTCTACACCTGGTTGGTGATCTTAATTGTTCTGGCGCTTTGGATTCTAATTGGCTACGTGCTCGTGCTCGTTCGCAATCCGCCAACTTGTTGGTGCGTGGCTTCGATGGCCACGTTATTCCAGGGCTCTGAATGGCTGTAAGTCGGATCCCTCGCTTTTGGGTTCCGCCTCTTCGCTCCGCGAGGCTCGGCCGTCGCTTTTCTCACGCCTGCGTCTTTCTTCTCCGGTGTGTGCGGGTTTTCCTTGTATGATCTTGGTGTTTGCGTTTGAGTTGTGTACTGAAGTGTGTTGTGCGAAGAGTTTTGTGTTTGAGTTGTGTGTGAGCCTTTGTGAAACCTTTGAGGGGGCGGAACCCAAAAGCGAGGGATCCGACTCACCGCCATTCATGGCCCTGGAATAACGTGGGCATCGACGCCGCGCACCAAACGCACCAATAAGTTAGCGGATTGCGAACGAGCACGAGCCCATAGCCAATTAGAATCCAAGGTGTCAGAACAATAAAGATCTTCAGCAATCAGGTGTAGGGTGCTGGCATTGTAACAACGAACCCCCCCGGGGTATACAACTATTGTATCTGTGTGAATTAGCGCTCCCAGGGGAACTATGTGAGGGCCCGAGCTTGAGGTTAGGTAGGCTTTCTTTTTGTTGAAATAGAATAGGTTTTTTTTTGTTATGGATCATCTTTTTTCGGTTCACTGATGTCCTGTTTATCAACACCTACTACTGTCTTCTTCAACCTCAAAAATTCATGGTGAACTCTACGTCAACTCCAAGCTTGCAAGAAACTACATCATCCCGATTGGAACCGCATTGTAGCGAAGTCTGCGACAACGCGAGGCACTGCGATTTCTGCAGTGGTCAAACTGCTCCGGTACTCAGCGAACGATACTCAAATTGAGAACTCTTGAGTGTGGGGCCGCCAACGACCAGCACCGGCCTGCGAGCGCGAGGTGGGAGCGAAAACGGCTTCATCAGCTCGACGTACTTGTTTTTTTTTTAAGCCCCAAGGGGAAGCGGAGTTCGATTAGCGCCAACGACACATTACAGAAGAATTTGAGTGTTTTTGTTGCGGTATTGAGAACTCAGAAAAAATAATCACAAAAGTGCAAGTTAGATATAAAGTAGCACATTAAACAGTGCTTCCATTAGCGTGTTCATTAATGTGATCTTGTTCTATATTGCGTTTTCGTTAGCAAAGGTGAGAGTTCACGGTGGGCACCGTGCGAAGCTTTTTTTTAATGTACCTTAAGGTGAGTGAAGGTTTTACTTTTACTGGTTTTTCATTATCGCCATTATTTCGTGCTTACGCTAGCCCATCTATTATGTTCTTCTAATTCCGATTCATTCTGCGTAAACTTTCTTATGATAGTTTCCATATAATTTTGTGTAACATTAAATCATGCAATCGTTCGCTAGCGCTCATTCCGATTCGAAGCGCACATTGCTCTCATTTTGGTGTGCTATTTTGTGTCAGAATGTGTATGTCGACAATCTTCATATTTGCATTGCTTAAATGCCCCCCATTTTAATTCACGTGTTCAACATTGAATAAATCGAATTGAAATCTTTCACATTGTGTTATTGTCCCATGCTGATCACACTAAGGTAGACTCGTGGCACCTACTATGCTAACCCTACTGTTTCTATTTTCAAGCTTTCCTATTCCCTCTTCTGCTGTGTATTTTTCACCCTTTCTTTCCCCTTTCCTCCTTCGACTATCGAGGTTTAAATTCCTCTATCGTAAACGGGAGGTGAGAGCCTAATCCGTTTCGGGACACTGATATGAAGAAATTGATTTATTATGCGCATAGCAGCTATATTATTTTTGTTTCTTGAAGACGCGAAAATTCTGGTTGGGGCAATTGAAAAGTTACACGGGAATTATGAAATTTGGACTTGTGCGCCCACCAAGCTATCGTTATTTCTTGAAAACCTCTTCAAGGTGTTCTATTGCGGACTCGATGAGCCATGACCGTTTCGAGGAAATCAAGACCTTCATTCATTTCAGCGATAATAATGAACTAAAGCCCAATAACCACCCACAGCATGACTAATTGCACAAAATTCGCCTAGTCATTGAAGCAATCAGAAACAACTGCAGCAAAATATCTCAAGAGTATCAAGAAATTGATGAACAACTGATTCCGAATAAAGCTCACTTTGTGTTGAAGCAACACAATCCCGAGAAACCTAATAAATGGGGGTATAAGGTTATATCTAAAGCAAGAGAAAGTGGCTTTGTATATGATTTTCTTATCTACACAGAAAAAAAGCAGTACTATAGACCCTGAAAAAGCAGGTTTGGCCTCAGCTTATGTCATCAAGTTACAGGATGTGCCCGGTAAAGAAAAATTACAATTTTTTTTGACAGCTTGATTTCTTCGTTACCGCTGGTAGAAGTTCTGAATGTTCAAGGCATTTTATGTCTCTTGACAGTTAGACTGAATAGGTTCAGAGAAATCAACCTGAAGGCAGAAAAGGAAGTGAAAAAAGAAGGGCGTGGATGTTTTGACTTTAGAGTGGAAGAAGGTAGCAACACTATCACTATGAAATGGGATGACCACAAAGCTATACATCTCTTATCAAACTATGCAGGAATCGAAGCCATTGACTCATGTAAGAAATTGGATTAAAAATCTAATCAAATAGTTGAAGTCCCAAAACCCAAAATGAAGTCCCAAAAGTTGAAGATTTAAAAATGCAACAGATTCATGCGAGGAGTCAATTATGTCGACACGTTGCGTGAATTGTACCGTATGAATTTCAAATCAAGAAAATGGTATATGCGCAAATTTTTTTATTTGGTGGATGTGAGTGGCGTGAATGCTTGGATAATGCATCGTAGGGTTCAATCTGTAGACAATGTAAAAGTTATTTTACTCCTTGCTTTTAAAGAAGATGCAGCATACGGTTTGATGATCAGCACATGAACTAAAATGAACTAAAGACAGTCCACTTGAATCACAAGATTATGTTAAGAAAAAAAGAATAAACTGCCATCCAACAGACTCAGTCCGCCTAGATGGCATGGATCATAGTCCAGAATTGATGGAAAAACCTCAGAAGTGTAAAAAATGTTACTCGACAGTCAAAGGCCATATGTAGCAAGTGTAGAGTGGCCCTATGTTCATCAAAAATAGTTCTTCAATAGATTCTTCATATTTGTGAAGAAGTGTTGTTTTTATTATAAGTCTTTTCATTTTCTATGTGCTAAAAAATGAAAACTATTTTATTTATCGGAAAACATTGGAATTGTTTCAAGATATCTCCTGTTCTCGATGAGTACAATTTCACGTATATTTTTTTAAACTTATCATGGGCGAATAAAGCACTTTCTGTCAATTATTTCGTATCCAAATTTATGATTACCATGTTTGAAGATTATTTTTACCTTGTAACTTGATATGGGTATGAAGACGGACATGCAGACAGACAAAGACAGAGAACGGCTGGTCTTATAATATTGATGAATATTAATATTATAGTGTTTTGTACTTGTTTTTTCCAGATTCTTTTATGGAAGGAGAAAACCTCGGATCACAGTCATTGAGCCGCCAGACAACAGTGACAACGATGGATACAAATCAGATGATTCATGCAGAGATGAAGACTACATTCCTACAACTGCTGCTGCTATTGACTGCAGCGACAACGAGACAACTGATGAGCTAGCCGAAAACGAGACTACTGGAGAGCTAGCTCCAGAAGGAAACTGTGGCATTGAAGAAAACAACCAGCCGTCTTTTTCCCAGCGATCAACAAAGAAAAGAAAATCATTTCATTGGGTGAAGATGCCAATACAAAGTAAAACCGCTAACTTCGAAACTGTTCAGTTGAAACTTAAAGACGAAGTAAATGTACATAAGAACTCTCCACCTTTAAACTTTTTCTCCTTATTTGTAAATGATGAGATAATTGAGCATGTTGCATTTCAAACCAATTTGTTCAACGAACAGCGACATTTAGAAGGGCACAAAAAAGTCTCTGAAATTAAATCAAATGAGATTATCAAAGTTCTGGGAATTGCCATCGTGATGGGCATTCACAAATTGCCAAACCGTCGTATGTACTGGTCTCCGAATACGAAGGTTGATGCCATCGTCACCTCAATGACGAGGAACAGGTTTAAAGAAATACTTAGTGTTTAGCATTTCAACAATGACAGCGTTTCATCAGGTAACAAACTACACAAAATTCAACCTCTTCTGGACCACTTCAACGAGGTTTTCCAAAAGGCCGCAATAGACGAAACCTATCAAGCTGTTGATGAGATGATGATAGCTTTCAAAGGTCGGCACAATATGAAGGTGTATATGCCTAAAAAACCTGTCAAGTGGGGTTACAAGCTTTGGTGCAGGGCAGGAGTTTCTGGATATGTGTATCAGTTTTAGTTCAGTTGCAGCGATATTCGAGGCTGTCCGACTCACTTAGAAATTGATTATGAACCGAAAGAAGCTGAATGTGTAGTTCTTAGAATGTGTGAAAAGCTTCAGCCAAACTGCCACCGTGTGTTTTTTGACAATTTCTTTGCCACACCAGAGTTACTCCAACATCTGAAAAAGCAAGGCATATCTGCCGTTGCAACGTTGCGTCCAAATAAAATTTGAAACTGCCCTTTGATATCAGACAGCTATTTGAGGAATAAAGGCCGCGGCAGTTATGATTTCAGGACCGATAAAGAAAACAACATTATCATTTGTAAATGGTGGGATAACCAAGCTGTGCTTGTTGGTTCTAACTACATTGGCATAGAACCTCAGGACACTTGCGAAAGGTTCGTCAAGAAAACTAAAGAAAATGTCTACCTGCCTAGACCTGCTATCATCCGTGAATATAATGAACATAAGGGCGGTGTTGACAAAGCTGACATGATGCTCGCACTGTATAAGACGAAGATTCAAACAAAAAAATGGTATCATCGCGTATTCTTCCACATCACGAACATGAGTGTCAACAATGCCTGGATGCTGTACCGATCAACTGGGGGAGAAAAAACTCTTCTTGACTTCACAGTTGACATCGCAAGGTGTTTGCTGGGTGGCGTGAGACCTGTAAATTCTTATGCAAACAACAATAACGCAGTGCTCCACCCAGCAGATATCAGAAGTCTGAAATGCACTGACGTTCCATTGGCGCAGAGAAAAGATCGTTTTGACCATTGGCCTGTTCAAATTCAATCACCAAATGCCCAGCGTTGCAAGAATCCTGGTTGTCAGAAAAAGACACGTTTTATGTGTTCTAAATGCATGGTTTATTTGTGTGTTGTTGGCAGTGACTGTTTTCTTCAGTTCCATGGTGTCTCTAGCTCATGTCAAGCATATAGTCAATGTTCACATAAATAATTATTTGTTTCATATTGACCTGATATCCACTTATATGAACAACTTATTTTTGTTAAAATTGACCACTAGGACCTAATGTCCACATATGTGGACACTATATTTGCACTTGCAATAAAAAACTTACATTTTGGTGTTAGTTGTGTGTTATTTCGAAAGTGATAATCTCATTTATGTACGCAAATAATGTTTCTTATACATTTGTCCCAAGCATGAAAGGGAGGAAGTGATGAAATATTCTTGACGTATAGAGAAGTTTCCTTTTTTGATTGTGTCGCAGTGATTTTCTGAGGTGCCGGGTATTTACCCGACAGTGCAGGGTAATGTACAGGTTCAGTCATTGTAATCACATCTTCATTTTTTCTTGTTTTCTTACGTCAAATTTTCTACGAATTTTGTCCAATATTATTTTAAATTTAGTATTTTTGAACAAACAATGGTACTTGAATTGTTTGACTAAATGAAAGACCTTGTCACAAAATACCGTCTTAATGCTAATTTCCCAATCGCTTCATCGTGCCAGTTTTTATTACTACCTGAAACTTATACCGTTATCAAAGTTCTTTCTTATATTTCGGCTTGATAGTAATGTTACATGACATTTTTGTGAGCTACTCCCAAGCTTTGATTGAATCATGAAAATAACATTTAATGAAAAAGAAAAAAAAAGAAAAAACGTTTATTTCCAAATTGTCACATGAGATACATGCCAACATATTGGCTTTTAAAAGTTTCTTAAATATAGGGCATCCTAAAACAAATGTTCCATACGAGGAGTACTAATTGACAAACCATCCGAGGTGTACAAGTAGATGAGCCATACGAGGCATAATAATAGACAAACTATACGAGGTGTACTAATAGACAAACTGTCAGAGGTGTACAAGTAGATAGACCATACGAGGCATATTAATTGACAAAATATACGAGGTGTACTAATAGACAAACCATTTGTGGTGTGCTAGTAGTCAAACAAAAGTTTTATACTAGGAGTACTAATTGACAAACCATCCGAGGTGTACAAATAGATAAGCCATACGAGGCATGAAAATAATAGGCAAACTATACGAGGTGTACTAATAGACAAGCTATCAGAGGTGTACAAAATAGATAGACCAATGAACAACTAAGTTGATACGTTTTCATATCATTTATATATTTTATAAAATATCTAGAGATATCCTTCCTTAAAAACAGTTCTAAGAAGTCCTCTTAATTTTCCACGCTGTCGGGAAGTAAATTTCGCTAAATTTTTGAACTTCAGAATCTCGTTAACTAAGAATACCAAAGGTAAAAATAAATAGCGGGAGACTATGAAACTCGTGAAACATGTGACTATCATGTTTTCAATGTGTCCGCCTATATTTTCAATAATAGCCTCCTCACTACATCTGATGGCTACGTAGCTTTTGAGTGTGAATGCGTATGGCGTAGTTGCTCACTTCTCTATTCCAACCATGAAAAACGCAATGTTTGGGTGGAAGGTCATGTTAGTTACGTGTTCCAATTTGTCTCAAAATACGTAATTCAGTAGGTTCAGGTTCGGACTTGACGAAGGCCAGAAATCAAATGCCCCAAAATTAGCTAAATGAGAAGAGAATTTGTTTTTGTTTTCTTAACGATGTGATTAGTATGCTGTTCTTGGGGTACTCTTTTTGCTGCCAAAATAACACTTCAAATCTTAGGACTTCGTAGTACACTATTAAACTCATCTTCTCTCATAAATCTTTGTTGTCGGAGGCATATATCTCCAAAGACCGTTAGCTGAGCTAGATGTTTAGTCCGATAAAAGCATTTTAAAGACTGTTTCCTAGTTACAGCGCCAATATTTCATTCGATAATTAATACGTTAATAGCTGCCAAGAGTTTCCAATACGTTAAAAGCTGATCAATGGAAACTCTCAATAGTTAGTTAGACCGTTGCATGAAACTGATAGTATTAATGCAGAATGAAACTACAGACCTATAAGCATGTCATGTCCAGAATATTTGAGAGTGATAAATCTCTGATCTCACTTGGGTAAATCCAATTTATTTCAGCGACACCAAAACGTAAATACGAGGTACAATAGTACTCGAGATGCTCTGCATAACACTCTAAAAAAAATTTACAACGATATTGATTAGTAGAATGAAACTTTTTACTGCTGTTCGATCTCTGTAAAGCGTTCGACAGCGTAAAACACACACGGCTTTTAAAAATTATGTCGAACTAAGTAGTAGACATTGTGACTATAAAGTTACATATCGAATGGTTCTCGATAACAAATTGATATAACGATACAAATTCATTCCGAACTATGCAGGTGCTTTTCAAGGATCTTATTCTTGGTCCCCAACTGTTTTGTATTTCAAGCAATGAGTTCTAACACGAGAACTATTTAATATGCGGTTGATGTTCAAATTACATGCTCAAGTTCTGTAGCAAATTGCCGAAGGCGCAAAAGTTTGAACGCCTCTTTGAGTACTCTGAAATTACGGTATAACCAAAATAATACGGTTGTGTTCAGATCTGGCCGTGTGAGCACAAGAGTGAAATGAAACATTTTTCATAATGTCTTCAATCTTTTGATCAACATCAAAGCATGGGTTGTTTTAGCCGACAAAGTCAAGGTTTAATTCTACCTCCACGCATACCACCTGATTGCTCTGTAGCAAAAATGACAATTTCTTTTAATTTTGTATCTGACCTTTTTCTATCATTCCAAGGGTCGCCCAACCTTTTAATAATTTAAATTTTCTATTATTTTACATGTGTTTTTTATTATTTTGCTCTGATCAAAATTGTATTTGTCATGCAGTAGTAAATCACTGAAACCGCACCTCAAAATATAATTCAAAACTTGCTAAGAATGCTATAGCTGATGCTAAGAACTTTCTTGGATTGTAAAAACTGGCAGGATATTTTGTACTCAAATGCATAGTACTCGCACTATAATACTGACTCCAAGTAGGATGCAAGGAGAAGATATAACATTCATATCCTATGTTTTATGAACAAGTATACACATATCCTCAGACGTCGATCCCGAACGAGAGTACTTCTTACAACATTGTAGGAATTTTAATTTTTTTCTGGAGCGTCCTCACCAAAAAATTATAGGAAATTCTACATAATGAAGATAGTTTGAAGAAAAAGACTTGACGAATACAATTGCTTCTACGGACAGCGAAGTGGAATAGCAAATATCGTCAGCGTATTTGATTGTCTGGATCTCCCAAGATAGTAAAACAGAACATGTAGTCAAAGTGAAAATACTCGGGAACACCATGGACAATATTTTTTCCAGAAAAATGGTGATTCACATTGTGATCATAATTGAATCTGTTTATCTCGCTTTAAAACTGAAATCATCTATTATTAACAATTCAAATGTATGTAAATTACTTAACAGAAGATGACACGATGTGGCCAACTTCATGTAAAAGCTGTAATTCTGTCACCATGCACAGTTTCGTATCACCAAGTGAATACGATAAAATAATCAGTAGAAATTACCATCTGCACGACCTTGAGTAATATTTTGGGAGCAACTAAATATCCTGTTGACAGTAGAAGTGTATTAAAAATGTAGGTAGTCTTTTAGGAGTCGCAAAGTATACGTTAAACACGACCCATTGCGAAAATCAACTCGATGTACCTGATTCAACTTTCTAAATTACATAGATTGTTGATAAGAATAGCATAACATGTTGGGCTTAAGCTTATGCCTTTACGCAAGAGAGCAACATGATCTACAGAGCGTGCCATAAAGAATTACCTCTCCTAAAGTTGGTCGAAAATATTTAAATACGACAAAAAGTATTGCAGAGAGTATTGATCACGCATGTCTCTTTTTCTGGAGCAATCATCAGGGGCGTCGCAAAACTGCTGAATATATTTTGAAAGCTACGCACAATGTTTGAAAACGATGTTCAGGTACTAGCGCAACCTCCAGCAAACTTATTTTTGGACGAAAACTTTTTGTTTGAACTGGAAGGGTTGGAGAAGCGGTAAAGGAGCCAGTGAAAAATCTTCGCAAAAGCAGGTGACGTACAGCAACAAAGATCAGCATTTTAAAGTCAACTTTGCGCAGAATACTTGAACATGTCGTACGCGACCCGTAGACGATCAATTTTATTGTCAATATAATTGACAATGATGAATATTGACAATTTAATAGATCGTCTGTGGGATTGATTGACGACCGTCAATTAATTAACTTCGTGGGCAACAAAAAACCTCATCAATATATTGAGTCAATGATATTAATAATTAAATTGATCGTCTATGGGCCGCTTTAAGGTAAAGTTCGTACGTAATGTAATCAATATTTTTGGCAGCGTCAAAGAAGAAAGGGCATGTCAGCAGCAAATGATATACGAGGAGATCCAGCTGACCGGCGACACTGTTTTCGTTTCTTCTGACGACAATATCTTCGCACTAGAGGCTGCTCTTAACGTGCAGAATAACTTAATTCCAAGTGGTACACGAGACCTACCGAAGGTAATCGTACCCGTTTTCGCTGCATCAAACCAGCTAGACTAGTAACGTAATGTTGAGGGTGTGTAGTCGCTCCTGAAGATACCAAGTCTCATTTAGTCTTCACAACAGAAGAAGTGAAAGTTAAGATTTCCGTCAAAATGTTAGCAGGGAATGAATTAATATGGATTTCCGAAAGCGTCGGACGCAATTACGTTTCCAATCAAGACGGAGAACCGTCACGCATTGAACATGACCTAATAATGGTACAAATATTTTAGTAATTTTGAATAAATACATGCGACACATATCAATCTAGTGGACTTCCCTACCTGGTCTTTTTACAAACTGAAGTCTCTGCTAACTCCAAGTCAAGTGCGTTTAATCTGGAAGATGCTCTTCTGGCTTCGTTGCCTGCATTGCATGAAAAAGTATTTTTGAAATTCGACACGCGTAATATACCAACTACATTCTAATGTGGCAGTGAAATTTTAATTTTCTTGTGCTTGAGTTATGAAACATTTTCGATGGGTGAATCGTTAGGAGACTCCCTAAGTGAATCAATGGTCTTGACTTTGTATATTAATTACAGAACAATGTTAAATTGAGCTCTTACTGTTGTTTCAATTCTATTACCATGAATATTTCATCATGAAAAACATTTTAAGAGCTATTTGACATCATACGCAGAGATCAGTTGTATCAATGGGATAAGATAAACATCTGAGTAAATTAGTTATCCTGGACAAAAGAAAGGCGTCGAAAAGATTTAAAGCTCGCTACGTTCTATCGCTATTTGGAATTTTGGTTGTGCTTTGCTTTCGAGTATTTGAATGCTGATACTTGAAACAGAATTCTTTTTGAATTCGAGGCCTGAAGGATTGTTTACGCCGCCTCTTCATCGCCTTGATTTAACACGTTAGTCGCGATGTGCCGGTGTACACGGAAATAAATTCCATTATTGATGCTGCCTGACTGAAAGTCATAACTCAACTTTTATAAATACTTAATAAAAGGTAAACAAAGGCATGATCCGTTTAATGTATTTTTTCAATATTGTTATTTACTATTTACTTTTAATCTGAGCTGAATATTAAAATTCAGTATTCCATCACGGTCAACGGGTTAATTGGAACTTTCGTATCATCAGAGGTTTAAGATGTAATCTGTCAGCTCAATCGCGGAAACCATTTCATCTGTCAGTAATTGAATTCATATATGTTTCGGTGGTAGTTGATGATTTGAAATGAAAATTCAAATTTTGTGATCATATCCGTTTTGAACATCTACATAGTGTAAATTAGATTGATAGGAAAACTTTTCTATGCCTCTAAATGAAACCAGATTCCTCGCTGTTGCCCTAATGAAATTTTAATGTTCAATTTTACCTCCGATTCCTCTACATCATCTAGATGGAGGATGCAGATATCAAAGAATCCTTCATCCCACGTTGTTTTTTCAGTATTAATGTCTCTTATCAGGTATTAAGGTCGTACAATCATACGTCGTGGGAATTTCAAAGATAAGGTACGTATAGCAAGTTGTTTGTAATGCATCGTACAAAGACTATATGATTAGTTGCATTCTCATAAAATGAGAAATAAAGTGTTGCATTTCAAACTCACCGTCATGCTTTTTATAAAGGCGATTTTTAAGAATTAATTGAACGTGCTATTTTAGTGAAACTAATTATTTTGAGCACCAGCGCCAAAAAAAATTCCAAATACTGAAACCTGTTCTAGGGTTTTTTCTTGCCGATCAACCTAATGTTTTGAGTACTTATCCTCAGCTGCTAATACAGCTTTGGTAGGTTGGCACCATGTACTTGATGTTGATATACGCGTCCTTGCCGCCGTGACGCTCGAGCATTTCAAGTGTTTCTTGGATCAGATCACCAAGGTTTTCCCTCCTCTGCTGAGAGTAATCGATCTCGTCACCGCAGTTAACTGAAAATAAACAGAATCGAGTGATTTTCGCTAAGATATGAATGAACAACAATTTAAAGTTTATACGATGTAATTGTTAAAACGATAATTGTCAAGGTTGAGAAGTTCAGTAATATTTCATTTCATGCTCGTCAAAAATTCTTATTTTCACTCTAACAACTTGTTTTGAATACACAGTCATTACTCAGCATTTAGGTCTCTATCGCGGAACTTTGGATGCTACTTTAACCCTTCTCTCAGCTTACTACGGTTTGTGACCACAATCGGTTGATTGCCGCATTGCTTCACATGCGAGAGGCTACTGGTTCCGGAAGAATATAGGGCTTTGGGGTATAAATAAACTTCTTACGTTCAATAATTCTGGTCGTTTTGCAGAGCGAATCCGTTAAGAGTTACATATGTCGGTTGAGTTTGTCCGAAGAAAGAGGGTTTAGTCTATAATCTTCAAACTTCAATTCAACAGAGAGCGCCTTCATCAACTAATTTATAATGTCAGGAGCAAAATGGTATGGTTAAATCAAGCCGTCTAACAAGCAGCAACAATGATGTTCATGAGATTATTAAAAATTTCAGACAAAAAAGCATCCAGGTCTGTGATGAACGTTCTTCCTTATTAACGTTTCAAGCGATCCCAATCATCACGCTCTGTCAAAAAGTGCTGGGAAATGCAAAGGCGTCATTGCTCTCAGCACATGGTAAGCTGGTTTTCAATTTTTGACAGCTATTTTGCTGAAGACTTTCCTCGTAAACGATAAGATACCACAAACCTAACATATAACTTAGTAATATAAATTTCCTCGAATTCACTCATTGAAATAAAGATAATAGCGAAAAGATTTAGTATATGGAAATCTAAACTACGAAAATAAATTTATTGGCCAGCAAATTGTACGGGCTTTTATTTCTGGAGGGGCTTTCTCATCATCTATGCTAGAAGTAATTACAAATCTATGTTGCCTCTCGACTTCCTGAAGAAAACATCTCTCTCATATACCCGTGAAACTTGAGTTTCATTAAAATTCATTTTATTCATATCAAACATGCATTGGTTTCCAAATGGCTTTTAATAAACCTGAGCGCAATGATGATTACCTCCCGTCGAGCCAGTACTCATTTAAAACACTTATATATAAAAAAAGGTACATGGATAAATTCTTTACTTTTTTAGTAAGGGGGAAACACCGGGCTCGGTACGAGGGGTCCCGAACCCTTTAACATTTCTCATGCAAGGCGAGTGATCTTAACCACTCATCCTCGTGCCCAAAATGACTGTAAAAAGCTATAGTTATGTGGATTAGATAAATCTATTTGATAAATCCACTCCTATTTTTCCATCTCAGGAAAATCCATGCACTGTTCTGTTGAACTTCATGGTATTTGTAATTGAAAACATTTGGAATAATTCCAAAGAACTTAGTTAACTTGTGAATGCTCCTGAAACTTATCAAATATTCTTAGGGTAAAACTTTTCAGCGGGCTGCGCCTCATCACAGTGTAGAAATATGGTACCACTTTAATTTTAATGCCACTGATTTTTCAAACACAACCGCCCTTCAACGTTCTAAACGAATTTGTATTCGAAAATAAATGGCGATGAAAGATTATTTGCTTTTGTAGAGCCCACCATTTTTGTGCTGGAAAAGGTTGAGGGTGGGAAGTAGCTGTCTATAGTAGGGTACAAGAGCCTCTCCAACACCGGGGGTCGCCACGAGCAGTTCTTGGATCACCTTCAGCACGGTGCACACCACCCCAGGGATGCGGGTATTCAGTGCACCTGTAATGCACGAGTAAAGCACAGTCGGAACCTGTGTAACGTAAGTAGCCTGAAACTTAGGCTCCACACAGCTGAAATAAAAATAGGGTTAAAAATATTACAGTACAGAAGTTGTATTTACTAAAATGAAATTTAAAATAAACAGTGCAGCTTAGAAATGCGTCATAATTCCACATTTCTCCGTAGAAACTCGCACGTGTTCCGTGGGAACACGTTAACTTGTGGTTACCCTTTGTTTACAAAGCACCGACGCTCGACTGACCTTTACGATGCCCTTTCATCGCTCTGGCTAAATTAGCGCCTTCCTATCCTTGCAGCTCTAGGATCGATGACCATCAACCTAGTCTTGGAAGGCGTTTTAGCTTTCGTTAATTGAACTCAGAGCTTTCATTATGGCTGTGTGCCTGGCAAATCGATTGATGGGCAGACGGTGAAAAGAGGCGTATCCTGCTTTTAACTTTCTGCAGAATTAATCGAAAAAATGGGTGCCATGTTTGCCGACGATATTTAGGACGATTGCGTTTTATTTTCGTCCCCATGTAGTTTCGCTTGAATTTTTCCATAATGATATAATTTCAGAATTTTAAATTGCTTTTGAATGAAGGTTAGAATTCAAAATTTTACGTTGCGGCATGATTTCAATTCGTGATCGTACGTAATTGCTTTAACATCAAAGTTCTGCATTTTCTTTCAAGCAATGAGTATATAACTTGCGATATTCTCTAACTATTGCAAAACGGTATGCACCCAACTGCAGCAATGTTATAATCAGCAAAATAACTGTTTTTTAATTTTGAGTCAAATAATTTGCAAGTGCAATAAATGCACTTACATACGCACAGTTTTAGGATTTGTTACACTTAAAATTGAAGTCCTTTTTTCCTACACTTTCAGCAAAATCAAACCCAACATGTAATTATCTATAAATAATTCATTAAGGTCTTGAATATGAAACGCCAAAAATTCAATTTGACGGATCAGAGAGCTTCCTGCACGCCTGCAGGATTTGCTGATGGTGATCCAAATTCAAATCGAAGAAAATAGTGAATTCACAGGTTATCCGCCGGGATGAACAGGTTCAACGATACTTTCTACAAGGTCAAATTCAGGAATGACTAGTTTTGTGTTGAAAATAGTGTTATGTAATTAAAAAAATAATAATAACAATTTCTGTAACGAAAAAATACAAGGCCTTCTGCACCAAACACACCTATATTTTTCTTCTTTGAAGAATGAGAGTCGCGTTAGAAAATTGACCACCGTTAACCAAATCCTGTCCACAGGGAATTAACAGGTTACCATGCCGAATGCGCGGTTAATTGCCTTCTATTTGAATAAATCGTAGGAATCTATTCATGTTTTAAGTTACATATTTTTAATTTTGAGAAAAATTTGCAGACGGATGTCTCGTTGGTGATTTTGATTCTGCATTTTTCGATTACGCCCAAATGTTTACATTTTGAAGCGCATCTTGGTGCAACGTCCTGGGAGAAGACGAGCTTAGAAAGCTATCATTAATCCTTTGCTCTCGCGCATTTTCTTCGTTCATGCACAAAGAACAAGGAGATTATCTGTAGGATAAGCTCCCCAAGGAATGCTAGGCCAGTTAATTTGAAATATGTGCTTTTTTTAATGCGTAAATTATGGGATTAGAGCATCTTGGATAATTCGATAACTCTTTTAAAACAGTTTTTAAAATTATTCTGTGAGACTCATTTCGTAAAGTTTACACATCAAATAAATACTTTTCTTGTTATTCGCTTCATTTTACTTTTTGCAGCAATGATAAATAACTGTATAATTTGGTTGATTCAGTTTAAACATTATTGTGTCCCATATATTTTCATATTTTCATTTGTAATAAAGTGCTTCACTAATTATTGTTTTTCCAAACCTGTTTATACCGTTTCAAAAACATCTTTGGGGTGCCTTTTCTTCAGCTTGCAAAAGTCGGGAGGAAGGGAGAGCGACGCAATTCTTCAAGTGAACTTAGAGAGTGTTCAATTTCAAGTTGAAGTGGACAAGGCATGCTGAGTCGTAGTGCCATCAACAGTCATTGGGACTTTCCTTTCTATTATTTACTTTTCTACGGAACGGTGAACAACTTCCTTATTTTGATTACTGTGTCTTGCACAACAATACTATCATAAAGTACTGTAAATAGAGGGTGGCCCAGAAGTAACTGACCCTCTTAATTCGCTGATAAAGAAAAACTGTTAACAATAGGATATTGAAATTATTTTTTCGAGTGGAAAACATTTTCACGACATAATGGCTTAATGCTTGGAATATAATATCTTTTAAACGATGACCATGAATGATTTTGAAACTTAGGGCGTTTTTATTCAATGTTTCCATTACGCTCCTCCGTATGATGAGTTTTAGATCTGCCGTCACCGGAGTGCTGTTTTGATACCATTCTTAAATCCCTGTCGTCAAACACCATTCTTTTCCAAGCTCTTGTTTCTCATTTTTCAAATCAGTTTCAAAACATAGCGTGGAAAATTTTTTATGCAGCAATAAATCGCAAAAGTTTTTTATCCAACCAGTTGAGATGGAGCGAAATATTCAGTTGATTTTCCGAGGAGCACTGCTTTTATACAAGCTCTAATTTCTAATTTATTGCATCTAGAAATTTAAAGTTGGTCTGAATCTAAACCACAAAAAATTATTTGAGGATGCTTATAGCTCACAAGCTTTTTCATCCTAGAAGAAAGAAAGAAAAGCTCTCATGGCTCCTCTGATTTGTGTTGATAGCCTGCCTATGTTTATTGAACTCGCTACCAAGACTCAAATAGTTTTCAGGGATTAGCTTTCAAGCAATTCACTTTATCTCTGATTAAGTACAAATTCGATTATGTAGTTTCTTTTGGTAGCACCATGATGATCACCAAAAGACGTCATCGAAAACTTCATGTAAGATTTGCACCTTTTGACACCTGACTTGGAAAAATCCGACTCATAACTATGTGTAGGAAATGAACGAAAAAATTCCCTCGGCAGAAAAGATGCCGAAGGCAGAGTTCACGCACTTTTCATGGGCAGAATGAGCTGTGGTATGAGCGGAAGAATATTATCTCCGCCGTTTGCAAGCAGCTCGCGGACGCCCGCACGGCTGAAGAAGTCGTATGGATGTCGCGTCTCCCGCAGCCCGTCGAAGAACAAAGGTAAGTATTGCTGGTAGTCGAGCTTGCCAAGGTCCACCTGAGCAACATCGGAAGCATAAGACCATTGTTTCTAAAGTATAGATAATCCAATGCATTTCCATGGCCTGTGTTATATTTGCATTCAAATACATTTATTTCTCTTTAAATGCTATGGGGAGGTTATTGGAACACAAATTTAATCAACGAAAAGTCCAGACAGCGTAATAGCGATTAGCCCACCTATTTACTAGTTAAAGATGTTTGCAATCAGAGTCTCATCAAAATTAAGGCAATGAAAATTAAGGTAAATCTAATCACACAGGGCTAAATTATTTTCATCAGTTATTATTGAGTCTTACCTTCCACCTGAGGGACTGGCCTCTGTGGTCATGCTGGAGCGTCACTGGAATGTCGCCCCGCTCGTACATCCTCCTGAAGGTGGTGGGCGGAGACGGCCTCGGCTCGAACACTTTCAGTCTCTGGCCAGCCAAGGAATGAGGTGTACAGAAACTCAACAAAAGTTACTTTTCATATGCGTTTGAGTGTGGTTCCTTGCAAAAAATTTGGCTGTAAACTTTGGTTAGGAGCTAGATCTTATGTATGGTGCATGGAAGCTAATAATTCGCAATGTTGCAACGAAATATTTAAGGTGCTTGACAATAAGTATCAACAATTTTAAACTAGAAACCTAGGCAGGCCTAGAACCCATTGAGTATAAGCGTGCAGTCAATCCTAAAGTTACACAGTACGAGTCTATACGGATAAAAATTAGTTACGTTAAGTTATTCATAACTCAAAGCAAGCATGGTATCAGTGAAATGGCTGAGGAGATTTTTTTATTTATGAACATCGAAGTTCGCATACGATGTTGTCCTGCTAGAGGAAGAACGACTGTTCTTTTAAAACGATGCTCCGGTTTGTCAGCGTCAATGAAGTTTCACTATTATTCACCTTTATTGAACTTTTCTATTTAGTGCTAAAACAAGAACATTCAGTTCAAATGTCTTTCCCACCAGACATCATTGACCGATGTAGCTAAAGAACCTCGTATGAACTTCTATTCAACGGGAGGATATTCCATTAATGAGTAGTTTTTTAATTGTGGGGCACTTCATTTTGCTTCATTGCAGTAGCATAATTATAGATCTTATTTGTATCGTGAAGAAATTATTGAGCCTGTGTTAAGTAATGAGAAGAGTTCTAACTATCGTAAATAATATCGAATAAAACACACAATCGATGGCAATGATTATTCAAACTGTTTATCCGTTCATATATTTAAGTGAGCAACACCTGTATCAAAGTTTATGCAGATAAAAATATTTGCCTCTCAGTGAGGATGGAATAAGTTCATATACTTCAAACAATGATTACAAATTACTGAAACAACAATAAGTAGACGTTACGATTGGTCATCATTATTTACACATCACAATAGCATTCAGCAAATGACTTGGAAATACGAAAACATCAGGTTGCAAACTTCAAGTATTCCATGAGGAACATCCTCCAGAAAGTTAGCTCTTCGCAGTCAGAAATGCTGAATACACACGGATATCAACTATATATCCTTGTACCTACAGCAGTGTTCCGATCAGCTGAGTGCTGTTTTATGTTTTAGTAACTATAGTTTCTTTGTGCTACAGTACAATAAATGTAGAGATAGAGAAGTATCTCAGCAAAGTACAGATAGTTTTGCGAATTCGGAACTAAACATTTTGAAGAGCAAACCTCATTTTTGTCTCTGACGGCTAAGTAGTTTAGGGCGGCTAAGTAACTTTCAAATTTGAACACTGTTTTCACGATAGTACATCTGACTGGAGAAAATAGGTTCTCAATAAAAGTTTTCAATGTCATTTGCACCAGCAAATTTTTTACAGATAACTGCGTTCACCATTAACCACGCACTCGCATTCTTGGAGGTCAGATCGCATCAGAATACAGTTTCCACAGTTCGCATGAAATGGAAAATTATAGATTTCATTTGCAACACTGTTAAAATGGAAGGAGTGGCTGCTATAGTGAGATGGAGAATCATCAAGTCAAAAATGATATTTCTTCACACGCTAAAAAACATCGAATCGTCGGAAGGTCGCTTTTTTCACATGAACGTTTATCTACGAAGTATGAAATACTGCTTAAAGATGAGAAATTACATTCTGAAGAAGCGGTGCAAACAAACTTGAGCTTGAGTTATTATCACTGTATGAAAAACATGAACTTTCAGTGTTGTAACAGAAAACTGAAGCTAAAATGATACATTGTTCCTGAGGTAGGCGAAAGCATGTAATAACTTTAGCGACATAATTTGTTGAGAGATTGTGCAAAACATTTGTACGGTTAAACTTAGTTCATGACACTTTGAAATCGAAAGCAGAACGTAACTGGACGAGTAAAAAAGATAAATCGACTTGAATTCTACTCGTGAAACAGTAAATTACAATTCCGTTCATCTCTCATCTGTAGGAAATCACTATTTTATTTTTCCTATTATAATGCACTTTCTAATTAAAATGAGCTTAATGCATGATTTCAGGATGCAATTTCCGTTATCAAATTTATGTAGGTTGCCAAAAAACACGTACGAAACTCAGTTTGAGTATTGCACGAATAACTTCAAATCTTAACATAGGTAGTAACGATGCCACAGAGAGGCCCCCTCCCACCTTGGGCGCAATGACGTAGGTGTTGCTCATGCGTGAGGCAGGCGTGAAAGCCTCGACTGCCCGAGCGGAGTGAGAGCGAGGACCCACCAAGTGACCCAACGAGACGCTGTGCCTCAAGCACGAGCTACGAGGCGGGGCGGAGGCTGAAATTCTCTGATTTACTCTGCGCTTTGGCACCTGCGCAAATATTTTATCAGTGTACAAGTTTTGCATTGAACAATGTATTTTTCCTGGATTGTTAGGGCGTATTAGATAAGGGAAGAATTGGCTAGATTAATATCGGTTAGGAAAGGATAGGTCAACATAGATTAAATTAGGACGAGTTACTATTGAATTTTTCAGGTTATTTATATTGAAAAAATAACCATGAATTCTTTCACTAGCCAAGAAACATCAACAAACGTATAAAGCTATTATTTGTGATTGGATCTTAAATAGTTTTTTAAGCCACAAAACATTATGATGTACCCTATTCTTTAGCCTGCAAGAGAGTGCTGGTAATTTTCCCATAAGAGGCTCCTTCGGCTGATGCCACTCAACAGTATGAAGCGTTCCTTCACTCATCTCAAGTCTTCTTCACCTCAGTTAAAATAAGATTCTAAAAGGTAGAACAGAATATTCAAACTTACTCTTTTAGCTGACGCAAAAATACTATTCCTGATACGACTTTAAAACAATTTAGAGAGAACAGAGAACTTTTAGAGAACTTTTTCTTAGATAACATCAGCGAGAATTGCGTCAAATAAGGTAACCCCTCGTACCGAGAAAATACATTTAAATGACCGCAATGATTTACCTGTACTTCGTTCTTTTCTTGTGATCTCCAGTTATTCAGAGCTTCGCCTCGTACGGCCCACTGATGCCTCGATGCCATGTTCTCGCAGTGGCCTTCGTCAGCCTCCACACCCACCAAACTTGCCCCTTTGGGGACCGGTTCCCGCAGTTTGCTGACATAGACTGCGGACGAACTTCTCGACATGCTTCTCACAGGACGCTCCTGTTTCACCTCAGGCCCTCGGTTGGGGAAAGATGCAGCGCACGTTTTCGGCCTCTCATGACGTCTTCTTTTGAACTGAAGAAGCGAAGCGTTGTCGACTGAATCCCTATTTGTGTTGATAATGAGAGAACTTAAAGCGCTGGATCCTCGCGGCTTTTTAGATTTTGCGGGGAACACGATTTCAGGTTCATCTCGACCAGGGAAATTTGAATTTAAATTATTTAGAGCGTTATAGTTTGTGACACTCGAACGTCTGCTAGCACTATTTACATTATCTCCATTTGGTTGAGCCCCCTTCGCCTTTTTTGAATCTGATGGATGCAAGCGAGCAGAATAGGCTTTCTCTTGTTCGATTTCTAGTTTTCTAAGTTCCTGCTCTATGTCTTCGATGTTGGGTCCGTGTATGATGCTTTTGATGCTGCTCGTGTGCGAGTATGGACGTCGTCGAGAGTTCGAGAAATTGCTCGTACAATGAGAAATTGACTCCATGCTATCGACACAAGTTGTTGATTATCACGGCTTCAATGCAAAATCATCAATTTCTCCAAGTCTCATAATATATTTATACCGAATCTAAATTTTTATCCTTGCATAGAGTAAGTGAACACAAACGAGTGTGATTGATGCTATGCTTTTGCTCTTACCGGCACGACAACACAATGCACTAATAGTTAATTGATATGGACACACAGGGCTCATTTCAGTTCAAGTACCTTCGATTTTAATTGAAATCCGTAAGCTTATCGATGCTTTTTCAATCGCTCACTCGATTTTTCCATCGCATACTTAGCTACGAAAAATTTCCGCCGGTGCTCCAGACGCTGGCTTCTGGCGGGGACATCCAGTTTGTAGTCCTGCACGGGCCAAACTGCTGAGAGCGACCGGTGCCTCGGGACGAGAATGGGATCTATCGACCGGTGGAGCTGTGCTGCTGCCACGATGTATCTCCTAGCGTGACGTCACTCGAGCAACGTAAGGAGGTCCGCAGGAACTTGAAATTTAGAAAGTAAGCGTATACTTGATTTCTCGATCGACGTAATTCGTATCTCTTTCACTCTGGATTGAGATAAGATAACGGTGTGTTATAGCACAATGGCAGGTGAGGAATTGTTAAATTGCGCACTGAAGACTTTGATAGAAGACGCATGAAAAGAATATGCATTTGTGATGACGAACGTCGCCATAGCAACCGCTTGACTTTCGCTTCGTAGCCAATTAATGATCAGCTGAATGTGAAACGAACGTGGTTTAGACAACGTGAAGCCTAGGAGAGTGCCACTGACGAAAGATAAATAGTAAAGTTTGTTCTCGCACAAGTTTTCTCAACAACTTTTTTACACTGGGTTCTAGGTTTTGACCGAAAACTGGAGACAGGTTTAATTTTCCAAGGAGATGGATCATTTATATAATGCGCCTTGACATTTTGTGTTCTTTACTAAGCGATGGCAATTTCAGTAGGGAAATAATTAGGTTAAGGAGAACGACACGTCCAACTTCTTTCTCGCTTTAGACCAGATATCTTGTGATTGTTTCTTTTACTTGGCCTCATTGATAAACCTCTCAGCTGACATTTGAGTAACCAGTGAGTCTCCAAGGAAACGCAAGGAAGATACAGTTACGATTGCTCATTTGTGTTGCAAAATCACAGTAACTTCAATCGATACCGTAGCTCATCTTCTGAACTTAAAAGCTTTATGCGTAAGAAATTCAAGTTAGCGCAACAAACTGCAGTAGTTAACCAAGTCGTCGTGTGGTGAATCAAGACTACGAGCAAGGAAATAAATGAACATTTATAAGCATGCGTATTAGGAATTTTTTAATAAAAATGCTAAAATAAAAACAACTTACGTACAACTTAATTACGATGGAATGATATGCTGAGATTTTCTAAGAGTAACAGCCAACATTGCGAAATACTTGATGCTATATAACGCATGTCTATTTGTCTGAAATAAGCTATTTCATTGCAGAGCTTAGAGAAGAAAACCGATGTCAGAACCAAAATAATGCACCTATCACACAATTCGTCGAGCCCTGTTTGTCCTTTCTGTGTGTCTAAACAAGAGAGATGGGATGGAAAAATTAAAAATGTTTGTAGGGTAGGTCAGTACTTTATGCATAAATCATGTTCAGAAATTGATTCATTCTCCAGCCGAGCAGTTCAGTTTTAGTTGATTCAACAGCAGATACAGAATGACTATAAGAAAAATGCTCTTGCCACATATATCCTGCTCTTTGATTACAATGCGAAGCTTTTTCTCCATGACTCGATTACTCAACACAATGTCATCAACACTATACACGATACTAAGCCATGGTAAGGGTAACGCAGCTAAGGGAGGTTGTTTTTAGAGCCATTTTAGTAACAAGATGAGAATAAAATTGACAATTTAACACAGCTAGAAAAGGTTAAATCCCATTGGTATTTCGGGAGAGTTCTAAGCGAAAAATGAATGCTCTTAACAAAAATGAAATGATATCAAAAATAAACAAACTATGATCATGAATTTCGTTCTTTTTGGATAGTTAATTCATTAGATGTATGAGATCTAAGCGTACCGATAAATTTAAACATTTCAGATACTGAGCACCCCAGATTTATGAAATTCATACGCGCAGAAAAAATTAATTTTTCATTTTTTAATTCACCAGGTGTACGAAACTTGAACGTATAGAAAAATTGAAGCATTCACTTAAACTGTTCAAAGAATCTCAGTTTACAGCCAATCGAAAATAAGACTAATGTTATGCGAATTAAAAAAACATATTTAACTTAACCCCTGTTATTTTCATGCCTCGCTATCCTGTGCTTCGCTGATGGTAATAACTATCATATAATTCATCTTGTATGATTCACATACTAAACACTTTAGGAGCATTGATTACCAATAACTAGTCCTTATACTTGAATATGAATAGATGTAGCACAAACTTATGTACGCATTTTTCAAGTGAAGAGGGATAATCATCTCACCAAAAAATGTGAAAAACTTATTAGCAAAACTTTTCCACTTAGCCACCTCCGGGTTTAAATGATGTTTCATCGACATCTGTACGATTTGACGCAATTCGCAACCTTCCATAGATTCCAGATGCTCAGTGGCCAAATTTCGTTTTAAAGAACTCAAAAAAAACAGTAATTATCATAACCAAGTGGGTAGAAGAACCTTCACTGAAGATTCACCGCTACATCGACGTAAATAGTTTTGATTGAAAATTCGATCTCCTTAACACCGTGGAGATATTTTGGGAGTAAGACCATTTCTGGGCTGAATCGTTTCGCCATGCGAGTACCATAATTAATTGTCAGCAAATAATTTTTGGGTAAGCTCATTTCTTGACTGGACCGATTCGACATGGGAGTACCGTTATTTAATTGCACTCAAATGTTTTTAGGGGAGCCTCATTTCTTGACTGAACCGTCTCGACACGCGAGTAGCGTAATAAAATGTCAGCAGAAACTTATTGGGAGGATAATTTCTTGACTGAACCGCCTTGCCATGCGAGTCCCGTAATGCTCGCCACACCGTAACGCTGTATATGTGTAACACAAATGCCTGCCTGAACATGGGGACACACATACATTGATCCTTAAACTCTAGGCAAGAGTTATAAAGTTTAGCTTTGAATAAATGACCCGGATAAGGTTTAAAAAGAGTTAATATAGGGAACAATTTTAGCAAGAAATAACGGAATAAATATATTAAATAAAAATAACAAATACTACTGATGAGTTCATGATATAAATAATTCATAATGGCATCATAACAGTAACTTAAGTACAGCGAGTGAGTCATGTGGCTTCAGGTAAAAACGATAATGAAGCAAGGAAAAGCTTAAGATATCGCGTAACAGTTACAATCATTAAAAGACAAAATAAAGGCAAATGAGCAGGGAACATAACTCGAAAAATTCGCATGAGGTTTTCCCTTATCATAAGTACACTTTTTGGTGGTATCGACATGGATTTACGTTTTCTATCCAAATTTAGCAGATTTAAATTTTAATTAGCTCGGCGTTGGTTAATGGGATTACCGTCACGAGAGCTGAAAAAACGCACCTTCAAATTTGATGAAAGTATCACATGATTAAAAATAGGAAAGAAATATCAGTTTAGTAGGGAGTGAAAGTCACGCTCGAAAGTAATGAACGTCTCACTGGCAGGTTCTGAACGCTAAGGTAACAGTTCCTGACCGCCTCACTGGCAGGTTCTGAACGCTAAGGTAACAGTTCCTGAACGCCTCACTGGCAGGTTCTGAACGCTAAGGTAACAGTTCCTAACCGCCTCACTGGCAGGTTCTGAACGCTAAGGTAACAGTTCCTGACTGCCTCACTGGCAGGTTCTGAACGCTGAGATAACAGTTCCTGACCGCCTCACTGTCAGGTTCTGAACGCTAAGATAAGAGTTCCTGACCGCCTCACTGTCAGGTTCTGAACGCTAAGATAACAGTTCCTGACCGCCTCACTGGCAGGTTCTGAACGCTAAGATAACAGTTCCTGACCGCCTCACTGTCAGGTTCTGAACGTAAGATAACAATTCCTGACCGCCTCACTGTCAGGTTCTGAACGTAAGATAACAGTTCCTGACCGCCTCACTGTCAGGTTCTGAACGCTAAGATAACAGTTCCTGACCGCCTCACTGGCAGGTTCTGAACGCTAAGATAACAGTTCCTGACCGCCTCACTGTCAGGTTCTGAACGCTACTACCAGGCCTTGAACGTTTCGCTGGCACATCCTAAGCATTTTTCTAGCATTTCTAATGTTAAATTGTTATCAGTTCTGAGGAACTCAACTATGTACTTCTAGAACAAGTTAAACTGTTGCTTACTCGTCAAAGAAAAACTTTTCGTTTTGTAGATTCAACTCATCTTCTCACCAGCGGCTACAACTCCTACATGGACGAATAACGTAAAACTTACTGAGGATAAACGCAACGTATCTTTTGGGCTTGGGTTTATAAGACATGCATAAATGAGACCATGAGAGACACGATGTTACTGTTCCTACTGATGAAATAAATGGCGTCAATCTATAAGTTTTCTTATCGTAAGGGAACACTACGAAATAATCTTAGAAGCAGTCAATAGAGATGACACTCGAATTCAACGTCAGTCAATACTGGAAGATACAAGGGATACGGTATATTACACATAAATTATTCGTTTCAGACACATAAAATTTTCCAAGTTTGAACAAAGTGAGTCCAGAAAAGTACACAAAATATTTTCTAAATTTAATGGAAACTATCTACATGAATAACCCTCATTGGTAAGAGGCTTCGTCGAATAAATTATCAAAAGATTGCCTCACTCATATTATCAACAAATTACAATGGCAGCATACTTTAAAGTAGGTGTGGCCAATCGGCAGCACTTTTCAGTCCCGTATTAATTCTATTATATATTCTAAAGATTAGTCAGAAAACGTGAAGGAAACTATTTAAGGCACAAGATTGTAAATCACAACTTATAAGGCATAGGCAACTAACCAGTTTACGACACACGTCAGGCTATTGATTCATCACAAAGGGAGCCGAGTTGAACGACGGGATTACCTAGAGTTGTTACTGTACTCTAGGTGCGACAGTATTAACCAGAGTTGTTGCTGTATTCTGGGTGCGACGGCATTACCCAGAGTTGTTACTATACTCTAGCTGCGACGGGCATTTCCCAGAGTTTTTACTGTACTCTAAGTGCGACGGGATAACCCAGAGTTGTTGCTGTACTCTGGGTGCGACGGCATTACCCAGAGTTGTTACTGTACTCTAGCTGCGACGGCATTAACCAGAGTTGTTACTGTACTCTAGGTGCAACGGCCTTAACAAGAGTTGTTACCGTACTCTGGGTGCGACGGTATTACCCAGAGTTGTTACTGTACTCTAGCTGCAACGGCATTAACCAGAGTTGTTACTGTACTCTAGGTGCGACGGGATTAACCAGAGTTTGTACAGTACTCTAGGTGCGACGGGATAACCCAGAGTTGTTGCTGTATTCTGGGTGCGACGGCATTACCCAGAGTTGTTACCGTACTCTGGGTGCGACGGGATTAACCAGAGTTTTTACTGTACTCTAGGTGCGACGAGATTAACCAGAGTTTTTACCGTACTCTGGTTGCAATACGGTCTTCGGTGTTCTGTAGTTTTGATACATGTACGAGTGTTGCACAGGAAAATGTCAAATTTTCTGAACGTCGCTGTGATTTTTGGGAGGGCTCTAAAATATTATTTTCAAGTGGGAACTTCTATTTTTTTGCGAATCAAGTCCTTACGTGTAAGCTTTTCCTTCACCAAGTTTTTACAACGTCTTAACTGTGCCAAAAGGTGCTAAAACTTCAACTTTTTGAAGCACGGATTGCCGACAAATCACATAGATTTCCAACATTTTGTTTCTCACATTTTAAACTATGAGTTAACAATACCTATAACAATACGATAGCCCCTCAGGGGGATACAATTATTGTATCTATGGGACCTAGCGCTCCCAGGGGGACAATGTGAGGGCCCGAGCTGAGAGTTAGGTAGGCCTTTTTTTTGTTGAAATAAAATGTTTTTTGTTATGTTAAGGACCACCTTTTTTTCGGTTCACTACTGTCCTGTTTTTCAGCACCTCTGACTTTCTTCTTCAACTTTTATCTTATTTCATGAACTTCTTTCCCATCTTACTGTTTCTATGCCCTTTCTGCATAGATTCCTCATTTTCTTATCTCCATACTAAATGGTGCCTTCCTCCTTCCTCTCTTCGATACGCTCTATTTTTGCAGCGGTTAGGGAGGCTTAAACTAACTTATAATCTATAATCTAATCTAACAATACGATAGTAATGTACAACCTTAATCATACATGCCATTCATTTGGAATCACATATTGGATAAGAACGCAACATTAAATAGCCCTTTCGTTACCAATATACTCATGGAATATAAAAACACGACCGCGAAAGTCACTTAAGCTAAACCTGAACTATAAAGAATCTGCACATTGCACAGTGTAACTCAGTTGAACAAGTGCATGAATATTCGAAATATATTCTCGCTAAATTTTAAATTTATCCTAAACATTGACGCGAATAAGTTTCTTTTACGAAAAGAAGGATACATTAGACGAGCAGCATTAGACGATCATGGCGGAAGAAATGAACAGCAAGAGACAATTCTAGCAAGTTTGGCTCGTTTGAAACTTTTATCACACGTCACAGTATAATGTTTCACATATGAGACCTCGCAGCCGAATGCTTGGAAGTCTTGAACAAACATACACTAGCTGTTCACCGATTACTCTCTCGCATGAGGGATTTTTGAAATGAGCCTTACGTACTCTCTCCCAACAAATAATAAAATCGGAGCAGAAAAACAAAGAAGCAGGAAAAACAAGAGATTCAACCAGAAACGTAGGACAGATATTAATGAAGCTAGATTTCAGCTGCCAAGCGCACAAGCAATTCATGGAAGCCCCGAGTGCATGATCCTCACTGATACTGAGCCACCGCCAACGATTAAGTCTACAGCGCACTCAATGGGATGAAAAAAGTCACTCTCCAAGAAAGTTTTAACCAGCAGAAACATTTGTAAGCAAGTTCATTTACCTGAACACTAAAAGGGTGATGAAATCTGCTGCACACAAGAGAAAACTTTTCGAAGTTAATGATGGAGGCAGGTTCAGTTAAAATCCAAAACGATGTCGGCGAAGTATATGATATGATATGAAAATACAATAGATGTCCGACATTCACTTCTGCTCCTGCGTTCCAAATATTCTGATGAGTTCAGATGAAAAAATTCGAATAAATTACTTGTTACTGTGGAATTCATCGTTAATCTACTTTAGCAGGTAAGTTTACGTTGTAAGGGAGATCATAGACGAGCGAGTGCACACCAATTATCCGAATGCATCACACAACACTCCTACACAGCTAGTGTAGCACACAGAGCACGAGTTCACCCAATGCCATCAGTTACACACTCTTATATCGACGTAATCAATTAAGACATAGCCATATTTCTAAGATCTAACATAGAAAGAGTTTGCCTGTATCATGGAAACCATGAATTTATTCCTACTAATACGCCACTATTAACAAGGCACTCATTGTACTTTAGGGGAGCAAATATACCGTGGTCGACAACTGATTGCTACTATATCAGGATAAGAAAATACCGACAGACTATCGAAATGAATATGCACGTCAGAACGACGCATCGAACAATGCGATTAGAATTTGCAGTCACAGTCTGAGTCTGAAAATATACATTCACACTCTGCACTCTCAGAGGGCCTCGTATTGTCAGGACGCGCTTGTTCGCCCGGAAGATACTAAAGAAACTCAACCCATTCAAAGCACGGTGGCCAGAGGAGTGGATCTGGTGACATTTTTCTCTTGTCGCGCTACTGTCTCTTGTAAAGTGCGCAATTCCGAGGACAGACGAGCGTTGGTCGCTGAGAGGCTGTCCATCCGACGACGATAACGACGGTTTTCCTCAGCTAGGTCTTCCACTCTCCTCTCGAGCTGGTCCATGTACTCTTTCTTTTTACGCCGAGACTCTTGCGCTGAGATCTGAGTGAGAAGGAAAAGCTCTTGGACTTCTCATCTTTGCTTTTGTTGGGAGCTTTGCCAAACTGTAAAAACCTTATATATGTAATTAGAAAATTGAAAAGTCTAATGCTAACGTGAACTTGCTAGGTAACTCATACGCTTATTGCGAATGAATTACCTAGCACTGATTGTTTGTCACTGTACCTTACTCGTGAAGATCGTAAATAACACTGTACTGCAATGAGAACAGGGCATCTCTATGTCGTGTGAAATACTTGGCTACATTGAAAATAAAAGGTTAACTTTTTGCAATTTGAATTCAAGTTTGAGCCATTCGAAGGATGCCTCCATCGCATTAAACTTGAAAACTTCGATACGTAATTTTACAAAGTGGTGATTTCAAGTGAACGGAATAAATAAAAATTTACGGTACTAGGCATTTCTACTTATAGAAATTTTCGAACAGAAATTTCTCACTTTTTAAGTTGCTAGACAAATAATCGCCAGGCTCACCTTGTTTTTAATTTTCCTTCGAATTTTCTTCAGAGATTTTTCTTCAGCCTTCGAGAGAGGAAGTTTGGTGGGGACGGGATAGCCTTCAGATACCAGTGTTCGCTTCTCCTCATCGGTCAATTGCAACGTCCCTGTTGCTCCTTTCTGCAAATATACTCACTTTTTAGCACGTCTTAACCAGTCTTGAATTTGCATTGAAAGGAAATGTCCAAGAAACTGATGAAGTACGTTTAAACACAAAAATTAAGGTGAATGGGAGAGTGAGTTTTGATTTGCACTCAGATACGTTGGTTATAAACATTCATATACACAGAACTAGAAACTAACGCTACCGTGACCAACAAATTCGCAATGATAATTTTTAAAGCTTTTCTTTGTTTATCAATCTTTATGTTTTCGACACGAACTCTTCACTTTATGGAATGAAAAACTCCTATTGACTTTCAGGTAAACTTTTTCAAAAATATTAATCGAAACGCAAGTGAAATAAAAGGTGAGTGTACGCATTTCATGGGTTCTTCTTGTGTAGTAATACAATTCATTTATGATCCATCACAATTTTCACGCAACCAATGCATCTTTCATCTTGAGAGAAAATGCTCGTTTACGCAAGCCGGACTCGATGAATAAAAAATACTCAGTTTTTTAATATGAATATATTTTTTGACGGCGAGATAATATTAAGAAAAGCATTTTCTACTGCTGAAAATTTGTATATTAATTCCAAATTGAGTTAAACTCTGGATAAAATAAAAATATTGCTTCAGGATCCAGAGCTCATGAACTGGAAATGAAGAAGATATCAATGCTCTGAGGTCTTAGAGTTGTAGACATTGATATTTTGGCTTCTGAGTTTCTCGATCAAAGAGGCAAGAGAGAAAAATACAGTCCACGTAGCATTGCAATAATGACAACAGGCTTTTTTCTCCTGATGTATTCAAAAAGGTTTTCAGAACAATGAATTTTAATTACCCAACTAATCCGGTGACTAAAAATGAACCATCCTCAAGCTGAATATCATTAAAATCCGTTAATTTAACAACCTTGCATGTATACCTACATGACACCATTAGAATTTGAAACAAAATTCTATTTGACATTTCTCGTTAAGTATCAAAGAGCTTCCTGTTAAAAACTGCATATCAAAAACTGGAAAGCAATGCAATAATGAGGGTATATTTTCAGCATTCGACAGACCGGCTGGCAGGAGATGAGAGGAGTGTGTATGGGGTGTCTGACGCTGCTGGAGTGACGGCCGTTCGAGCGGCGCGGACTGCAGAGGTGGGGCGAGAGCGTCTCGTACAGAGGCTGCGATCGCTCCGGAGACAGACCACTGCTGTCGCTGTCGCTGCTACTGTACGACGGCGGCGTCGGAGGCAGACTGAAACCTGCCACAACAAATCGCTCTCATTAACCCGTGGATCCAAGATTTTGTTTCAAACAAACTTAATACGTGGGGTCAATTTAACCCTAACTTTTTTATTAAAGTAACAAAGCACATAAAGGTTAAACAGCTTCAGTTTTTAAAGAAAATTCACAAAGCTATGCTCAAATATATGGATAAAATCTAAAGTTATTCGAGTTTAAAATTCAGTTGGGGTCATTTTGACCCCACCGTGCATTCACGGGTTAATACGCTCCATAGTACGTTTAGAATGACTTTATTGTTAGGAGATATGGTAATTACGAACCATTTTTCCCAAATTCAGTCATCCTAAAAAATTTTTTTTTAATTTTTGCTAGAAAAGGGCATTTATCAAAACAGATTTGTGTTAGTCCTAAGTTCATTGTACATATTTCAACGGAAAGGAAATTAAATTTATTTAAAAAAATTGTTTTACAGTGACTCATACGGCTTGATTTTTCTTTTATTGAAAGAACTTCGTTGAAGGCTGAATAAAATTACTGCAATCGTGAAAAGTAGGTCCAGCGTTTCACGTCAGCGATTTTCATACGCTAGTCGCTATCTAATTCTGATAAATTCAACATTTAAGCAAGAGCACTGGCGTAAACTATGAAACAAACAATATCGGTATATTCTTCTAACGGTACATATTTTTCATGTTGACATAAAGCACTAGAAATTTTTTGGTTTCTACTATGCGTGAAGCATCGAAGTTTACTCGCGTAAGGTCACATCACTATAGCACTAGTGTGATCCACAACCAGCCTATGGACTGTGACGTAACCATGACAAATTGCAAGGAAAATTCCGAAGCCTCGTTTCTTTTCGCGATGTAACATGGGTGCTTTTTTTTACTATGATTGATTTAATAAATTGAATTCATATTCACGGGCTAAAAGGGTCAAGATAATACCTATTATCAACAGCCAATTTGCTCAGGAAAAAATGAAAAGGGTCATAAATGAGAATGTAACAAGCAGCTAGATGTGGCTGGCCATTCAACTCAATAAAATCAGACCGGTGAAGCAGTTTTTTCTGGTTACTGATAGTTTACGGACAACCTCTTGATTAAAAATTGTTAAATTAAATGATTCAAAAGTGAAGTAGCGCGAATGAAGCTCAATCCTTTTGTACATTTTCCTACATTTGCAATTAGATGTAGGCTGTCGATAATAGCATGAATGAAGGATTGCCAAAAAGAAAAAGGCAGAGAGATTAATATCTCAACCTCGACAGCCATCATTGCACATGATTGTAAAGCACTTCACCATATACAAACTTACAACATTAGGTTACCGTGAGGTACACTGGGTTAACGATTCTGAGAACGACACCCAGTCTAACTTTTTCGCCACCTGCATGCATGTTTTTCGCCGCCCTACTAATTAAATTACTTGGGCTGCGAAAAACATGCATGCTCCGGCGAAAAAGTTAGACTGGGCAAGGTAAGTAAACTTAGGTATTAGTAATCCAATTACATTCGAACTTCAAATCGAAAGACAGGCTCTGACGAGGCTCATACCATTATGCTTCATTGCAGCACAAGATCGTGAATAAAACTATCTTTCCATGAAAGATTCAGACATGTAAACTTCTGATACTTCAAAAACGCACAAGCTTTTGAAAGAACGCGTTTGGCTTTTCTAGCTTTGCTTAGCTGAAACACGTTTAGCTTCTTCAAAAATTACGCTTTTTGTTTGAAATGTCATAAAAGTCACGTCAATCACTCCGTATGTCAAATTTATTTCAAGTATTGTGAGCACACGGAACGCTCTGTTTTAAGATTTGTACATTGCTTGCGGTTATTTGAAAGCGTGCAAGATCTTTGTGTGACAGGTTAATAGTTTTTAAAGAGTGATTTGAAATATTTTTTCCTCTAAAACGGTATTTACGCTCTAAATAAAATCCATGGTTCTCAAATATCCCATTTGTTGACGTGAATGCCAATTCCTGCGTTAGAAGTGAACTAACCGATTACTCGTGAGATCGAATGCTTCTACTAAGGCGTTCAATGGTGAGTATTTTGAATATTTTGTGTCGCACAGAGTTGAAGACCGTACGACTATATAATATAGTTGAATAGCCTGTGGCATTGGTTAAAAAACTATCATTACTCCCAAAATATGAGGACTCATAATTGCTTAAAAGAATGATACTTAGATTTGCATCTGGGAAGAATTTTCTGAAAGAAATGTGTTCATTCATGGAACAGTGTCTAGAAAAGAATGCTTGAGTTACAGATGGAGAACCGGAAGTATAGACCGAAGCTACGCTGTCAACTTTTGAGAATATTTGTACTCATGATAAATAATATTAAACAACTCTCAATGGCGACACACTCTATGATGTTATGTAAATCGTAAACATACGGACCAATGCACATTCGATGTAGGTCAGTTTCATTCTAAGGTCTCTGTAGGTTACCCGGTGACACAGATACGAGTGGATGTCCCAGTTCATTTAGAGAGAGCGACAGTGTCCTCACGTACAACCTCCCATTCACACATACTTATAATCCGTCTGCTTCAGTCCTTTGTAAGGTACAATATTTAACGGATTAGGCTCTGGGTGCCACTTTGAAAGCGAAATTGACGTTCGGCTTACTCTTCTAGCCGCCCCAGCGCAATACACTACGCACACACTCAGATTGGCTAAGCGCAATTCAGTGGCGAATGGGAAGATTCGAGAAAAGACAAGTGTCGTCAGAGGGTATGGGAGAGGTTGAAGATTGGAAATAGTGTGCTCACATAAAGGAAGTGAATGAGCAAATTGGCTAACGAACGTGATGTACAAAAAAGCGAACAGGAGGTGCGGCAGGACAGATAGTTATGTACCTGTATGGGTGGATGGACAGAATGTTATGGGAGTTGAATTTCAAGTGTAATGAAAACAGTGAAAAATATAAAGCCTTTTTGGAATGTATGATGCGAAGAAATTGTGCACCAGTATACTATTGAAAGATTTTATATGATTCAAAGGCATATATGTTGTGTATGGGTGCACATAAAACTCGCAGAGCCTTGTCACATAAGCCTTGTCTCAGAACGTACTACGGACTAGCTTACAAAATTTAGTGTTAACATTTGAGCTTACAAAACGTGCGGAGAGCAGCGGGGAAGGCTAATTTTGCGTTTTAAGAAATTCTGATTGAAAAATTACGCAAATTTATGAGCAGGTGATACAAACATTCATTCAAGCGATCCTACCGCAATTTAAATAAAAGTCATTATGTAGGTGAAAGGAAGAAATGAGTTAATGGAGTGAACCACATTGCGGTACTTGGATGATTTATAAGCATCATGATTTGACCACACAATATATGTAGACGAGTGAGGCGAGCGCATTTTATGATATTATCCTAAAATGCGATCGACTCATGAGATGAGAGTTGAAGCAATATGCATTAGCTGTACAAAAGGCTTCCTCAGATGCAGAGTAATTTTGTCTAATACTAATTATTAGTGGTCAGCTTAGGTTTATGAGTGAAGTTGTCCATCGCCTGCCATCCGAAACCACGAATTAGGATTGTTAAAAGTTCAAACGAAGTTTGCAAAATTAGTTTTTAACTGCTTTAAAATCAAGAAGAAAATTTTTTTAACGATTTTTAGTACTGTGAAATAGTTTAAACAGACTGCTATGGAAGTTAATTTTATACATATTCATTGAAACACTGAAGTAAAAATATGAATTTAAACCCCCTGAAAGTTAAGATCCAGCTTCAGAATGCCGGAGTTGAAATTTTGTTTAAGAGTGCCAGTTTGACCATGGTATTGTGAATCAAGCAAGTAGTTAAGAATAAAGTTTCATGGGTTAGAAATTAGTTTGCAATTTAGTCTTGATACAATTTAAAACGTTTGAACTTAATTGGATAACTCAGATGCGAGACGGGAGACACGACGATGGACGTTAGACAGTGAGTCCGTCAGTCCGAGGCGTCTAGTACAGAACCTGTAGGAGTCAAACTGTCAATGCAAATTTAATTATCAGATGAAGGAAGAATTAAATAAATGTAAATTTGAAGTTCCGTTCCATATTTCCCGCACCATTTGACCTGCTTGTATATCAGCGAAGTTCGTTGCAAAGAGAAAATTTGCATCCCTTTTTTCACCAAGAAAATAAACCAAGCAATCCAAAAATTCCAGGTCAACTAATATTTTTTATTTTTCCAGCATATATTTTTAAATCAATATGTTTCAACTTGACTTTATTTCATCTCAAACCAACAATAACAAAACCCAGAGCTAAATATTTTTAGGCCTCGAAAATAAATATAACTCTCATTGATTTCTGGAACTCCTTTCTCTGTATAAAAAAGGCGATGTAACTTTAGTAAGCCGTGTTTGTGCCGCGTTATAACATTTTCACTGACAAATTCCCCTTCTGCGCTTGAGTTTTGCTGTAATTCTAGTATTTATTACCGCATGTTTTCGCTCACCTTTATCAGGACTCAACTGAATGATCAAAATGTAATATTATCAAATGACTAAGATAATTATGAAAACAACTATTATGAAAACAACTATCACCAGATACATGTAAGCTGCAGCTAAACGCTTTGAAAATGGAGATAAGTTTGAGCCTTGATACGAGAAAAACTATTAAACTGACACTACTAATTTTTGAGCCAGCCACCTCAACTTTGAGCCCCATAGTACACTGGCATTATTCAGGCAAAATTACAGCGCTAAAGTATATTTTAGAACGTGTCATGCTAATAGGAATCGGTCAAAGTTATACATTTCTCAAAATGTAATGGGGGAATGGAGAAAATATCTGAACTAAGCAATTATAGGTCTCTGGTATCGAAAAATATGTACGTATACTTATGTGAATGAATATTTCCTCGTCTAAGTTTTTCTCTCGTTCAAGTACTTAAAATACTCACCCGAAGCTGATGAAGAGTGAGCTTGCGCAGATTTTCCATTAAAAAAGCTTAAGTCGCCATCACTGCATTTCATCAGCAAATCTTCGTCCGCAAGGGGGTCCATAATTCGTAGCTGCGTTCGGTCAACATGATTGCCACTCTCGTTACTAGCGCTCTGACTCGCACCAGACACGCGACTTTTAAATGTACTGCACTGCTGCACTCTAAAAGGACTTTGTTTCACCGTGGAAAAGGTTCTGTGCATGGATCCAGACTTTGTTGCAACAGCCATGGAAACATTTATTTTGTGCCTATTATCACACGAGATCCCAGACCCAGAAGAGGTCACTGTTCTTAAAGTTGACGAGGACACAGATGGCAAAGAGATGGTGTGTCCGCTCGACGGCGTCATTAGTTGAGAATGTAACGAAGAGGTGCAAGACGATGATGAAGGCACAATAATTTGACGATGCACGACCTAGAAAATAGAGAAGTACATTGCGTCAGCACGAGTAAATCAAGATGCAGACCAGAGTGTGAGGCACTTTTCAAAAAATTCGTGCGTTGGATAATCATTGAAGAAGGAACGGAAGTTACGTAAACGTTTATTATTGAATTATGAAGAATAACGAGAGAGCGAAATTTTTTTTTGCTGAGACCAATTTGAAGTAGATAATAAAAATACTTATAATTTCACGACCCGAATGACATAGGACAATTTTGAGGTATAGCGTTATCACTCTTCAGTTGATGTACAAAACCTTAATTTGTAATAAACAATCGAGGAACAACTAAAAATTCAATTTACGGCAAGCAACAAATCAAGAACGTGCAACTGCTAGAGCAACACACCTACCATGGAGATTCAATCACAAACGAAGGATCGTTGATATCGGCTACTAATGCTGGATATTGTGACTGAAAAAATGAGCGTTGTTCGGTTCAAACGTATACGATCATCGATCATGATCCACGCGAAGAATAAAAGAACCAGTTTATCCAATGGCTTGGGTGGTCGACAACAAGTGTGTCGCCACAGGGAAGAGAGAGAACAGGAATCTCAGTCCATCCACCCTAGCTTCAAAACAACTCAATTCGATGTCATCAGGCTGTCTTTATCTTGTAAACACGCTGGCCTTACGAGGTAACATGTGATTTGATAATAAACTTCAATAGCTTATCCAAATTCAGTTTTTTGGGCTTTTATGTTAAATTTATGCATAAATTATTATAATCGATTTTGCTTTGATCCTTGGTTGATAAAAAAAACCTTTTTACAAATGAGATATCAGAATTGTGTTAAAATGTTCATTTATTGCCAACCTTTTTGTTATTTATTTCTCATGGGAACACTTATAGCTAAAATTTCTTTCGTAAATAAACTTTCAGAAATGTTTGTGAGCCTGTCATCAAGATTCAAGAATGCATGCCTTTTTACTTTTTACAATGATTGGAATTTTAAAACCTTAACCCCACAGGGGAAAAATATATTCAAGCAGTTTCCGTTTGGAAATATTTAAAGTAACTGTTTTGTCCAAATAATATTGAATGTATATCTGAAAAAGAGATCAATCAATGATCATAAAACATAGAACCTATTTCCTAATCAGTAATAACATTTAAGTTCGATTTGCTGTTAAAATACGTTAAAAACAAACTTATCCTTCAAACAGTCTTTTTAGACTTTTAATAGTTGCAACCATTTAAGGAGTGGGTCTTCTATACAGTTGACATATCCCGCTATATGGGGAACAAAAACTCACGCAGAAAAACTACGTTTTCTGTACGCCGACAAAAAATGAGCTGTATGAAAACATTCTCAGTTTCACATCATGTAATTCCCTACACAAAAGATGTGAAATAAGCTTAATTTCACACATCCATTCCACAAAAAGCGTTGGTATGAACGGGATCATTAAGCGACCCTACCGACGCTATCACAACAAAATCTATCGAGAAATATCATCTGCGCGACATTTTCAGAGCACCCGGGAGGCGGAGGCATCGCGACGGTGGCAGCCGGTTTATAAGATCTTGAGATGTCGCCGAGATAATTGAACCGTTGAGTCGAGACACGACGATATGTTCGATGGCACAATGGCTCAATTAAGTGAGGGTGTTACACGCCAATGGCTGGGTACTTTTGGCGGTCCCCAGATAATCGTCCGATCGCTTACCAATCCAGTAGTCTGGAGATAATGTCTGATAGCTTACTTAATCAACTCGAGCGTCAAAAAAGAGACTGACCCACTCAAGGGCGGCTGGTATAAAGGCTGCTCAACCTTACTGCTGAATGTAGACAATTCATCTTCGAACGAAATTTTTCGCTTACTTAGCGAAAGACGTACGTGTATGTTTTTGAAAATTGCGCTTTCGAACATAGTAGGAATTAATGCACAGAAGCAAAATGCTTTTAATTTTTTAACTCAGACTCGATATGAGCAAAATGGACTTACCTAACATGACCCAACTTAACCTAACTTAGCCTAGTTAACCTAAACTAATTGATTTAATCGTTAAACCATTTTTTACAAGGTGACGTCTTATGTGAAAATCGTAGTCCTAGCTAGGTGTTATCTACACTTTTTTTCTTTCAGTCGCTGACATCTTTTTCATTTCAGGAAATTTTTTTCAAATTTTAAATAAAGTATCAAAGTCATTTTTTTTAAACACCAGACCGAAAATTTGGGGACTCAAATAAAAATAACTAAAAATTAAATCAGGGCCTATAAAAATAGCCCTCTACTGCGAACGGCCCACTCATGTCGCAATGTACAGAACCAAAAGCCTTCACGTTTTGATTTGCGACAAATATAATTACTCATCAATCTTCACAGCAAACCTTGGAAAAAATGGTTTTAGAGCATATGAAACTAACGAAAACTGCAGCGCTCGAGAATAGATCACACAATGCCTCGGTCAAATTTCGATTAAGAAATCTATTCGAAATGAAAGCATGAGGACACTCTCATCCATACCTTACTCGATGGATCCGCATCGTTTCTGTGGAGAGTGTGTACTCCAATTTTGTTGACAACCCCACAGCGGCTGCTTGAGACTGTATTTATGGTATTCTTTTTATTCTTCATGGAAAACGTATCGGCTGATTCGTTGATAATATCATTTAGAGTTAAAATTTCTTTCGGAGAAACTAAGTGCACTGTCTTCACTGAAGACTCTTCTGAGAACTGATCATCGCTGGTCGCTGAACAGGTGCTCACGGAACTCGCATTTGATTCTGTTGATTCAGCTATCACTTCTTCAGTTTGAGGCTCGTCAAGCCCTAAAATCATATTGATGTCGAAAGAACTTTTTGTATTCCAGTTTTTGGAAGAGAACATGCTTTCGTAGTCGTCCGCTTGGAGATCGTCGTGCGTGTTGAGGTCTTCGTCACTTTCTGCATCAGAATCGCAGTTATTTTCGTCAGAGTCCTCATCATCCATGTCCATATTATCACTCTCCGTTTTCGGTACAACAACATTTCTGTCATGGAACTCATCCCACGAAGGCTTAGAGTCAATGATGTCTCTGAAGGTAGGAGAAGAAGACCGGAAAGCCTTCGCCTCCAAGCCTGGACAGACGGAGAGAGGAGAGGAAGAGCGACCTTCAGTGTGCTTGGACGTTTCCACATCCGCAATTGGCACAGCAGGGTAGCATTCACTTTCGATGTCTGAAAAAATCACAAAATTCGTTAGCAAAGCCATGTATAAATAATCTCGAATATTGAAATAGTTATACACAAGCGTGTTAATATTTTGTCTAAATTAGAAAAAAATGAATGCCCCTGACATTGCCCCAACATCATAACATCAATATTCTAACAGTGAAATGCAATATTAAAATATTAGTAATTATTTAAACACACGCAATAATCATCTATCGTTAGTTACGCTCAAACATTCTTCCCTACGGCGTTTGAAGCTTCTCTGACGTTGTCTTTGAGTATATCTTGCTGTAGTGGGCATTATTTTTGACCCTGACGAGATAGATTAATTGAGCCATAGAATCTAAGTTCAATCCCACGGTCGTATATCCTGGTATCTTATCCTTCCGTACTACGTCGGAACGCCCTTCAGAGGTGTGTATGATGCTTTAAACTTGAACGCGTGTATGTCATGTAGAAGGAAATGTCATGTCATTTATTTTTATTTTGAAACAGCTTAGTTTTACTTGTGGTCTTTCGGTTTGTAGTAGGTTACGTGAAGGGACTGTTGCCGACGCTCTTTCTCCCTCTCTCTAGTGCATTTATGTTCATGATAAGATTACTCTGAAATTGTCTCGCCCATTCCCTGTGATAAATTTGAAGTTCAATAAATTAGTTATTGGTTGCCTTTCTTTTGCCCTTGGGAAGGCGGCTTTAAACAAGATCAGATCTTGTTACACTTGCTGACGTTGAAAATACACTACCTGAAAATCACGTTACTACAGTTGAGTTCTGAGCTCATGACAAGACCACATATTCCAACCACGTTGGTAAATTTAATCCTGCATGTTGGTTTCCAATCCCCTTGTGATAAACGTCTGGACGCAATCACAGTTAGTTACTCCCGATCCAGCCAAAATCTGTTCCAAACACCTGGACAGAGTGTTGGCTTCAAAAACCTATTTGACATTAATGGTGGCAAGCTCACTTTTTCTTCTGAACGGAAAGAAACACGGAGCTGGGGGTTTCCGACCGACGAAGTCCCTACATCACTGTGCAGCGCTCTTAATCACTAAGATACACAAGCAGTAAGTTAAAGTAAACATCGAATGTCGAGCTTGAGCATTATTACAGTCTAGGCTAAGTAGTAACGCATGAAAATCAAGATCGCAACGTAAAGAACACGATTGATTTCACAGTGCTTCCTTGAATGTGATGAGTGATGGCAACGCGCGTTAGGAAGCAATCTTCCGGAGAGCCGGTGCATCGTGGCAAGGTTTAAATAAGATTTGACCTAAATAAAGTTTCACTTTTAATACGTTAACTGCCATGGATTAAGGTGAAATTAAATATCCAAATAAAATTAGAATAAATTTTTGTGATTAATTTAAAAAAAACGAACATTACATACTATCGCGCCCTCACTCCGTTTTCATTAAGTTTTCATGAAAATTGAGTTTTTGACTGCTGGTCGGTCAGCAGAATTATGAAAATCCCCTCGTTGACCACCGGGACGTCACGTCGCAGTCAAAGTAATAAAATATGAAGACGTTGTTATGTGAGCGTGAACAACTGCTAAAAGAACTACCTTAGAGTTAATAACTATGTTATTTCAACGCGCGAACTCAAACTTTCCCAACTAAAATACTTCGTCTGCTGCCAGAAATAGCAATCAAGCACGAAAGTGCTTGATTCAATACCTTAATTCAATACCTTAATTTGTATTTGCTAACATTCCCCGCCAATATCAGGATGGCATGCACCTTACAATGAAAGAATTTTCCAGAGAATTCCTATTTACATTCCAGCATGAGCCCCAATAATCGTTTCTGAAAGTTCCTTTATGCACTTCAGTTGAGTGAACTTGGGAGCAGTCAAACGGGGCCTGTAATGACGAGCGTCCAAGTGGAAAAAGCTCCTGCGTACCACTCACAGGGTGGCACTGAGGCACAGCAGCCACCACCTGCAGCACACGTGGGCACACGCAACATGGTGCAACAAGTGCTTTTGGCCTCTAAGTTACATAATGTTAGGTTATGTGCAGAAATCGAATAAGAAAAGTATTTGTGCAATAGCATTGCTGCCTGATTAAGCTTGCATTTCTCATCTTCTAGTTTATTGTGAAACTTAATGGCATACCCGAGCAAATGCAATAAGACATTCAGAGACGTCTTACAAGCAAAAACCTTGAAGGTGGGCCTTAAGTTATACAATATCATCTGACGCGAACCTCAACTTATACGGAAAAATTAATTCCAGTTGTTCGGCACTAGAATAAAGCACAGTGTTGAACGAAAACCGAGAACTAACTTTTATCCGCATGAGTTTAGGTTTGCATGAGATGATGAATAACTCGAGGATTGACCGTAGTATTTTACCATGCCGGGCCTCAATTCAACGCAAGAGGGCACGACTAAACATGATGCCTTGCATATGTCAGAAATTATAGAGATAGCAGAGCACAGCACCATTTACACGTCAGAATGCTATCCAGAGTTGACATGAGGTTAAGATGCTTTGTTCTTATGTAGACACGAGCGGTGAATTTGTACGTAAGCAATTTTTTTATAACCGCAGCAGCATTCTGCGAAGCTTGCTTGTGTTGTTGTCAAACTAAGATTTGGATTTCAATCGGAATGTATGGTTAAATACGTTTACAATATGAGCCCATTATTAAAATTCGAGAGCACTCATAAATACACATTGTACTCAGTACTCATGTAGTTATACAACCTCAGGAACATTTCAAACATCTGCATGTTTTGCACTTTCCCTCCGTTTTCACCCAGATGTCTCTATAACGGTGGTGGATGAAAAATGAATGGGGTAAACCTCTGCAAATACCTAATATTCTTAGCCCCGTTTAAATTCAGTGCTAGAAAATCAGTTTAGGAGATTAATCATGATATGGCACTTTATCACCTTGGTGCTTACTTAAACTGTATTTTGATGCGCGGATGAACTGTATAACAATGATTATGGAAATCATGTACTCAATTTAAACTGAATGGTGCATCTTTTCAATTTTCCAACTGAATCACACTAATCACTAAATCACACTATTCATACTAATCACTAAATCACAATAATCACTAAATCGCACTTCAATTTTCCCCCGGTGCTAACAAGGTGAAATAAACGAGTGGTTTTGACAGGATTCAGTCGGTTTTTACTTCTGATGCTGCAACTTTTTGTAACACTATGTACTCATTAAGCTAAAGTTTCTTCAAATATATTAGGTTGGCCAAAAAGTTCGTTCGTTTTTTTTAATGTCATTTTTCCGAGTTCCTAAACATTATTTTTGCATTCTCATTCTCATTCTCTAAATCCTGTATTCGGTACAGCGAGCATGCTTACGTCAGTGTGTAAAACGAGTGCGCCTCCAAATAGAGAAGTTCTAGCATTTTTGCTTGCATTCGAGCCCTTGAAATGGTGGACCGAGCAGAGCACTACTGACATCTAATGCTATTTTCTTAAAAAAAATGAAAGGAAAGCAACAGAAACGACCTGTACAGATGGCATGTATTTGCGTAAGTAACTGTTATTTTCTTTCCATTCTTAAGTAACAAAGCATTAGATATTGGTAGTGCTTTACTTGTTCCATCATTTCAAGGGCTCGAATACAAGCAAAATGTCAGAACTTCTCTACTTGGAGGCTTATTGTGCACTGCCGTAAGCATGCTCGTTGTACCGGATAAAGGATTTAGAGAATAAGAACATGAAATGATATTTAGAAGGTCAGAAAGATGAGATTCAAAAAACGAAAGAACTTTTTGGACACCCAATATATTTTAGCGAGCAAATATAGATATATATACCAATAATGTATGTATAATGGTGTATTACAAAGCACGAAAATGAAATGAAGTTACACATTTCATGTTCCGAAAAATAAATCATAACTAATTCGACGATGAAGCCTATATTTTCTGAAAAGAAGTGTTGGGTGATACACTTTGAACGCACTACTGTAGATTACGCTAAAAATATCAAAGAAATTTGATTCTTCATTTCAATGATGGTGCAATTGTGCGCGCTTCAAATACCTTGTTCAAATCCTGAATCATTGAGGGGGTGATTTTTATTAGTAAATTAACGATTGCTCATACATGTTTAATTACATTTTAATAAAGTCTAAGGGATTCCATGGCACAGAAAATTTTACTATTCAAGCGACAAGGTAGGCGGGGATCAAATCTGCACACCCCGGTGTTTCTACCGCTTAGTCACTGCGTACTCTGAAAAAATACGGAGTCTCAAAAACCCATCTTCAAACATCAATAAATATACAAGATTGTATACCGGATAATCTTTACCAATCAATAAATCTCGAACTGGTATAATAAAACACATTACCGATAATTGTTAAAAATTTACCAGCCATTCAACTATTTTACAATCTCTAATCAATCTCTAACAACTCATTAACGATAACTGCTAAAAATTTACCGGCCTCTCAATTGTTTTTGAACAAATTCATGAGAAGAATGAACTTGCGAAAGTCTGGTGCAAGAATAAGATCGAGTGCGAGAAGCAGCCTTAGGAGGTTTGTGGCCCACGAGGGGAGGCTCGCGTCGGTATAGTGAGAGAGCGGGAGGTGCGCCGCGTCAAAGTACAGACGACGTGTACAACACCGAGCTTATGATGACGGCGATCTGGAGGCTACCAAGTGAGCTTATCGCCTCGATATATCATGGCGGCTACCCAGCTCCCTAACAAAAACTCCTAACACCTCCAGCGTGTTCATTACCTCCACCGCAACGACGTCTTCTTGTGAGCAGCAGCCAACAAAACACACGCAGAGCGGATCAAGCTTCTCATTTTTTTTCGCTCGAAGACATGGAAGGCTTGATTTTCGTTGCTTTGTAGGTAAGGAAATTCATGGGCACACTATTGAAAGTTTCTGGAGGTAAACTCGTTCTAAATATGCAGAAAAATGTTTTTCATACACTTGTATAAAATTTGCTTTAATCTGCATATAAAAACGTTGCTATACACAACAAATATCTCAGGTGGGCGACTGAAACTTCCAGTGAATTAAAGGTAATAATTTCACTATACATAGTCTTCTCACTCACAGAGCTTGAAATTGAACGGCAAAGTGTAGTTAAGGTGAAGACCACATCGCAGCTAGGTGCATGAAGAGTTGGGCAGTCATAAGTGTATAATAACAGTGGAGGACCATTTCGTCTTCTTTTAGGAGTTCCGTTCCTTTGGAGACGGCGAAATTACACTGTTCGTTATCATTTTCATGATTTACGCGAAGCACGTAGAGTGGGAGAAAACCTTCTGAAGAGTCATCAAGTTAGGAAACTAGTTAAACGGAGTCGAATGCCATTAAATGAGTGCCAAGCCAGGTTATTTTGTCGGGAAATGACGTATGAACATCTCGAAGCACCTCAGGTACTGAAGAAAAATTCAAAGAAGGAAAATTGTGAACGTGTACCTTTCAAGAGAACTGCTGTTACGGGACATACGTGTCGGTTCGGGCGTTTAATGTATAAGAAAGCTGTTTGTTCAGCCACTTTCAGAAGCGAACTCTACTGCTTCGCGCGAACCATTACGAGGTCGTTAAAACTTAGCGTGCAGGTACCCCATAATTTCTCATGATGAAACCAAAGCAAGAATGTGGGTGGCTGACCAAATCTAGAAGTCATCTATCAATAAGGCCGATGACGTGGAGGTACAACAATCTATTACAGGTTTACCAACTATCAAGTGATGGAACCGATTGAAAGCCTCCTTTGACACGCGAGGCTTCAAAACCTCCGCCTTAAGAGTAAAAAAGTGACAAAATTAGTACCTTGTCAAGTGGACGCTAGATCAGAAAGCTAACAAGAGACTTCAACGAACTTTTTTCCACTATTAGTAGCCACGTCGATGCCCGGTTGTCTGTACGACACCCATTTTGTTCTGTAGAGTTATAAGAATCTGAATGAGTGAATTGTGAATGGTGAGTGAATTTCAGGAGTTAACCACAATACATAGCCCTATACGAACACAGCCCTCAATTAATTCTTTTCGACTATAGTGACATGAGTATTGCAATACTCATGTGTGTGAATCACCTAAGTGTATTAACTTTAAGATATTTTAAAAAACAATGATGGTACTTTTGTACCATCTTTATTGGAAATAAACTGTCTTTCTTTTTTTTCCTATTTTTTCTTTTAGAGTGAAAGGGAAAAGAGGGGAACTTTTTGCTATCACATTAGACGCAACTATAGGTTACCGCACTAAGTAGTTAAAACTAAAGGTAACTCATTTGTTAACATACTCACTTGATCAAAAAATCACTAAGTACACCCGGAATATTCTTTCTTGAAATTAAAAAAAATCAAACAAAAGGTAGTAGGAGAACTTGAGAGAACTTGCAGCGAGAGAACCTACATGCAGCGAGAGAACTTGACTCTCATTGTGCTTGGACGCGAGTAAAAAGGGGCGCAGAAGGGAAAAGTTAATAAGAACGCCAGACATATAGATTTCCATACATTTTAAAAATTAAAGGCAATATCATATCGTATTTTCTAGTTAGGTTGATGCTAATGAAATAACAACGCGCCAGTTTTGTTGTATTTTTCCGCTGACCGCAATTTTAACACGTAAGGAACTCTTCCAGGTTACAGTAAACGTTATCTAGAGCACTAGCTCGCTTTTCGTAAAAGGTGAAGTAATTACGTGCGATATTTTTACAAATGTTCGCTGAGACCAGATCCTTTAAAGTCTAAGTCGTCTAACTTTGCATTGATTAATCAGAGTACCAATTTTCTTTAGAGAAGGTGAGCCAATATCGGTCGTTATTTGCACGTCGAACCTGAAATGATTTGCTCTCAGTGCACAAAGTCTCAAGCAGCAATTCGGTTTGACGTGCGGGACGATCGAAGAGGAACTGAGTGGCGTTAACGTGTAAAATATCAACTTGAGAAGATTGACTGTTGTTTCGCCGTAAACCTGGACCTATTATTTAAGGGAGCAATTTCTGAGCGCCCACAGACCTGAGGCATGGCAGCCATCGGCATCTCCGCCCCCCGTCGCTGACTAAAATCACAGGTTTGCTCCTAGGCGAGGAAAGTGTGAAAAATGAGGCCATGCTAATATCTTGAGAAAATGAATTGGAGCAATTCTGTTCACAAATAAAAGATGTTGAGTGAACACTTCATACAACATTCAGTGCTGAGTGGCATTTGATCTCAGTCTCAAAGCATGTGATGACCCCAGATGCGTTAGCTCATTTTGTTTTATTTTTTAAAGTATCCAAGCTACTTTATAATTTAAATACAAATTAGAATCATAGCAAAAAGATATGGGGTGTCAATCGGTGTCATATGTGACTAAGCGGTACATCCTCCATCCCACAATACACAGAGAACGTCCCACGAACGGGAGAGCATTTAATGCTGAGTGGAGGATCTTATTGAAGTAAACGCATGCATAATAAGCGCTCACACACATGCACTTGTTTCACATTCATCAAATATCTGTTTTCCCACCAGTTATCTTCAAATGCATTCATCTCATGGTACGATGAAGAGTTATGCTTTATTTATTTAAAGTTTGAGCTATATTGATCCACGCTCACGAGATAAATAACTGTAATAACACGTTGATAATTATAATTTTAATGTAAAAAAGCTACTACCCTATTCCCATGCATATGTGAAACTCACTAATTTTTTTTTTGTTTCAATATCATAGAAGAAAACATAACTTTCCTCAACCGAACCCGGCCCTCTGTCATCACATAAGAACTGACTATTATTTTGATTCCTCAAGATCACCCTAACAAAAATTTCTTTTTTTAAGTACACCAAAACTGACCAGACCTAACCTAACTAAACCTCACCCTATTCACCCTTTTTCAACCTCAAGGAAACATGAAAACAAATCCCGTAGAAAACTCGAACATCCCACCCCATAAAAATTTGCGTGGACATTTTAAGTCGTCCTTAGGTATTCGTAACCCCCAAAATTCAAACATAGTGAATAATTGAAATGGAAAGAGAGGAGGAAAAAAAGAACCATGAGCAGCTGCGCAATAGAAACGGTTAAAAAATTTAGAGATGATCAACCATCGTCTTCATGTGGACGGTGTGTCATCTATTTAAAGTTTTAAACCAATCAAACTGTTCGAAATTTAGTGATGATCAACCACCGAAGTAATGTAGACGCTGTGTCGCTTATTTAAAATAAAAATTTAGTAATAAAAAAATTGGTAATGATCAACCATCGAGTTCATGCAGACGCTGTGTAGCCTATTTTAACCAATCAAATTATTCAAAAATGAAGTGAAAATCGAACGTCGTGTTCATGCAGACGCTGTGTCGTCTATTTAAACTTAACAAACTATTCAAAAATTCGGTGATGATCAACCATCGTGTTCGTTTGGAGGCTGGGTCGTCTACGCAGAAGTACAGATCGTTTCTGAGAGGCGATCCCTGTACCCTGAGGGCGCGAGAAGCAGGCGGTACTCAGCTTGTGCTGCTGCGCAGGGCGCCAAAAGGAACTATTCTGACGCAGTAAAAACTATTTCTTGTCATGTTGGGCGCCACAAACTCAATGAACCCGAGAAGACTAATCACAGGAAAAAACAACTTGTAAACATCAACTCTTTGTAAGAAGTATTTAATACTGTTGAAACAGGAATGCAATATTCAACTCGGACAAATCAGTCAGATATTACCGGTGGTACACATATGAAAAGAATTTATGAGTAAAATTTCTTAATGAATATTTTTTTCAGGAATATTTCATATTTTCTCAACCAGAATTAGCTAGCTTTCATCTAAGAAATATCATAATTGATTTTCAGACCTTGTTCTAGGAATCTGCGCGGTAGGAAACGTAAAACCTCATATTCCATCAAATTAATTAAAATCATCTTAAATTAACAGTACAGAAACACGAAGGAAGAGCAATAAAATGCGATAGTGTTTATTTCCTCTTGCTCGTATTTACAGAATAGAGTACACACAGCAAATTATTTCTGACGAATGCAGCAGCACAATATCATTCGAATTCGTCTTCATTTTATGACAGGTTTATGGTCTCCTTTCTATTGACCACACCAGGAACGGCAAGAAAAAGTATTTTCAGTACATTTCGTTCACTCAACTGCCGCTCGCGGTGGTTAGAATAAAATAGAACTCTCAATATGTATTTGCTCAACTAAATTTCTGTAAATAAGATGTGAGACAATTAAGCTCTAGTCCCATCGTAAATTCTAATCAAAGGTAAAAAATGAGTGAATTATTCGTTGATGCTTGACTTTCGCGCAAGAGGGACCATCGTCTATTTGCATGCCTAAAAACAGTGTTTGTCTACAGCCGCACAACAGAGCAGCCCGTAAGTGCCGACTTCATTTCATGATCGCCGACGACTCTACGTACCTACTTCATTTATCGCCTCATTAGGAATTGTCCTGCGCTCCATTAAATTGCGACCAGAGAATTCGCTTCTTTTGTTTAGGCTTTTCGGGCTTGCATCTTGGTGCTGCCGTCGCCTCAGTGGTTAATGAGTTCATATAGAGCACCTGCTGAAGAGGTGAGTGCTAAGAAGCCCTACTTAGCTCAGCGCTCGGTAAATCACACGATAATTGGCATCCTCCACTGTTGCTGCGTCATCATCCACGTTCCTATTGGCACGAGAACTAATGTTCAGTGTGGTTAGCACCACCAATTTAAAAGTGAATCTCATTATTCGTTTCCATACGAAGATGTCGGATTGCTTTCTAGCTATGAAACGAACATTGCTGCTCATTATGGTTCATTACTAATGGTTCATTTAGATTTGAAAAATGATCATCTCGGGCGAGGAGTTTTGTAGGTCGTTGAAGCACAACCCAGCGTTGTGGTGCAGAGGGGCGAGTTGTGAGCTTAGTTATATGAAATTCTTAAGATATGTCCTATAGAACCCACTAAATTGCATTTTTCAGCAATAATTCGAAATGTTATAGTTATGAATAATTTTGTGCGACACTCAACAACTAAAAATATATTTTTCAACTATATTTTAGCAAAGTTATTGAACATTTCTAATTAGTGGCTTCAAATTTACGCAAGGTTCTTTCTCAATCAGCTCACTAAAACTGAAGCGTTGATGCTGCTTCAGCTTTTTTAGTCAAAACTAACGCATTAAGAAAAGTGTTGCTCATAAGGCGTGTTACTCTAGATTCAGATCATTATATTCATTCGTGCAGCGTAAAATCACCTTCTACTTTAATTGTGCCCTCACGAAACTCGCATGGAAACGTTGAAAACTGAACGATAATGTGAAAGCAGCGAGTTTATTTCACTTATACCAGCTCCAGATCTTCTATTCTTTGACTGTAGTCACATGATGTCCGATCAGCAAATTAGTTCATTGGCCGGGTGTCAATAGCAACATGGACGATGCTCATTGGAGAGTATGGCCTTTGGAAATATTACTACCAAGTTTAACCATAGAAAATTAAAACATATATCCATAGCAAATTTCTTCCAATTGTAAAAGTACCTGTTATGAAAAATCTATATTTTAGGCCAGATAACTCATTAAAAATAAAACATACTTCAAAATCGAAATTACTTCAGGTTTTGAACTTGTTAAGACCTGTGAGCTTGGAGTATTCAAACTCTCAATTACAGTTACGCTGCAAACGCTCTGCAAATAATACCTTTATTCCAGTCGTAGAAAGTTCGGTGACCAATCATTCCTTTTGTTAATGGCTAAGTCAAATATTATTCTTTGTTGTGAAGTTGCATCAAACTCAGTACAATCAGTTCATCTGCAAGTTTGGACGTTCTGAATTCTAAACTACATAATGCGAACTAATGCAAATACCATGTAGATGTCATACCAAACAACAGGTCTCAGCGCGATGGCTCGAAAGGACACGAATCAAAAGGTCTTCACCAGTAACAAATTTGACATCTGTCCATCTCTTTAGAACGCAATGCTTGAATTCGTATGAGAGATCACCTGAATGAAGTCGCCAAGCGTTAGCTTCCTAAGCAAGGCTTCTTCAAAGCTGAGACAGCTGCTTTTGTGGGGGAAGTAACGAGCTGCCAGGTCTACAGGGCTGCTGCTGGCGGCCGGGAGAGATAAAGAGCTGTTCCTGCGGGACGTCCTACCTAACATCCATAATCCACTCACAGCTCTTCTAGTGTGGTCACTTCCCTGCAATGGGCGTGAAACATTTGCAAAGCCATTGAATCCGGTTGGAGCCTCACTTATCAAACTTATATGAGATTGGCAAATATTCGCAGTCAGAAACTACGTTGACGTTGGGTTGCCATTGTAAGGTGAGCGATTGATTGCTGATTGATTGAGCGATTGATTGCTGGTTACCGTATAATAAGTTTTATGGGTTTGAAATTTAGACTTGAATTTTATGTTTGTTTGCCAGTGAAAAAATTTGAGGAATTTATGTATATTATAGTTTGAGGCTTCCCTTTCTACCGTAGCAAGTTTTTAGATTAGCTTATGCTTCGAACTTTCTCAATATACACTTTTTCCCGAGGGATAACTCAGAGATAACACCATAGATTTGTCTCCATGTAACACATTTAGATTTCTTGGTAGTATGAACCTAAGAGACTACTGATGAATCTCATCAGTCTCATTCTCTAATGCCTGAAGGAAGTCAATGAGCTACGTTTAAATCGGTGATTGCTCTATAGCAATTCTACTTCACAGAACTGAAACTTGGTTGAGGCATGAACTGGAGGGGGCGTGTGTCGCTGAATTAGGATGTGCATACATCAGAATAGCCTTCTCTGGGGAATTATTCTACCTCCGTTAAATTTTACCGTCATGGCTCCAATGAATAAATGCTTCAAGTATTTGGGGTAAAGTTTCTCAATTACGGTGTCCGAGTAGACACAGTAGACACCGACACAGTAGAGCATTTTATTTGTGGATAAATGGAAGTAATGTTGTACTTATCTTCACATACGACATATACAAAACCAAGGATCATACAGAATTGTTTATCATTTTTATTATTCACTGCTCATTATCTGCACGTTTCCGTACGAGCACCATTGGAATGCAGAAAGTTGTGTATAAGGTGGTGAGCAACACTGAAATAGCATGTAAGTGTTGTCACGGACTTTGCACCAAGCGTTCAGCTCTTGATCTTTGGTTCTGCGATCTTCATCAAATCGAAGATATCTAAGCTAAGGGAGGCAACAAAACTCGCTTCAGTTAATTACATTATATATGGGAGTACTATCTCTTCGTTTTGAGACATCGATCAAAAAATAAAAAAGATCAAAGCATTCACGTAAAATCCTACAAGTTTTCCGTTGAGCACCTTGTATGTGGCCGCTTTTGAGCAAGGAAACCAGAAAACAGTTCGCTATAGAAAGGAATTACTCGAAATAGTTATCAAAAAATATCATAATGCAATGTCCCTTTTCTGCTCTCTTGATATTTCAGGTGAAATATCGTGCTTACTAAATTTAATTTAAGGTCTTTTACATTTAATACGTTACCGAGCTTAAATAAAGGGAGTTGTAGCAAAATGAAATCGGTCAGTGATAGATGGGAGTCTCAAAGCTCCAGTTTAGATCATCTAAAGTATTACCTTTACACGGTTTTTCGACCTATGTCTTATTTCGCAATGCAGTTAATTTGATAAGAAAAGTATTTTCAAAATAGTGCTATATTTTGCATGATAATTACACAAATGGGATACATAGATGGTCTTTTTGTAATTCTTCAAGAATATTTTATTGTATTTTTAAGCTTGAAAATATTAAAAAAAAATTTCTTACAAACAATTTACACTCGACGTGCTAGAACTACTGTAGCGCGCTCCACATTAACTTCCTGAAAACGTGTATATGTATATGCTGAAGGCTTGCACTAAAATCTGAAAACCCAGTGGAAAGATACGTAGTGTTAGTTATTTCTTCAAATAAATTCAAAGCATGGACTTGATAGATCAAATCCAATATACGTAGAGTATTGAAATCATTTTTCCTTATAGCTATAATCAGTTAATTTTACTTAACAGCGCACACGTGTCAGCCATTAAGTTTTTCTTGGATAAATTAACCTATTAGAGTTTTCTTTCTTGTCAAAAATCAGTGCAGTACTATAGCGGTTCGGGCCAGTAATAATAATGCAGCGATACTAACGTCATGTCCGCGTGTGACTCAATTTTTTGAGCGCATGTGTCATTGTAGTAATTCCATCAGTTAACTCCACTCGTCGGAAACGAGCCGCAGTGGGCGGTTATACAATAGTTCTTAAAATTGACCTATCGTGGCTTAAGGTACTTTACGAATAATTTAAATGAAGGTAAAAAAAAAAAGCTAAGAAAACTCGTGGCACGTTGATCACAATAAACTTTTACAGACCTTAATAAATTCTCAAAAGAGTAACTGAATGGAAAATAATGTACCTCTGAGACTCGTAAATAATTACACAGCAAATTCAGTGGCAATACCCTGATAATTTGAACACTTTCTATTAGGGGAAATTCTAAGGGGAGATTGAGCTCCGTTACTACCGGAGACCATAGATTGTTTTATTCTTCTGACTAGATATAAGCGTTCGGGCTGATGAATTTACTAATTTAAACTGAAACTGAAAATTTAATGCAATAGTACTTAAGATATATTAAGTTTTCCAAACATCGGTTCGATTGTTTTTATATGTGCTATTTAATGAAAAACACACGTTCATGAGTAAATTTACCCAGATTTATAAAGAAAAAACTAGCATTCAATAAAATTGTAAGTAAAAATGTTTTATTGGATAAATTAATGATACAATAGAGGTTCAGAAATAAGCAACTCGCTATGAGTTTAGTACGATCCAATCTTTTTCACTGAACGGTCTACTCACACGCGAAGCGACTGACGAGTTCCATCAGTCGCTGATGGACTCTCAAAATACACCATCACGAGCGCAAAAATGAGTTGAATGTATTATACAACCATCAGCTTCATTTTTGTAGGACGATTTTTCAAATCTGCTTGGCTGAAACAAATTGTCCTAAGGTATATCAGAACTGAAATTTAAAATAATTTCGCTTGAATAATATTGGACTCAATTCCACGTACGCGGATAACAACCTTGGACAACGAACCGGGTCAGCAACCTCTTCAGCAGGGAAGCTTTAGCTTCGGCTCGATACTTACCTCCACGACAAAATTAACCCTAATAGGAAATAAATTATTAAAATTTAAAGTGAATTTAGATATTACACTGCTAAAGTGCTCAAATTTTCCCATGTAATTCAAGTTTTTTTTTCGCCACTGGTCGAAGGAAATTGATCCCAATGCAAGAAACTACAACGTCTAAAAATATTGATTTGAAATCTACTGTATACTAAGAAATCTATCTAAGGGGCACTGCTCACACAGGTTCAAAATTTTCAAAGAGACAAAAACCTGAGAATTGTTAACTAAACTTGCCAGAGTTTCTGCAGACTCTCTGGAAATCTCCACAAGAACTTGAAGCTAGAAAGAAAATGGCGACGGGGGAGCGACCGGCCTCCACTAGCTCCTCAGAAGCGTCGACATTTCTCCTAATTCAAGGTCGCATGCTTCCTAGGGCAAAATGTAACCTTTTTTGAGAATTTAAAACAAGGATAAATCCTTAAAAAAATTCTAAGTCACCCTATGCCGGTGATTTAAACTGCGTAGAAACTTCATTTATATAAAGAAGAAGTCATGGACGAGACCAAGGGTTCGAAGCTTTGGGCAGCCAAAGAAGCAGTACATCAACCAGTACTAAAAACTATGCAGAGCTTGATCGACTTTCATGATAAAATGGCGCACACGCCAACCAATCACAAGCTTCCAGACATATAAAAAGTATTCGATAGACGTCGGGACAACATTGGGGACCCTTCAGGGAATAGGCTGTAGTCAAATCTAAGGTCCATAACCTTCATGTCCAGTTGAAGGCCAGGGGTTCAGTCCCCTTAAACAAAACAAGTTCCGAGAGTTTTTTTTAACAACTCCTACTTTGGTCAAGTGAAGGTTAACGAAACGAACGACAGGTTGCATGAGGAAGCTAGTTGTTGTCCCAACAAATGGCTTCACAGGCCCAAGTTGCTCTTCATGAATTTTAAACTGCTCAGACTGCTTCATTTTATTGTCTTCGAAATTTCACTCTGACGATGCTAAAACACAAGCATCTCAAGAGAGGAAAAAATGAATTTTAATTAGAACTTAGAATCTGTCATTGATGGACTCAACGTGTTCAAGATATTGCTGAACGATTGCATGCAGATCATAGTGTGAAAAATTTGCTCGTTTCTCCCAAATGAACGCTGCCGATACTTCAAAAATCTTGTGTCGCGCAAGAATTACAAAGAGCAGCATAAAATTTGGGTAAGATGGTGGTATCCCTTATATACAAAAGCTAATAATCAAAGAAGTTTTCAATTCAGCAACTAATTTTTGACTTCTGTTCATAGTCGAAAACATATTGTTTGTTTCAGTAAAACTTTAACATGATTCCCAACTTACAAGTGTCATGCAAGATTTATGGTTTACCGGCCCATAAGTAGTTTTCTCATTTGAAAGTGACACACTCCAACTAGATTTTGAGTCATTTTGAGTGCTATATTTGTGTTGTATAAGTGGAAGATAATGATGAATATTTGGTGAGGTTTGCGCGAGTCCAAAATAAGTGAAATAAGGAGCCTCAGATCCATAGACTGCTTCTGAAATCCAAATTTCCACTAAATAATTTGATCTGTTACAAGAAGTAACACAAACCAAAAGAGAAACTATAATTTAAATTTATAAACACGATAACGAAAATTCAGCAAATGAAGCCTCGATTAATTTCCTTCAACATTTACGAGTGAGTTATTCCGACATCTGGGTCTAGCAAAGAAGCAATTAATGGGTTCATATTCAACCTGTAACTATTGAATAATGATTTACCTGAAAATTCATGAAAAAACGGTAAGCAGGATTCAAGATAATGAGACAAACATCGCAATTACCATATTGAAAGAAAACATAGGCAATATCACCCGTTTCTCCAAATTTATCACTACTACATTTTAACTTGAACGAACTGAAAAGAATAATGATGTCTGCTTAAAATTATCACCCTCGAGTCATTGGCAGGGCACTTTTCGAAATGGCAGGGGATGAATTTGTTTCATGTTGATGGTTTTACATTCCTGGAATAATAAAAACGTATTATGTTTGTCAGTGAAACGGGTAATATTTGAATCGCCTCGTACGACAAAAATCGTCAAATTAAACTACGCGATATTTCCATAAATTAGATTCAAAAACCTTTACAGTGAGAATTTTTCAAATCCATTTTGTTCAACTCATTGTTGTATCATCCTGAAAATACAGAGCTTTTTCTTTTTTTTCTCTCTGGATGGACCTAAGAAACTCCACGGTACTATTAACGCCCAATTAGATACCACAAGCCTTCTAGGTCAGCAATTTCAAAAAGTAATTGAATAATTAACAAACAGCAAAATCAACCTTTCTCCGTTGAATTTTATATCAGCTTGTATGAGTTGAAAACCAGTTTACCCCCAAAACGAACAGTATAAAAACTACACCCTTTCAAACTTTCGTACGTACGGCACGACCGATAGAACTTTAGTTCGAATCCAGATCTACGTTAAATTCACATCAGCGTTAGTGAACTGTGTACTGCACCGTAAATTAAATTAGATTTTTTATTTCACTTCTTAAATGACAATTTAAATTGTGTACGAGTTATTGGCAAGCCTGTTTAAGAGGAGCCAGCTCCATGGCACCAAGCAATAGAGTTCTAAAAAAACACAAGGTGACGGTGACGACACCCGTGTCTGTTCGGTGATCCAACACAAGTGCTTGGAACTACTGGCACTGCATTCGAGGTTCGGTTGACCTGATCAATTTTTTGGTTTTCATATTTAGACTAAATAATAGTGTACGGGATAGCGGAAAGCTTCTCCCCAAATTTTTCTAAATAATAAAATACCATCGTTTATAGCATTTAGTAAGTAATATGTGAATCTTGAATCAAGAATTGATTTTGTTCAATTTTCTTAAGAACCTCTGCTGAGTTAATAGCTAAGGCTCCATAAAAGGAAAATAATAGCTGAAGAATAGTAGCACTGATGTATTAATGTTGTACAGTACGCTACATTTCCTTCATGCCGGAAAGTATATTGTGCATTAATGAATGCAACTGCAGTATGTACCCCCAAATATGAAGTCAGGCAGATAAATACGTATGAACTTTTATTTGCAGATATTAATATCCAATAATTACACATTCAACAACGGCTTTACAGTGCTTTTAATAATATGTACCGTAAGCAAGAACATTTCTATAAATAGCCTTGGGTTGAAATCCTTTCCCTATGGTTTTGTCTCTCACTTGAGCGAATTATCAATGAATCCTTTTTTATCTTTGTATTTCATCGAATTTGGCTTTGGAAATCTGCACTCAAAACACAAGTAACTCCACAGCCAAAAAATATATAATAGAAGCTTATTAAACTCCTTTTAGAATAAACAAACCCATTTGTGATGCATTGTATTCACATTGCCGAAAAAAAGGAACCCCTACCCACTTCTGACATTAATATTCACGAAGGGGCAAATGAGCTTCTTATAGAGAATGGGTGAGCGAAATGAAGACAGATAGAATCTTAATGCCGTGCTGAGCGGTGAAAATTAAGGAAGTAATCACTTTGCTAGAGTAAACAAGACCAAGAGATCGCTTTCAAGCGTATGCAAATTATACGGCAAGGAGGCAGCAACCAATCGTTTGGGGGCAAGCACACGATTTAAGCGGCTTCTTGCACCTCATTATGCATTCATGTATGCATATCAGAACCTGACTAAAGCTCTAGAACCCGACCAGAGTGAACTGCTGTACACAACGCGGCAATCATTTCTTCAGCAAATTGCTACGTGCAGAAGCCATGCAGGCGCTATCAAGACGCCTTTCATACACTTTATGCACTCAGGTTGGGACGGATTGATACGTCGCAGCTGGCCCGGCTGGACACGCAATTGGGATGTGGAGGTACAGGATCGCATGTAACATAGGAACCCAAGTGTGTTCGAGTCCAGTGTGGCGAAGTCCATGCGTACGCTGCCAACCTATCGATCAGGTATGTTTAAATCACGGACTTGGTTTGAACATACATGAATGGCGTCAAATGCGCATTGAAGTTTCTGTTAACATGCCTGGAATTAGAAAATATTTTCGATTGAAATATAGTGAGTGAAAGTGTTGAGAAGTATTGGAGGAACAATCCATTAACTGTTCAGGGAAAATCTCTTGCAATATTTTCTATCAAAATTAAATAACAGAATACAGAATCGGAATTGAAATAGAGGCAACCATCCCCATGTATTAACTATAGCTATCAACAGCGTCTACGTTGAAAATGACTGGTAGTTATAATTTTGAGGAAAATGACACGAGTAGAAACTAGATGAAAATAGTCGTAATTATCCACTAACCTAATAAGATTGAAAGTTTTGTATTCCAAAGTCCCTTTAGATTGGTGGCAGGGTAAATTAATTCAGCACCATCCCCAAAAAACATCATCTATTCAAACAAAATTAAACGGCACAACGTGCCCAGATTTGAGTAACGATTAGAATAGCAAGGGCGAAAACTCAGAGCTGGTTAACGATAAAATTAGAATGAAAACGCAGAGCTTGACCGAATGTCGCCGCCCTACAGCGACAGGATGTGATAAAATTTTATCTTTTTTATTCTGCAGGAGTTCTGCTCATCAAACTGAACTTCTTGCAATGTAATGGAATAACACGCTAACGAAGAAATTCAGAAAAAAGTGCTGACGACGAAAAACGAAGAAACTAGGAGCATCATCGCTATCAGTTTGAAAAGTTATCAATTAATTAAATATGCTGATTCTCTCATTGTAACTTCCCAGTACTGGCAATTGTACTTGTTCATAAATTAATTCAGAGAATTGATGCGCCAGGATCAGATTGTAAGTTATTGCACATCACTACCAAGACTTGATCGTAGCTAAAATCATATGAGAAATCTTCATGTCTACAAAGAATGTTCATCCATTTTATGGTGTCAGTGTATCAATAAGAAAATGAACTTCTTCGAGTCTCGAAAGAGTCAGGAAGCACTAAATAAAAATTGAACACGAGGAACGAGAAAATGTAAAATTGAGCATTGAGAATTAGAATGAATAATTCGGAAAACAGTAGAAGAAAGTAGAGTCGAGCGCTAGTACCCTTGAGAGGACAATCGGTAGCTCACCAGCGACGAAATATGGCGGCTACACGGCTCCAGGACACCAATGACTACTATAAGGCGCCCTGATTTACAACCTGTAAAGTGCACAATCCTACGACCGCGACCATCTATTTGATGAGAATATGTGCTTGTTATCAGGCCGTTGTTGAAGAAGCGAGCGACAAGGTAGCTATTGAAGAAGTTATTGCAAGTTGTCGGATTTGTCAGTTATATGAACGTATGATTAAGGCGCGTTATTGTTAGTAGCCGGGCGTCTGCTGATGGCGCCATCTAACACCGCCAAATTGGCCTCATCTACACTTAGGAGTACGCTCCCCACAATTAGCTGCTGGCGCTCGCACTTAACTCCACTCAAGAACGCCGACCGACACACTTCGCTGTTTAGCACCCCGATCTACGACCTCTGTCAGCCCAAAAAATCATATTACGAAGCTTCTGTTTGTCCTAAGTGCTTAGGCAGGCCCTCATATTGCGGCGGGTGAGTGTGTGTGCACGGATGAGGTACTACCCAGAAAAGTGTTGGTGTGTTCGGCTGCCAGATTGCACCTCGTAATCCAATTGGACCAGTACAGGAGCCCTACTCAACAATATTCAGATGGCCCTTGTGATAGCAAAAAACTCTTACCTTCTTTGAGAGGGATTTATGCCCGATGAGCTTCACGATATGCCACTAGAAAATCATGTTGAAATCCGTAACCTCTCATTAAAATAAATCAGTCGGGCAAAATTCAAGAGCGGCTGTAGACTATGCGAAGAACAGGAGCATTTCTGCTAAGAGATGAGAAGTGTGTTAAGGAGAGGCACGAAATAATTCTTTAATCTCAGGTCTCAATTACAAAAATAAAAAGTAGCCCCGATTTTCATTACTAGCATCATCAAACTTATTTCAGCCAGTGTCAAAAATTTATGGGGAGAGAAGGACGCATTATGAACACTTCCATCTCCTTGTAAAAGAAACTACCTTTCTTGTGCTTCATAAAAAATCTTGATGAACTTATGAATTAATATCACAGAATTTAAACGAGAGCAACCAATCAAACTGCGTTTTTCCTCGTCCGAAAAACAAAGACACGGAATGTAGCACAAAAGCATGGCGTTTCATTTATAGTTTTCCCTTCCAGTTAATCAATTGCTTAAGTACGCGGGGTTCTCTAAACAAAGGCAGTTGTCAAAATGGGTTTAATTTTTTATGTCAGATTTTAAAACTTATTCGACATATTCTTAAGGTATGCGCCATACAAAAAACATATCGAATTATTGTCCATGTATCTCTGTTTGCGTATTTCTTCAAGTAAAGAGTACGTGTAATTTTCCAAGAATGCTTAGTCGTTCAAGAATACGTAGTCTTACAAAAACGTGCAATCCTCCAAGATGTGCAGTCCTCGATGTCATAAATTGTTCAGCCTATTCCCTCAGATCATGGCGTGAGAACTCTTCCCTTAATCTCTCCTACTTCCAGTCCCCGTATCAAAAGTAGCAAGAAACAGCGTCCACAGAGGAGATACCCTCTCATTTGCATTCATCTGCAGGCGAAATAAAATTCGACCTAGAACCGAGGTAATTTACCGTTTTGGTTACTTTACCTTAATAATCAACCTTAATTTACATGATCCCACTGCCAAATAACAGCCCGGGTTGTAAGTCTCTCCTACAATTATTCGTTTCGCCACACTCATAACCTCCGATATATTTTTCCACCCTCCAGCTTTTTTTTAAGTTATTGCGTCTTCTTTTTGTGTTTGCCTTCTCATACCAATTCCTGATTTATCGTTACCGGCCTACCAAAGAGCCATGACTTACTTCCTACGGCTGCATGCAAAAACTAACATAATAATATCTTTAATTTTTCCTACCAATTACTCTTAAAATTAGTAGCAGCGATAAAAGCTCCTGGCGAATGAGTTTTGGCTAAACAGTACGAGAGAATTCAGATAGAACCGCATTCCTCCAAAATACATAATTCTTGAGTCATGCACAAATGCAGCGAATTCACTGGATAAATTACAGTAAGGTCGTAATTAGAGCCATTCTCGAGCAAATGACCAGACTCATTCGAAAGCACAAAAAGGCTCAAAGAACAATTTTAGATGGATTACAGAATTTTGAGTCATTACTGTTTTCAAATTCAATTTACGAGCAAAAATACAATTTTGATTCACAGAGGACTGGCAAGCTTAAATACAGATTCATGAAATCCACCGAGACTAAAAAGCTCCAATTGGAAGCGGCGACGAGCGAGGCGGCGGCGCTACAGACCCAGCATGTAAGCGATGCTAACCACAGCCGTGCGTCGCTCTCATAAACCACGCGCTGGTTACGTGGCCTACTCAAATGCCTGCCTAATTTGAGGTCCAACACCGGCCCTGAGTGGTGACAACTGGCCTGGTGGTGATGGGAAGAGGCGCGGGGATGAGAAATGCACTGGTGGTTATTTATTTTGTGGTGTCGAGAAGAAACTCGATGATGAGAATGTTGCGTTTATGAGAAATGATTAAATGATGAGTAATGTCATGAAACTAGTGATGAATGTGGTGGTGGTGAGAAGGGGCGTGCTGTGAGAGTGAGAAGTGATGCGCAGCTTGTCTTTGGATGAGATCTTGTGCGATACTAGTCGGTGGTTATGCGAACATCATGTGAAATGTGGCGATGAATTGCAATAATATTATACGGTTGAGTACGTTGAAATACCTAACTGACATGATGAAAAGTATGAGAAATTTTGATTTTTATGACATGAAACAAGTTGTGACGTTTACACAGTGATAAAAGGGAAATGATAACGATTGTAGTAAATGATAAATGGGGAAAAATTTGACTAATCAGAAAAAAATCCTAATACTTGAATTCAAAGTTTATAAAAGTGCATCAGAGAATAATGAAGCAGTTGCACACATTTCGTGCCCTTAAAATGGCATCGTATGCAATGAGGGGAATACTCGAGGAACTCAGCCTGTGTGCTGCAAAAATAAATTTGCTGCATAGAATTGCTGGTACAGTAACAATGATCCCTGTGCCAAAGCGCACACGCTTTTTGCACAAAAAAATTCAAGAAGTTTGACGTTCGTTCTTTCAGTATCAAAGTCATTAAATATGATGCACAAAATTAGCACTAAACGCTCGAGGGTGTCATATCTGTAGACTTATTTGATATCATGAGCGCACTGACAGGGACTCAGCAAGAGGCCAACTACGAGGTGAATAAACTTACGAGGCAAGTAATTTTTACCCCCAATTTTCGTCTGGCTATGCTGCAGCTGTGCATATTTGAGGCGTGAGTGGCCCTGACGTATAGAAGATGTGTGCTGCACCACACATCTATTATTCTGGCATAGCAGTCAGGTGAAATTATATCACCCTGAAGCAGAGGTTCCCAATCTTAGACAGGGAGTACTCCATTCATCATTCCTGTGATTCCATTAATAACTCAAAGAAATAAATATACGTTGCGAGGTGCTTGACTTTTAGGTATACAAGATACCAAACAGTAGATTAAAATGTTTATTTCCACTCAACTGTTATATTAAAAATAGCACATTTGTCATCCACGCATTTGTTCCACATAGTTATGTTATAAACTGCATAAAATCATGGATATTCTGTTACATTTATGAAAGAATAAATGTATAAAAGCCGCGTTAAATATGTAAATATATTAAATTGCATTCGTAAATCCATATGCAAGATACTCATCCCTGCACTATCTTTTTCTGGCCGGCACTTCTACATAATAAGGGTGCAAAACAACGAAAACAGTAAACTGTTTTAGTTAATTAATAATTTTAATTAATATTAATGAATATTAATTAAATGTTTATTAATATTAAGTTAATTTATGCTAATTTACATTACTCTAAATTATTAAACATTTAAATAACTAATTACAAAGGAGTTTGATTAACAAAATTAATACACTGGTATCACAGATGCAAGTCGTCCGTTGTAAATATTTTTCTATTTTTCCATTACCCCAATTCCCTATATTTCCAGTGGGGTCAAATACTCACAGGCTGGAAAGCTTTGCTCTAGAGAAATCATTAATGAACACAGCCTGTCAAAAATGACAGTGATCAGTAATGATTGACAAGGAACGTAGCTCGTTCAATTAGGTTGCAGTATACAATGACGTTATTTTCAGTTTTCTTCTACAACTGAAAGTTTATGACGAGTGTATCTTGGACACAGGCTTCCCTATCTATTAAATTTCCCCATGTTAATCTTATATGCGCTGGCACTGAGATAATATGTCTGTCGAAACAGCATTTGTAGTTTGAATAATAGGTGTGCGAGTATACTCTTGAGACAATAAAACCTATATCACAGATACGCTCATCCAGCAGTTACTACTCTTAAAAGACGAGAGATTTGGCGTCTAGGGTAAAAAAAATCTAGTATACAGATTAATAAATGACCCCAATTATCATCATGGAAGTAAAATTTGTTCAGTACGACCAAACGTTCAAAGACAGCTACAAATTACTGATCTCACTGAAAAATTTATTTTATTTATTCATAATCATGGATTCTTCGTGGATTTTAATCAGACCAACTCAACTGGAGAAGAACAGCAGGTACGTTCCATTGTGATAAGAATTAAATCATTGCCCAAACCAACACGGTTGGTTACCCACAAGCATGCTACTAAACGTTATTCCTACTATCGATGCACTGTGGGCATATGAATTCGGCACAAAACACGATTATTCTGACCATTGATGTAGACGAATTCGACGCAAAACACGACTATTCTGACCATTGATGTAGACGAATTCGACGCAAAACACGACTATTCTGACCATTGATGTAGACGAATTCGACGCAAAACACGACTATTCCGACCATTGATGCGGACGGATTCGGTACAAAACACGATTATTCTGACCATTGATGCGGACGAATTCGACGCAAAACATGACTATTCTGACCATTGATGTAGACGAATCCGACGCAAAACACGACTATTCCGACCATTGATGTAGACGAATTCGACACAAAACACGACTATTCCGACCATTGATGCGGACGAATTCGACACAAAACACGATTATTCTGACCATTGATGCGAACGAATTCGACGCAAAACACGACTATTCTGACCATTGATGTAGACGCATTCGGCACAAAACACGATTATTCTGACCATTGATGTAGACGAATTCGACGCAAAACACGACTATTCCGACCATTGATGCGGACGGATTCGGCACAAAACACGATTATTCTGACCATTGATGTAGACGAATCCGACGCAAAACACGACTATTCCGACCATTGATGTAGACGAATTCGACACAAAACACGACTATTCCGACCATTGATGCGGACGAATTCGGCACAAAACACGATTATTCCGACCATTGATGCGGACGAATTCAGCACAAAACACGATTATTCTGACCATTGATGTAGACGAATTCGACGGAAAACACGACTATTCCGACCATTGATGCGGACGAATTCGGCACAAAACACGATTATTCTGACCATTCATGCGGACGAATTCGGCTCAAAACACGACTATTCCGACCATTGATGCGGACGAATTCGACACAAAACACGACTATTCTGACCATTGATGTAGACGAATTCGACGCAAAACACGACTATTCCGACCATTGATGCGGACGAATTCGGCACAAAACACGATTATTCTGACCATTGATGCGGATGAATTCGGCACAAAACACGACTATTCCGACCATTGATGCGGACGAATTCGGCACAAAACACGATTATTCTGATCATTGATGTAGACGAATCCGACGCAAAACACGACTATTCCGACCATTGATGCGGACGAATTCGGCACAAAACACGATTATTCCGACCATTGATGCGGACGAATTCAGCACAAAACACGATTATTCTGACCATTGATGTAGACGAATTCGACGGAAAACACGACTATTCCGACCATTGATGCGGACGAATTCGGCACAAAACACGATTATTCTGACCATTCATGCGGACGAATTCGGCTCAAAACACGACTATTCCGACCATTGATGCGGACGAATTCGACACAAAACACGACTATTCTGACCATTGATGTAGACGAATTCGACGCAAAACACGACTATTCCGACCATTGATGCGGACGAATTCGGCACAAAACACGATTATTCTGACCATTGATGCGGATGAATTCGGCACAAAACACGACTATTCCGACCATTGATGCGGACGAATTCGGCACAAAACACGATTATTCTGATCATTGATGTAGACGAATTCGACGCAAAACACGACTATTCCAACCATTGATGTAGACGAATTCGGCACAAATCACGATTATTCTGACCATTGATGCGGACGAATTCGGCACAAAACACGATTATTCTGACCATTGATGCGGACGAATTCGGCACAAAACACGATTATTCTGACCATTGATGCGGACGAATTCGGCACAAAACACGACTATTCCGACCATTGATGCGGACGAATTCGACACAAAACACGATTATTCTGACCATTTATGCGGACGAATTGGACACAAAACCCGAGCGTTAAGTTCTGTCACTCAGGGCTACCCGGCATAATTTGGCCCCTAAATGGCATTTCGAGCAGCGCGGCCGGCAGGCTGCCCTGAGGCCCAACGTGCGGCTGCGCTGAGCAGGCGTAAACCAGAGGCGCCGGTTTCACATGAGGGGATAGGCACAGCTTGGGTACACTGGGTGCCTCTCAGCGGTTCCTGGGGCCGATGTTTCGCTGGATGTCAAAAATACTGCGCCTCAGCGGTCTGATTTGCGCCTCAGCTGGCATCAGCTGGCCAGTCAATACTTTAGCTGGCAGGTTTCAGCCTCACAGCAGAGCTCAATTATTAGACTTTCACACTGAATAAAGGCTGTGGATAACAACGCTCATATCTATTGTCAATTAAGTTTTATATTAGATTTCTAAAGTGAGCTAATCGGTATTCCTTTCTATTATTTTGTCAATTTTTAAACCAGCTCGATTGAGCTACATCTCCCCCGATGTGATCAATTAAAATAATTATGAGGGGAAATCATCCCAAAAAATTGAAACTCATCACACGTAGTAATGATTTTATACTGATTTTCATGAAGCGAACGTTACGCTCGAACCGAGTCATTAACTACCATAACAGAATTAAACAGAAAACCCGGACTGAAATTACGGTTATCTAAAGTGTATCTGTAGGGGCAATGGTGAGCACGCCAAAAGTGAGCTCATTTATCTTCGCTTCATTTGAGTGCACATCGGCGTCATTTGAGAGCAGCGCAAGCTCATCCACAGAGTAAAATAATACTAAAGCAGCTGTGAGACTTGAGGTCAAGTTGATGATATCACTTGTTTTTCAGGCATATTTCCCCCATATACAATTAATAGTGTTAACAGATTTTCCGACCCGAGGGCGATAATTGTATGTTTTATTCCATGTTATTAATGGATGAGGAAGTTAAAATTTACCCTGCGTTATTACTGATAGCAGAGCTTGACGGTGATAATCAAGCAAACAAGCAACCAACTAGCCGAAGATTATCGGAGTTTCATTTATATGTATATAGATAGGGCACCAGTACAATGATGAATCTTGTAACTCGTGATCAGGATGCGGACCGATTTTGTTCTCCTTGATAATTATCAAGGAGAATTTAAGTTATTTTATGGTTTGTAAATACAGAATCAAGGATATCAATTAAAAAAAAACTATTCTATGAAAATTATTGCGAGCAGTGAATAGTAAAATAACAGAATTGTATAATTGGGTTTCATGACAATGAAGGTTGTTGAGGAACATTAAAAAGACATTAAATTACGGAATTATAGTACCAACTCTTTGTTATAATTCCAACATAATGTGCAATTGTTGAGGAAATGATTGCAACATGTCTCGCCACAGCACCCTATATCTATCTTTCTCTCCGTGCCTCTATCAAAAGGACGAAAAGTCGTCGGAGAACACGGATAACGAAGATTAGGGTGCCTAGACAGCTTTCGCTCAGAAGCACAATATTAACTTAATTACAGCTCCGGACACCAGAGTACTTACTAGTGCGTACTTCTTATCCGATTTGATACCTTACCACTGCCTACTTCTTCTTAGATTTGATACTTTACCCATCGGATCGGAGCATCTACAGCACAACGTGTAACAACTCAACCCATCGACGGCCCCACAAGAATCGAAAAAGCAAAACAAGCATTTGATTCGATCTTATTCCCTATTAATACCAGATATTCTGGAGAAAATTCTAAAATCGTTCTCTTCGTGGCATCCTAACTACAGAAAAATGGGAACTTCTTTTGAATTGAAAGGAACGTTCTTAATGAACTAAAACAGTGAGGAATAAAATAATGGCACCCTATCCTTTATAATTTGCCCTTCAAATTTAGAATTCCTATTTGCACTCAAGTAGTGATTAGAAGTTAGAGCATTTAAAGTTTACACATTAAATACAAAAATTTACAACATTGTTTGATGCCAGTGAAACACGGAAACGAAGCAGTCGTATGTTGATTTGGGCATGTGTCGATGGCGAATGAGGCGACTATCATTGAATCAATAGCGTGATCATTTAAAAACTGCATGAATGCATTATTGATTGTTAAAATAACTAATAAATTATAATTATTTTGAATAAGATGCCAGCGCCTTAGAATGTATTTTTATTAGCTGTGCCATGAGTAAGGTTGCAATTCTTTGTATTCGTGTTTCCTATTTAATTATTTTTCCGCTCGATTTCAGTGATTTCAGCATGAAAAAAAGATAGTTTTGAAACTATGACGCGTCAAGTTTAACCATCGTTTATCAGAAAGAAAAGAACCAGTAAATTCAATTCGAAGCTTCACGGACTCAATGACTAACGACTAGTATATCTAGATTTATGTGCTGAAAAATACGGCGGAAACATTGCTTCAACCATTCTTCCTCATGTTCTCAGGTATACAGAAGAAAATATAATTACGAAATAGAAACACTCATACACATCCGCAGCTCAGCATAACGTGACACTGAAAAGTATTTAACCTATGGAAACCTTCACAGGTATGATTTAGTTTATACGCACTGTAAGAAATCAAGCCAAAAAGTTGAACTGTAATTACTTACGGTTTTTTCGCATGGTTCAGCTATGTAAGACCGTTAGCCTTCCTGTTCTTTCATAGTTACTTTTGCAGCAACAATTGAATGGTTAAGAGCGTAAATAAAATTTCGCATGTTTTAAACAAGCCGCGCAATTTAAGTCACATGGTCATCTACCACAAAATACACATCTCCAAATCGAATAAGCACCCTCGATCGATGCAATATTAATTAAAACTGCAGTCAAAGGGCAGTCAAAACAAACTTTGGTAACATATCATATATGCAAAACGAATGTCTTCTAAGGCTTAGTCTTGAATTTATAGCTGTAATAGCAAACGTCGAGCAGTTAGGCAAAACCACAATGTGACCCGAGAAAGAAAATAGAGCAAAAGCTGAGAAAGAAAATAGTGCAAAAGCTGAAGCATGGAGCCTCCCGGCGCGCTGGAGAAGCTCAGCAACACTCAAAGCGAGACTTGAAGTGTACCCGCACTGGTCACCGAGCTGCGGACACGCAATTAGCGGTGACTGGAAGCGGTGGTCACTGCGAAGTGGCCGCATAATTAGCAGTGGCCAGGAGTAAACACAAAGTAAATACCCTGTTGCTCGAGATTATCGTGGAATGTGTTCAAGACCCAAAACTCGAGCATCACAAGTGCTACCCACTAGTATTGGGAAACTGTCTCTCTACACACGGACCGGTTGCAACCAAAAGAATTTGCTAATATATGAATATGTATAGCCAATAAATATATGAATATGTATAGAAAGCTCAAGCTTTGAGTGAAAAAATGAGCGCTATTATGAAATAATTTTAGGCGATATTTCTCAGAAAGTATTTTTCCGTGAAACACATGTAATAATTTACTTTCCTAAAGTGTTAGTTTCCTGTTAATTGTTAATTAAACACTGCTTCTCTCATGGAAATTAATTGTATGCTAAATGGAAATGACATTCTTTTAAAAATAAATTCGGCGAAGGTGTTCAACGTATGAACACGTCCATTGTAACGACCTGTCACGAAAAAAATATATTTTTTTACACAAATGGTTTGGGAAAAACGCTATCTATCATACGCAATGTGCAGCTATCCATCATACGCAACACGCAACTATCTATCATATGCAATACGTTTATGCAAGCACTTCATACTTGATGCAGAGATAAACATGCTGTTTCATGCCTCCTATACTGACTCAAAATATGTGCCCAGTGGTGGGTACGTGTGTATATACCCGTAAAAGTGGGAATCTGGGATCATACAACGGCAATACCAACATTCCAGACAAAAAAGATTCTGGTGCGCGCAGAGCATCTATCTACATCTGGGTCTGGCGAGTATTCATGACAGGAATGACAGCTGCCTGTTTAGCTCAGTTTTATGGCACAAAAATCAATAACTCAAGACCACAACATAATGTAAGATTTGCGTGAAAATTTCTCAGTTGTAAGAATGTTCCAAGTGAGGATCATTGTTACAGTTTTGAACTGATTTGCTTAAACAATTTATTTTCCAATATATAAAATATTGCCACAGAAACATTCTTGAGTAGTTTGAGAAGAGCGTTTTGAGTATTGACGTTTAAGAGTGTCGAAGATGAGCATTTTGAAAAGGATATAAAAATTTAAAATTACGGGAAATTTATGATCCCAAACAAGCCGATTCCTAATCAACTTGAGCCTCTGAGCAATTTATGGAATCCTTATGGACTGTAAGCTTACGGTATAATGAATTGATCACTTAAAACAATTCTTTATGAGCGAAATAACCGCAGTCAAATCTGGACGTCCCATTCCTAGCTTTTGAACGCTCACTTACTACACAAACCAACAATGAAATTGAAACTTTTCAAGAAGTAGAGACGCTCTGAAGCACTCTACTAACATTTGAGAAGTCAGGCAAGAGATATGATTGAAAAATTCAGACAATAAACATGATCATATTACAATACTTACCCCCTGAAAAAATCGCTGCTCCTATTCGAACAAATTAAACACTTTACAATAGAGGAGAAACATACCTTCTTGGAGAGCACGCAGAGCAGCCGCAGAAGATGCATCGGAACTGAGGCTGTAGCAATGGTCGTTGGCAACAGGCGGAGGAGAACCGGTCGATTTGACATCAAGGGTCAACAGTTCTGGACACGGTGACACAGAACTTTTTTCCACTATATCAGGTGTGAACTCCGACTCTTTGACGTCAGCAGCTGTGGTTTCAGGTGCCCCAGCAGCTGTATGCTCCTCATCACATGAATCAGATTGGTGTTTTTGTGAGCCAAGTGCCGACTTCTGTTGCTGCTGTTGCGCAGCGAGCATGGAGCTGAGTGACTCCAGGGAGGAGGTCAGATTTGACAACTGGCTGATCATACCTGGGGGACATGGGTGACATCAACTTTAAATGTAGGTTCATTCTAGATGCATGCTAACTGTAAATAACTTAAAGAAAGCTCCAATGAATTACAGTTGGAAAATTATGCCATAGAATAGTTATTGATTTACAAATAACTTTTACCCTAAGTATCTACCCTAAGCAAAAATTCTAAGTATCTGTGCATCACTTTGTCGAGTTGAAACTGAACTGGCACGTTGTTGTTGTGAGTTTGGAGACGCTAACGACGTTTCAGCTATCGATAGCTCAAGTTTTCAACACTCTTAAAAGCATTTTAAAAGAAAAATACTGTTTAAGCATGAACAAGGGCATTTTCTTAGTGGCTCCATTTGCCAAATGTCCCTTGTAAAAGAACACGTACTATGCGTAGTGTGTACACTGAAACACAAAAAGAAACTGCATTTCACGACCGCACATTGTTAATTGCTCAAAACACCGACTGAAAAAGCCACAATGTTTTAATAATTTTTGTCACCTTTTCATTCCCCCTTTGATGCTACAGTATACTGATTTCAAACTCAAACGAAAATGTTTCTTAAAACTAAAACAAAGTTGATGCTACAGTATACTGATTTCAAACTCAAACGAAAGTCCCTCCTAAAACAAACACAAAAATTGATGCGACAGTTTACTGATTACAAACTCAAAAGAAAGTAGCTTCTGAAAAACACAAAAATTTATGTTACAGTATACTCGTACTGATTCCAAACTTAAACGAATGTCCCTCCTGAAACAGACACAAAAATTGATGCTACAGTATAAAGATTACAGACTCAAACGTAAGTCCCTCCTAAAACCAACACAATAAGAAGAGTCGATCTCACCAAGAGAGGCTTCAGTGATGAGCTTGTCTTGCAGGACAACTCCTCCAGAGGACGCGGGGGAGCTGGAGTTGGGAGTGAGGCTAGGGACGGAGGCTTCCAGCAGCCCGCACAGGTCCAGGTCTGACGCTGCTGCTCGCAGCGCTTCCTGGAAGTCAAAAAATGCTAACATTAGAAGGCGTTCAGCATTAGAATGGGTTGAGCATTAGAAGACGTTCAGCATTAGAAGACGTTCAGCATTAGAAGACGTTCAGTATTAGAAGAGGTTGAGCATTAGAAGACGTTCAGCATTAGAAGAAGTTCAGCGTTAGAAGACGTTCAGCATTAGAAGGCGTTCAACATTAGAAGACGTTCTTAACACTTTGAACGAGGTAGGTAAAACTGAAGTTTAATATTCAATTTAAATTTAAAGTTAATTGTAGTAAGCAATGCTTAAAATACAAAAATTAACTAAATCATGCGTTTATTTAGTTGTCATTAAGTATTTTTTTAAATTGAATTTGTGACTACCGGTCGGTGAGCAGGTGAGCAGCATAATGAACTCTCCCTCAGTGACCAAATAAGGATCACGTCGCAGTCATAGTGTCAACTTCCCTTCGTAAAATAGCCCAGCCTGATAGGTCTCCTACTCCCCATAATAAAATGCCGGGCTTATGTACATTTCTTACTTCTCTTTGCAGAAACCTAAGTCAGAAAGCTTACCTTATTTCTCTTTTTAGAATGGCTATGCAAAACCAAACCCCATGAAATAATCGAGTATAACATTCAAAAGGTACCAAGCTTAAACCCATCGTCTAGAGCCCGCTTGTGCAGGCGGGACCGTTAATTAAGCAAATGATAAACGAGGGAAGCGAAATTGGCGGATCACAGTCGCAGAACAAACAAAAATTAACCCGTAAAGTTTCCAACAGTATATGTTTGTAAAATCCGAATCAAGAGAAACATTTTTGGACTTGGGGGCAATACGAAATGGGACTTTTAATCGTTCTATCAAAATTGTTCGCTTGATAAATTTTCGGCACCTGGGAATTTTCTACGAACTCATCAACTTAGTGTAAATTACTTACATTCAATAAATTCGAAAAAAATAAGTTCTCTAGGGGTAATTGAACACGGTAGCATTCATTGCGTCAATAACGTTTAAGATAAAGGTCCAATAATTACATTTTTTGTGGCTTCTATTTAATTTTTCACGAAAGGAAAATCGAAAACTTCTTAGCAACTCAATTAAGACTACCGCTAATTGCAGTGATGGCGCAAACTTTGGAATAGGACTGTCAAATTAAATTTAAGTATATTTGTTGGTTGAAAGAAGAAAAGAAGAAATGTGTTTAGTTTTCTATTTCACCAAAATTGCGATGATTGACAATTATTTCATATTACAAAACACGAATAATGTTGAAGAAATTTTGATGAAAATGCTGCATCATGAAGCGCTGTATTTGAAAGATCCATTTTAACGCTATATTTTCATTGAGATCGCTTACATCTACAACTATTCAAAGCGTGCGTATTCCACTCTGAAAATTAATCGCATTCTAAAAAACTCCAAGTGTTTGCTTGGTTATCAATGAAGCATTACCAAACATTTTCACATTGTAAATAAAAACGGTCTTCCCTGAATCATATGTGTGAGAAACAGTTCATCAAATCAAAAATGTGTGTGTTTATCGAAAATGTCATCGCGTAATTCAGTAGCATGTGTTTCACTGTGGTAATAAACTTTCGAGATAAGCTCGTCAGCCACCACAGCTGACTCAGGAAGCAAGCGGTCTACGAGCTGCGTGGTCAACTTCATACACCCTTTCGTCAGATCTTTTCCAGATAAGCTTCGCCACAAATGCAACACGTAAGTTCATTCACTTGTAACTTTAGAAAAAGAGCTCCTATTGACTTCAAATTACTCTCAAACGAAAGATTAAAACATTCTTTTGCTTGAGAGTAATTTGAAGTTGATGAGTGCATTCTTTCGAAAGTTACAGTGGGTGAACTTATGTGTTGCATTAGTGGCGGGCTTAATTGGCAAAGATTCCTTTCGTCTACCATGGTATACACTGACCTCAAGTTGTGTCGCACACGACATTTCCATTGACAGGTGGCCAAAAAGTCCACGTCGGAGGCCGACTTACTCGATTTGGACGTTTTCAAACTTTTTAGCGTTCATGAGGTAGAGCCAACAGGCTGTGAGTAGAGTAATCAGAAGCAAATGTACGTTTAAGTCGAAAAAAATCATAATATTTTCAGGTGTTGTGGTATTGTAGATTCCCGAAGTGTCATTTTCTCACTAAGCAAAAAACGAAGTTCTCGTGTTCTCGATTCACTCAGAAATCCTAGTTTATTTCAAATTCTTCATAAAATTTATACGAACGGTCATTATTCTCATCCATCTCGCGTCATTATGCACGGTGCTACTTAAAGTCCCACCGTGCAATTATTTTAGCCCTCTGTATGTTAAGTTAATTACATTTGTCAATATCTTAGCGGTCAGTTACTCATAATACTTGTTTATTAAAGCCAAACTGTATAACTACAAGGTTTGGTAACATCACTACAGTCAATAAAATAGAAATAAGTTCATACAATCTTAACATTTATTTGCCAATCAAAAAATAACACTGTATTGTGGAAGAATCGACTTATCAGAAGGACTTCACAAAAAACCTTCAAATATTTCAGAACCCCTTAAATTGTAGAGAAAATCTTCAAAACGCACAGGGGAGACTGCTACAGCGGCAAGCAGAACACCAAGCCCTTGCTATAATGGCTGAGGAAAAACCTGTGGCTACGAATGAACACGGCTTCGAAAGGAGGACACTTTTTGTAGAGGAGGGAAGACAATTTTTCAACAAAATGTATATCACGCTGAAAAATTTCACCTTAGTGTAACATCATGTCTACCTTATTAAATAAAGTTAAACAACTCGTTGACCAAAACATTTGAGAAGAAAGCGGAAGAAACACAGTTTATTTACAATAAAGACGGTACAAAATTGACGTTAGAGTATAAAATGCCTTAAATAAACCCTAAGTTGATAATAACTCATGGAGATCATAGTAACCATGTCAATTGTCGATCAAGTGATTGAGAGCGAAACATGAAAATTTATTTCCTCTATTTAGTTGGTCATAGTTTGATCAAGATATAAATACTAGTAATAAAAATAGTTACACAATTTTAGTAATGCGTTGATGAAAAACGCTTTCATTAGCATCCACTTACATTGAAATTTGAATTCAGGCTTTTGCGCCGTTAGAGTTTATTTGTGAACGTAAAATGGATGGGTGTAAATAATTCTGTGTCTAAGACGTAAAGATTGACAGGGCAGAAATTTTTAACTCTCCTTTTGTGTTTACATTTAAACTGGTTTGCTAAGTAACTAGTTAGGAGGAAATGTTTCACTACACACCAAATTTACAATACTTCCTTCTTAAATAATGCTGGCACCGATAACTATATACTATTAGTAATATTGTCTATTAGTACTCCTCGTATGATACGTTCATCTTAGGATGTCTTATATTAAGACATTTTTAAAAGCCAATATGCTGCCATGTATCTAAGGTGTTAATTTTTTTTTTAAATAAACGTTTTTTCTTTCTTTTTCTTTCTTTTATTCAGATCGAACTTACTGCTTACGAGCTTCCTTCCTATATAGTCGTTAAAGATCAACTTTCTTTATTGGCTCAAAAATTACCAAAGCTTTGAAAAAGAACATGGGACTTGACATGTGCACATCATTTGCTTTTCTGATCGGTTTTCAGTGGAAGACAAACATTTTCAAAAACCGCTTCAAAAACCTCAACCGTTTTAAATTTGGAATGAAGAAGGGAGAAACGCATTGAAAAATTTCAGGTGGTAATGTTATCTCCGTGATTTATTCCTTCGAGATAATCAATTACAATCAGGCAATTTAGAAAAAAATCATTAAATTCATTCATTAATTTTACACAATGATGTTGCAGCTTATGGAAAACAAATTATTAAAATTTAAAGGTCAATATCTGATCATTTACAAATCATATTACTCTTCAAATTCAGCTGGCTCTCTTCTAAAAAAAATCAGTTTCATCAGATTCCTGTTTCATCAGATCTCCGCAGAGATAGAAAGGATAACGGACATAACGAGCAATTTAACTCTTAGTTCAATTCACTATCAACCAAGCTTTTACAGCCAGTGTGAATTTTTTTAGCACTGACCCTATTTTAAAAAGGTGTCTCTGAAATCGTTTTCTGAGCATTTACATTTTACAGCGATAAAATCCGATCTCTAGCTTTCCACAAGTAGACAAACAGAGCTGCTCATTGCAAAAAGATCGATTGTCATAAACCAAAAGCGAAGACCTGAAGCAGTTTAAGAATTTAATTTCCTCATCCACCTGAACCTTTCCAATACACACGGGACTCGAAAGTACGTGGACTCGAATACGCTAAGCTGAACTGAACGCTTGAATCCGACAACGTCTAAACGGTTGGCAACTGCACAACTTCCGTCTAACGCTGTCCACCTTCACTATGAGCTCCTTATCAACCCATTCGTAAATACAGGGAATTATTAAGTATGGGACCTTGAAGAATATTTCAAAACTCCTAAGTTAATGAATGGATTTAAAAATAAATTGTTTATGAAATCGTGAAAATTACTAGTTTTATTCTGATTAGTTTTTTTAATATAATATTCTTCATGTAATGCAGACAAAATCGGCACGATAATGCAGGCTGTTCATTTTGGCGCTGCTGATATCAGATCCAATTCGCTGGATTTCTTCCTCGATGGATGCATTGGGCTGGCTCTTCCTTCAAGACTGGGCCTTTATTATGCTCCTTCCTTGGTTCGAGTAGACATTTGTTAGGATAATGACTTAGTCTTTTGTCTAGCTTGTCATTTTTAGGGTAACGATAAAATCATATGCATTTTCATTTGAATGTATCTTTTTTACAAACATATCCAACAACACTAATATTTTTCAAGATTTCATAAATACTTGTTTTTTAAATTCATTCAATAATAGAGGAGTTATTAAACATTTTTTTATGCTCCATATTCAAAAATCACCCTCTACTTGGAGATTTCCTCACAACCGCGTCACTGGTCATGAAAATTGGGGACAACAATATTTTCCCTAGGAGGAAATGGTAGGGACCAAACACAGAAAGGTTACTAAAGCAAAAAATGTTCACGGAGATATTTGCAAGTCAAACTTAGGCCAGAACTCATGAACGACAAAAGAAAATACAGTACATTGTTTTCATGTTTGTTAACGCTCTCACTTAAAAGTAGAAGTGAAAACCCTGGAATATACTAGGCTTTATAATATTTCTTAGCAAAACTCGTTTTTGGCAGCCTGACATTAAAGATATTGGGTAAAGTTAGAATTAGAAAAGTAAAAAAATATTCGGCACTGGTTTCTGAAAAATTTCTGACGAGTTAGAAAAATTTCCACTCGGATCCATGATACATTGCGATATATATCATTGCAACAAGTGTCGTTCACATGCAACTGCTCATATAAGTTAAACTCAATAACATTGAAAATGAGAGCGAAGATCACGCTCATTTTCAACTACATGTCAAGAAGCTACATGAATAACTTTACCAATTGCAAACAAAAACTGTCTACCGAAAATATCAATAACTTGTTAGGAAAATGTAAAAGATCATTTCAAATCTGAGTAGAAATATGGAACAAATTAATAGTCCAATGACCTCAATAAGTGATGTACTCAGAGTGTCAAAGTAACAAAATCTAAACGTATATTATATATCAGGATCAGAACACGGTGGGGTCTGTTTCCTCGACACTTTACACTTGTTTTGTTACCATGGGAATAAATCGATGCATCGTATTTATTATTGATAGCATCTGGAAAATAACATACAATATAAAAAATACTGAAACACAAAAAATGAACGAACTAGTAAAATACGTAACATGAGTTAGAACGAAAAGATAGAACGTGATGAGCGAGCCAGTCTTATTTGCCTAAAGTGATGCAAACCAAATATTCAAAAACTGCGGTGGTTATCAGTCCTTTAGGTATTGTTGCTAAACAAACGATTCAGAAAGCCTACTTTGCGTGGCATGCTTTGTCTCATAACGTCACTCGATAGATTAAAAGCGTTAAGTAATGTTCCATACAGTGTGTATCTAAGATAACCATACAACAGCGTATGGTACCCCATATTGTGGAGTCCCTTTTGAGAATTGTAATTAATGGGAGGAAACGTTTAGCGCATCATGCTTAAGTATTTTGCCGTGCTGCTCAGGCATGGGAGACCCTGCAGAGCTGCAGACAACACAAGGACAAGGAGCAAGAAGCTCCCTGTCCTGCAGTCATAACACCATCTAGTGTGCTTTGGTTTGTCTCCCTAACAATAGGAGGAACAAGCACAGCAGCGCAGGCATGAGGTCGGTAGTCAACAGCCGAATGAGATTTTCTCACTCAGGAACTCTTCGACAGATATTATTAATGAAAATGTTATGTTATGATCTGCAGGTTATAAAAGCTGGCAAGTGGTTAAACGGAGTTCATTACTGATCAACGCAGGCAATATAATGTGAAAATAAAATTACTGATATGGCTTGTAAATTAGGTAGACGAATTGTTCTCGAGTATCCTGTGGAAATGAACCGATAGGATAATTTGGAGGCAATTTCTATACAAGAAATAGGACTTCTTTTTGATATCAACATTGATTGTACATTAGAGTTTTTTCCACTAGGAAAAATTATCAAATCTTTGAGAGCCTGTTTGACCGTTTGACTTGATGCAAGGCTTGATTGAGTTCTAAAATAAAATGAAGTAACAGGAACCAGCCAAGTGGTTCATTCTAGAGTTGCGAATCTAGCCTCGTGTTGTCAAACACTAACCACATACAGGCACCTTTGTATTGCCTCAATATGAACATGTCGGTAAGAAGTGTGAAAGATATGTTATTTCTTTAAGGGCTATGCGCAAAATAACCATATTACAATATTAACAACAATGTTAGAGTAACAATGTTTTTTAAAACACATCCAGCTTCCCTCAATTTACCTGTAAAATGAATATTTTGTGTCACATAAGAAGATAAGACCAAACAGCATTATGTACTTTATAATAAGCTCTATTACCTTCAAAGTCTTCGGCAGAAATTTGACAAGCAAAGTGACAAGCCATTATCAAGAATGACAATATCGTTGTAGTTGCCCGCCAACGCAGCTGAAAAGTTTCAAGTTTCAATGGGAAAACTGAAGAAGAAACAGAAGCAAGAACCTTTGAAGATCACCCAAATACAAAGTTTTGAATTGCAATAATGGCGCCTCTACGTATATTTAAGAAATAGTTCTACTATGTTCCTTCGCTTGCAAGCTTTGCGTTGACATCGCATAGTAATTTAAGGATCAGCCAACAGTGACGCTCAAGAAATATTTCCAGCAAACAAAGCAGAAATAAAGCTCAATGAAGGCTGTGTAGCCTTCCTGCCCAACAAAATTTAGTTCCCCGACAAATTTCTTTAAATTTTTGCTCAATGAATCACAAATTATGTTCCAATAATAAGACTCACACAACCTCATCAAACCCTCTCATCTCACAAGAACACTGCGAAATGGGTTTTGTTTATTTTTCCTGTTTCTATCAGTGAACGTCTTCCGTGCAAGTCGTGCAAGTTTCCTTTTTTGTTTTTATAGTTTTGCGTTTACGAATATGCATACGCCAAGATTATTATGTCTCTTGAACAGGAAAACTAATACTTGAGATTGGACGTTTGTTTGTATCTCTGTGAAATGCAATGGGGAAATTCCAACATCGAGTGGCAGGACAATAAATAGGGGAAATGGACCATGTGCCCGAATTTGAAGGATAAAGAAAGATCCATTACTTACAAGGCAAAATTTTCTCTAACGCAAGATAAACATGATTAAATGATTTCATTGACTTTAATGTGGCTCATCAACGGAATTTTTTGTCATAGCTACAGCCTACTCCTCGATGGGCGTCTTCGTTATTCTTTTGTGCTAGCGACCAGCTAAAAAAAATGAGCGGAGAAGTGCACGTGTATCTCTTTCCAACAATTTACATATGTTCTTGTTAAAATATTTAAATCCACTCATTTGTTGTTATAATTGTTTTTCTATAGTTTTCCTTTACAAAAAACGCTTAAAGAATGAGTAATACATTTCTATCTAGCTAGAGAGGAATAATTAAGCGAACAGTTCCAAAGAAAAGCACATTTCTGTTTGTGAACCTTTGATTCACCAAGTGAGTCACGGAACGAATAAAAATAGTAAATACCACGGCGCAATACAACTTAAATTAAAATTAAGACGATTCCAAACTGATAAAATGCTGGAAAAAAAACAGATCAATTGTTGCAAAATCAGTTCACTGCTCTTTGGAGCGTTTACAAACAAAGGCACGCTCAATTTCCACTACCTGACAAACAACCAAGAACAGGACAAGCATTTATGAGATGTTCCGGCGGTGAATTGCGTCGTAGTAAGCAGTCATCTCTACGAGCATTAGAGGGTGACAGGCAGTTCCGTTACGGCGTACAGTAATCGTTGCAACAGGGACGACTAACGGAACTGAACGGGCTGCCTGCCTTCTGGATCGAGCTGCTCATCTTGCTGAGCCGGCCGGTGTTCTGCCAATATCTGTGTCCGCCAAACACAACCCCTTGCCAACATCAGTTACATTACAGTCAGTTAAACTAACAATTCTCATCGCATTGAGAGTTTGCTTTTAAAATAAAATAATCGTTTGCGCTGTTCTTGGAATAATACTGGTTATGAGGCTAGGTTCTAGTTCATACAGCAAATAGATTTTCACGTTAACATTTGGGTAGTGAAAAATATTCAGTGAAGTACTCGTATACCGATTCATTAATATCGAAAAAAATAAATAATTTTTAGAATGTCCAAAAGACGTAAATAAATATGAACAATTATCATTTTCAATGCATTTATTTTAACCACAGCTCTCACACGAACAAAATAATCTTACACGAAGAATCTCATTCGAGGAAAAATTTGAACCACATCACTCCCATACGAAGAGAATCGGCTTTAACGACTACAGCGGCTCCAAACCAACTTTTTGTCAGTTAAGGCCGTCAAAGAAACATATTTCAAAGTCAAGTTTGCTAATTTCATAATTTAAATCAGAAAAACAACAATTTTAAATGACTCAACTTTTAAATCTCGAGCTGAGCCCGCGTACGAATTCGCATGTAAAATTTACCACTTTATCTCTAAGCGGAAAAAATAGTGCTGCCCTGTTACGTATTCCTAGAGCATACAACATCTCTCGAAAAGTAGGCAGACGTTATCGACTAAAGTAGCATTTGACAATCGTGACATGTATGCTGAAGAGCAGCCTTGTTTACAACGGATTAAATTTGAGACAAAAGAAAGCGTACAAAATTAAAAGGACGGCCGTTTAATTTCACCCATTATCTTATCATCAAGTCGGGTGAAGTTTTTACTTCTATCGTGTGTAAGTACTCGAGGACGTTATTTATTAAAGGGAAAAACTTAATAACTTCGGAATGAGAGCAACGCGTTTAAATGAAGTTTATCAGTTAGCGGTGAATGTTGAAAATTATGAAATTTTACCGACATTGTATGCATAACCTTTTCATGTGAGAAAAAAATGTTAACATCTACAATAAAAACCATTTTTCACTTCTAGGCCCATTCGATACAAACTCGAAAAAGAAAAACAGAAAAGTTAATTAGCTCCCACCCCATGAGTATAAAGATTCAAGTAGGAAACAACCCCTTTATTTCCATCCTAAAAAAGCGTTGATGGAGCTCCTGAAGAGCCTGAGCAAGACGATAAACACTGAAGCTGAAGAAGCCAAAGAATATTCTATTCATTTTATTCTCGTTTTATTCTCTGAGGGAGCAGATCAAAGAGTTTAGTTTTGGAGTCGGTCACGGTTTCACAAATGATATGAACAGACAGCTAGCAGAAGCGTGCATGAGGCTTTCATAACACCCCGGAGGATCTTATCTTGGAACCGTGGGAAAAAACTCAAATACCTCTTAAATTGAACATTGTCTAACCGTTTGCAGGTTGTGGTCATTCGGAGAACTCACTTAACGGAACACAGACTACGCTTGCTGCTATAAACTTCATGATAAGAGATCGATATCTAAGAAATACGACGATGTACGTAAATCGTCATGATCTATAAAAAATTGAGAGAGGAGCTCACATAAACTAAATTTACGCTCAAAAATGAGTGAATAATTTTCCAACAGTAATAAACAATTAGCAAATATAAACTAAAATGGCCAAAATAACGGAGGAAGAGATACAGACATGCAGTCGACCAAGAACTTGCAGTTGACCCTGAGTTGAGGAGCATCTTCCCCCAGAGGCACCGGCAGGCTACGAGGCAGCCCGTCCAGCCAGATAGTGAAAGGAGCGAGACGGGTCAGTGAGAAGACTGGCAGAGCGAGACCGTTAGTTGAGTGACATGCACCACGAGAATGACATCATTAAGGTAACATCATCGTCCTTCTCCCAACTACGCTAATGCTTAACATGCACCACCGTGAAAGTGCCGAGAAGGTAGTGTTTTCCGGTACTAGCTTTGCTAAGATATTAGTGAGGTAAGCATGCATGCGAGTTTCACTGGAGGACTCAGTATGAGAATTGTGTTGAATGTCCAGTCGGCGTTGTAACATTCGTGTTGATATCATGATAGAAATACACTTGAAAGACAGCGGAAAAAAGAACTAAAATCCACATTTGGTATACAAATGGACGCAAATGAAAAGACATAAAATTCAATAAAAAGTTCACTTCTTGATATCATAAAATTTTCCCCAAAATGTATCTGTGAAGTGTGGCTCTCATTAAAAAGTTTCCCTCCTAATAAGGTGAGTATAAACAAGTACACCTCAAAACAGAGCCTGCAGTCGTATTTCTAGCCATGATGAGCAATCTTCGCGAATCGCTCTGAATTCAAGTTAGTTTTCTTGATTTGAAAAAAAAAAAACGTGAATGGTACAATTACATCACGATTTGCAGTACTGCAGTACTTCTGGAACTAATAGAGCTATAGTTCCAGGTGCATGATTTTTCATACACAGGTACATGATTTTTAGTGATATAAAGAAATCCTCACAACATTTTTATACAAGATGAATATAAGAAAATATTGGTTTATAGCGATTATCGAGACTACGCTACGAGTAGAAGCAGAGAATAAAAAATGCCTTAAAATAAAGAAAAAACTCACCCAAGTTCCTCGTCAAAATACGGAGAAGAATTCAACATACATTGCTATTCACTGTCTTCTTTTTTCTTAAGATATACAAAGACAATAATTTCATATATCCTCAGGTCAGGTTCATAAACGAATTTATAAATTTATGACAGCTTATTACACCTTCAACGTTCTTGTTGAGCTCCCCATAAAGAATTTCTCAGATATGTCTTTAACACAAATGATCGTTTCGCGATATTCTCAACAGGTGCATTAATTAATTTTACAACATCTCTTTGTGTTGCTGTCATGCACCCAATTCTTTTCATGTTCACTCGACAAGTAGTCGAACGAATAAATCTTAAAAAGAAACCGAGAATTGGCTCTAATGAAAGTGATGATGCTGATCTCTCATACGGCGAATTATTAATCACAATCGAATGCAGTAGCAGCCCCTGCAGTAGCCAATATTGACCAAATGGAGCCATGCTGACCTCATTCAATGGTCTGAGCATCAAACGTTCTCAAATACTGTAGAGCTGTAATTTATTCGCTATATTGATTTGCCCACATCACTAACCTCATGCCATCCCATCGTAGAGAGTACTTGTAGTTTCCCTTCTTCTTGAATCGCTCACGTTTTTAATCGGAATTCAGGAGACTTGAGAAACGAAAAATTCGAAGATCATTATGCATTAACTCATTCCAATCATAAAATATGCAAATAGGACTGCATATCAAAAAGATCTACGATTACTTAGAATTGTTGATATAAGGACAGTTGCTTTGTGTGAATAACAGAAGCAATGCATTGCTCAGGCCATCAAAATTTTAAACAAGGCCAACACGATGTTCTTGAGTCGATCAGTGACGTGGATGGTTGTCCAAGATTTAAAGGCTGAATATTTCAGCTCAAAAAGTAGATATTTGACCGATTGTTTGCAAGAGGTATGCGACGTGGCGAAGAAAACGTTTCGGTTATACGTTCGTAGAAAAACGCAGGGAAATGTCCTAACTGTTTAATTATTTACTGAGGAGACTCAAGAATCATGAAAAGCTACATTGTCCTAAAGTACGCTTTGAGCAATTAACATTGAGCGGATTACATCACAAGTGCAGCAGTATGACAAAATCAGAAAGGAAACGATATTTCGCTACAAGTGATGTAGAGCGCCACATTACTGCTGTTTCATTCAGTTTCAGGCAGTTTAAGTACAGTTTCGTTTTGTAAGTTTAAGAGGCATATTCATAAGCCAGAATAGATGCTTTTGTTACCATGTATTTAAGGAACAACGTAAAATTGATCGGTTGGCGTGAAAGCTGCTGTACATTCCTCTTTCCTCATAAAAAATGTACTCTGGAGATTGGCATGACTTTGTATAGTTTACAATTTGTGACTCGTTTGCATAAAACGCTCATTTAAAGTGGGACATTCATATACGAGTACATACTCGTATATAGCCGGACAATGATCGATAGCTGCGACGTACATCATATTAGGAGAAAGCCTGTTAATTTTTAAAATTAATTTATTACATGCAAATTTTTAACTAGCTCTAATAATAACACATTTTTACTTGTAAGGTATTGAGAATTTTTGAGAAGTTTTTCTTGCCGCTGGCTGTGTTCGAGAGGCATAAGGCCCGAATCATACTGCGCAGTTAGCAGGTTACCTATCAACCTTGAGGCGCACAAGTGGTGTTGCACTTCCTTCTTTAAATTTTAGTACGTTTAGAAAGCCCCAGCTCATTAACTTTTCTCGATGGCTCATTTTTCATCAGATTTAAGCTCACTAAGATCATTTTCACCTCTACAAAATACTTTACATGACTGATCCCCACTCTAGAAATTCGAATACTATGCTCATCTGACTCTTTCTTTTACTGACTAGTGATTTTTCATTGAAACACTGCAAATTACGGCTTAAATATTATCTTCGAGTGAAAGTACTCGTATCAAACATTTGCATACTTATACACATATGATGAATGTATTGTACTTGGCTCGTTGTGGATTAAAATTGCCGCTAAACTCAGCAATGTTCACGGCCCTCAACAAAAAGAAGAGTTCTCACAGTTCTCAAAACGTCCAACTCTTAACTGAGAATGGCACACGACGCAGGTTTGGACAGTAAGCAGTGTCACACACAAGGGGGATGATGTGGTTAAAGTGCTAAGCTAATATTTGTAACTAACTCGTCACCCTTTGGAGAGGCACCTTAAATGTCATTCGCGCGTCCAATACCAAGTGAAATACTGCAGCTCTTTGGTATGGGTTAGTAAACCGCTGAGTGTTTTTTCCCCTTCCGGGGCCTGACGAGATAGTAATGAATTGCAAAAAGCTAAGTATCATTGCAGGTTTTAAAAAAAGTTGCTCGCATTTTTACGACGCTTCCCTATTGAAATTCTGAGCCTGTTACAGAGCGTTTTCAGGCAGTTATAGGCCAAGAGATAGTCGTTTTCAAGCAGTAAATTAGCCCTTTTCAGTGCAAATGTCGCTTATTTTAAGCCCTGTTAAACGGCTATTTCTGGGCATCGAAACGGCTAAGGCTCGGCCATTTTGGGCTTCTCTACTACTTGAACGAGGCTAGAGGTTGTCGAAAAAGGCTTGAAAACGACTTTAAACGACCCGAATGAGCCCGAAAACAGCCATTGACTTGACCTATAAAAGGCCATTTGAATGAAGGGCCCTTTTCAAGCCCTAATAGGCCAAGGATAAGTAGGAGTCGGTTTGAAGTCGTGATTTTTGGCCCTTTTGTGCCGTTTTTGACCTTTTACGACTAATTTATTACCTGAAAAGGGCGATAATTTTAAATTGTGTTTAACTGTTGAACAATCAGTTTGAGATACAAACCTGGTACGTTAAACGTTTGCGTAAAGGGAATATCAGATTTTATCACGTAATAATGATAATGCAAGACGCCAAAATGAGACACTAACAGGGCTAGTCCCGTTTTAATGCATTTCGAGAAGTTCAGAACAAACAACCCTACGTTATTCTAAAGTATGATGATTTTGTCCCTTAGTCATCACTATGTGTTTTTGTCGTTCAAATATTTAAATGATAAATATCAGATTATTTTTGAAAAATCAGACATGCAATCAGTAGCTATCGCTAACCCTACCCACATTTTCAAAATTGTAATGATCCTTTTCTTGATGGAACGCACTTCAGTCATTTTATACCCTAATTTCATTTCATCCCTTAATGGAAGTACAATATTGATTTCCTAATATTAAGAGCATCAGCGTAGCACAAGACCCAAAATATTCATTTTGTATCATTACGATGCATTCACTCTCCATTGATGCTTCATAACTTTGCTCGAACGTTTGCTGACAAGAAACTCTTACGTTGCAACTTCAAACCCAAAACGCTGCCTCTTCCAAAACGAATTCTCACGGCAGTCGCCTGGAAATATCGTTCGTCCGCATGCTTGGGATTCCCGCGTCCAGCGATGCACTAGTTTTTGCGGCGATTCCTATAGCGTCCTTGAATTCATTTATACGCATTCGTGTGTCACAGAACAACGTGATGCACTTGCTGTAGTGATTCCATTACAATGCAATAACAAGTAATGGTCTTCTTACGAATAAGGCTGTTAGAATATACTTTAACCACAGAACATCCTTCCCACCAGGTAAAATGTTCAGCAATTTAGAAACATGTTTGGCACTCATTCATCACTAACGGCCCGTGCCAAAAAAAAAGATATTTTACAAATCAAGTTGGTTTACGTCCTGTCATACTTTGAGTTTTCAAATGCCATACTATCAAAGCCGGGCTGTGATGACAGTTCCTTCCGTTTCAACCTGTACCCATTTCAACACCTCGATCAATTTGGAAATTAGGGTACGTTCGTCATTTTTCCAACGGAAAGAAGCACAGAGCTCGCAGTAAGAGGTTTAGTGCCTGCGAAGAAAAGTGAACTTTCTTAACAACTTTCCCACGACGACCGCAAGACTACGGTCACCACGGTAACTACCCTGACGCACTTGCATTAGCTATTTATTCGCTCAACTCAAATACAGATTGAACATCAGAGGGGGATGCGAAGTGACACAAACAAGGGAATTAACTTGAGTCTCAAAATGAACCAAAAAAACATCTTATGTTCCTCCTAGAAACTTCCAATCTCATTTCAATTAGAAGAGGAATATGAACTGCAAAACAAAAATGGAAAAATAATATATGGACATTTCTCATCGACTGAGGACGTTGACATTTTAAGCGTCAATTCCCTCACGTCACGTCACACTGTAGCTTACCAGCGAAATCCTTGGCCTCTCAACTCTTATATTTCCTAGATGGTATCAATCTTTAACTATTACCTTAGTAATAAATTTCATTTTTTTTTCAAAATGTTATGTTAATACAAGATTGACAGATAAAATAGAAAATACCTAGAAAATTTTATAAGAGTTTGCATCAAAATTTGAAAATCAGCGTTCATGTGAATTCCTACTTGATGGAGAAGATTGAACGAAACGAACTACGTTTAAAATTAATCATGGTATGAGTAAGAGCAATCCCAAAAATTGCAAACTATCGAGTATGTTTGAGCTTTTTCCTAAACCTGCGTAGACTGCACACAATAGGATATTTATTCAGTGAACATTGTGTAAACAAGTGGTGCACATCGACCGCCGTGCGCCCTGCAGAGAGAAGCTATACATGCAAACTGCAGAGTAGAGCAGTGGAGCTCTCACGCGACCTATACTCCCGACCTCACACCACAGCACCTCGGGCATTCATTCCCCTCACCAACTTATTGACTTGACCGTCACTTCACCACAGAGTCAGATCAGGTGCCAAGCTGCGAGGCAACGCTGTACTCTCACAAAAAAATATGTGCCAACGTCCCTGCTTGCCTTCAATAGTTCCCTGTTTTTTTTTTAATTGCTTAGCGATATTTACTACGACCTCACTACTCCCACGGTGTGTTTTGGAACGCAAATAAATCAGATGCATAGAGAGCGCTGAAAGTTGTCATCATCCTTAGCACATTTATTATTGAGTCAAAATATTTTTAAGACATGAAAATGCAGCGGGAATATGAGAAGGTATGAAAATGTAACTGGAACTTATATAAGAACAGGGTTCTAACAACAATATGACCAATAAGAATTACAATCTTAATAAAAAAATATTGCCAATAGAATAAAGTTAGACAGAATGAATTATCGATAGGTATTAAGATACGCTCATAATTTTTTTCCAATACGTTTATTCTAAAAAAACTTGCATTCTGTACCAGTTAGTGTATGTTCATGCACTAGGTTCATCACACACGAGGAGTTTGAAAGCTTTAAAGGGGTTTGTAGCATGAAATGCATCACCACTGATAGGCAATGTATTCCTATGTTTGTACGTACTTCTAGATCGACACCAACTGCTGCAGTAGCAGAACAACCCACTCACTCAAAAATCTGTGACAACGATCAAAATAAATTTTTATTAAAAACTCTGTAACTCAAATCTGATGACATTCAATGTTGGCATTACGATCCAGAGTCACTCTCAACGATAGGCAAGTACCGTGAACACTGGCAACCAGCGTTGATCATAAATACAAACGCAAACACCGGAAATAAGCACAAGCTATGAGAGAAGCAAGTATCAACTCCGCAATGACAATTGTCGGAAAGAAATAATACTGATACAGGCACTACCTACAGCTCCACCTCACAATTCTAACAGCAGAAGCACAAGCACGAGCAGCAGCAGCACAAGCACGAACAGCGGCAGCACAAGCACGAGCAGCACCAACACATGCACGAGCAGCAGCAGCAGCAGCACGAGCAGCAGCAGCATATGCACGAACAGCAGCAGCACAAGCACGAGCAGCAGCAGCACAAACACGAGCAGCAGCAGCACACGCAGCACAAACACGAGCAGCAGCAGCACACGCAGCATAAGCACAAGCAGCACAGGCAGCACAAGCAGCTGCAGCAGCAGTACACGCAGCACACAAGTATAGCCACCAGCAAGTGCAGACGCACTGCCGACTGCTCCCTCTGCTGCCCCTGTCCCTCTACAGCGGCTGCGGACAGCTCAAACTTACTCGTCCGTCAGCGCTGGAAATAAGGGCCCCTGGCTGTAATATGAGAGCAGCTTTGCGCATCGCTTTCAATAACAGTTACAGTGAGTGCAAATGGTTTGAACAAAGAATCTCATAAATTTTTTTGCAAAACTTATTCTACGTTAAATATTTGCGTGTGAACATCTTGTAAGTAATTACGAGCGTGTGCATAGTTCGGTAGCGAGACAGTGGGCAAACCATTTATTATTCTAGGGTTGTGTGAGTGTTTCAGAAAGAAAAAATGCTTTAAAATGTTATACACAAATTATAATATGTATATGTTTCTCTACTTTTCATGAACAAGTAGAACTATGATGTTAAACATATTTTAGAACGGACAAAAGTAACGCGTGTAAAATTCCTGGGTTTAATTCTAGTCAAGCCAAGATATGAAGATGTAAAATTCATAGCCAATTATTTGTTGTCTGTTAACTTTTTTTATAGATTTACCCCTAAAACCATTTTCTCAGCCAAAAAGGGAATAGCATTGCTAAATAGTGGAGCTAAAGTGCCTGTTATCCTCTCAACTTTTGCCTGTATAAACAGCCAAACGATCTTTCTATTATAACCATGATCAATTTTATGATTATGAACGATCTTTCTAATTTAACTATTAGCATTTTTATGATTAGGAAAAGAAAAATACTTTAAATGACATAGGTACATAGTCAGAATGAAAATAGGTGGATATCATCTTCGAGCATTAATTATTAACTGTAATATCGGGAGAAGTTTCGTCTTAACTTGCCTGGTTGGTAACGAGACTCGCAGTCGATCAGCTAACACGAGGTACAAATCATGAGCTGCAAATGCAGTAATAATCTCGGCTGCTTCTCTAAAGCATTCTTAAAACATATCACTCCATTTTTTTCAAGTTTATTTTCGAACATCAATTGACATTGAACTTCTAGGGCATGAGATCTAACTTGAAGTATACTAAAACCAACTTTTGTGTAGGTGATAGTAAATTATAATTTACATGATTTTTGGGTCGACATTTTGAGTTCTGTCACTTTTTAAATCAAATGGGGACATACTTCACCCCACAGGGGGGTATTTTGAGGCTATTCACAAATCAATGTGATGTAAAACAGGGTTTAAATCCGTTTAAGTGTTGACGTTATTGTGTCAAGCTTTGAAGAAAAATTTTTGTGATTTCCAGTAAGAGCCTCAAATGCTAAATATTTCTGTAACATAGACCATAATATTGGAACTTTGCAATTAGTTTGTGTTAAGAAGAAGCGACTAAAGCCTGAAGCCTAATTTTGCCAGATTAAGTTATTCAAGGAAGATTTCCAGAGACATCTATTGACTCCACACACAATTATGCGGCGACCTTTTTTTGCGGCCAAACTCAAGAAACCAACGAAGAAATTTGATCAAACTGCCCGAGCACACACAAGTGAGACCCTGAGTCAAGAAAAGTTGAGACTGACGTGCCTCACGGCACACAGTCATGTCTAACTTTCCCTTCTCGAAACCCCGCCGAGAGCAAAAGTGGTGTGTTTGCGATGATCTTGTGACGAAAGACATTAGGAATCAAGCCAAGCAGTTTCTGACAGGGAACTCTACGGCACATTTCTTGAGATGCGGAAATTTAAGCGCTGAATTGAAATGTTATCACTCTGCAATTTCAAGCAGTACATCCGCTGCTCTAAAAGTTGAGGGTTCAAAAATCTTTAAGTTGGCACAAGAAATATCAGCTTCAGTTCGGCGGTGTTAAATCAATAAAAAGATATTTAATAACGCGAAGAAGTGAAAGTGGAACGTTCAATACTTTTGTTTATTTCACTGCAACGCTCGTATAGTATGTTCACAGCGCAGAAATCAGCCGAAACCTTATTGAAATCCGAATTTTTTTCTAACTTTCCCCCCTACGTTCTCTTAATTCACAGTATCGATAATTAATTCACGGTAAGGGAAAAATACGCTATAGTCTACCAGAAAACAAGCCAAGTGAACTTAATACTTTTGAATCAGAATCGAAGACAACTAATTCTCTCCCACAATGGCATCACATTGAAATCATTTCATTTTATCATGCTGGAAAATCAGGCATAAGTTTGGTTCCTTATCCTCAAATTAAATGCCTGCATCAAAGACATGAGCGCAAGTAGGCAATAAGTATTCAAGCAAAGAAGTTTGTGACCAAGGTTCATCGGCTTCTGATCATTAGCGAAACAGAGATGCTGCAGTGAGGCAGCTATAAGAGCTCAAGGTTCCTGGTGAGATCATTCGACCTCCTCCACCGAGGGTAGATGACGTTTCCCAGGAAGAGAGTACCTTGTTTCGGGTCACAGAAGTTCTGTCAGCCTGCCCCCGAGGGGGTAAGCTGAGGTGCGACTCCGACGTATCGCATAACGCACTGGGCTTTAAGTTTGAAAGTGAGGAGAAAAGGTGTCAACATGCAAGAGTGTCATAGGAAGTAATTCTTTTTAGCAAGAAAGTTATCAAGTTCAGGGATTTAACACGTTTATTAATTGATCTACACGGAGTATAAATGATAATGGGAATTTTAACTTCGTTAAATCATCAGACAAGAATATCAAATAGTAACTGCACCTTTTTTACTTCTCTACTGTCTATACTGTTCCTCACGGGACCTAAAGATATATCTTATATTTTTCTCAGAAGCTAATACAATGAGCATCATTATGAAGAATGATTGCGTGATAGAAAGGCATTATGTGATGAGTAGGTTGTAAGACAGGCTGAATAAAGTGAACATGATCCAAGAAGCTGAACATGACACAACGACTTTTGTGTTTACATTCCCACTCACCATACACAGAGAACACAGATTAGAACACGACCCAAGAAGCTGAAGATGACACAACGGCTCTCGTGTTTACATTCCCAATCACCATTCCCACAAATAGTTCTGAAAATGTAAGAAATTTATGCAACCCGCACAGTTGAGAACGTGACCTAAGAAGCTGAACATGACACAACGACGCTGGAATTGACATTCTCACTCACCATATACACAGAGAACTTAGTTGAGCTGAACATGACCTAAGAAGCTGAACATGACACAACGACGCTTACGTTTACATTCCCACTCACCAAACACAGAAACACAGTTGAGCTGAACATGACACAACGACGCTCGTGTTGACATTCCCACTCACCACACGCAGAGAACACCGTTGAGCCGCCCAGGTAGGTGCGGCCTGCCTGGTTGTGAAGCAGAGCTGTCTCTCGGAACGCACTCTGCAGCTCCAGCGAGCAATAAGGCAACCACGGAAGTGAGACTTCGCATTAATTGCAACGGAGCAAAAGCAGTGCTCGGTTGCTGCTTTTGTCATGGTGATGAACATTTTCGAAGAAACGCATTTTCTTTTTTGCTTTATAATTATATGATATTCTGAGAGTCGTGGTGTCGTAATTTACTATTATTTTCTTTCCATTATTGCTCTTGTTTGCAGAATTTTGCACAGTTTATGAATATGGATTTTTTTCCATACTTAATAAATGACAAGAAAACAAGAAAACGTTGGGAAACGCCGTAACGAAATGATGGTGATCACAACGTTAAAAAATGTAAAAGCTCTCTCTCCATCAGCTGATGGAAACTCGAAGTCTTGGAAATGAAGAGGCTCTAAATGCACTTCCTTTTTCGAAAGCTTCATTAATGCTCAATCAAATTTAAAGAATTCATCAGTAATAATGGTATAAAGATTAGGGACACGGATACCTGATAGCGAAAATTATTGTTCGCGCTTTTGATCGACGCATTAATGAAAGTGGTCGGGCACTGATCGAACAATGAGTGTTTCAACAGCGTATTTCATTTCCTTGTTCCATTGATTTTCAATATGGTTTTGCGCCGTAAATAGCGAGAACGTTGTGCTCATCTAGATCGTCTTGAAAACGAGATTGAACAGGATTTAACGATAATTGCACATTCAAAGATCAGAACTAGAGCACATCGGTACTATATAGTTAGCCTTCTGTCCTGCGCTGATGTTGATAACTCTGTTCGAAGTGTCTTATTCTGCTCTGAAAAGTGCGAAAGTTGGACATGACGGAGTGCTAAGGTCTAAGTAGCTGTGGCGTTACTCGGCTCAATCAATCTGTGTATTGAATTCACATTGAAAACAATTCAATTTAATACCACCTCTATTTACTAAAAAATAATAAATATCTTCATTTTAAAGCAAATTAAGCCCATCGCGTCCATCAGTCTTTCATTATCATGTCATACTTACAACTAAATAAATATTATTTTTTTCCTTTTCAAATACGAACATATTGAGTTGGAAAACATTGCAGAGGTTTTTCTGAAAGTCTTTACCTATATTAGAGCAGAGTTAATATTTGGACATAGTACAGCTCTGTATTTGCATGGGAAATTCATGTATGATGGTCGAACTCCAAGCGCGCTCTAATGTGCACAAAACCACACAGTTCGGGAAGAATTTACGCGACAAAAACGAACTGCCCGCAACTGAAGGCTGCGTTAAGATGCATTCATCAACTACGCCGTAGGGAGTGTGGCTTTGATGGAACCTTGGAGTGTCATGCATGTGGAAAACTTCTGTGGAATGAAGAAGCTTCATAACTAACTGAAAGTGACAGTGTCTTTGAATTGTTTTTTAACTATTCGAATACTTCAGCCCCACTAATAAAACAAACACCTATGGCCAAATCAATTTTTTCTCAGTAAGACAGCATCAGAAATGCCGTCCTCAAATTTTATCCATCATTTCAGAAAGTTGAAGTTTTTACATGACGTTAGCACTCGAGTTCCCTGATAATACTTCTTTACTGAAATATCATTAGCTAGACATTGAAGTCCAGAGAATCCTTGTTGGAATGGAACGATCACCATGAAATCATTCAGAGCTCTCCAGTTAAACAAAAGTGTCATTTAAAAGTCCATGAACTCTCAGTGGAGCCAAGATACCTTAATTCAAACAAAATATTCTAAAGGCAAGTTTGAAACACGACACAATGTATTTTCCCATTACAGCAGGTACACCACGTCGTAGGGCGTTACGACGTTGAAATATACGAGCTGAAAGTAAGAACTTGCTTTCGATGAGGAAATTTCTAAACTCGACAAGGTGTGCTTCAGAGCAAGGAATATTGAATATCAAAGGAAGCATTTCAATAGCACCCAATCATCATACGTGTACTCTTCAATCCAATTCACACCACTAACTCACATCGATAAGGAGTATCATTACACGATAGTTCGCAGAAATCATATACCGAATTTACAAAATGATGAATTCGAACTACATATATCACAAGCCTTAACTTCGAAATAGCAATAAAAAATTTCTGAGAAGAAAAAAAAACAGTTTGCCAGCGAATGAGGTTTTATATTACAATGAATTCAATTTAATTTGGCGCTTATTGATGTTTTTCATAGATGATTAGAAATCAACGTTTTTAAAGCGCATTTAAAGCTCATTTAGCAAATTTCAAACTTGATGGCAACGACATTCTGAACTGTACACTTCGTGCACTGCATGTTGTGCACTGCACGCAACCTACTTCAGAGTTTCTACAGCAGGTGTTCTGGTACCACAGAATCAAGCAAAAGATAAGTGCAAGTCACAGTTAACGACCTATGTGGTGTAGTAGCTGATAGTTTCTTTAACGAGACCAGACTGTCGATCGCATGGAGCTTGCATGGAACGGAAAAGCTCGATAATGCAAATTTAATACTTTTCAAGTACGATCAACACAAAGAATTCGTTCAAGAGTGGAAAGACCAGTATACGTAGTTAGGCAAGTATTCAAAGACAGGGACGAATCGAGGATTATCGTTTGTGGTAACTTATGTTGAACTTCAATTAAGAGGTAAACAAACTATTACAGGGCGTGATAATATTCCTGTGATATTTAACAAAAGTATTTCTTGCTTAGTTTCATCTAATGCTGGTTTTAGAGCAGAGATGCAATCAAAACTTTAGTTTTACGCAGGTTTTGCTGTATTGAAAACCAAATTTGCCTGTCGTCTGCGATGCTTCTTGGAAGCGTGAGCCAAACTTTTTGCCGATAAAGTGTCGACGATCTAGAGCGAATCAATTTAAGTTCGACTCTAGTTTTATCGTACTAAAGTAGCCAAAACTATTTCCAATTTGAACTTTTATACAAAAATATGAACGGAATATAATTCACAAGTTTCAGTGAAAAAGGTATGATGTAACCAATCAAAACGAAAAAATACTGAAGAAACTTAAATTCTTTGTTCTAAAAAATACAACGAAATTAATTCAGGCGTACCTCTGCGTTAACGTCGTTTTCCATTCATTTCAATCTACTCACATGCTACTTCAACACACGCTATCATTTACTTAAGACCTTAGAATTTGGTTTCTGCGACACTTCTCATCAGCGGCAGCAAGGAAGGTACCTAGAGAGAGGCCTGGCTATACCTGCGCCTGCGCCGGGCTAAAATAGTGCGGCGCAAGTAAGGCTGGCATGCGGGATCGTGATGAAGCGCAAGTCCGACGGCTCCAGGGGCACCCGAACCACGACTGGACAATGCAGCGTGAGAACACGGCAAACCTCAACTTAGAATGGCATTGATTTAAAAGAGGGTAATAAAATTTCAGAGAATAAAACGACGTAAGATCGCTTTCAGGTAGCTTTGGCCTAAATTTATGGCATTTTCTTGTTTTCGCAGCGTGATCCGAAGAAGGCTTTCATAGGTACTGGTAAAAGCATCATACGCATGTAATATTTAACACGAAGTTTCAGAGGACTAACTGACAGTTTCGATAGTGTTGTTACTTTGTTCACCTACATTGCAGAGAGTCGTAAATTCAATATCATAATTGAAAACAATTTTTGATATTTATGATTCCTTTGAAATTAACTTCGCAAAGGAATAAAAAATAACGCTCACTGTTGGGGCCGTGTGTGCAAATTTCACACCAATAAAAACACACCAATAATAATGAGTTAACCACTAATGATTAATTTCGCACCGATAATAACGAGTTTCAGTTTATCGCTTGCCTTAGATTAAGCTGATCCTTTTAAAAATATAACTGTCCCAGAGTAGTTTCTTAATTGAACGAATTTAAACATAATAGTCAAATTTATGAGGGTCGTGCCTCCCGCATTATATTTACGTCAATAATTCATTTGCGAGCAAATCAAATCCCAATTTTTTCCATGAATACAGGGCTAAAACATTCGAGATTTGGTTCTTTCATGGACGGAATCAAATACTAAGCATAAACTTGCTCTCAAAAAATTTTAAACTATATTTTTAAGCATTTGAATTAACTTCACATGCCAAAAAAATCCTTTACAAGTACACCGTCACTACCAAGAACACTCGCTGAACAACATCAGAGTAAAATTGAACCTGGAGAGCAGCGACTTTTATTTTATTTTATTTTGGAAATTTTTCCACGCTGGAAAGACGTGTTGCTTTACACGTCTTTCCAGCGGGGCAAAATTTCCAAAATAAAATCTCGCTAATCTTGTTTGTTTCTTCAAGCAAGTCGCTGCTCCATGAGAAAATTCAAGGGCAGCAAATATTCCTGGGAAAACCATAAAACACAATTGTGCAAACTTAGACTGCAGGTCGCAATGCTCTGGAGAATGAAAGTCGATGCATCAAATACCGAATGGGTCAAATGGTTTCAAAATTACACGATTAGCTTAATAAACGGTTTTACAGTTCAAAGTTTAGTCATGCTAAGAATTTCAGGATTCTTTTAGACACTCAGAAGACAAGACGAGTTAAGCCCATGCGAAATGAACCTGCTGCGCAGGCACAGCTCCGCTACTCTCCTGGGATCATATCCTACATGGACGCTCAGCCGCGCAAGCAAGGCTGAAGAAGACGTTTCTCTGCCAGGTCCCGTGAAACTCAGTATAAATGTTACTCTGAATACGACAACGCCCTTCCTGCTTTGCTCAAAGATTTTAGAATGAACACAGAATTTGCGCATACCAATGAAATGAATAAGGCGGACAAGTTTTCCAGTAAAATGATGTCTCTTGATAATTGTCCAAAGAGATAGTTTACTATTTAATTTTTATGTAAGAGTAGATTTACTTCCAGAAATAATTTAATTACACTTTAAAAATTCAGTTAGATTTAGGTTTGCCGATAACATTGCAGTAAGTAATTACGCCGAAAAATAATAATAGCTTCGAGTGCCGCTGACATGAACTTCAAAACCTCCCTTCATTAGTATCAAATTCCCATTCTTCTCGCATAATTTACCGGTGGATCTCCACAGAGGCAGGTGAGTCCACCCAACCTAGAGACGTCGTGACCAGCATAACAAATGACAATCACCAAAGCGTGGGCGCCGCAGGTCAACGTAACGGGCACCATCGTGCACACTGCGGGGCTCACTGACGAAAGTGTCGAGGACTGCCTGTCGGCATGGAACCCATATTCTGGGGTCTATTTCATGGGCATAATTACATGAAAACAAGATTGTAAGAGAAGAAATATGCCTCCCGTGTTCAATACGAACGCTTCAGTTAGCCATAAAACAAATGAAGGTTTTTTTGTTGATGGTAGCATCAGCACACAGCCATGGAGACAGTGAGGACCATAAAGTAATAACCATTGAATAAAACGAAAACGTGAGCATTAAGTTGATTCTATTTCATTGTTTAGTTTCAGTATAACTGTGTCACACAACTTTCGGATTTAGACTGCGCGTGATGTGCGTGTAAACGAAGTGTAGAACAACCATTTAAATAAATTATCAGTTACTATTTCAAATTTTCGTTAAAGTTTGAGCGGTAATGAACACTGAAACTATCTTATTTTAGATCATAACAATACAGGACGAATTATTGAGGGGGCCACCTCGAGAGCTCAGCCAACAACTATAACAACTGGGGATAGTGAGTTCGAAGTCGTGTTGATTTTATACGGCGGCAGGCGGAGTCAAGTGTAGGCTATGATCACACTTGCGCTATTTAGGAGCAGCTAAACAAGACAGTGTGCAGCATTCTACGCTGCTGAGTATAGAGCACACTCCTGAATTTCATCATAGTGCATCGTAAAATAGATTGTACCACTTACTTTGAGCCCAGTTTAGTGTAGTTCATGTACACAATTAAAGCGACAAAATGGTTGTAAACATACCGAAACTGTTAAACAGGAGCTAAATGGTAGCACAAGCAAAAGCCTTAGGGGTCATAATCGTTCCTCAGTTGCCAAGAATAAAGTTAGTTTTTGCCTGGACATGACTGCAAACAACATATTTTGCTATGCTAAAGATTTCTCTCGTACGGAATAAATTGCTTGAAACAACTTGAAATGATCGAAATGTGCAAAATAGAAGAATTAAAAGATGAAAAATATATTGAACAAGCTTAATATTTTTAGAGAAAACCTCACTAGTACTCACAAAAAATCTACTATTCTGCAGAAGCCTTTGATCTTGTGTGAATGTAAGAGACTATCTACCAAGACATTTTTCAGTAGTTTAGGCAGAATTAATAATCTTTCAGACCTCGTACCTAAAGCAAAATATTCAAGAAAATAGATTTAAATTCTGTTTCTCTCAATTATATATTCAACTCCTCACACAACTATTGTCTATTTCTAACGGTATGTTTATCAATTCATGCCCTTTATGTTGAGAAATATTTAAAACTCAAACTATTTGCATTGCATTTCCTTTATCAACTCGTTTTGGATATAAAGGGTTTTTCTTTTTCCCTTTTCTTTCTCTTTGCCGATGACGCAAAAAACAGAACATCAAAAACTATCTTTTATATTTAGATGTCAAACATAAACGGACTTAGCTTGATGTAAATGATTATCATTACAACAATCAGTTTCACACATTAGTCTGCCAAAAAAACTAACTTTTAAGTGAATATGTTTGATTAGTGCGGGAGAAAATAAAAGTTAAAAAAGTGTTGTCGTTTACACAGTTCGCTAACAAAATATACATTGAATGCCTCACTGTTCAGAGAAGTTTACTGTCGTTCCAGCGTTATTTTCTGCAAATATATGCTTTTATTGATATCAAATATTGAAATCTACTTATTTTGCGTGCAACAATCCTTTTTTGAACTGCGAATGGAAAAGTTAAAAAACGACCTCGTATAAAATATAAAGCTAAAGAAATAGTTGAAAAATTATTTTTTTATTTCATTTGTCAACTAACAAACCACCTGCTCTCTTCTTTAATGAAGATGTACAACCGAATGATGTGCGACATTTCCCTCATTTACAGCTTCAGTTGAGCGCATTGAGCATCTTGGTACGTGGACTAAACTAAGAAATTTGGCATGGGGCCTGCGCAGCTTACTGGTCATAATATTTAACAATTGCGCTGGAAATTTTCTCCGTTCTTCATCAAATTTTAGTATAAGATAATATCGATTAGGTGAGACGCGTGAGCGAATTCTGATGTTGATAATTTGTAAACTCGAAACTTCTACGCATCTAATTTCAACTGCGCATACTCGAGTGATCGTGCCTTTATAAATTAGAATCTACTCGAAATGGAAGACAGAATTCTTACCTTTCTTAACTTGTAAATCATCAGTTGCGCTCCCTTTTTTTTCTTCTGTTTTCGAAATTGCAAATAAGTACATTAATCAAATTCAATTCATCGTACTCAATCTTGTATAGTTACTGGAATTTGTACAGAGAACAAGTTACACACCGTACTACAGAACGATACATTAGAGTTAAGCGTTTTTGTATAGGCTGATGCATCCGATGATGACATTAACAGAAAAATAAAACAGTAACGTTTCAAATGAACCTCCGTTAGAAAAACTCACGACCCAACCTACGACCATCACAGAAATTGCACATGAGAACAAATATAGCTCCCAAGCGCGTTAATATAGAATGACTGAGAAGCGCCCCATGAATATACATGTGCATCACAGAGAGATAAGACACTGATTACTTTGAAGGTGACGCTGATGCTGGGCTGTTCCACGCGCCTGTCGACATTCTCACCGTGCGATGATACAGAGCAACGACTCTTGGAAATGCATACTAAACATTTCGCTGACGCGAATGAAATCTACCATACCATCGGCAACTTTCTCATGAAACTTATTAGCTCATCCATTTTGCACATCTTGTGTATTGTTTTACTACGCAATTCACTCAAACTGTAAAGATCACAACTAGGTTCAAACTTAGATCGATAAGTCTGCAGGAAAAATTTTTACTCGTAGTGATTATAAGGTCAATATATGCGCCTCAATAGTGGAAGTACGAACGCAGTAAAAATGCCTCTAGATTTTGCATCATTTTACAGTCCTTCGCAGCCTGATGCTTTTTTTATCCGAGCAATAATATTCCTAAAAAAATCCTTAATATAAAGATATTAAGCACTCTCAAACATAAGCCAATCTCGGAGGTTGTATGATTTTTATTCATGGCAAGTGGAAATTTACGGTAGAAAAAATGAATATGGATGAAGGCAAAGCTAGCGACCATGGGGAAAACAAAAAAATTTTCAATACTGAAAGCCATCAGCTAAATAAAAAGAATTGACTCTTGTGATCCCAGCAGTCTGTGCCACTGTCACCTTCACCTTTCAGCAAAAAACGGGATACTTTAAAGAACTTTTTCATTGAAAGACGATGATGAATCAACAATGTCTGAGATGGGGTAAGTTTTGCAGTGTCAGCTAGATCATAAGTCGTGATTCAAAATATGAAAGAATTGTCCTTAGAACCAAAAATTTGCATAATAAGAAGTCCTTTATGGTATTTTAGTATTTATCATTCATGATTTCATTTTAACCACATACAAAGACGTGACCTATTACTTATAACTAAAACTACTGAATTATTCTTTTTAACCAGTTTTCCGCAGAGTAACCAGAGCCGGCACTACAATAACACATAAACTTTGAAATCTAGGCCTCACAAGCGTACAAAAATCCCGGAAAATTGAAGCATAAAATTCCATTAAAGTCAGCAATAAAATTTTTCCATAAAATTTGCCCTCAAAACAACTACAACAAGAGTAACATAGAGCAGGGCGCGGGAGTTCTAATTACGTGTCAATGTTAAATAATGAAGCTTCGTGTTAAACCAGCGCTAGAGCTGGCGCAGCGAGGACAGCCTCACCTAATGAAGCCGTATGCGAGTTTAGTAACAAAGCGATGATAAGGCCGCTGATAAGCGTTGCACTTGTGAGCAGACACACCGGCTTCCACCGTGTGCGCGCTCAACACCCAGTCTAAATTTTCGCCACCTGCATGCATGTTTTCACCGCCTAAGCGAAATGAAACGACTAAATAGCTTATAGCGATTAAATAACGTTTAGACAGAAAATAAGAGGACACACTATCTGGGCTCTATTTTCTGCTGAGATCATTCATTCATTCAACCATTCAACCAACGTACTCAAAAACTCAGCATACTAATTCCAGAACAACTTAACACAGGCAACAGCCATTTTGCATACATGACCAGAGATGCAGTGCAAAATAAACGACCTGACAATTTAACAGACATCAACAAGTGAAATTCGATTTCGAAACAAACATAAAACAACTATAACTAATAAACAATGCATAAACAAATAGCTCTAATAAAAATGACAAATGTGATGAAATTAGAACGTTATTAATATTGTGATTGGCATTTTTCACTCAAAAATAAAAATTCCAACCGGTGTTTTCAACGAAAGGCTAAATAAACATGGCCCAGAGTAAAAAGTGTTGAACTTTTACAATACAGCTGTCCTCAAAAACTCAGTCTTACATAACATCGTGTCGAGACTCCACAAGCGCCGACTAGAGTGGTAAAATTATAAAATGAAATAATCTTTTCGTGCATTAAAAGATTAAAACAGATAAAAAGACAAAAACAGATGAAAAGATTTAACGCTCGCATGAAGTAGCTGCAGTAAAAACTGCGATAAGAGAAATATTTCACAATGTTTGAACATCAGAAAGAGGCTGCACTCATCAAGCATACGCGTCTACGCAAGTGGAAGTATGCGGACAGCTCAGGCACGTGTGCTCAATACAAATCGGCCCGCTATAGTTACGTACACCGGGGGATCTTATGCACTCGGAATCAGCGTTTATAGAGTTGCTCAGGCCTGCACCTGATCATCTAAAACGCAACATATGGAGATTAAGGAATGATCACACCTGCACAGCTGCAAAAATCTCAAGGTGAACAAAGTCTATAGAGATAACTTCCCATTTTGAGTTGAAGCTTTGCTGGCTATTCGTATGGAATATTCATTTCAAATGAGGTATGGAGAGCATCTTGCTTTTTATCTATTAAGTTTTTATCTATATGGATTGAATAATTTCAAATTCACGAGTTCTGCACCTCCCCTACTTCCCATATGCAGTACAGCAAAAAAATACCTATCGTCTAGGCGTTTTTTACTTCTTGTTGGTTTACATATTCTGGGCGAGCCAAAAAAAATGTTACGCAATTTTATTATGTTGATAACTCAAAAATCAACAATCTTAAGGAGATGAGCTAAGTCTCATTTGTTGCGAATTTTTATCTTTTGTCATCAGCTCCAAATTTTTCATTATCGCCTTTTCAATTCAGGCGCAATGGTGTCCAGAGTGAAGACCGTTGTTTTCTGGCTTGAGCAAGATAAACATTTTCTTCATTCATCGCCACGTTACACTTTGAGACATGAAAAGACAAACTGGTAGAACCTTTTAGATATAATTCATTCAATTATTACCCTACGTGCTGCGACCGCCAACGCTCTCGAGATATTTTTGCGATTTCTCACTCATTTTCCTCGTTACTTTACTGATAAGCATAAGATTGTCCTCGAGAATGCTGACGTTTATTGTGATTCAGTCGGTCACGAATATCTTGTAAGTCCACGGGAAGAGTTTTAAATTCGTGATCCTTCAATAAGCTCGAAAGGAAGAAATCACTCAATGTAAGGTCGGTATTTCTAGATGACCATTTCACTGCATGCTTAGCTCCTATGCACCCTCCCTAAAAAATGATTTTAAATAGATTCTTATACAAACAGAGCTGTGGCATGGAGCACCATCCAACATCTTCATGCACCGTCCAGCACGAGCGAGATCTGTTTAGTTTTCATACCCTAAAGTGTAAAGCAAGAATGAATTCTTAAAACTCCTATCTTGCACTGGTGGGAACGAAATGGTTATCACTCTGAACACTATTGCGCGTAACTGAAAGGATCAACAATAAAAAGCTTGGTGGTAGTAACAAAAGGTGAGGTTTCGTAACAAATGAAGCTAGACCTATCTCCCTACGGTGAGTAATCAAAATCCTATAATATGGCACCATTTGTTAGGCCCATTAAAACGTCCTTTAATTGAAATTCAATCTCCTCTCTATCGTCATTGTCATCCAAGCGATCCGCGCTCATATCATGATGTCCTGAAGATATGTACAATATTTCGTTTGTTCCAGCAGTTTCTAGATAATTTGGGATAAAATCTCGTCGTTTTGCTGCTATCAGACTAATGAAAGCGTTGCACAAATAAGTATCTCCATACAACATGAACCCTTTGAACATATACGACTGATGTATACACCTGATCGAGTGCCACAAAGCAAATTCTCTGAGAGAAAATGAATACGGTTGAATTGAACTCTGTAAATTCCAAGTTATATATTGAAACTGATCATATGTAACAATTCATATTTTAGTTAAACAGTTTGGATTATATTTAGGGAAAAAGTTGTCTTAAGTTAGACCTCACTGCTTTCGGCTTTCATAAAAAAAAACATTTTGAAGATTTTTAAGCTTTTCGTAGGTCATAACTGTCAAAATTAAAACTTACGTACCGCTGGATTCCTTTCAGAAGACATTTGAGACTAGATCACCATTAATTTGACTCATTCGCCAATTCACTATCGAAATCTGCCATAACAGGCAATTTTAAATCAGAGTTCCCTTATTTGAACGGTTATAAACGGTAGAACGCAACCGTCTGTGCTTGTTAGAAATTTGTTCACAAGTTTTTATGTAACATGTAAACTTATACGCTGTCCTTTAAATTGCCCCGCACTTCATCTTAACTGGAATTCGAAAAAATTGTGAAGTTCACACTCGAACTAAAGTCACATCGTACAACTTGGAGTACAAAAAATTTCATAAGATTCGACGGCTAATAGCCGATAACATGACAGCAAAATCCATTAAAGTTTAACTGCACTCGTAAGCTCACCAACACGATCAAATTTAGAAACAAGAAGCAATTTTGAACGGGGAATTGCTCAAAATTCCCGAGATGATGTGCTGCGTGACAGCCGTGTACACGCGCGGCTGCAAACGCTCCTTCGTGAGCAAAATTTAAAGTTTCTCGACTTGTAGCTAACTGCGTAGCTATAATACGACTAGACTTAGGCCCCTTGGAAAAAAAACCTGCTTGCTCATGGGTTTGAGTTCATGACTAGAAAAATTTTTCTATTCGTCACACAGTAGAGTAGACATATTAGAGTAAGTGTATTTTTACTCGTATACTAGAATGAAAAGTAACTCTAACAGCTAAGAACGAGTTTTAAAGTCACTTTGAAGAGTTGAACCCAATTTGCACATTTTCTAACGCATTTTTTCAGCATTTTCTACTTTCTACGACCCTAAAGAAGGACTATCACACCCGCTGCGTGATAAATCTCCCTGTCATAAAGCGAGTCAGAAAGAATCGCGCTAAACAAAAAAAACATACATGAAGAACAAAGACTGATACAACCTCGAAAAATCGTCGTTTAAAAAAGTGAGATTTGAAACCCAAAATTTGTCTACCGCGCTTCTCGGCCCAGTGCTATAAGCGCGCTGCAAAAAATGTCCCCACATAGACACACCATGCTGCAGCAGGGCTGCAGCTCACACTCAACTCGCGGTCATGTTGCTCGAAGCGGAGTGGGAGAACCGCTGTTCTTTGCAACGGAACTGTACAGAGAACGGGAAGATAATCCATCAAATCTGAACTTACCATCAACTTAGAAATGCGAGCCAAAACACTGGATTATACATGCTCGTCAAGGAATTCCATTCATAAAATTGCTCAATTTACGTAAATTAATCTCAAGTCCTAGTTTCACCGAACCTCATAAGTTTACACTTACAATCACATGTATGAAACACTGCGCCAAAAATAAAACCATAGAAAATATTGCTAGATTTGACGGGCATCTCGATACTTTCTTAATGGCAAAACTAAATGATTAACCAGACCAGAATTAATTGACCAGACAAACAACAACAACAACAACAAACATCGGCATCTTTAGGATGCTTCATTTCCAATCAAGCCTGATACAAATGATCTTAAGTATTGGTTTTTCAAATGTCTTATAACTAACACTATATATAGGACACCATGACGGTTCCCCCGTAAAGCCGGTACCCATTTCTGGCACCTGGGTCGAGTGGGGTATTGTGCTTGAGCTTTCCCTTATACCCAACGGGAAAAATCGCAGCGCCAGCGCCGGGATACGATCCCGCGACTCCAACATACAAGTCCGATCCCTTAACCGCTGTGCCACCACGAGCACAGACGCGCTACTAGTATGGGAGAAAACTATCAAATCAAGACCATGTTCAGCCAGACCTGAATGAGCATACTCCGGTGTAACGGCGTGAGAAATGACATGAGCAGCATCGTCTCTCTCATTCGATGCTTGCTGGGAGACCGGAAAAAGGATTTATAAAGAGGAAAATTTATTAGAAAGGAAAGACTTGTAGGGAGAAGATACCGGGAGAACTTAGAGTAATATTTCTATCTTAAATCATTTTCTGACAGGATTACGTCTCCAGAGGTATCAAATTTCTATTTTGTCAGCATGATAATTTTCTTGCTTTTCTGGGTTATTTTGGGTCTAATCAGATACATTCATCAAACCTCAAACACTCTTTTTCAAAACGTGCGTGTTCAATTTCATAAATGAATGAAATTATCATTAAGGTATGCAAGTTTTATACTTTAGGGCAAAAAATATTCATACCGCTAGTTTTGGCTTGTGTAGAAGGAACCAGCTTGCTACGAACTGTTAACTGAACTCTTGGTATTCAGTACACGAACTTGTATAAGTGCTCCAAAGTTTCAGACGCAAGAGGTCGATCTAGAACGAGTAATGCCCGCACCCAACGTGTATATGTACAACAGCTCTAGTTCCTAGGGTAACCAACTCATTATTTTAAAAACAAAATTAATCATCAGTGCGTACAACATGGTTTCAGTTATTATAGAAACATCCTGATGCAAGTGATGTGTTGAAGCTCTTAAAAAGTATTTCATGCATACAAATATAACTTGAAAATGCGAGCCCAAGTACTGGATATATATATACGAACATGTCTCAATTTTATGGCTACGTAGCTGAGCTAAATATAGCTAAAAATGGAACACACAACAGAGTCACAGACCAAATGGCACTGTCAAATTCAACGTTCCCATACTTCTCTTAAAAAAAGATCGCAAGCGAGTGAACTGGCTTATTCGTCGAAAAGCCGAGTTTAAAATTCAACGTTTTCATGCTTCGCTCCAAAAAAGATCGCAAGTAAGTGATCTAGTTTATTCGACGAAAAGCCGAGGTGAAATTACCGGAAGGCTGTTGCGTGTTGCAGCAGCAAGAAGTGCAACAAACGCTGCACAGCTCTGCCTTGTCGAGGCAGCAACACGTGGGGGCGGAAGAGGTGCTGGAGCGGCGTCCGATGAAGCAACTGATTTGGTCTGGCTGTGGCTGCCGCTCTGTTGCAATGGTGCTGTTGTTCTCGTCGCTCCCAGAAGCTCTGCTCTATGCTGGTCTCAACTGACACTGTGCGCTTAAATGCACCATTTATCACACAAAAATGAGCGTTGAATTACAGTACAGAGAGAGCAGTTCTTTCGCCTCGCAATTACCATGAGAATTAATTTGCAATATCTGACGCTGTGCACAGCATAATGCAGCGCGTGTCGACTTCACCGGCCAGTGCTCTCAGACTCGAAGTTGCTCTAAACTGAAAAAGTTGGGTTAGCCGAACAGTCGCCTAATTGACACCAGATATTTCACGGAAATTTTAGCATTTCAGCGGTGATTTCCACGTAGGCTTCAAATAGAGGCAGAGGAAAACGCGATGTTGTTTCTGCGTTAACGCCAGTGTGTAGCTTTGCGACAATACGATGAAGGCAATGCTAACTACCACACCTGTAGCGATTTGCCACACCGACGACTGTGACTGGATTATTAATTAGCAGCCATTGAAATTACACTGTGAAATCGATTAGCTTCACCTGCAGCTGCGAATCAGGAAACGATTCGAGACAGCTATAACTAAGACGCGAGAAATAACACCAACACCGGCAGCTGCCGCTCGTCAATTATTTACTTAAGCCACATCTGCATCTGTGCGAGTGGAAACTGCAGTTACAGCATCATCAATGAAAGCAACAGCTGTAACAACAAAGATTTGAAGCAACACGCGTAGCCACAACAGTGGTGCTTCAGAACAGCACTTGCGCTGCAACAACTTTACTGGACACAACACCTGTTAACTTGCACTAAAACCAGTGCTCAGGCACAACCCTGCAACACTGGCCAGACGTTAGCATTGCAACAATGTTGAGCACCAATAATATAACGTACCATTACAATAATAATTGAAGTACCATCATGACAATTATTATCGCACCATTACGACAATAATTAACACACCATTACGACAATAATTAACATTCCATTACGACAATAATTAATGTGTCTTTACAACAAGTACATTATACCTACAATATGGCATTGCACAACACCGGTGTAAGTCAGCTCAACTTAGGAACGTGAATAGAAGTGGGACTTAGATAGACGGTCTCGGCTCAGAATTACACCTCCACGCTATACACCGGCACTCCGAATTACGATGGTAACACCAGTGCTTATATATTTTCAAGAGGAGCAGCATCGTAGTTGAGCTACTGAATTGTTGCACCGTGCAACACCAGTGCTGAATGCATCGGTACTGAACTCTATGTTTGTGCCTGTCAAAAAATTTTTTTTCCTGAAAAGAAAAGTTGTTTCCCAGCAATTTAAGTATCCACGAATATTGAAATAAATCCTCCTTCGCTGATGAAACCAGTTATCATTAAATGTTACCATTGTTGAGTATTTTACATGTATAAACCCTAATTTATTACCGTGAACACTTTCAAACCTCTGTGTGCACACCAATTTCGTTCGCTGAAAGCCACGCAATGCGCAAATAAGTTCCATCGGCTATGAGCAATAACAACACTTTCCTAAATGAAATGTGAGCAAAATAACTGAGCATAACATCATTACAACACAAGCATCAAGTAATTGTATTAATGAAAATCAATATGAAGGATTTTTATTAGGAAACATATGTACACCACAGACAACAAGTGTGCTACTCTGTCAAAGTCAAGCGAACCATCAAAATCCGGAACACATGTTCACATAACTTCCGAAAAAACTGAAACCTTGCAATCAAAAAGATTTTAAAATTACGGTGCAGCAATGGTATAATCAGTCATCGTGCGGCTGTTGAAACTCCATTGTCAATGCGAGCACCGAGCTAAAATTGATCCTGGGTAATTTCGGCATAGATTTGTACCAACAAAACAGAGCTTCTATGAGCTCAGGTGGTGCACGAGTACTGTACCAATGTTCTGCATCGGTGTTGCCTTTTTTAAATCCAATTCTTTATTGATATTATATTCATGAATATGACATTGATGAACGTAAATGCCTCTGTTTGAAGAAAACTACTCAAATACTAGAGGGTAAATTTTACCGGACATCCCCAAGTAGAAAACGCTATCACAAACACCACGTGAACCGTTAATAAAGAATTGGAAAGTAGTACCTGCAGGGATAAATGTAGAGATTCAAAAGTGTCATAGCTAGTTGAGCATTAAGACGTCATTTTCCACCAACTTTCAGCCGCCTCAGGTTTCATGTTCAATCATAATGAAATTTTTTATTTGGCTAAAAGCGAAGTAGTCAGGCTTCGTATGAGTTATACTCCTGACTACGAATAATTTCCGTCCGTATAATTTTTAACATGAGTAAAGAGCACTAATATACGTTAGCATCCGTATACGTTCCCAGCACGCATAGCACTTGATGAAATTAACTTCATAATGTTTTATAAAAAATTTAAATCATATGTCTTTTAATCACTTCAAACTACAAATTGAGAACCCTTAACCTGCAGTGCTTGAAATGTTCATCCAATATGGATTTTACGTAGGTCAATCTATGTATGTTCCATATCTTAATTCCAGGTTTTAAATGTATATTTCCTTGAAAAAGTATACATTCATGTGCCATACAACGTTATTTAAAATATAACATTAGATTTTCCCTCGGCCACCACAAAGTCACATTTGTTTGAACTCACATAAGCTCCTTAAGTTAATTTGAAAATCAAATCCTCTTAAATTAAGCCTCAACCTGGATTTTTTAATTCCAATACCAGCGTTGAGTAATAGAATAGTCCGAATCAGTTGTATTAAAATGGGCAATCCTCCACGATTCTTCATTTCATTCACGGAATTCCATCTTAGACTGCATAGAGACCATTTCTTAAAATAAACAGCATTGAAAAAAATAAGGTTCATCTATTGCAGTTACTATAAAGTAACCAGACAGTCAGCACGACGTACTTGGCAAACAAACACACGTGGTTGTGCTGCAAAATGAGAACAGGACCACAACCTGAATATCATTCCGCAGTGCTTCAGATGACAAGCACCGACCGCACTACACCAACGCCTCTTCTCCGCCGGACAAGCGAAAGTGAAGCTAGCGCACCTCCGCTCTTAACTGCTCAATTTGACGCACTTGAAATCTGCGGAAAACGTGAAAGCGAAAGTTGTTTGCGATGTCTCCCAGAAACGTTGCCTTAGTCGTTCACTGGTGGTAATTTTAATACCATCGTCCCGTGATTTATTCTTTATACGCAAGTTATTAACAATATACCCATTATTATACTCGTTTGTTCCTATAACAAATAGGATCTGTGTGGTGAGCGCAGAATGCAAAAATTTAGCGCTAATTTCCAGTTATTTAGAATAACTTCAAATTTTGACCACAAATACGACAGTTGAAATTCAAAATCTGTGTCAGGGACTAGAAACGATCTATCAATTTAAGTATTTTTCTCAGTCGTACTACATATGTACTATGTACTTTCTCTCGGTTGTAGAGAAATCTCGGTTGCGGCTACCTATGGGTAACGAATAATTTTTAACGTACATCCGATCACGGGACCAACCATCTCCAATGTAAAGCAGAGAAATATAGAAAATTTCCTCTCGTGCTGCAAACTTCTGAAAGTAAACAAGTTTTTGAATTTCTGATGAGCAGTTCCACAAGCAAGCGTAGTTCACACAGCATCAGCAACACTCTCAGCGGCTGCAGCATACGCAGCATACGGAACACCTGCAACAAATACGCAGCACCCGCAGCATACGCAACACGCCGCCATGACTTGCACAAAACGATCGCGACGAGCGCCTCGATGCTGCTACCGTTGGTCGCACTTAAGCGGCGAGAGATCTGTTTTATTTAACATTTTATTTCACAGTGAAAGGTGTACACAAAATTCGCTTTCTCTTCATATCACTGAAGTCGCTGTCATAAAATAACTCTCTATGTTCATAATCATCAGAGCAGCGTTTCAGAGCAGGAAAAATTAATGAAAAATTAAGCCTTTGCTTCATAGCGACTGGAATTATTTAGTGAATTACAAAAATGAATTCCATGATTCATGAGGAACCATGAAGTAAATTGAATGCACAAAGAATGAGTTCTTTTGCATAACTTGAAATGATACTCAGTTTTAAACTTATCCTGGAATCAATTTTTAAATTTGCTCGCGTAGTGAATCGGAAAAATGATTCGTAGAAAAGTTTTTGGAAAATTACTTTTCTGAACATATAACTTTGACATTACATTGGCTTTTATCGACGTTTGTGGGTGACGTGATGAGCTGGAAGATATAAGCGTAGATGAGAAACTGGCATTTCATTTATTATATATTCTTAAGCACTTATACTCAAGAGGAAGATTAGTTACCATTGTTTCTTAATTTTACAATGAAGATTAAACAGATAACTCGAGTTTCACTAAATTTACTACTTGGCAAAATAAGAAAAGAAAAGCTCTTTTCTAACATGTAACAATTATTTGATCTGAAATGGTAAAAAACGAATTTCATTCAAAAACAGATAGGCAGAATTCTCCCCCTGGGGCACCACCTAAGCGCATCTCGAGTGAGGTACCGGGGTTAAAGGGCTAAAATCCATTTTTAACAATTACTTTTTTGCCCGCAGTTAAACAAAAAAGAAAGAATACAATTCTGAAGACTAATTTTATACAGATCATGATCTTAATCTGGTATCTTAAGATATGATTCAGTCGTAAGAACATTGCTGAATTTATTGAAACTTATTCTAGGAACATCATGAATGTCCCAAATAAGTATATTGGCAGGTATATTTTTTTGATGTATCATTCGAATGCATCAATCTAGTTCATTATTCCAATATCACATTCACCTGAAATGTACTAGAGAATGAAATTCACCACATCATTCCAGAATGACATTCCTATCATTTTTCCATCCATTTGTAAAAAATTGGCCAGTTTTTGAACATTTTTCTAGCAATTATCAAGCATTTAAATTTGATCATATTCCGACATAGGGGATCCCAGAAGCCTCTCAAAATTCGCAAGAGCCCAAGTGTCTAGTTCATTGAGTACCTCATCCTGTTTGGAAATTCTTGCATTAATTCATGTTTTAAACGATTGTAATTATTCAAGTGATCATTTTATTACGGGTCCTTCCACAACGACCTATACTACGTGGGCGAGAAGAAAATTCACCCAAATGTAAAAATCCTTCTTCTCCAGTACGAATTTGAAGGGGAAATCTTCGTTCCATCATTTCGGCATGTTATTTTCAGATGTTATAATGCAAACTCCTGTCGTTTATTGTACTTCATGAAATTCAAAAAGGGCAGCTTTTATACTGTGACTTCCGACATGCCTGAGTTTTAATATTTTATGCACGAAAATTCTCGGAAAGAATCACACTCGTATCTCTAGTTCAAAAAGAGCGATTGCACCCATGCGTACATTCATAATACTCCCAAGTACAGTTTAGATACTTCGTTCTATTACGACCTTGTGATAATCACCGTTTAAATATAGCGCGTAGAGTTAAGGATACGCACGTACTGCACATGGCCTCTGCCTAATGCTTTACCTCCGTCCATCAGTCCTTATCACTGCAAGCCTTAGATTTTTTATAAGATGCACTTCTAAGACACGAGCCAATCCCTACAGCGTTTGCGGAGTGTGAACTACACAAGCAGTAGACATATACACTAATTTATTCGTCATTTATTCTGAGTATGTGTTGCATGGTCTCTCCTCTTATGCAATGCAGTATTGCAATTTCGTACAACTTCTGAGGGTTGACATGTGCACGTAAGAGAGCTAGCGTCGTTTTTCAACATTTGTGTCTTCACGTTTACTCATGAAGATGTGGCTTGAAATGACGGAATTGGCTTTCATTCGTACAGTTTACTAGCATTTAGTCCTCAGTTTCACTAGTTACAACCATGAACTGAATGACTTGCAACAAAATGGGACTCCCTACAAAGTATATCCACCAACAATTAAAGTTCAACTGATGGTTAACGCAACGGCAGAAAACACGCAAAATTGAAACACTTGTAATGCGAGATTAACTTGGTGTTCGAAATACTCAACACTCTTATTCGAAAATTTGTACTGTAATGCACCGAAACCGTGATTTCGTAGCGCAAAGATATTGACTTGATTACTGCTCTGCAAGTTCATATCACCCATATACAATGTAAATAATGTGAAATAAGATGAATATCAGTTTGCCTCACATAAACTAGCTAAAAGAACAGTGTTTTTATCATAAAATCAATTTATATCAGACACAAGCGCTCACGAGGATAAAACATCATACGATTAATACGCGCTATTATTTGAAGGTCAGTATAAAGTACAAAGTACAAAAATTCATTGCAATGCTTGTTTATGGCACGAGTGACATGGTATATCGAGATCCCAACCGTTGAACTAAACTGCTGAAGTGAAGGGATGTGGTCATCGGTTTTGGTCCTCCCAAAATGTACATTAATTTCCATATCTGCGCCAGGCTGTGGATGCGAGCGAGCTAACGCCCATGTTGTATGCAATACTAAGATTTTAAATAAAAACAAATATAATTAACTATCTTTCTTCACACAGTTTGATGCATAAAAAAACTGGTTCTAAAGACGCACAATAAACTGAAGACGCACTTTGGAGCGATTAGATAGATACAAATTTACAGTGAAAATAAATGTAAAAAGAAAACAAGTTTGAAGTGTGAGATGTTCTCGTTTGATGTGAGCTGCCACCACTCTACTGATGTGCATCAAGTTATGATGAAGCCATACTAGACAAGTGAGAATCATTATCCACGGCATTACTCTATGCCATCGTGGCACGAAGATGGAGAGCATATGTTCAAATTAGTTCACATTAACACCCTCAATTATAACAAAATTAACAATCCAGTGAGTAAACGCTTCAAAGTTGAAGACTTCACGCCCCCGGTAACCAACGCGAGTATACTGTAGAACCAGTGACACCTTTTGCGAACACTCTTTCCATTTCTAATATAATGATGTCCGAATACAGATATTAATTACGCTCTTTTAAGCCATGCAATGGCTGCCTTTTTTAGAACGAGTTCGTTTCCGAGGGTATTTGTTTCAACCAGGTTAATATCTAACAAATTTTTTTGATTTTCAAATGTCATAATACCTTGAATTGAAAAAAGCGTAATACTTGAAAAATAAATATGGATCTGTAACATTACAGCCCTTCTGAAAATTTCTTTTTCATCTCAGTGTTTGGGTTATTTGAGTCTAATGCATTCATTTCCAGCGCCTTCTCTTTTAGCACATTTATTATACCTATGAATATGCGCGTAATGCATCTATGTATATCGAATACATTTTCATCCAGAGCACTTACATTTGCCACTTGCATATTTTCCGTGCGAGAGCCCATAATTCCGAACTGATGACATTTTTACGAGGGAGTCGACTGACTGACAACATTAATAGAATCATTAATCAACGCACGGAACAGCACGAAACGAGACTACCCATTAACTTTCTCGAGTAAGCCATGTGAGGAACATGACAAAGATTGAATTGTTATTAAATTTTTTCTGTATTTTTCTAAGTTTGATCTTTTTGTATATTCCAGCACTGAAGATTAAATTATAATTTTTCAAAACGTTTGCCTTTAATAAATAATAAAAGGTATTATTTTAACGTTGGTTCTCATTTTTATCTTACGTGTGAAATTTCCCAAGAGTCGACCTTTTGGAAATATAACGTAATTAACGTGTCAAGTTTTGGATATCCTCAAAGTTTGAATGAATTCTCTGATGAATGTTCACACGGCATTGTCCAATGCAGTGGTACAAAATGCTCATTTTTTAATGCTTCGCCAAAATTGTGTTGGAAGGTAAAAGAGCTTATGATTTCTGGGTTATCTTGTGAAAATCAAACAGAGTTGAGGGTCAGAAGACTGAATACCCAGAATGAAGTGTTGGCATTTCGTTGCGTCTAATATGAGCCGCACAGTATTTATATACGTTTCATCTTCCATAATAATTTTTATAAAAGCACAAAGTTACCAAATGAAGGAATACTGTTATGATGTTTGTGCAACTGTAAACAAAAATCTTAAAATCAAAACTAAATAAAATTTGTACATTTAAAAAGCATAAATTTCATTTTCAAATGAACGCAATTTTTAAAATTTGTGAATTCATAGAAAGAGGAGTCACACAAACCCGAATTTTAACCATGACCTTGGTAATCAACGTATCACGGTACCCTCCTCTTTCCAATGATAAAAGCAGCACAAAAAAAATCTTTGCCATTTGAATCCCCATTTTCATATGATTATTACCAATTGATATCAGAGTTCTCATAATTGTGGCCCACCCTGCATCGAGAACTGTTAAGCAGCCCATAGACGATCAATTTAACTGTCAATATCATTGACTCAATATATTGATGAAATTTTTTTTTGCCCACTAAGTCAATTAATTGACGGTCGTCAATCAAGCCCACGGACGATCAATTAAATTGTCAATATTCAATATTGTCGATTATATTGACCTTAAAATTGATCGTCTATGGGCCGCTTTACGGCGTGCATTTGACGGGGAGCTGCGGGCACTGAAGACGTTGATGAGAGGGAGGTTCTCACGATGCAGCAGCGGCCTGCATGTGCATGTAAACAGGCGCTCTGGTGTGGGGGAGGAAGACGAAACTGCATGAGAACGAGACAGCGCCAACCAAAACTGCACTCGAGCGCCTTGGTCATCTATTCCAGGGTATAGAAAATCAGCAAATACCGAGCCCCAGCTCGTGCAAAGGCTGATGACCTTACCCCATGACGAAAGCATCAAAGGGTGGGAAGATGCAAAGCATCTCATTTCAGTGTAATGCTCTAGATGTAGTTTTACGTTAAGAAGAATTCACGAATATGAAGATCTAGTATTGAACGGAAAACAGGATAACTGCTGCAGTTGACGTTAAAAAAATATTCGAAATTAGAGTGAAAGTAAATGTTGAGAGATGAAGCATCAGAGACTGAGTTCAATACCAAATTACAGCGAGGATAAATAGGTCAGCTGAACATATTCTGAGTAAAACTGTCAGGTTTTATTGAGAGTTATCTTTACAGTGATATATATAAGTAGAGGTAGAAGTCGGTGACCAACCTATCTTTTATCACAGATTAAAACGAAGATTTACTCCTACCAGAGAGTTGGCAACAGGAAAACTTGAGATAGCATTATCATTCTATATGGTCTAAATTATTGTTTTGCATTATTTACAGTAGGTACGAGAGGACGAGTTGGGAGTCCAGGCTTCACGCAGGAAAAACAACAGCACGCTTCTGAGCAGCAGCCACGAGCAGAATTTGTCGCCCACCTGTCTTGTGCTGTGAGGTGGCCACTAAATTGACCGAGTACGCCGCTGTGCAGTTTATTTATTCAGTTGAGACACAAGCATTTAGTACTGAACCAGTGCAAGGATAGAGTAGCAACTCAACTGCGTATAATATTAGAAATGAGTAGAGATTTGCCGCTAGTTAACACACAAACACTTAGTACTGAACCAGTGCACGGATAGAGTAGTTGCTCGAATGTGCACAATTTAAAATGCCTGTACATTGGTTACGTCAAAAAACTTGAGGAATTTTCCCCACTTGTCAAATTAAAACGAGTGAACAAATGACTGTTTTTGAGATGAATAAAACAAAGTAGGACTTACTCACAACGCAATTCCTCACAACGAGCAGCGAGCTTACCTGAAGACTTAATCAAACAAATAGAAATAAAAGAAATTAGTGAGTAACAATGAAAACATGTTGTCAAACTTCTGAAATCCTGGCTTTCGTAAAATCATTAGATGAAAATATGAGTAAGTAATTAATGAGGTCTCTGAAAGCGTCAAAAATAGGGGCAGAGACATCGTGTGGCAAGACATTAAGATTTCTCTGATATATACGTTTTATTTTCAGCGTCACGCATATCACATACTGTGCTAGAAGTTGTGACGAATGATAAGAGTTGTTTCCCCCGGTAAGCTCTGCGAAGTGAAGATCAAAAATCAAGCTCCCTTGAAAATTGATTGCGCTTTCTCAACGTCTTATACCTAATTCCACGGAGGATGAGAGAAACTGGATATCAAACTTCATCTCAATCACTTACAAGATCACATCCAGAGCCAACGACACCGCCGACCTGCGCAAATGTAACCCAAACCGGAGTAGCCGCCGCAGTCGAGGTCTAGACTTTTTACTTTTTGCATAGACACGGAAAAATTTCCTGGTCTTCTCGAGGAGCCCAAAGTAAATCATCACGACGAAAATTTTGACTATAACATTCTAAACATTCCTCTGTTGTACTGAGTTCAGGAATGGCCGAATAAAAATAGCCGATGTCATTCTAGAATCGTTATGGACCCCATAACATAAAAAAGTCATGATTGACTGCTACTTCTTGTACCTTACTTCATCTCACGGCATAAATGGGCTCCTCATTATTCAAACCTAAGCCCTCTCGACTGCTTTACATGGCCGCTTAAGTACCCATCGAATAGAATAAGCTCAATACACTTCGAAATCTCTGAAAGCTATATTTACTATGGAAGTGGAAAAGTTTTTCAATTCCAAAGCGTGAGTCTTCTCTTTTGTTCGGGGTTCGCTAACCATATTCCTCTCGTTCAGATTTTCGTTGACAATAATACACCAATTGCCATCTAGTGAGGTCGAGCAAAATATCTACTCGCCTAATTTACATAACATCTAGTTGGCAAAAAAATGGCATTTAACCTATGAACTCACCTCCTAAATGAAGGTCGCTAATTCTTTGCCTGTTTGGAGTATTGCAGCATCGTAACGAGAAAATATTTCTAGAAAATCAGGAAGATCCTCAAGAAATGATCAAACGCGCTACTTAAGCCAAACACACATTCAATTAAGGTTCAAGAACAAGGTAGACAGCGATCAACTTTAACTCTTGCATAAACATCAACATGAAATTATCAACGAAGACGAGGTCGGGTAAAATAGAGGAGGAGGTAAGGAAAGACAGCTGCAGCTATTATCTCTATTCAAAAAAAGCAGCAAATAGCAGACCTGTGAAAGAATCAAATTACAGTTCGCACCTGCACGCATGTACTAAAAGCGCTTGCACAGTTTGGTGGACAGCACAAACACATTTAATGAGAGTTTGTGCAGGGACTGCAGCCCTCCCTGCGTTACCTGGTCCACGCAAAGAGCAATGAGAGTGAATGGAGATATTTACTGACCCAAGGCAGCTTTAGCTAAGTCCTTATAGCTCCAGATCATCATATGGACCTCTTTTGAAAATGGCCTTACCATATTGTAGTTCTTGATGAATTTTTGCCCTAATCTTTACTCTGAAGTTCGCTGCTGAGTGGCAGTTATTCTGATGTTGGTGACAATCTGATGCCAGGGCAAGTTTTATGGTTATGAAAACGATAAAATGAGTGCAGAAATGTTGACGCTAAAGGGTTGAAGGAAACAACGGAAAAATATTCAGGAATTCAGGTTTGTGAAGACTACACACTAATGACCTTACTCTTGCTCTTACACAATTCACATCTATTGAGATACGGCAATATAATGTAAAAGCCCGACATAATTTGAATGAGAGCAAAGTGAAAAAGTCATTTCAAAAGATCTTCGTTCATTAAAATGCACTTAGCTTCAACACTGTAGCTCAATAGAAACAAAAGCAGAGATTAATACTTCAGGGAATCATTCAAAGTCCTTTCAAATTGTACCACATGATGGTCACAACAGCCCTGCAACGGTAGACACGTTTCTCATCTTGGACCTGATATCATTGGTGACGTCATAATTAGAGCCAAAATTCGCAATTGATCTAAAAGCACATGTCCTCAGTTGAGGGCTGCAGGACTTTCTCAGTACAAGGGCGCGAAGTACGTCAGTACTTTCTCAGTACTGACGTTCATTATTTTTCAACTTTAATTATTAAACTTTTTTTCAGGAGGTGTCATGAATTTTGAAGTAATGTATGCAAGGCGTTTGATCTGAATAATTTAACTTTTTGAATTCGATCATAAGAGCAAAGCAGTATTTTTCTGTTCAATGATTGCTCAGTAGCCGAACTAAGCGAAAATACTGTTATGCCTCGTATATAAAAGCATCCGCTCGTAAAAATTTAATTAGGTATAATAATTACAACATTCTCATTTTTGGAACGCTCGCAGTAAGAAGAGTATTTTTAATTTTTAAAAGGATGAGTTGTCCAGGCAGTATCACCAGCATCTTAGCAAATGTCAGATCGTGAGATGCATGGTTCAATGTTCGTCCCTCAATGCCACCTCGAATAAGTCAGCAATCGCTCTTGTAATTTGCTACCTCCAAAACCTGCGAAATTCGCTGTGAAAAAACAGTAAAATTACTTGTGAACATGACGATTGAACTAAAATGACATCAGTGTGAACTAGTTAAAGAAACTTCCAATGCCATACGGAATTCCTCAAGCGAAATTTAGACGCAAAAGTTAACTATAGATGAGGAAAATCAAAGTCTAAGATTAACTAGCCAAAATGATAAAATGCATCGCTGTATCACGCTCCAATCAATTACAGCACCTTATTGAGCCTCTTTGCATGAACCCTGCTTCCAGCTTAGAGATTTGTAACCAAAGAATGAGACTTTGGAAATATGGAAATATCCTAATTTACCCCGATGCTTGCAACGACTGTATACTGTCTGATGGTGAGAACCAATAGTGAGATTCAGGATCACAGGTCTCATCTGTCATTTAAATTTTCCTAATACGTCTACAACACTAAAGACTGTGACTGCTCAGAGTCCCCTGTTTTTAAATAAAATCAGCCTACGATGGAGAACATGAAAACCTGCACCAGTTTGCCCGAATAGATGTCACATCAGCAACGTACACGCACATCCTGGAATAACTCAACGACATCGAGATGCGGAACAAACTGTGGTCGGTGCTTGTGAACACAAATGTAAACATTCCGATCTCTCGGAGCCTTCCAATGAGAAAACAAGAACTTGCACTTCTTCGAACGTTCGAGTGTTGCATCATCGAGAATTTAAACATACTGCTTCTCTCAGAAGTCGATTGCTTCACCAACTGCGCAGGTTCACTGCAGGAAGAGGAAATTAATCAGGAATATCAATCTTGAGAGACATAAGGTTTACAATGCGAGAAGACAAGATGCCTTTGACTATCTTCCGACATGACCGATGCAGGTAACGTTCCGCACTTTACGCGGAAGTTGTGTTGCTAATATTCTTTTTTATGAATAATGAATAACACTCTGAATAATAATAAGCTCGATAACGGCTATTTCTACATTGAGCCGAGGCGTCTACCTTACCAAAAGGAAAGCATAACAACGCCAAAATCTCAGTTACGTCTGTTGTCATCCATGGTCGCACAAGATTAAGATTAACATGAGAAAAAATCCGTTTTTCATCTCATTTTGTTTTTAAATGAGCTCTCATTTGGATCCGAACTCTTAAAATAAATGTTTCCCAGATTCATGTCGTGTTTGATGTGGGATTAACCCCTATCGTTCTTTACAACGTAATCACGCATGAATGAAACAGAAAACTGCAAACAAGCATAAACACAAAAGTAATGAAGAAGCCAAGAATAATGCTTCAAGTAAAAAATTAGAATTGTCAACAGAGGCGATAACTAAGCCCAATCTTTTGATGTTCAGTACTGCGAAGTTCTGACAGAAGAAAGAAGCAGAAATACATACATCAGCTACAAGGAGGAATGCAGGCTGCTGTTCAAATTGGAGCCAGCGGAAGATGTGTGCCCACCAGCGCAGGCTGAGGTGAATAACTCCAGCGAAGGGCACGAACCTACAACTGTGCATTGAAAAAGATCACAAAATGATCGCCGCAACTGGAGATCGTGAACCGCTGCTAAACCAACTGTGAGGGCAAACTTTAATTTATCCGTTACGACTACGAGAAGAGCAACGCTGGCGTCGTTACAATCATTGCTTCGGTAAAGTTTAATTTCTAATTTCGAGAGAGAAAACGCGTTCACAGATTTCCCTGCATTTCAGTTCCGTGTTTTTCTTCACAATAACCAGGAGAAATTACAGTGAAATTTGTAGATCTTATCGCACTTCCTTTGCAACTCGAAAAGTTATATTGAGCAAAAGGGTTTCTGTATTAAATTGATCACTCCTATCCTCAAAAGTTTAAATTTAATTACGATTACTATGCGCTGACTACCTCCAAAGATAGCTCTGTAAACTCAATTCAAAGTCATATTCGAAAATTTCATGATTGAAACATTGACAGACCTATAAGATAGCTATTTACCTCATTCCTCATTCAAATTTTAGGCTACACGGTACTCGCAATTTAGTCTCTTGATTTCATTTCCCTTTATTCATCCTGAAAGTTCAATTACATTCCAGAAACACCATGCGCTCAGTAACGAAGAGTATTTTTTTGAACTATGAACAAATTTGTGTTGAATTCGAAGCTCCGTAATTAGCCGTAGCTCTGCGACATAAAAGATTCTTAAAATTTTAAACTCATTCACGTTGAATTTGTAAAAAATAGATACGAAGGATAATCAGCAGCTTTATCAACAATTAAATAGATACTGAACTGCACCAGCTCAAAATCTCCATTCAACGTCTTATCAAAACTGGATATTATAAAGTTAAGGAAAGATCACAGCTCTTCGTGTGTGAGTTCTAGATGCATGCGAGAATGCTCCGCTAACGCTGCAAAGTTTCTGACGAGAAATAGATATTGGTGATATATTTAAGTAACTGCATATTATTAAGTGAACTTGGTGAGTCCACTTTGAGTGAGACGGTCTGGTGTTTGACAGCGACCAGCTGACGGTGAGCTGTGGTTGTGGAGTTGTCGGTGTTTGATACAAGTCACAGTTGTATAACTAACACTTTACTTATGCACCAAATTTTTTCTCCTCTAAGTATTTCAGTGTTCTTTGACACACAATCAAGTTATTCAAATGAATTTATGCTGTTTTATGGATACTGGTACGTGACAACATTCTATTTCTTCGGTGAGTTTATTCACTATTTTTATTCTACGTTATGAATGTTATGAACAAAGTGCCGTTCTTCCCGTATAGGTTGGTAATTTTTATCCAATTTAGTGTTTCAATGTTGCAGTTTAAACATGATATTCTACACCATTTCGTTTCCTGGCCCAAAATGGTTTTAAAAGAAATTGCAGAAAGCTGAACATAGAAGTCGCATGAACAGGTGCTACATATAAGATAGCGAATATTGGTGAAAGACACGAAAATTTTATTCTAAATTGAAAAATTTGCTACCGAGTTTAGTTCAGAAAATAAATCGTTATTCGTGTGATTTCGAATCCTTCACAACGAAAACTCAATTTTGGAAATGCGAATGACAAACAAAAAAAAATAAAATAAAATCAAGAATAAATAAACAAAAATTATTAACAGACACTGCAAAACGACATAAAGTCATGAAAGACATACTTTCATAACGTGAAACACTATTGCACTTTTACTACTATTGAAATAATGCCTATAATTCACTCCATATTAAAGATCCATATTCGTGAAAAAGAGGGGGATACATTCAATCATGCATGTCACGCTTTCAAGAGTTGTTGTTCGGCTCACATCTAATGAGAGCAAACGGCGGCAATAATACAAAGCTGTACAGATAACCGAAGCAATCTCCCCTTCCTCGAACACTGATTCACGAGTTGGAGATCCTGTGGAGTAAATTTATCTCGATGGGGCGTGCTTCTGAGAGTGTGCTACTCTGCAAGATGCGGCGTAACGCTTGAAATATTGCGTCTTATCTTATCTCTACCGTACGGCTTGCTGGCTGTGCTCAGCAGGTACACGAAATGACATGCTATAATCTGATGGACTTTCAGGGTTTTTAACATTCATATATTAGTGCGTTTTTTGCACTTCTTCTGAAGCGTCTTTCTGAATTATCCCCGTAGATTTCGCACTGCGTCAGCAAGTTTGCTTATGGTGTATATATTCTCCTCATTTTTGGGCGAAAAAAAGGCTCACGATTGGTAGAAATGTTCGATCGCAATTATGGAGACCTGAACAACACAATGAAAAGAAAACGAATAAAAAACATACATTGAGAACCTCAAAGAAAACTCATCAATTGAATGCTGGAAAAAGGAATCCTTGGAAGTATTAACAATTGTAAACGTTCAACATGGTTGTTGATAAATGCAGCGGGAGTATTTTTCAAGCAAATTCATAGTAAGTAAAGAATTATAAGAGAAATCGAACTGAGCTCTGGCTTTGATTATTGTAAGCGCAAATTTTTGTTCTGCCATTATCAATCTCAGCAAGTGCCTATGACGTTCACTATTCCATAAAAACACAACATTTTAAAACATTTGAATAAGAAATATATTACCGCTCATCACTCACGACGGCCAAAACAACGACAGAAAAGAAACATCAGTAAGTAACAGAGACTTTCAAATATTGATTTTTTAGAGCTTTATTTATCTAGAAGGCTCTCAAAACTTTTTATTGCTGATAACACAATGATAGTTCTACGCAATCTCACATGTAAACATTAGAAAGAGCTCAAAGTTGGGAGCTTTAAAGACAAGATATTACAGCCATTTTTGCAAATCTCTTGAAAATTTGTAAAATTTGTAATAGCTTACAGTTAATAAGGCACGAAAGTTTTCTTTTGTTAATAATTTAACTACACCTAGCAGGATAAGCACAAGAAATGTCGGAGTGACGCTCAATCCTTGAGAATTGGTCAACCCCCGCCAATCAATGAGAAATCCCAAAATAACCACGAAACATATGCATTAGTACTCACCTTATCTCTGACTCTGCTCTGAAAAGACAGAGATAACCGACTCGAATACTTAGGAGTTACTGTATGGTAATTCAGCAGAAATCCAACAGGAAAAAGAATCCACCACCGGCATTAACGTTTACACATACTTTGATGTCTGCTCGTCTACATTTCCATCTATTGGAAGTGGAGAAATAATTCCTGCCAAGTATACAACAGGTATCTTCATCCATTCGAACACCCATATCAAGTGTTCTGAGATCCATTCATGAGCAAATGAACACGTGCCACATTATCATTCCTAAGCAATCAGAAGTACAGCCGCTGATATAGTTCTCATCGGGCCGATACGGTGTCTCTCTACTGAGAATTCTTATTACGCGCGGTACTTGCAGAAGTTAGACGCGAAAATTCACAGCGGTTACCTTTTAATTTATGCTCACCGAGCACACAACAAACTCCAGATAAGTCATACATACAAGCGTCCATTTAAGAAGTGATGTAAATAATAAGTTCTTACCAACAAAATTAATAAAAGTGGAAACAAGATAATTTTTCAGATGGTTAAGAATCAGAAACCAGCAGTTAGCATCAGCAAAACACCTTTCTCAAAACAAGTAAATGAATATGTATTCTCTGAACAAATACTACTAAAAATATCATTAGTACAGAACAGAGAATAAATATTTAAACAACGCTTATGAAAGGAACTATGCTATGAATACTAATATTATACTACAGCAAAGTTCTTAGCCAGAATTTTGTCTTTTTTGGTCTTCCTTGCAGCTGGCCCACTCATATTCTTTCTAACCAGTTCTCAGCAGTTGGCACGCTCATATTCTTCCCAACCAGTTCTCAGCAGTTGACACGCTCATATTCTTCCCAACCAGTTCTCAGCAGTTGACACGCTCATATTCTTCCCAACCAGTTCTCAGCAGTTGACACGCTCATATTCTTCCCAACCAGTTCTCAGCAGTTGGCACGCTCATATTCTTCCCAACCAGTTCTCAGCAGTTGACACGCTCATATTCTTCCCAACCAGTTCTCAGCAGTTGACACGCTCATATTCTTCCCAACCAGTTCTCAGCAGTTGACACGCTCATATTCTTCCCAACCAGTTCTCAGCAGTTGACACACTCATGTTTTCCTAACAAATTCTCAGCAGTTGGCGTACTCATGTTCTTTCTAACCAGTTCTCAGCAGTCGGCATGCTCATATTCTTCCCAACCAGTTCTCAGCAATTGACACACTCATGTTTTCCTAACAAATTCTCAGCAGTTGGCGTACTCATGTTCTTTCTGACCAGCTCTCAGTAGCTGGCATACTTGCTTGTTTTAACCAATGACAGAGAGAGACTCATCGAGACATTTTAAGTCAGGAAAACGCAGACGAACTAAACCTGAATTCAATTAGCGAACACTGTGTATAGCGTAGCAGTTGTCACAAAGAAAGCCTCAATGTTCTATGACTGAAGTGAATGTAAATAAATTATTTTTAATCCATTCGAAAAAAATCATTTCATATGAGTCTACAACATAACTTACTCCATTTGTCCCTCTTTTCCCTTCACTGTAAGCAGGAGAACAAATTTCTCTCACAATTAAAACGAACAATAATTCTCGAAAAATTGTCAACGCTGAGCTCCTCATTATACATGGTTCAGCTAGCCTGCGAAGAGATGAAAAATGAATTGGTGTCACAGGCAGTCAATTTTTGTTCATGTCCTATTCAATTGTGACACAGTTATAAATAAATTTTGCGACGCTTTCTACTGGAGCTCTTTTTTTAATACCAATTTTTAAAGGACTTCAGACATGTAGTGCGAGGGTATTAATAAGAGCATTTAGAAAGAATACAAGAAACCAATGAACAGCTAGGTTAAATTTAAGAACATACTTCCATAAATGTAAAACAAGAGGCTTAAACATGTTACCAACCCGTGGAATTTGTGAAGCCCAGGTATGGAAATAACTTCAGGTAGCGTTCGGCAGCACATTTTCCTTATACCCTGGAACTAAAGACACCTCGTTTGTTCTTGGTCATATACGTAGGATCAGTAAAGTGTAGCACTACACAAATTGTACAAGCGCATGTGCTTTCATCTCATTTATTTTTTAAAAAACTTTTTCAAGTATACGCAGAATATATTCCAATAGAACATACACTTATGTGGCTTTAAGATAATACGCATTTTTTGGTGCGGCTTTACATTCAAAATTTCATGATCATTCCTTCTGATTTGCTGCACTAGATGCTCACAAATTATGATGACAAAACAAAGTGAATTAAACGATAGCAAGGAAATTGAGTGAAAACGTCAAAATTTATGTGTTTTGCTGACGACAGAAAACATTAACCTGAATGACCTACAGCTTACACCCGTCAAGGGAATAAAGGCGATTGACAATTGATCAATGGATTGGTAAAAGACACAATTCATTTCAAGCTGCCAAGCCTTACATATATGCATCAGTTCTGTTGAGAACACTTAGTTGATGATCGTGAGTGCTCTCTCCGCACCGCAGGCAGCCGCACACATTAAACAAATGAAACATTCGTCAACTTGGTACCCTTTTTCAAACTTCTATAACGCTTTTCATCAATATAAAATTCATCAATATAAATTTTCTCATCAATAGAAAAATAAAAATTTCATCAATAGCCCACAGAGCCTCAATGAAAGTGATTTCCAAGAGTCAGGGATTGGAACAAAACTATAATTGTGTCTGTGAAAACTAAAATAAGGGATCCATTTCAGTTCGATCCGATTTGGAATAGCGTAATGATGTTACTAACTGCAATTGAATGAGCTCATCTGTCAAATTTCCAGAGCCTTTCGTATTTAAAAAATAGAGCTGTGTAGTCATCATGGACGTGAGCACTTTACTACAGCAGCAATTACTTCCTCATCAAGATAAGCATTCAACTGAATAAATTGGTTGAGAAAAAAGACAGGCATCGCACTCGTACATAAGTTTGTGGTTCTGCCAACAGAGCTGAAATGAAATGAACAACTCTAGAGAAAAATCACGGTCAAATCAATAGATCCCGTCTTTCTGACTGGCACAAATCTGACACAAATCTGACTTGGCACAAATGCTCATACGTGAAAAAATAAAAGAGAGAAGAAACAAAGTCAGTGATTACTTCTTGAATCCTCATCGCCTGTGAAACGCAATATATGTATACAAGAGCCAATTTTGGAGATACCGTTTTGTATCACGAAGTAACTTAAATTTTTTTGCGCTTTAGTACCCAGTAAATTAAAAGTCATCATGCTAAGAGCCTAATAGCAGAATATGGTCAGTGTATATCCTAGTCAGCCACACAGCGTGCAAGGTTTACAAATTTGAAATAATCTCTCGAGGAAATGACCTCCAGCAAAACAATTACGTTGTTAAGAGTTAACAGGTTTGGAAGGCTACTGTGCTTAGCCTATAATTTGAAATGAATGGTAGCAATTAAAACAACCTGGATGCACGAACGACAAGTAGCTATGGCATGCGAGGGCCGAGCGTTCGGATATAGCGATCAAATTCTCAGATGCAATGTTGTAGAGTAAAAAAAACTAATAGTCTTTCGCACTCTTTTTTAAATTATTAAAGAGGAATTATTTACTGAGGTCGCATTGAATGCACCTCAATTACTTTGGTATTCAGAGAAATTTTTCATAGCAAGACGTAGAAAAGCTCCCTGAACAAAACAAACAAAAGTTTTTGCTCTTTGGCTAATATTTTTTATGAGCTTAACCTTTTAAAGTACGTAGGAACTTTTTACCGCGCGTTTACAAATAATGATGCCCTTCATCATAGCACATGGGAAAATGAAATTAAAAAAAAATCCAAAACATTTACTCTAGGAGATGGTGTTAAGGATAAACCATAATGGTAGCTAGTAGAGCCAGGGACCACAAAATGCTATAAAATTTAAAAAATAACCCTCAAAGCCTTTACTCTAGGATATGGTGTTGCGGATAGAACATAATGGTAGCTAATAGAGCCAGGGTGCACAAAATGCTAAGTACAAACGCTCTGGCACCATGAGGAGCGGCGAGCTCGCGTCACAGGTGCGCAGCAGCTGCAGCCAGTGCAGGTGCGCGTACACTTGTGTCCAGCAGCAGCTTTAACGGCAGCAGTGACGGACGGCACACTACTCCGCTCCGAAAGTCAAATACAGTTCCACAGCAACGTATCTTCTGCAAATAAAACTCATGTTCCGGCATCTGAAGTCTATTTATGAGCTCGACCAACAACGAGGTAAAGTTTTCCATTCACAGATCCGTCGCCGCAGTCGGCACAGCGTTCGTCCCCTGCAGAACAGCCGCGATGGAGAGCCGAATTCTACATTCGCTGGTTAAATTTACACATGTCATTGAAGCATTAAGCTATTGACCCAAATAAACAGAAATTATAATCTATTTTTAATATAATGACCTCGATAGCTCGTAGCACTTGTTGGCATCACAGGAGAATGCTGATTGGATAAGTAGAGTACATGAAAAATTTCCCAGCTTGTATTCCCGCGTTTCTCATTGTTTGGCAAACACATCATTTACGCAATTCATGTAAAAGTGATTAAAGAAACAGGGAAGCTTCATTAAGCGAAAATAATGCAAGACAAACAATATTTCAGCGAATATGCCACGCCTGTCATTGGAAGAGCACGGCAGGATGATCACCATTTTGGAGAGCACCTGGATGGAGCAGATTGGTGACAAGGATAGAGTGGACACGAGCATCAGCTCTGCACCACGCGACCCTGTACATGTTGCCAATACCATGCTTTCCAAAGAGACCGTTCTTTCATGTTACTGTCGTGGAAAGCGCCACACCCAATAGTTGTTTGCTCTGCTAAACCAATTTGCGGTTTTGTAAGAGAAATGACGCGGTTATAGGTCGCCATGTTTGTTTTTCATAAAAGAAATTAAGTATTCGTGCGCGATGATTCAACAAATTCAAGATGATAATTACGTTTGAAATAAGAAGATTTGTGATATTTGAAAGTATTTTCCAGTTTCATCTCGTGATTTAACGTTATTTCTTTGTGAATATCAAAGGTGCCACTGAACGTTCATCATTGTGTGTAATATAACACGGATAGTCTCTACTCGCAAATTGAACGTGCTGAAACAAAGCGCAAAATAAATAAACCAAAACCGAGTAAAGATTTATCCTGAGGGATAACGATTTATGCAAATTTACGGTTATCAACCATGAAAAATTTTTACATATAATAATTAGGTACCGCCAAAAACATCATGCAGATTTACCTATGTAATTACAGGCTGAGATAGTACGAATGTAATTGGATTCTTATTTCTGCGTGCATCAGTTTTACAGAAGGTAGAGAAATATTATTCTTTTTTAAAAAGCCTCATTTACTCCAAGAACAAAAGCGCGTGCTTAATTACCAACAGAGGAATTATAATACAAATACGAAACGGTAAAAGGATGATTACAAATACAAAAGCGTAACGGGCAACGAATGATTACAAGTACGAATACGTAATGGTGAACAGATGACTACAAACACCAAAACGTAAAGGACAACGAATGATTACGGTATATGTTACTCCTGCATAGACTCAGCATCTTGCAAACCATTTCCGCCCTTTTGTTATCAGTTATCTCACTGCTATCGCAGGGCAAGAGTGCATCCGCGGATCACTTCAACACAGAGACTCTACTGACTACAATTGCTTCTGTCATGCAACTAATACTTGAAAAACTTCCTTCAAAACTACCTTTTAATTTCGGTTCACAATAGAATGTTGGAAATCAAACGTAAAACGCCCATAAAAAACTGGAAATGTAATTTCTGCGGAATTCTATGAGCGGCAACACCCTGATGCTGACTGGAGGTTAATCCGTTATTCTTGTGAAGTTTAACAGCTTTGCCTTCTCCTCATACGGTTTATAAATCCTAGCATGTTTCAGTTCAGTGTGTTTGTTCACTAATTTTGTTGATTATTATTACGAATTACTTATTGCTGACTTTAGTAATTGTTGTTTATTACCGATTGTTTTTAATGCTAACGTGTAAAGAACCAATTTTAAAACCAAAAATTCAAAAAGGTTTCTTTCTCACACTGGAAAATAAAGGTTCTTTACACTTTCGTAAAGTTTATTTCGAGAATTGAGCTTGGGTTGCCATCTGTTATTTCAATTGAATGCCAAGAACTGGAATGAATCCGTTTGAAGACTCGTGAATTTGCTACGTATTTTTTCCTTCGTAAATAAAGGCTTTGTGTATTCATTTCCTGTGAATGTGGGGGATAAAACTGAAGACAAGTTTACCGGTAGTAGCATAAGCTTACAAGTTGTATGCTAATGTAGCAGAAGTTTTCAAATACAAATTTAGCAATTCCTAGTGATAAATCGCACTTTACCTTGATGAACTCGAACAAATCGAGTCACCGTTCTCCTATCCCCATCGTGTAACCTTGGAAACTCATTTTAGGGAACAATATGGAAGCGTTTGCTAAAGCGGACTCTTTGAACTCACTTCTATCCTCGCTAGAAAAATTTCAATAAATGTATTCACAAGCGGAACACATAAGCACATGAAGTGATTGTAGCAAGAGTGAGCTACAAAAAAACGAGGCAGTCAAAGCTCAGGGAACACCAAAAAAATATGTTCACAGATGGAACACACACACCCATTAAAAGGATGCTGCCAGAGTGAGGTGCAAAAATTGAGGCAGTGGAAGCGCAGGGCTTGAAGTGCATTGTCAAAGAGGCAGCGTTACGATTGTCACCCTCATTAATTGAAGCGTGCCGAGCTGCAGCGGAAGTTTTTAAGTGAGCTTTTCATCACCCAACGCACGTGCTGTTCAACAGCGCTTCTATAGAAACATGCACACCCGAATTGGAAGCTTGTAAAACATACACTTTCTTTGTCACTTTCACGTTAAATTGCAGGAACAGTTTCGGTATGGAATTGTAGGTGTAATCTCAGTATGGGTCGATCATCGTATTCTGAAGATTGATGGTGATAATATTATAAATTCCACTGGTATAGGACCGGCTCATAGCAGTATGCTTTTCAGGCACCGGATCACTCTCCATTACTTCGAAAATTTGCGAAGAAACAGGCGCTGTGTTGATGAGCGTACCGTAACAAGAGTTCGCTCCTACCACAGAGCGAGACCAGTCTGATGGAACGTGGTCTTATGGGAGAGTTGACGACACAGATTTGAAGTGGCCTGACGGCGAGTGCGTGACACCGACTCCTGCTTCAATAAAGTGAAATCAATAACGCCAATAAGAAACTAATCAAGAATCTCGGCTGTAGTAACCTTAAGGTTACTCGCAGCCTATATGTAGCGACATAATTTCAATGACGAAGTATTTTATGACATTATTTTGGAAGGAAATACAAACCACCGCTGAAAAACACAAGCCAAGAAATGAGTTGGAGCTTGAAGATAAAATTGTGGCCGTGAGTTAACGCTTGCAATGAAGTCACAATCTTATCATAGAGCACTCACAGCATAGTAGTCTGAGTCCCACAGCTCGCGCAGGTCATTCTCGGCGAACTCGACGAGAGCTTTGTCTTCGTAGTCCATCGTGATTGTGTCAGTTTTCTTCCCTCACACCCCGGAATTTTGTTAACTTATAAGAACAATCACAACTAATTTTCCGCACGGCTGGAATTTTCAAAAACGACAGTGATGTCTATTTTCTTTTCACATGAAATCATGCTATGCGTTAAAATGTTTGATAGCCATAAAGTGACATACAAGAGTTAACTTGTCACTGAAAAGTCACCGTAGTATTGAAAACATATCAGTGTCTGTAAAACTACATCAGGAGTACAGTATAGGTACAAAAATGTATTCTACGTGTATTGGTGGACCGCTGGTTTAGATTGGAAATCATCCATTCCTGAGACCCGGCTGATAAGCATAAAGTCTGCCTTAGTAACGTTATTGTTGATGCGTGTATTGTTAGGTCTCCAAGCACATGCCGCTAACGGGTCACCAGTGACAGCACGGACGGCTTGTTTATCTACACCCACACTTCTCTGCAGCCGGCACCACACTGGCTGAGTTTGGCTCTCGAAGAGCCAGGCGAGCGGCAGCAGCGTGGTTGGTGCGACTGACAACACATCGTGCCGGGACGCGGCCTTATCCTTGAAGCGAGGCAGAGAGGGTGGTCACTGTAGCGAAAAACTCACTCCTACGAGGAAATCCCTGAGCTTGGCCATTGGAAAAACATGCGTAAAAAATGCGGACATCTTTGCGTTGCAAAAAATAACGCAAACCCTCGCATGCCTTTCGAAGTCATGATATATTACCGTTTTTATATTGGAAAATAATTGACGTTTACACTGTTTGTACTGCTTAACCCTTTCGTCACTTAGAAAAATTTAATGGGGGCACACTGTTAGGGAAAAATGTTAGAGAAATTACGATAATGCGTTGTTATAGTGAAACAAGATTGTCATTCCATAAATGGAAATCATGATTATTTTGGAAACTTGTTGTTGTAAATTGTCAAATTAAATATTCTGATCGTATAAAAACTGCATTATGGCATGAATAGCTTCCAATTGCTTGAACTTGAGTGTACATATCACTTGATGCACATTGTACTCATGATATTGCACATGGAGTGAGTTTCAATTTAATATTTCAATATGGCAATAGAAAAAGTTGGTACATAGAATATTGTCAATGGGAGTACTTGGATGACTCAGGCCTGTAGAAAAAGAAGAGCTAAAGGTAAAAATTAAATATATGAGAAGTGTGATGGGAATGACACGGTTTGGATGAGTAAAAAATGAGGCAGTACAACATTGGTCCAGCGTTCCGAAGAAAATTTCACAGTAATTTGTCTTACTGCTCACGGTACCATGAAGGAGAATTTGTTACAGTTCTCTCCTAGATCTCAAGTACTTCTTTTCTTGACGTTGTCTGGAGTTCACGTCTGTGTTTCTTTATGTTGCCTAAAGTTTTCATTGCCATTCCTCGACATTAAATTTTTTCTCGTTATTCTTGCTATTGCATAGAGTTTTCATCGGCATTCCTCGACATTAAATTTTTTCTCGTTATCCTTGCTATTGCATAGAGTTTTCATCGGCATTCCTCGACATTACATTTTTTTCGTTATTCTTGCTATTGCCTAGAGTTTTCATTGGTGTTTCTTGACATTGCCTCGAAATTTCCTTTGCGATTCTTGACAGTGCAGGGAGTTTTTCTTTCATATTTCTCGAAATTGTTTGGAATTTTTCTTTTGTATTGATGCAGATGATCACTCTCATGTAAGAGTTGTTCGAGATAACTGCATGGGACTGTCAAAATTTGGCATGAACACTTCATAACGAGGTTTCACTCAGTTTGTACTTGTGGAATAATACCAGTAATAGTATTTATAATTACAGCATAAAATGGCGTTTTAATGACACATACTGGACAAGTTACATGCTTATCTAAAAATCTATAGGTATGCGTTTTATATAGAAATAATACTCTCAATGCGTTAAGTATATTCTATAATTATTTGTATTATTGCTATTATTTTGGATGTATTACCAATGAGATGCATTAGACATCGAGTTTCATTGCGAACATTTTGGAGGGTCAATGGAACAAGCCTATTTTTGAAACATACAGCTAACGATCTGCATATTTTGTTATTTCATCTTTTTTCAGCAAGTTATTCACCAAGTATAATACATCTTTCAATTCAACAAATACCCGATGGAATATTATCGATAGCATTCTATTTTCGCTGAAATTTGAGTATACGGTATGAGAGATGAAACTAAAATTCAGAAAGTATTTCACCACCCTGAGTTACAGTTCTATGGCTGCCGATGCTAATCAGAAAACTTCCGGAGCTATAAACCTTAAAACTCTTATACGCTTAATTGGTTACTTCTTCCAGCTTTGATAGAGCTGCAATATTTGGAAAAAATCTTGGTCTTTTGTTTAGATATTGGAAGGATTACTTATTATTTGGCAAAATAACTCAAATTAAAACTTTTCAACCTTGTTTCAGTTACTGTTGGTGAAGCAATGTGTTTACTGCAAGTTATCTCTTACATAAGACTTCAAAATTGCAGATAATCCTGTAGCTACTTCGCTTTAGCTACTTCCCCACAAGTAAACTGTTGTACGAGAAAATCTAGGAAATAATTTCAGTTCGAAGTGAGAGAACAGTTGTGAAATTTTCTACCTACCTTCAGAAAGGGAATTGAGATTTGAGTGATTAACGCGCGGCTGTGCGTCACAATCGGGATCCCGTGAATGTGCACGGCGTGATGGTCGAATGATTTTTCACGGCGTGCATTGTTCGTAAGTATGTAACGAAGTTGAATGACGAGACTAACTTCGAATAGCTAGAATAACTATGCATAACGCAAATATGATACTTTGAGAAATCAGAAAACTCCATTGAAAATTGATTATTAACTCCAGTAAAATCTATTACACCCACGCATAATTTAACTGATTCGTTTTTTACCTAAATACCTTACAATTTAATAAGCTAGCACAATTTTTATTTTTTAAAGCATTTGGATTTCTGTTCTAGTTTTAGTTCAATTGCTCCAGTTTCATTAAGGTGAAATGCATGGCGACTCTTGAAAGAATGACATCGTTAAGCCTCGAATGTTGATCAACACACTTGTGATCCCTTCACGACATTTCAGTTTCACTATTCGATATACAATCAGTCGCCAGAAGAATGACCACACGCTGTCGAGGTTAATGGTTAATCGATGTTAAAACCATTTTACAATTTCACAAAAAAGTTTAATCTACCTACTTAGTTATATTAAGATATTCTAAAAGCTTCGCTTATAAACACTAAACTGTGCTGAGACCTGCGGTTAAACAATACAATTTAAGGGGAATTTTTTTATTATGTTTTGTAAAAAATGTGGAATTTTCGGTGTTTGGCCAAGCTATCACGATCAAGGCTGCTGAGCTCAAACGAGGGTCTAAACTGGCCCTACAGAGGGTGACTTGTTGACCTGTCACCGTATACGATGTACGTTATTATGACACTCATTTATAGTGAATCAGGCAAGCTAATAGCTTTTTCTGTTTATTAACCAGTAAGTGAACATTGTTGAGATATACGACCAGAATTTATCACATGACGCGGGACTCTTGGAATTGAATTTGAAAATGACACACAGGCCTCAGAGAAAAAATATAAATCTCACCGGCGATCGCTATGACAATCGAAGCGCAAACATCAATATTCAGATCAGCGAAGTAGCCCCAACAATTCCATGGATGACGAGAGTGATCGTACTCTCCGTGGGTCACTGGAATGATCCCAGCAATCCCACAGATCTAGAGCGTGGTTTTCCCTGGGTCTTCGATTTGGCCCAACTGTACATGTAGGAAAATGAAGAGACGGTAAGATTTAATGAAACATCTTCTGGTTCAGGGAACCGTATATTGAGGCATCCAGTAAAACATCTGAGCAATTAACACCGTCTCCCTGCTGAAGCTTTTCTAATGCCCTCTATACGAAATTACTTTTCAATACCCACGAAACATACCATTGAATTTTAATTGAATTTTTTTCTCTACAAGAAGAGATGTATTATTACTACCCTCATTCTTTCTGAGAAATCATATATTAAAGGTTAAAGAGATCTCGTTGTGAATCTAATTCATTTTGCACAGGATGGGTAAATATTTGCTTTAATATAATTTAGTTTTTCATTGATTATGAGGCAGCTCGTTACCATCGATTCTGAAGTGTGATTGGGGCACTGAGCAAACTAGGTTGAGGTAGGGTAGTGTGTAGACGCCGCCGGGAGGTACAAACCGTCGATCGATGAAGATTTAAAAATTTGACTGATGTTGGTTTTAGAGATGAGCATAAGATTATGATGCATGTGGATGTGAGCACAGTCTGAATTGGTAAAATCTTTGGGTAACATGAACTGCATTATCAGCGTCATGGGGAGCTGCTACAAGATATCGTGACTGCATGAAGGACACCCATTTTCAAACCTGCTTTGAGTCACCTGACAAAACTAACCTAACGAAGATGAATTTCGAACGTAGGTACAATGTACTTTTGTACAACTTTTCCTTGACTGAATATCAATATAATACTACTGCATGTGGACTCTTAATAACAGTACTGGTTCACGTTTTCTCCATATAGGAGCTCTCGTAATACCCACATGTCAGGAAAACCTCTCTCGCAGCCGCACTGCTCTTCTTTACACACCGTACACACCATGAAAACTAAAGCTTCTGAAAACAACACAAATTTTTCGCGCTTGAGGTATGTTGCTGTGCTCTACTGAAACCATAACCATGTAGGCTGTCACGATTCAAGTAGGCTGTCACGAGCCGTGTAGGCTGTCACGAGCCGTATAGGCTGTCACGAGCCGTGTAGGCGTCACGAGCCGTGTAGGCTGTCACGAGCCGTGTAGGCTGTCACGAGCTATGTAGGCTGTCACGAGCCATGTAGGCTGTCACGAGCCATGTAGGCTGTCACGAGCCGTGTAGGCTGTCACGAGCCGTGTAGGCTGTCACGAGCCGTGTAGGCTGTCACGAGCCGTGTAGGCTGTCACGAGCCATGTAGGCTGTCACGAGCCATGTAGGCTGTCACGAGCCGTGTAGGCTGTCAAGAGCCGTGTAGGCTGTCACGAGCCGTGTAGGCTGTCACGAGCCGTGTAGGCTGTCACGAGCCGTGTAGGCTGTCACGAGCCGTGTAGGCTGTCACGAGCCGTGTAGGCTGTCACGAGCCGTGTAGGCTGTCACGAGCCGTGTAGGCTGCCACGAGCCGTGTAGGCTGTCACGAGCCGTGTAGGCTGTCACGAGCCATGCAGGCTGTCACGAGCCGTGTAGGCTGTCACGAGCCGTGTAGGCTGTCACGAGCCGTGTAGGCTGTCACGAGCCGTGTAGGCTGTCACGAGCCGTGTAGGCTGTCACGAGCCATGTAGGCTGTCACGAGCCATGTAGGCTGTCACGAGCCATGTAGGCTGTCACGAGCCACGTAGGCTGTCACGAGCCGTGTAGGCTGTCACGAGCCGTGTAGGCTGTCACGAGCCGTGTAGGCTGTCACGAGCCGCGTAGGCTGTCACGAGCCGTGTAGGCTGTCACGAGCCGTGTTGGCTGTCACGAGCCGTGTAGGCTGTCACGAGCCGTGTAGGCTGTCACGAGCCATGCAGGCTGTCACGAGCCGTGTAGGCTGTCACGGGCCGTGTAGGCTGTCACGAGCCGTGTAGGCTGTCACGAGCCGTGTAGGCTGTCACGAGCCGTGTAGGCTGTCACGAGCCGTGTAGGCTGTCACGAGCCGTGTAGGCGTCACGAGCCGTGTAGGCTGTCACGAGCCGTGCAGGCTGTCACGCGCCGTATAGGCTGTCACGAGCCATGTAGGCTGTCACGAGCCATGTAGACTGTCACGAGCCGTGTAGGCTGTCACGAGCCATTTAGGCTGTCACGAGCCGTGTAGGCTGTCCCGAGCCGTGTAGGCTGTCACGAGCCGTGTAGGCTGTCACGAGCCGTGTAGGCTGTCACGAGCCGTGTAGGCTGTCACGAGCCGTGTAGGCTGTCACGAGCCGTGTAGGCTGTCACGAGCCGTGTAGGCTGTCACGAGCCGTGTAGGCTGTAACGAGCCGTGTAGGCTGTCACGAGCCGTGTAGGCTGTCACGAGCCGTGTAGGATGTCACGAGCCGTGTAGGCTGTCACGAGCCATATAGGCTGTCACGAGCCGTGTAGGCTGTCACGAGCCGTGTAGGCTGTCACGAGCCGTGTAGGCTGTCACGAGCCGTGTAGGCTGTCACGAGCCGTGTAGGCTGTCACGAGCCGTGTAGGCTGTCACGAGCCGTGTAGGCTCTCACGAGCCGTGTAGGCTGTCACGAGCCATGTAGGCTGTCACGAGCCGTGTAGGCTGTCACGAGCCGTGTAGGCTGTCACGAGCCGTGTAGGCTGTCACGAGCCGTGTAGGCTGTCACGAGCCGTGTAGGCTGTCACGAGCCGTGTAGGCTGTCACGAGCCGTGTAGGCTGTCACGAGCCGTGTAGGCTGTCACGAGCCGTGTAGGCTGTCACGAGCCGTGTAGGCTGTCCCGAGCCATGTAGGGTGTCACGAGCCGTGTAGGCTGTCACGAGCCGTGTAGGCTGTCACTAGCCATGTAGGCTGTCACGAGCCGAGTAGGCCGACGCAAGTAGTGCAGGCAGATCAGCAGGTGCGACAGCGCCTAGCTCGGCAGGTGTCCCTATAGCTTTATCACGCCGATGGTCTTGCGCACTTCGTTCATTAACGATACACTTGTCGCTAATTCCAGGGAACGGATAACTTTCGCCTTTAATACTTCACTCCAACCAATGGAACGCAGGAGACCTCGTCAATGACGATTTTCTCAATTGTTATTTCGTCAGATAGGTGAAATTAATTGAGCAGAAAAAGATTTGGAAAATCCTGTTATTTGAACAGCGTTAGAACTATTTTTCGAATTCTTTACAGACCTTTCAAAATAACTTTTCCATCAAAAAAATGCTGGGATATGGAACTAGAAAAAGCTTTGACAATGGAGCGGGGCTTTTATTATATCTGAGTTGGTCTGGATTTTCTGTGCATTTTCTTAGCTTCTATTGAAAACCATCGCTGCATCGCCTGGATGCGATCGTATAGCTTACACTTTTTTATTTCAGTGTTTCAAGCGCCGCGGTGACATCGTTGGGTAAAAAATTATTGGATTTTATTGATTAACACTTTGACCGCGATGTTAGCCGTTGTACACGGAGGGGTTTTTCATAATGCTGCTGACTGGCCAGTATTCCCAAAATAAATTTTCATAAATACTTAGTCAAAGCTAAATGTAGGTACGATCCAGTTAATGTCTGCTATATTCAAAATTGTTCACTACAATGGACTTTAAATTTGAGTTGAATGCAGAACTTCAGATAACCCGTCGCGGTTAACGTGTTAATTTCTGCCTTGCGGATTAGTGCATATTTTTATGTTGTATGTCGACCTTCGAAATTGGATATTGCATGCTCATCGTTAATCGATGGACCTTATGAGCAAAATTATATCTACGGGTTGACGATTCTTTATTAAAATATGTACTGTTTGATCTGTTTGATCTTAAGTAGCTCAGTTTGAAACTATTCTCCTTTTATGTTCGTATATTTGCACTCTATATGCCATATTATTGGATACTTGGACATGATTCGACGAATCTGCGTTTTTTGTCAGTCAACTGCCGGACTTCCTTGGCAGATTTACACCAACCTCGACTCTGGAGAATTAAGTCACTGCATATCAACAACCATCGTGCGAATAGCACTTGCGTCTCTCAACGAACGGTATGGACTGCATTCTAGGAATTCCGTTATCGGTGGACGAGGTAAAATTAAGCTGAGATTTTTCAAGTACTTGCGGTTTACGCAGATAAATGTTAAAACTCTACAATTCTAATTGTTTCCGTACAATAGTGTTTCCATTCATAAATGATGAAAATTAGGAATTGCCTTAGTAAATCGAGTTGCAGAAGGGGATCATTTCGGATACAACATGCACGCCTCTCAATGCAGACCCTTAATGCAAAAGAACGCAGGTGTCCGCAAAGTAAATGTACGATCACGTAAGGTGCTAACGAAGGTTTGGTTCTTCATATTCTAGTTTAAGTCTTCCAAATGGCTCACTTTCACAATTAACGCCAGCATAAAAGTTACCGTGACACGAATGACGTGAGGTTACTTTTTCTCCATGTGGCTGAGACAGTTACTCTGATCGAGTACGTTTGACAGACGAGCGCTCCTATATCATACAATAAGTCAGCCCAGCGAAAAAGTAATTCCGTGTCCAACGAAAGCTTGAAAAGGTGCAAGAATACAGCCTTGCCTCGTATTTACGAGGTCTCGTATCGTGAAGTTCTTCACGCTAGCAGAACGTGTCCAATCTGCATACTCATACATAAGTCTATGGATACATATTTTGCATTGCGGCTGATGGGTGTAGATAACACACCACGGAAAACGTCTTTGAACGGACTATTTTCGACGGAACTTGAGATATATTTTAGCACCTTCTTGGGTGTTGATACTGAAATGTAAAAATTCGATTTTAGAGTAGGTTTATAGCGAGCACGGTGCCTAGACATTCCCTGATTGCTCAAAACTTAACTCTAATAATTGAAACCGATTCTTCGGGATGTTGTGATGCTTGAGTGTGGAACGTGGGTGAAGAGAAAGAGTATGGGTGTGGAACTATGATCAAATATTATCCAATAACTTTTACACACGTTTTTAAGAAACCTCATCATAATGTTTGAGGACAAAGTAATTTCTGTAGCTAGAAATTAGTTAATAATAATAATAATAATAATAATAATAATGAAGGCATCTACGGATGCTTTATTTCCAATCAAGCCTGATACATATCACCTTGTACATTGGATTTTCAAATGCCTTATATCTAACGCCAGGACGCCATGACGCTTTCCCCCGGTCAAGACCGGTACCCATTTCAGACACCTGGGTAGAGTGGGGTATTGTGCTTGGAATTTTTCTCCTATACCCAACAGAGAAAATCGCCACCTCCAGCGCCGAGTTTCGAACCCGGGTCTGCCGCACGGCAGCAGAACGTCTAGCCACATGGCTATGGCGAGCACTAAGTAAATCATACGCAATTTATTAGCTCCATACAATAACGTCTAGTGTTTTAACAGGGTGGTTAGATAGGTTAGAGCAGCAAAAGAAATTTCACTCACACACACATACACACTTGCACGTGCACGCAAACTTTTTATTCACTTCCATTAGTCTGATTTACCGGTGTAGTACATACATCAGATTTTGGAAAATAGATCGTCATGGATGTATGCGTACCTTCAAGATTTAAAATTGAAGGAATCCTTTTGAATCCTTTATCTTTCAGAGTTAAACGATTATTCGTATTCCTAATGAGAGTTGAATGTATTAGTATTTTTATTGAAAGGTTTAATTTTGTAGTATTCTTCAGTGTAATTCTGATTTAACCTGGGGAATAACGCTGCTCCGATCGAGCAAGATTTTGAATTCATTATAGAGTGCCATTACCTCTGCTACATCTCGACATTTCGATACCTCTATTTACCCGTTTCACTTGTTATAATTCACAAATATTAAATCACTTGCATGTTATCAATGTTCCCATCAGTATCCTCTCAGCGCCCTGCAGAACACCAGTTCATTCTGAATACAAAATTTCACGATGACTTCTTACCTTTTCCTGCCCTTGTCATACCTGCTGTTACAGTCGTAATGAATCACATTCTCCTGCGACGAAGTTCATCACCTCTTGATGAAAACTAAGTTCACCAGAATAAATTCAGAAACAAATCATTTGATACATGAATTTGGGTGCCATCCCCGCATTCAAATTTAGTAATTTGTGAACTGGATATTAATTTACAACCATATAAGCTGACAAATATAAGTAACGTAGGACTCACAGCAAACGTGAGTCCTAGACATCGTAAAATCAGAGGAGGCTGTCCCAACGCTCAAGTCTGAAATGGTGAGTTTGTATTCACAAAATACTTAATATTAAATTGATATATTTCAATCACGTGAAACGCTGAGAGCTACAAAGCTGGGGAAATGTTTGCCGTCCACTACAAGATCATCTTCATTTTCCAACGTGTTCTTTTCTGTAAAATTATCATTTTTATGAACATATGATACGCTTTATAAGGTAAGAATTTATGACCTCGTTTAAAATAGGGGCATAGAAAACCTATCCAACAGGGTAATACGCGATACAGAAGCAATTGATCTAATTTCCTCGTATAACGAGGATGAAATAAATCGTGTTTGTGCCACAGGTTACTCTACCCTGTAGTGAAACACGAGGGAATTTTGCAGACGCTATAATTTAACAAAATGGCACTTGCGCAACCGGAACAATCCTACGCTACTTTTCTTCTGTATCATATTCATTTGATCTTGAATGTAAACGTTGATAATAACTTATCCTTCTATATGGAAGTTGTGTCGATTTGGGAAAAAAAATCAAAAAATTATGCAGGAATCCAAAAAACGTATATTTTCTTTGGGAAACTGAGCTAGTTGTAAAATTTATGCAGTTACGCTGGCGACAGCGCTTCCAAAAATTCTTGTGAGTTTAAATCCATGGTTGTACTTTTTCATTAAATTAGAAAGCGAAATTCTCTAAAATTTCAAGAGAGGCGTGCAGAATGGTGGAAGCCGGAAATTAGCATTTACAATGTCATTAAGTACATGCTGCACCTGCCCTGTCATGACCAGATCGATAATGAACGGCTCCAAGATTATTATCAACCAACATCGCATTTATTTAACTAGAGCTCGTCTTCGACATAGGACAAATATGAATGTACAGTACGTATATATGAGTCTTTGAGTTAGTAAAATTGTCAGCACAGCAAATACGTACTTAATATTACTTCAAATTCTTTGCATGGAGTTATCCTCGTAAAATTTATATAAGTGAATCCAAATGTTTCTGTTTTTTGCGTTCATGCCAAGTTACCGCGCGTCTTTTTCCCGTGATCGATCTGACCATATTTGTCCTCACGTTGCAATGTTCCATAAAGAGGTCGTCCCCCAAAAATAAGCTCATCTTTTGAATGACGATAATATTTTGGGTTTTCGTTCCAGGTGCGACTAAGTTTTCCTGTATGACATTTTATTTTTTTACATTCAATGTTATTTCCTTTGATTGAAATTGTTAGACGTGTCTCCATGTCAAAAACACCTTTATGAAAACAAAATACATTACGACTAGGCAGTAGAAGAGTGGGTGAATTTTTTGGGGACATCTATAAAATTTCCTCCTATTTGTGAGGCCCTCTGAGTTCTACGTTATCCCCTTTTAATCCTGGCGTCCTATATATAGGACGGCTAACAATGCAAAGTTTCATGTTGATTAGGGAATGATAGAAATGAAAAAGCGAAGCGTTGTTGATTGTAAGTCTTCAATTACTGTTCCAATAAATGTTCTCACATAAATGGTGTAAATGTTCTAATTGTGTTTCAATGAAGCCATTTTATTACTTTTTCCATCGCACGAGCCGTAATTTGAACCTCCAGCATAAATGTGGTAAGAGGCCCCTGTTCTGCGTGGATTACGGTTAAACTTCTGAATTCATTCATGGGAAAATGTACATTAAAGATGAACGATTGACAAAATTTTGATTTATTTATTGGATAACAGAAACTTCAAAAAAAAATTGAAAGACAAAAATAATTTCAGCACTGATTATAATCAGTGCTGATGCAGTGTATATAGAAGCAAATGGAAAATAACTGTGCTATATTTGTGTAGCATAAAAGATGATTTTAACCTAAAATTATAAGCCAGTCTCTAGAAGGTCTGAGGTTTACGACTCGACCTAACACGAAAACCTGTCATCCAACGGCATGACAGCTTTCGGTGATATAATTTTAGATTGGGTCTGTACTTTTATGAAAAATCGAGGATTTTGCCGGTATTGTTCACGCACTTTTCACTTACAATTCTCTATCGACTGTATTTGAACAGATCATATTGACCAAATTTTCTTTAAAAAAGGAATACCATTTTAACCTGAAGGACAAAGTGTTAATACATAGCTCCAATATACCTAGCGGTTTTTCAAAATGCAAGCACGTGCTACTCATTCAATCTGCTTTTGAACCCTTCTAAGTCCATTATTTAACTTTACAATGCAGTACTGGATTCATATCAATATACACATAAATTTTAAATCAAGACAGTGATGTCATCGTTTGTAATCACGAACCGAGAACCATAGTATTTTGACAGCGTTATTTCAGTTTCTGATTTGGTAAATTGAAAAATAATTGCGTGATGTCCATGTAGTTCAGTGCTAAATCACGCTTTATGTTGTGACTTCGTAGTTCAAAGAAGCTTCTAAAAATCATCAACATACTCTTGATTCAAGAAAAGTACTCTAGAAGTTTGAAAGCCACTTGCAGCAACCCTCAGGTGTTAATTCTAGTCCATGCATTGGTCTACCACCAGACGCAAGTGTGGTACTCGACTGCAGTGAGAAGAGCAAGCGTCATGGGATGATCATTCATTCCTTGAGGAGATACGAGAGTTATTATTACAATTTTTTTCAAGCAAGATTCGCCTCGCCTAAAGTTTGCAAGTGACTGCTGCATATCCTTCTCGCAGGCAAGTACTGAATATGTTTATTGACGTGTACCGCAGGTGTGCATGTAGATCAAAGCATGTCCAAAGAGGCTGTTAGATGTGGCAGTCACGACAGCCAGCTGCGTGCTAAGAGAAGGTCTCCCTAGCGTATAGTAACAAATTTAGAGCCGATGCGTCAGTCAGTTGAAAGCTTTCGCCTCGCCTCATCAAGTCGAATATTCAAACCTGTCATTTAGGAAAACTCTATTGGTATGGACGTATTCAGTGCACCACATAAAGAGTCGTAGAAGTGAGAATTACTTCGCGTCATCCTCAAATCGCACCTACAGAAGTCAACTGTTTTAAGTTTTATATCAGAATTTTAGATCACAACAAAGTAACTTTGCGTACAAAGAAGCATTCACTCCCTAGAGGTGTTAATGTAACATGACAGCAGTGCGTTGCGTAATAAACATGTTAATGTCCTCATTTCTGACCTGTTGGGGACTCTTGTTCGTAGCAAAATAATTACCAAAAAGTAACAAAATTTCAACATAATTCGCCAACAAGACTTTTGAGGGAGAGCTTGGGTCCCAGGTAACCTAAAATTTTATCAGCTAAGTATCGTTCAAAATTTCTGGTTTAGAGGCGGTAGTAACACATTTAGGTCAGAGTCTATCAATTTTTTTCTATGAAACTCTACTAAAACAATGTAGATAAAGTCTTCCTTGAAATCTTCGTGCGAAATAAACGAATATTTTGAATTTGCTTCAGCTTCACATGCTTACTTGTGTATATGTGTACTTGTACACGCTATACTTATACGTAGATAGGTGAATGTGTCACTACGTAATACTTCATTTCACTTAATTATTGTACAGCATTTATAAAATATATATATACAAATATATTTGTTGCGCGATCACCCACATATGATAAATAAGACGCTTATCAACCAATGTTCTTTTCGATACAATATTTAATAAAACATCGTTACAATATTTCATTAGAAACTGTAAGCAGCAACACATACTGAAAGAGTTATCACGAATTTCCTTTGCTCATTACCCTATATTTCAGAACATCGCGCACCATTTTTATAGAACGAGCATATATTGTGATTGCCTCGATGCATAGAAATTTATTTGTGTATGTTTACGTGTTAGGTGTATGTAAGTGCGTAGGTATGTATGAGCATGTACATGTGTATATATTTACACGAATATATGCACATATGTGGCTACTAAACTGACAACTGGCATTTTAACTAGAGATAATTTTTTTTCTGTTAACTCTCAACTTGTAACACTACCTAACTAGTCATTTCTTTATTATTGTACAGCAATCACGTAAAAAAAACTAAACATTTGTTGTTTGATCTTCTGTTTATATTTGAATAAAATGCTTATCAACTAATGACCGTTATGTGCGAATTGCTTAATTAGAAATACAAATCTTGTAATTTTCGTGGTCCTCATGCTTATATATATATGTATATTTGTTTTTCTCGGGCTTCCTTAAAATGACATTTTTGAACATCTTCCTAAACAAACAATTCTAATATTATTTCCTGGCATCAAGAATTGCGAAGTTTTATATCATGTATACGTGAATTGTCAAAGGTGTTCTCAACCCACATTGAAAATGAATCGTCCATGAAATTGTGTTGTCTCTTATAATTATCATCATGTGTATCGTCAAATGTAGATTGAGCAAGATTAGGAGTACATAGCCCTCAATCAATTCTTTTCGATTAGTGACATGAGTATTACAATACTCATGTGTGTGTATCACCTAAGTACATTAACTTTAAAATATTTTAAAAACCAATGATGGTACTTTTGTACCATCTTTATTGGAAATAAAGTGTTCCTCTTCTTTTTCTTTCCGTGCTTTCAACATGAATTTCTGTCATTTCAATTTGAAATTCAGGGATTTGAATTTGAATGTGAAATGGCGTACAACATAGTTGATTTTAACACATGTCGAATGGTGAAGCTGCTAGCTGCTATCCTTACTCAAATTATCTGTGCTTCAAAAATAGCAATTCAAGGTTCTAAAAAATAGCTACATTCTCACCAATAAGCTAAGCTGTCGCACACTTTCAGTAACAGAGTCAGTTGTGTAGAAATTTCTTGAATGATTTGTGCATTTTGAAGACGGGGAATTTCCCTACAACAGGAAAACAATCAAAGAATCATAGAATAACTCGGCGAAATTCAGGCTGGAGTTGAAGCCAAGTGTGCCATCGTATTTAAAAATTCGAAGCATTTTATGTCCATTGGGTTCGGATGTACTATAATATTTACGAGCGCTAGCAGATAGTGATGGTCTTTACTAAATAAGCCTGAGTATTTTGTGTTTGAGAATAAAAATCAAGTTTTCTACCATATATAAATTAAGTTACGAATTCACGAGTGAATAGTCTCCCTAATTTCCGTCCGACAATGAGGTGAAAAAAATGTTCCAATTTAAGAATTTTGGAGGTCGTCAGAAACTTTCCAACGCCAATGCCATATGCATTATTTAACTCATTATTGTACGGAACTGTAATTAAAGGTATCGGCATTTTTATTATGTAAACTTCAACCACATTTTGGCCTGATAAATCACTCATTAGTGTACTTTACCGTGGTTTAGATGTTAGTTTACAGCTGTCCTTGATTTTAACATTTTTTTCTGAAAAAGTACACTCGTACGTATATTTGAAAATTCAAAGATGCATTTCTGAAAATTTTCAAGTGGTGGCATCTCATAACGTACCCAAAACTTTCAGGTAGTAAATTTCTTTATTTTTTAAATATGCAGTCAGTTAATTGGCAATCAAATAATTCATAAGTCTTAAATCATAACTCTTAACCGCACTATTCTACCCGTAGGTCACAAATACAAAAACTGTATCATTCTTAAATGAAATAATGATGGATATTGTTTATCGACTCAAACGAAATTCATGGATGCGTTTTCCAAGCACGATAGATAATACTACTCTCAAACATTCTACATCAAGGGTTCATTCTACGTTATAAATGTGTACAAAGTGACAGACCACATCAAAAGACACTCGTTAATATGTACACAAATTTTATCTAACTACTGAGTTAAAAAATTTCATATGAAAAATGTGCTGAGGGGTTACTTCATCTGGGTTAAAAAAGCCGAATTAAAAGAAATAACTATTCTGGCAGAGAAAAGTATCTGCTGAAAACTTAAAGTGCCTTACTTTAGTTTGCAACTGACAAAATCTGTACGGGTTTATATCCATCTTCAGCATAACTGCAACCCAAAAGTAAGGATTTATACCCCGTAAATAGAAAAAGAAAGAAAGAAAGAAAGAAAAACGTTTATTTTCCAAGTTGCCACATGAGATACATGTCAACATATTGGGTTTCAAAAAGTTTCTTAATATAGGACGTCCTAAAACAAAAGTTCCATACGATGAGTACTAATTGACAAACCATCAGAGGTGTACAAATAGAAAAGCCATACGAGGCATAATAATTGACAAACTATACGAGGTGTACTAATAAACAAACTGTCAGTGGTGTTCAAATAGATAGACCATACGAGGCATATTAATGGACAAAATATACGAGGCGTACTAATAGATAAACCATACGTGGCGTGCTAATAGTCCAACAAAAGTTCTATACGAGGAGAACTAATTGACAAACCATCCGAGGTGTACAAATAGATAAGCCATACGAGGCATAATAATAGGCAAACTATACGAGGTGTACTATAAGAGACAAAATATCAGAGGTGTACAAATAGATAGACCATACGAGGCATATTAATAGACAAAATATACGAGGCGTACTAATAGACAAACCATACATGGCGCGCTAATAGTCTAACTCTGTCAAGGGTAGTTGAATGAAAAATGAAAAATATCATCTCTTGGATATTTTATATTCCAAGAGATGGCTAACAACTTGTAAATAATTCGAATACTGCTAAGGAATTATTCGAAACTCCCAAGTTCTTAGTTGAAATTATCGAAGTAGGAAAAGGACAAAAAACGCTATACGGGAGCAGATTGAAACCCCATCGTAAATGACCATCAAGTATTGAGAAAAGGTTAGTCATGAAGTAATATATAAAGAACATCGAAGTAGGAAAAAGACAAAAAACGCTATACCGGAGCAGATTGAAACACCATCGTAGATGACAATCAAGTATTGGTTAGTCACGAAGTAATTTATAAAGAACATCGCGCAACACAGCACGCACATCTGGAAATGCGTAAACAAACTTACACTCAAAAATGAAGTGCATGGCTTGTTCAGCATACAAATATAGAGATAATTTGTGCACGAGCGCTTTATTTCATTTATCTGTTTATACTTTTAATTTCTTCTATTCACAGAAATGCCCTTCGGGGCCGTGATAGATCGATTTTTAAATCATTAAGCAAGCGTAATCAATTTGTTTATTTCTGGAATTTTGTTCAGTGTTACCTGATCGCAGAGCTTTAGGTAAAATGTAATGTGTCGTGAGGTTTTTCTTTTTACGCAAAAAGTAGAAAATAGAAACATATATATGTGCATGTGCTTATTATATATATGTACGAAACGTGTGCATGTGTACAATGATACATAGACATTCATGTTTGCGTGCTCACACATACACACCCATGCACATACTAACACACATTTTCATATATATACGTATTGAAATTGAATGTAAGAGAAATGCTAATAAACATGAAAAATAATCTTGCTCTTTCTATATTTAAAATGACAGCCAAAGCTCTGATGAATCGTAAGAAATAACCTGAGGAAAAATAAGGTATTGAAAAAAGGCTTTCGAAAACGTAAAATGGAATAGTTTTTTAATTTCCTAAAAGAAATTTTAAGAAAACTCAAGTTACCGCCGAGGAACAACAACAACAAAAAAAACATATTTCATTTCTTCTCGATATTCTCTGCGACATCATGCGGACATGGGTACATGGGCTAAAATGGAGATAGGTACTACAGTGTAAGCCGGTTACCATGCACTCGTGATTGACAAATATCTACAAAATTTTGGCAGAAATGCGTAAACAAACATATACTCAACATCAAAATTCATAGCTTGTACAACATACGAACAGAAAGATAATTTACCACGATTTATATGTTCAAATTGCGCTTTATTTCATTAATGGTATTTGTCATTAATCCAATTCACAGAAACGCCCTCTGGGGAAGTGATAGATCTATTTTTTAATCATTTCGCTAGTGCAATAAATGTATTAACCGGATGGATTTTGCGTAACGAAATGAAATAGAAACATTTGTATCTATTTATGTATATATATATATATATATATATATATATATATATATATATACCTGCATACGTACACACACATATTAATAATTACTTATTGAAAATGAAATATTAGAATAAAAAAATACATTTATATTGTAAAAAATAAAAAGATAAAAATAACCTACCATCTACTACACCGAAAATGACAGTTGAGCTCACTGTAATCCTAAGAAATTATTCGGAAAAAAATAACTATAAAGAAAAGAAAACTTCGAAAAACGTAAAAATGAACTGGTTTCTAATTTATTCATAGAAATTTTGGTCAATATTGAATATAATGTTGTCAACGAATTTCATAATTTCGTAGGTATAGATAGGTAATATAGTCGATTTTAAGACGTTTTACATGAATGACAATGTGCCCGGAAATGCTTAGTTTAGGAGATATAGGATAAATAACGCTAGGTAAGAATAGCATTAACTACAGTTTCGATAAGGCTCTCCCGGCGTTTTGCGGACGCGGACCACGCCAAGTTTTTTGGCGGGAGTCATCGGCCTCGGTATGGTTGAGTTAAATTAAGATATTTTAGGCTTACTTAGGTTAGGATACTTAACTAAATTAACTTTACCAAACCTAACCTTACCTACCGTTACGTCAGAACCGGATTTCTGCTTATTTACCTCTTCGTTTGTTCAATTTTATAAACGACGTTCCTATAACTTCAAAGTTAAATATCTCCAAAAATAAGCATTTCCGGGCACATTGTCATTCGTGTAAAACGTCTTAAAATCGACTATATTACCTATCTAAACCTATGAAATTATGAAATTCGTTGACAACATTATATTCAATATTGACCGAAATTTTTAAGAAAACTCAGGTTACAGTCAAGAAACAACACAACTCATCAGCATTATACGGACATGTGTACATGGGATAAAATGGAGTAACATTGTGGCCGGATATCACATATAGAGCACTGTTAGTATGACCGTCGTCTTCACATCAATAAAACCATTCCCCAGTTTCCAAAACTTGAAAAAGAATTAAAATTGAATGAAAAATTTGACGTACAGCAACCCTGGGCACTAAAAATATTTTGATCTCATAACATATTCCACCTGCAACAATTAGATTCGTTTTAATAAATTTGGTGCAGTTTATCCAAGAAAACAAAGGAGAAAACTTTTGAATATGTAAAAAATATGTTTTTGGATAAACTGTGCTATGTAGTAGCAATCAGTGAAAAAACAAGCTCGCAGAAAATTAATCTAAATTATTGCGAAAGTAGTTTATTTCAAAATACTAAAAAATGAATATTTATTTGCTATATATCATATAAACTTGAAATTATGGATAATATTTTGTAAAAATAATTATATTATCAAATTAGGACAGATTTGATTCTGGAATATTCTTTTTTGAATATTGTTGGATATTCGAAAATCCCCGAGGTGACTATTTACTCATGAAAAGTTTCTTCCAAGTGTGATAACCCTTTAGTACTTATTTGACAGTTCATAAATATTGTATGGGTAAATGACTTCAAAAATTGTTCGTTCGTACATAAACATAGACAAGTATTGGCAAACGAATTTCTGATTCTGAATATCTCAATCTAATCAAGGTAAAACAGGTAAAACGAGCTTAATTTTTGCGTTCAATCAAAGGAAATGTATTTTTTGTATGCATTACATATGAAAAATGAAGCATTGAAAGATTCGTGAACGAGTGTTTAAATCAGAACACTGCGTCAAATTCTGAAAACAACTGAGTGAGTTTAGTCACACCACTCCTGAAAAACAAAATCTGCATCCTTACTTTCACGTGTTGATCAATGGTCGCTACACATATACACATACATAAATTCGTACGACAGTAATAAGTGAAAGCTAAAACAATAATGCCACAGGTCGTGAAAGCCAAAAAATGGAATTCCAATTGACTTACCTGAAAGTAAAACTCAGTACAAGCAGAAAATTTTTCATTTCCATTAAAATGCAAGCATAAAGTGGAGATCTAGCTTAGATATTTTAAGCAGAATAAAGGATTAACTTTCAGGATCAGAAACTTGTAAAAATAAGAACGTATGTACTTGCTTCTTTCACAAGAAATACAAAGTTTAAACTTTATGAATATTTTTTCCACTTAAATGAATATTTACTACCTTATTTGCAGACTATTACTTCTCTGTCGGTCTATAACTGAAAAATTATCTAGGATAGTCATAATATATCTTTTCTATTTTAAATCAAATAATTTTGTTAAGCCTAATTAAATGCTGTAGATCGTTCCACGTATAAAATAAAGAGAATTTTTTAACTTCGGATATTCCTCAGGTGTTGCTCTATGCGCGGTAATGATTCCGCAACGATGTACGTGCCTTTAGATACGCCACACATTTTTGGGTCATTCATCTCTTACAACATCCCCATACATCAGCTAATTTGTTTTTTCATTTGAAATAACCAATCCAGCTTGTCCGGAGGGCGTCACGCCACATACTGAAAACACCAACAAGTTTTCAAAGATTTTTAAGAGCAGATTTAAAGGAAGTTGACCGACTCGGCATGAAGTAAAGGACCTTCGTCTCATCTCTTCAGATTTTCCATCCCTTTTGAAAGCAACCGACATGTGCCAGCGAATACCGATTATCGTACGTTAAAACCAAGAGAAGTTGACTTTTTAAATCCTATTATTGCTCGTCGTGTCGTGAGACTAGCGAACTTGCCTCCGTCCAGGCAGACCCTGGTTCGAGTCCCGGAGCTGGTGGCGATTTTCTCTGTTGGGTATAGGGGAAAAATTCCAAGCACAATACCCCACTCTACCCAGGTGTCTGAAATGGGTACCGGTCTTGACCTGGGAAAAGCGTCATGGCGTCCTGGCGTTAGTTATAAGGCATTTGAAAATCCAATGTATAAGGTGATATGTATCAGGCTTGAAATTGGAAATAAAGCATCCGTAGATGCCTTCATTATTACTTCCACACGATGTCAATACTGCTCTTCCTAACCCATCGTCCTGCAGTGTCACAACTCGAAGTTCAAAGTCTGTACTTTGATATAATTAACAACATTTCACTGATTATTTTTTTGAACTGACATCCCCTCCAACACTTCCGAACTACGTCACTCGGGGCCCGTTAGCGTTCAAGTATGCTTGGCTTCGCTCCCCCGCTGGCTATTTTTAACTGAGGGAAAACAAAAATATTTTGCTTGCATTTTTAACGTGGTATCTTGTTAATTGACTCCTTGTTTTCAGCCACCATATTCTTTTCCCTTGATGTTCTGAAAAATATTTATTGAGTTTTACTCATTTACGTGTCAGAACCATATTCCAATCATTGAAGATTGTTAAAATTTGAAAGATATAAATGAAAAATAAAGTTCATTGAAAATAGGAGTCTAATAAAACCAGCTACGCCAAAACATGTAAATAGGTGTCCGGTGATAGGAATCATGATTCAAAACAACGAGCCACTTGCATCACACACACACGCCCCAGCACCCCGGAGGGGGGGTGTAGGCGGTGAGGTCGGCTAGTTAATCCCGACAGTGCAATGTTTCGCTTGAGTATATGATGTTAATGCTAGAGTTTCTAATGCAGAAGCTTACTAAGTTGCATTTGTTCTAAGCTGATTATAACAATCTGTTCTTTCTATTGCTGTAAGAGCTAATGGAAGATTCGTTTCGCCTCCGTGCTCGGTGTCTGAATTGGGGATTTTAAATCTCGTTTCTGGCACTTCCATCCCTAGTCGATGGTTGATGCGCTCAATTATTTTTCCCAAAAGTCGACGACCATCAAAGTGAATACTTCCGATCGTCAGACTCACTAATGCTTCATCACATGCAGCTTTGAATTGTGTCTCGCCGTATGCAAGATTTGAGGCTGATGTATCTTTCAACAAGGAGACACGGTATAACTTTTTGAAGCATAAGTTACAGCTTCAGCGTTGCGTTAAGCTACAGATTTTACGTTTGCCTGACACCTCTTGGGACAGGTTTTGAAATGCCTCGCATCGTCGGGTGATGCCAGAAATTCAAATAATGTAGGTAACATTGAATAAGTAGTTCATTCAAGAAACCAGTGAGACTAATAATTTCAAAACTGATGCGGCTCAAGGCAGAGCGACGATCTATAAAGCTTAAAAGAAAGTTAGGCTTGCACACGGGTCTTGAAGTCAAAGATTTAATACTCTCCTCTTGCGTGAATGATGTAATGGAGCCGTCCGATAAAATGAACGAAAAAATAACGAAACAGACAGAAAAGTCGTAATTATGGGCAATTCATGGACACCTCATACATTCTAAATATGTGGTGGTTTCATAAAATATTGAAAACAAATCTTTGGATGAGATATAGAAAAACTTGGTAATCAGGAACAACAGAGCCAACAAGAACAACAGAGCACCTCTTGTCAAAAGACAAGAGGAGCCCCAAAGAATGAATCGTATTCTTAAATATAAAAAAAAAATAAATAAATAAATACAAATGAATTTTTACCAGAATTCAGCAACAAATGTTCCAAATTTTCATTAAACATCGATCGGTCGGCGGTCTTTGGGACAATTATTCTTTGAGGTATTTTGAAGAGAACGCATACAAGCTCAGGACAAAAAAAAATATACATGTTATCACTCAATAGAGTTCGACCATCATGGTAATAGTGAAAGGGAAATTTAAAGAACATGAACTGTAAGCAGAGCTCAAGTTTCCGTATTTGGGTTGACATGGTCTGCTGTAGCTGGAGAGAAAAATAAACACTTTGATGCAAGAGTTCAAGATGAAATTAAAAATGAGAAACAAGGTCGGTTTTATAATGAGCTGGACCCTCGTATGAGAAATAGATAAAACGGTAAAGGTGAATAATTCAATTATTTTTTAAAGCGACTACACAAATTGTCCAGGTTTTCTACAATTTTATCTTTGCTTTCTCGATCATAAAGAAAGTGTTTTGACTATCCTCATTTCTCCCAACTGTCTTCTAGGGAAAACCTTTCAATGATATACGTCATAGTTGTTGGCTACCTAAAGCACAGTGATGTGATATTTTTAGGATCAATATCTTCTGGAGGACAATATTTCTCTCATAAATGATCACCCTTTACTAGATTTTAAGATCCAAAAAGAGAAGCTTGTGCCTGAATGCTTTCTCAAATACCTCATAAAAGTAAGAAGCGTTCGTACAGAAGCTCAAAACTCAGGGTGTTCACACACTACAGGTATACACATGCAAAGTGGCGAAGTGGCAAAATTATCGTTCCAGTTCACCCGACGATACGCACGCCTGTCTAACACGTAGCAGCATCTCCCTCATGAGTGTTCACTATTTAGTAATTCCTAATGCTCAAAAACGGCACTTTCTGACCTCTAACAAGTTATAATTTCGAAGCGAGTATTTCCATGGAGAGGAGGGTCCGAATTTCGAGCCCCAAGCTGCTTGGTAAGCGGTCCTTTGCCTCTCGAAACCGCTGCCATTTAGACGCGCAAGAAGCTACGCTAGAAGAGCAGGAATTCGCAGGTCCAGATTTGGTCGCCCCTGTAGTGGAGGCGGGTGGGGTCCACACAGAGAGGTCTCGGGAGTGTCCCCAGGGGACTACTCCCCCTTGATAACAGACGGGGTCATTGCTCCCTCTCTAAGCCCTTCCCCGCTTTGGTTGCTCCTGTTTCCACGATGGTCTACTCATCAGGTCACGCTCTTCTCAGTCCATCGTGCAAAATTCACGAGGATGTATTTAAAAGCATCGCACCTGTGAATCTTCAGTCAAAATCAAATCCTTTAAGCTAACAAAAAACTATTTAATGAAGTGATCGTGGTTTTTACATTTCACGAGAAACTTACATCACACACACGCTCACATCACAAGTGTAACTTTTGCGATTGTTCAAAAAGTTCCTTTCATGCTACAGATCCTACTTTACCCATAGCATTATATGTACGACACTCTTCAGCCTTTAATCAATGGATATCTAAATATCTATGACTACCCGATTTCTAATCCGATAAAACATCTTCAAACTTTGTTAAACAATGACGCTTCTCATTTTCCATGTTTGGTGATGAGTGCAAAATTCTACTACATCATTACCCTGCATGTACTCATACTTCACATATCTTTGCAAAACAGCTTCTTAACATTATTCCTCGAGAATGACTACTCGGACACAAAAAGCACTTGCTCAAAATCGCAATGAACAAACTGTACTTACCCTTTCACTGCCATTAAGAACTTCATGAAAATATCGCGAAATTCTCACGAATGATTGTGATGGTGCTCTTCCATCGGGCGTATTCCAGTGAGCCATGTGGTACCCCTAGCCCTACCTGCTCCTCGTTGCCTCAGGTGATCTCTAGGACGATTGTTTTGTCTTGCACGTCCGCCAGGTATGTTCCTGTCCTCAGCCACGCTGTTCCCAGTCCTTGCCACCCCACTTGTCCCTGCCAACCCTCTTGTCCCTGTCCCATACTTATTATCCCTGTCCCCCCACTTGTCCTTGCCATCCCACGCTGCCCCCCACTTATCCCTGCCACCCCACGCTGCCCCCACTTGTCTCTGCCATCCCACGCTGCCCCCACTTGTCCCTGCCACCCCACGATGCCCCCACTTGCCCCTACCACCCCACGCTGCCCCCACAAGGGGGAGCGGAGCATTGGGCTCATAAGAAGGTGACGGCGCCTCGTTTGAGCGATGGATGAGGCCCCTTTACGCGCGCCACCGTAAGGACCATAACGCTCACCTATCAAGAGGTGCTTCAATGCAAATAGCGTCCATAAGCCCGCCCTCAGGAGCCCCGAAATGAGGCCTACCGAGACACTCCGAATTACGCCGCCCAATTCGAACTGGGAATTCACCTGAAAGCTTCCAAATATCCCCACTATCCGACGCTAAGTGTTTCGCGGAGTTGTCTAACTCGTTTACACTCGCACTCTGCTTTTGTTGTTATCCAATCACTATATCGAATTTCCATATCCTTGAACAGCGTATTTTATGTTACATGGTCGAGAAGCGCATTAATATAGCCCTTTTACATCGATGAACCAATTTCTTCCGAGTTAAAAACCATCGAGCTATCGTAAAATTGAAGCCTCAGTAGTAGTATCGTCAAGTGCTAGTCTTCGTTATGGCCTCTTGAGTTGATTCGTATTTGATGCAGTGTCTACACCTCGCTGTGCTTCTGGTTGAAAAAATAACTGAAAAAATTCCTAACTGAGCTAGTACCACGAACTCACAAGCTGTATTAAAATGTTTTTTCAGCAATAAACTTCGATGAATTGGGAACTGCTTTCAATAGTCATTCATAGTTCGTGCCAGCTTCATGATAAGACATTACCTTCTCAGTAAAATATTCCACGAATAAAAAAGAACTGTATAGTACCGCTTTAAATACCGTATTTTTCTATCAACTATCAACTTGTAACGTTACCAAGAACATCACTTCCTTTCAGGCATTAACATGGGAAACATAAATTTGTTGTGTGGTTGAAAGCAAGTTCTTGGAGGCAGTGAACTTAGTTCTCTTTTTTTATGTTCGCACGAAAATACTGTTCCGAATTTCTGCCATTTCGTCCTTTCAGTATTGAATTTGAAATTATCTGCTTCCAGCCATTCCACTTTTAACATTATTCCATGATGTCGCTAATGCCAAAGCTCAAATGTCAATATACGTGGAGACTGTAAAAAGCTTTTCACCCCACTGTGTTCGTCTGTATATTTCGTTTATTGTATTAGTTCATAAACATTATCAGACAAAAAATTAGAATAACTTGCCATGAGGATACATTTTTATGCTTTACCCTCATTTTTTTGCAAAAACATTTACATGGACTGTTATAACACCCAAATATGTTAATCTACTAAGGACCATTATATTAAAACATTTTATAAAGCAATGTTATTCATTTTATGTAATAACTTTATACGACATTAACAGTGTTCTTATTCATTTCGTATAATGTTATTGTTAATCTCTTGTCGAAATTCCTCGTTTCGTACACTCGTGAGTATATGATGACAGCAGTTTACGCACGTCGCCGATGGCAGAATTTTAAGGTGGTCAACTTCCCGAATGACTCCAATTGTGTTGTAAAGGTTTTGGTTAGTATTATGCTACAACGCTTTTCATGTTTCTGACTCCGGTGAACTCTTCTGCACCAGCATTATTTGTGTAGGAAATATCATAAATTTATGAAGTGGTAAAATAATTTCTCCGAGCTTGTTATTTGGCATACTAGTTAATAAGTAAGAACGAAAAGATAGTTTCGAATGTCGACCTCTTAGTCTTAGATGTAGAATTATTTAAATCCCTCATTCTGCTTTCAGCATTAATCCCTGATATTGCATGAGCTAAGCTCGTATTTCAATGTAAGTGAGCGCTAATAAGAGCGTTTCGAATAATGCGTCACTGGTATTATATTTTTTTGTATCTACATGCACTATCAAACCTAGATTAACACAGCAAAGGGAATTCATTTTATCATGCTTTCTCTCAATCATTTGTTTCGACAATGGACAAGGGTATTACGATACCCTTGTGTACTCGTATATATCAACTAAGGATCTTTATGTTAAACAGTTCAAAAACCAATGAGTGTTTCTGTATCATCTTTATTGGAAGAAAACTGCATTTCTTTCTTCCTTTTTCCAAAAAGACGGCCAGAGCTGTACACGATGGCGTAACATTTTGGGCGACACAGGAAAAGATTAAACAGCAGAAATCACACACGGGCTACCCTGAACTTTAACGTCCCAGTTATGTAAAGTATGAAATGGAGCCGAGACTACCGCAAATTTGCTGTTGGATAACGATCGTTTCACAACAATAACTGATGATGGGGTAACTAAAGGCTTCCTCACTCTTGTGACGTAGCCTCAAATTCCAACGTGATAACCTGTTCATGAATCATTCCCTTAGTGTGGTAAGAAACGCCGTTTTTTGTAAAAAAAAGTCATAGTTAGATAGTTAAAATAGTATGAAATCTAATATTCATTTGCAATTTTTCATTCTACACCTTTTTCACTTCAAATTAATCTAAGGCAAGTTCAATTTAACCAAAGTCAAGTTCAATTTAATCCGAGTCCAGTTCAAATTAATCCGAGTCAAGTTCAAATTAATCCAAGTCAAGTTCAAATTAATCCAAGTCAAGTTCAATTTAATCCAAGTCAAGTTCAATTTAATCCAAGTCAAGTTCAAATTAATCCAAGTCAAGTTCAAATTAATCCGAATCAAGTTCAAATTAATCCAACCCTCAGTTGAGTTATAAAATGACATAAAAATTTGCTAATTTGAGTTTTTGTGTTAAATATGTATCTATTGGATGTTATAAGCAAGACTGACTTTGAGGATTTATTTACACTCATAGATATTTATATACGTGAAATTCCAATTTATCACATATATGAAATCATATACATGCAAATACAGAAGGTTATCATTGAACGATATGTAGATTTAACCTTTTAAAGAAAAATACAAATGCGATTCACTGAGTACTAATGTACGATTCTGTGCAATGCAATGCACTGCGTTACCGCCAGTCTGACGTTTGATGGAATGTACTGCGTTACACCCGCCAGTCTGACGTTTGATGGAATGTACTGCGTTACACCCGCCAGTCTGACGTTTGCTGCAATGTACTGCGTTACACCCGCCAGTCTGACGTTCGATGCAATGTACTGCGTTACACCCGCCAGTCTGACGTTTGATGCAATGTACTGCGTTACACCCGCCAGTCTGACGTTTGATGGAATGTACTGCGTTACACCCGCCAGTCTGACGTTCGATGCAATGTACTGCGTTACACCCGCCAGTCTGACGTTCGATGCAATGTACTGCGTTACACCCGCCAGTCTGACGTTTGCTGCAATGTACTGCGTTACACCCGCCAGTCTGACGTTCGATGCAATGTACTGCGTTACACCCGCCAGTCTGACGTTCGATGCAATGTACTGCGTTACACCCGCCAGTCTGACGTTTGATGGAATGTACTGCGTTACACCCGCCAGTCTGACGTTCGATGCAATGTACTGCGTTACACCCGCCAGTCTGACGTTTGATGCAATGTACTGCGTTTCACCCGCCAGTCTGACGTTTGCTGCAATGTACTGCGTTGCACCCGCCAGTCTGACGTTTGATGCAATGTACTGCGTTGCACCCGCCAGTCTGACGTTTGATGCAATGTACTGCGTTACACCCGCCAGTCTGACGTTTGATGCAATGTACTGCGTGACACCCGCCAGTTTGACGTTTGATGCAATGTACTGCGTTACAACCGCCAGTCTGACGTTTGATGCAATGTACTGCGTTGCACCCGCCAGTCTGACGTTTGCTGCAATGTACTGCGTTACACCCGCCAGTCTGACGTTTGATGCAATGTACTGCGTTACACCCGCCAGTCTGACGTTTGATGCAATGTACTGCGTTACACACGCCAGTCTGACGTTTGATGCAATGTACTGCGTTACACCCGCTAGTCTGACGTTTGATGCAATGTAATGCGTTACACACGCCAGTCTGACATTTGATGCAATGCACTGCGTTGCACCCGCCAGTCTGACGTTTGATGCAATGTACTGCGTTGCACCCGCCAGTCTGACGTTTGATGCAATGTACTGCGTTACACCCGCCAGTCTGACGTTTGATGCAATGCACTGCGTTACACCCGCCAGTCTGACGTTTGATGCAATGTACTGCGTTACACCGGCCAGTCTGACGTTTGATGCAATGCACTGCGTTACACCCGCCAGTCTGACGTTTGCTGCAATGTACTGCGTTACACCCGCCTGTCTGACGTTTGATGCAATGTACTGCGTTACACCCGCCAGTCTGACGTTTGATGGAATGTACTGCGTTACACCCGCCAGTCTGACGTTCGATGCAATGTACTGCGTTGCACCCGCCTGTCTGACGTTTGATGCAATGTACTGCGTTGCACCCGCCAGTCTGACGTTTGATGCAATATACTGCGTTACGCCCGCCAGTTTGACGTTTGATGCAATGTACTGCGTTACACCCGCCAGTCTGACGTTTGATGCAATGTACTGCGTTACACCCGCCTGTCTGACGTTTGATGCAATGTACTGCATTACACCCGCCAATCTGACGTTTGCTGCAATGTACTGCGTTACACCCGCCAATCTGACGTTTGATGCAATGTACTGCGTTACACCCGCCAGTCTGACGTTTGATGCAATGTACTGCGTTACACCCGCCAGTCTGACGTTTGATGCAATGTACTGCGTTACACCCGCCAGTCTGACGTTTGATGGCATATACTGCGTTACACCCGCCTGTCTGACGTTTGCTGCAATGTACTGCGTTACACCCGCCAATCTGACGTTTGATGCAATGTACTGCGTTACACCCGCCAGTCTGACGTTTGATGCAATGTACTGCGTTACACCCGCCTGTCTGACGTTTGCTGCAATGTACTGCGTTACACCCGCCAATCTGACGTTTGATGCAATGTACTGCGTTACACCCGCCAGTCTGACGTTTGATGCAATGTACTGCGTTACACCCGCCAGTCTGACGTTTGATGCAATATACTGCGTTACACCCGCCAGTCTGACGTTTGATGCAATGTACTGCGTTACACCCGCCAGTCTGACGTTTGATGCAATGTACTGCGTTACACCCGCCTGTCTGACGTTTGATGCAATGTACTGCGTTACACCCGCCTGTCTGACGTTTGATGCAAAGTACTGCGTTACACCCGCCTGTCTGACGTTTGATGCAATGTACTGCGTTACATCCGCCAGTCTGACGTTTGCTGCAATGTACTGCGTTACACCCGCCTGTCTGACGTTTGCTGCAATGTACTGCGTTACACCCGCCTGTCTGACGTTTGATGCAATGTACTGCGTTACATCCGCCAGTCTGACGCTTGCTGCAATGTACTGCGTTACACCCGCAGTCTGATTTTTGATGCAATGTACTGCGTTACACCCGCCTGTCTGACGTTTGATGCAATATACTGCGTTACACCCGCCTGTCTGACGTTCCGAGACAGGTTATCCAAGTGTGAGCTGCAGTGACGGCATCTCCAGTGATTGATGACCACCTCTGTTCCGCAGTCATCGTCTGTCAACCACTTGCAGATCCCGGTAAAATATCGTGAGTCGAGTTTTTTGGTCACAATAATGTCGAAAAAAAATCGTGTGTCGATTCACTGTTAGAGGAAAATAGTGGTTTCAGCACTTTTCGATGAAACAGGGCTGTAATTGAGCAAAAATCATGGGCTATTTTTTTTTCAGTTACTTAGCTTGGTTTGATTGAAAAATCGTACATTTATTCTGGCAATGTGCTTTCGTTATCAAATTCCATTATTTGTAATTTTTTGCTTGCTGTATGTTCTTGAGTAACTACATGTACGAGATTTTCAACAACTATAATAATACGCCAGTACTAGTGTTGATAAACCAACAACGTATTTATTGTGCAAGTAATCGAGAATATATGCGGTAAACTTTCTATCCAATTAAAAATCGTCACAGAACTACAGCAGCTCAGCGCAGTAATAAAAATAATGCAGCGATACAAGCGAAATAACCACTTTTAAAGCAGTGTTTTTGCACCGTGGCTACGTATGTTACTACAGTAATTTCATCAGTTAACTCTACTGATGGCAGACAAACCTCAGTGGACAGCTGTGCAGCAGTGTCTTCTATATATACGAGGACCAATCGTATCTTCTGGTAGTATGTTAAAGCGCGGGATTAGTTTTCATGGTACTAAATATCCAGCAGCTGCAACCCACTTTCGCTGCAACCAAAACTGTTGATACAATGTTTGTACAATGCACTGCTGCAATGTTTGTACAATGTACTGCTGATATGTTGATGCAATATTTATACAAATCGACTGCATTGTTGATACAAGGTCCTGCTCGGAAGCAAGCTTGGAGTACCTCACTGCGCCGAAGTGCAAAAAAAACATTGGAGCATTGGAGTCACAACTGGGTATGGTAATAAATTAATAGAAATAAATTATGAGCATCTATTTAAAAAAGTGATTTCAGATCGTTCTCCCTTAATCTTCACTATCAAAACATGCGTTACTTTATTGCATCCTGAACTCTCGACGAAGACTGCAGCATTCTCCCTTGCTTTCTAAAAAGACACTTCACGATTTTTATATCATTTGCTTGTTGGACATCTAAGGTAGTTTTTCGTTCTGTCACCGCGAGGTAGGTATCAATCTTAATTTTTTTGCTGAAAAAAAAGATCGATAAAACTTATGAAATCAAAGTTTTGATGCATCTGCCGAGGACTTTTTCCACAGATGAAAAGACATCAATTGAGCGAAAATGTTCAATTCACTTATGAGTTCTTCTAATTTATTACACACCTTTTAAACTTATATATTTGATCCTTTATATGTCCTATGATTCAAGTGTGTTTGTTCACGACTCAAACATTTCATGTGAAAGTATTACTTTTTCCTTAAACAGCATTTATTCTGTTTCGTGCATTAATATTCACATCATTATGAAAAGTGAGTTCGCATTTCACAGAAATTCTGTGTTTTTAAATCACAAGACACATCCGACCACGTTGCATCATGGATAGAACTTTTAATTGAACGAAGCTTCATTTTTAACTGCAATTCTTGTCCGCTTCAGACCATATTAAGCTTTTACATTTCAATAATTCCCCAACCGGGAGACAGGAGCGAAGACTGTGCGCGCAAGGCGGGTGTGTTTTTGACAGTCGCAGCAGGAGAAGAGCAGTCGCAGCTGGAGAGCGGTCACCCCAGGGAGCTGCAGGAATATACTGTATGTAGAACAGGGGCGGTGTCCCCTGAGCCGGTCTCATACCTGTCATGCGTGCCGCACCGGGCCAGGCATCGTCGAGTGTACTTCTTGCGCGTGACGGCATGAAAATATGGAAAATTCAATCGTATCTACCCACCCCCGGAGTATGGGAAAGTGAGTTTGGTCTCGTTGAGTGTACTTCTTGCGCGTGACGGCATGAAGAAGATGTGGAAAATTTAATTCTATCTACCCAACGTCGTAGTATGTGAAAGTGCTGCACGATGTGCACTTTTGGTCTTATAAATCCCATGCTACGTCGTTTATGTGTGATGCGGTTGTTTTTGCAGATATGAATCAGTAAAGAAGCTTAATATGAAGTTTTTATTTAGCCCGCAGAGTCTCGAAAGACACAACCGAAAGAAAGAAGAGCGCGTGGAAATAAATCAAAAGTCAAACGAAATCTTTTGGAAGAATTTTCTACCACCCAAAGAAAGTTTGAGGCATGGCATTTTTGTGGGACATATATTCGTGACTGCTCCGTAGGCAAGGGACTTTTAAGAGAAAAAATGTTCAGCATTAATTCAAAGCAAAAGGTAAATAACTACGAAGCACTTTAAATCGTCTTTCCTCCTGGATTGAATTTCAGATAAAAATTTTGAAAGCGAATAGTTTAGATGAAAAAAGTCGATTATCTTCGTAACCGTTATTCAAAAATACATCTTCTTTCTGCTGGTCCACGGGGTTTCGCAAATTCTCTCTGAGAAGAGGCTGACCGGGATCTCGTGATCGTCGAAGCACTGAAAAAATTGTCTTAATGCTCGTCTCGAACTCGAAAAAATCAAGTTTCATTTTATTGATTACAGAGTGTAGGTTTTAGGTGCGCTCTGAAAACTTCCTTTAAAGAACACACGAAATAAACTCATTGGAAATATTATCTTCTCCACATACCAAGTTCAACAAGCAAACATTGCTATGCCTCCTCTTCTGGGAATTACCTTAACTGCACGGTTCCCCTGCATTCAAAACATCAAGTCCTTTTGGTCGTCAGTTCGGTTTGTTTTTGTTTGTCAGAGGCGCGTGTATAACTTCATTCGTTGTTGCTTGTTCTGTTTTGGCCGTCGCTGTTCCTCTGTTTTGGTGCGCTCTCAGAGTGCCATCGCCATGGGAGCGGGGGAGAATGCCCCGCCTGGGGGGCCTGGAGGCACAGGGGGCAGGAGGATATGAGAAAGGAGGCAGCAGTCCCTAGGGAGCGTCGGCAATTGCATCAGGGAGTCTCGCTCCCTCAGGCTTCCAGACTCTCCTTCAAGGGGAGCACTGACACATGCCTCGCTCCCTCCCCACGCTCCCCTCACTCCCTTTACTCTCGCTCCTTCCTTCGTCGCTCTTCTTCCGTGCCTGTGTCATATACATTAACTTGTCTACCTCAGTTTTTATGTTCGTCTCATCGTATTCTTTTCTGTTATTATGTCGTCCTGAATCGCTCGCTATCAGTTGATGGATATTCGAGCGGAAATTTTAAGGGAGGATGCTACTTGAACAGCAACGCTAAAGATGACTCCCATTTTACACATTTTACAATATTAGCTTCCTAATAGCATGTATGATTTGTATTTTTGACGTCTTCCTGGTCTGGGAACTCGCTGCTACCGTGGGCGCCAAAACGAAAACCATTGATCAGAGTCCTAAAATGACAAAAATGTCCCACCAATTAATTGGAAATTCACGCTGTACAATTCGTACACTCTACTGACTATTTTTGGGGACAGTTATGAACATCTAGTAACATGAAGTGTCTCATATTATTGACGAAACGCGTTTTTTAGAGCAGATTATTAATTTCTTCGGAATTATCTTGATTTTCAAGTTTCTGAAAAGGTTGCGACTAAAGCAAACTACTGACTTGTTCAGATATTTTCAATTTCAAATTTATAATACAAACAATCTTATCAAGAGAAACTTGAGTTTCACCGTGGAGAACAAAATATAAAAAACTGTTATAGAAAAGCATCAACATTAAGTGCCAGGTTCTATATCTCAGAACGCTCTCACAAACTTTTTTTTATTAAATCATTGAGCATTCAAAGCGAAATCTTGGAATTTGTTTTCACATGTGCTCAAGTTTTGTGTTAAGGATTTACAATAGAGTTCAACACTGAAATCCATGAACAATAACTTCATTTCGGAATTAACATTCCCCAAGTACCACGTCTCTCACAAACTATGACAATAGTTGGCTGGAAATAATAACACCGCGAAGTATGGCAAAATTCAACGCTCGCGACGCTAAGAAAATGAACGATAACTGAGCGAAACTTAAAATGGTAGCTATTTAACGAAAATTTCCCTGAAGGAAGCTCTGGGGACTTGTTCAGTTACAACCACGCAGGGAAAAAGCTCTTCTCCCCAGAGATGAACTCAGAAAAAATAATGGGAACGTGAAAAACTTGGAAAAATTTCTGCTCAAAATTATCCCACTTCAACACTGAAATACAAGCTGTTCTTGTTACACTAAATATTCACTGATGAACATGAGAGTAAAAAAAGCTCAAACATTACGCTCAAGTATTCTTTACATCTCGTATCGAAGGTGAAAATTAGGCCAAAAGACACAGGGATATAATTTGGACAGTATCCCAAATTAAAGTAGCAAGGTAACTACAGAAATAAAAGTGGCATTCTACTATACGTTCCTTAATGCATAAGGTTCACTGCCATCATACCTCAGTATCTTCACTAGAATGAAACATTCATAATATAAGAAAGTTATTTTTTCGAGAGCAAGTCGCACAAAGTGTCACCTATGATGAAAAAGATCGTATTACTGACGTAACTTTTCACGTTGCAAATGCTATTAAGACACTGACACACTAGAATAAGAAAACCAGAAAGAATAAGCATTTTTTCAAATGAACAAATCGTTCTTTGTCAGATAATTGCATCCAAATTTTAGAATGCTTTGATCAAATTTTAAAATACTAGAAAACTAAATAAATAAAAATAGTCATTGAGACATTTTTTCATCTATTTCGCGTCCGTTTTATTCTTTGGCGTACTTATAGCCGATATTTTATTTTTATAAAATAAAAATATCCACGTTTAGTTGTGAAATTTTTTGTGCTCTTGAACGCGTTCTCAATCGTTCTCAATTTGCAATCAAATTATAGCAATTTGCTATTTTAAAAAAAGCATTTTTCTCAACAAAAGCAATGAATTCATAAATGAATTATCGCGTAAATTATTGGTACGCAATAAATAACATTTAACCTTTCAGTAAGTGCTGATTTTGTGCAGTCTTGACACTTCGGTTCAATGTATATGCTCCCTTCTCTCTAGGACTTATTAGTAAAAAAATGGAAAAGAAATATCCAATTGTTTATAAAATATGATGTAAACAAATCGGTAAGCTTGCATGAGGAATTGGCGTTCGATCGATCTGATTTTCGAAGATGAGAGACTTGGTTTTCATTTTGAGTGGATTATTTCAAACCCAAATTCATGATCAATGAGTGGTACGTTGATGGTTCTTGCAGTGTGAGGACAAAGGAACCTACTCGGTTGAAAATGTGATGTCTAGATTCCATTATAAGTTCAGAAACTTTTCAAAACTCTAATTTCAAATCCGTCAGTCTCTCTGACTACAATAATCGAGCCATTGAGAAACATGTGAAGAATATCTGAGTTCAGCCACCGAGCTCATATAAACGACACGCACTAAAATGTCGAGTGAAAATCTGTTTGTTCTTTCTAAAGAACATTTCGAGAACGTCAGATGCAAAATTTGGGCAAAATAAAGTTAACGAACATTGTAAGAAAAATTAAAATAAGAAAACGCTCGGGAAAAAAGTTTTAGCTAGCATATTCTAAACATATGTAGTCTAGCTTTGGGATTTTTAGGGCTGTGTTAAAATTAATATATGTTTTAAGTTAGTGGCTAGTGTCAATCAATTTACGAGGATAAGCAGATACAAATGACAGCAATTAAAGCAAATACAAATGAAAGCAACGTAAGGCCTTTGAGCTCAAATATCCGGTCAAGTCTTAACGCAGCGAATATTCTCTTCCGTGATTTTAAAAATGAATGTGAACATACAAACAAATGATCACGCCACGCCCTTTATAATATAGTATTGATAATACTAATTACACTCTAATCACTTGAACTACTGAAAATGTGCGTTAAGCTCATTTATAATACTGATTTCAGTTGTAGGTCCGAAATTTTCTCTATAACCTTCGGATGCTGACACCCGACAAACATTCGACTCTAATTGTATTGATAACTCCCGTGATTTAAATTATCTTTATTCCCGTGAGGTAGAGAAACCTGTATCACAAATACGTTCATCAAGTACTTCCAGCTATGCCGGTGTAAATTTTCACAAAGCAACGCTTTATTTATTTGTCGCTAATCGGAAATAAAATCTTTTCTGTCTGCATACGGCGACATCAGAGGCTCCTCAAAATATGAAATTAATAGGCTAGTTTTTAGGCCCTCATTTGCTGTGAGTAATCAAGATACGAAGAAATGTTTGAAAGATTTGCCTCTATTTTCATTGCGATATTAAAAAAAATTTAATACTCTATTAGAATTTCATAAAAATTGCCTGACGACGCAAAAATTGTTAGGTACAATTGAAAAGAATCAGGTGCATAAAACAGCGGGCGTTACGATGATATCACGCGTGGCGTGACCGTATCAAAAAAATCCTCTTCGAAACATGTTTCTTAAATCAAATATTTCAACAAGGTTAGGATAGGTTATGTAAAGTTAAGTTTATGTTAGAGTTAAGTTAAGTTAAGGTAAGTTAGAATAGGTCAGGTGAGTTTTGGTTAGATCAGGTCAAGTCCATTTAGTTCCCGTAGCTTTTCATAAAACGCCACAAGCAGTTTAATTTTAGACCCCTAATTCCTGAAGCAAAGCTATCACCTAATTTTAGGGACTTCAAAAATGACGGCACACTTTAGGAACTGAGCTCCTGAGATTAAACTGGTTATGGCTTAATAAATAAAAAATAACTCGGCATGAACTAAAAGGACCTAACCTTGAATACGCTGGCAGGCCTCAGAAGTATGAGGTTCAAAGTCAGTACTAGAATTATGATAGGGGTTGATGGAAAACCCTGCAGAGCCTGTACGAAATTATGCAAAGCCCACACCGAAATTATGCTGAGCTGCTGTAAAAACCATACAAAGCCAATACAAAAAATCCAGAAAGGATTGTGAGAACATCCAGCAAAACAATAGCAAAAACCATGCAGATCGCGCAAAAATGAAGCTAAACCGGTGAAAAGACATGCAGAGCCCATGCAGAAATCCACCAAAGCGAGTGCAAAAACCAAGCAGAGCAGACTCAATACTCGTACAAAAGCTAAGCGCGCAAAAACATGCAGAGCTAATACAAAAATGCTGCATAGCGTGTGCAGAAGTGAAGCAGAGCCAGCGCGGCCCACCAAGTCGCGTTGCGACTGGCGCGTCCCCGGAGACACCATTACCGCAGCGCGGCGCTCTCCCGCCACCCATCCGTCAGCTGCGTCGCGCCTCCCGTGCGCTGCTGCTGATGGCGGTCTGGCCCAGCGTGCCAAGGCCGGAAGGTGCTTCCGTGCTGGGTGCCTCAAGGCCGGGAGGTGCTCCCGTGCTGGGTGCCTCAAGGCCGGGAGGTGCTCCCGTGCTGAGGGCCTCAAGGCCGGGAGGAGCTCCCGTGTTGGGGGCCTCAAGGCCGCGAGGTGCTCCCGTGCTGGGTGCCTCAAGGCCGAGAGGGGCTCCCATGCTGGGTGCCTCAAGGCCGGGAGGTGCTCCCGTGCTGGGTGCCTCAAGGCCGAGAGGGGCTCCCATGCTGGGTGCCTCAAGGCCGGGAGGTGCTCCCGTGCTGGGTGCCTCAAGGCCGGGAGGTGCTCCCGTGCTGGGTACCTCAAGGCCGGGAGGTGCTCCCGTGCTGGAGGCCTCAAGGCCGCGAGGTGCTCCCGTGCTGGGTGCCTCAAGGCCGAGAGGTGCTCCCGTGCTGGGTGCCTCAAGGCCGGGAGGTGCTCCCGTGCTGGGTGCCTCAAGGCCGAGAGGGGCTCCCATGCTGGGTGCCTCAAGGCCGGGAGGTGCTCCCGTGCTGGGTGCCTCAAGGCCGGGAGGTGCTCCCGTGCTGGGCGCCTCAAGGCCGGGAGGTGCTCCCGTGCTGGGTGCCTCAAGGCCGGGAGGTGCTCCCGTGCTGGGTACCTCAAGGCCGGGAGGTGCTCCCGTGCTGGAGGCCTCAAGGCCGCGAGGTGCTCCCGTGCTGGGTGCCTCAAGGCCGAGAGGTGCTCCCGTGCTGGGTGCCTCAAGGCCGGGAGGTGCTCCCGTGCTGGGTGCCTCAAGACCGGGAGGTGCTCCCGTGCTGGGTGCCTCAAGGCCGGGAGGTGCTCCCGTGCTGGGTGCCTCAAGGCTGGGAGGTGCTCCCGTGCTGGGTGCCTCAAGGCAGGGAGGTGCTCCCGTGCTGGGTGCCTCAAGGCCGAGTGGTGCTCCCGTGCTGGGTGCCTCAAGGCCGGGAGGTGCTCCCGTGCTGGGTGCCTCAAGGCCGGGAGGTGCTCCCGTGCTGGGTGCCTCAAGGCTGGGAGGTGCTCCCGTGTTGGGTGCCTCAAGGCCGAGTGGTGCTCCCGTGCTGGGTGCCTCAAGGCCGGGAGGTGCTCCCGTGCTGGGTGCCTCAAGGCCGGGAGGTGCTCCCGTGCTGGGTGCCTCAAGGCTGGGAGGTGCTCCCGTGCTGGGTGCCTCAAGGCAGGGAGGTGCTCCCGTGCTGGGTGCCTCAAGGCTGGGAGGTGCTCCCGTGTTGGGTGCCTCAAGGCCGAGTGGTGCTCCCGTGCTGGGTGCCTCAAGGCCGGGAGGTGCTCCCGTGCTGGGTACCTCAAGGCGGGAGGTGCTCCCGTGCTGGGTGCTTCAAGGCCGGGAGGTGCTCCCGTGCTGGGTGCCTCAAGGCCGGGAGGTGCTCCCGTGCTGGGTGCCTCAAGACCGGGAGGTGCTCCCGTGCTGGGTGCCTCAAGGCCGGGAGGTGCTCCCGTGCTGGGTGCCTCAAGGCCGGGAGGTGCTCCCGTGCTGGGTGCCTCAAGGCAGGGAGGTGCTCCCGTGCTGGGCGCCTCAAGGCCGGGAGGTGCTCCCGTGCTGGATGCCTCAAGGCGAGGAGGTTCTTTAGTGGACAAGTGAATATAACACGTGGTTGTGCGCACGTGCTAGCCACGTGAGAAGTGCAGTGCTGCTTAGCATGCGTGCTGGGCTCCAACGCGCTCAACTAACCTAATTCCAGGAAATATTTCCCACGTGGCTGTAGACGTAAAACAAATTGTTCTAATCAGAGAATTGAAATTAAATCCTTTTCATTTCTGACTTTCCAAAATTCATGATACAGATTTAGGTAAGTTTATTTCACTCGTTAAATTTATTATTGACTATCATGGAATCAAACTCTTTAAAAATTAGACATTAGACATAATAATGACTTGTTGCGGTAGTATTCTGTACTTTAATTTTGTCACCTTAAGCCAAAGTATGAAATGTCTCAGAGGCACATGTTTACTGTTTATGCACAGTGCAGAACCTAAGAGCACCAAGGCATAGAAACCGATTCTAGACCATTTATTTTCGTTAAATGAGGCAAAAGTGTTGTAGGCTACGGAAAAAATTAAGCATTGCTTTTCCAAGAAGATTGGTGATCAATTCATATTAAAAAAGGTTATCTAAAATATAATGGTCTAAACATTCAGCACCTTTTTGCGCGTGGTAAAATGTCTACGCACTTTTCTTTTCATATTTAACTTACTCGGAGCGTCCAACCGGGACTGATCGTCAGCTTCTATTTATCTTACAAATATATTCCTTCGCATAGATAGAGCGATAGTCTACACACCAGCCCATCTACACAGTAGATTTTACAAGGTAGATTTTAAAAATGCAATGAAAATTCCATTAGGTTTAAATTTCTTCAACATCGACAACAGTTATATTATCACTTCTCTGCAGTGTGAAAGATGAAAACAACTGCAGTGCAGTATTAGGCTTGACCACAAATTTCCGATGCACGGCCGCTAAAAGCAGTTAATTAAGGAGCATTATTACCGGGGCAAAAAATTGTAAATATTTCTCTATAATTTAGGAATTTTGCTACAGGGACACAAGCTGAGTGGATTTTATTACTAAATACTACACGCTCTTCACATAAAATTTTACTGAAATATGTTTAATGCTCCAATAAAGGTTCGTGTAATGAAGGGAGGAAATAGTATTTGGCAAAATAATATACCTCACATGATTGTTTTCAAAAATATTTACATTTACGTTATTTTAAAGATGTTATTTAACATTTATACAGCATCTCATGTACATTATAAGTGTTGCTCCCGCGGATAACGCACTAGCACTGGAAATCCATGCGGTGTACACCAATAACACAGTTCTGCTTTGCGCATTTGGAAACTTCAACTCGGTATTTGTCTCACTGAGAGTGAGACAACTAGAGAGTTCGCCTCAGAAGTAAAGTAGTTCTCTGTTGAGGGAGTAGTTCTGTTTGGTCACCGTTTTTTAAATGCGCGCGAATTAGTACCCTTTTAAAAAAAAGCTTGATGAAATCAATAATTAGGTGAGGTCAATGATGTAAAATAATGTTTGAGCACATAATTATATGGTTGCATTAGCATATTCCTGGTATAAAGTGTGTGTCAGCTAACTATCTGTCAGATCACGGCTCTAACGAGCAATGATTGCATCAGCATAGGTCTTCCAAGAGCATTTCCAAAGATTAATTTCATCAAATGAAGGATTTAAGTTTTTGTGATCATTAATTACCAACTTTAGAATTTCCAAACGTTCAGTATCGGGGTTACCAAATATTTTCTTTTCTTTAATCATATCTGCTTAGCAATTTTATCTGTTATCTCAGTTTCCAGGCAAACGGGATTGTATTCTGAAACTTTACTTTCTTCATATTTAATTCCCTTCGTGCACCCAAATTTGATCGATAATCATGTATCAGTGGACGCAAATAATTTAAATTTGAACATCTGTAGTTTGAATGGCATAAATATTTTCGTTCTGGAATCAATTTTTTGCACGTTTCTTTTACGTCGCTTATTTTTTCGTCAATTTCATCATTTGTTCTAGCATGAGCGTATCCTGTATACATTTTTTTTAATGCTCTGAAGATATTTTGTCCTTCATTATTTTTCCAATTTTATCTAAGGAAATGAAAAGTAACAAAACATGGCGACCTTTTTTTCTTTAAACTGGAATGACGATGCTAACTTACGTTACTTACACCATTTCACGATACAGGAAAGCTGATGTTTGTCATCGGTGTGACTAAAAAAACATTCGGCATTCACTAAATTCCCTCGCAAATACAAATGAGGCCCCTAGAATCATACAGTACCAAGCGCCAAATACGTCTAGCGAAAAAGAGTTGTATTCCGCTGTCATCCCCAAATTTTCCGTTGTCTGGGAGATCGAGTGAGTCGTAGGTACAGAAAGAAAGCCACAAAATTTCGAATACGTCAATAAGTTACTGAGGTGCGATGGTTGCTAAGTCGCCAAACTCTGATGCAGTTTCCTGTTGTGTTAAATAAGAGGCGCTTCGCACCGTATGATTCTGAGGGCCGCAAATGTGCTTGCAAATACAAATGATTTCAATCAATTCGCTACTTATGGTTTGCGCTATTGTTGCGTGTACGAGCAGGTCACTTTTAAACTCGACTCTGGCCTTATCTTTGAAGGGACGAGGGCAGATATGCTCTCGTCCCATGGGCTCAGGGCTCGTGGAGTAGGTGAGGACGGACGGAAGGCGGGCCGATGCCCGGGGACGGCGTGTGGGGGAGGCCGGGGCAGAGGATTGGGAAGGTGACAGGGGAGTGAGGGATCGTTGAAACCCAAGCCCGTGTTTAGGGAAGGTGAAAGAAGAGAGAGAAAAGGCTGGGGTACGGTCGTAGGAGAGCGACGGGGAGGAAGTGGGGCGGTCTGGGTCATTGTTAGGGGAGAAAGAGGAGAGGGAAGAAATGCTGTGGCTCTGTTTGGGGAAGGAGAGGGGAGGTTAGGGAACTCTCCTCTCTGGGGAGTGCTGTGCGCGCTACCTAGAAAATTAAGAAGAAATCCCCCGGGGCTGCAGAGCCCCAGCTTTGGGGAGCAAACTTGCAGAAAAGATGATAGCGCAGAGCAGAGCAAACTCGACCTAGGAAAATATTGAAGAGCGCGCAAGTTATGAGATTGTCGACTCAGTCAACTGGGAGAGGCCGGTGCTCTTCCAACGCTTGAACTTCTTCCTCAAATTTGGTTGGCTTCTCAAATTTTTTCTTGGGAAAATTGAAATAGTTTTCTGACACATGCAGCTGAAACCTATGAAGAGGGACAAAGAAGTAATCTAAACTGAGTAATGCCTTTTTTAGCAGTCGCACAACAAAAATTGTTAATTATCTCTTTGAGGAATGAAGCGACGAGAGTAGAGAAATAAATTGCTCATTATACACAGACAGACTTTAGAGGACATGCCTCTTGCAGCAGAAGTTCTTATCTTTATTTGAATATTGGTGTATGAAAAGAGATAAAAAACAAAGTATTGATGAATTTGAAGTCACAGAAATATTTTTGAAACGCTAAGCTGGCAGAAAGAGTACATACATGTCACGAATGAAACTCATCGCAGAGAAATCTGTATTACGACATTCTGAACTTATGGTCTATTTAGAAAATGTTAGGAATGAAGTCACCATTAGCTTAAAGAAATTTTCAGAAAAATTCAGCCAAGTAGTACTTTCCTGATATTTAGGGAGTACAAAGCCAATGTTCATGATACAAATGTACGACCAACTTTTTTATGACCGTTTGTTAATAGAGCCACGTAAATATTACTCTCTCGATTAAGTGAGCCAAAAAAGAAAGAAATTTACTGTTTGCCATTACTGTAGTCTAATTAATGAAACCATGAATTAGCTCTTTGCGAACAAAGAACACGTTCTGAAATTATATTTTAGTTTAACGCTCTTGCTCACTCATTGACCGATCGTCAGCCTTTGTTTGTAAACGTCATATGCATAAAACTACGATTGATCCCAGTAAAATACTGCATCATAATTTTTATCGGTATCAATCTCTATTGAGGCCTAAGTTTCATATAAAAAAATAATATGGAAACTAATCTATTTTATAAAACTTGTCCGATGCGCAAGAAATTACATTTAAAAATCTTCAGTTGAAGTAGAAAACAGTATTTAATGAACATTCCTATAAATGTTGTTCAGTCATCAGCTGTAGAATGAATGAAAGCTGAAAAAATCTCATTGAAGATGTAATTAACATTCATCCAGAGTCGCCATTTCGGACCTACTCGAACACTAAATTATAATACAACGAAGCTATATTCAATAGCAGTGGAATGAGAAGCGAAGTGCTATATTGGCTGGGCCCGCGCAGGTTGAATATTTTGCTGTCACTACAGATTGATATTAACTCAGTCATCTTGCAGGTCTCACAACTTCCGTTATCAAAATACGGCGTCTTTAATTGAGCTGTTCAAATTTGAAGCTGTCACTAACCATGATGATGCAGAATTTGCCACAACAGATTTTAGGTCTTCACTAATACTGCATAGTGAGGGTGATTTGCAAGAAATGATAAGAGATGAAAAATTGTTATAATGTGGAGTTTTTGATTCTTAGATTTCCCGTTCAAACGAATTAAATTGATGAATTGACTCTTAGATTTCTAGCGCAAACGCTAGAGAACTTCCATTGAGACTTCATATTGGTTTTGAACCCATAAAATGCAAGAATTAAGTTTGTCCAAGCACTCTTGGCTTATTAAGTAACGCAATGTTGATTAAAGAGTTGATGAAAAGCTCCGAGTGGAATGACCTATGATCGTGTAAAAAAGATTTGTTTTCATTTCCCTGCCAGTTTTACAATTTGTGGCTGATTTCAAATAGCTATTTCAGGATCGGGTACTCGCTGGAAAAAATAACTAACATCCACTTGTTCTATTTATACACCACGTGGGATTTTAAATTTATAGTATAGCGAGTGTTCGCCCCCTTTAAATTGGTCAGATGGGTTTCATTTAAATTGATAATAAAGTTGTTAATTATTCAAGGCTGGTTCAAGAATCAAACCGAGGAGCCAAGTCAGAAAAAGTAAGCCCTATCTAAAAGCTATAACATTAAAGAATAAATGCGATTAAATGACTCACATGCTTTAGGATTGGAATTAAAAATCAAGATTAGTTGTGAATCCTTCATACGGTAAGATCCGGAAATTGTAGACTAATGTAGTTTTTCTGCTCTTTGTAAGAAATTATGAATCGAAGTGTACATAGTGAAGCAAACGAAGCAAACAATACTAGCAATGAATTAACTATGCAAGAAATTCAAAAAATCATAGTATGAATTCTAGGAAAGAAAAATTGCTTAAGAAAAAACGGATGCTAGGATAAATTCAATGGAAACGAATCAAAACGATGCTGAAGCGACAGAAATAAAAACTGAACTATATAAATAGATACAACTTTAATGAAGAGAGTAGCTTTGAGAAAAACATTGGGGAAAAAATTCTCGACATCCACGAAAGAAAATATCGGTAAATATATTGACCAAATGAGATAAATGAGAAGAGACAGTAACGTACTAAATAGTAAACAGACAGTATGAGGTGCTTTCTGCGTTGAAACTCTAATACATCGAAGCCAAAATGGGACACATGACGGCAAGATGCATAAATTTGGGAATAAAATGAGAAGCTATAAAAAGTGAACCACTAATGAAAGAAGTACAGGGATTTCGAAGACTATATGAATGCAATTTTGAGTTAAATAATTAGCGTTATGAGATAGAATAAAAAAGAGTTTTTACTGATAATGAAGAAAGTCTGAAGCGAAGAGGGGAGAATTTTCCTTAAATAAGGGCATTTTAGGTGAAATTAGGGAAGTCGCCAGGGAAGTGAGGGACACTTTGTAGGGAGTGAAGGAAATCATGAGTGAAATGAGAGAAAGTTTTGAGGGAAGTGCAGAACATTTTGAAGGAAGTGAAGATAGGTAGAGTGAAGTAATAGATTTATGAGGGAAGTACAGAATATTTTGAAGGAAGTAAAGATAATATCGATTGAAGTAAAATAAGCTTTGAGGGAAATGGAGTCTTGGAAGTGAGAAGAATATTGCGTTAAATGGTGAGTTTCGAGGGAAGTGCACGAAAACACTATTGAGGTAAGTGATGAAACTTTCAAGAAAAGTGCGGAACATTTTGAAAGAAGCAAAGATAATATCGAGTGAAGTAAAAGAAGTTACCAGCAAAAAGAAGGGAGTTCTGAGGAAGCAGGAAGAATATTGCGTTAAGTGAGGAGAGTTTGGGGGGAAGTGAGGGGAATTTTGAGGAAGTAAAGCACAGGCGCCGTTATCAAGCGAGGGATGTGCCTTACGAGTCCCCAGCTGCTGCTGACGGCCCCCACGGGCGCCGGGCAAAATATTGGTCCCGGGCCGCCCGTGTGTGCTGTGGAGGCGGGATGCAGGGTGCGGGGTAAGGGGTGTGGGTGTGGGGTGAGGCGGGGATGTGGGGTGAGACGAGATGCGGGGTGAAGCGGGGGTGTGTGGTGAGGCGGAGTGCGGGGTGAGGCGGTGGTGTGGGGTGAGGCGGGGCGCGGGGTGAGGCGGGGATGTGGACTGAGACGGGGTGCGGGGTGAGGAGGGGGTGTGGGGTGAGGCGGGGTGCGGGGTGAGGAGGGGGTGTGAGGTGAGGTGGGGGTGTGGGGTTAGGTGGGGATGTGGGGTGAGGCGGGGGTGTGAGGTGAGGCGGGGATGTGGGGTGAGGCGAGGGTGTGGGGTGAGGTGGGTAGAGGGGTGAGGTGTGATGAGGGGTGAGGCAGGGGTGAGGGCAAAGGCGGGGATAAGGACAGGGGGTGTGGAACGAGGTTGGGGTGAGGGCAGTGGGTTGAAGCAAAGGTGAGGGCAGTGGGGTGAAGTTGGGGTGAAGGCACGGGGGGGTGAGGTTGGGGTGAAGGCAGTGGGGTGAGGTTGGGGTGAGGGCAGTGGGCGGTGAGGTTGGGGTGAGGGCAGTGGGGTGAGGTTGGGGTGAGGGCAGGGGGGGGGTGAGGTTGGGGTGAGGGCAGTGGGTTGAAGCAAAGGTGAGGGCAGTGGGGTGAGGTTGGGGTGAAGGCAGGGGGGCGGTGAGGTTGGGGTGAGGGCAGTGGGCGGTGAGGTTGGGGTGAAGGCAGTGGGGTGAGGTTGGGGTGAGGGCAGTGGGCGGTGAGGTTGGGGTGAGGGCAGTGGGGTGAGGTTGGGGTGAGGGCAGGGGGGGGTGAGGTTAGGGTGAGGGCAGTTGGGGTGAGGTTTGGGTGAGGGCAGTGGGGGTGAGGTTGGGGTGAGGGCAGTGGGGGTGAGGTTGGGATGAGGGCATTGGGCGGTGAGGTTGGGGTGAGGGCAGTGGGGTGAGGTTGGGGTGAGGGCAGGGGGGTGAGGTTAGGGTGAGGGCAGTTGGGGTGAGGTTAGGGTGAGGCCAGTTGGGGTGAGGTTGGGGTGAGGGCAGTGGGGGTGAGGTTGGGGTGAGGGCAGTGGGCGGTGAGGTTGGGGTGAGGGCAGTGGGGTGAGGTTAGGGTGAGGGCAGGGGGGGGGTGAGGTTAGGGTGAGGGCAGTTGGGGTGAGGTTGGGGTGAGGGCAATGGGGGGTGAGGTTGGGGTGAGGGCAGTGGGGGTGAGGTTGGGGTGAGGGCAGTGGGGGTGAGGTTGGGGTGAGGGCAGTGGGGGTGAGGTTGGGGTGAGGGCAGGGGGGTGAGGTTGGGGTGAGGGCAGTGGGGTGAGGTTGGGGTGAGGGCAGTGGGGGTGAGGTTGGGGTGAGGGCAGGGGGGTGAGGTTGGGGTGAGGGCAGGGGGGTGAGGTTGGGGTGAGGGCAGTGGGGTGAGGTTGGGGTGAGGGCAGGGGGGTGAGGTTGGGGTGAGGGCAGGGGGGTGAGGTTGGGGTGAGGGCAGGGGGGTGAGGTTGGGGTGAGGGCAGGGGGGTGAGGTTGGGGTGAGGGCAGGGGGGTGAGGTTGGGGTGAGGGCAGTGGAGGTGAGGTTGAGGTGAGGGCAGTGGGGGTGAGGTTGGGGTGAGGGCAGGGGGGGGGGTTAGGGTGAGGGCAGTGGGGGTGGCAGTGCAGTACATGGTTGATACAGTACATGTTGATAATATCGCAACAAAAATTTTTCAGTCAAAATATTACCTATTTGGCAAGCACAGAGCGTGCTTTAAGATACTCTTATTTTATCTATCATTCTCATCGCAGTCCAGCGAATAAAATCAAGAAATTACTAAATTTTGCGAGACGTCAAGCAGCGTTCAATGCAGGGTCCTCATGAACTGAAAATAAAGAACCACTGGTCCAGTTCATGAGCTCGAAGTTGGGGAATTATGCCTTCTAACTCATTTAGTATGGATCTCAGATACGTTATAAACTATCTTTAATGCATATTTTACTTCTACAATTATTCAATACGGTATATTTGCACGGTTATATTCTTACTTTCTTAAAATAACGTTGTACAGGGTGGCTCAAAAATTATAAACCATTTTAAACATTAGTACGCACAAATGTCAAAAGGGACAATGTCCTAATTATATGCAAATGAAAGAAGAGCATTGGGAGTTTTTGAATTTATGACACAGACTGGCCCTAATAACACTGATGGATTCTACAATAATCCTCTTTCAAAAACTCCCTAAAATGGCTGTATTCACAGAGAGTGTGGGGAAGAGACAACAGCAATGATAGAATGGGGAATATTTTCATGAAGATGATGTTGGAATTACTACGACAGACACAGGAGAACGATGGAGCCTCATCTCATACTGCAAGAGACACAACACGCATGAATTGCTGAACAGCATTTTCTGGTCGACTAATTTCACGCTTTTACAACATTCGTTGGCCACGCCGTCACCGGATTTAACTACACCAGATTTTTCCTTGGGGGAAATTCGAAGGACAGTCTTTGTGAATATTTCAAACATTGTCCAAGTACTGAAAGAGAACATAATCGAAAAAATTTTGATATCTCGTAAGATATTTTGAGAAGTGAGATGCAAAATACATGGCAAAGTATCCGTTTGAGCCTGGATAATAGTAGAAAATTTTTAAATAAAATAATTTTTGAGTGAAAACTCCCATTTTCCCTCTGCCTCTGAAACTTAACTACAACTTAACACCTCTTATAAATTTTGCACAACAAATGTTTAAAAAAGTTAAAATGACTTTTGCGTCACCCTGTAAATATTTGCCATTTTTTCCAGTGGTAAGCCCATTGCTGTAAGGGTAGACTTGAGGTGAAAGAATGCAGTAAGCGTATTTACACTTCCAGGATGTGATCAGGAAGTGAGAGTGCATAGTGCGTGGTGGTACGGTATGGTGTGGTTTGATATGGTCTCTTTTCTTCATTACTTCATACTCACCTTTACCTTTTCCCAATTTGAAACATGATTAAATCAATTGCAGATTGTTCTTGAACAGGCAAGGAAAAACGAGACTTTGCTCCGCAAGTATGGGCTCCTTAAGGGTTTGATGCTAAGACCAAAACGTTTCCCATTGCTCATAACAAGTAATTTAGTAAGCCGAACTACCTTTTGGTCCAGCTTACCTTACTGGACCATTTCAAAATTTCGTCGTTGATGACACTAATCCTGTTCTGTAATTTATCCATGACTTATTACATCGTATTTCCTACCTTTTATTTTTCCAAGGAACACTTTCTTAAGGTCTATAAAATTCTTCTTCGTACTTTTAATCACCATAGTTAGGAATAAACTAGGACAGAAATTCTTGAGTCATGTTGGTCGTTGTCAGAGAACTTAAGCTTTTAATTTCTATTCAGCAAGGATTTACCATAAGCTGGGGACACATTCTTCCCGCTATTCATTTTAGCTCTCTGATCTTTAAAATAAATCTTAATGACACTATCCGCATCTAAAAGTATAAAATTAGGCATTCTCTGCAGTAATATAAGAAATGGTAAATTCTATGTTCATTTCAGATACAGGTAACATGTCCAAAGTGAGCTTATGACAAGTATCAAGCTTTACCCATTCTATCAAAGTGACAGAATGATGTTATGCGTTGACAGTCTTTTCAAGGAACACGAGTACTAACAACCTCTACACACTTTTTAAACTCTCAAACCAAATTTGTTTATCCGGGAAACAACTTCAAAAACTCTTCAAATATTCAAGTCTATTCCTCATCTCTGTTTGCTATCCATACTCTTGTCTTATCCACCGCTCTTTGTCTCGCGACCAGTCGATCCATGTTCTAGCTTTGCGCCCCCCCCCCCCCCCCCCCATCAATAAGCCCCTCCACCCCCGCCTCTGTGAGCTACCTCTTCTTGTAATATGCAGACGCCTTGAGCTCCCCAGGGGCTCGAAGCCCTAATGGATGACCAATCCCCAATGGGGCCCCTTCCCCTCCTCGACTGCCTCCCCCGCCAGCCGATGCTTCAATGAGGGCAAACTTTGTTGCAACTTCACTGATCAGACTTCGCTGTGGCAAATAGAATTGACCCTCAACTTTGCCGCTGTCAGACTTCCAAACATTTTGGAGCGCGTTGCGTGCCCACATTAAATGGTTCGAAGAGTAATCCGTGTAGGCTTTAGCGGAGGTATTTCCAGAGTCTAGCAAGCAACTGCGACACGAAGGTAACTTTTGAGTAATGTAGGCTTCTTTTGGAAAGTTAAGCAGACACACTATTGACAACGGGTATGAGAAGGGATGCTACTTCAGTTTAATTTTGCATAATTGAAATCTATTTCAGTTGGTGCAGAAATTGGCATCGAACGCTCAATAACTTATGGAAGAGAAACTTAGAAACTCTACGCAATCCAGTTGCCACAATGAGGTACTTAGTACGCAAACCCTCCAGGGCAGAGTTTCCCAACCTCTTCACCTTCGTGGAACCCTTCCAATAATAGTGATGTCCCAAGGAACCCCTATATAAGAAAATATTTTACAATCTTATCATTTTATTTCACCTTCACAATGTAAGCAATATTTTTCTCTTTTAACTAGTTTAGGAAAAAAATTGTTTTTCTCAAATTTATCAACAATTTTGAAGAAATAAACATATTTTTCTGAAAACTAGTTCAAACACATAATAATTGTATAATTTTCCACTTTATTCATAATTCAAAAATGAGTGAAATGATTTCTTGAAGAGGCAGTATCAATCAAAATAATACGAACAGAAATATACTGGCTTAGAATGAACCACCTTGAACATTAAGTTACTGTTTTAACTTTATCAAATGCATTCTGCAAATATACTCTCTACGACTATTTTACTGTTTTTCAACTATGTGACAGTTTGAAACCGTTGTTTAAATGAACCAAAAATTTTCAATAATATTTTGACACATGCGTAAGAAAATTAGGGTAGAAGAAAATTTAAAATGCATTTGCTAATTTGTGTAAAGGCATAATAATCTCAGCTTATTCACCGGTATCACTTGAAGGAACCCTTGGCAAGCTCTTAAGGAGTTAATTGGTTCCGCAGAAAACTGGATGGAAAACCCTGTTCCAGGAGAAGAAAATCGGTAGGAAGAAGTCGGAAATGCATAAAAAGTGGCGAAAAAATCATTTGTCTCTTTAAAACTTATACCATACGCAGGAAAATGGTTCACACATTCTCAACCCGTTGAGCAAATTCGACACGTCTACTGAGTACTATAGAAGAGAATATGGAAACAAAAAAGACTAAGACTTGAAGAAAGACTTAGTGACTTGTTCTCGATTTGCAACCAGAGTTTCTTGTCGTCCAATACAGACAACAACGCAGGCGCCTCGTGCTGTATGTGTTAGCTCGAAGCTCACCAGGTGCAGTGAGTTTTTTCAATGGGTGCTAAGAATATGCGTACTTAGGAGAGTTTTGTTTTCCATAGAATATGATGAGGGCGGCGACGGAAGAAAAAGTAAAATGGCACTTCTAGTAAATTGATCTCTGAGTTACAGGATAAAAATATAATAATGATGATTGCTTTATCGTGTTATTACCATAATTCACTGGTATCTAAATTATGTTTGTGCTTGTGCATGTTTTTGAGTTAACACAAACATCGTGTGTTTTAAATGACTTTTGGTCAATAATTCATGCTAAAAATCACGTGAGGTGGTGGTTTTGTGTGATTAACAAGTAAAATAAAATTATCTTTTCGACGTCACTTTCCTGAATTTTCAGACAGCATCAGAATAAGCAGCTAGATTGCATTGTTCCATAAACAGGTAGATGCAACAAATTAGTACTTCTTAAACCAGTCTATTTTCGAGTTAATAGGGGGATCTAAAAGAATTACAGCGATTGACTAGGATTGTATGACAGAAAGTTGCCAATAACAATCACGGATAATTTCCAGTAACAACAAAAATACTACCTTACAGAATCACAGCATTTGATTAAAATTGAATAACCGAAAGCTTTCAATTAAAATCAAGGACAATTTTCCTGTAATAATGAATATACTAACTTACTGCAGGACCCGTGAAAAGGTTCACGAAACTTTATCAATTGAAATGATCTGCCAAACCAGTTCAAACCAATCGTAACTTAATTTATTCTGACGACCCCTAACCTGACCCATCCTGGTCACGTGAAAAGACTCACAGCTATTTTAAATGCATTTTAACATTTCCTGCGAAGAGACTCACCGGTGGTCAATGAGGGAGGTTTTCATAATGCTGCTGACCGACCTGCAGTCACTACCTCAATTTTTATAAATACTTAATGAAAGCTAAATGAAAGTACGATCCAGTTAATGTTTACTATTTTTAAAATTGCTCTCTAAAACTGATTTTAAATTCGGATTGAATATTGAACTTCTGTCTAACTAATCGATGGAGACGTGATAATTGAAAAATCCTAACCTTTCTTCCCCGATCCTAACTTAATCTATTCTACTTGAGCGACACTTATCGTGACCTAACCTACCCTGGTATAACTCACCCTAGCCTAGCCTTACCTAGCCTAGTCAAATATAACTTAACCATGAACGAACCTCATCTGTCATTACATAACCTATCCATACCAATCATAAGATAGCTTAATTTACCTTTGAACCCGTAAAAAAATCAACTTTTTTTACCTTCAATCAACAACAACTTAAAATATTTGAAAATCAGGTCTCAGACACTTACCTTCAGCTCTTTGAACCGCGATGGGTTTAAAAGAAGTTTAATATTCAACTCAAATTTAGAGCAATTTTTAAAATAGCAGATGCTAACTGGATCGTAATTTCATTTAGCTTTGATTAAGCATTTACGAAAAATGAGTAACTGATAACTTGTCGGTTAGCAACATCATGAAAATCCCTTCCGTGACCACTGGCGGCTCACGTCCAAGTCAAACTGTTAAGTTGGACTATAGTGTTTATTACCAGATAATTTGTAAAAATAGCGAGGAAAAATATTTACTGAAACACGTTATGTCTGACCAGTGTACCAGTGTACACTATGTCTGACCAGTGTATACGTAATTCCTTAATAGTATCCAAAAATTTGCCTTGAAGAAATTGTTGCAAGCGCAATTTTTGCTTACGTAATTATTGAAAGTGTGAGACACTGAGTACGTAGGTGCCTAATTTGTTATGAGCATATTAATCTACATATGCATTAATACGGAGTGCAAGAATAAGCGAGAGTGAGAAAAATCATTTGACTCGCTGGCCGCAGCCGTGCTACGTGTATTAATCCAGCATCGCAGCTTTTGTGCTTAATTCCTTTCACAGCTACTTGCAGTGACAGTGAGGTAGCAACATCCTGCCGTGGCTGCCTAATTCTAATCATCCAATAACAGGCCTCCATAACTTCTATCCCCACACCTCTAATTAAGTCTGGCCAATGCCTCCATCAGCCCATCAACTTCTGCTCTTCTATTAGCCTCGGCCCACACAGACTTCCTAATGCATTCACACATTCTTCTTACTTCTTTACTGTTTCATATCGAAATACCTTATTCAAATTCTTTAATACATGAACTCTGAGGTGACGTCCGCTATTTTTTTTTTTTTTTTTGTTACATCGAAATTAATGTCTGTGCCTTTACATAGTTTTTTATGCAGGAATTTAGGTTACCTGCAGTTAACTGCTTATGTAGAATCACTCGTCACAATCATCACTCAATGGTTTCGGTAAATGGGGAGACTGAAACTGCTCTTGAAATAAATTCTCAAACGTAATCTAAGCAGCCCTATGAGACTTAATTAATTCTATTTCGGAATATCTCGTTATCAATGTCCCGTTATCAAGTAAGGAAACCAAAATGAAGGGTCATGAATGCTTCTATTTTAATCATTTGAACACTGCGCAAGCATTAAAAAATACTGATTCATAAGCGCTTACTTCGGAAGCTTGAGTGCTTGCTACTGCACTCAATCATTTCTAAGTAAAAAAAGAGTACAATTTTGAGAACAGCAATCAGCTAGTCTGTTATTTTTGACTGAAATCAAGGTTAAAGAGCAGGATTTTCAGAATGTTGTGAATTACTTATGAAATGTATCTAATAAAATGATAATTGCATGATTGTAAGCAAGTGCAGTTGTACTCAGTATGAATGATCTTACTCATTCTCGGTTATCTCTTTGGACAAAAATAAGAGATCTGTTCAAGGCAACTATTCTTTTCCGTTTTTCATAATGAGAGTCTTTGAAAAATAATTGGTCAAATTTACTGTTAATCCAAAGTATTATCACCACACCACTTTAACAGTCAATCACAATCGACTACCACGTTTAATTGCCAATGACGCTATATAATGTGACTTCCCATCATGGCCTATCCCAGTAAAAGTTAATAATGAGAGTTCGAAAAACATTCAGCCAAATTTTCTGTCAATCCCAATCATTAACACCCCATAAATTTTACTTTCAATCACAATCACAAAAGACTTCTACGTTGCATAGCCAATGACGCTCTCTAATGTGACCTCTTACGGTGACCTATCCCGGTTAGAGTTGCAGTGTCTGACCAGGAGCCACCGTGCACTGGGCCACGGTAGCACAGCCCACCAGCGGAGAGGCCGCGGGTCCAAATTTCAGGTCGAAGAGCTCCAGACGAGCTCCCCAAAGGTAGGCGAGAGGAGGGCGATCGAGCTGCTCATTGCCGGGTGGTCATCGAGCCATACTTGAAGCGTCGGTTAACAGGTCTCCGTGAGGCCCTTGCCTGGCCTGTGGATGACCTCCAGCTATTGGAGTGAGAGCAATTCTCGACTCCTAAGTGTCCATTGCCGGTAGCGATCGACTGTAATAGTTCAGTCCGAGGTAATGCAACGACTAATCCCTGGACCACTGAGCTCTAATGGAATTAAACTCCCAACACTTTTGTGTCTCTGCACACGCCGCGAGAGTGAATGGCCTCACGACAAGCCACACTTTGTTCAGCTCACACATTTCTACTTTTGGGATTGATTGAGACCTTAGAAGTACTCTCTGGGTCTCTGGTGTCAGTCTGTGGGCCGATTTGAGTAAGCTGGGGCAGAAAACATACCATTTTATTTCACACTTTCAGTTGAAAATCTAGCAGAGTAGAGAACCAAAATTACAATAAATTGTACTTTTGGCCATTGAACTTATGACAGTATAATTTCTGTTATTAAAGGCCAATTTGATAGTAACATAAACATATAGCTAAGTAACTTCAGCTTGTACTTCAAACGTTATTTTTTAATTTTAAGGAAATTTAATCCATTTTACTATTGTACGACTGAACGGAAAGTCTACTTACTCAAATACTTTTTTAGTATCAGTATTCTATTCCACCGCCAAAGATAGGCTTACGCAGGATAGTAAAAGTGTATCTGTCGTACCCACACGCTTCCCAGGGGCACAGAGCACCAGTCGGGTAATCAAGTGGATGATTCAACTGGTTCGGAAGCTCCTGCCCGTTAGCAATGACTGACACAGGGATTATATTATGAATGTCTTAGCGCTCAAACCTAAGGAAAAACCCCAATTTCGTATAAAGTGTTATTTCTAACGAGTAATAATTGTCATCAAATGAATAAAATTACTTAGAACCCTATTAATGAAATTACAGAGTTGGTAGCTGCTGAAAAATCTTAAGCATCTTCATCGTATAGCAATTATATCATTGTAGTCTTCTTGTGACCTCATGACTCATCCATACACTATAAAAAATTATTGCCCTGCTCAGATCAATCAATTCACCGGCACTAAAGCATGATAGAAGGGGTTGGCAGAGCCAGCGCAGCTCAACAGCTGCGCAGAAATGTCCACTTAATCTCTATAGTTGTGAGAGGTTCGATGTTGCGCGTGAAGCGACGCAGTTTTGCGCCGCCACACGGTAGCCTCGCCGCCATCTCGAATACTCCGGCAGCCTTCCCTCTCAGTCTGACTTTTTCGCCGCCTGCATGCATGTTTTTCGCCGCATAAGTAATTAAATCGCTTAGGCGGCGAAAAACATGAATACTCCGGCAACCTGGCCTTAAGCAAAAGTTAGTGCGCTGACCTGCGCTGCGCGGGTCTTGCTGCGCTAAACTGCACAGATGCAGATGCCCTCGGCAATTTTTGCTTGGGTATCAACCTCGTAGCTCATTCATAGCGGCCTCGTAGTTTATCCATGAATCCCCGAAGTTTGCTTAGCTCATATTGCTTATCATGTAGATAGTTCAAAATTATGATCGATCTTGTTTTACATCTGTGATAATGTTTCATACATACTTTTGACAAATAAATCTTTCAAATGGTTGAAGTTAACTTACTTGTAGCGCATCCGAACAGGACAAAAGTGAGCGGGGGTAAATCAAATTATGGCATTGCAAAGAGAGGATAATTTAGGTAAGATTCGGGACACTTTGTAAATGAATTGGCAAAGTGGTATACTCCGGCGGATAGAAACTTCAATAGAGCAAAATTTTTCCGTTAGGTACGCAAGAAAAATATCCCGAGACGCTCTAATAAATATTTAGGATTTTATTCTACATTTTCAATTTCACAGTTAACTTGCGTTCTCGTACAATAAAAATGAAGAAAAGTTTCCCGTCCATAATCTATATATACGATGAAATTCGAGTTTTCAGCTGAAGATAGAATTTATCCCTACATTCTTCTAATATGCATGATTTCATTTTCACTTTTAATTCCATCAAGATCATCGTTTTAAAAAAGGTAACAATTTAAATAATATTCTTTTCGATGCTAATATTTGATTTACGCGTCAATGCACCCTAATAATTAAACTAAGTTTAAAAGTTAATGGCCTTGACTATGAATCATCAAGAAATGCTAAAAATAACTTTTGAGGACATTACTAAGCCGGGGTATTAGCCTTACTCCAACAAATATATGTTAAATATTAAGCTGAGATTATTCGCGGATTCAGTTGAAAAATGAGCTGGAATTCATGCATTCATGGCAACTCGGGGTAGAGCGGTGATCTTCCTACCTTTGGAAAAAGCAACATCTTTACTCCATTCTTGAACGAATTAACTTTTAGCATAGGTGTAAAAGGTTCATTGTAGGAGGACTGCGCAGTTAATTTTCGTGAAGGCAAAATATAACTGATATTTTGAATTTCACATTCAACGTCATAGATCTCATTTTAAAATGACGAGTCAAAGCAATGCCTTGACAAGTTTGTTCAAATTTATACCGAAAAAGTAAACCCAGTGTGCTGCTAAACAAGAAATGCTGAGTTTAATGACTTAGTCGTTACCCAAGTGTTGTAGGTCTGTAGTAATCAAATGAAGGACAAAGCATGATGGTTGTTTTGCCATCGATGCTTCTAAGCTCCTTTAGAGACAGAAATCACAAAGTTAACAGATGACAATGGGAATGAAGAAGACCTGTCACCCGTAGATTTAAAGTTTAAATAATGAATAATTCTAGATATATGATGTGAAGTTAGTCTCATAGTTCAATTTATTCTTGCCTGCTCATGAGTAAAACTGGAAAAACTTTGATGAAATTAAAGCATTCCTACGGAATGTATTTTAGATTGATTCCGTGCGCCTCATTGTATGCGTCTGACCGATAGCAGCAAACGCATAAGTTGTTCTATAAGAGATTCACTCGCTTTCGTTTAGACATCCATTGAAGTTTTTCATTGCAATCACGCTCAAGATGCTAGTGTTGACTTGCCCTCTTCGACGGAAGCTCAAATGCTAACCTTTGTCCTCAGCCAAAATACTATTAAGGGAAATGCACAGCTCCACAAGGAAAAATTTGTTAAACATAAATTAAACGTAATTGGAGAATATCCAGAAAATTGCAATCATTCTTTCACTTCGACATGGCCGCCATACTTTAGGTGTCATTACAATACTGTAGTTCTAATAGTTAGGAAAAAAGGGAAGAAAACAGTTTTGTTCACCGCTATCAATTGGGAGTGGTTAAGAACGAATATGAATTCGATGTTTCGACATTAATGCGTTGGACGAGCTCGCGTTAAAGTCAACAATTTATCACTCATTGAGATTCGGCGGCAGTATATGAATGCCGAAAACTATAAAAATAAATTGAAGAAGATTTTCATTTTTGACACAGAAAATCCTTGACATCTGGAAACATTGGTAATGCATTACCAAGCTGAAGAGAATGGAAGGCACCAAATTTTGACGCACTTCTCCTACGACTCACAAGTCGGCTGAAGACGGCAGAACTAACAGCGTCATCGTGAGCTTTTCCGCTATCGTGTGCACGCGTGCGCTACCCGTATGCACACACACACAACGCCTACGCAAAAAACGCACGCAACATTTATGCGCATACAACATTCCTTCACGCATATATATGACGAACACAAAATGACATACGCACACAACACACTCTTAGAAATTACACAACATATCAAGCATGAGCACACGTGCACAACACAACGTACACCATGACATGCACCCAACTAATGCACACCCACACGTCATACAAGCAACACTGACACACAAATAACGCAGGCAAAAGATAACATACACCCAACACACAGACACACACACAACACAACATACACCCAACACACAGACACACACACACACAACACAAAATACATCCAACACACACAGACACACAGCACACACGACGCCCACCACACAAACCACACACAACGCACAGACCTACACGCGCCACCACATAACACACACGACGCAGGCCACACAAAACACACACGGCGCCACCACACAACACACACACACACAACACCCACACACCAGCCCAGTCTAACCCAACAGCAGGGGCCCCAGGGGGGTCGTGGCAGCACCCTCCCCTCCGCCTAACTTACTTTCTTTTGACAGCCCTCGGGGGAGCCTCTAGCCGCCTCAGGGGGCTGCTGTGCCTCACTGCTGCCTCACCGAGGCATGTAACGCCTCGCTGCTGCCTCACAAAAGCACGTAACACCTCACTGCTGCCTCACAGAAGCACGTAACGCCTAGCTATTGACACACTATGGCACGTAGCACCTCATTACTGACAACTGAGGCATGCAACACCTCACTATTGTCATAATGAGGCACATTTTGCCTCACTGCTGCCTCGCCGAGGCACGTAACGCGTCGCTGATGCCACACCGAGGCACATTGTGCCTCACTGTAGCCTCACTGTACCACATTTTGCTCCTCAGTCGTCACACTCACTCTGCTAATGATGCGACTCTCCAGGGGAAGATGCGGCAAAGCTGAACTTTAGAAAGTAACTATTGGAAGTGTGGCCTCACAGTTACCTCTTCGTGCAACGTTACTATGCAGAGCTGCTGCATTGAGCCCCATAGCAGTGAGCAGCTGCCACATTGCGCTACTAAACGATGCCCTGCTACTGCATTGCGCCCCCTAACGATGCAAAGGTGCTGCATTGTGCCATACAACGATGCACAGCTGCCACATTGTGCTACTAAACGATGCCCTGCTACTGCATTGCGCCCCCTAACGATGCAAAGGTGCTGCATTGTGCCATACAACGATGCACAGCTGCCACATTGTGCTACTAAACGATGCTCTGCTACTGCATTGCGCCCCCTAACGATGCAAAGGTGCTGCATTGTGCCATACAACGATGCACAGCTGCCACATTGTGCTACTAAACGATGCTCTGCTACTGCATTTCGCCCCCTAACGATGCAGAGGTGCTGCATTGTGCCATACAACGATGCACAGCTGCCACATTGTGCTACTAAACGATGCCCTGCTACTGCATTGCGCCCCCTAACGATGCAAAGGTGCTACATTGTGCCATACAACGATGCACAGCTGCCACATTGTGCTACTAAACAATGCACTGCTACTGCATTGCGCCCCCTAACGATGCAAAGGTGCTGCATTGTGCCATACAACGATGCACAGCTGCCACATTGTGCTACTAAACGATGCTCTGCTACTGCATTTCGCCCCCTAACGATGCAGAGGTGCTGCATTGTGCCATACAACGATGCACAGCTGCCACATTGTGCTACTAAACGATGCTCTGCTACTGCATTTCGCCCCCTAACGATGCAGAGGTGCTGCATTGTGCCATACAACGATGCACAGCTGCCACATTGTGCTACTAAACGATGCACTGATACTGCATTGCGCCCCCAAACGATGCAAAGGTGCTACATTGTGCCATACAACGATGCACAGCTGCCGCATTTAACAGCCTAGTAGTTCCCTTCTGTCGGGCTGAGAATCTGAAAGCTTAAATGTTGCCACACGAACACGTACGGTTTGATGCCTGCAGAATTGAGCTACACATTACACAACTGGACATCGTCTCATGGCCAGTCAGATACAAACGTGTCAAACAAAGTCACGCCAAGCGCAATTGTTCTCTGATAACTCAGAGAACAATTGTGCCAGAGTGTCTCAGGCAGTGGTGCAGTGCCTTGTTGATGCCACAGAATTTCACATAGTCTCACGGTAATTAAAAACGCATAATTTATGCCCTAAAATTCCAACATGTATCTCATTGTGGCTAGAAAAAATTCACGGCAGTCATGAAATGATGCCACCCTGATGCCTTGGAGTATCTGCTGGACGCCATGGCGTTTGCTCAATTAACTACCAAAAATTACGCCCTGTGATCCAGAGTATTTAAAATGAAGGATTCAAAACTGCGTTCGTTGCCATGACGTGGCTTGTAAAAGTGTTTGAGAAGTGGCCAATTTTAACATGGAGTCTAAAATGGCTTAGCGGCTAAAGAGTGAGGTCCACAGTTTGTTAACCGCCAAGATAGGCTCTGTGCATCATGGTTTGACTTGGAACTCTAAAAATTTTCACATTTCCTATCAAAATTTTGGCTGTAGTGAAGTTACAGTGGGATAAAATTATTCATCAAGCTATGCTCACTCATATTTTGATCATATTAATTTTAGATCTAGAAATAATAATGAAACATTCCAATTCTGGAGTGCCCTATGAAGTAGTTGTAGGCTTCAACCTGCGTTTTCCCCACTAAAAAGAAAGTAAATCACATATAATAGATTCTCAAAATTATGGGATAAAATGCAGTCTATTCCTAAATACACGGAATAACTTCCAATACGCTCGTAAATGGGCACTGAATCAACAGAAAATTACATTTGAGGCTGCAATTGGTGGCCCCAAAAGAAGTAGGCAAGACACGGAGACACCTAAAAGCCTTCAGAGTTAAGGTCACTGCTTGCTGGGGCAAAGTCTATAGATTTCCTCATAGAGAAGAACAAAAGTTCCATTTAAAAATATTACTTTCATTCGAGTAACAAATAAAAAAGAAAAGAAAACGAACTCAAACGTGTATGTTCATCTGGTGGAAACTTAAAATCGATTGATTAGACTAAATAAAACGTCTTACGGAAAATTTTGCATCACATCTTCCCCCACTGTCTTGGCCGATGATTGTGCACCTGCGATCACCTTACCGATCGTCTGTTTTGGTTGTGATGTTTTTACAGTATAAAACATACGCAAAATAACTTCAAGAACACGTTGTCAATCATAAGTTCCCCATCATCGAAAAGCAACAAAACGAAACCATTATGTGAATATTCGAGCTTAGCCCTTCACGCCCGAGTGTGACAGAATTCGTCACAGAAAATACAAGCTTCTAATGAATTAAATTACATATAGAGCTTCTAGCTTTTCTAGATACGTGCTATCTTCAAGCAGAGTTCATTGTTGTCTCAGTTTTGCGTGCGATACTCCAGTTATTAAACAAACTTTGAGTGTGTGAGCGACGTGTAAGTTCGCAACACTCCTCCAGGATGTGCAAAGAACTCAGGGCGTTAAGGTTTAGTTACGTGTAGAGATGCCGCTAAAAGTTTGCGCATCGCTGGATAGAAGGATGGCGAGACGCCGGGTGACGAAGCGAGATGCTGAGGAGCCATTCGGCGTGCATGACTGCCTCCTAAAGCTAAGACGACCCTCACTCTAGACTCATTATTTTTTACGAAGGAGAGACGCGCGTCATCGGGCGCCGCAAGCACCTCTCCTGCGGTCTATTTGGGAGCGAGGTGCTCTGGGGTGCCGGCCCTGCGAGGGCGGCTCTGCCGAGCGCGGTGACCTCAGGTCTTTTTTTTACCTGCGGCGATGACGCTGGCATGGGTGCTGGCCACGACTTGAGTGATAGAGTTTTTCAACATTTACCTTAAAAATCCTTTGCATTAAGACAAATTGGCGTCAGTTTTACGTGCGTCAAAGACGCTCGTGTTGAACACGGCCTAAGTGAAAGAGATGTTTAGCATTTACCTAAAAACTATTTTCGATTAAGTAAGACAAATTGGCGTCGGCAGAAAATATAATTTTTCAAAAAATTGAACAATATTTGTACGCGTAAGTTGTGTATGGCACCCAAATTCAAGGATGACAAATATAAACTTTTAAAACACAATGAAACATATTCAACAATTCATTGAGCTTTGAAGCGTCCTAATTTGAAGGCTAAAAGTTGAGAAGAAATTCTATATTTCTCAAATGAATATAAAAAATCAGATATAATAATTTGGCATCACTCTAGTGGAAAGTTACGATTTTTAGTTCTTTTCTCCCGGCATGATGTGCATGCACAAAATAGTGCTAAGTCGTGATATTTCTGTACCAAAAAATGGACTCGCTCGTTTTCTTCCATATAACGAAATTATCTTAACACACAAAATGAGGTTTTCCATTAGCTCTGTCATCAACCCTGGTCCTTGTCGCAATTATACTTAAATGTCTCCGATCAACGCAGAGCTAACCTAAATGCTGAAACAAAATGTTTTAATTTGAAACAAGTTGTCCAGAGCACGATTATCTTCATTTTCATTGTTTTCGATAGCGAAACTCCGGTGCTTAACTTTTTCAGAGCATTAGGTATGAATATTGCTTTCGTTCTTAAAGCATGTAAATATTATCCAAAGGGTCTGGTGGCTCTACTTGATCGTATCTTGATTCAATAGCAAATCAATTGATTCATTCGAGTTGTGTGTCAATCGAATAGCAAACACTTCTTCTTGCATAAGCTCACCTTAGTGTCTTAACACACGAATTATTTTTCACACACTTCAGATTTCCATGCTTGGCTTGATTTATAAAAGGATCCAATATTATTGCCGGTCTTTGCTTCTATCTCGAGCTTTATAGAATACTGAAAGAACGACTACAGTTGAAAACACCGCTTTTCGGAGCAAAGCTGCAGCATTAATTATACAGTGAGAGTTTCCTAAGTCTTTCTTTCACTGCTCCGGCACAGACACCACGTTTTCAGGACCTTTTTGGAAGTGCTTAATTTATCAAAATAGAAACTTTTTTATATGACGATTCACTTCACTTTCACTCGTTCGCCGTTGAGGAAATCTTTCAAGCATTTTCCACTAATGGGAGTGCTAGGGTCTCAGTAACAGCCGCTTTCAAACTTGACTGTTATAAGGTAAAATTAATTCAGATTTGAATGATTTTTACAGGAAGGGTAAAATTAAATCATAATTGAATATACACTAACCTAAATGTGTGCATTATTGGAAACCAAATTTGTCGTTATTGTTTGATTTGAAAGAGTTTAGATAAGAGTGCTGGCTTAAGGGATAAAAAATATTTAATTGATGATAAACTGTTAACTCTAACTGTACAAGGACGAAAAAAGCACCAAGATTTGTTTTCTAGGAAAAAAATTCTGAATCTAGTAAAACAGGATAATCTCAAGTGCAAAACCTCACAAAATAAGGCTAATATTACTATCTTCAATTTCGCTGTAAAATACGTTTGACTCACAAAATATTTTTTTAGTAAGATCATGTGAAATTTTGAGTCAATGTCTCCACAGTGAAGCAGCCACGTTTTATAAGTTAATTTATAACACAGGTCATAACTCATTAACCCTTCTTTTCTATCGAAAATCACATAAATAACTTGCAGGATGATAGAGCGAATTGGTATAGCTCATTAATTTTACTGGTGAAAATTACCAAAGAACAGTAAATAGTGAAACTATGCTCACGAGGCCTACTAAAGTGCACCTACTGTACATGTGAAGTCAACAAAACTACGCTCAAAGTCAAGTACGCTTACACGGTTTAATAAACTGCGCCCACAGAGTTGATTAAATTGCGCTCAAATTTTACGAAAATATGCTCGGATGGTTTAGTGAACAACGCTAATATAATCAACTAAACTTCGCTCGCAAGGAAAATACGGTGTACTTCACCCACACTTAAATTTGTCTTAGACGCTCATCAAATTTATTTCCAAACATAAAACGCGTAAATTCTTTGTATAATTCGCATTAAAATGCGCAAACTCTTCCTATTATTCGCAGTTAAAAACAAACATTTCGTATCACCCGCGTGAAAACGCGTTAACTCTTCGTATTATTCGCATTAAAGCCCGTAAACTTATCGTGTTATTTGCACTGACCTGCTACGATGAATTTGCCATGAGGTACCAGTAAACTTTCAGGAAGTTAACCGCGAGAACAATTACGTGTTCTGGGTGTATCAGAATCTCCGTGCAAAAAAAGAAAGGAGTCGAATTAAAACGCATAAATTCATCGTGTTAATCGCATTGACACGGTACTATAAATTTGTTATGTTTCGTCAGCACACTTTCAAATAGATAACCCCAAGAACAACTACATATTCTGAGGATATTTCAATCGCAAAACTAAAAAAAAAGAAAGGAGCCTCCAGTAAGCTACTTCATGAGCCTCTGACTGTGGGGGAGGGAGCTGATGTCCACAGTGTCTGTGTGCACGAGGCCGTGGGTCTAACATTAGTGTAATACAGGGTGCGACAGTCAATCCTGCACTTTCGGAAAAACTGTGGAAACCTAAAAATGCAGGATTGACTGCCGCACCCTGTAGTATCACTGAAAGACAAGGATGCGGGAGAACTGAGAAATACGCAGAGAAATATGAGAATTTGCAAAAATAGTCATTGTATACCTGCACTAAACCATAGACCACTACTCATCCTGTTTCGCTAGTTTATTTCTCTAATTGTATTCACTCATTCTTAACTGAGTTCGTTGATTTCCAATCTAATAATTTTTTGAGGAAATTCCGTACTTTATGACTTCGTTAGCATGTTTATCGGGCACCTAACTCATAAGAATATATACATTCTATTTATAAAAATTATTTATATAATTATGGAGTACAAAACAAGTCTGTGGCACACGATATGCAACATCAGTGAGAGTTCCATGAGAGGACCTGTGCTTATTTTCATACAGACGCAACTGCGAAGCACTGCAGGCTGGAAGCAACAACACAACATTAAGAGGCAACAGACGAATCAAACTGTAAGTATCGACGCACCAGCATGACGCAACAGGCAGCGCACCAGCAAAGCACCTTAGATCGGAAATGCCGAGGTATCATTATGACGCAACAGACGCACTAGTGACAAATTCATATAGGAAGCAGCGATGCATGAGCCTGACGCAAATATTGCATCAGGAAAGCACATTGAACTGAAGGTACTAACGCAACCGATGCACCATCAGAGTGAAAGCCCCGGCTCCCCAGTAGGGCGCAGCAGACGCACCAAGGAAGTTGATGAGCCAGACGCCCCGGCACACCAGTAGGGCGCACCAAGGAAGCCAACAGCACCCGATGCCCCGGCACACCAGTAGGGCACACCAAGGAAGCCAACAGCACCTGACGCCCCGGCACACCAGTAGGGCACACCAGGGAAGCCAACAGCACCAGACGCCCCGGCATACCAGTACGGCGCACCAAGGAAGCCAACAGCACCAGACGCCCCGGCACACCAGTACGGCACACCAGGGCAGTGCGCCGCAGGAGCGGCCTGGATCGCGCGTCCGATTAGAGCGAGTGGCCGTCTGGTGAGCAGTTAGACGGGCCGCGCCGGCCTGGGGGTTATTATGCCTCTTTGAGGAGAGGCGCACGACCCCTGAGGGGGCCATGCTTGCGGAAACATGGCTTCCTCTAATGGCACGGACAAGACGATGAGTCCGCTGCGGATCCTAAAAAAAGTGAGGCAGCAACAAGAGAAAAGAAGCACTTGATTGTAATTCCTGCAGACCACCACGCATGCGCTCTCCGACCTGCGCCTTTTCTGTCGTCAGCATGCGTTCTGATTGGCTTCTGTTACTCATTTGAAAGCGTGGGATTTTTAACTCGTTCCCCGCGTATTGGGCCGTATGCGTACCATTCGGTAAATTGTTTATTCATGTACAGGTATAAATGAATGACATTTCATCTGTTACACGATTATTTTAAGAAATAACTGTTATCATACGAGGTGAAATGTAATCGTGCAATTGTATTCTAAAATTTCTTAGAAAGGATAAAAATGTATTCGAACAGCAAAGTCGATTTCCCAATTATGCTACTCACAACCTTACCAAACCAAACGTTAGCAACCGCGGAAACGCGGTGAATGTGTTAAAACATCAAACCTTTTTTCTGCCCTAAGAGAAATTTCGAAGTTCTTGTCCTATTATATGAGATAACTGAAATTGTTGCTGATGGAACCTGATGAGTATTCTTTCAACACGAGGCAAGGCGAATGCGACGAGGTGTGCGATACTGCGACACGCACTCGGTCGTGCAGGACAATGTGATTACAGAATATTATCCTAAAACCTACCGACAAAAGTTTTTATAATCTGTGCTTATTGTAAATTTGAGACCTGATTATATTATTCGGCAGCATGTAAATTTTGCAAGGAAAGTAAAAATATAAATATTACTTCGCTGCTTGACATCAACAAGTATTTGCATAAATCACAATCTGGCAGCTTGATGGCACAAAATATTCACGGGTGTTATTCGCGTAAATAAAATGCTAATAATAAAGAAATTTGAACCATTCATGATATAAGACTGATTAATTTAAAAATTATAACATATTAGTAACAATATTAAATACTATTAGTACTGCTCGCAAAAAAATGCAACTCTGTCATAACGGCGCATGCAACAGGGAGAGACAATTAAAAATATGTGCGTGTGTGGTAAGAGACGTAGGTCCTTAAGCAGGAAAACTTTCACAATCGAATCATGAAATAGGTATAGTTAACTTTTATTGTGAATTTTTTGCATTTCAGGTTCTTATGCGCATCCTGTTGTCCATACCACACTTCTCTTATCAAGTTTTCTCCCTCGAAGAGAAAGTGCACCCTGCACGTCTCAATACCCACATCATTACTCGTACATCATGACCTCATGCATGTTAATAAGAAAAAAGTTAATTCCTGGATATATAAAATCACCGACATGAGCATACTACTCTCACTGGCCGAGAGGAGCTTATGAATCATCTGTGGCATCAAGTGATAGAAAAGAAAAGAAAAACAGTTTATTTCCAACCAAGATGCAGAAAAAAACTCATCATTAATTTTTAAAATAGCATAAAGTAAAGATCTTTAGTTGGGTCACATACATGAGTATCGTAATACCCATATCACTGGTCGAAATTCGAGCTCGTCGCTTGCTTAACATGTTTTTTGCGAAGGGACCCACCGGTAGTCACTGCGGGGATTTTCAAAATGCTGCTGACCGACCAGCAGTTACAAACTCAATTTTCACTAATATTCAATGAAAAATAAATGAAGACACGATCTATTTAATGTTCCTTATTTTCAAAACTAATCTCTAAACTTAATTCTTTTTTCAGTTGAATATTAAACTTCAGTTTAATCCATCGCAGGTAACGTGTTAAACGACAGTTTGTTGCTCGGGGCAAACTCACACGCTCGAATCTTCATGAATTCTCAGATTTTTTAACTTTTTAACCACACCGTGCGCCATCGATGGCCCCAGAGGGGATTTTTATTATGATGCTGAGCGACCAGTATTCACAAACTCAATTTTTTCAAATGTTTAATTAAAGCTGAATAGAGGCACGATCCATTTCATGTTCGCTATTTTCAAAACTGCTTTCTACAAATGAATATAAATTTGAGTTGAATATTGTACTTCAGTTTAATTGCAGTCAAAGAATTAATGCTGTGGCTTTTGTTCGAATTTTGGTAGTTTACATCCGTAGATTTATTGCTTGCCGGACAATACAATATTCATGCAGCAGTTATCTCAATTTATTCGAGCGTAGCATAGCTTTTGTAAATTTTACTCTATGGGAATGTGAAGTTGAGGAAAATTAAATTGTTGTCCGTTGCTCCTACAATAAATCAGTTTGAAAACACGAAGTTTAAATTTAATATTTTCAGGTTCGATTACAAACTTTTCAAACATTGAATGAATCAAAATCCGTTTTGGGCTTAGCAACCGTTTTCAACAGTCTATCATTAAATCTCTATGTAATTCAGTCTAATCTTAATCATAATAATCTTAATTGCATACAACCTTTAGATTATTTCCAATAATCTTGGATTTATACGTTACCATTATCGAGCAATTGGTTTTGCGAAAAAAAACTTAATAAAAATTGCTTCACTCTTTCATAATTTTTGTATGCGGCGCATGTAAGGCCTCATAAAATATATCCTGATCTCAAATCCGTTATCTTCAATATAAAATGACGGTTCAAATGTAACTCTGGTCATTAAAAAAATCATGTTTTTCCTAATGACGATGATCGAGGGTCAAATAAGACAATCAGAAAGAGGCAATTTAATTACTCGTAACTTGACTCATTTTCGAAAATATGTTACGGTCGTCTTACGCTATCTTGTTATCTAACGCAATGAAAACTATCTCACTGACGAGTCACGGACATAATAATTATACTAATAGTAGTAATGGTAATAATAATAGTGTAGATGGATGGGTGTTGATAAAACCAACATCGAAGTGAGAAGGCGAGTCCTTTACTACGCCTCACGGAGAATAGCGTAATTGAAACATTTTAAGTGTTACCAATTACAGCTACGTTCTCTGTTGTTGTCCCAGCCAGTAAGATTTTGGAATCTACGAAGCGTCTACAGGAATGAGGGAATATAGCGATAGTCTTTATTGTTGCAGTTTCTGCAGTCATAAATAGTTTTCTGAGAAATTTTCCTTAAAATTATTACCATAGGATGTACGTGTTTCATTGCATGAGTTTCTACGTAATTTGAACGTGGTGGAAGTTATAATAGCGTTCATTGTTGAGAAATTATACGTTAAAGTTAGGGGATGGGCAACACTTTTCACGAAAGAGGTGTCATACACAATTATGCTAAAATTTACATGAAAAATATTTTTGGTTTAATTTTCTCCATTCATTTATACTTTAGAACATTTCTTTAATTCTAACTGAAGTTAATTCCAGAAAATTTCATAGAAAAATGTTTTTTAACTGTAAAACGTTAAAGGTGGTTCTTTTAATTAGTTGAAATACGAGTGCGTCTCTAATTACAGTACTATCAAATTATAGCAAACGTGTCTTTCTGATGAGAATCAATATAATCATTTGTTTAAGTGTATCCAAAGCTAATAATACTTCACTATTTTCATACAAGTACGGTACGTCCAACATGACTTTTTGTCGGAAACGCAGCGGTCCTCAGTTGTGATTCTATAAATTTCCATTTTCCCCTCTCACCTGATTGTGATAACTCAAGTCAGGTGTTCAGCTAACCTCAATATTTACGAAAAATCTCAGGTTACTTCGTTCTGGTTATAGCTCGAAGGGCTGTCACTCAGGCTTAAATGAACTTTCATGGCTCTTCGATACAATTGTTCTTTATTCATTCCTTAACTGCATTAAAAAAATGCTCATCCGCTCGTAAGTCTTACATTTCTTTTTTCGTAGAACGATAATAATAGTTGAAATCAAACGTGGACTAAGCTAAGCAACAAACTAATAACAGAGCTTAAAATTTTAAATTAAGCTAGAAAAGCGTGGCCTAATTGGTGTAGCATTGACGCTGTATTTAATCAGCAATGAATTGAGACCACATTGGTGTGGTTTAGGTTCTGGTGTGAATTGTTCTGGACTCGAGACTTGACCGTAAGGTCTTGTGAACTCGAAGTGGAAAATGTAATACACTCGAAACTTCACGGTGAAGTGCAATGAATTCGATATTTCACCGTGAAGTGTAATGAACTCTGGGCGTGAAGTATAATGAATTCGATATTTCACCGTGAAGTGTAATGAACTCTAGGCGTGAAGTGTAAATGCGTAATGAATTCGATATTTCACCGAGAAGTGCAATGAGCTCGCAGTGTGAAGCGTGATGAACCAGAGACATCGAGATGAACTGCAGTGGAAGGCCAGCTCCTGCAGAAAGAGCTAAGCTTGTATTGTTGACTCCACGTATTGCAAAGGCTAATCATCCCCGAACTCTTGAGTTATAAGTTACTGTAAAGATTCGTTTAATCGATGTAATTTATGCGGTGGCCTTAATTCGTAGGGAAAAGTCAACTGATTTGCAGTTCTGTCGTCATAGCACAACAGTAACAAGGTCGAAGTCCGTATTGAGCCGATCAAACCAAGACTAGTGGAAAAACTCACGGAGACTCGTCGAACGAGCATATTTTCTCGGAAAACACGGAAATCACAGAAGGAAGAGCCCAAATCCGATGAATAAATAAAGCGTTTGGAGCAGGAGGAGCTAGTCGACATCTGCATTTCCTGGCGAGTCTCCAAAGACTGACGCGCAGCCCCCTGAGACTTAGGGTTTTTCGTGCATTTATGGGACGTAACTTAATTCACCTGCAGCTGTTACCAGTTGACAGAACGAGCACGTTGCATGTGGACTCTCGCTACTTTTTACCTAACACAAGATCACGACGTCTGGACGCTTTCAGGGAAATTTTGGTCACCCTGAACAAAAAAGCATTGAACATTTCTTTTTTGACCCAGTTTATACGAGGACATCCTGTTCGTCAGAGCTACTTCGGAACTGCTGTCAAGTGTCAAATGCTTCTGACCCAAAAAAAGTTGACACTGAAGTGTTATAACCCAACTCTCTCAAGTGATGTACAAGTATTCACAGGTGATCGTAAATATTTCATTTCATACGTCCGTTCAGTTTTGCGCTCAGAGTCCCTTGGAACGACCGGCACAGCTGTTCTCCTGCACCGCAACGGGAGCTCGTCACCACAAGTCGCAAATTATGCACAAGTTAGGGATTACTGGCGCCCTCGGCAGCTCGGAGGCGCTGAGTTTTGAAGGCGTCACCGCGGCGACGACAATTAGAACGCTGGCGCTGGTGACAGTTTGCTGTACGTGCTTTCCAGGTGACACTCGCGCTTCTTTCTGCCGCTCTTTTGCGCCATTTCATTTGCTCTGGACACCAACTGTCGTAACAGCCTCTGAGAACTGACAGTCGTGATGATACGTTGTTTCTGTGCTATATCATGGTGGTCCGTATTTGAACTTTAATTGTCATTTTAAGAGAAATATCACGCATGTGAGTCGCAGTTTCGTATTTCCGTTAACAGAGCTTTAGCTATGATGACCCAGCAGTTTTAGAAGCCAGCAGAGCAAAGATCTAATCATGAAAATAACACTTATGACTCAGGATTGATAGGCTTAATTATTATATACCTAATTGCATAATTAAAGTGTAAAAAATCAAAGCAAGAATTTGAAAGTAATTTTAACAGTAAAAATATGGAGGATGAAGAAATTAAGTTCCATTTAAATTTCTCGCATCATGATCCGTCATTCGTTTAAAAAATGTACTTTTTGTATAAGGCATGTATAAAAACCCCATCACTGGCAACGTGAATTGGCTAAGAAGAGCTTTAATTAACTTCTGTGAGTATGCTTCACTACGGGAATGAGAGAGCTCATCTAGAAGATGAGCGTTGAATTTAAACATAACCAGAGATCGTGGAGTTCAGAATTAGTGTAAGCATTAGAAAAACATTTTATACCAATGAATTTACTGAAACGAAACTCGGCTACGAATCGCACGATGGAATGCTTCTACGAATAGTCACGTACGGTAGAAGAGTTGAGGAGTAAAGAAAAGTACAGTAAAGCGTACGGTGGAGGAGTAAAGTAAAGTTCAGTAAAACGTACGGTGGAGGAGTAAAGGAAAGTTCAGTAAAGCGTACGGTGGAGGAGTAAAGTAAAGTTCAGTAAAGCGTACGGTGGAGGAGTAAAGTAAAGTTCAGTAAAGCGTACGGTGGAGGAGTAAAGGAAAGTTCAGTAAAGCGTACGGTGGAGGAGTAAAGGAAAGTTCAGTAAAGCGTACGGTGGAGGAGTAAAGTAAAGTTCAGTAAAGCGTACGGTGGAGGAGTAAAGTAAAGTTCAGTAAAGCGTACGGTGGAGGAGTAAAGGAAAGTTCAGTAAAGCGTACGGTGGAGGAGTAAAGTAAAGTTCAGTAAAGCGTACGGTAGAGGAGTAAAGGAAAGTACAGTAAAGCGTACGGTAGGAAATCCCCGCACGAAACTAACAATATGTTCAGCCGCTCGACCTCGCAGACATGTGGCCGTTCTCCTAATGCATGCAAATTTAGCATTGAGATAATGTACTACTGAATTGTGTTTGTGTTCTGAAAACAGTGATAAAAAGCGAAATTGTTGAGGCCTGTAAAAAAATAAACACTGAATTCGTTCATCGTACGAGTAAATTTAGCTGAAAATTCGTGATCACATTAGTATACTGGAGTTGTCAAAAATGCGAATAATAATTTCAAGCAATGTGAAAATATATCAACGACTAAGAAATGTTAACAGCTGTTCTTACAAAAAAAATCACTTCATCATCAAATTTGTTTTTTGAAGTCTCGATGACTTCCATCTCAAAAATTTAACGATGACCCGTAATGAGAAATTTTAAATGGAAAGAAAGTCACGCATCAATATTCTTGATTTGACTGTAATATTACAGTAAACGATGATACACAGCTAGCAATAAATATTTTTGCAAAAATCGACATTAGCCCATTTACCTATAATATACGTACCACACTCCGATAACTACTTCGGTGTCAGTGTACTCAGTAGCTGTCATGTGTGTGTGTAGTGCCGCTTTTGGGCCTCCTAATTGATGAGATGAATAGTTGTTGGAAACTGGAATGTAAAACTTACAACTGATGAAGTAAAAATTTTCATTGTTAATAACTGAAAAAGCAAAAAATTTCCATTGTTTATAATTGAAAAGGTTAAAAATTGGTAGCTCAAATAAACCAGTTCTCGCTCACACTACAAATTACCAATGTTTCTAATTCCTGATTGATACGAAACTTCTTCAAAATATACTTTTCCTCCGAAACGGCGGGAGCCTAATTATAGTCTGATCATCATGCACAATTTTAATTTCTTTCTAATTCATATTTTTCTAAATTTTTGTAGCGTCGTAAATTCGATGATGTTCATTCATATTAATTTTATTTTGAATTAGACCGATGCATCGCAGGCTAAACTTATCTCTACCTCTGTCATGCTCCTGCTGTGGGTTTTGTGCCTGTAAATTACAATGAATTACGATGTTTTTCACACATCATGAAGACTTTGCTTCTGAATATGATACCGTGTTTCGTTCGTGTGCCACTTGTATTGTGGAACTATTTTGTCGATTTTTTGAAAATATCGCAAGCATTATACATTTCTTGTGAAAACAACAGCGCCAGTTCAACAATGCATACCCGTGAATCTGCACTTAAGGAATCGCAGTAACAACCATAATCTTCATCATCCATTTGTACGAAATTTCTTCTTTAAAATCCTCAGAGCCTGTGCCAAAGACTCCTTCTGATACTCATTGTCTCTATTGTTCATTTTCTTATTGTAAAATTTTATCTTTAGAAGCAAATGCCATGGAGTGAAATCTGCAATCGAAATCAATAAAAAAACTTACCATGAGTCGTTCCCCCGAAGAATGCACCGCTGTACGAGTAGCGCACGTAACTGTGAAGATTATAGAAATCTTGTGTATCGAGAGTTCTAAGTCAAGTCACCCCCAGAAACAGATAATGAATCTGGTACGGGAAGCTACTGCTTCCACAAGGTTTTTCAAATAAAATAAACGTACGAGGAGTTCGGAGACTCGAACTCAGGACTTCAAATCACCGCGCTAGCACGCTATCGACCGCGCTATCGATCACCCAATAGATGATCGAAGCCCAACGAAAGCAATGCTTGGCACAGTGAAAGCAGGCACGCACTTGGCCCGACAGATATATTTTATTCCTTTGTGTATCGAGAGTTCTAAGTCAAATGAACTGGGGGTGACTTGACTTAGAACTCTCGATACACAAGGGAATAAAATATATCTGTCGGGCCAAGTGCGTGCCTGCTTTCACTGTGCCAAGCATTGCTTTCGTTGGGCTTCGATCATCTTTTGGGTGATCGATAGCTCGGTCAATAGCGTGCTAGCGCGGTGATTTGAAGTCCTGAGTTCGAGTCTCCGAACTCCTCGTACATTTATTTTATTTGAAAAACCTTGTGGAAGCAGTAGCTTCCCGTACCAGATTCATTATCTGTTTCTGGGGGTGACTTGACTTAGAACTCTCGATACACAAGGGAATAAAATATATCTGTCGGGCCAAGTGCGTGCCTGCTTTCACTGTGCCAAGGATTGCTTTCGTTGGGCTTCGATCATCTTTTGGGTGATCGATAGCGCGGTCGATAGCGTGCTAGCGCGGTCATTTGAAGTCCTGAGTTCAAGTCTCCGAACTCCTCGTACATTTATTTTATTTGAAAAACCTTGTGTAAACAGTAGCTTCCCGTACCAGATTCATTATCTGTTTCTGGGGGTGACTTGATTATAGAAATCTTCTCGTCAAGCCTCAAATTGCATTCATATCCGTCATATTATCTTCAGCCTCGTGACGAATATCGTGTTCCGCGGGGTGACTTCATTAGAGTTGTGTTCTTGTGATAATCTGCGGCTCTCTTCCGCACCGCAAGCCGCTTTTTGTGGTTACCTACTCGCTGTCACATCCCAGCGCCCTGGTAACCTGATATTGCCTGCGCTGTGGCCGGGTGAACTGCGACTAGGGAGCACGAAGTTATGTTAGCATGCGCGAAAGTGGACTTGGGTGTTCGACGTTATATTAGCATGCACGAAAGTGGACTTGGGCGCACGAAGTTATATGAGCATGCACGAAAGTGGACTTGGGTCATCCAAGTAGACTAGTGTGCACGAAAGTGGACTAGGGTCACCCAAGCAGACTAGCATGCACGAAAATGGACTAGGGTCACCCAAGTAGACTAGCATGCTCGAAAGTGGATTAGGGTCACCCAAGTAGAATAGCATGCACGAAAGTGGACTAGGGTCACCCAAGAAGACTAGCATGCACGAAAGTGGACTAGGGTCATCCAAGCAGACTAGCATACTTGAAAGTAGACTACAGTCACCGAAGTAGACTAGGGTGTATGAAGTAGGCTAGGGTCTACGAAGTAAACTACAGTGTTCCAAGTGTACTACGGTGCATAAAATTAGTCCAGAATGTACGAACTTTATTGGGATGCATTCTCAAGACTAAGGAATACATGTTATATTAAGCAGCACGAAATCCAGCACTAATGCTCGAAATGAGGCAAGCCCACAGGATTGGACAAAAACGCCCAAGATGCAGGTGGCCAAGCACGAGAATTCACTCTCTTAGTCTCATGATCCACCTGCGTGTAAATGAAACCAAACGCATTTCCTATCATTGAAGGCTGGGCAAACCTGAATGATCTGGAGAGTTTGCATTGGGAGACGAACCGTGACCGTGCGAACAGTCTACCGACTCATCCTTTTTGCTCAGAAAAAATAAAATAAACGACGCATATGCTCTCTCTCTGACGTAAAAAGTACACTTTATCTATAGCAATAAACCGAGGTAGATGTTCCAGCATTTTGGTGGGCTAATGTTTTCAAAAATAAGAATGTTTCGCATGGGTCAACTGCCAAATGAGGCAATTTTTATTCTTTCACCGGATTTTCCCCTCAATTTTCCGTTAACAAAATGAAAAGGTAAACTCGTCAGAACAGCAAATCCTTATCCCTATAGGAGAAAACAAACGTATGACCTAGCTTGCCATCAGCCTATTTCATACTCAATCATATTTTTAAAACTTTTCGTAACATTTCAATGTTAAAGCAATTTACGTAGCTTGTCAAATTGAACGAAAGAAAACACAAATTGATTTTTGTTATAAATCTGAATTGTTTATATTTTCCGTCTTAGATCCGCTACGAGATTCATCTTCCTCTCTTTCTCATTTTAAGTTGGTCTGTTATCAAATGAATAAACATCCTTCTTAGACGAACATCCCTGCTGGTGCATGCATTAAAAACACCGAATTAAACATTAACTACTTGCTTCTTGTCAAGAGCAGAAATGACGTGTACAGGTTTTCGATTTCTTTGAACAAATTTCAACCTAAGGTTCCTGCTAGTTAAATAAGCATAATTTACGCGATAGAAGGGTATCCAAAAATGATTACTTTAATAGTTTCAAATACTCATAAGTGAGGGCATGTCGTCTGGTATATAAAAAAAGAAACTCAGAATAGGTTTACTATTTAGGAATAAAGATCTTAACGTTCGGTTAGAGCCACAAGAGGTGTTCGAAATTCCGCACATCTGCTGCAATGCAGGTGTATAAGCGACGGTGGAATGATTTGCTGAACTCGTTCGAAGGCACCGCGGGTTCGGCAAATTTTGCACGGGTACCAATAATCCTGCCGATAAGTTCTTCTTTGAACGGAACTGACGTTCCGTACACTAAGTTCTTTATGTAGGTGTCTTCAAAAGAGGGAGCATATGAGCGTCATGTCAGGAGGCCTGGGTGGCCATGAGATTGTTCCGCCACGACATTTTTAGTCTGTAACTTTTAAACTTAATATTTTTGCCTACTCCCCCCCGTAGAGTAAATTATTCTAAGGGAACCTGCTGGCACACTAGGTTAAAGTTTGTTTAGAGAATTCAAAAACAATATATATATATATATATATATATGGAAGGTAGATAAATTGCTTTAGAAATAAATATAAATCCACAAGGATAAACGCTCACAGGAAAAATCCATTCATTCTGTCCATAACATCAATTTATTATTCATAAAACAATTACATTTTCCACTTTTTCCACAAAAAAAACACTTTTCGCCCTAAACAGACGGTGACAGATAGCCCACAAGTACCTAAATCTTCAGCAGCATAAGCATGAGGTTTGCACAAGATGTTGCGTAGCTCTCCGGTTGACCGCACAATTCTTGCATTCGATCACATGACGCGTTTGCGTTTTTTAGCAATAACGGCGACCATCGATTTTGGCACCTTCTTTTTTTATGATTTTTTGCGTGTTGAGCATTAATTGCCTGCTGTAATTTGACACCGCGTCGCGCGAATCAGAACGAGAATGCAGGCTCTCTATGCCAGCCCGGCTGCAGCGAGCAGAATGGATAATCAGATATTAGAGATGGGGTACAAGAAACCTTGAATTATTATAGGTTTTACGAATTTAAAATCACGACTTGCGCAGATCGGAGAAGTATAGAAATGAAATCTAAAACTTTTACAGGCTAAATAAAATTGAAAGGGTAAGTTGTGTAGGGTGAGCTTCCAGAAGCATGCATCCTATATAGGGATGCATGCCTAACATAGCGATAGGAAAGTATTAGTGTCTAAATATAAGCAAAGCGGAGTGATCATATAAAAGTTCTGAATGTTTCTGCTATATTAAATGTTAAACTAGATACAACAACAATACATAAGCAATTCAAATAATAAATAACAATTTAACATTAGAGCATCCCAACTACTGATTATATCTAGAACAACTCACAAAGAAGGCCTTTCAACAAGATGATGTAACATCCCATTAGCAGAAAACAGTATTCATACCACGGCAACAAAACCATTTCGATTGCAGTGTGAGACATGGCTTATTTTTACCACTGAACTTAATATGCCCTACTGAACTCCTCATAAGGTTCTGCTAATCATAGCAATAGTCAGCACGAATAATCGCTAAAAGGTTACTTGTTAGCTTCCATACAGCAATAAAATAACTCGTATCCGCAAAAAAGGTCTATATGGACACCCGAGTACATGTTTTTTCATTACAATTGGTAATTAGTAGTGCAAATGAACATCATCTGGAAACAATTTTCATTTCAGATCCAGTGAATGGTTTTGAAGCGTTTGAAAACGCGGTCATGTACAGCTAATTGAACGCAAAATCGCTAAGTCAAAAATAAACTAATCTTCAAAAGCGACGGTCTAATGAAAATTTAGTAAAACGTAATATCAGTCCAAAAAGTAATAACATTAAATACTCATACCATACAAATTCGTGACAAAATTAACTGAAATTTCAGTACATCTTATTTTATATTGTAACACAATATACGGAAATCACCAGTTGACCAAAAAAAATTAGATTAGGATCAATTAGCTCTGACCAACAGCAGAGCTGGGTGGCGCCACGACGACCTCCAGTGTACACCACGTCAGGTCAGGGCTGCGGCGTCTACGTCAGGTCTGCGGCGTCCACGTCAGAGCTGCGGCGTCCACGTCAAGTCAGATCGGCGGCGTCCACGTCAGGGCTGTGGCGTCCACGTCAGATCAGGGCTTCGGCGTCCACGTCAAGTCAGTGCTGCGGCGTCCACGTCAGGGCTGCGGCGTCCACGTCAGGGCTGTGGCGTCCACGTCAGGTCAGGGCGGCGGCGTCCACGTCAGGGCTGCGGCGTCCACGTCAGGTCAGGGCTTCGGCGTCCACGTCAAGTCAGTGCTGCGGCGTCCACGTCAGGGCTGCGGCGTCCACGCCAATTCAGTGCTGCGGCGTCCACGTCAGGTCAGGGCTTCGGCGTCCACGTCAGGTCAGGGCTTCGGCGTCCACGTCAGGTCAGGTCTGCGGCGTTCACGTCAGGGCTGCGGCGTCCACGTCAGGGCTGCGGCATCCACGTCAGGGCTGCGACGTCCACGTCAGGGCTGCGGCGTCCACGTCAGGGCTGCGGCATCTACGTCAGGGCTGTGGCGTCCATGTCATGTCAGGGCTGCGGCGTCCAGGTCAGGGCTGCGGCGTCCACGTCAGGTCACGTCTGCGGCGTCCACGTCAGGGCTGCAGCGTCCACGTCAGGGCTGCGGCGTCCACGTCAGGGCTGCAGCACCCACGTCAGGGCTGCGGCGTCCACGTCAGGGCTGCTACGTCCACGTCAGGGCTGTGGCGTCCATGTCAGGTCAGGGCTGCGGTGTCCAGGTCAGGGCTGCGGCGTCCACGTCAGGTCACGTCTGCGGCGTCCACGTCAGGGCTGCAGCGTCCACGCCAGGGCTGCGGCGTCCACGTCAGGGCTGCAGCACCCACGTCAGGGCTGCGGCGTCCATGTCAGGGCTGCGGCGTCCACGTCAGGGCTGCGGCGTCCACGTCAGGGCTGCGGCGTCCACGTCAGGGCTGCGGCATCCACGCAGGGCTGCGGCGTCCACTTCAGGGCTGCTGCATCCACGTCAGGGCTGCGGCGTCCATGTCAGGTCAGGGCGCGTCGTCCACGTCAGGGCTGCGGCGTCCACGTCAGGGCTGCGGCATCCATGTCAGGACAGGGCTGCGGCGTTCAGGTCAGGGCTGCGGCGTCCACGTCAGGTCACGTCTGCGGCGTCCACGTCAGAGCTGCAGCGTCCACGTCAGGGCTGCGGCCTCCACGTCAGGGATGCGGCATCCACGTCAGGGCTGCGACGTCCACGTCAGGGCTGCGGCGCCCACGTCAGGGTTGCGGCGTCCACGTCAGGGCTGCAACATCCACGTCAGGGCTGCGGCGTCCACGTCAGGGCTGCGGCGTCCCGTCAGGGCTGCGGCGTCCACGTCAGGGATGCGGCGTCCACGTCAGGGCTGCGGCGTCCACGTCAGGGCTGCGGCATCCACGCAGGGCTGCGGCGTCCACTTCAGGGCTGCTGCATCCACGTCAGGGCTGCGGCGTCCATGTCAGGTCAGGGCTGCGGCGTCCACGTCAGGGCTGCGGCGTCCACGTCAGGGCTGCGGCTTCCCGTCAGGGCTGCGGCGTCCACGTCAGGGCTGCGGCGTCCACGTCAGGGCTGCAGCGTCAGGTCAGGACTGCCTGATTGCCTTGTACTTTAACCAAAACTCTTGAACTGAGTCATATTTCAAATATTATTCAGCCATCAAAACTACGTGAGCGGTCTTTATGGGAAAACCTTATTCGAAGATTTTGAGAATTTCGAAGAAAAAGACCAATTTGACCATCCTGGCCACGCCATGACTGCTGTACAACACATCCGTGTCCCGATACCAACACTCATTGTCGTTACTCTCCATTTTTTTGAATTGCGAGTATCGTGGCTACCGAATGGATGTAGGACTGAGTTCCATATCCGAGCTGCGATCGGAGGTTTGATAAAATTTCAAAACAAATCAGTTTTTGAAAGTAAAGATCTATATACTTAATTCAGTAACTCAAAATTTGTCCGAGTCCGTTTAGAAAATTGGCTGAGTCTATATGGTCAAGTGAGGTATTAAATTGAAGCCACTGGTGTCTATATTTGCAGAAAATTATCAGATTTGAAAAATATTTTTTTTTCTTCATTTTTTTTATTTTTTTTTATTTTTTATTTTTTTTTTATTTTTTATTTTTTTTTCTTATTTATTTTTTTTTTATTTTTAGGCAAGTCGGACAACCCGATACTTGGGTTGAACATAACCGGTATACTTTTTTTCTTCATTTTTTTTATTTATTTTTTTTTATTTTTTTATTTTTTATTTTTTTTTCTTTATTTTTTTATTTTTTTTTATTTTTTTTATTTATTTTTTTATTTTTTTTTATTTTTAGGCAAGTCGGACAACCCGATACTCGGGTTGAACCGGTATACTAGTAAGAACTTAATTGCTTACTTAGGACCCTGAATTTGCTTACTTAGGACTTTGGTATCCTACGCTTGAAGCTTGATAACTTGTGCTTGAAGCGTTTCTAGAAATAAAGTTCTTTTCAGGAACAAATTAATTCGGTTGGATGTAGTTGTCATTTTCACCCACAAAAATAAAAATTTATATTTCGTGGTGTTTGAGTGAATATTTCTCAAATCGCAAACACACAAATTCAATTTCTGTCAGCCTCACCTCAATCCATTTCAAACACCTTGCCATCCTGAGGTTTGTGACTGAACCCCAGCCTCACAGCATTTGAACTGGCCAGTAAACAATGATGGTCAATCGCAATGAAACAATCGTGACCAATTGACCTCATCATACTTTCCGCAATTTTATGAAGAATATATCCATCACGACATTTACCGGGTATCGGCAACGCTAACCATTCAACCAACGCTCGCTGCTTGGATGACTCTATTTTCGTATTCATGACGCAGTTGAATCTGTCGCGGGAGATAAGGGTCACGAATGTAAGCCCAGAATCTCTTTTTTATGATGAGTCGTTTGTAAGGCTAATAATAACTTTGAGGTATGTTCAGCTATTTATGATTGCAAGATATGTTCATTTCCATGTGATCGAAAACGCGAAAATGATTATAGGGATAACAACCTGAAACCATGTGTTTGCAATTTTAGTATCCTTCTAATCTAACAATCAGCGCTCGCTACTTTTGCTTCGAAGTACTGGTCGAAGCACAGTAGTAGAGAGAGCAATTTCTAATCCATGGCGAAACGAGAACAACACGGCCGTAGCGACTGCGGTTTTACCACGCAGAAAAGGAAAGTGAAATTGTTTTGAAATAGTTATTTCAAATTCAGCCAGCATTCATTTATTTACTTGTTAGAGCCGTTAATAACAGTAAAAATATCGCCGTGCTTAACTGAGCATTTGAAGTATCATGGATACCTGCGTTGTTTCATTTTCCGCTGCACTGCTAGTAAATGTCAGTCCAAACATCAGCAAGGCTTTATGCCTGAAGTTGTTAAGTTAAACTTAATTTCGTGCATCCTCTCCTGTTTTACGCAGGATTTGTATCACATAAAATAATTTTGCAGATACCAAAAGAATACGAACGAGCAACATGTTATCCCATCAGCAAAGTTATAAATGTTAAATTTCACAGCTTTCATGCAGAAAATGATGCGATACAATCACGTTTACAATAAGAGCATGATCTGTCATATGGTGGCAGGTGCAAGTTTTTGCACAGTGAAGGTGTTTATCTGCCTTATTTGGGTATAATCAGGTTCCCCCTGCGCAAATTCATATTTTTTTAAAGGAAAATCGAATCACATGGAAAAAATGTGACATTTTTAACTCGTTCGATCACGTACGAAGATAATCCCTAATCTAAGAAAGAGCATGAACAGACAACGTACAGATAAATGTGACGTTCTCTGGGGCTTAATTCTTGCAGTTTTATTTTGATTAAGATGAATAAACAGGATCACATATTTGTTTTTAATTTGACATTGTTGGCAATAGTATCATTAACCTTCACTTCACCATTTTGCGTCCCTTTAATACATGAATATTACATCCACTTTTCCTAAAAACCCAGAAGCAACAAATATAATCCTGGTTGAAAAAATTCATTAATTTGACCTACGAACCGCATTAAATAAGGGCACTAGTTTAAATAACTACTTTAGCGAAGCATTCAAATTATTAATTCCATTCTTCCAATCTCATAAAATATTGCGTTTTGGATATGGACACAACTCATCGTTGACGACATAGCGAAGGCAGGATACATGGCGGCTCATGGCGGCGCATAGCAGACGCATGCAGGGTATGCAGAGTTGGAGAAACCCAGTGTCACTGCACTTATTATGGTGAACCTGATGTGCGCGTGAAGTAGTGTTTTTTGGTTGACATTGAAAACTTAGGCTACCCACTCCCGTAACTTGTGACATAATATGGTCGACGTACTCCAGTCACTCTTTTCCAGCTGGTGAACGTAGCAAACATTCAAGGCTAGAGCGTAGACGAACTTGTTTAGGATTTATTATGAGTTCTAATAACAGGAAGATTTAGAGGAAAATGTTCCAATAGGAGTTTAATAACTGCACTACAACGATCCATCTGACATTTCCTTCAATATCCAATTCAAATTTAAAGACAAAAGTCGGTAAAAACTTTTATAAATAGCAAACATTACATGGGTAAAATAAATACCATTAATTTGAAAATATTGTTAAAAAGTTTTCAAACGACCCATCGTTTTGCGGATGGAAAAACTTCAGCACAACCCACCGGTGGGTCATACCTGGTCAAGGTCTCCCCCTCTCCGACCACCACCACACCACCACCACCCCACCAGCTCGAGCCCTGACGCCCGGACGCTATGGAGATGTGGAGGCAGAACACGCGTCGGACAAGCGCCCCGCTGCAGGCTGAGGAGGCGCGGGGTCCGGGCCCCAGCGGGGGGCCTCGGGTGCCCCAGGAAGTCCCCTTTCAACATGGGCTCTGTAAAACAATGAAGCGAGCTCCGCTCGTCGATACAAACTTTATGCAGTACAAAAGAGGAAGTTTTTAGCTGCCATTAACGCATTGAAATGAACCCACAACATCAGCATGAAAGCTTATTCTCGTATATATCATTCTAACAATTAATTTAAGAGGGTTCATTCATCACTTGGATCTCTTGACAACTCATGAGGTTCTCTCGTGTATGGTTTATTCGCGAGGATGTATCCGAATGTGTTCAAATTCTGTTGAACGCCCGAGATCATTTTTCTGTCTTAAACTGCTGATGACTCTCGCTCGCACCGTGAAGATGAGTTGCTATTTTTTCAACTGTGTCTTGGACGTGCTGGTCCCTTGATGGACTTGACTGTGGGTCTAATCGTTGCTAACAACGTTCCACAGAGCTCCGATGCATGTATGGACATAGTTAAATATTGAGTTGCACATTAATTTCCAACAGCACAGAAAAGATGGTGGGCTTCACGACAACAAACTAAAGCTTCAGACCATCAGTAACTTTTTCCTGCTTTTGAAAAGAATGTCACACACCGCTGTTGGGAATGCTGAGTATCCATCAGCTGGAGTTCAGGTATCACTGCGCCTACAACAGTTACTTTGAAATATATCCTTTTTAAAAGATTAGGTATCTCCGCGGTGATCAAAGCAACCATGAAGTATCTGCGTGCGCATTTCCGAATCCCAGGATTCCTACTCAGGCATTGGGCGCTACAAAATGCAGAGAGAGAACGATTCATCAAATTCTGTTCAATGAGTCGAATTGCACGTCATTCGGTATTTATGCTTGATTTCAGGGCATATTTCAGTAGCCTGATAAAAGAACGCTTTGAAAATATGGACCAGTGCTTCATTTAAAAACTATTCGGAGCTTGCTACAGCACAGTAATTTTTTTCAAATTTCAGCTCTTATGAAATCACGCTCTTGCACGTCGCTCGATGCGATGACGTGAAGTTAGGACAAAAATCTGAATCCATTTGGAAAAAACGAAACCTTATCATAAAAACATCACTCTGCAAAACATTACTTTCGGCTGAAGTTTCTGTGATCTTTTAATAACATTTATATATATTTTGGAATAAACGTAATATTCATTCGAATGTTTTAATTTTTTTCGTTATTTTATATTTCTGCAATAAGTTGATCTGCAGTTTTCCAGCCGTCTGCGTCTTCTCTGAAAAAACTTACTGAGTCTTAAGTATTTTATTTGCTTCCGCTTTGTATCGGCGATGATATTGAAAATGTTTGCGAGTGTCATACCACAATCTAACTCACATGAGCAATTAAATTTGTATTCAATTTTTGAGCATAGCTTGCTGAGGTCCCCTAGAGATAAGAATGTTACATTTTTAATGGTGAATTTATGCAGAGATTCCCAGCTCTTCAGTGCTGCCATTCTTGATAAAATTTAAAGCACGGCTTCAGAAGAAAACACTGCGAACAATGAATCCCGACTAGCTTCTACAGGCTCAGTCTGGGATGCTTCAGATCGTGTGCTGCTTGTGGGCAAGTAATATTGATAGGGTATTTCAGGAACACCGGCACATTTTTTATATAATTAATAATAAAAGCTTTTTCGCTCGAACATCACAATCTTCTTGCGTATACCCTGTCTAACATTAAATTTACCAACGTCGGGTGTTGAAGAGCTCTTGAAGCGTACGGCACTACTTCGCCCGACTTCAGAGAACAAAAGAAAGTCCGCTCTTCAGACGACACAAGAGGTCGCAGAGATAAGCCTGAGGTTCCAGTGACCTCCAGGATTGAGATAGCTAGTCTAGTTTATTAATATTGTCTAAAGATTCTACGTAATTCTAGAAAAAGTTTTATTTTGTTTCAGTTGTAGAATCACCGGGATCATGATACGCTATAATTAAAAAGTACACTGAAATAATAGAAAAGTTTTTATTTGCTGTGGAGGTAAACGTTTTCTGCTGTGTGAGCAGAGGACTTTGTAGCGAAAACTAAAATGAAGTGATTTATTCGATCGGAAACGTAAAACATTGAACGAGCTAATATCACTTGTAAGTTTATGATAGGGATCTTTCAGGTAGGTAATTTTTTTTGTTCATCACTGAAGCTGAATCCATTTAATATTGTTATTTTGCATGTATATCTGCGAAAAATACAGGTCAAAATTCATAAATAAAAAAGAAATTTCGGAATGCTTTCATGGTCACGAATATAACTTAAAAAATCAAATATTTGCATTCCCTAAAATACCTTTTCGAAGCCATCGTTATTTCCAAATAATGCAATGGGGAACGCTTGCCTCACTCGTCTATTTTTTACCAACGCATTGCATGCAAATTTTTAAAGACTGCATCATGTTTTTGCTGATAAAAATCATTGGTAAGGGACCTTAATCTTTTAAATAAATAAATTTGAAGCTTTGCAATAGCTTGCAAATACAGGAGTACAATTTTTTGTTCTGAAATGTTCAAGAGCGCCAAGGTCATTTCTTAGTAGTGGTTCAATGATTTCTATCGATATGAATTCGGGAGTTCGGGAGTAGCAAAGATGAAGTCGTGCCCTTCATACTGATCAAACTCCCTCAGCGGGCAATAGGCTTAGGTTAGTTACGTTTGTCCATCCCGTGCTGGGGGAGCCCACACCCCCAAGGGACACAGTTAGATTAGTTTTTTTACGAAAAATTTCGCTAGAGAAAAATTTTAGAAATTCTAAGATTTCTCACTAGTAATGAGGTTACCTCGGCTCATTTTAGACATTTGAGATTCCTGTTTTTCGCGTCTAATTCGTTTCCTTCATTTACAATGACATCTTTGCAACCTCTTTGTATTGTCTTCCTCTTCCTTCCTAACTTGCTATTTTTATGGCAGTGTATCCTCCATGGGAGCACACCTTGTGCATAGAAACCACGGTTTTATTGTCCATACTAGATGGTCCCTTTTCTCACTCATTGAGAACACCTATATTGACGCTTGAGTCTAGAAACTACCTATAGAAATATTGAACGGTGTTAATAGTGAAAATGATTTTGTTTAATGATTGAGTAAAAAACGTGAGAACTAAGACGCTTCTCTCACTGTCGTAAATACCATCAATCTTTCTTTCACTGTAATACTGTAATAAACACCATCAAACCTTTTTACACTGTAGTATATACGAAAAATCCTTCGTACACTCTCATAAATACGATAAATCCTTCTTACACTGTAATAAACACGACAAATGCTGCTCAAAATGTAATAAATACCATCAATCTAAAAGTTGTGTGATATCTTCTTGTACGAATCTCGACAGACGTGAAAATTAAGCCCCGATGACGTTACGCTGAAAGCATGTAAGTACTGCGACCTCTACAACTTGAAGAATCGGCACCAAAAGGTTTTTTTTAGTAGCGTTAGGAACAGAAGTTGAGAAGTAAATTGATGAACTAATCCATTACACATGAATGTAATTACAACCCAAGATCATAGTTTATCAAAGTAATTAATTACTTTATAAAGGTAATAGTCAATGCTACAAAATATGGCAAGAAAAATATAAGGTATAAAATAATTTATTTAGCGTATTTCCTTAACCAAAACTAAACTAATCTAAGCCACGATACAACTCTGGGAAACTGCGTAGAAGAATTATCGCGTCATGCAAGCTAGTCAAATTCTTTCATTTCCACATGAACAAAAGACGACTTATTTCATATCGACGGAAGAACGAACACCAGTACCATTTTAGGAACTTATTCTTCAGGTGATATATCTCGGCACGTTCGGATAAAAATTAATCCAGGTATTCAGCAGTTAAATCAAGCATCTATAAGCTGAACAACTTAGATTAATTGGTATCCGTATAAGTAGATGCGTGCGCGACATCATGTTCTGTGACGCAAGGAATGACTGCAGCTCTGCACAGACGGCTGCACTGCAGGGTGTCCCAACAAAACGTCCTTACTCTTTGACTGCCCAGTGCTCGTGTATTTTGTTTTGATGTAGGTGTTTATTGACATAAATTCATGAATAATGGGTTCAAGAAAAGGACATTAAATTTGAGAAAATGAAACGCCATGAAAGAAAAATAAGTTGCACTTGAAATAAAAACAAAAACAACACAGATAATCGTCAGTCAAAGAGAGAGTAGATTTGTTAGGACGCAATGCATACTCGTACATCTAAGGAGACAGGGCGCATGTGCCGTGTATTGTTATTTTCTATGACAAGTTTGTGCAAGCTGAGCCTAAGCTCCTAAGATCAGCACCGATGACGTTCATAACAACTCGTCTGACGAAATCTAGTAACAGAATTTAATTTGGGATAGCGTTTATTCTAAAATTCCTCTACTGTAAACATACTTTATTTTTATAAGCCGTGTTATCAGTATTATTATGCTAAGCCTACTTTACAAACATGTAATATTAAGAAAAAGACATCGTTCATATTGATGCAATCGACAACTTTTCCACATTAGATGCAATCACAAACGAACACAGTACCTGCTTCTGAAAACTCCAGCAATTTCTTTTATATAGCTCAACAAGCAAGACACGCACCTAAAATGAGGCATTAGCAAGAAAAAAATATTCCAATGAAGTTTTACAAAATCAACGAAACGAAATATTTCTTCAACTATGTGCAAATCCAAAGCAGTCTCTGTCAAGTGTCATCGGCAAGATAGTGCGCTTGCGTACCGTAGGTTACTAGCGGTTGCTGCAACTCGCATCAGCCCTGTGTGGTGAAGGCTCAAGTCCATCATGGGTGGTGAAGTTCGGCTCAGAAATGAAAGTTAATGTTCAGTCGAGCACTGAGTGGTGAGGTTCAGTCGAGCACATGGCGCTACTGAGCACCACACAAACACACACACGCACACACACACACACACACGCACAGCAGGACCGTCTAGGCGCTAGAACGAGACAGAAGGTAGAGGGGCGCCGCTCCCGAGGGGGTCTGGAGGCAATAACACCCCCTGCATGTGTCAATCTCCGACCCCCACCGAGATACATTTAAAATACCCTCCTGCTCCCTCTCCTCCATGCCGCTCTCCCGTAGGGGCATGCCGAGCTCTATCTCCTGCATGATGTCCGCTTTAATATCCCCTGGAATGTGGCCGTAGTTTTTGTTGCACAGCACGCCCCTCCTTTGGTACGTGTGCAGAGACAGTTCTAATTTTTATGCGGCGCGCTCTTCAAGTGGTACATGGGCACACACTGCTCTAATTTTTAACTGCACTCGTTTCTGCAGCGAGACTGTTCTTTTTGACGGTCGCTGGTGGAATTTTTTAACGAATCAGAGTGGGAGGTTGCGGTATAAATGGAAGATTCATTCACGTCATCAGAGTATGGGTAAACTCGCTTTATCAAAATAAGTCGGAAGTTATTGGCAGAATTGCCCTTGATAAAAACTATATGAAGAAGGCTAAGGTGTAATCAAACGTAGTTTCAAAGGAAAGCATTCAACTAAGACCTGTAAAAATATCGTATCTATATAAAATCATTAGAGTTTTTACATCACTTATCTTCTTTGTGCAGTAACAGGATGGCTATGTATGAAGTCAAGCGATGAAAACTCGTCTTCGTTCCTCTTAGTATCAGATTGTTGCGAAAGTAATGGCCGATTTTAAAATTGATGTAAAATTTGATGATCTTATCAAATATAATATGTTCATTGAATCACAGAGTCTATATTGTTTTCAATGACTTCAATGCATCTGCCAAGTAGCTTATATGGGGTTATCGGCATTTTGTCAAACAAGCGTTAACATACAGTTGGGACAGCATAAAATGAATATATCTACTCCAGAATCAAAAATGTTTCCTGAAAAAGTTACGAGGACTTGAAATTTGAAACACATTGGAAAAAAAATCGTACTCTGAGTGCAGCAAGGAAATTAATTGTAGAAAGTGTGAGAGCCTTTCCTGTTATTAACGCTAGACACAGAAAAACAGTTTTAATTATTAGGACCACAAAACCAGATTTTTAACTTAGGATCAGTATTATCAAAAGATGTTCAACATGAGCACGTCTGTGGCGATGCAGGGGTTCAAACGCCAGAGCAATGATTGCCGTTTACGATCGGAAACACCACAAGTTTCATGAATCCTTGCTGAGGCTGCAACGCTGCTACCGATGAAGTCTTCGGAGGAGGAATCTGTGGTTCGCACACCAAGCTCTTCAAATGTCCCCAGAAGTAGAAATCTAGGACGTAATATCAGAAGACCTCAAATTTCAAGTCCTTGTGACTCTTTATATAGCAGAGTATTTTCAACCACTGGGTTGTTGAGTAAAAATGTTTTCTATTTCAATGGTCCTAATTTTATACCTAGGTTTGTTAAACGAAGTGCCGGTCACCCTACATATAATTCTCTTGTTGAGTTCTCTTGTTTTAGTAGCAAAATAGAAAGTCAACTGATTTTATATTTCTTCTTTTACACTTAAACCTAAGACCATCCGAGTGGTTGTGTTGTCCTCAGAATGAATTATAGCGAAGTTAAGAGAATAGACTGGGTGAGATAGTATTTCCGAGCAAAGCTATTCTTTCCATCCTCAACCAACATGATCTTCTTTGGATGAAGTCCTGCTCTCGACTGTAGGTATGGCCTACTGATCCAACATCGACGCCTTTAACACCGAGGTCAAGGATCCATTTCTCATCTCCTATAGCAATCCTTCCCAAACTGATACTTGAATGCGTCGCGAAAGCAATGATTGATAACAAGGAACACACTGTTTACGGTTCTCTGCAGTCAGCTCATGGGTGAGTCATTTTCCAGCTATTGAAACTTTTCCAATATGCTATAACTCCCGAAGTACAGTTGTATGGGCTGCATTCAATAGTCCTACTAGCTCTCTAGCAGGATAATTGTAACATTTCTATTTCAATTTAAGATAGCGAGGGAGGCTGTTATGAAATCAGTGCATCGGAAAATCTGGAATCTCGTTTCATAGGACGACCCGCTTGTGATTCTTCGAGAGAGAGACAAAGATTCCTTCTTCGAAAATGAGGGAACCATCTCCTGAAAGAGTTTTCACTCACTGCATTATCTCCATGAGCATTCTAAATATATTTTCCTAATGTACTTGCAGTAACGTTATAGTAAAACTCAATGAGTAGAAAATGCCTCAAATAATCCTTGATCTGAATAAACATGGGTGTCCAATAAAGCGGAAAATATCAATGAAACAAAGAGATTCTACAAAAAACGATTCACCTTATAGCTACGCAAAATCGTTGAAACTAACAAAAATTAAATAATTAAAAACTCTAATTTTGAACATTCTTTGAAAATTCGGCGTTTACTATTGCACCAACCTGATTTAGTAGGAGGTAGGCGATTCAATGCCTCGGTCATTCATGATAGAATCATTAAACAATTTTTTAAATTCATTGCGTATTACAGAGACCACGATGACTGAAAAATAACTTTTAAATGTAATTTGAATTTATTACTACATTTCAGTTAATTCATACCAATAACTTAGAATTCGTTTTTTCATTTCAGCTGCGTTCATTTAACCTCTCGAAAATACTGATTATGATGGTGGGGCGAACTAATATAATGAGGACTTGAGACTCGCTGTCTACTGAAGCTCATCACTTGCGTCTCCCGTGACGCAGGCTGAGCGCTGAGAGTTTATCTGTGGTCCTTGCGCAAGTTTCATTTTTTGCACAAATAGCTCTATGATCGAGTTAAAATCGACTGAACTTGGAAATAAGAAATGTGAAGAATGAATTTTCAACCTGAACTTATTTTGAAGAAATCCAATCACGCGTTTGACTTATTGTCGATCAAATCATGTAATAGTATTAAATATGGCAACGAGAAAGTACCGAGACGAAGTACCACTCTATTTAGTTTTTGGTACCAACATTATTAGAGTTTTTCCAGAAAAATTTCAGCGTTTTGTAATTTACATTGTTTTGTATTTCAATTTGAGCTACCCATTCATTTCACGAGCGCGACTACTTCAAAATAATGATGCATTTCACCGAATTATTGACTAGTATTGACCTTCTCATTACACTATAATATGTTCCCTCGAATCCTTTTGTAATTTTGAAACAATTTTAACTTTTAAACGTTACATTCTCGAAAACTTGTATTATTAAAAATCGAACATTTTACAAATACATTACTAGAGCGTCTCGTGCTGATATTATTATTAAGGCAGAACCGTATTGTTATTAAGACAGAACTGTTGAACTGATTTCTAACATTTGTGACACAGTTTACACTTCGCGACTTGATTTTCCCCCTGTATGAGCTAATGCCCACCCTGTGTAACTTTTTCACACTCGCTGTGAAGTAATTTCCATTTGGTTTTACCTAATTTCCGCCGGGTGTGACACTCACCTAGTTTTCGCCGGGTGTGAGTCACCTAATTTCCGCCGAGTGTGACAGTCACCTAATTTCCGCCGGGTGTGACTGCTACCTAATTTCCGCCGGGTGTGGCTGTAACCTAATTTCCGCCGAGTGTGACAGTTGCCTAATTTCCACCTGGTGTAGCTTTAATTACCACAAAATGTGAAACAATTCCTACTCGATGTAACCTAATTTCCATCCGAAGTGACATGTAACCTAATTTCCTTTTAAGTGACTTAATTCCGACCACGTATCACACAACTTAGAGCTCGGCGTACTCTATTTCAAAATCCCATTAAAAGTTCATTAGAAGTGAACTGAATTAACTTCGGCAATTTAAGATTTCCAATCGCGAATTATTTAGCGTTTCAAACGAAATGTTTTGCTATAGCTGATTTATTTATTTCATGCATCTACGTTTTTAGTCGAATTTTGTACTAGGCCTTGATGAGCAACATTTTATTTACGTTGGCATCTCATATCGACCTCAGTAGTCTTGCCCAATTCCCAGTCATCTCACCTAATTCCCAACCGCCTTGCCTAATTCCCAGCCACCTCACCCAATTCCTAGCCACCTCACCCAATTTCTAGCCACCTCACCCAATTCCTAGCCACCTCACCCAATTCCTAGCCACCTCACCCAATTCCTAGCCACCTCACCCAATTCCGAGCCACCTCACCCAATTCCAAGCCACCTCACCCAATTCCCAGCGACCTCACCCAAGTCTCCCCAGAACCCGAAGTCTTTGCAGGCGGTGTTCGACAGCAGACACTCGCACACACACTGGCGTGTGTGCGATGTGGTCAGGACACTTTGCTTTAGGAGCGGTGCGGCCAGCCACATCCTGTCCACCGTGTTTGAGGGGCTCCTCAGACCCACTCCTCGGCATCGCCATTAGTGGGGCCCGGGGGCGGCGCCCACCCTAATATTTCCCTACTCGTTAGCGAACCCAAGCTCCCTTGCGCCGCGCCGCTAACGGTCTCTCTTCATTCTGCCAGGCGGGCGAGCCGGCGACCGAGCGTACAGTATGTCCATTCTGCCAGGCGCACGAGCCGGCGACCGAGCGTACAGTATGTCCATTCTGCCAGGCGCGAGAGCCGGCGACCGAGCGTGCAGTATGTCCATTCTGCCAGGCGCGCGAGCCGGCGACCGAGCGGGCAGTATGTCCATTCTGCCAGGCGCGCGAGCCGGCGACCGAGCGTACAGTATGTCCATTCTGCCAAGCGCACGAGCCGGCGACCGAGTGTACAGTATGTCCATTATGTAAATTGAACACAGTTACCATAACTGGCATCAATTTAGAACTGCCTGTAAACTGAAATACACGTTAAATCCTATCCCACCGTAGCATCACGAAAAAACCTGAGCTAGAATTATCGAATAAAATTTGACACGTAAAGAGATCCAGCTCCCATAAATGGCAGAAGGAGCTACAAAACTGCTTCATATCCTGGTGACTGCTTTGAAAATCGAAGTCGGAATGACGAATACATAGAGTTTTTTGAAAGTTTCATTTCCCGACTACGTCAATATCCGTGGGCGTGGGTGTCTTTAACCAGCGAAAATTTAGTGCACCGAGAACGTTAAAAACATTTCCCAAATTCCAGTCACCTTATGAATAAGTCCCGCAAATTCGCTATGTTGAACTGCACAAGCCCACACACAGCGTGGTTGATCAGCACCAGTCAGACAATTCGCACATCTCAATTGTTGAGCTCAGCTCAAATTTTAGGCTAACTCCAGTAAATTCTTCGTAGTGTCGCACAAGCGCTTCTCTTTTAAAGCGAAGCCAAGGTTACAATTCGTAGCCGTGCAAACACGAGCGTTCCAGTTAATTGCTGCGGCAGCCGTTGCTCCGTGCACCAGTGCACCGCCGCTTCTCCTTTGGCGAATGACGATCTCACCTGCGGTTTGACGTCAGGATAAATCTACTCAAGTCGGGGTGAAATTCTCGCCAAAACACAATTGTTTTCATAAAAGCTCTTCGCTGTGCGTACTGGACATTACATGAAGATTTCTGTGGACGCTCGGCCGCATCAACTGAGGACTGTTGACACAGACCTGTCACCGGCCCTGGAGAAAACTTTGACTTCACTCAAGTTTACCGCAAAACCAAGAATGCTTGCCCGCACCAGGCCGGGCACACTTTCCACTTTGGTGAAGGATGCGTGCTTTATATGCACAGACCACCGCAGACCGGCCCCGTCACACGCTTCGTTCGCTAAGACTACGAGGACTTTTTAAACAAAACTAATATTGCACTCTACCGCCTGTACGCTCGGCAAGTGGCAGTTGTGGTGAGCAGTGCATCACCTGCTCAGTGCGAGCTTGCAATGTATAAATATGGATATTTATCCTCTTTTTAGCTGCAGGTTCAGTCAAAGATGTTACTTTTAAAATCATTGAGATATTTCAATGCAGATTATCGTGTAGTGATGAATTTCTTTCGCAATGCTTCTTTTCGTTCATTCTAACGCAACTCTATACTCGACGTGTATGAAATGCAGCTTCCAACTACACGAGGGAGACAAACTTTTGTGCTGAACTCAACGTCTCAAAAATCAATATGAGACTGAAACATGTTGTTCAAACTCGATATTTAATATTATTGTTGAGAAGTAAACTACTTCTATCTTTTCAATCAGATAATTTTATGAAGTAGTCCCGTAATGTCTAACTAGTATTTTAAGTCAATTGAAATACTACGCTGTTTACATAGCATTTCAATACCGCTTTTTAAATCTGCGTTACCTTACATTCCAATTCTGGGTCAATATATAATATTCTGTGAGTGGGAGTTGAAAAATTATTTTCTTCAACTTTCAATCGGAAATAAGTAGATTTTCCCGTGAAGCTCTCTTCCTACAAAGAAATTTCATCTTACTTTATTCCCCTCAAGGGATTCAACTATCGTTTGTATGGGAGTTAGTGCTCTCATGAAGAGGCTGCGAGGTCCCGAGCTAAAAGTTGAGGAGGCCTTCTTATATTTTGAATAAAATAGGTATTGTTTCTGTTACGAACCATCTTTTCTCAGATCACCGCAGTCCTTTTTTCAGCCGAAATTCAGCACCACTTTCATTTTGTTCCTCAACCTTCTTTCCTAATTTTCTGTTTTTAAGTGCAGATGGTCTTGTCCCGGAACCCATCTAGTGCATTGATTCCAAATTCGCTCAACTCCATTCTAAATGGGGCTTTCCTTCTCCTCTCTTTAGAATGCCTTTGTTAAGGTTAGGGAGATTTAAATGAATTAATCCAATCTAATCTTACTTAATAACAATATCAAAATAAATTACAAAGCCTCTGCTCGTTCCTCAAATTTGCATCCTGAGAGTTTGCGATAGCTTAAATCTTCCAGAAGCTCCCCTATAATTAATACTCGTGTTAATACCCCCCTTTAGTACTTGCTGTCGTTTGCAATAGTAAGTTTGTTGTTGACTAGGTAAAAGTCAGAGTGTTGCTCGGCCGGTCGAGGCCTGATCTACACTCGCGAGCAAAAGTTTGGAATCACTTTCTTGAAATTGGTTCCGCGCCATTTTGAGCACTAAATATTTTTTCCAATAAAAATGAAAATTACATCATTTTAAAGGTTCAACTCTTAAATTTAAATTGATACCAAATTCATTCAAATCAATTTAAATTTAAGAGTTGATCCTTTAAATTGATGTAATTTTCATGGTTTTTGAAAAAATATTTAGTGCTCAAAATCGCGCGGAACCAATTTCAAGTAAGTGATTCCAAACTTTTGCTCGCGAGTGTAGTATAATACAGGACCTAAGTCAAAGCAATACTCTGCATAATTAGAGTGCATGAGGTAGTTTCATTTCCTGTCTTCCTAGTATTTTTGATTAGGAACTACTCGTGACTTCAGTTCGCTCCATACGAGCGCTAAACTTGGCATTACGAGAGATAGGACCCGTGCTGGAAGCTCTCATACAAGTCGTAAGACAACTTGCAATTCTAGGTTCATTACCTTGGTACGTGTGCAATGTGACGGCATTTTTAGAGCTGCTTGTCGTAAAATCAACAGCTGCCGTGTGTCGTGGTGAATCAATTCAATTCAGAAATAATTTCATCTCAAAATAACTCAATAGTTTCATAATCCTCCAGCCCCTAAGACCTACCAAGACTGGGATTCAAAAATCAATATTGCCCTTAGACGCAATTTCCAAACATTTAAGTTTCCGCTTGCGTTGAAATTTCCTCGAGGAACGTGTTGAATCCGTGGTGATTTGCAACACAATAATTCCATGCAAGTAGTCCATCAATTTCTAGACTGAATTAGCCATTAATTATTAACTTAGAAAGGGATTCAATAAAATATTGAGACATTAGATTTTACTCAAGTGCAGTAGACACAGGTCAAGTGAAGACAGCTGTTCATGTGCTCAGTAGAACAAAAAATTACATGTCCTGGAAGAGCAGTGACCTAAATTTGAATACTATGGGAATTAAATTTTTACGCTGCACGTGAGGTACAGTAATTGTAGACTCAAATGGGGCGAACATGTTAAGACAAACCAAACGGACTGAATGAGCGTATGAAATGGGGAAAATATCCCTTTGGGCTCGCAACGGAAAAAGCAGCTGCGCATTAATTGATGTATAATCGCAATGTTGCCACACATGGGGTGCCTCACCGGCTATACAAACGCTCAGGCCCAGCAACGCTGTCGAATTAATTCATGCGTTTCTCACCCTACTTACGTAGTCTAGCGCAGCTGCGGCCACATGAAGCGTCCGGCAAAGAACCATAATAACTGACTGTTCATTTGCGAGGCCAAAGGTTTTGACAGCAGCAAATTTTCATTACTTTTACGCCTCAAACTTGCAGCTAAACACCAGCCCTGCTCGTTTGTGTGGGTCACCTACTCTCTAGCAGGAGACTGCGTACACTATTTAACTTTTGGCCTAAAATGGGAAGATCCTAAGACTTGTGAACGATCATTTTTAAAGGCTTTCTCATGTACAATGGTAATTTTTAGAGATGCTTTAAATTCTAGAGACGATTTTAAATGATATGAATGAGTAGAAAAGAATGATAAAATTTTACTTCACTGATAAAAATTCAGGTGTAGCTAACAAAAAGACAATTAATTTGAATATGACTCAATTTTCGTTCCGGGGATCAAATCCAGTAAAAAGTTGAAGGCATCCTCGTAAGTTTACGTAACTCTTCTCATGACAACTCGCTGGCCCAACGCACCTCGATCTCACTCTTGAAAAGTGGTAGCTTGCTTGCATCTATACTTTAACTCGATACCTTTCTCGATACTTCCCTTCCTCCTTACTCTCTTTCGAACACCTTTGTCCTAGCTAGAGAGGCTTGAACTTACTTGTTTAATGTAATCTAAAACTAGGGTCACCGTGCAAGCGTTGGGTGGATAAAATATTTTTGGGAATGAATTCAATGGTTACAATGAAAAATATTGAATCGGTGAGCTGACTGAATGTATGTACTGTATATTTAAAGCCACCCATTCGGTTTCTTCTAATTGCTTCTACACATCATCGCCTTCCGTTCCGGATTAGTGGCTGAAAATGTTAAATCTGAGAGGATAGAAAATCATTAGGTTAATGCAAGCATTAGGTACTAATAAGCCCGATGTCAAACAAATCGTATTTCCGAAGAAGTCTACGAGAAAAAAAATCATTTTTTGGTTGTGATGATCGAAGTACTCCATTACTCATACCTCTATCAAACGTAGCGCAGCTATGGCACCCAATTTGTGTTAATTCATTATAATTAAGGGGACGACCATGTTATCACATTTTTTAATGCTTGAATTCTGTTCTTCTGGTGAATCCAAATTGCTAAAGCTTATGCCAACTCACTAGTTTAAAATCAGTAATCTAGATGCTCAAAACCCAACACGTTTTTCGACAGCAATAAGCAGATCTCTGGAGAATTAATTCAATTTCATTTCGTTCATGTACTTTAGCCAGCAAATCTGCCTGGCTTGCACTGACAGTTACTTTAAAGACTTCTGTAATGAGGACGCAGAGCCAATGAACTACCTGCAGTTAGTGTGGCGCTGAAACGCCTCATCCTTTCCCAAAGAAACAATGAGCTCATTACCATGGTTGTTCTGCGGCCGTAACGGGCGGTGTCCGCATGTGGGGCTGCGCGCTGTGTCCAGCCGCTGCTGCTCTGCGCCCTTTGACCACTTCCTCTGACCGCGTCATCGGCGCTCCGCCGCCACTGCACCGCCAGTCCATCGTCGCTCCACCGCCACTGCACCGCCAGTCCATCGTCGCTCCACCGCCACTGCATCACCAGTCCTTCGTCGCTCCACCGCCATCACCAGTCCTTCGTTGCTCCACCGCCACTGCAAATCCAATCCATCGTCATCGCCTGTCCATCGTCGATCTACCACTAATCTACCGTCGCTCCACCGCCTCTGTAGCACCTGTCTGTAGCGCTGCTCTACCTTCGCTTCACGTTTGTCCCTCTATATTCCGACGCCGATCTTCTGCGGCTCTATCGCCAGATACACGCAGCAGCCGCATCAACGAGGCAGAATAACCCCGATGCCTGGACATCATTTCCCGCTCTTAGTGAAGATAACGTCCTGAAATTATCACGTAAGCTTGAAACGCTACTTCAGTCTTGTCCAGAATTTTGGAAGAATTACGTTATACCAGTAAGAAAAAATAAAAATTAAGGGTGTTTACGTCCTGAAAATTACTGAAACTTGAACGGTGTCAAGAACTTTACACCGGCGAAATCTTTTACCTGATATTGCAAATTTAAAAATACTTTTGAAGTGTAGTTAACACACACTGCCAAGCACAATTAAGGAATGCTGCACATTAATTAATTAATAAAGTTGGCTGCAATACATTCAACAAGGTCTACTTCTGATGAGACCTTTTAGCAATGGCACACACATAGGCGCGAAGTCCGGAGCTGAACCCTAGGTAGGTCTTCCTTTTGTTGAAATAGAATAAGCATTTTTGTTTGTTTATGATTATCTTTTGTCGGTGCACTGCTTTCTTTTTCAGCGCGTTTCACTCTTTTTTTTAATTTTATTGCTTCATAAACTTCTTATAACCTTGCTATTTCTATGCGCTGGGGACGGAGACACACCATATGCGTATAAATTCCCTGCTCCCATAATTTTAAACTACATGATACCTTCATGCTTCTTTCTTGAGAACACCTTTGTAGTGATTTAGGAGGCTTAAACTAATATCTCTAATAGCAAATGCCCATGCTTACAACTCCTATTTCTTGTGAATTAGTGTTTGCATGGCAGGAGTGCGGGTATAAAATATTTTGAAGTAGAAAACAAAGTGAACATGTCCTATCATTCTATATTTGGTACCAAATGTATTTATAGCTTTTGAAGATGCCAGATGACGGAGACAATTCAGTTTTCCAACGTCGAAAATGCTGATTGAAATGCTGAATGAACCAAAACTTCCTTTTTTTTCGATGTTAGAGAAGCCTTTAGTAATGCTGAATGAAATGAAACTACCCTGTTTACCGATATAAAAAAATCGTTTCGTGGAAATATTTAGCAAAAAAACTACTCGAACTGTAGCGCACTGCGCGCATGTGCTCAACCACAATCGCCTTACCGCAAGCTGGCTCCAAAATTGCTGCATTTAATCAGATTTGTAAACTTTCTTGTGGTGCGACTTTCCACGCCCCGCTTGTGAGCGGCGGCCTGGTGCAGGTCTACTTTTTTCTGCACTTTACAGGCACAATATATACGTGCGATTAGATTAGATAAGTTTGTTTAAACCTCCCTAACCGTTACAAAGGTATTCCTGAGACAGGAAGAAGAAAGGTCTCATTTAGTACGAAGTTGAGGGACGACGGAATCTATCTACAAATCCGAGAGAAATTTTGGCACACTTGTGTGTGTCAAACGATTGTTCAGAGAAATCCTGATACATGTTGGTGTATCTTCTTTGACCACACGTTCGAACTGTCGAGGGAGTGGAATTACATATTCACGTTTACAACTGTCCAAAAATTTCTATTTAAAACTGAACTGTCTTTCTATTTTGTCAATGGAGTACGATTCTCCCTAAAACCTTAAGATCCTTCTTATTTTTCTTTAAATTTTTAGATGATGTCTGTACATTAGTGTAATCAATAGCCATTCTCAGAAAGTGAAAAATTTGTGTGAAATAATGTTGAGTTACGCTAAGTGGGTCACGGTTGGCCCTTATATTTAGCGTATTATCCCATGACACACAAAAGTGTGTCACAATACACAGGCGCTTACGCGTATTGATGACACACTTTTGTCCGACGGTTTTGTAAGAACTTGACTCACATAAGTGTTTGAAACGCGAAAGTGAAAGCGTGTCCCCGCACGATATGTACATACAAATTTTCCAAGTCTTTCATTCGGACTGAAAATTTAAAATTGCTTTACTTCCAGCTTATTTTGCGAATTTTTTAATGAAGTAAGCCTGAGCGAAACAGTGCATTTTTCACGCTAGCCCGAAATTCTAATAATTTTGAAAAGATTCACCTTAAATAGGGAATCAGTTCGCACAAATTTAAAAAATATTAATTTAAACGAGTGAGTAGATTGTAACTAAATACTCGTTTTGTTAAAAGAAGCATTTTCTATGGTCTTAAGAAAACCTGATGCATTGTTACCAAAATAGCCTTCTTTAGAATCGTTATAAAAAATCCAAGAACGGTATTTCGCTCCTGGGGCGACCAAGGCTCAAAATAAGTGCATCTTCTATTTGGTGGGAAGTCCTTTTCATTAATATCTTGAATAACGTGCCTGGACGAGTAAACACCGGGTTCTCTTACTATCTGATATATAACGTACATCAGATAGTAAGTAGTACAATAGTAGTACATGATGTACTTGAACATCCCGATTACGTACTTTGCAACATCATTCACATTATTACCTAAACACTGTACATTAGCACGCATTAATATAATTTACATCAAGCTCATTTACATTAACACCACGTGTGTTAACATTATCCTGCATACACAGTACATTGACACACTTTAGCATCATTAATATTAGCATTATTTACATCGCGCTTGTTAACATCATCTCGTATGCACAATACATTAACACACATTACCATCATTTACATTAACATCATTAACATCGGGCAAATTAACATCGTCACGTATACGCGTTACATTCATACGCATCATCATCATCAACTTCAACATCATTAACGTAACATAAAATAACATTACTGGATATACCCAGACCACAATGTCATCTAGCATTGATAATTTTACGATAAAGGTGTGGATTTCAGTAAAGATGTCTGTATTATTGACTTCTTTGTCACTCGGGCGTTGAAGATAAAGAGGAATCAAGGCCTATCTTTTGTTCTCAGCCCGATTCATACCCAAGACTCATTTAGGTATTCAATTATTTAGATTTTATAGATTTAGATTCTGAGCTAAACCAATTAAAATCAGAACAAATTCTATTAATTTCAGAATAATAATGGCTAACTGAGTCATTTTATGACCGTAACACATGTTTCGTCAAAAGTGTGGGCTTGATAAAATAAAAAATAGTTTATTTAGGTATGGTATTATAGAGCGAGTCCACAAGATTGTATACACTGATTGTAACCATAAATTATTTATGTATCGTACAAATGTTCAATTTTGTTATATATCTTTAACTTTTATCGCTAAAAAGGGCACTTGCACGGTCTCATGCATGGATTCGTAATATTTTTAAGATACGAAATTAGTAGATACATTTATCATGGGCAACCTGTAGGAAATAGCACTCACAGAGAAGTGCAATTATTGTATCTATTGAAATTAACGGTCCCAGAAAGAAGATGTAAGATCCAGAGCTGAATTGTAGGTGAGTCTTCCATTTGTCGAAAAAGGTTTTTTATTACAAACCTTTTTTCTGGAAAACACCTTTTATATTTTTCTTCAACTTTCATCTTATTTCACAAACTTTTTTCAATCTTTTTTCTGCATGTAGGATGCAGGGACACACCTTGCGCGTGAGTTCCTCGTTCCCGCATTCTGAAATTGATGGTGTCGTTTTGCCTTCCTCTTTTGTGAACACCTTTTTTGCGGCTAGGGAAGCTAGGACTAGCTGATAACTTTATCTATTGTGTTTAATATCGCAATAAAAGAGGGAAAATGTCCAAATTTTTTCCTTATTTCATTTCATGGAATGAGGATCCAAAATAAGCAAATCTATTCTAATAATACCCCTAATATAAGAATTAGATATACAGTATACCAGGGACGTAGGGAAACCTAAATCATAGATACGCTCATCAAGTACTACCATTTGATTGAGTGCAAAAAGTTTTATTGTTTCGGATAGAAAAATTTAACATTTCCATTGATATACGCCATTTATATAAGGATGGATATACGACGGTTTAGTTATTACGGCTATACGACGGCTATAGCTATTACAAATAAATTGACTGGATTATTTTTTCCCTAACTGCTTCAACCATGAATCAAACGATGATAAATTCGTAGTATGTTTTTACTTCGTTGAGCCGGAAAGGGTCAAATGGAGCTCTTTCAAGCACTGGACCTTCACAGCATATGCTTGCTCTTTAACACACTCTAGCGTGATTAGAACGACTTGTCAGAGTCTGACCTGCTGAAAATGAAAGTAGCTGCGAAATTATAGTTGTTGAGTCAAGTGCTTCCGTCGATTACCCGGTTAAAAATCGCCGCCGATGTTTGTGCAGATTTTTGCAGTAAGACCCGCGCAGCGCGGTTCAGCGCAGCAATGTCCGCGTCTGGGCAGGTTGCCGTAACATCTTTGTAGACCGCCTCGGCGGCCGAGTCACGGCAGAGGAAACAAGGTAGAGTCATTTCTATGGAGGAAAATACACCTCCTCATGTTCGGCTTGCCAATAGGACGGCTTCATTTCAACCACACTGGATGACGTTATCATTGCGACATGTCATTAGGCCATTAGTGGTGCCAGATTTGGGGCTAGCAGTACTGACAGACGCAAACTGAGCGCTGCTACTGGTTAGATGCCTTGACGTCACCTTTGGTCCACGATCGATAAAAAAGACTGGTTTGACCATACCTTGTTTCTTCTACCATGGGCCTTGAGCCGTCGTTTTACGCAAGATATTTTTCAGTAAAAACATCTTCATGGGTCAAGTGGATATATTTGCGCACGTTCCGACTGCCTTGATCACGGCAGCGATTCTTAATTGCGTTCGTAATCCTCCATTCAAAAATCGATGTTGGCATCTGGGAAAATTGGCTCAAGAAAACCTACGTTATCGTGAGTGAAAGCAGGTTGACGCAGTTTCTTTATAAATTAGTAGAATTTGCCGTGTAGCTACTCAAAACTGCGCTGCTTCGGAAAGGTTTTTTTCGTTAAAGGCTGCTATTGCAGCCAAGAGACGGCTTCATTTATTTGTCTGAAAGATTAGTCGTAAATTATTACCAGCTTTGAAAATTCAATTTTAGAATGAATTAAAATTTCTCGTGGTAGCATTTGCACAGGTAGGAATAAATTTTAAGCAAAATGCTTTGAAGTACATACGTTACATAGAACTATTATGTTGAAAATATTGTTTATACTGTATGACCAAGGTATAAGCTAATTATTACCGACAGCTTCTCACATGAGCTTAGCCAGGCCATCAATGCTTGCTCGAAGGTCCGTATAAATTAGAATTTTTTTTTGCAAACACTGCAGGTATGAAACAAATTGCACTTTCACCAGTACGTCTAATTATTGCAAGATATTGCTATTGCACGAAAAACTATTACAATCCTTAATAGTTAAACATTCCAACATAAAGTTACGGGGGCTTTTCACGTGAATCGAGGGTTGCCTAAACGAATGTTTGATTCAAAGATGAACTGGTAAATAATGACCAGGCTTTGGTTCTGATTGCAGCATAATTCCATAGCAATTGCGGCTGCGACTCTCAGATGTTCGGGTTACGATGAGGTCAAGAACTAATACTTAACATCAAAAGTAACTACAGTTACTAAAGTATCAGAGATTTAAATCACCCTGAAAAGTAGTGAGGTTTTCATTTGGGAACCATTTGTCCCTTATAACAGTTAATAGTCATTTGAGAAAAGTAAACGATAACTAAGGTTCCTGATTCTTTTCGCTCAAGACCTGAAGAATTTCAGCGCAACATCATAGCTTTACTTTCATGGTAGATTCAATGATAATTTTTACACAATGCCCTAGCCACCATTGATATCGGAATAACTGCTTTATTTGCTCAATATATACTGGTCCATGAAGTTTGCAAAGTAACAATTGTCTATATTTTGCTACAAATCCCCACCGCTACAAACTCGATATTTTTTCAATCTTACCTTGACTTCTGCATCGATATAAGTCGTTGATGTTTTACTGCTGCAAAAAATTACAACGACGAACAATACATATATGGCCCTAAATCAATTTCTCGACATCCGATTTCTGTTCAGATTTTATCAGTAAAACTTTTTACTCATCTTCAATTTTTTTAGTTTGAAATTGGGAACAACTGGTACCTTTATCGAGATGAGAACATCTTCAGGATATCATGGATCAGTTTCCTTATCGTAGACCAACAATAGTGTTCTCCTCTGCCCAGTTCCCCCCACACATGATCTAATGAAGTATACGAGATACAGTGTCCGAAATTTTGTGTAACCTTTATCATGTTTTCTCGAGAAAATAAATTTTTAAAATGACGGCAGCATGTATCTAAGCAGCACGTTTAAGAAATGTAGAATCTTTCTCGCTCAGCGATGTCTTTCAAATTGAGATCCTGTGCCGACACAGAATATCGAGCCTATGGAACAATAAAAACGAAGATATAAGAGTTACCAACGCACTTCTCTAACACCTCTCGCACCACCAAATCTTCGGGTGTTGTTCATGTGAGAAACACAGGCACAGATACAATGAGAAATATTTAAGAAAGTTTGTTGGAAATACCAGCAGAGAACGGACTACTCGGAGATCACTCAGTAAGTTTTCACCAAGGAATGATGGATGATGAATGTGTCTCGAGGCGTCCTTCCAAACGTCTCGGGAACGTCTCGCGGTTAGCCTTGAGGTCGTCTGCTACAGCATCGGATGCACTTCCAGGTTACCTGATATCGACCTCACACCCTGACACGTCGATTTTTTGCAATATCTCAATATGTTCCTTTAATTTTGTGTTCGAATTTTGCCTGAAATTCGAATTTCATAAAAAAAATCCTTCGAATTATTGCTGGGAGACAACTGAAAATAATTGTTGTAGGAGTGTACTCGAATAGGCAGATTCTTGCATTCAGTTATGATTCAAATTATTTTTGAAAGGGATTTTTTTTGTTTTGAATTTTCCGCTCTGACGCTGCAAAATATTCAGTGAGAGGGATTCTAGCTTAAAAAAATCCCTTTCTAGAATTCCCGTATCATTGTCAATAAGTTAATTTCGCTCTATTTTGACCTCATAGAGATGCAAATTTTGAATCGCAGTGCACATCTCAATTTAAGATGTAAAGAGTATCCTCACTCAGAACTAAAACGCTCGAATTAGAAATTCTGGTCTCAGTCTTAGTTCTCTCACTTTTGTCTCGAGTGTCGTACTCAGGTCCCATTTAGCAGGTCGCTGTAGTGTAGAGTTGCTATTTTATAAATGCCAACTAACTATTTCATGGGGATGAAATGAGCTATCGCTACTTGTGATCAATCAGTATCAAGTGCCATTCCATAATACAATATAAATAAATTCCAATAAATTCTATTCGCTTTTTTGTCTCCTGAGTGTTTATAAATCATGCTCAAATAATCATTTTTATTTCAAACTCTCCATGTATTTTGCTCTCTCTCCTGTAAAATATTTGCAGTACTGATAGTTGAGGTGCCTTGGACGTTTTCAGAATAAAACGCGCATTGTTTTGAATTTGTTTGTAGTTAACTCAAGCAGAAATTAATCAATTTCATTATACGAAAAATTCGAGTGTTACGGCGTTCATTAACGCTTGAAGAAACAACAACTTGCGCACGCTGTAAACTCTTTTTATTGATTATTTTAACGTTGATTCAACTTTTCTTCGTGATATAGTTTTAGTTTGTGGTATAAACGATTTAGCTGACCGCTACTCTAAACACCGTTGCTACACAACCTAGAGGAAATGCCGTCCTGTTCGGGGTTGCCAAATTAACTGTTCTCTGGCCAAAATCCTCATGTTTGCTTTTTTTAAATTAAATTTGAAAACATAAACCTCACACCATCTGGCACCCATGCACAATGACCAAATGATGAGTAGTTTTTAAACTTCAACGCTTTTAAATTGATAGTGTGTATGCTTAAAACAGTTTAAGAAAAGTCTTAATTTAGTATTTTGGCTAGACTGAAGGCCAATCTGGCACCCGTGGTCCGGTGGCCAAGAACATAACTCAGCCACAACGCTGCCCTATGACCACATCCGCCACAGCGAGGTGAACACACTCGGATGTGCTACAACATCGCGTGCTGAATGTGCTCGAAAGACAACGAAAATAAACATTTTTTGCCTGAAAAGATAATGCAAAGAAATGCATCTTTTGTCTAAAAAAGTAACGCGAAGAAACACATCTTTTGTCTGAAAAGATAATGCGAAGAAACGCATTTTTGTCTAAAAAAGTAACGCGAAGAAACACATCTTTTGCCTGAAAAGATAATGCAAAGAAACGCATTTTTGTCTAAAAAATAATGCGAAGAAACCCATCTTTTGCCTGAAAAGATAATAAGATAATGCAAATAAACACATCTTTTGTCTGAAAAAATTATACGAAGAAACACATCTTTTGTGTGAAAAAATAATGCGAAGAAACACATCTTTTGTCTGAAAAAATAATGCGAAGAAACGCATTTTTATCTAAAAAATAACGCGAAGAAACCCATCTTTTGCCTGAAAAGATAATAAGATAATGCAAGGAAACACATCTTTTGTCTGAAAAAATTATACGAAGAAGCACATCTTTTAAGTGAAAAAGTAATGCGAAAAAACACATCTTTTGTCTGAAAAAAATACAGAGACGCATTTTTTGCCTAAAAAAATAATACGAAAATGTATCGTTGTGTGATTTTTATCTTGTGCTTGACAATTTGAAACGTTTGGTTGTGGTTATAACTTGCCTGAGTGAACGTTTTAATGAAACTTCATAACAAAATAAATTAGTTCGAATTTAAACTTAATTGTGTAGAACATTGACGAGATTTCATTAACTCATAGAAATACTCGTGCAAATTAGACGAGTGCTTAATGTGGAAAGAATCATTTTCCTATACGTGCCCAGATTCTAGTAATTATAAGGTTAATTTACTGATCAAGAGTACAAGCGTAACTAATGTAAAATGTTACGAAAAAGAAATCATCGACTTTTATACAAGCTTAGATTTATCTTGGAACTACAAAATCAAAATTTACGAGCAGATAACGCGAGATCTAGTTTGTGGAAATTGCAGTGAAATCCGAGCGAATTGTGGCCCCACATGAAAGTAAAACATATTATAAATATAATGGGGGCTCTTGAATAAAGAAATTGCGGTTTTACATGACAGTTGAAACGAAGAGACGCTTATCAAACGTTTTTTAGAAGGTGAAAAAAAATCCTCAGTGCTCTGCAAATTCTTTGAATCATGTTCAAACACTCTAGAACAATATAATGCTCAATGCACGAGAAAATTGTGGTAAGAAGTGCATCAATTGTATGGTAAAAGAGATTTAAGGAAAACGTGCAAAAATTCGTTTTAGGCTCCTGAAAGTTACTGCTGATACGAATGTACACCGCAATAGAGTTCTTGCAGAAAGACCCCGCTTGCTTCGGTCATTAATGGAAGAGCTCACAAAAACAAGGAACTAAGTAGGAAAACCAGGGATCATAGCGTAGACTTGCAGGCAATGTGACTCAGTTGTTAGAAAATATAGTTTTTCCGAGTTGAAATTTGACCTAACAAAGAAATAGTGTAACAGTATTCACATTTCCTCTACGATCCTATTGCTTTTGGGTTTAGAGAGGTAGTGCTTGAGAGGCTTCGACCTTTGATTCACTTATAACGAGGGAGTAACGAACTACCCCCAACGAATTTTGTTGAATGAGTGTGGGGTGAAACCATCTGGAACTCGTTTTTCAACTATTTTTTAAGCCCGCATTTTTTGGTGTCTTTGAAGAAGCTTAAGAAAACTACGTATCTGTTGTGTAGAAATAAGAATAAATTACTGTGGATGAAAAATAATTATGTGCATTGTAGTGTAACCAATATGATCAAGAATTTTCCAATTTTCTTACATGTACACTCAATATGAAAGATACGAGGGTAAAAAGAAGGGATTATTGGGAGTTAGGTATGAGAGTGTGAAGACTGTGGCGGGTTTATGTGTGCTTAATTAGGGTAATAATTTTCAAGTGTCGGGTGATTATAGAGCAGGGGGCGCAGCAGCAGCAGCAGGGGGCGCAGCAGCAGCAGGGGGCGCAGCAGCTGCAGGGGGCGCAGCAGCAGCAGGGGGCGCAGCAGCAGCAGGGGGCGCAGCAGCAGCAGGGGACGCAGCAGCAGCAGGGGGCGCAGCAGCAGCAGGGGGCGCAGCAGCAGTAGGGGCGCAGCAGCAGAAGGGGGCGCAGCAGCAGAAGGGGGTGCAGCAGCAGCAGCAGGGGGCGTAGCAGCAGAAGGGGGCGCAGCAGCAGTAGCAGGGGGTGCAGCAGCAGGGGGCACAGCAGCAGCAGGGGGCGCAGCAGCAGCAGGGGGGCGCAGCAGCAGCAGGGGGCGTAGCAGCAGAAGGGGGCGCAGCAGCAGTAGCAGGGGGTGCAGCAGCAGGGGGCACAGCAGCAGCAGGGGGTGCAGCAGCAGCAGGGGGCGCAGCAGCAGCAGGGGGCGCAGTGAGCCACAGGGCGCAGTGGGGGTCCAGGGCCACGGCAGCGCCCGATGGGCCCCCCACCGCCCCGCACGGCACCCTGCGGTGACTTGCGCTGCCGCCCGCCACGCTGGGCGCCACAGGAGGGCGCTCTGACGCCTGCACTGCATGCCGCTGCTGCCTCTGCTCCAGTGCTGTGTCGTGCCTCCCGCCACTGTAGCTGGTGTTGTTGTAGCTGGTGTTTTTGTAGCTGGTGTTGTTTTTGCTGGTGTTGTAGCTTGTGTTGTTGTAGCTTGTGTTGTTGTAGCTCGTGTTGTTGTTGCTGGTGTTGTTGTTGCTGGAGTTGTAGCTTGTGTTGTTGTAGCTTGTGTTGTTGTAGCTCGTGTTGTTGTTGCTGGTGTTGTTGTTGCTGGTGTTGTTGTTGCTGGTGTTGTAGCTTGTGTTGTTGTAGCTCGTGTTGTTGTTGCTGGTGTTGTTGTTGCTGGTGTTGTTGTAACTTGTGTTGTTGTAACTGGTGTTGTTGTTGCTGGTGTTGTTGTAACTTGTGTTGTTGTAACTTGTGTTGTTGTAACTGGTGTTACGGTATTTTGTGTGCTATGGTAAACTCAAGGTGTGATACCCCTACGAATAAAATTCTATTAGAAATTTACACGATGTCATTCCCTTACGAACAAAATTCAACGAAAAATTTAAGAGGTGTTATTCCACTTCGAGCAATATTCTATGAATAAGGTGTCATTCCTCTACGAAGAAAATTTCATAACTTCTTGGTGTTCAATTGATGCAAAACTATCGAATGCCGAATGGGATGTGGTCTGCAGCGGCGTTGCGGCGCAGAGGTCGCGATTTTCTGAAATCGTCGCCGCGCATCGACCTCTTGCGAGCCACCATGTGGATGTTCGCAGGAACTCGTCTTTAATTTCAAAGCAATTGAGTGCCCTTATTGGGAGTTAGCACGCATGCGTCCGTTTGGCTAAGTTCAAGTGCGTCGTATTAGGGGAAGATTAATGACTCAATGGCCAGGAAAATGTCCTAGAACATTGCTCCGGTTGAGTTATAGCTAAAAATATTATTATTGCAACATACAAACACTCAAATACTGCTCCGGATCGTGATTTGTGCGTATACGTAGATAGCGTTTTACCAATAACTACAAGTTTTGCTCTATGAATGGCAATTATTATTATGATAATGAATGAGCGTGTTTTATGTTTTGTTTTTAAAAATAAATTAATCATAACCTTCATTTCCTATTCTTCTCATTTTCAGGTCACACCAGGATATCTGGTGGAAGAAATATCTCATTTTTCCGTGCATGTAACAACGTCCACCTTCAATCAAGATTCAATCTATTACGAGCTTACAACTTTTAAGACATTCTCTCTAACGGTAAGTTTTGGTGAGCTGGAGAATTAACACATTCTCTCTAACGGTAAGTTTTGGTGAGCTGGAGAAATAACACATTCTCTCTAACGGTAAGTTTTGGTGAGCTGGAGAAATAACACATTCTCTCTAACGGTAAGTTTTGGTGAGCTGGAGAAATAACACATTCTCTCTAACGGTAAGTTTTGGTGAGCTGGAGAAATAACACATTCTCTCTAACGGTAAGTTTTGGTGAGCTGGAGAAATAACACATTCTCTATAACGGTAAATTTTTGTGAGCTGGAGAAATAACACATTCTCTCTAACGGTAAATTTTTGTGAGCTGGAGAAATAACACATTCTCTCTAACGGTAAGTTTTGGTGAGCTGGAGAATTAACACATTCTCTCTAACGGTAAGTTTTGGTGAGCTGGAGAAATTTAAGTGAGCTGAATTTGAAGCAAAATGCTTCAGCCGTCTATTTCCACAACTCTCGCATCAAACCAGCCGTGGGGTCTGAGCCCACACTACAATGACGAAGTCAATCACTTTCTGTGGGTAAAACGCGTGGAGGCTTTCCACATCTGCACTTCAGTTTCTATATGAAATTCTTTGGGAATATTTTCCGATGCAATCCAAGTCCGATGGGATTGAGATGATAATATAAAGGACTAGTAATAGTAAATAAAGTAATAGTAATTAATATCAAAATTTTAGTGCACATTTTCGACAGAGCTTAGAGTAAAATCCAGTAAATTTTACTGGGAATAGCTGTTAGGAATAGCTGTTAGGAATAGCTATTATACAAGCTCAGTAAAATTTGAATCAAATTATCAGAAGATTTTTAAACAGTAACCTTTAAATTAGAATGTGAAAAGGAGCAAATTGTATTGCACAATATCAGCAGATTATAACTTTTAACACATGGATTGCGATACGACCCACCGGTGGATCGTGGAGTATATTGCGGCACAATATCAGCAGATTATAACCTTCTTTAACACATTGCTTGCGGTACGACCCACCTTTGGATCGTGCTGAGGTTTTCCTTCAGCGGAACGACCCATCGATGGGTCGTTTGAAAAATTCCAACAATCTTTTTCAAATTAATGGCATTTAGTAGTTCCGGAAAATGTTTGGCATTTATAAATTTTCTAATCACATTTGACTTCAAATTTGAGTTGAATATTAAACTTAAGTTTAACCTATCGCAGTCAATGTGATAATATTAATCGTTTATTACGTACAAAGTCAGATCATAACACACAATTTCAACAGAATATAACGCACAATTTCAAAATAATATGACGCACATTATCAGCAAAGTAATGTACGGATTATATATTATTAAACAAAATTGCTGAAATTAAACTGTTGCTAAAAGTCCTTCATTCACAAGACTACTTTCAAAAGTTTTGGATCTTATAAAAAATAAGCGATAAATAGGTTCAGCTAGAAGTGTTGATGCCATGCGTTACTGGTGATTGCGGTCAGGGCATTAATACTTGACACTAAATCCCAAAAAAAGCTGGGCTCAACCACTGCTTAGAAAAATATGAATAAAGTGACAAGGTAGGTACATCCTGGAAAAAAATCCCCCTCTAGCATTTTTGCACCCCGTTTATAAATTAGATTGTACACCTTATTTCATCGACCAGAAATCAGATGAAAATAAACTGTCTTTACTTGATGCTGAAAGTGGAGAACGAAAGTGTCCCCATATTTTAAAAAATTTCCTATATAGCACCAAGAGAGCATTGTGACAAGAGCAGCGTCACCACATCACGCGCAGTGCACTGTGGTGCAGTAAATATATCAGCGGTGGAGCGTGAAGTAGTGCATGAATCGCTCAGTTTGATTGTCAAGGCGACGGTTGCGCAATGATGTCTTCCTTCTAAAGAAATTACCGGATCTTAAATACCCGTATCGCATTTATCCGCTCAGTTTGATTACCAAGGAGACGGTTGCACAGTGATGTCTTCCACCTCAAGAAATTACCGAATCTTGAATACCTGGTAAGGCTTTTATAATTAACTTGTAAATCACTCCGTACAGCAAGCTTGCTATGCACGTCATCCTGTGGAAAACGAAGCATCCTTACGATTTCTCCCTATGTATGATGTTCTGAATCCTGCAACCTTACGATTCAGCAAGAACTGGACCATAATTCTACGAAAATTCTTCCGCACCCTAAAAATATTATTCTCAGGTTATGATTAGTGAGAGGAGCAGCCACCTGTACTGATAGATACGGATCAGTGTCGTGGGAATACGTTATTGTGTTGCGGTTAATTCCATTCAAAATTTGATCGATCACACGCACCCTAAAATTAAAATCATGACATCCAGGGGACATGACGTACACATGTACGGAAAACGCATAGGTCAAGATCTGCGTACACACCGGCGTCCAAGAATAAAAGATATGCGTCCAAGAATAAAATCTACGTCAAGTCTTTCCATATACATATTCCTAGATTCCTATCAAAACGTATTATACCAAAATGAACTAACTCAAATGAATACGAGGTTACCGCTTGACTTATGGTAGATGTATTATAGAAAGTTTGCTTTTGAAACGTCACCTTAATTTCCATCATCTGTAAAGCTTGTGTGATTTGACATGCATACACTTTATCAGTAAATAACAATTCTCGCTATACCTGCAACTTTTTACGGTAAGTACAACTGTTCAAATCGCTTATAATTTTGCGTACGTAGACGAGGATAAATCTTACGGAATGTTGCTGTTCGATTTCACGCTGAATGAAGCCTCCTTTTGTTTCTGATCGCCGACAAGTCAGAACAGCCGCGTTATTTAGGCTGTGGTTGGTTAAATCATCGACGTTTGGCAGCGAAAAAACTGAAATTTCATGTTCACCAAAAAAGGGATCATTCGCAATACAGCAACAACAGTAAGAAAATATGTTTTCGAATTACTGGCAAAAACAATCGTGCGTAATTTTCAGAAGTAAATCCCGCAAAATACTTCTATAATTTTTTTTATGTTACTGTATTCAATAATTATGATAATATGATAATACTGTAGGATAAAAACAGGGATTTAAATTTCGTAACCGAACAGAACTCAATATATTCATTGGCACGAAAATGTATTTTGTCGTAATTTTAAGGTTTCTTTGAATAATAAATAAGTTTGTCATCCCGTGTTATTCTAACAAATTTCATTTAGTTTTTTACTTGCATTTATGTCATATTATCTTTTGCAGTGTGATTAGTCATGACATGTTCTAGTGTTTACTAGATCCTTTTCTTCAATATATTTAACTTACGTTATTCAAATTATGGAAGGGGTAGTTCATAAACTAGAAAATCATCACCTTGAGTAGTATGCTTTAATTACACGTAGGAACTCAAACGTGAGAACTCTGAGAACGAGACAATTTTTTTCGCGGTGGTCTACGAGTTTTCAGTAACCACTTTGACGTAGAATCGAAGCTCCACCTCTGCCAGTGACCGCGTAGGACACAAGGACCGCCCCTTAGCATTACGCTACAGCGGTTGTCAGCTTGGCGCGAGTTAGTCTGCTGCAGCCACCGCCAAGTTCGGGTGCAGAGTCTCTCATTCTGAACTGGATACCTGTAGTGCTCTGTGATTCGCAGGTGTGCCCCGAAAGAGACAAAATAAAGTTCCAGGAAAACGTTGTGGATATCAGAACGCAAGCGATCACTGTGTCAGGAAGAATTACTCACGGTTTAACTTGGAGAATTGATCTCAGACCCAGTTAGAAACGCTATAAGTAAAATGATGTGAATCGCAGTTCTTACTTAGGCAAATGATTGATTTACTTTGGTTTTTCTAAGACGAAGTGATTATTTGAGCAACGAGTCAACAGAACAGTTAATGAATTGTAATCGATACCAAACTTCCATTGCTTTTCTTCACCGAGCAGTTTGACATTATACGAGTTACTTTGAATAAGTGTTTCACGTACTCTACACTGAAACGCATACATCATTTTAGTCAGTAACAACTTGCGGAAAGTCAAGTAGCGTGTTCATTACCATCGTGGGAGATGAGAACAGATGTGTTTCGTGAATTGCACGAGCTGAAGTGTTCATATCGCATCAACTTGCCTGACGCGGCGGTGCTGAGATACCTGCAATGACGCATTGATATTAGAATATAGAGGGCGATGCTGGCTGATGATGTTGTACAGCGTCAGCACCCAAGGGCCCTCGACGACGCCACGCTCTCGAGGCGAATACCGGGACATCGTGGCTCACGGTAAGTCCTGGTTCTTAGCCAAGCTACTGGAACATCGTGGCTCTCGGTAAGTGCTGGTTCTTAGCCAAACAACCGGGACCACTTGCTCTCGGTAAGTCCTGGTTCTTAGCCAAACGACCGGGGCCACTTGCTCTCGGTAAGTCCTGGTTCTTAGCCAAACGACACTTGCTCCGGGTAAGTCCTGGTTCTTAGCCAAACGACACTTGCTCTCGGTAAGTCCTGGTTCTTAGCCAAACGACACTTGCTCTCGGTAGGTCCTGGTTCTTAGCCAAACGACCGGGGCCACTTGCTCTCGGTAAGTCCTGGTTCTTAGCCAAACAACCGGGGCCACTTGCTCTCGGTAAGTCCTGGTTCTTAGCCAAACGACCGGGACATCGTGGCTCACGGTCACGGTAAGTCCTGGTTCTTAGCCAAACGACCGGGACATCGTGGCTCACGGTAAGTCCTGGTTCTTAGCTAAACAACCGGGGCCACTTGCTCTCGGTAAGTCCTGGTTCTTAGCCAAACGACCGGGACATCGTGGCTCACGGTAAGTCCTGGTTCTTGGCCAAACGACCGGGACATCGTGGATCTCGGTAAGTTCAAGATCAAACAACTGAGACATCTTGTTCACTGCATGTAAGTCCTGGCTTTAAGTATGTCGTGACATTGAGTGTTTTTTCTGTTAGTTGCAGGGTTTGCTTCTGCAAAACCTCCTTGCTGGATCATAATGTTAGTTGTTATCGCAGCTGTTATTACAAGTGTTGGCCTGCATTTTGAATGTGATAGCTTACTTTCTTGCAACTGTCGAATTTGATCCGAACTATGTATGTATGACACACCTTCACTTTGAACTTCAGCCAAACTTTGCTTTGGAATTGTGACTACCTTTGCTTTTGAAGTGGGCTTACTGTAACCATTGCATTTGAAATGTCGCTACATTTGCTTTTTTAGTTAGAAATATTCTTCAAACTTGTTGGGCTTACCTTCATTTATGAAGCTTTATGTCTGCTGTTTAAATTTGAAGCTTTTAATCTTTGAAATTATTTCGTCTCCATAAATTAGGAAATTATTTCACGTTGGGGTCATCTCCTCTCTTGGAATTTAGCTAAAAGTAATTGTTATTTACGACATAAAAGGCGTATTTATTCTACATCTTTAAGGTTAGAAAGTAACTTCGAAAGCATATGCAGAGGAAGAGAGAGACTTGCTGGTTATACTTATTATAAAATTCAAGTTTGGCACTGGGTGGATAGAAAAACTTCTAATGACTCATGTACCTGTAAATGAAGCTAGTTTGAACACAAGCGTCACACAGGTTGAGAATATACTTATAAAATGTTTTATAATGGTCTTGGTGTGACGCTAACAATGAAACTGGGACTAATTTTATAAAATAGTTAAGAGGAAAAGATTGCATTTAGAATATATTGTAGTACAGGTTCCTTAAAATTCAGACTGTCAAAATTCGAGATGTTAAGAGAGTATTGGTCCTATCACTCTTATTTTGTTCTTTCTTTCTGACTAGATTCTAGACAGGTACACCGCTCGTGTGCCATACTGTACTTTTACCTTGGGCCTAAATTTTGCGAGAATATGCGGCATCTCCGCACATGTTATCTGTAGTAGCTTTGTCTGTATCTGGAAGACACCAATAAGAAGCCGCTCTGTCGAGGCCAGGTGCTTAATCTCTCATCATACCTCCTCCTGCCAACACCTAGCCAAATAAACTCGCCAAGCTCACCATACTTGTTTCTCTGACCGCACATTAAGTGGTGGCCAGTATGCGGTAGGGAGCTAAATTTAACACAGGCGCATCAGTCTTCAACTGAATATGATGCTTCAAAATATTGGTTACACCTATTTTTTCTCCTTCCAAAGTTACTACGTCACGGAATTTATTTAACAAATTAACTAAAGGTAATTGAATGTCTTCTTCATTACAGGAAATATCATTTACCCTTAAGTCACGTCTTAACTCCTTTTCTCCACCTTCTCCACTCGATTCTAACTTCTCATTATCGACAATATCAACAGAAATTGCACCTCTGCCACGAGTATCAGCTTCCGAACAAAGTTTCCTATCAACTATGGCATTCCTTCCGCCACATGTCGATATATGCGGTAGGGAGCTAAATTTAACACAGGCGCATCAGTCTTCAACTGAATATGATGCTTCAAAATATTGGTTACACCTATTTTTTCTCCTTCCAAAGTTACTACGTCACGGAATTTATTTAACAAATTAACTAAAGGTAATTGAATGTCTTCTTCATTACAGGAAATATCATTTACCCTTAAGTCACGTCTTAACTCCTTTTCTCCACCTTCTCCACTCGATTCTAACTTCTCATTATCGACAATATCAACAGAAATTGCACCTCTGCCACGAGTATCAGCTTCCGAACAAAGTTTCCTATCAACTATGGCATTCCTTCCGCCACATGTCGATTTAACTTCCATCGTATCTGACCCCGCAACAAAATTTACTTCAACCTCACACGCATCTCTGAGCGCTGTGTCAACACTTGTTAAATACATTTCGCTCTCAATATCATCAGATTTTATCAATTCCACGTGGCATAGCATCGTGTTCTCAGAGAAGTACAACGTCTCCTCGTTAGCATTTAGAATCATGACCGGTACCACACCGTCCTCATTTACTTGCACAATTGAGTCAGCTATTAAAGCACCATTGTCAAAACATCTTTTGAGAACCATATATTCTCCTACAATTGGTTTCCTAATGAACCCATAAACAACGTTAAGCGAATTACCAGGTACTTCAGCCTGATTACAATGAACAATTAATTGTTTTGTTCTCATTGTCTGTGCCTGAGCTACCGCAGCTCTCATGCTCTGTCTCTGAGCTACCTCAGCTCTCATTGTCCTGCAGTCAGCATTTTCTCTCCTGCAATCAGCATTGTTTCTGCCGCAGTCAGCATTTTTTCTGCCGCAGCCATCATTTTTTAATTGACTCTTGGTCTTTCTGGCGACCGCAATCTCTGATAATAGACAATCACTCTTCATTATTTTTTGCATTACAGCTTCTCTGCTTAACAAAGGTTCCACATTTAGATCTTGAAAAGGAATTGCAACATTATTCCAAAGAAGTTCCTTCTCTCTGAAGTTTATTACGGCGTCTTTTAAAACGTCACGACCTAGAATTAAATCATAATTAAATTTAGCTTCGCGGACTATAAGTGCACTTGTTTTAATTACTTTACTCGTGCCCGGGATTTTAATTGATAACTCTACCTCACCGGTCACGTCGCTTTTTCCGCTTATCCCCTTGACTCTTAATTTACTCGGCTTGACTTCATCACTCAAATTTTTAATCTGTCTGTAACTAATAAGGCACTTCTCCGATCCGCTGTCAATTAAAGCATTTAGATACTGATCGTTATTTCGAATAATTATAGTCGGCTTGTTGCACTCCTTAAATGACACTAATCCAGAATTTTTATCAACATTCTTTACAACGGACACAGAAAAATATGATTCCACCGTTTTGCCTTGACAATGGTCATTTTCAAGCTCCTCTTCTTGTAATAAACTATATCTATTCTTACAGTTAAACACAGGGTCAACATACGATTTGGTTATTTCGGTGGTATCTGGAATTGCCACGGTCTCCAGTTTAACGAGTTTGGTACCGCTAATTAACTCGGGCTCAATCTGTTTCAAATCCTCCTTACTACCTTCACCTAGTTTAAAAAATCACTTGACTTGCTCTCCGCCCAATGAACTTCATTTTGGCCACGGTTCGTACTACCTCTGCCGCGTAAATACGCCCTATAGTTACGGATCTCCGAACCGCTCGCTCTACAGTTCTTTACTACGTGAGTTCCGCCGCAGGCAAAACATCCTCTCTGACCTCCTTGAACTTGACCTCTTTGAGGTCGACACTCAAAGTGCCCTACCATTGAACAGGAGGTACAGTACGGGAACCCGGGCTTTTTCGTGCCCGAATTTCCTCCGGAATTTCCTACAACCCCAGAACTACCGCTATCTGATTTAACCCAGTTACACTCTAAGGAACCATGTCCTCTATCTCCTACATAACTGTTAAACTCCCTGCCTCTACTTCGTCCTCTATTTAACCAAGGTCTAGGACGTACACAGTACACTTCGTGCTCCTGGAATTGATCTTGCTCTTCCAAAATTTCCTCGACTTCACTAGTCACTTCACCTACATAACTCTCACTGTCCTGTCTGACCTGATACTTTTGTGCGAGAATTTTCTTAGACTCGCTTTGACTTCGCACTGCGGAAATTAACTTAGCTAACAATTCCTCTGCCGTTGAAAATTGTGTTTCAAAAATCTTTCTAGCGAACGACTCATCAAATAATGGACCTAAAATTGATAAAGCCAAACTGTACGACATGCTGTCGCCTACAAATTTTTTTAACTCAGACTGAGTCGTGCAGTTTTGGAAATAACTGTGGCGCTGCTGCCACCCTAACGAGTTTGAATTAAGAATACTCTCGGTTAGCTTCCTTATTTTCGAAAACGCGTTCATGATCTGAGCAGCAAGTGCATTATTTTTAACTAATTTTAACTCGTTTAGATCGCAAGCCAATGCATGGATACTCTTCTCTCCCCTCGAAACGTAAATGTCCTCAAGTATCTGAACGACCTGATCGAAAGAATAATTTAGGTCGGCGTTGACCAACTTAGTTACTACACTATTGAAATCGCCGACGTTCTTGTTTGCAGATCGTACTAAAAATTCCTTTCTACGCTCATCACTAGTGGCATCTGGCAACAAGCTCATATAGGCCTTAAGATTTTGTATATGTGTCGAAAATGTCTTATTCTCTAGGAACTCTCCATCATGCAAACGGCGTCTTCCACGGAAGGTTGGAAGCTCTGCATTAGTCATTATTGTACCGACAGAGGGAACATTTAGATTTGCAGCAATGTCACGTGCAAGTTGTGACGCGTCAACGTTACTAGGTCCAGCACTAGCACTAGGTCCAGCTGTGTTAGGAGTCGTCATCTTGCTAACTACTGGGTTACTCACTCGTCCGTATTTAGTTACAGTAGGTTTAGTTCTAACTACTTCGTCCTCACTGTCCAAAGAATCAGAGAAATCCGACATGTGTCGTTTTTCATCGAAAAATATCCTATTCTACTAAAAATTAACAATTCACTACCAAAATTCACTTAAAATTTATCTAAAAATTAATATCGTACACCGAGAATGATAATAAACACCATAAAACCAGTTAAAATGATAATAAACACCGTAAATGCATTTAGAACACCCAACAATTAATTAAAGACACACCTTGAAGAACCACAAAAAAATTAATAATCCCACTTGAATTAATAATCACAAATAGTAGCTAGGAATCAATAAAACATTTCTAATACGTACAAACTACATAGAAAATGAAAGAGCGTTAATCTCTAGTCATCAATAACGCTAATAAAATTACGTAACCAATACTTCCAATTAAATTCAGTAAATAGTGGCACTTTCAAACACCACAATCAGTGCAAATCTTCGTGACTTCTCATTAAAACGTGCAGAGTGCTCGTGAATGCTGAGGCTTACGACAAGGCTTTTAAAAAAAATATTGCTCCTCCACAGCAAAGAACGTGAAATTCTATCACATTAAAGCTTCAAAAATTGAAATCGAGGTGATTCACACACTTCCACTAACACTCCTATTCAAATGGCAAATAAAATTTGAAACTTACGATGCAAATTACGGTAAATAGTTGTCTACCAGGTAATTCCAGATACGCAGGACACGGCTGCCTCTCACAATGCTTAGCATGCAACTGTTGCCTACTGAGATTACAAAGCTATACAGGAAGTGGGCACGGTAAAAAGAAAACCGCGGCAAGAAATGCAACAAAAAAACTAGCTGCCCGGGACAGAGCGAGGTAGCACTAAACAAAGAGAAAAAAAAATTCCACAAAAGACTTAACTGTGTAAAAAATTGAAGACAGCTGAACACGCTGACACGCTGAACCGCGAACACGCTGACAGCGTCTCCTGCAGCAATGATGGGATGCTGTGATGCTGTGATGCTGTCGGCTGGTACAGCAAGATTATACTGCGTTTATACTGTGAAGAATTTACACTTGTAAACTGAAAGTACGTGTCACTTCACTGCTACAGTCACTGCTACTGTTTTTGCTGCAATCGCAGTAATTTATCTCACACAAATTAAATTGTTCTTAGTACTTGTAGATTTGAATTCACTTCTTGTAGATGTAAAATTCACTCAGTGGTTGACGCTGGGAACGCTGCAATTTTGACTTGAAAAACCAATTCGATAGTGTCGTTTTCACACTCGTAGACCAAAATTTTTGTACGCAGGGGAGAGTATAAATTAAGAAATACTGTAAATCTACAGTAAGCTTCCGTCAACAATTCTTTAGAGACGATGATTCCAAACACAATGACTGTTTCTTCAGGTTGCCAGAGCTGGTTGTTTTCGCTGGAACACATTTGGATTTTACACTGTTCAAAACTATCTTCACGGAGAACTTGATCTTCAGGTAACACTTATGCGAATGTGAGTTCGAATCGCAACACTAGCAATAAAAGACGCACAATGACCAACATGTACAGGAACAATTATTTAAGGTAATGGATCTGGTATCGCGGATTTAATCGTCGCTTAGTTATTTTCATTCGGTCACCGTTCACCAAATGATGAGTCCTCTGGCTAAGTTCATACTCCTTCGTGGTATACTAGCTACAGCAGTGGCGCAGCCAGCCGAAAATTTCGGGGGGAGGATGGGGGGGGGAGGTAGGTAGACATCATTGATCAGCAATTTTTTATTCTTTTACTTAAAACGGCAACTGAAACTGGCCCTCAAGTCTACATTTCGGGGGGCCATGGCCCCCGCAGGGACCACCCCCCCCCCCCCCCCTCTGTACTATACAGTTTTTTTCTCCAGTTGATATGGTTTGATAATTTCTATTTGGATCACAAATTTCGTTTCGATTGTATCGTTTTTTTTAATGGCACTGGCTTCTCAAAAAAGTGACTTGATATTATCAGGTAATTTCAAAGCGTACGTTATTTCTTCAAATGTATTCCAAAAATTGAAGAACGGATGCTTCACCTGTCTTAGTATATAATACAAAGTAAAAATCTAGCGCATTTTACGTACAATTCTGTATCACTAAAAACATTTGTGTACTAGGGTTAGTGAACGTCAGAGGACTGAAATTCAGTAAGCCCAGTTACGACATTCAGTAAGCTCAGTAACGACATTCGCAGCGGATTATTCGTGCATTTTCCATCATTTTCCATTTTTTCCCAGGGATATAACTATTATTATATTTATTCTTCAGCATGGTAACGAAATTTGCACGTAAAAATTGGAAAAATGCAGTCCTTCCAAAAATATATAAGAACGGAACTCCCGTCTTACTAGGAGTGGAGTGGCAAAATTATTCACATGGCTACTGATTTGAAGTTATATTTTTTTGCCTCGTAGAGCTGAAGCTGTTTATTCATCAATTATTTCAATACCCGGAGGCTCCTACGACGAAAATTCAACAACATGTGATCAATCTTCTTTGTTAATTTTCCTAACCATAACTGCCGAAGGATTTGTGAACAATAATGTTGCCCGCAGCACTCAGAAATTATCGACTTTTTAAGTCACAGATGCATCATGTCTCTTTAAACTTATAAATAAATAAATCAATAATTTTTCTGTGCGTAATTTCGCCTGTGTTGTTACAATTGGAATCTCATTGAACATATTAAGGTTGCTCCGTCTCTCTTTCACGCTCTAAAAGGATGCTTAATTAATGACCTTATCTGTGACTCGAGTTCCACCAGCGCACGAGTACAAGAATATTTTACTCTCGGGTACTATTAGGATGAGTATATTTGTTTGGCATCCATATATTGAGATTTATGTAAGGAAACTATCAAATCCCGTCAATTTTGACGTTTCGTGTGTACTAATATGCTAATAAATCATCATAGAAGCGTCTCGCTTGAAAACCCTATTGGTCACAGATATTCTATAGTTTAGTCGTAATCGCAAGCGAAATTAGCGAGTGAATTATCCCGTAATTTGGGAGCGCTCGTCGGAATGTACACTATTTTGCGTTAGTTTTTCCAACTCAAGCTTTTCAAAAGAAAAATGTCCAATTTGAGGTCCTCTTAGCGTACTGGTTAATTACCTTGAACTTTTTTCGTTGAGTAACTTTTGATCTCTTTTACTGACGATGTCATATCGGGATGAGGGACATCCTGATGAATGAAGTGAAAGATAGCGTAATAATTAGTATGGTTTGTTCTCTTCTAACCAAAATATTGCCATCGCGTAGAAAGTTGAATATGCCACGTTGAAAAATTTATGAATGGCATTCAGCGAGAGATGATAGCTAACTCAAATTGAAAGTAAACCGTGAGTCACGTGGTACGCACAGCGGCAGCTGCATAATTCTGACGACCAATTAGGAGAAGTGATGCACAGTGATACTATCATACTACATAAACGTTTCGTAATGTTTGTGTATTACTAGCTCGAAATTTTGAAAGGATGTCTTCTATTTAGTAGAGCCTCGCTTCAATTTTTCCCGTTATTGTCATAGAGAGTTCGTGATTCCTAGAAGCTTTCAAGAAAATCTGTGAACAAGATCGAGTGCATAAAATTAGAAAGTGAAGCAGAAAATCATGGTAATTCATCTATGGGTACGCCGTATGTACTCGCAATGTTCGTTGCTATGACATCCTTAATTTGCAAGATGCTTTGACATGTAACCTTTCTCACTGCTAAGTCAAAAACAAACGGTGGTTGTGAATATTTTTTATCGTGTAGGTCATTCGTACCAAAATTATTAAGAGTTTAAAAAATATTTCGCGTGACTATTAAGAGCTCAAACACTTTACACGCGTTGATCACCACACATTTCTACACGAGAGGCGCGCAACTCAACCAGCCCTCATGAGTCTGCAACATCTAGTCCAACCCGGACGCAGTTAGCTACACCGAATCCCTCCATTCATCATTAAATTTTTAGGCTGGTGTAGAAGGCAATGAAAGCGGTTCTGTTCCATTTGTAAGATTAGTGCAATGTCTCAGAGGCTGTTAAGGAGAAGCTGCTCCCGGGAGTGGGAGCTTCAGTGCCCATCAAAGCTGCGGCTTTCGTCACATAAGCACGACGGCAAAGCGATGACACGCAAGTGCACAGCTGAGCCACCCCTGCACATCGGGACGCATGTGAGTCGCTACTCTCTCGTTTGGCATGTAATTTGCGTGCCGCATCAAACACAGATGTCCTTCTTCGAGAGGAACAAGCGTCATTTTAGCATGGGATGTCAATGGAGGCACGAGTGCCGCTTTTACGGCTATGAATGTTACTGGTGACTGCGAGCCTCTCGGTCTCCTGGGAGCCGTTCAGACGGGCATGTGCCGAGTCCCAGGATTTGTATCAAACCGAGCACTTTCAGCACACACTGGAGATGCATTAGACCTTTGAAGCACGAGCTCCACTGGGAAATTCCATGAATCCTTAACATTATAACATGGAAATTCGTTTGTGTCCCGGCTGCCATTAAAACGTTTATTGTGCGTAGCAAATTCAGACAAGATCGTCATAATCAAATGAATCAAGTTTTTCGTGGATGTGTGATGGTTACGGTGCGAGTAACTAAGATAATATGGTGCATGTTTCCATAGGTACTGTTTTTAATCCTGGTAAATGATCGGTAGAAAACAAGTCTGTATCAAAGTTTATCAGGAATTTGAATAAAAATAATAACAAAGTTTAATAATAATATCACAGTTTATCAAGTATTTAACATTAGCATTAGAAGTGATTTTGAACCAAAGTTCCGACTGTGTCTGATTTCAAGAAAATCTTCCTAATATTTCATATTTTTAAAATGAACAGTTTCTAGTGCTTAAAAATATGATGCGCTTCAAATTAACAACTCGAAATGACTAAGTCATGTTAATTGCATCATTTATTTTGTTTCATAAGTTTGCATATGGGATAGCATCTTGATTATATTTCTCATTCATTAGTCTAATTATATGTAACTTTCTTTTTGAGTTCTGACGAACACTTGTACTTCATTCTATTGAATAACTGCACAAAAAACAGTTGTCTTTATGACAACAGCTTGTGGGTATCATTTACAGAAATCTGTAAATAGAGTGCCAAAATGGTGCGCTTTTTAATTGGATGTGTGCATTTTATTCCGTGTAAATAATGCATGGTCATTGCTTTTTTACGAGAGCGAACCAGATATTTTAGTGAACCAGATATTTTAAACCATCGAATCACAGGACAACTGTACTCGGGCAACTTACAATTAAAACAGATCCAGTCTGCTACTCGTAATGAGATGAACCAAAAATAGACTTATTTCGATTGCTCTCGCATAAGCTGAACGGCTTCCATGTTAATCGAAATGTTTTCTCTCGTCCCGTTTATTGAAGGAGCCGACGGATTCACATGAATCCGTCGCCATTTAACATTACAATGTCATTCATGTGAAACGGGCTCATTATTTGAGAATCGCGTTGCTTTCTGTACACCATATTTAGCTATAAGCATCTTAAGGCGAACAATAGTATTTTATTACCATTTTATCTGATATCATGCCTGTACTTCATGCACGTTGAACCCTGACTTTTACGGGATAATTTATGTCACCCTTTGTTGGGATATCCGAGATGAGCATATTCATGTTGGTCAACAGAGATTGATTCCACAGATGCAACATAGACAATAGCAGATTTAACTATTTCAGCTTTCAGTTTCTAAAACGTTACTCGCCGTAAAATTTTCAGATAAATGCTCAATTTTGACATGATGTGGGGAACAATAATAAACTCTCACTTGACGTCAACTTCAGGAACGCCATTTCTCTAGCTTCAGGTTGCAAGCTCGCACTACAGTAAACTAATGTGTTCTGTATACTGCAGTGTACAGCGCTGTACTCTGTATTTCACAGTGTACTGCAGTGTGCTGCCAAGCTATACAGAGCGTTGCAGCGTACTACACAGAGCAGCTGTGTAGAACAGTGTTAACGTTAAGTTATATGCCGGGGCACAGCAGGTCGGCACGGCACACAGCAGGTCGGCACGGCACACAGCAAGTCGGCACGGCACACAGCAGGTCGGCACGGCACACAGCAGGTCGGCACGGCACACAGCAGGTCGGCACGGCACACACCAGGTCAGCACGGCACACAGCAGGTCCCAGGGGCCCCCTAAAGGCCCCACTCCCCGCAGCGCAGCCCCAGGGGTGCAGGCCGTGGGGAACCCCACAAAATAAGGCGCTCCCCTTCCCCCCGTGGGGAGTAATGTCGTCTCTCTCTTTCTCTCTCTCTTTTTCTTATTTTGCCTCACTCTTCATAAGTCGGGCACTTATAAACTAAAACTTGGCTGCGCAAGTTTATCTTCCCTCACTTTTCTTAAATTCAGGCACATTTACAGTAAAACTTAGCGGCGCAAATTTAGGTGCATGCTTTAAATGCGCTCCCCAATCTACCTGCAGAGTGTTTTAATGTGGAATAGGATTTATTTCATGAATTTTTAAAAACTTCAAGTGTGGTTGTAGAATCTAAACGTTTCAAAGACTGTAAAACTTAGAGTGTGTAATGCGTGGGTATTGCGTTCGGTCCTCTTCTCACGGAACCGAACATTTTCGTCGCTGCTCTACACAGGAGACGATGAGGCGGCTATTGGTTGCATTTGGCTATCAACGCGTTCATTTATTGTCAATGGTAAATTTTATGTTATTTGAGGAGTGCTACATTCATATCCCTGCAATTTCGGTTGCCAATACGCACATTTACGGTCAATGATAGTTCATATGTCAAATGAGTGCAAAATTCATATTCCTGCAATTCTGGCTGCCAATACGCATATTCATGGCCAATGGTAGTTCATACGTTAACAATTGAGGAGTGCTACCATAATATTCGGCTACCAACCAATACGACCATTTATTTTGAACAGTAATTTTTGCTTCAATTCAGGAATAGAACATTCATACTCCCACAATACGACCATTCTCGCTAAGTGTGGAGCGTGACGAGTGCTGACAGGCACACGACCTGCGCGCCGCGTCTCCGTCTTGCGCGGTCCCCAGGAGGCAATCCTTGCATATCTCGAGGAGTCTGCCCCCTTGCTCTACCTGCCCCTCCTCTATAGTTAGCGCCGCCCTCCGCCGCCCCGAGTCCCTGGAGACTCGTAGCGGGGGGCAGCAGCCCAGAGCGGGGGAAGTTTTTAGGGGGCCTCTCTTAGCAGAGGAAGAAAGACGGGGACGGCATGCTGCCCACCGGCGCTGCGAGGAAGACATTGGCTCTTCTGCGCGCCTTTTGGGTTCAGCTGAGGCCCCTAAAATTTTTGCGCGTAGCTCATGTATTTACAGAGAGTTCAGGTTAGCTTTTGAAATAAGTTTCATGGTTTGTGGCTGATGAGCGTCCAAGTAATGGAAGCCAGGTCTCTCAAATAGAATTGGATTGAGCGCACCGACTCACGGTATCAGTGTGCATTCGGCAAGGTGAATCACGTGCCACGGCACATTAAAAATATACTTTGCAGTTGTATTTAAAGAAGTTAAACTCTGAAAATTTGATATTTGGGAATAACAATTTTTGACACACATCACTGAGTAATGAATACATGTTTGTTACAGAACAAAATTAATAAATAATTCATAGAATACTCAGCGAAAAAGTTTAAGGATACTTAGTAGAAGAAGTAATCATGTGATTTCTGAGAGTTTTGAAGGATAACTGTACCATAAAGTTCCACGAAAACTTAAATGATGTGTGATATAACAACATCAAGAGATATCAAGATTAATTTTACATTACTGTAAAAGCCTCTTTTAAAACAATTCTAGATACTGAAGTAAAAAGAGTTATCAAAAGATATAGATAAACATCTTATTATTTCTGCTCACGCTACAAAAAAGAACAATGAGCAAAGCTCTAAGAACCTAAATGTCTCATTAAGCATCACACGTTACATTATGCAGAAATAGAAGGTTAGAGCGACCACAGAACATATTTTTGTACAAAAATTCACGTTGTGCAGAAGAAAAATGAATGAGACCAAGGAGGCATTGACCCAGAGGAACACCATCCGAACTCAGAAACGTGGTGACGAGAATGGGTTGCTATTGGGGCTGCTTTACATTTCATGATACAGACGATTAGAAATAATTGAAGGAGTTATGGATAAAGCTAAATATCATAAGATTTCATAATATAATTTCCAAAATTTGCTGAGAAATTTGGTTCTTAGTTCTGAATGGTTCTTTCAACAGGATGATGATTGAGGATATCGATATGGGAACTCGGAAACGGTTCCAAAATAACTACAATAAGGTAATGAAATTGCTTGCTCTAGCTCCGAACTTAAATCCGAACAAAAATTTTCTTAGAAGACTCTG